>CM046948.1:60985165-62235165 GCA_025698515.1 Gossypium sturtianum
TGGCGATGAAAATTGAACATATACCTCAAGATAGGGTGATCCACTAGCAAGATGAGTCTCCACCATTGCCTCCAAGCTCCGAGGACCTTTGATGTCGAATGAGTCATATCTTACGGGATCAACCGAAGCGCAAAATCTATACTTAATAGACTGAACTTTCATTGGCGTTGTTCTAAAGATTTTACGCCTAATTCTTTTGCGAAGTTCTGTCAAATCTATGTTCCGGTTAAAACCCAATTGCGCTGTGTTCTCTGATAAAAAAACAACACCATTTTCGGTGTCACAAACCTCACCATCGTAGTAAATAACAACATTAATACGTTCACTCATCTTGATTTCTATTTTACTTTTGCCTCAATTTACGTTATGCAACCTAAGAATGAAATTTGGCCTGATTTATAGTCTAAGGATTGCCGGATCATCGTAGCAAAAGAGCGTCCATGTGGGAGCTTTTATCAAGACTTTGCCGATGATGCATCTCGCTTGAAGCGTTTTGGTCACTATTTGTTGTAAACGTCTTCTTAAAATTATATTGCGAGAGACTATTGTAGCAAAAGAGCGTCCACGTGGGAGCTTTTTCGTACTCTTTTGCCGCGGTGCATCTCGCTTGAAAGCGTTTTGGCCACTATTTGTTCGTAAACGTCTTCTCAAAATTATTTTGCCAAAGACTCATCAGAGCAAAAGAGCGCCCACGTGGGAGCTTTTTTCATACTCTTCTGCGGCGGTGCATCCCGCTTGAAGCGTTTTGGCCACTATTTGTTCGTAAATGTCTTCTCAAAATTATTTTGCGAGACTCATCAGTAGCAAAAGAGCATCCACGTGGGAGCTTTTTTCATACTCTTCTTGCCGACAAATGCATCCGCTTGAAGCGTTTTGGTCACTATTTGTTCGTAAGCGTCTTCTCAAAATTATATTGCGGATACTCATCAAAAAAATTCAAATAATTTTTATTTTACTGTTATATTTTTCCCAAAACCCTAAACTTAAAATTATTCTAATTAATTAACCCTAAAATCTAGTCTATTAATTTTCCCCTAGAAACCCTAAACTTTAAGACCCTAAAAATCCCTAAACCGTAGCCCTAAAACCCTAAAAACTCATACCCTAACACTAAAAACAACTAAAAAGCCCATCGGGGGTGAAGGGCAAAAGCACGTCCACGAGGGAGCGCTTTTGCCACATCAGCAAAGCACGCCCTCAAGGACGCATTTTTTGCTGATGTGGCACAAAGCGCTCCCTCGTGGACACGCTTTTCTATTTATCCCCTAAAAACACGCTGACGTGGATGCGTTTTCGAGAAAAATGACCATTTCCGGTAAATAATTATTTTTTCGGTCTTTTTTCCGTAAATTTTTTTTAAAAATAGTATATTTAGGTCATTTAGCCTAAATTTATGAAGAAATTTATAATTATATCCAAAATATTGAGCTCGTGAGAAATATGCACCGAACTATTGTCTGCATGCTGTCGAACTCGTTTGACTTGAATAAACACCTGTAAGAACTTAAACAAAAGAAACTCAAAGCTACTAAAATTACAATTTACCCGAAAACTTAAAAGAATTCAAATATTTCTCCTGCTCCCTTTCCCATTTTTCACGTTTTTCTTTTCTTTTGCCTTTTTTCCTTTTTTTTTTTTCACGCGTCCTTTTTTCAGTTAATGCTTTCTCTCTCTCTCTCTCTCTCTCTCTCTCTCTTAATTTCTTTTTTATCTTTTCCTTTTTAATTTTTTTCCTTTATTCCTTCTTTCTCCTTTCTTCCCTCTTCTTTTTTTTCTTCTCTTTCTCTTTCTCTTTCTCAACCCTAACCGCCGCACCTTACACCGCCGCCTCACCGCTGTCGAACTCCGGTCAGACGCAACCAAAATGAAGTTCTCTTTTTCCTCTATCCTTTTCACTTTTTGGATTTCCATGAAACACCTCGGAAATCCACGAATGCCTAAATCGAGATTCGGACTTTCCTCGGCCCCGATCTCCGCCGGGCATTGTCGGATCACCGCGATTTTTCAGTATGTTTTCCTTGGCACTCACTGTTCGGATTTTCGAACGGAGCTCCGCTGCTCAAGAACTTGAGAATGCCGAAACTGATGGGTTGGTTCTCTTTCATTTTATTTGATTTTTTACTATTTTCCTTTGATTTTCGCCTTTGATTTATTTCTTCATTTTCGCAGTTTCTTCTTGATTCCTGAGTTCCGGTTCTGAATTGGTGAGGGTTGACTTTTTACTGGTGCGACGGTAGAAATGGGATAACGGTGGTGAGGTAACCGTGAGAGATGGTGGAGGTAGTGAGGGACTAGGGTTTTGGCTTTCTACAATGGTGGTCAGATTGTTGAGTGAGGCTTTATTGTTGGTGGCTAATGGTTGATTTCATGGGTGATAGTGATGAGTTATGGGAGATGGCGAGGTGAGCTCGCTGGTGAGGGGTAATTTTGATAGGAGATGGTGAAGGATATTGTAATGGTGGTTGGGAGAGTCTGTGTGAAAGGGTGAATGGAGGGGGAAGTGCCGAGAGAGTCTGTAGTGGGTGCCTGAAAGAGTGGGAGAGTGGCAGTGTTGAGGGAGGTGTTGTGAGTTGAAGGTGTGAGGTTGTAAATGGTTATGGTAAAGGCGGGCTCAGTTATGGAGGATGGCGAGGGGATGATGGTGCTCGAGAATGGGAGACGAACCAGGGGAAGTGAGGAAGAGTGTTTTCTTTTTATGTTTCATGGAGGAGGCAGAGCTAGGATGCTGGATGATGGGACTTGCTGGCGGTGGTTGGCCGGATGTGATGTGAGTGTACAACTTGTAGGGGTGCAAGTGCCAAATTGCAAGCTTTAGTAATTTACGATCAAATTGTTGTATTCATAAAACTAGAGGGGCCCTTTTGTAATTTTCCTTTTTGAGATTTTTCATTTTTTTTACATAATAAAATATAGTAAATGTATAACATTTATAAAAATTAAATACATATCAGGTACCGTACAAGTTCTCATTCCATAATTCCATTTGAGACCTAGTATTGGGAGAGAGGAGAAGGGACGGAAAAGAGAACTGATAATTTTTTATTATAATCACAGAGAGAGAGAGAAAGAATGTGAAATTTTTATTATACTCAGACTATTTTTTTCTAATTTAATTATTAAATTTTGTATTTTTTAAAAATGTGGTTAAATCAATATTCTTTATATAAAAGTAATAGCAATACTAGAATAAGTGTTTTATTCTAGTCTAAAATCAATTCAAGCAGTTCTTGTTCTCCCCACGTTGAGTTTTCAACTGCATAATCATCCCCCGTATGTCCTAGCCGAGATAGTTGAATGACAAAAATTCATGAATGCCGGAACTCTACCAAGATCCCAGGGCTGAGACAAGTTATAACTTGGTGCTTAAATTTTCTGCTGCTTCACATTGTGTTTTATAACTGTGGCTTTTCAGCGTCCTATTTGAACTTTGCAAGGTTGAGGTTTTCGGTTATAAAATAAAATTAAAAAATCCAGATTATTGCATCCTTAATCCAATTGCAAGAGCGAGTTCTCTTTATGGGTTATTTTTTACTGTTCATTTCTTATTCTAGTATTGCTATTACTTTTATATAATGAATATTGATTCATCCACATTTTTAAAAATACAAAATTGTCATTTTGTAAAAATTCAACTTAAATTTATTGATTTTTTTATATTTAAGATCAAATTTATAGAATGTGTGAATATTATAAGGTTAAATTTAGTATTAAATTAATTAAAAAAAAACTCATATCAACTTTCGGTCATTCATTTAACAATAACTAACAAGAAAATGACTAAAATATTTAATTTTAAAAAAATAATAATTAAATAACAAAAATAGAATGAAATTATTAATTTAATCGCTATTTTATAGTTCACCCTCTATAAAAACTTAAGTATTATAAAAGTCCTTATTTCATCTATTGACACATGGCATTATTTATTAATTTATTCAATTACTTGGGTTGAGGTATTGAGAGAGAGAGATGGGAGGGAAAAGAGAGAAATAGAGAAAGATATACTATCAATTTGTGAGTTTCATTCTTAAGTTTGGGATTTAGTTGTTTGTAATTTAATTTGAAATAAATTTTTAATGTATTTTTATAATATAATTAATTAGTTTAAATAATAATTAATTAACGTAGTTAATCATTTTAGTTAAAATTTTAAAGTGGATTTTTCCTTAAAATTATCATTCCAACTAAAGAAAAAGATATTATATGTTAGTATGATTAATCAAAAGATGATTAAGCCATGATGTAGTTAGAAAGGTGCTTTTAAGAAAAGATACCTTGTTTTAAATCCATTGACAAATGGATGTCCATAACCCCCTCAAATTTATCCTATTGTAACCCCTAAAGAATAAATGTTTATAACCCCTAAATTCATTATCTTGTAACCCATAAATCATTTAGAGGTACCTTAATATTGGTCTTTAATACTTTGTAACTTATGGTACTTGAAGCCCTACAAATAGAGGGCATGTACAAGTTTATGGTATTCTAAGTGAAAGTTGAATCATCCTTTCATTTATTTTTCTTTATTTCTCTCTTAATCTTTGTATTCTTCTTTTAGTTTTATAATACGTTATCAGCACGATTTTATTCAAAAGTAATATGTTCTTAGTTTGGTTTAAAAATAATTAGAATCAATGACTACTTGATATTTGCTTGGGGATGATCTCTCCTCTTCATTACAAAGGATGTTTATAATCACTACTTTTCATCCATGGTAACTGTTAGAGCTTGTGATGTGATCCGGCTCGGGAATGTTGAGTCGATTCACTTGATTGCTCGATCATCGACGAGAAGTTTCGTTCGTGACGTTGAAAAGGGTATTTTAATTAAGTAAGGCAGAAGATGACAAAGGGGTAAGGATAAGTTATATGTGAATAGAATAGGTTCGGTTTAACAAGAAAATAAAGATAGGAAAATTCAGGATAATGGGTGGAATGGAAATCGAACTTAAACGTCAAGAATGATTCAACACTATAGAGAGTGTCACCCCGATTCTTCTATTGTTTAAGGTGTTTGGATGGGTTGGTAGGAAGATAGGTGAACGCCACACCAAATGAATGGTGATAAGTTCAAGAAACAAGTTCGATAAACACCACTAGCAAGCTAGATAAGTCACTCGAGACTCGTACGAAATTTGAGAGGAAGTTAACCTCACAGAAACAAAGTTTCATTCAAATAAAAATGGCTAAAAGTCCCTTACAATTGAAAAATGCTAAGTATTTATAGCCTAACATAAGGCTAGCCGAATGGACAAATGGCAATGCTTAAGGACTAAGTATTCGGGTATTAATGTGCTAGAATAATATAGAATAAAACTATTAAAATGCTAAGTCTAGGTTCGGCTGAATGGAGCACCAATGGGCAGCTTCTTGATTAAGCAAAATCAGCTTTGATGTATTTGGAGGCTTGAGGAGTTCAATGAACTTGTCTAGGTTCGGCCATGAGCTTAATGAGCTCATTCAATTTGCAATCTTTGGCTGAATAGGTATGAGCATTAATGGAGCAGCTAGAATGGTCACTTTGATGATTGTCTTGGTGAGATGTTCGGCCAACTAGAAGAATTAATTTGCAGCTACTTCTTGGCCGAATAAGTGCTTGGGAAACCAACAATCAGCACACCATTCGTTGTAGCTAACCTTGCATGAATCCTTCCTTGCTTTAAACCTAGCCGTGCATGAACCTTGCATTAATGCACCTCATACATTCGGCTGCACCTTGAGGAAACCAATGGTTGAGCCACCATCCATGAATCCGGCCATACATGCATGTTCTCATTCATTGCATTGAACCGTGCATGAACTTGTATTAATTGGTGCTACATGTATTCGGCCAACCTACAAACACAATGAACTCATTAAATTCAAATGTATATTCGGCTGAACTAAGATCAAATAGCATCAAGACATATTAATTAACATACTAAGCTAAATTAAAACACAATTATTAGAAAACTAGCTAACTTAATAAATTCAGCTAGCTCAAACTAAGTGAAAATAATTTAATGAACTGATTGAGCTAGGGAATTCGGTCATGGGCTGTATCAAATTGAATAAATTAAAACTAATACTTAATTTATTTAAATGATAAAAGAAATGAGCTGAAACTAAGCTAAGTTGAGCTCAAACGAGCTTAAATGAGCTCAAGTGAGCTGATTCGAGCTAAATGGAGCTCGGGGAGTTGAAGATGAGCTAAAATCAACTTGCACTAAGGTCCTTGCTTGAGCTCGATTTGTTGGGATATTGAACAGCTTCGTGAGGTCCTTGCTCGAGCTGGATAAGCTCCCGGGCGTGCTTACATCAGCTTGTGTGACTTGAATCCCATCACTTGCTAAAGAAATAAAATACAGCGGCAAAAAATTGGACTAGGGTTGTGACCGGCCCCCTCGGTACGGACCATACTGCACAAGTAGAATCTGTATAGAACTACACTTCTTCTATTTGACATTGATTAGAATATGGTTTTTTCAACCTTTAAATAGATGTAGTCGAAACTCATCATCATTCAGTTTTCAATATTAGTGAATTTCTCCTCCTCGTGGTTTTTTTCCCAAAAGGGTTTCCACATAAAATCTGTGTGTTTTATTTTTTTCCTTTTCTTATTACTTTGCGATTGTTCTATTGCCATTTTCGACGTCTATTATAACAGTAACCTAAGTTAGTCTAATAAACTTCTTTTTAAATTTAATTTGATTTCTATTAAGAAGTTCAATTTATATAATTCTCTATTCGTATCTCTATGAATTTATAAAACTCTTTACGCATTTAGTTATTGGGATTTTTATGTGAAGATAAATGTTTTTATTTTTTATTGGTTCATATTTAATAGAACTGATTGGCTTAATTTTAATTTTGATTAAGATATATGATTATTGCAGAATGGGAGTGTAACAGTCTGGTTTAGACCCTAGTCGGAATAGTGGTTTTGGGACCACAAATCCGAGTCAAAAAAATATTTTAATATTATTTTCTGTGCCTATGATATATTATTAAGCATGTGTGAAAGTTTCGTGATTTAATTTGGTAATTTGTGTGCTTAATTTGAGAAAAGGACTAAATTGCATTAAATGCAAAATTAGCATGCCATATGTTAAAAGCACTTATGTGTCATGTCTTTACAAAGGTGAGGTCCTTATAGTGCAAGTGAACCATTGGAAATATGGATGGACATTAATGCCTAAAGTTAGTGGAAATTATAATGTTTAAATAAAGGTTAAAAATGTAAAATAGTAAATATGTTATAATTAAATAAAATAAAACATGAGAATTTGTGATTCATTCATCCATTATAGATTGAATATACCAAAGAAAAAGAAAAGAAAAAGAAAGCTAGGTTTCAGCTAAGTCTAAGCTTGATTCAAGGTATGTTTTGCTTCGGTTTTTGATAATTTCTACGTTTTTGTAATCGTTGCTTTGTGTTCTTCAAAACCCATGCTTAAACTTTGTGAATTGATGATGAATTTGAAATATGTCATGGATGAATTCATGAGCTTTGTGAAGTTTTATGATGAAATATGAAATATATGTGTTAGATTAGCATAGTTTGTCTTTGAATTTTTGATGATTTTGAGTAATTTGGACTTAATTGTGAAAATAAAATTATGAGGGACTAAATTGTGAAATAAATGAAATGTATGGGCTTGTATGGACTACATGAATATTCGGCCAAGCATGGGTAATATGAAATTTTGTGTATTTTGTGATTTTGTGAAATAGGGACTAAAATGTTAAAATGTGAAAATATGAGGGCCAATTTGTAAATTGCCCTAAATATGTGTTTTTTGATTGAATTTAATGAATTAGTGAATAAATGAGTTAAATTTGAATATGTATAGATCAAGAACCGAAGAAAACGGACTTAGATCGCGGGAAATCAAAAGTAATTGAGTAGCCGAGTTCGTTTCTGTTTATCCGAATCTGAGGTAAGTCTATATACAAATAAATTTATTTACATTGATATATATATGTTCACATGGAAATTTATAATGATGAATGTATATGAGATGATGAGTACATGAAATCCGAGATAGTATCGACATGGTGTCAACATCCGAAAAAGCCCCGTACGAACCTAGGAATAGATAGGATTACATATGTCATGGCATAGGTGTCCGATATGTAATATCATGTAAGACCACGTCTGGGAAATTGGCATCGGTTTGAGATTTACGTGTAAGACCATGTCTGGGACATTGGCATCGTATTGATTCGTGTAAGACCCTGTCTGGGATAGTGGCATCGATATCTGGTTACATGTAAGACCACGTCTGGGACGTTGGCATTGTACGACTATTCCGAGCATTCTGAGTATCCTATTTGATTCCGAATGGTTCAATGGGAAAATACGAGAAATGAACGTCTACATGAAATGTATAAACGAATCAGGTATGTTTGAATTGTACACTAAGCAAGTGTATGAAAGGTAAGTGTTTATATGAACTTGCCTAGATGAGATATGTGAATAGATTTGATAAGGTAAAATATGTTATATGTGTGAATAAGCTATGATCTAATGAAGTACAAGGTGATGCATATATGTTGGTAAGCAAATGGCTAATCAAATGAGCCAAGGAGAATTATGAATGTGCAAATGAGCTATTAGTGATCTTATATTTCAGATGAATAATGAATGCTTATATGTTAAGTTTATTTGTATATGGCTTACTAAGCTTTTGAAAGCTTACTTTGTGTGTGTTTGTTCTATTTTATAGATCGTCAAAGTTACGAAAGGCTCGGGGATCATCGAGGATCGTCATCACACTACTCAATCCTATTTTGGTACCTTTTGAAAGTGTATATACTAAGTATGGCATGTATAGGCTAGTCACTTTGAATTATGTTTGAGATATGTATTTAGCCATGTGATATGGCTAGGTAAATGGTTGTGATTTGTATGAGTAGTCAAGCTATATGATGCTTAGTATGGTATGGTTTGTTGACTAATGAAACGGTCAAGGTAATGGTAAGCTTGTTGATGCAAAATTGATATATATTTGAAGAGTATATGTCATTTTGTATTGGTAAATTTATGGGTGAATATTACTTAGATAAACTTGTGATTTGGTTGAGCTAAATGGCATATAATTTGTTGTGATGAAATGCTCTTGAATGAGTTGAGAATGATGATCATTTTGGTATGTATTGGTTGCCTTTGATGCTTGGATTGATGCCTAATTATGATTGTAGGTGAGACCCAAAGTGTGGGTGGTAATTTGACCTTGTAAATGGCCTATATTTGCCCACACGATTGAGCACACGGGCGTGTGGCTCAACCGTGTCCTTCGTGGTTGTTTTTCAAAACAAGTCAGACTCGACCACGGGCTGGACACACGGGCGTGTGACTGGCCGTGTGGTGCAAGTCAGGCTCGACCACGGGTGAGGCATACGGGCGTGTCCACGGTCGTGTGGACAAGTTAGTATGTATGCCCTATTTTGACACGGCTTAGACACATGGGCGTGTCTGAAGCCGTGGGAGGCACACGGCCTGCCCACACGGGCGTGTGACCTCTGTAACTTAGAAAAAAATTTAAATTTCTGAAAGTTTCCATATGTATTCGGTTTAGTCCCAGGACTTTCTTAAAACATACTTGAGGTCTCGTAGACCTATTTAAGGGACACTTTGATGGGATTTGATTAATTATATTATGAAATGTCTGTAAAAGTTTCTGATTCGTCTGGTAACGCCTTTAACCCTAGACCGGCGAAGGATACAGGTTAGGGGTGTTACAGGGAGTACAAGTACTTACTTATTATGAACTTTGGGATATTCACCCTATCTGCATAGTTTCATTATTGTTCTTATCTATTGTAAATTTTGAAATGAAATTATGTCATAGGAGGTGGAGGTTAGAAAATGTTTATGTTTAAACCTCTATAGTTGTAAAGTTACTTTAATTTAACCTTATAATATTTTGTATTTTGTTGTGTTATGGTATATATAAAAAAAATACTATCTAACCATAGTGACTTATTAGTAACATGAATTTATTATTTGTTATGTTTTAATATATTTTTCATACATATTCATTTTATTTTTATATGAATAAATAAAGTTTTTGAAGATAAGAAATTTGTATCATTCATGTTGAAAAGAAGTGCAGAAGTGTATATTATTTAAAATAAATTAAGCATTCATTAAGGTTATATAATAAAATAATTACATGCTACTGAAGAGTTAATATTGCATCAAACTGTAAAAAGCACTTTAAGGGCTAATATTTTACCTCTTTGTGATGCAAAAATTTGTAAAACATAATATTATTTTTCAGATTAAGAAGATCTATGTTAAAGGAAATCTTTATGTGTTTTACATTAAAACCATAGATAGAAATAACATGAGATACTCGTATATTTGTATTATATATATTCCCTGAAGGAATACATTACACTTGTATGATTGACATATGAAATAGTGAAAACAAATTCATAGTGTTGGTATGACCGGTTAGACAATCCCGACTCAATGATGATGAGAGATAATTTGATGAGAATTTATATGATTTTATTGAAGAATGAAAAGCTATCTTTTTTTTAATAGTTGTCATCAATACTAGTTTTTTGGAGAAAATATTAAACTAATTATGATGATTTATATGTGATTCTTTATACCTATTCATTCTAGTTAAGTGATGATGCAAAACTTTTTTGAAAAGAGTTTTAAAAGTATTTTGAATTTATCTCATGTTTTCTTATGGCAAAATAACAAATTATTTATCCCATTAGTTTTGCTCTAGTCCCTGAAGCGAATGTAACAATACATAACAATTGTGACAATGGAATCTATTGTATTGACAAATAGATAAGAAGAAGATGGACGATTCAAAATGTTGATAAATGTTCATTCTTAGAATAAATTTATCAATGGTTTATACTAATTAATCATTACTTGAAGCGGATGATATCTATATGTCTTATTGGTAAGAAATATGATATATGCTTACATTATTGTCCAAATTATTTTTTGTACATTCCTTGAGTGAATGTATGCAATAAATATAATAAATTTTATAATCACTTTTGATCATTAAAGTCAATTTGAACATTTGAAGATTTTAACATATTCCCTGAAGTGAATATTGTATATTTGTTTAGACATTATATTTCTTTTGTCTAGTTAATGGCATTATGGACTTCACATTGATTTAGACATTTTCAAAAGTAAATGTTACAATTTATATCAACATTATTACAATTGAAAAACATGTTAAAGTAAACAAAAAGTTTACTGATACAAATACATTTACAACTTAGTGTGACCAGTTAGACCATCCTGAATCATATATAATGCAAAAATTAATTGAGAATTCATGTGGACATTCATTAAAGAATCAGAAGATTCTTTAATTTAAAGAATTATTATGTGTTACTTGTTCTCAATGAAAATTGATTATTAGAAACTCACTAGCTATAATTGAGATTTAATGTCTTGCATTTTTTAAATGAATATGGGCTCATTCATCCAACATGTGTATGATTTTGATATTATATGATTTTGGTAGATGCATTTACAAAATAATCACATATGTGTTATCAGCTCGCAACATGTCATTTGCGAGATTGATTGTTCATATAATTAATTTTAGATTACGCAATTAAGACAATTCGTCTCGCTAATGCTAATGAGTTTATATCTCAGGCTTTTATTGATTCTTGTATATGAGTTTGAAAAAACTTTTGTAAAGCCTGTTATTTGCACTGGCAATGATTTAGAGAAATTATTAATTGAATGCCTCCAGTTAATATCTAAATCATTACTTATGAGAACAAAGCTTCATATTTCAATATGATATTATGTTGATTTATGTGCTACAACACTTGTACGCATCAAGCCATTAAAATATAAATATTCTCCAATAAAATAAATATTGGGTTAGGAGCCAAACATTTCCCATCTTAGAATTTTTGGATGTGCGGTATATGTTCCAATTGCTCCACCACAACTCAACAAGGGTTTCACTTTTCTCCCTATAAATAGATGACACCGGTAGGGCTAAATACATGATTTTGAGATATTGTTATTCTACCCGAAAGTAGTGAGAATTTATTTTCTAAGTATAAATTATATTTTCCGGGATAACAATTCTATCGATTTCTATTCAAAAGAGATTTGATTTCCCACTAAAAGTAAAGTAAAGAATTATTGGTTCTGTATTTGATTAGAATATGTTCGAGCCTAACTTCAAAGCAGTTTGTGGTACGAGAATAGCAAAGAAGGTCATTCGATTGAAAGCTGGGAATGAAAAGGATCCGTCTAGCTGAAAACACAGGTGCGATTTCGGTAAAGGGTTTTGTAACACCCCAAACCCGGCCTAGAAGTTAGGCCCGAATCTGGCGTGTCGCATTGAGGTGTTTTTCGAAAACTGTTGTTTCGTCGAAAACCCTTCTTGATATTCTAAATGTAACACCCCAAACCCGGCCTAAAAGTTAGGCCCGAATCTGGCGTGTCACATTGAGGTGTTTTTTGAAAACCGTTGTTTCGTCGAAAACCCTTCTTGATATTTAAAAACTGAAGTCTCAGTTTGTGTTTGTTTATTATTAATCGACGTTTATTAAAAGTTATAAATTTCAAAACCTCGTATTTCATTTGCTTATTTTCAAAACACTATGTTTCCGCAACTCAATCTTTTTGGATAACACGTCTTCATAAATCATTGTTTTAAATTAAGCTTCTGCAACAACAAGGTTTTAGAGATAATAATGTTTTACAAGAGAGTGACTGTTAATAAACCCCGTTTTGAAAATAAGCAAATGAAATCTGAGGTTTTAAAATTTATAACTTTTAATAAACGTCGATTAATAATAAACAAACGCAAACTGAGACTTCAATTTTTAAATATCAAGAGGGGTTTTCGACGAAACAACGGTTTTCGAAAAACATCTCAATGTGACACGCCAGATTCGAGCCTAACTTCTAGGCCGGGTTTGGGGTGTTACATTTAGTGGTATCAGAGCCAGGTTGCAAAACTCGGGCTGTGAAATAGGCTTTAGTTTTTATTTTAATAGTTACAAATGATTTTGAAGTGGTTTTGGAAGATTTTTGTGTGGCACACCGAGTCTCCGGCGTCGGACTAAGTAAGTTCTCCTAATACTAAAATCTGTTTTAAACTGCTATACTGTAGCTAGTTACTGGGCTTACTTTAGATGATAGACTATACTGAGACTCTTAGCTAGAGTAAAATTGAGGCCCGTAGGAGACTAAAATTGTAGTGAGCTTGCGATTGCGAAAACAACTCTTAACAAATACTTCCATAAAACATTTGTTTAATTACTGGAACTATGAGCTAAGTCCATAAAATTTCTAATTCAGATAATACGCGAAGTGATAATGAACGCTAGAAGGGGTGCAAGAGGTCGCGGTAGAGGTCGCGGAAGTGCTAGGGCTGGGTCTTCGGCGTCAGACCACATGCCCAATGTCGAGGCGAGAGAAGCACCGGCTTCACCGTGTCGAGGCAGTGGTCGTTCGGCCAGAAGCTGCTTTGGGGATGACGACCGTCTCGGGCAATGCCGCGTATTTTGGAAAGAGTTCTTTGGAGTGCATTGAGCCTAATACCATTATTGGGGGCCGTGGGTGGATTACGGAACGACTCGGTCAATAAAGCGAGATATTCGGGGAGTTTCAGGATGGCCCGGTGTGGCGAATCTTGGTTGGTGGCCATTGAAAGAATTATGGGCGACCTCAAGCCATGCAGCGGAACAAAAGTTGAAGGGTACCGTGTCATTCTTGAGGATGAAGCTTACGGTGGTGGCTTTACGGTAAAAGAGGGTACCCGTCGATTGATTGACACAGGAATTCTTCAAGTCCACATTTGGGGAAAGTATGTGGGCGCTAGCTATGTCGGCCTTTCGTAGGAAAGAATTTACGAACGGTTCAAGGTGACAAGTGCGTGGTCGAGTATGAGGCGTAATTTTAGCGACTTAGCCGGTATGCTCAAGGAATTGTGGCAATGGAGTATGAACATTGTGTTCGGTTCGAAGATGGCCTTAGGGACAGTCTCCGAGTGTTGATAGCTCCACAGAGGGAGCGAGACTTTGCTGCATTGGTAGAGAAAGCTAAGATCATTGAAGATGTGAAGCGCTACGAGCGCTTAAATAGGGAAGAGAGAAAGGGCGAAACAAGAGGATTTTGAGCATTCTGATTCTGATCAGAGATTTAAGAGAAGGGCTAAAGTAGATGGGCCAGTCAGAGCTGGGCCCTCTGTTGCTACTACTGGGTTACCACCTTGTGCTACTTGTGGGAAAGGTCATTTGGGCGAGTGCTGGAGAAGGACAGGGGCTTGTCTGAGTTGTGATTCCATGGAACATCGTCTCAGAGAGTGTCCCAGAAGACCGAATCAGAGGCAGGCTTTCGGTAGGGGTAATGTCTACACCAGCGAGGGGTGAGCGGCCGCCGCCTAGAGGCCGTGGGCATGCCAGGGATGGAAACGGTTTGGGCCGTGGAACTCCAGGTAGAGGTGCTGGTTATACGGAGGCAAGGCAACCAGCATTAGTTTATGCAGCACGTCGTCGAGAGGACGGAGACGCTCCAGATGCGAATACTGGTACGTACTTTACCCATAGTGTACTATTTAACTAATTTGCAATTAAGACTAGAGTGCGCAGCAGAAGCGTAGTGGTATAACCGGTATTGTGCGGCTATTAGATAGTTGGAAATTTCGAGGATGAAATTTCTTTAAGGGGGTAGAATTGTAACATCCTAAAAATTTGGGGTTGTAATTTTTTTTGCATAATTTCATGTGGTGATGGCTCAGCTGGTTATTTGAGTGTATTTGGGGATCCTGTAGAGGCCTGGGTTCGAGTCCAAGCCTTGGAAAAATTTTGGTTTTTGGGCTCTTTAGTGGAGAGGGCTGTTTGAGGCAGGACTTATTTAAATTAAAGTGTGGTTTTTATCACAAGTTGGCCATGTGGTAGGATGGATGTGGCGTCAATGGGAGAGCTAGGGGGAAGGAGTTCGAATCTCACAAGCTGCAATTGGTGGCTTTTATTTTTGTGTTTTGGGAGAGGAGGAAGCAGAGTTGGGATCAAACTCTGCCTTGGAGGTTGGAGAATGAGTCAAACACTTTGAATGGGAGGTGGAGAGCAATTTGAGGAGCAAAAAGGGGAGAAAATTATGGGATAGGGGAGAGTGGTAGAGTTGGCCGGATTTGGGAGTGTGTGGGGATGAGAATTTCGGCTGAAGAGGGGCTAGGGTAGCATATTCAGTCTTGAGTAAGGTAGAGTGCCGATTTTCTCAAGTGTTCTTTTGAGAGAATTTTTACTTTTTACATTTTTCGGCTATAGCATTTCGGGTCTTTTTGCTTCAATTTTCTTTTGCGAAACCTCAACTTCTCTATTCTTTTCTTCTTATCTTCTTCAAACATTCTTCTTCACTTGTTGTTACCCAAACATCTATTGCCGAATTCTTCTTCTGATCTCTTTTCTTTCAGTAGCCGAATCCTTCCTACACCAACTCTTCATCTTGTGTTCGCTAATTGGTAAGTCCCCACTCCCACAATCTTTCTTTCCCTCTTTGTATCATTTTTCTTTCTTTGACCGAATGCCACATTCTCTTGTTCATTATTCTTTCTCCCCTCTCTACTTAGCATAAACCGAAACTCTTCCTGGGGTGTAGACCGAATTCTTTAGCAAAATAACGGGCGTAGGTCGTTAACTTTGGTTTTGGTAATGGTGAAGTTGTTCGATTACCTTGTTTGTATGATGCTAATGTTATTCATGTGACCTTTTTTTTGTGGAGTTAGCATCGGTTCCCTTCTTTCTTGTGGGAGGGCCGAATGTTGGTTAGATGCTAACCTCTTTGGTGCATCAATTGCTTTCTTTTAGGAACTCGTGGTGGTAGCCAGGGAGCAAGGCCGAATATTAGTACTCTGTAAGGGGGATCACGTCTTGTGGTAAGTGATTCTAGTGGTGTAGTAAATTCAGGTTTATGAATTCTTTTGAGAAGTTAAGATTACTCTGTAAGGGGGATCACGTCTTGTGGTAAGTGATTCTAGTGGTGTAGTAAATTCGGGTTTATGAATTCTTTTGAGAAGTTAAGATTAACTCTTGATCAATGTTATCTTAGGGCCAACGAGGAGTAGTTCTTCTGACAAATCTAAATCAGGTGTGTACCCACACCATTTCAACTATAGATCGACAAATGCCGAAAAGCCTAGGTATCGGCAAATGATGCCACACGAGCGTGTGATCGCACGTGTGGTGGACCGAGCCCACGAGTGTGGGCGTAAGACGCTTGAGGCCACCATGAGCGTTCTCATGGGCTTAGGTCATTTTGGGCCTCGTTTGGCTGAAATGGGACGAGTGGGCCCAACGGGCCCAAGTAAATCTTGTGAACGGATAGGAAATAAGGAGTCGGCCATGGCGATCACATGGCCAAAGGCTGTTTTGGGCCGAATGGGCCTCACGAGAGTGTAGGCCCACCTGGGCCGAGTTTCGGGCTTTGGGCCCAAATACAACATTTTTGTTAAATAAGTCATTTTGATGCTTGAGACGACTGTAGACATCCGAAAAGGACGTAAAATTATCGAAATACCCTCGAAGGGTAAAATGACCGAAATACCCCTGGAGGGTAAGATGACCGTTATGCCCCTGAAGGGTAGAATGACTAAAATGCCCTACGTGTTATATGATTGTTATCGTATGTTAATTATGGTATGTTGCATTCATGTGTTATTATGTTGCATGGGGTTGGGATATTGGTTATGGAGGAAGTTCTGATAGGATCGCATGGTTGCTTGACGACTGTGGATCCACCGATGGCTTTAAGCCGATTATATGATTGGCAGCAATGCTGCAATATTGGTTAGTGCCGCAATCAATGCTACATAAGGAGTGTAGGGATGGGTGGGTCGATTAAATCCCCACAAGAGTGCCGGGTTGGACAGGAGATGGAGTGCAGGGTTGGTATGGGCATTAATGCATTGCATATATGGATTTTAATATTGAGATGGGCTTAGGCCCAGATAAATATGATATGTGACATTTGACATGGGTTAAGGCCCAACTGAGGCTATTATGGGCTAAGGCCCAAATGCCACCGCTACTGTGTTGGGCTTGGGCCCACATTGATGACTGTAATGGGCTTAGGCCCGGATTGTTGTGATACATGTTTTTACCGATGATGGGTGTACACATTGAGTTTTCGTAAACTCACCCCCTTTGTTTTTAATTTTTCAGGTAATCCTCATTAAGCGGTTCGACGTATGGGAGTACTCGAAGGTGGCCACATTACGAGCAGCTTGAATCTTAGTATTCTATTTTACTTACTTAAACCGTTTTCTTATTGGGTTGTAATAAGGCCTCTCTTAAATTCTGGTTTTTAATTTGGGATTTTCAGGTTATTATGTTTTAAATCTGCTATAAGTTGAACACGGTTTTCCCAAAATGATAAATGTTTTCGAAACACTACATTTCTGCAACTCAATCTTTTTGGATAACACATCTTCGTAAATCATTGTTTTAAATTAAGCTTCCGCAACAACAAGGTTTTAGAGATAATAATGTTTTACAAGAGAGTGACTGTTAATAAACCCCGTTTTGAAAATAAGCAAATGAAATCTGAGGTTTTGAAATTTATAACTTTTAATAAACGTCGATTAATAATAAACAAACGCAAACTGAGACTTCAGTTTTTAAATATCAAGAAGGGTTTTCGACGAAACAACGGTTTTCGAAAAACACCTCAATGTGACACGCTAGATTCGGGCCTAACTTCTAGGCTGGGTTTGGGGTGTTACAGGTTTATTGCTATAAATATCACAAATCGACTCAGTTTTCAAAATTTTATTTTTCAACTATGCAACAAAACTATTTTCAAATTAGATATTTTCCAACATCATCTCCCCTAGATATTAAGAGAATTAGTTCATAATGGTAAGAGTAAACACCAAAAATACAATATAACCATTAGAATAAAAGAAATTCATGTAACTCCCTTGATAATCAACTTGGACTCTTGAATCTTGGTGGAAAATTGCTTGGAAATTGGCTTTAATGGTGTTCCCAAGGTAATTTCATGCTCTACCTTGGTGGTTGCCTTCTTCTCCTCTTATTTCTCTATTTATATCCTCTTAAAGTGCTAAAAAACTAAAAACCGTAACCCATAACCTTTAGTCCACACAGTTCCCGAGATCGATACACCCTAGACACATAGCCAAGTGAATCCACACGACCATGTGGATTGCCTGTGTGAAAATTAGTTGCATGTGCACAACTTCCTGAATGCTCCAAAGTTCTAATTTCCACCCATTTTCACTCATATTGCTCCCAAGCATCCTATTAATCATCAAAACGTGAATATAAAAGATTAGCGTGATGTTTGGTTGAATGGAATGACTATGCATTCCACCCTTATTCATTGGGCCAATTGTTTTTCCATAGTTTGGTTCACTGTTTTATTTATTACGACTTTTGTCACTTACATGCTTATTACGAGCAAGGTTGGTATAGCCATTCAGTGGAATGGCTATTCAGGCCATGATGGAATGGGTAAAAAAATTATTCTTTCAATATTACCCCCTTAAATTTGTTTAATTTTTGTTTTCTACTACCATCTGGTAGCATCTCATTCTAGTCTCATTATCATCTACAAAGCATTGCAATCTCTTTTTTGGATTTTTTCTTCTTTCAATGGGTTTTCTTTAATAGAAATATTTTCCCATTAACTGTTATGGTATGTGATACTCCTGCATTTCACCATTATTCAACATGTTATCCAAAACATCACAAATAAATCTAAAATATAAAGCAAAAAGATGAGAGAATTTTGATTCCTTAATCTGAAACAAAAAAAATAAAAAGAGAGATTCAACATGGAACCCAAAACTAAATAAATATGAAACAAAAAAATGAGAGAGAAAGAGGAGAGAGACTTTTGGTTCTCTAATTCAACATGCTACCCAAAACTAAACAAAAAATAAATCTGAAACAGAAAAAAAAAGAAAGTGTTTTTCTTTAATTATTTCTGGGTTTGATTTTAGAAACTTGTATTAGGACTTCTAGCTTAGGGAGGGACGAAAAGAAAGAAGGTAGAATAAAATGTCAGAAAATTGTTGTTGTCGGAGCGACAAAAGATAGTGGAATGTGGGTGGTAGTTTCAAAACATCTACGGTGTTAAGGGTTGATTTAGAAAAAAAAAATCCAACAAAAGAATCAAAAAGAGGATGTTGAATTCATCCAAATATGATATTTTGATAAAGAAAGGCCACTAAATGACAACGGCCCATGGTGGTTGGCAACAGTGGCGAATCCAGGGAGGGGCTGGCATGGGCCCCGGCCCCTCTAAAAGGTAAAATTTCCATTTAAGCCCTTCAAATTTTTTAAAAACTTTAAATTAGTAAAGGTAAAATTACACTTTGGCCCCCCTAAAATTATAAAAATTCGATTTAATCCTTTACAAATTAGAAAGATATAAACTATAAAAAATTAAAATTTCATCCGGCCCCCTCTAAAAAATTTTCCTGGCTTCGCCCCTGAGTGGTTGGTGTGGCAATAAGTGGTAGTGAACAATGGTTTTATGGAAAAATGGTGAACGGTGGTTTGCTAATATGACATTTTTACTAGCAATTATTTAATTTAATTTAAAATATATTTTATTTAAATAATTTTACTATATATTAATAATATAAATAAAATATTTTTATTATTAAGGGTAAAGTTATCATTTGTGATCTATTCATTATCATTATTCTATTTAACCAAACTATGTAATATTTGGGGTCTTATTCAATTCCATTACAGTCCTATTACAGTCTCATTTCATTACAGTCCTATTACAATCTTATTCCATTACAACTCTATTCGACCCGACCCAATCTACCAAATTCGAATCTCGGGTGTTACGTCCTTACTCTAACTTGAATTTTTTTCTTTCTTATTCATTGATGTAAATTTCTCTATGAGTGTAACTGAATCTCTTATTGCCGTACATTTACATTTCACTTATGTACACACTACAATCTATGGTTATTATAAAGTTTCTTGTAAAAATACAATGTGTGGTTATCATTTCGACTCAATGAAATATCAGACTTTCCTACTCTCTCTCTCTTAGTCTACTGTGTACATATTGAAGTACTACATATTTATTTAGGCACAGACTTTAGCTATAAACATATTGAATTTCTACTCAAATGATTTATGCGTAGACTTTGACACGCCACTTGATTTCCTCTGTAAGCATAACATTCCAGCGCGTCGCTCCATTGGCATACCTATAACAGCCCGTTTTTCAGTGGTGTCGAAAACAGTGATTTCAGAATCACAATTCTAACGAGTGAGTCTGTAAATATTATTATTTAATATTTTTATGATATAGTGAATTTTTATTTGATAATTTTATTTAATTGGATAATTAGTTAAGTACAAATAGATTGCCAAGTCAAGTGGTTTTGGAAAATGAGGTATCAGGACCTCATTTCTGTAAACCGAGCCTGTAAATATTTTTATTAAATATCTACAAAGTTTTTATATAGGTTTATTTAATTTTGGTCCGGAAATTTTAATGTTTAAATAGTTAATTAATAAAAAAGGACTAAATTGTAAAAGATGTAAAAATTAATCGCTATTGATTTTTATTAGCTAAAATGCATAATTAATGTTTGTTTAAGGTATAAAGGGGAAATTTACCACCTTTTGAATGTGTTTGGACGGTGAATGCTTATTATTTTGTTAAATTATATGTTATTTTAATGTTAAATTAAACTAAATAGTTAAGTAAAAATTATAAAACATAAAAAAAGGGAAAAGACATTATCATCTTTATTTTTCCCCCTCACCACCGATTCTCCATGGATGAGTAACTAAGTTTTCGGCTAAGTTTGTTCTTCAAATTTGGTAAGCCGATTTTAACCCATTTCTTGTCATTTTTATGTTTTTTGAGATCGTTACAATTAAGTCCAACTAACCCATATTTCCGTTTTCATAACTATTAAAGATTTTAACCCTTGCTATTGATGAATATTAGGTGTTCATGATAGAAGATGGTAGATTTGGAAGCTATGAAATGTTTAAGGACTATTTTATAAAGTAATTTTTGTTAATTTTGAACATAAGGACTAAATTGTTAATATCTTGAAATTGAAATGAAATTTATGTGATTTTTTATAATAGGTGGCTGTAATTGAATGTATTTGATTTTTTCTTTTTAATTTTGAAGTCCAAATTTGAAAGTTATGATAAGTTTGATTTTAGGGACTAAATTGAATAGAATTTAAAACTTTAGGGAAATTTTGTAAAATGAAATTTTAAAGATTATATAAGCATGAATTTGAGTAGTATTATGAGATTGGTATTGATATTTTGAATCTTAAATATTATTTAGATCAAGTTGTTGACTTAAGAGAAAATGGAAAAAAAACTGCCGAATAGTCCCTGGTATTTAAAGCATTACCGTTTTATCAGGTAAGTTCATATGGAACTTATTGTATTCTATTATTTTGTTTGAATTTTTTGTCTATACCTATTAATTATATATATACAAGTGTAATTTTTATTAATATGACATCTATTGGGCTAAATTGTTAAACAAAAAATTTAAATGACAATAGTGAATAAATGAGTAGTATTAACAAATCGAAGTTGTGATATGATTGAATGATGTGTATATAATGTATATTAACTTGAGTTTGATATGTTTTTATTTGAGATTACAAGTATGGTTATAAACCAAAATCTCACCTATTTGATCTTGTTGTGTTATGCCATGATAGAGAATTATTTTGCATAATGATTTGTATATTTGTTAATTGATCAAGGTAAGCTCATACAGTATAACTAAGTTTAAATTGTTGTTGAACTATGTTAAATATGTATTCATGTTTTATTGAAAGTTTGAATTGGATATGAGCTAGTACACAAATTGAGAATTGAATCTAATTTAAATGAATTGTTACGAATTGGTATGATTTGAGATTAAATCCCAATGAAACTAGTAAAAGTCTCGTATACGAGGTTATGAGTTCTTGCCCATGATACGATCACGCCCTGCGAACGACCTTGTCCAAGCTTCCCAAGCGAGCATTGCAATCTTTTTCTAGCCGATCAACTCGATCCTAGCTTATTGAGCTTGATTCAGCTCGAATTTCAGTTCCTTGAGCTCAATTCAGCTCAATCTTAGCTCATTAAGCTCGATGCTATTTTATTTTAATTTATGCATTTCGTAGTTGCTGGAATAATTTCATGCTTTAGCTAAGCTAGTTAATTTAGTTCAGCTTAATCCTAGATCATTAGCTCCAATCTATTTCTTTAGCTCATGCGTGTAATTCTAGAATAAAATTAATAATTTTTAGTTAAATTAGTTAATTAGTTTTCAGCTCATTAATAAGTTCAAATCTGATACTTATTAATTTTGTGTAAGTGTGTTCATTTTTAATACTTTTTTTTTATATGTGTCTAGCTACAGCATTTTAATGTGTCTTAAGCTGAACATTTTAAATACAGGTTTTTAAATGTGTCTTAGTTGATTGTATTTAATATGTCCTAGCTGAATGCATGTTTTTATTTTGTCTAGGTGCTGTCGATTTTAAGATGTCTTAAACTCCATTAATTTGTTGATTTTAATTGTGCAGCTACATTCATTGGATGACATTTACATGGGGCTGATAGTTTAGTTTTCCAAACACGTTTTCGTGTAAAGCAAAGGACACATGAAGAGCTGTTGTTTTCTTCTTCCCAAAGCTGACCATTTAGCTCTCCAAGCATCCTCGAAAGCTTTCACATTGCTGGAGAAATTCTGTTCACATGGATGACCATTCGGTTTGGTGCATTCACACCTAAGGGGCTATACATATTTGGCTTTCACACCTAATGGCCTTTGCAATACTCAAGCTTCCATTTAAAGCTTCCAAACTATTCAGCTTAATAAGGAATTTCAATTAAGGCTCATTAAGCTCCTTGGCCGAATCTGCCCACACCTTTTCAGCTCACCCAAATTACTTCATTTAATTCCAGCTGATTGGATTCACCAAGGACTGTCCATTAATGTCCCCAAGGCCTTGGAACCTTCAAGGAAGTGGCTAGGAAAGTTCAAGGAAGCTTCCAGCTTCATTAAGCTGCTACATGCTGCCCATTTAGCTCCCTAATTGCCTTTTCGACTAGACCTTGTATTTGGCTATAACTAGCTTGTTTTTTGAACATTTTGTGGTTAGATAATTTACTTACTCTTTATGAAATATACCGCAATTGTGAGTTACTCAACTCCCTTTGTTCTTTAATGAATCAAATTGACTTATCAAGTTATTCTTTTGGCGTCAATCTGATTCATTTGAACTTATCACTCTTTCGAGTGTGGCGTTCACCCTTATACCGATTGGTTCCTATCTCCATATAGATAGTGGGTCACGGTTTATCTATCCTTCTACCCACCTTTAAGTGTCCTATAAGATTTGGGTTAGTACTCTATTTTAGTACTGGTTCTTTCTTGACCTTAAAGCCATTCGAGCCATCCGCATTTCCATCTTCAAATCACCTTAGTCCCTTTGCTTAGCCGAATCCATCACATATCTTACTTAGCCATTTTGAACCTATTTTGGAAACTAAATACCACACTTAGCTGAATTTAACCCCTTGTTCTAAATCGAACGATACTTCTCATTTTAACGATCGGGCAATCTAAACGACTCAAATCATCTCCGAGGCGGGATCATATCATTTGGTATCAAAGCTAGCTAAAATCGAGGAGTACGGACGTTCATGAAGTTTCGAAGTAAGTGTTTGAAAAAAAAATTCAAAAAAAAAAATAAAAAAATTTCGTGAATCAAAGTATTCAATTTGTATTTATCATTTGTAATTGAAAAAAAAAGAGAAGGAAATTTGAAGTTAAAAAAAAACGAAAGTGTTGAAAAGTTGCATTTTGTATTCCCGATCAGCAAATTCCCTTCTACTATCACCCAACCTTTTCACGCCACACTTAATAACCAAATGTCTTTCTTTTTAGCCTACCCACACCCATTTTATCATTACCTTTGCAAAACCTTCTTTTAAGCCGACCCATAAGTTTCTGATAAGACTAAGTGAGTCATTTACGAACTTAGAGAGGTGAATTGAATGGTAAAAGGCACGAGTGTTGAGAGAGCATTCGAGTGTAGAAAAAGCCATTTAACGAGTGCAAACACGAGCGTGAGTGCCAACCAATTTTTCTTTGTGAGTGAAACGTGAGATTTTGTGGTGAGGTATTTACTTTCTATTTTGTTTTAAACACTTTTCTTTTCAGCAATAAAATCATGTTACGAGAAGAGTTTTTAGAATCAGAATTTCAATATGTGATGCAAGAGATAGACCAAGTGTTTGATAGAAAACTAGAACCATTACAAAAACGATTGGACCGAGTGGAGGAAAGAGCCCGACGGAAGCAAATTTCACCAAGTCGAGGGACAGAGTCAAGACTATCAAGAAAACAATCGTCCAATGACTATTTGGGAAGAGACTTATATCGTGGTTCTTATTCATCAAGGAATTTGAGACGAAATCAAACAAGTTTCGAGTTTGAAGCCTATTATGGTGGCAAACAAGAAAGCACAAGTCGTTTTTCGTATACACCAAGTTATTCATCCATGAAGAATCAATCTCGAAGAGATGATCGGCGTCTGTATGAAAACCCTTCCTCTTATTCTCAACGAAAAGTTTCTCATTTTGATTCCTTCTTGTATTCTTCCTGTTGTAATGAAATCGAAAAAGCATGTGAAAAGGAAAAAGAAATTGAAAAAGAAAAAAAGAATGAAAGAAAGCAAAAAGAAAAATAGAACAAAAGAGAGCAAAAAGAGATTGAGAGCGAAAAAGAATGTGAGAAGAAAAAGAAAATTGAAAAAGAAATTAAGATTGAAAAGATAAAAGATAGTATGGAAGAAACGAGTGTTTTCAATGAAAAAGAAACGAAAGAAAAAGATGATAGTGAGCAAGGACAAGTGAGGAATGTTTCCACTAACCAACATGTGAGTTTTCCTCGTGTTGTTTCTTTTCAGGTTTTTGAAGATTCGATTGACAAATACCAGCTTCATTACCTTTCCGATGAGAGGCGATTTCGATTTCTCGAGAAAGGTAAGAACGAGAATGACATCCACCCACAATTGCTTAAAGGTAAGCAAGGTAAGGGTTCTTTAACATTTGAGTCTCACTTAACCTACTTGAATGTTGCTGATCAAACCACCGAAGATATAAATTTTGAAAGGGCTCCTCATCTTGATTTGTCTAAGTGTCACTCTCCGATTATTGAAGATTTCATTTTGAATCATGGTTTGGAGAATTTTTCTGTTGTTGAGAATGGCGTTGGTAAGCTTGTTGTTGAAGAAAGATTAATTCCGCACAAACAACATCTGAATTCGTGTACTAAAAAGTTGATATATAAAATGCCTAATATGTTTGTTTGTGATGTTATTGAATATCCTCTAAGTTGTGCGAAATTCATATGTTTGTGCAAGTTTGTTCACATGAAATCTAAGAGGTCTAATTGTTTGAGCATGTATGTGCTTAGTTTCTCGTTGCCTAGCGTGTATGAAGTATTGGTGACATAGAAATTTATGCTACATTCTGGAAAGGGTGATCAAAATCATGTGTTCAAACCCGGAGCATGTTCTCTTAAGTTATTGCCAAGTAAAGGTGAGCATCGCAATTGTACTTTGAATAAATGTGTTGACCTTTTCTGCGTGCTCCGACTTTTATCATTTTATTCGAAAGCAAAAGATGATAATTTCGTTGGTTTGCAAAGTCAAACTAACATTTTTGACTCTGGAGGTTGTCCTATATTGTGGTTTAAAAGATTTAATCATGTTTTACAAGATTATGCTTCTTAGTTGCTACATGTTCTTTCTGAGTTGTCGGCCATGACACTTTCGAGTCAAATTAAGAAGGTAAGAGGAATTATTGCATTTGATCTCAGTGATTATTTCTCTTTATTCTTAATCAAGGGATTTGAACCATGGATCGTTGAATCCCAAGACTGTAACTATCGAAAGCTTTGTTATCCTGCATCATTATTTAGAGTAATCAAGCACCCTGAATTTTGTGTGAATAGATGTGTGAACAATTTGTGCTTGCTTGATGTTTCGTCATTAAATCTGAAAACACAGTTGTTGAACTATGATAAGTTGCTCTTGCAAAATCAAAGTTATGGTTATATATCATTTGGTATCAAGTTGTTCAAAGGATTTGAGTCAAGGACTTTTGTTGTCCAAAATCATAATTCTCGAATGCTTTATGGTTCTGTTTTGACGTCAACGATGGGCCTTTTTATCCATTGTGAAACGGTAAGGCTAACTCATATTTTTTATCCTCGCATCGATTCATATGTTTCATTTTTGAATGAGATTACAGCAAGTATTTTTGAGCCTACAATCCATGCTGCCACTAATCTATTTAAATTTCGTGTAGGTGGCACGTCGGAATGGATCCCTCCTAAAGAGGGAGGGCCTGCAAATAACCTGACTTGTGTTGCAGCTATGTGTGAATTTCATGATATTGGGAGCAACGTTGCCATCTTCGTCAACCAAGGGGGCTGTGACGGTGAAATTTTTTTTCGAGCAAGTGGCCCGATTTGAGGACAGATTGCCTTAAAGAGGAAGGGGATGATACGATCACGCCCTGCGAGCAACCTTGGCCAAGCTTCCCAAGCGAGCATTGCAATCTTTTTCTAGCTAATCAGCTCGATCCTAGCTTATTGAGCTTGATTCAGCTCGAATTTCAGTTCCTTGAGCTCAATTCAGCTCAATCTTAGCTCATTGAGCTCGATGCTATTTTATTTTAATTTATGCATTTCGTAGTTGCTGGAATAATTTCATGCTTTAGCTAAGCTAGTTAATTTAGTTCAGCTTAATCCTAGATCATTAGCTCAAATCTATTTCTTTAGCTCATGCGTGCAATTCTGGAATAAAATTAATGATTTTTAGTTAAATTAGTTAATTAGTTTTCAGCTCATTAATAAGTTCAAATATGATACTTATTAATTTTGTGCAAGTGTGTTCATTTTTAATACTTGTTTTTTTTTTTTATATATATGTCTAGCTACAGCATTTTATTGTGTCTTAAGCTGAACATTTTAAATACAGGTTTTTAAATGTGTCTTAGTTGATTGTATTTAATATGTCCTTGCTAAATGCATGTTTTTATTTTGTCTAGGTGCTGCCGATTTTAAGATGTCTTAAACTCCATTAATTTGTTGATTTTAATTGTGCAGCTACATTCATTGGACGTCATTTACATGGGGCTGATAGTTTATTTTTCCAAACACCTTTTCATGTACAGCAAAGGACACATGAAGAGCTGTTGTTTTCTTCTTCCCAAAGCTGACCATTTAGCTCTCCAAGCATCCTCGAAAGCTTTCACATTGCTGGAAAAATTCTGTTCACATGGATGACCATTCGGTTTGGTGCATTCACACCTAAGGGGCTGTACATATTCGGCTTTCACACCTAATGGCCTTTGCAATACTCAAGCTTCCATTTAAAGCTTCCAAACTATTCAGCTGAACAAGGAATTTCAATTAAGGCTCATTAAGCTCATTGGCCGAATCTGCCCACACCTTTTCAGCTCACCCAAATTACTTCATTTAATTCCAATTGATTGGATTCACCAAGGACTATCCATTAACGTCCCCAAGGCCTTGGAACCTTCAAGGAAGTGGCTAGGAAAGTTCAAGGAAGCTTCCAGCTTCATTAAGCTGCTACATGCTGCCCATTTAGCTCCCTAATTGCCTTTTCGGCTAGACCTTGTATTTGGCTATAAATTGCTTGTTTTGTAAACATTTTGTGGTTAGACAATTTACTTACTCTTTATGAAATATACCGCAATTGTGAGTTACTCAACTCCCTTTGTTCTTTTGTGACTCAAATTGACTTATCAAGTTATTCTTGTGGCATCAATCTGATTCATTTGAACTTATCACTCTTCAAAGTGTGGCGTTCACCCTTATACCGACTGGTTCCTATCTTCATATAGATAGTGGGTCACGGTTTATCTATCCTTCTACCCATCTTTAAGTGTCCGATAAGATTTGGGTTAGTACTCCATTTTAGTACTAGTTCTTTCTTGACCTTAAAGCCATATTAGCCATCCGCATTTCCATCTTCAAATCACCTTAGTCTCTTTGCTTAGCCGAATCCATCACATATCTTACTTAGCCATTTTGAACGTATTTTGGAAACTAAATACCACACTTAGCTGAGTTTAACCCATTGTTCTAAATCAAACGATACTTCTCATTTTAACGATCGGGCAATCTAAACGACTCGAATCATTTCCGAGGCGGGATCGTATCTGCCCAGGTTCTCAGCTCTTGCATATGTTGCGGACCTGAGAATACATATTCAAGTTCCCAGTTCCTATATATGTTGCGGATTGGAAAATACAGATTTAGGTTCCCAGCTCCTGCATATGTTGCAGACTGGAGAATACAGGTTTAGGTTCCCAGCTCCTACATATGTTGCGAACCAGAGATTACATGTTTAGGTTCTTAGCTCCTGCATATGTGGAAACGCAAGAATATATAGGCTTTTTAGCATATTTTGAGCACTAATTCATGCAGTTTCTAAGTACTTTTTTTTTCGAATTTCATACTTTAATTATAAAATAATTAATTAGCACTCAATTTATGAATCATATTGAATTTTAATTATTTTTTATAATAAATATACAAAAATTGATCTATTTCTGACAATTTTGCACAAATGGTGAAAAATCGAATCAGCAGTCACCTTGAGAAAATTGGACCATCGAAGCACTTTTCGTATCAATTGACCCAAGAGTATGGTTGATTATTTTCCAGCCATGGATGACACAAATTATATTCCTTGAACACATTTAATAATAATTTTTGATCCAACAGGGTTAAAATTTAATTATAGCCTGATGAAGAGAAATGAGCCAAATGTGCTAAGTGAAGAGGACTGATACATTAAGAAAATGGCAGCCCAAACCGTCCAAATTAGCTGACCCAATCAACATATTTTAGCTGATTTTTATTCTTGCAAATCAGTCTTTGAACTTCTCCTAAATTCCATTCAGACCCTTTCCATTTTCATGCAATCTATTTTTAGCCACAAGCTAAAAATAGCAAATTTAAGTCAACCACTCCTTCCACCAAGCATGGTCGGCCATGGGAAGGGGGATTGACTGTTATTTTTAGCTAATTTTAGCTGCCATCTCCCACTATAAAAATCCCCTTTCACTTCATCATTTTTCATCCTTCCCTTCACACATCTCTAACACATTCTTTTCTCTCATTTTTCTTTTCTTCCCTTCTAGTTGCCTTTCAATTTTCTTCCTTTGCTGATTTCCCTTCTTGGAAAAGAGCTAGCACGCCCCTTAGAGCAACAGAAATCAAGTGTTCGTGAAGACCTTGGATCAACAAAATGAGCAGAGAAGAAAGGAACACACTAGTCTTGCTTTGGAAGATCACCGAGATTTATTTTCCTAGTTCCCTTCTCTTAATCTTTTCAGTTTATGTTTTGATCATAATTATGAATATTTGTTGTGTTGATGTTCTTGCATTAATTAAAATGACTTAAATTTCATTCGTGTTAGATTAATTTCATTTTGTCCACTTGATTTGTTAAAATCATGTTTGTGTTGTTATAGGCCTTTGTAGTTTGTTCAATTAAATAAAATCATGCCTATGTTATGTGTAGTAGCCCATTATTGCCCGGGCCCATATCATTCAATAAATAATAAATAATATAAAAATAAAAAAAATAAAAAATACCAAATGTCCATTTTAAAGTCCATTTTACAGCCAATTAACCCAAACCCAAAACCAATAAACTACCCGTGGCCCCAGTTACACCCTGACCCAATAAACCATTACCCCAATTACACCCAAAACAATAAACCCAAAACTTACACGGCCCAAAGGGGCCCTAAACATAAACAAGTTTCAGAAGGCCTAGGGTTTCTGAAACCCTAGGCGCCGCAAGCCCCAAACACCAGCCACCAGTCGC
The DNA here is from genome assembly GCA_025698515.1 of Gossypium sturtianum. NCBI lineage: Eukaryota > Viridiplantae > Streptophyta > Magnoliopsida > Malvales > Malvaceae > Gossypium > Gossypium sturtianum. The sequence goes on from CM046948.1 coordinate 61,015,077, forward strand.
GCCACAGTTAGCGCGAGTCGCACCCTATCGCCGCCGCATTCTGCGCCGATGACCTACAAAAAGGGAAAGAAAACATAGCAGATATGGCAAGAAACAACAAAACAGAATTTGTATTTTTATTTTCGGGGCTATATAAACCCCCATGTAATCTGTAAAAGGGACATGCAAACAATATACCACGTAACCAAAAAATACAGAAATAAAGGATAAAATCTTCGAAATATAGAAGGTGATTTTCAATAGTATTATTCTGTTTATTTTTTTCTTTTCTTCATTTTATTTTCGCTTATAAACAAAGTAAAGAGTTTACCTTTCAATCGGCCTTAAAAAAACGGAGTTTCGAGCCTCCGACCACCGGATATGGTGGCGCATGTGACGGCGCGTGTGATGGAGCCTAGGCCGGATCCTGGCCGCAGGCCGGAGGCCAGAGAGAATTTTTGGGGGCCTCTGATTTGTTTTTTTTTTAAGGAGTGTTTAAATGAAATTTTTTGGGCTGATTTTTTTGCTTATATAGCAAGAAGAAACGGCGCCGTTTTTACTTAAGTTAATAAGCACAAAACGACGTCGTTCAGGGCTGGGATCCGCGCGTTGACCCGAAAACCCAGGGAGGATTCGCGCGTTTTTTATAAAAGGGCAATTTGCCTCTTTGGTCCTTCCGCAATTTCATTTAGTTCAATTTAATTTCTTTTTATTTTTTAATTCGGCCACGAAATTTTGTTGTTGTTTCAATTTGGTCCCACGGGTTACTTTAAGACTGATTTCAGAACGGCGCCGTTTAAGAGATAGGGTATAATTGCCCAATAAGTCCTTATATGTTGGCGCGTGTTTCGATATCATCCATTTTTTTTAAATTTTAATCCTGATTTTCATTTATTTCCTGATTTGATCCTTGTTTATTTAATTCTTATTTTTAATTATTTCAATATTATATGTATAAAATTATTATCTATTATTTTATTTTATTAAGTTTAATATTATTTATATATTATATATTATTTTAAAAATGTGTATATTAATTATTATATGATACATTATAAAATTATATATTATTATATTATATTATATGTATAATTTAAATTATTTTATCCTTTATATTATATAAATTTTTGTATATCATATAACAAATATTGTTTATATTATTTATATTCAATATGTAGTTTTTTTTATGATTATCGTATTATAAATATATTTTTTATTTAAAGTTATATATTACTTACTTATAATTGTTTTTATCATATATTATTATTTATATTTTTATGTACTAAATTATTAAATTATAAGTATCCTTATATTTTTCATATACTCTAAGTTTTTATATTATTTATTTAAAATATCGCTTATATATATATTAAATCATTTTAGAAATTGTCACTTTTTTTAGTCATTCGATATTCTTAAATACATCATTCATTTTTTATATTCAATCTTGTTGTAAGGTTTAATGTTCATTTCTTAAATCTTTATTTTTCACATAGATTTTTAATTGTTGTTGATTATTTTATATCCTGTATTTGTTTATTCATACTCTTTTATTTGCTTATCATTGCTTTAGCATAATCCTTTTATTATATGTGTCACTTGCTATGTTTGTTGCTTTCCTTTTAATTGTCTACATTAATATAAAATGTTAGTATATCATGTAATTTTATTGCTTTTGGTATTTATGTTTTATGGTGTATCAATGTGATATTCTTACTTGGATCATCGTTTAAAAATACATTTTGCAAAATTACTATATTTTTATCCAAAAGTTTTTTAAATGAGGCAATGTTTTTGTGTTTAGAAATTCGGGAAATAGTGCCTTAACGTGCTGGGTTTCGATTTTCCGTTTGACTAAATAACTAAATATCCTTTTAATAAATTTTGTAAATCATGAGATGATTTTGGTTACGAGGGTTTAAAATATCATGTCCTAACGTGCTGGATGTGATGTTTGTATTCTTTCGGAACAAAGAAATCTCAAATTTTAACTCAAATTGTTCAAATTTTTAAAGAAATCATGTTTTCAAATTTTTTCGAATTTTTAACATTAGGACAATAACTAATCAATCCGGTACCAATTTTGGGCGTTACGAGGGTGCTAATCCTTCCTCGTATGTAATCAACTCCCGAACCCGATTTCTTAAATTTCGTAGGCCAAAATCAATGTTTTTGAAATAAAATGTTTTAAAAGGTGACCCGATCACACCTAAGCAAAAAATGATTGGTGGCGACTCCATTTTCGTTTTTAAAGTCGACCCCGTTTTCCAAAATATAAAAATGGTTTCGACAGCTTGGCGACTCCACTGGGGACCAATAAGAGAGTCAAGCCGTTAAAATTGATTATTTTCTGTCCTTTGTCGAAAATTTGAAAATTTGATTTGAAAACTTAAATTTGAACATATGATTATTATTCTTGCACACATTGCATTGCATGACCGTTGTGGTCGCACCTTTAAGTGGGAGTGAGAAACTATGCCTTCATGAGGTTTTCACCTCCGCATGGGCTAATGGATTGCTTCCGGGATACATCTGTACCTATGTCTTCGTGAGGTTTTCACTTCCGCATGGCCATAGGGAAATGTATTCCCTTGAACTGAACTCGATCTGTATGAGCCTATAATGGGTAAAGATTGAGGAATCTGCTGGTTCAGGTACCTTTTCTTTAGAACTAAACCGCATATAGTGAACCCTAAGAGCCCACCTTAGGTAGAACTATGCTGAACTCTAGCAGTTTTACATATAGGTATTTGATGTTTTCTCACTTACTTTGAATTTTATTCTTTGTATATGATACTAACTTGTTCTCTTTTGTTTTGATTGCATTGCATTCACATCATAGAAAAGAGGTGTTGATTCAAATTCGATTGCTAAATAGAAGAATTTGTCATGAGAAAATAGATTTCTTGATAAAGTGGATTATAATACGGTCGTCCGAATATGGTCCAAGTAAACACAACGAGAGAAGGTTGATAGTCCGTGAAGGAATACAAGACTTTATTGCCCAAGGATTCAAGTTGACAAAGACTATTCGAGAATCACCATGTCTCAGCTTTCTTGAAGAGGCTAACAAGCATTGCGAGGATAAGTGAGTAATGAGTCGCGGCCCAAGCAAAAAGGAGCTAGTGAAGGCATCTATTAGAAGTTTGCAAGATTTGACCTTTGCGAAGAAGGGGATTGATGTTTTTGCTTGGAATATGAGGGCAAGGCCGTATATGTAATCCGTTTTATGTAAAGAAATTTGCTTTCTAGAAAAGTTTTTCTAATGGAATTGAATTCAGAATCAACGCCTCTCTTTCTTCTGCATTCATTCCATGCATCTGCACTGCATCGCATCATATGCATTAAAATCCATAGAAAAATCCTAATTAGTTGAAATTATCAGAGAAGAGAGAGAGGGAGAAGGAAAAATCTGGAAACCAAACACCATTACGGTACACACGCTAAGACAAAGAATATGGATCAAAGACTTGAACAGTTCCAAAGAGACATGCAAGACCAGCTGCAAGAACAGTTGGCAAAAATCCAGCAAGACATGAGGGAACAAATGATGGAAGCCCAAAGGAATATGGTAGCTCAAATGACTCAGCTACTGAATGGGGTGATGGACAAAGGGAAGGCCCCATGATTAATGCTGGAGAGGATAATGAAGACTATCCTCCGGGTTTCACCCCACCACATGTACAGATACAACCTGAGGTGCCTCCTCAAAGGCCATCTGTCACGATTAGGCCTCGACAAGGTCAAGCTGATACTAGAGTGCCCATGAACTTCCAAGTTGGCTCAGGATCTAACCCAGGAGATAACCCAGCTAATCCTATTATCTCTGATTTGGATATAGCAGAGAGCGAAGTGACAAGATTTGAATTACTAAGGCAGTTAGAGGACCATTGTAGGTGGTTGGAAGAAAAATTCAAGGCCTTGGAAAACACTAAAAATCACCATGGAATTGATGCTAAAGACTTGAGTTTGGTTCCAGATTTGGTGCTTCCTCACAAGTTCAAAATGCCAGATTTTGAGAAGTACAATGGGACTAGCTGTCCTGAAGCCCATATTACCATGTTCTGTAGACGGATGACTAGGTATGTTAATAATGATCAATTGCTAATCCACTACTTCCAAGATAGTTTGGTGGGGGCAGCATCTAAGTGGTATAATCAACTGAGCTGTGCTAGGATTAATTCGTGGAGAGACCTAACGCAAGCATTTATGAAGCAATACAGTCATGTGACAGACATGACCCCTGACAGAATCACCTTACAGAACATGGAGAAAAAATCGAATGAAAGTTTCAAGCAGTATGCGCAAAGATGAATGGAAGTTGCCCTATAAGTTCAGCCGCCGCTTTTAGAAAAGGAGACCACAATGCTTTTCATCAATACTCTAAAAGCCCCATTCATTAACCATATGTTGGGAAGCGCCGCCATAAGCTTTTCAGATATAGTAATGTCTGGCGAGATGATTGAAAATGCGGTAAGGAGTGGGAAGATAGACACGGGAGAAAGCGCCAAAAGATCAGCCTCGAGAAACAGGGAAAATGAAGTAAGTATCCTGAGCATGCCTCCCGAATCAGTCATCATCGGCCAGCCGAGGGTTGCAACCACTAGCTATCAAGGCTCTTCAAAGCAGGAATCCAATTCGAGGCCAAATACAGAAAAGCTCCAGTTCACACCCATCCCGATGACATATAAGGAGCTGTATCAGAATCTTTTTGATGTGCATGTGGTATCTCTGTCCTACTCGAAACCCGTGCAACCTCCGTTCCTAAAATGGTATAACGAGAATGCCCAATGCGAGTACCACGTGGGAATAACGGGTCACTCAATTGAAAACTGTACTACGTTTAAAAAGTTGGTCCAAAGGTTCATTAAAATGGGAATCGTGAAGTTCGACGTTTCATCAGAACCTGATCACTTTGACGAGGCAGTAAATGCGATAATTGAAGGAGGAGACAAAAAAGTTGCGACTCCTTGAAGAAGTCAAAAGTGAAGAGGGAACCAGGGAACGAAGTTTCCAAGCCCTTGCATACTTGAGAGTGTTTTGAATAATGGGATTGTGGAAGAGATCCCTGTATTCTTAGAGCTAATCTAGAATAATATTCAAAACACGCTTGTTGCCTTAAGCCTAGAGGCAATAAGAATCCTTTTGTGAAATAGGCTTGTGTCTAAAATTTTTATTTCAATAAAATGCATCTTTTTGAGCAAATATCCTTTTATTTATTTCATACTGTACAAATAATTGTTCTTAGTTTTTTTTATTCTTTTGTTTGTTCTTTGGACTTTCTTTCAAGTATTCTTTCATTCTTCATTCATGACCATACAAATAATCATTCTTTGAATCATTTATTCTTTCGAATCTTCCTTCGAACCTATAATAGGTCTCCAGATATCAACGATGTGAGCAACGCTGCTACTGACTCGGAGTCTCCTTTCGAGTGATATATGTGTCTAGAGGGATCTCAGGATTTTAAAGATGACAGAGGTTGTGACCTATCTTCTAATTTGGTAAGGATGGTAGAACATGATGAAAAACAAATCCTACCTTACATAGGGACATTGCGAGCCTAGGAAAGGGGTGAAGATCGAAGCTCAGCTCACCAAAAAAATAAGGCAAGACATCATTGAGTTATTTTCAAGAATTCAAAGATGTTTTCACACGATCACATCAAGACACGCCTGGGAAACTCTTAAAAGAGGTCCATAAGGGTGTTTAAAGAACATGATAATGGTTCTACAATAGCTATGGTAATCATAAGGTTCGGGTACTGTTGGTCTACCATGGAAGGGGATTGCATCGGTTATACTGCATTGAAGAAGACGAGAATTATGTGACTCCTCCATTTTCTTCACAAGACTTTTCTATATGTAGGGCATGGATGTTATGGGACCGATCTTGTTAAAAACTTCTAGTTGACATCGAATTATCTTTGTGGTCATCGATTACTTCACTAAGAGGGTGAATGTTGCTTCATATGCCAATATTGCAAAGTCGACAGTCATCAAATTTCAAAAAAAAAAAGGAAAGGATCAGGTGCCGGCAAAGAATGCCAGAAAGGATCATGTTTAATAATGCATAACTGTACAATGTCAAAGTTTATAGTTTGTTCAAAGATCAGGCAGCATATCACAGTGTAGCAAAGGTTGCCAAAAGAGAAAGTATAAAAAGGAAAAAAATAAAAAAAAATGTGAAAGGTGACCAAGACTTGTAAAGATTGGCATAAGAAGCTACCATTTACTCTCTATGCTTATCAAACGTCGAATAGGACTTTCGCTGGGGCAACACTTTTCCCATTGGTTTATGGAATAGAAGTGGTCTTGCCCATGAAAATCGAGATTCCTTTGCTCCAAGCTTTGATTGAGTCAAGAATTGGATGAAGTAGAATGTCTCTAGTGAACTTGGCTGAAGAAAAGGGTTTGAAAGTATTCATCATAGTCAAATATACCAAAAAGGGATGATGCTGATTTATGTCGAAAATGGTCCGAAGGAATGTCATGATGGGGACCTAGTATTGAGGAAGATCCTTCTTATACAAAAGGATTTCAGAGGGAAGCAGATGCCAAAATGGGAAGGACCTTATGTAGTAAAACATAGCCTGTTCTAGAGGAGCATTGATATTGACCGAGACGGATGGCGAAGACTTGCCCAATTTTGCGAATTCAGGTTCAGTCAAGAAGTATTTTACCTGAAAGGAGAAATGCCAAGGTGAAAACCCGCAAAGGGCGGCTTGAGATCAAATTCAAAAAAAAAGAAGAGGAGAGGCCAAGGCGAAAACCCGCAAAGGGCGCTTTGAGACCAAAGGGGTTTTAAGCCGAAAACCCCAAAAGGGCGGCTCAAATTTTGATCAAAGATAGGGCATGTGGTAGTTTTTTCTATGCCTGAATTAACAATGAGGAAGTATGCTACGTCTTGGGGCATTGACAAAGTACTCCAGATCCTCTAAACACGTATTGAGCTCAAAATGGTCCTCAAGAAGTTTGTACAGAGAAGCTCAGGCTGCGATATTTGGGGCACCTAGCTTCTATCTTACCCATTTTGAATTTGTTATCTTTGATTATTTATTTTTTATTATTTTCAAGATACATCCCAATCAATTTTCTTTTATGACCTTGGCTATCTTTGATTACTTTATTCTTTTCAAGATTCACCTCAGTCAATTTTTCTTTTTATTTATTGGCTTGGTTAGCTTTGATTAAACTTATTTGTTTCAAGCTATGCTCCTGATTAATTTCTTTCCTGTCCATTGTTGTGATATTTTTCAAGCATTTTATATTGAAATAACGATTAATGGACTAATAATACTTTCATAAAAGGAGTTTCACATATTACTCTGGAAGTTTCTACATAATACGAGAATCTGAAATAGGACTATTGTTTAGAACTCACCAAGCCTAAGGGTTGGAAATATTGAAAGATGATTATCTCTTCGGATTTTTATTGGATAAGACATTTGTCGGTGATACCATTTTGATAAATGACGAGTAATGTCAACCCAAGTATAAGAAGGGATCATTCTCAGGAAAAGAAAAATGATACCCTGCACATACATCAGGTTATTACACTTAGGGAATGGTGTAACAGATCAAATTGAAGATGATACAATCCATACCTCTGAGTGGTAACAGGATGGATGGAAGAAATCAAATGTTATTCCCCTGAAGTTGCAGTGGGAGGTACAAACTTTATATCCCAAGGTTCAAGTGGAGTGGACTCAGAATTACAATGGGGCAAATTATTTGAGCAGAATATGATTGATACTTCAAGAGGAACGAAGATGAAACCTTGACGAATAAATGAGTGATGACATTCGAAATAGGAATCATTCTCATAACATTTCTGCATTCATATATCATCCAGTTAGGAGCATTTGATTTATTCCGATCATTGTATCCTAATCATTGTACATTTAACAAATGATCATTCTCATGCATTCTGCATTCATGCAAATGTCATCCATAATATCATTTAGTTAGGAGCATTTGATTCATTTCAATCATTGCATCCTAATCATTGTACATTTAAAAAAGGGATCATTCTCATGACATTCTGCATTCATGCAAATGTCGTCCATAATACATTTAGTTAGGAGCATTAGATTCATTCCGATTTTAGCATCCTAATCATTTGGCATAAGCATAGACCCCATGAAATCAATTCTACAGGTAGGGTCCTCAGAGGACGATGTAGCAAAGTTGATTCGAATTACAGATTTTGGCGAATCTTATCTCCATGTATCGGCAATAGAGCAGATTTAGGCCAATAGTCTTATCTTCCTAATGTAGCAAGGGAGCAGACTAAAAATTGTAGATCTTGTCTCCTCGAGATAGCAGTGGGGCAGATCAAAGATGGCGAATCTTATCTTCCTGATGTAGCAAGGAAGCAGATTTTAGCCACTAGCCTTATCTTTCTAAGGTAGCAAGGGAGCAGGCTAAAGATTATAGTATTATCTTCCTGATGTAGCAAGGGAGCAGACTAAAAATTGTAGATCTTGTCTCTCGAGATAGCATGCAAGCGATCGAAGATGGCGAATCTTATCTTCCTAATGTAGCAAGGAAGCGATTTTAGCCACTAGCCTTATCTTCCGAGGTAGCAAGGAGCAGTGAAGATTATATTCTTATCTTCCGATGTAGCAAGGAGCAGACTAAAAATTGTAGATCTTGTCTCCTCGAGATAGCGAAGCAAGGCGATCGAAGATGGCGAATCTTATCTTCCGATGTAGCAAGGAAGCGATTTTAGCCACTAGCCTTATCTTCCCGAGGTAGCAAGGAGCGGTGAAGATTATAGTCTTATCTTCCCGATGTAGCAAGGAGCGGACTAAAAATTGTAGATCTTGTCTCCTCGAGATAGCAAAGGGGGGCAGATCGAAGATGGCGAATCTTATCTTCCTGATGTAGCAAGGAAGTAGATTTTAGCCACTAGCCTTATCTTCCTGAGGTAGCAAGGGAGCAGGCTGAAGATTATAGTCTTATCTTCCTAGTGTAGTAAGGGAGCAGACTAAAAATTGTAGATCTTGTCTCCTCGAGGTAGCAGTGGGGCAGATCGAAGATGGAGAATCTTATCTTCCCGAGGTAGCAGGGGAGCAGATTCAAACCACCAGCCTTACCCCCTAAGCAGTAGTGGAACAGGCTGAAAATTACAAGTCTTATCTCCATGTATCGGCAATGGAGCAGATCGTGTCTCCCTGAGTTTGCAGTGGAGCAGATTGAAGATAGCAGATTTGGCATTCCTGAAGTTGCAGGAAGCAGATCGAAGACATCAGATCTTGTCTCCCTGAGTTTGCGATGGGAGCGATTAAAATAGTAGGTCTGGCATTTCCGAAGTTGCAAATGAAGCAGATCAAAGATACTAGTTCGGTATCCCTGAGTTCACAGTGGATCAGACTAAAGATAGTAAATCTCATCTTCCTGAAGTTGCAGTGAAGCATATTGAAGATACTAGTCTATCTCCCTGAAGATACAGCCATTTGACAAGACCGAGCAAAATGGGACCTTTTATTGTCTTTGCTCTATTCTCATTACACGATAATGAGCAAAGAGGGGCAGCTGTAGTAGCCCATTATTGCCCGGGCCCATATCATTCAATAAATAATAAATAATATAAAAAAATAAAAATACCCAAGTCCATTTTAAAGTCCATTTTACAGCCAATTAACCCAAACCCAAAACCAATAAACTACCCGTGGCCCCAGTTACACCCTGACCCAATAAACCATTACCCCAATTACACCCAAAACAATAAACCCAAAACTTACACGACCCAAAGGGGCCCAAAACACAAACAAGTTTCAGAAGGCCTGGGGTTTCTGAAACCCTAGGTGCCGCAAGCCCCAAACACCAGCCACCAGTCGCACCGTAGTTAGCGCAAGTCGCACCCTATCGCCGCCGCGTTCCGCGCTGATGACCTGCAAAAAGGGAAAGAAAACACAGCAGATATGGCAACAAACAACAAAACAGAATTTGTATTTTTATTTTCGGGGCTATATAAACCCCCATGTAATCTGTGAAAGGGACATGCAAACAATATACCACGTAACCAAAAAATAGAGAAATAAAGGATAAAATCTTCGAAATATAGAAGGTGATTTTCAATAGTATTATTCTGTTTATTTTTTTTCCTTTTCTTCGTTTTATTTTCGCTTATAAACAAAGTAAAGAGTTTACCTTTCAATCGGCCTTAAAAAAACGGAGTTTCGAGCCTCCGGCCAACGGATATGGTGGCGCGTGTGACGGAGCCTAGGCCAGATCCTGGCCGCAGGCCGGAGGCCAGAGAGAATTTTTGGGGGCCTCTGATTTGTTTTTTTTTTAAGGAGTGTTTAAATGAAATTTTTTGGGCTGATTTTTTTGCTTATATAGCAAGAAGAAACGGTGCCGTTTTTACTTAAGTTAATAAGCACAAAACGACGTCGTTCAGGACTGGGATCCGCGCGTTGACCCGAAAACCAGGGAAGGATCCGCGCGCTTTTTATAAAAGGGCAATTTACCTCTTTGGTCCTTCCGTAATTTCATTTAGTTTAATTTAATTTCTTTTTATTTTTTAATTCGGCCACGAAATTTTGTTGTTGTTTCAATTTGGTCCCACGGGTTACTTTAAGACTGATTTCAAAACGGCGCCGTTTAAGAGATAGGGTATAATTGCCCAATAAGTCCTTATATGTTGGCGCGTGTTTCGATATCATCCTTTTTTTTTTTAATTTTACTCCTGATTTTCATTTATTTCCTGATTTGATCCTTGTTTATTTAATTCTTTTTATTTTATTCTTATTTTTAATTATTTCAGTATTATATGTATAAAATTATTATCTATTATTTTATTTTGTTAAGTTTAATATTATTTATATATTATATATTATTTTAAAAATGTGTATATTAATTATTATATTATACATTACAAAATTATATATTATTATATTATATTATATGTATAATTTAAATTATTTTATCCTTTATATTATATAAATTTTTGTATATCATATAACAAATATTGTTTATATTATTTATATTAAATATGTAGTTTTTTTATGATTATCGTATTATAAATATATTTTTTTTTATTTTAAGTTATATATTACTTACTTATAATTGTTTTTATCATATATTATTATTTATATTTTTATGTACTAAATTATTAAATTATAAGTATCCTTATATTTTTCATATACTCTAATTTTTTATATTATTTATTTAAAATATCGCTTATAAATATATTAAATCATTTTAGAAATTGCCACATTTTTTAGTCATTCGATATTCTTAAATACATCATTCATTTTTTATATTCAATCTTGTTGTAGGGTTGAATGTTCATTTCTTAAATCTTTATTTTTCACATAGATTTTTAATTGATGTTGATTATTTTATATCCTGTATTTATTTATTCGTACTCTTTTATTTGCTTATCATTGCTTTAGCATAATCCTTTTATTATATGTGTCACTTGCTATGTTATATTGCTTTCCTTTTAATTGTCTATATTAATATAAAATGTTAGTATATCATGTAATTTTATTGCTTTTGGTATTTATGTTTTATGATGTATCAATGTGATATTCTTACTTGGATCATCGTTTAAAAATACATTTTGCAAAATTACTATATTTTTTTATCCAAAAGTTTTTTTTAAATGAGGCAATGTTTTTGTGTTTAGAAATTCGGGAAATAGTGCCCTAACGTGCTGGGTTTCGATTTTCCGTTTGACTAAATAACTAAATATCCTTTTAATAAATTTTGTAAATCATGAGATGATTTTGGTTATGAGGGTTTAAAATATCATGTCCTAACGTGCTGGATGTGATGTTTGTATTCTTTCGGAACAAAGAAATCTCAAATTTTAACTCAAATTGTTCAAATTTTTAAAGAAATCATGTTTTCAAATTTTTTTGAATTTTCGACATTAGGACAATAACTAATCAATCTGGTGCCAATTTTGGGCGCATGAGGGTGCTAATCCTTCCTAAATGCACGTAATCGACTCCAACCCATTTTCTTAAATTTCGTGAGGCCAAAATCAATGTTTTTGAAATAAAATGTTTTAAAAGGTGATCCGATCACACCTAAGCAAAAAAGGATTGGTTGCGACTCCATTTTTGTTTTTAAAGTCGACCCCGTTTTCTAAAATATAAAAATGGTTTCGACATTATGCTTGCATTTTAACTGTAAGGTAACAATTGAATTAATTATTAAACGGATTGAAATTATAATTAATTGACATAATGTTTAATAGGTGCATGTTTAATATTCTAAGGTAGTTGAGGGTTAAATTAGTGATGGTATTAAACAATACTTCATCCTTGCATAACTTGTAAAATTATTGTGATTAAATTGTTTCAATATAGGAATATATGTTACCTCACTTTATCTTATACTTGCTTATGAAAATTTGATTATTTTTTTGAATTGGCATAGAAATATGTTTAAGAGATTAATGGATTTAGTAAGTAAGTATGGGCATTAGTTAACATGATACCAAGTTGCCGTGAAATTATTCGTAACAACATAAACATAGTTTTAATTATTCTAAGTTAAAGAATGAAATTGATCTAACACATTTATGTCATATTAATTAAATCCATTTTTAGAAATCGTGCATTTGGAATTTCATTTTTTTAGTTAAACACTTAGTTAATTTTAGTTTTTATATCACATATTTCAGCTCAACATATTTTGTTCTCACCAATTTGTTTAATTTTTATATTTCATAAATATTTTCTTGCACAATCCTTGTGGATACGATAACTCGACATTTTTGTCACTTTATTACTTAATACGATTTTGCACACTTGCACATGTTCATCGTTGTAATATGTTATGGAATGGAGAATATAGTAATAATAAGCCCCGGGTAGGCAAATGATTTGTGTAGATTCAACCCTAACGGGTGACCAGACACTATTACTTTCACCTGTATATGGAGTACTTTTATGAAATTTCATCGGGTAATATTGTGAATAAAAAGGTGGTTTTATGTCATTAACTATTGGCTAAGTTATACTTATGAGTTGAATATAAGGTATTAGTTGATTTGAAATGAAAATATGAACAATTGTGGTTGTATATCTGATTGAGTTCAAACATTATATGTTTAATGATGTTGTTTGAATCTTGATAAGTGTACATGATGCGAATTGGTGGGTGAATGTGAGCAAGGTGATAAATTAGAATACGAATTCATTATATATTTTAAGTTGAATGTGGTGTTTCACCATTTGAGTTTATATATATGGATTTGGTTTAAATCTCACTTGATTGATGTTGTTTTTGGATGCCATGATAGGTGAAATTGTTTCATATTAATTCATGTATTTGTTAAATGGTTGAGGTAAGCTATTTGTTTATATTGTATGAACTTACTAAGTATTTTATTTACTTACTCATGTTACTACTTTTATGTAGATTCTGGACATCCGATAAGTGGGGTCGGATCAGTGAGAAGCTCACACCTATCAACTTTCTATTTGGTAGATTTTTTATGTTTGAAGTTGGTTACATGTGTCATGTACATAGGTTGAATGAACTTAAGCTTGTTAAAGTTTGTCTTAGTATAATAACCTTGTATATATAAATCTATGGTTGTGGCTTGATATTGGATATTTGATATTTGCTAAGTTTAGTATGCTTGAATGTTAAAGAAATAGGAAAGCTTAATTGGTAATATGCATGTGAATTGAATTGTGGTATGAAATGGTGTAAGACTTGGTTTGAATGGTATTTGATTTGAATTATTGATTTGTTGTTGCCAATGAGGGCACATTGGCTGTTTGATAAAATGATTAAGTGAATTTGTGTTTTTGACTTGGGAATATGCATGTTTTGGAGTTGGTTTGAACAGCATGAAATGACATTATAGGTCATTTGGTTTGAATAGTATGCAAATTGTTTAAAACAGGTCATTTATGCTGCACACAGGCTACCATATGGCCATGTGTCACACAAGGGTGGTTGACACGGCCATGTGTACCACACGATCAAGGTGATTTTTAGTTCACACGACATCAAGTTATTACACGATTTGAGGAAATGGACATGTGGCCTTGCACAACATGGCTTCAAACTGTCACATGGCCGTGTGACCCTTGTTTTGCATTTATGCCTATTATTTTGTAAATATTTCATATTTTTCTCGATTTAGTTCTGAATTTACTCAAAGGTTTTCGTAAGCCCGATTAAAACTTGGTTTTTTATTGTAATGCACGTTTAACATGGAATTAGTTTGTATTTATTGATTATTGAGTATTATTGAATAAATTACTAGTGAATGTTCCGGTTTACTGTTGTAGCCTCCTATAGCTTGGGGCCGATGACTAGACCAGGTATAGGGTGTTACAGTAGCCCTGGCAAATTCTCTCGGTGTATATTCCTTTACAAACTTGAAAATAGAAAACAACTTTTGTAAGTTCGTAAAAAATTAGTGAGCTAAGCCTTAGAATACCTTTTTCATTCATTCTACGTTGCATGTGTTATTTTACATATCCTTGGGGTATTTCTTAATCTTTCTTTCTTTTTTGGCAGGTACATTACTAAGGCTACCATCTTTCTTTCTTCAGAACCATTTTCCTCCTTTTGAGCGTACTATACTTAACATTCATTTACCTTTATATCTTTTCTTAAATCTTATCTTTACATATCCCTTAACCTCTTCATTTACCTTATCATCAGACTTAATATCTTATTTCATACTTATTAGTCTTATCATTATCTCCGAGAGAGGTAGACTACGCCCAATACTTAATTCAAAATTCGCCCAGATCTTCCTTACTTTAGGGCACTCACTATACTCACTTTTAATTCATATCTTTGCCTCGCCACGTACTCTGACGCACACTAGCCTTTATATTCATCACTTGTAACTATACGGGGTTCGGCATTCATTCGGTGTCCACTGAAAAGCATTGACTTTAGATATCATCATGAGATCCGTTCTTGAAATTTTGCCATGAAGGAGTTCCTTTCTAAAGATAGCCACAAAGGCTTTCTTTTCAGAGTATGGCCACAAAGGCACCCTTTTAGCAAAGTTTGCCATAAGATAAGACATTCATTTGATAGATAGCCACTAATGTATCCTTTTTAATAGAGATAGCCACAAAGACATCCTTTTAACAGAGATAGCCACAAAGGCATCTTTTTAATAGAGATAGCCACAAAGGCTTTGATAAACCGAAATAGTAACATATTTTAATCCCACATTTAGCATACTTTTGGATGATTTCTCCCTTGATTTATGTAAAAAGGTGCTCTTAATCCTTTCTTTTCATGTGTTATACTCAGGAAAGCACCCAAGAATAAAAAGAACGAGAAACAGGCTCAAAACAGACCAAAATGGGCCAAAGAAGAAGTCGACACGGCCTGGACTAAAGCCCACACGGCCGTGCCTCCTCAAATATACTAGAACACAGCCTGATGTCGATCTACACGGTCGTGCCTCACTAATGGAGTCCAAAATGGCCTGGCCACGATTCACACGGGCGTGTGCCATGGCCGTGCCCCTGCCGTGGAGGAGAGTAATTTCACTCGGAAAAGGATACTTAGGGGCAAAGAAACACATTCTGAAAGCGTATAAATACACCCTAAGTATAACCTAAAAGGGGGAGTCGACGGGCGGTCAACTAGGCTAAGGAGCCGAGCCGAAAAGGTCAGATTTGTGGGAAACTCTCAAGGGATAGCCAGTTGATCCATTTCAAGAAGCTGGAATTCTACTCAAGACGGAGGATCTCCTCTTCAATTCCTTCAGGGGGTTTTAGGGATTTCTTATGTTTTGTTTTATCTTTTCTTCTGAGATGTTTTTGTTTATTATTATGAACTAAACCCTTCAGATACCTGAAGGGGGATGAAACCTGGATGAATCTTGTTATTGTTTTCTGAACTATATGATAAATACTTGATTTGTTCTTAATTATGTGTGCTTAATTCTTGTGTTGATATTTCGCGGATATTAATTCAAGTTGAATGTGCTTAGGTGGTGGAGAAAAAGTCCCTGCTTAAGAGTAGATCTAGCATAATTAAGCGGAGTTGATCACGCGCCTAGAGATAGGGTGACGAGATTTTGCCGGATTAGGGTGAAACCTAATATGGGAGTCCATAGATCGATTTACTGCTATTCTAGGGGGTTATTAATGGGAAAGAGATTTCAATTAATTAACCTAGGGCTAGACGTTATTCGCCTCAAGAGAGGGTTTAATATAAATTAGGGAGTCCTACGGATCAAGTCAAGTGAATAAATCGTCTGGTTCAATGTTAGATAACAAGTGGAGTCTAGGTGGATTCTTCCTAAGGGTATCGTCTTAATCAACTGAGTTTTTCCCAAGTATTTCCCCAATTCATTCTTTTTGTCTTTGCGTCTTTAGCTTAGTAATTAGTTAATTTAGATTAATAAACAACTTCACTTATTTTAGGCTAAATAATAGAAAGAAAGTTAGTATTAGTACTTTTAGTTCCTTTGGGTTTTACAATCCGGTCTTGCCTAAGCTATACTACTGTTCGATAGGTGCACTTGCCTCAATCGTTGTCATAGTTAGTTTCCAGGTTCGATCATTATCTTTATAAATTTTAAAACTCTGACTTCACAACGATCAAGTTTTTGGCGCCGTTGCCGGGGAACTAAAATATAAGGAAAACTCTATTTTTATTACTTTAGCCATTTTTTTATTATTTGTTGCAATTTATTTTTATTTTTATTTTTTACTTTGCTAATTTTTCCTCTATTTTGCTTTTGGCAGATAATTTTAGTCTATAGAGAAGATGGCACTGAATAATTATCAGTGGCAAGGGATGAGGACAATTCCTACTAAAGCAGCCAGTGTCTTCAACCTCGACATGGTCACCAGGTTATCTAATCAGTTCGAGATGATGAATAATAAATTTGATGGTTTGAATAGTTTCTCGCAGGTACACCCATAAATGCAATATGATTCGAATTCAGGAGGCTTGGCGAATCTTGAGTACCCACTCTACGGATATGGCATAGAAAACGAGCAAGCTCACTATACGGGTAACTATTCTAGACCACAAAATAATTTTTATAATGACACTTATAATGCAGGTAGGAGGTACCATCCCAATTTCTCGTGGGATGATCAAAATAGCCAAAGACCGGAACTTCCTCCAGATTTTCAACAACCACCTCACCAACAGGAAGAGGAGTCGAACATTGAAGAGATGCTGACAAAATTCATGGCAGCCACAGATACCCATCTCCAAGACACTGAGACAACACTTAAAAACCAACAAACATCGATTGAAGGGATCAAGAACCAAGTTGGGAAACTTACTAAGTCAGTTGGGGAAATTGCTAAGTCAGTTGGACAACTTGCGAAGCTGATTTCCGAACAACTACAAGAAAGCTTGCCAAGCAACACTGAAACTAACCCAAAATAGCAAATTCAAGCCGTAACAGCTCATGACAGTGAAAGGTTAGTGGAATCTGACCCAAGGCAAGAGCCTGTGGTGAGTGGAGGTAAGGTTGAGGTAAGCCATGATTTACCAAACCCGGTAATTACAGAGTACCAAGCTCATATGCCATACCCCAATGCGATAAAGAAAGACCACATAGAGGAATAATTCGGTAAATTTCTTATACCTCCAAAGAAGTTTCTTATTAACTTGCCATTTCTTGAAGCTCTTTCGCAGATGCCAGATCCTAGACCTCGTGTCAATAAAGAAGAAAATCATGAGGAACGAAAGCTTCGGATCGATGAACTAGACAAATGGAAGACACACTTCAAGGAGAAACTAAAAATACACGAAGCAAAAACGAGGCAACTCCATGAGAAACTTAACAATGGGACAACCTAGCTTAAGATAGGAGATCAGGTACTCAAAGTCTTCCCAGATGGAACAGTCGAGGTAACTAATCCTAAATTTAGCACTTCTAAGGTAAACACTACTCGACTTAAACTTTATATCCACAACCGAATTGATCGCATGAGAAAGGATTTTCACCTCCTCAAACCACCATGACCATACGAATGAGAGGTAAAGTCTAGCTTAAGACTATAAACGAGCACTTCTCGGGAGGCAACCCGAGCACTAACCCCATTAATTTTTACATTTTTTATTTTTACTTTTATTTTTCCTTTTAGAACCTAACCATAAACTAACCAAGGTACAGATTTCCATACTACACGGCCTTGCACACGGCCTTGGCTGTGGGTGTGTGGCCATCACGAGAAGAAGTACAAGGGCGGGGCAACCACGGATCCATAATCTCTATTTAGACCCCCTTATTCCTTTTTCTTGTTCAGTTGTCTTTATTCTTTCATTTTCCATTATTTACTTTTATTCTTATTTTTATTTACTTCTATTTTTATTTTTTTATTTTTATTTTTTATTTTCTTTATTATTTTCTTCTTATTCTTCATACCATTTAGATTTAGCTTAGGATACAATAAAATCAGACCGGCTACCTTGAGGATTCAAGTTCAAACGGTTCGAGGCGCTTCCCCACGTTCACTTCCAATCTTATCCGGTTTCTTTTCATTAATTTCATCCATAATTCAGGAAGTTTCACTTCTCCCCATATCTTATGATTTTAGTATTATTGTGTTATTATCTAACTTTTTACATTGAGGGCAATGTTCATCTTAAGTGTGGGGGGTGAACAACCTAAAAAGGCGCCTAACTTTTTTCATTATTCTCAAATTTCTGAAATTAGGTGCCAAACTTTATGCATTATTCTCAAAATCCTGAATTTTGTCTTGTTTTTAAGTAATTTCCTCATATTACTAATTAGGATGAAATTTCTAATGATTTATGATTTTTATTGATATGTTTTAGATTAAGTCATTGATAATTGTGCATTGATAATTAAATTCTAAGAATACTAGAGAATCAAGCATGATAAGTCTATTTTTCAGAAATTAAAAATTTTCTAGGTTGTCGAACTGAGTTTAAATATTACTTTGAAGTTTGAAATTTACGAGGTTGATATCAAAATACCCATAATTTTTGTGAGTTTTTGAGCCTTATAGAGCATATATTCTTTTTCATGCTCACTTTATTGATTATGAGTATGTCAACATTGATTTGTTATTCTAGAACTTGCCTCGTTTATACATATCGAGACCACACCTATGGTTTGATATACAGAGATGATTAAGGCACCTAGGTTTTTAACCCACTAACTCCATTAAAAACCTACCTTCACAATTAGCCCCTAGTGAACCCCTTTTAGTCCTAACAACCCTTTTTATTGACATAACCGCTAATATTAACCCAGAAACCCTTTGTTTTTGTTATCACCATTCTTTTTCGACTTCCCTTATATCGAGATTTGATTTGATTAATAGCCTAATTATGTTTCTTATTTTAGTAATTTATCCTTTGTATATTTGATTTGTTCTTAAAAAAAAATCAATCAAAAGTATATTCATTATTCATTATTAGTTATGTGATTAAGTGAGCTTATATGTTTGAATTCCAAATATTGAAGAAGAAGCTCGTATTATTAGTTTAAAGTTTCAATCCATTATGTAATTATTCAGTTTATTGTTTCTAGTTAGGTATTTTATCAATTCAATCTCGATTCTAACCTTCTAATTCAGCCTCTATCCACACCTTAACCCTAGCCCTGTTACAACCCTGACAAAGACCTTTTGATTTGTGCATCATCTCATATTATAGTGGTGGAGATTTGATTTTCATGCAAGCCTATGGGATTAACTTTTCATGTTCGACTTTTGAGCGCTTTTTCCTGAACCTTAAACACTTTGAGTGATTTGAGTGAATCTCTAGTGAGGATGTCAATCCTTGTCGGTTTTGAATTAAAGGTGATTATTTAGATAAGGGGAGACGCCTATATTTTTGAGATACAAATCTATGACTTAGATTGTTTGAATCCTTAGGACTCTTTGAATTGAATTATCCATGTATAAATTATCTATGAATTATGATAAGACATTGTTGATAGGAATTATGAATTATCGAAAGTTCATTTTAATTGTAAGTTGAGAATTTTGCTTGAGGACAGGCAAAAGCTTAAGTGTGGGGGTATTTGATAAACCGAAATAGTAAAATATTTTAATCCCACATTTAGCATACTTTTGGATGATTTATCCCTTGATTTATGTAAAAAGGTGCTCTTAATCCTTTCTTTTCATGTGTTATACTCAGGAAAGCACCCAAGAATAAAAAGAACGAGAAACAGGCTCAAAACGGACCAAAATGGGCCAAAGAAGAAGTCGACACGGCTTGGACTAAAGCCCACACGGCCGTGCCTCCTCAAATATACTAGAACACGGCCTGATGTCGATCTACACGGCCGTGCCTCACTAACGGAGTCCAACATGGCCTGGCCACGATTCACACGGGCGTGTGCCATGGCCGTGCCCCTACCGTGGAGGAGAGTAATTTCACTCGGAAAAGGATACTTAGGGGCAAAGAACCACATTCCAAAAGCCTATAAATACACCCTAAGTATAACCTAAAAGGGGGAGTCGACGGGCGGTCAGCTAGGCCAAGGAGCCGAGCCGAAAAGGTCAGATTTGTGGGAAACTCTCAAGGGATAGCCAGTTAATCCATCTCAAGAAGCCGGAATTCTACTTAAGATAGAGGATCTCCTCTTCAATTCCTTCAGGGGGTTTTAGGGATTTCTTATGTTTTGTTTTATCTTTTCTTCTGAGATTTTTTCCTTTATTATTATGAACTAAACCCTTGAGATACAAGGGGATGAAACTGGATGAATCTTGTTATTGTTTTCGAACTATATGATAAATACTTGATTTGTTCTTAATTATGTATGCTTAATTCTTGTGTTGATATTTCATGATATTAATTCAAGTTGAATGTGCTTAGGTGGTGGAGCAAAAGTCCCTGCTTAAGAGTAGATCTAGCATAATTAAGCAGAGTTGATCGCGCGCCCAGAGATAGGGTGACGAGATTTTACCGAATTAGGGTGAAACCTAATATGGGAGTCCATAGATCGATTTACTGCTGTTCTAGGGGGTTATTAATGGGAAAGAGATTTCAATTAATTAATCTAGGGTTAGACGTTATTCGCCTCGAGAGAGGGTTTAATATAAATTAGGGAGTCCTACGGATCAAGTCAAGTGAATAAATTGTTTGGTTCAGTGTTAGATAACAAGTGGAATCTAGGTGGATTCTTCCTAAGTGTATCGTCTTAATCAACTGAGTTTTTCCCAAGTATTTCCCCAATTCATTCTTTTTGTCTTTGCGTCTTTAGCTTAGTAATTAGTTAATTTAGATTAATAAACAACTTCACTTATTTTAGGCTAAATAATAGAAAGAAAGTTAGTATTAGTACTTTTAGTTCCTTTGGGTTCGACAATTCGGTCTTGCCTAAGCTATACTACTGTTCGATAGGTGCACTTGCCTCAATCGTTGTCATAGTTAGTTTCCAGGTTCGATCATTATCTTTATAAATTTTAAAACTCTGACTTCACAGCGATCAGGCTTCTTTTAATAGAGATCGCCATAAATGCTTCATTTCAAAAATAGCCACAAAGGCTTTTTTAATAGAGATAGCCACAAAGGCTTCCTTACGGAAACTGCCACAAAGGCACTTATTTAGGTTGCGCCACAAAGGTGTCTCCTTATAGATTACCACAAAGGTGTCTCCTTATAGATTACCACAAAGGTATTTTTTGTCAGATATTTGCCACAAAGGCATTTATTTAATAGAAACAACCACAAAGGCTCACTTTTATGGAAATTAGTGTTTTTGACAATAAAGATTCACCTAAACTCATAGTCGTGAGGTTTGCCCCTCATCGCTGGTACTCACCCAACCGTCCTTTACATATTCCATATGATGCAATAGCCTAGCCATGGTCTCACACTATATGGTCTTCAGAGTGCCATGGTCATGGATTTGTCCTTATCAGAGATTCGTGTTTTTAGTCTCGACAGACCCCTTTAGCCTGAATTTTGTGTTTTTAGTCCTGATAGACCCCTTTAGATGACTCTGGAGACAGACACATGCTCATCATGTAGACTCATACATGAAAAACTTATTCCTTTGAAACTTTTTAATGACAGATGCACTCGTTCTTCCAAACATGTAACACATCCCTTTAAACTTCATGCATTGACCCTTCATGCAGTGACTTGCTCACGACGGACACTTTCACAACAGACTTGTTCACATCCTCAACACACACATAGACACACCTTACTCATTTAGACACTTTAATCATTAACCTTAGAGATCTTATCCATATTTTATACGAATCATTCATGCAAGTTCATCAGCATACATTTCTCACAGAATCATCACATCATGCATTCTTAGCTCATTTTTACAGAAGGTACTAACATGCATAATTCATTTGTAAGAGTCAACTTAAGGACTGACCTTATAACCTAAAAGGCAGCTTAAACTTTAGATCTAGCCTTTTCTTCTTGAAATCAGCCGCTTGAGCACCAAATCCTTCAATCAGCCAGATGCTACGACTTCCTCACCTCAACAAATAGAGACACTTTGTTAGAACTCATTTGAGTAACCTTTTACCTCTAATTTATTTCAGACATATCACTAAGCCTTATTTCTTCAAGTATACTTACATATTTGCATTTCCTTAGTAGATAGAGTCATGAAACGTACCTTGCTGGGAGGGAAATCACTAGCAAAAATTGAGGTTTTAGACTCATCTGTTGGGAGGTAGCCTCCTATTTACTTAGCCCCTCCTTTCTTAAAAAGGGAAACACCCCTCCTTAACTCAACCTGAGCATCCTTTTAACCTAACTCAAGTTTTCATGGGGGCTTGATAAATGTCACGTCAAGACTAAGTGGCTTATCAAAATCTGTCACATCTAAGAAACTTACTTGATACTCCTTTAGCCTTTAACTTTTATGGTTCACGATTGGTTAGTTCCCAACCAGCTTTCCTTACAAATCAAATGGTACGTTACCACATTGGTCACTAGAGGTGCTATGCCTTCTAATGTGGCATCATGTGTAACGACCCGATTTAGGGCCTAGTCAGAATAGTGGTTGCGAGACCACAAACTCGAAGTATAAATATGTGTTTTACAGCTTTTATGAGGTCTATAGCATGTTTGCATGATTGTGTGAAAATTTCTTGAAGAAATTTTATTAATTAGTGATCAATTTATTCATTAGGACTAAATTGCAAAGATTGGAAAATATGAGATTCTAGAATATTTAAGTATGAAATAGCATTAGAAAATTATTAGAGGTCCTTATTTGGAAATTAGACCATTATTTGTTAAGATGGACAAAAATAGACATGGGAAGGAAAATCTCAAGGAAGGAACCTTAAGGGCATTTTTGTCATTTGGTTAATAAAAGAATTAAAAGGGAAAAAGAAGTCAAAAATGGTGTCCATCTTCTTCCCTCAGTGCCAAAATTTGGAGGAGAAGCCATTGCTAGGGTTTTTTTCATTTTCAAGCTCAAAGTAAGTACCTCCTAGCCCCATTTTTAATGTTCTTCGTATTTTTGAAATCCTCGTAGCTCGATTTAGTTATTTCTAGCTATATTTTGAGCTAGGGTTTATGTTAAAAAATATACCCATGCATGAAATGCATGTATTTTGATGAATAATGGAGGAATATGAAAGTTTGATGTATGATAAACATCTTTTCCTAAGTGATTTTCATGGAAAATTCACAAAAAGGACTAAATTGTAAAAGCTATGAAATTTGTCATAAAACTGTGAATTAGTGGAATTTCTAAATGTTGTAGTTATGAAAATGGTTCGGCTAGGCTTGAAATACAAAGAAAATGGGAAAAAATTCATTTTACGAGCTTAGGGGCAAAAGTGTAAATAAGTGAAAGTATAAGGGCAAAATCAGAATTTTTCCAAAGTATAAGTCATGAGTTATTTTAGCCAATGTGATCATTAAATAAGTGAATTGTCATTATAGATCAAGAAACACGAAGTCCAGACTGAAATCGAAGAAAGAACAAGGTGGTGGACTAAATCGAACAACTATACATATTTTGATACCGAGGTAAGTTTGTGTGTAATAATTCAACGTCATGTTATCATGTGTTTAAATGTTTTCCTTTGTATGAAGATGTATATTATTTTATGAAATTGATCAATGATGCTTCTATGTGAATACGATGAAGAAGTATGATGTTAAAGTCCCGGTTGAACCTTAGGAATTGAAAGGATACCAACGTCACGACATGAGGCAAAGGAAGGTCCCGTGTAAGACCATGTCTGGGACATGGCATCGGCACCGCAAGGAAGGTACCGTGTAAGACCATGTCTGGGACATGGCATCGGCACCACAAGGAAGGTCCCGTGTAAGACCATGTCTGGGACATGGCATCGGCACCAAATGTAGATCTCGTGTAAGACCATGTTTGGGACATGGCATTGACATCGAGATAAGAGATCTCGTATAAGACCATATTTGGGATATGGCATCAGCATCGAGATGTGATCCCATGTAAGACCATATTTGGGATATGGCATTGGCATCTTGTTACATGTATGACGATTTTGAGTATCTTTTGATATTCCAAGTGGTTCAACGAGATAAAGAGCTAAGTTTATGATCAAGATGATAAAAGTACTAAAGTCATGTGATGAGTGTTACAGGTACACATGAGTAACTTATGATAAATGAGTTCAATAAGTGATATGTGATTGGTAAGAATAAGCATGAGTAAGTTATGTCAAAGTGCTTAAGAACTTGTGTTAACATTTTATGAGATGAACGGATGTTATCACGAGATTTTATATTTCTATTTATTGCATGCAAACTTACTAAGCTTTATGCTTACCCCCTTTTCTTTTCCATTTCCCTGTAGTATCGCCAAGCTAGCTCGGGATCGTAGAACGTCAGAGTTTGGATCACACTATCAGCTATTCTTTTGGTATAGTAAGGTTGATTTATTTTGAGTATGGCATGTATAGGAACTTGGTTATTTTGTGATATGTCATATTTGTTAGCCAATGTGATGGCTATTAATATTACTCATTCATTTTGTAAATGGCCATTGGAAATTGGCCTATACTTGATAAGTTTTATATATTCAATGATGATGAAATTCATGAAGTGCATGCCTGTGTGATTGGATGAGTAATAAGTAAAGTATGTACATGATGTGTAACACCCCTTAACCGTATTCGACTCCGGAACTGGGTACGAGGCATTACCGTACTTAACTTACTTAATCGTATAAAATCGGGCAATGAACTTTCTTTTCAACTTAAACTTTTTCATTCAAACTCTTAATGTCCTTACTATGGGCCTATGAGACCCAAGGCATACACATGGAGTGAACCGGAGACTTACGAACACTTAGAAAATTTTGATTCAAAACAGGGCACACGCCCGTGTGAGAGAAATGACACGCCCGTGTGGGCATATCACACGCCCGTGCTTTAGGCCGTGTCCAAAATAAGGGAAATTATATTTATGACATCAGCAAATCCATAAGGGCACACGGCCAAGCCACATGCCCGTGTTCTGGCCCGTATGACGAACTAAAATTTTCGTAATTTAGGTGCAGGGGACACACGGCCTACCAACACGCCCATAGGGCTGGCCGTGTGTCACACACGGCCTAGACACACGCTCGTGTGCCTACCCATGTGGATGATTAAAAGGCTGTTTACAAAGCCAATTGTCACCCTGAAAAACAAACACACTTATACCACCACAAGCAACACATAACTTAGCAATAATACCATGAAGAATCACTAATTCATCATGCATTCACTTCATATTTTACTTGATCAATTACACGAACTTGCACTTCATGAATATCATCATCATCATTGGTTATATATAAAACTTAACAAGTATTGGCCAATTCCCAATGGCCATTTACAAAATGAATGCATAACATTAATAGCCAACCCTTTGGCTAACAAATATGACATAACCAAAATAACCAAGTTCCTATACATGTTGTACCTAAAATAAATCAACTTTAATGTACCAAAAGAATAGTTGATAGTGTGATTCGAACTCCGACGTCCTACGATCCCCGAGCTAGCTTGGCGATACTACAAGGAAAAGGAAAAAGAGAGGGGTAAGCAAAAAGCTTAGTAAGTTTGCATGAATTAAATAGCAACATAAAGACTTATAATAGCATCCATTCATCTCATTGGACAATACGTAAGTTCTCAAACACATCAACTTAACTTACTCATGCATACTCTTACCAATTCACACATCACATTTTGTGTTTATATCTCGTAAGTTACGCATGGGTACCTGCATCACTTTATCACACATTTTTAGCACTTTTATACTCTTTAGACATAGAATTTGCTCTTTGTCATTTGTACATAAACTTAGCTCTTTGCCCGTTGAACTACCCAGAATGTCGGAGGATACTCAATCTCATCATACATGTATCACGATGCCAATGCCATATCCCAGATATGGCCTTACATGGGATCACATCTCGATGTCGATGCCATATCCCAGATATGGTCTTACACGGGATCTCATATTTCGATGTCGATGCCACATCCCAGATATGGTCTTATACGAGATCGTATATAGATGTCGATGCCATGTCCCAGACATGGTCTTACACGAGATCTTTCTTTGGTGCCGAAGCCATGTCTCAGACATGGTCTTATACGAGACCTCCTTCATTTGGTGCCGATGCCATGTCCCAGACATGGTCTTATACGGGACCTTCCTCATCTCATGTTGTGACACTGATATCCTTGCTATTCCGAACGTTCAACCGGAACTTCAACTTAACATGATTTCATTACAGTCTCATCAAAGCATCATTAATCAACTTCATGGAAATAATACACATTTCTCGTAAGATTAAGCAATCAGAAATATAAAAACATTATGTAGCTTTAATTTCACACAAACTTACCTCGGTACTCAAAATACGTATAGTTGTTCGATTAGTCCACAACCTTGTTCTTGCCTCAGTTTCGGCCTGGGCTTCGTGTTTCTTGATCTATAATAGCAATTTCACTTATTTAATACTCACATTGACTAAATTAACCCATGAATCATACTTTGACAAAATTACGATTTTGCCCCCTAAACTTTAACATAATTACGCTTTTACCCCTAGGCTCGTAAAATGATTTTCATTCAATTTCTTTGCATTTTAAGCCTAGCCGAATCATTTTCATAATTACAATAGCCCACAATTTCCACTAATTCACTCATGTATGACCATTTTCATGACTTCTACAATTTGGTCATTTTTATGCATTTTTCATGAAAATCACTTAGAAAAAGATGTTTATCATACATTAAACTTTCATATTCTTCCATATATCATCAAAATACATGCATGTCATACATGGGTAAATTTTTGAACATAAACCCTAGCTCAAAATATAGCTAGAAATAGCTAAATCGAGCTACGAGAATCTCAAAAATACGAAGAACATTAAACACGGGGCTAGGAGGTACTTACAATCAAGCTTGAAAGTTGAAGAAACCCTAGCTATGGAGAGCTTGAAATTTTTGGCACTTAGGAAGAAGATGGACATAAATTTTGACTTCTTTTTCCCTTTTAATTCTTTTATTAACCAAATGACAAAAATACCCTTAAGGCCCATTTCTTGAGATTTTTCCTTCCCATGTCTATTTTTGTCCATCTTGACATATATTGGTCTAATTGCTAAATAAGGACTTCTGATAATTTTTATAATGCTATTTCATATTTAAACCTTCTAGAATCTCATATTTTCTAATCTTTGCAATTTAGTCCTAATAGACAAATTGATCACAAATTAATAAAATTTCCTCATGAAGTTTTCACATAATCATGCAAACATATCATAAGCCTCTTAAAAATCACAGAACGCATATTTCTACTTTGGATTTGTGGTCTCGCAACCACTATTCTGACTAGACCCTAAATCGGGCTGTTACATGATGAATGTAATGTAAACCTATGTGTGGATGTCTTGATCTTGGGCATTAGAAGTGCCTTATAGTTATGGTGTATGTTGCATTGAAGTGGTATAAGTGTGTTTGCTTTTCAGGGTGTCAATTGGCTTGATAAATAACCTTCTAATTGTCCACATGGGTAGACACATGGGCATGTATCAAGACCGTGTGTGACACACGGTCAGCCCAACAGGTGTGTTGATAGGCCGTGTGTCCCCTGCATTAAATTTACGATCATTCAGTTTGTCACACGGGCCAGCACACGGGCGTGTGACTAGGCCGTATGCCTCTAAGTGTTTGCTAATGTCATAAACAGAATACCAAGGTTTTCACACACGGGTGAGAACAAGGGCGTGTCTTGGCCGTGTGAGGGACACGAGCCATAGACACGGACGTGTGTCAGGCCGTGTGAGAACCCCTGTAAGTTCAAAATGAAAAATAAAATCCACACGGGTTACGCCTGCCCACACGGGCGTGTTCCATTCTACACGGGCGTGTGGCCCTGTTTTAAGCAAAAATTTTCTAAATGATCAAAAGTTTTCGATTTAATCCTGAGCTGCTCGGTATGTATGTTTTGGGTCTCGTAGACCCATAATAGGGACGTTATGAATATGAATGAAAAAGTTTTAAGTTGAAACGAAATTTTATGGTCCGATATTATATGTTTGAGCAAGTTAAGTTCGGTAATGCCTCGTATCTGGTTTCGACGTTGAATATGGGTAAGGGGTGTTACATTTAGTGGTATCAGAGCTACGGTTTAGTCGATTCTTGGACTAACGTAGCGTATGCACAGTCTAGCTATACATGCCATACGTATGAGTATTTATATAATGATAGTATGACGACTCCTGACAGCTTAAGTTATATTTTCATATAGTAAATGGATCTCGAAAGAGCTGTGGCAGATGATGTAGAGAGTAACGCACCGGCTCCCGCTCAATGGACGGTGCCAAATGAAAATGAGAATAGACCAACGACGGTGAGTCAGAGAGGAGGAGAAGAGGCTAGGGAAGCCTTTCTCCACATGATGAATGCTTGGTATACGGAGTTCGTTCGAACGAACCCGAATGCGCAACCCCCTCCTCCCCCACCTATTCCTCAGCCTACCTGTAACAGCCCGATTTAGGGGCTAGTCGAAATAGTGGTTTCGGAACCACTAATCCAAGGTAGAAGAAAATTATTTTTTATATTATTTTATGAGTTATAGTATGATTATATAGGTGCATGAAAATTTTGGTGCTTTAATTTTAGTGAT
This sequence comes from Gossypium sturtianum, assembly GCA_025698515.1. Taxonomy (NCBI): domain Eukaryota; kingdom Viridiplantae; phylum Streptophyta; class Magnoliopsida; order Malvales; family Malvaceae; genus Gossypium; species Gossypium sturtianum. The sequence goes on from CM046948.1 coordinate 61,044,117, forward strand.
TGCATGCTTAATCGCGAAAAATGACTAAATCGCATAAAGTGTGAAAGTTCCATTTTATAAGCTAAAGGTGTCTAAAAGCCATAGAATATTAATTGGAGGCCTTTAATGGGAAATTAGACCCTTAGAAATTGGGTGGCCGGCCATAGGGGACAAAGAGTTGAAAAATGAGTCAAAGTTGGTAGAAATTTGGTGACTAAATTGATGGTTTATATTAAAATAAGGAGAAGAAAAATATCACCTTTTCTCTCCATCTTCTCCACCGAAAATTAGTAGCAAAATAGAGGTTTGAGAGCTCAAAAATTTCAGCAAGCTTTTCTCCTTACAAATCAAGAAGAACGAAGAATTAGCCTTGATCGAGGAAAGGGCAATGTATTAGACTAGATCGACAATTTAGCCTATTTGAAATCGAGGTAAGTTTGTGTGTGATAAATTCAACATCGTATTTTTAAGCCTTAAATTGTTTGATATTAATGATGATGTATATCGTTTCTATGAATTTGAGTAATGATGTTGAATGATGAAATAATGAAAATCTATGATGTTGAAGTCCCGGTTGGACTTAAATAAATGAGAGAATATTATCATTAAGACTTGAGATGGGTAAGGTCCTGTGTAAGACCATGTTTGGGACATGGCCTCGGCACCGAAATAAAACCCCGTGTAAGACCATGTCTGGGATATGGCATCAGTCTTGAATATGATATTCGTATAAGACCATATCCGAGATATGGCATCGACACTAAAATGAGATCCCGTATAAGGCCATATCCGGGATATGGCATCGGCATCGAGATGTGATCCTATGTAAGACCGCATCCGGGATGTGGCAATGGCGTCGTGTTTGTGTGTAAGATGATGATTTTGCATCTTTGAGTATCCCAAGTGATTCAATGAGATAAGTAGTTAAGCTTAAAATAGAGACGAAATTAGTACTAAAGTTATGTGGTGAAGTGATACAGGTGCATGTGAGTAATTCACGAGAAATTTTATGATATGAGACTTGATATGTAAATAGTAAGAGTAAGCATGAGTAAGTTATGGCAAATGTGCTTGAGACTTGGTGTTTATTCAATATAATGGTTGGATGGCATCATGAGCCTTTATGTTGCTATTTATTCATGCAAACTTACTAAGCTTTATACTTACCTCTCTCATGTCCCTTTTCCTTGTAGTGTTGCCAAGCTAACTCGGGGATCGTGGGACGTCGGAGTTCAGAAATCACACTATCGATTACTTTTGGTATAGCCAAGTTAGATTCATTTTGAGTATGGCATGTATAGGGCTTGGTCATTTTGTTATGTCATAATTGTTAGCCAAAGTGTTGGCTACTAATGTTGTTCAATTCATTTTGTAAATGGTCATGGGAAATTGGCCTATACTTGACATGTTCATATATCCAATGATGATGAATTTCATGAAGTGTGTGCTTGTGTGGATGTCTTGAATTATGTGTTCTTAGAGGTGTCATTTGGTCATGATATGTGTTGAATTGAATTGGTATAAGTATGGTTGCTTTGTAAGATGTCATTTGGCTTGGTAGATACCCTTACAAATGTCCACACGGGTAGACACACGGGCGTGTTTCTAGGTCGTGTGTAACACACGGTCAGCCCCATGGGCATGTGGAGAGGCCGTGTGTCCCCTTGCATGCTAGGTTTGCAAGTCAGTATGGTCTGTAGTAAACACACAGGCAGAGACACGGCCATGTGTCTCGACCGTGTGGGAGACACGGGCATATGCTCCGGTCGTGTGAAGTCTGCACCTAAAATTAGGAATTTAATTCGACACACGGGCTAAGGACACAGATGTGTGCCTTGGCTGTGTGGCCTTATTGTGATGATGACGTCATAAATAGAATGTCAAGGTTTTCATATACGGGCGAGGACACGGGGTGTCATGGCCGTGTGAGAGACACGGGCTATGGACACGGGCGTGTGTCATGCCGTGTGAAAACCCCTGTAGGTTCAAAGTAGAAAATAAATCCACACGGATTTGGAACACGGGCATGTGATATGCCACACGGGCGTGTTCCACCCTTCACACGGACGTGTGGCCCTGTTTTAAGTCAAATTTGTCTATCTGTTCAAAAGTTTTTAGTTTAGTCCCGAATCATTCTGAGTGCAAGTTTAGGATCTCGTAGGCCTATAATAAGGACATTAAGGTCTTGAATGAAGAGTTTTATTTCAAATTGAAATTTTATGGACCAAGGTTTTATTATTTGAGCAAGTTTAGTACGGTAATGCCTCGTACCCGGTTCAGGTGTCGAATACGGGTAAGGGGTGTTACACTACCCCTGTAGCTCCCTAAGTTGTAGAAGTGGTAAGAAAGGAAAAGCCCCCTGTTGATAGAATCCAGAAACAAGAAGCTGAAGAGTTTCGAGCTAATAAAGATGATGATCCGGAAAGAGCATAATTTTGGCTTGAAAATACCATCAGGGTATTTGATGAATTATCTTGCGCACCTGAAGAGTGCATGAAATGTGTGGTGTCCCTCTTGAGAGATTCCACTTATCAGTGGTGGAACACCCTTGTGTTGGTTGTACCAAGGGAGAAACTCAATTGGGAGTTTTTCCAAGAAGAGTTCCGGAAGAAGTACATCAGTCAAAGATTTATCGACCAGAAAAGAAAAGAATTTCTCGAGTTGAAATAAGGCAGAATGACGGTGACTGAATATGAACGTGAGTTCGTAAGGCTTAGTAAATACGCCCGGGGGTGCGTATCCACAGAGGCCATTATGTGCAAAAGGTTTGAGGACAGATTAAATGAGGATATCCGATTGTAAGTTGGTGTCCTAGAACTGAAGGAATTAGTCGTGTTAGTAGGTAGAGCTTGCAAAGCCGAGGAGTTGGCCAAAGAGAAAAGAAAGGCTGAAATTGAGTCTCGTTACTCGAGGAAGAGACAATTGGGTAAGTCATTTCAATCCTCATCCAAGAAATCAAGAGAGTTTACTACTCGATCAGCCACTTTAACTAGATTTTCAAACAGAAGTAAGAGTAAACAGTACTCGGGGTCTAAAGCTCAGACCACTTCGATTGTTAGTGTTGGAAATACTCGACCAAGTAGACCAGAATGTTCACAGTGTGGCAGACGTCACCCCGGTGAGTGCCGAGCACATGAGAGAGCTTGTTTCAAGTGTGGATCCGAAGATCATTTTATTAGAAAATGCCCTGAGATGGTTGAAAAGAGAAATTTCAAAGTGCAAGATCGGGTAGCACTACTAGAGGGAGACCACAGAGAAATTTGGGAAACGAAACAAGTAGTAAGAATACATCGAGAGAGCAGACTGCAAAATCTGAGGGTAGAGCGCCTGCGAGGACCTATACTATTCGCGCTCGCGAAGAGGCGTCATCCCCTGATGTGATCACGGGTACATTTTCTCTCTATGATATTCATGTAGTTGCTTTAATTGACCCGGGATTTACCCACTCGTATATTTGCATGAAATTAGTATCTAGAATGAACATCCTTATAGAGTCTACAGAATTTGTGATAAAAGTGTTAAATCCCCTAGGCAAATGTGAGTTAGTTGACAAAGTATGTAAGGATTGCCCTTTGATGATTAGAGGTCATTATTTTCTGGCTAATCTCATGTTATTGCCATTTGATGAATTTGATTTAATTCTTGGTATGGATTGGCTAATTGCTCATGATGTGATAGTAAATTGTGGAATGAAGTTCATTGAGTTAAAATGTGAAAATGGGGATAATCTTCGTGTTGAATCAGATGAACAGGACCGATTACCTGTAGTGATTTCTCATATGTCTGCCCAGAAGTATATAAGAAAGGGATATGAAGCTTACCTTGCTTTCGTGATGAATGCTAAAGAGACTGAGTAAAGAATTGAGTCAGTGCCAATAGTATGCAAACATCCAGATGTATTTCCGGCAGAATTGCCAAGGTTGCCTCTAGTTAGAGAGATTGAATTTGGCATTGAGTTAGTCCCTGGTACTACCCCTATTTTAATTGCTCCGTACAGAATGGCTCCAACTGAGTTGAAAGAATTGAAGGCACAGTTACAAGAGTTGACGGATAAAGGCTTTGCAAGACCGAGTTATTCTCTGTGGGGTGCTCCCATACTATTTGTGGAGAAGAAAGATGGTTCTATAAGGTTATGTATGGATTATCGGCAACTTAATAAAGTAACCATAAAGAACAAGTTCCCGTTGCCAAGGATTGATGATTTGTTTGACCAGTTAAAGGGAGCCACGGTGTTTTCCAAGATAGACCTGAGGTCTGGATATTACCAGTTGAGAGTCAAAGACTCAGATGTACCGAAAATTGCATTTCAGATGAGGTATGGTCACTATGAATTTTTAGTCATGCCCTTCGGTTTAACAAATGCCCCTGCTGTGTTCATAGATTTGATAAACCGCATCTTTTGGCCGTATTTGGATAAATTTTTTGTTGTCTTTATTGACGATATACTGATTTACTCTTGTGATGAGAACGAACATGCTGAGCATTTGAGGACAGTCTTACAAATTTTACGAAATAATCAGTTATATGCCAAGTTTAGTAAAATTGAATTTTGGCTTAAAGAAGTTGGGTTTTTGTGGCACATTGTCTCGGGAGATGGAATCCGAGTTGACCCGAGCAAGATTTCAGCTATTGTTGATTGGAAACCGCCAAGAAATGTGTTTGAGGTTAGAATTTTTTTGTGCCTAGCTGGCTACTACAGACGGTTTTTCAAGGGATTTTCCATGATAGCGACTCCAATGACGAGGTTGTTACAAAAAGATGTGAAGTTTGAATGGACAGAACAGTGCCAACAGAGTTTCGAGAAACTAAAGACATTGTTGACTGAGGCTCCAGTTCTAGTGCAACCTGAATCGGGAAAATAATTTGTGGTTTATAGTGATGCATCCTTGAATGGATTGGGTTGTGTGCTTATACAAGAGGGTAAGGTGATAACATATGCCTCTAGACAGTTAAAGCTGCACGAGAAGAATTACCCAACAGATGATTTAGAGTTGGCTGCCATTGTGTTTGCATTGAAGATATGGAGACACCATTTGTATGGTGAAAAATGTCGGATATTCACCGACCATAAAAGCCTAAAGTACTTGATGACTCAAAAGGAGTTAAATTTAAGGTAACGAAGATGGTTAGAGCTGATAAAGGACTATGAGCTAGTGATTGACTACCACCCGAGAAAGGCGAATGTGGTCGCTGACGCTTTGAGTAGAAAATCCTTGTTTGCATTGGGAGCTATGAATACACGGTTGGTCTTATCAGGTGATGGTTCTATTCTAGCCGAGTTGAGAGCTAGACCGATGTTTCTCCAAGAGATTTATGAAGCTCAGAAAGGTGACAGCGACTTGCAAGCCAAAAGAGTTCAGTGTAAGTCGAGTGTTGAGTCAGATTTTCGGATTAATTCTTATGGATGTCTGATGTTTCGAGATAGAGTCTATGTACCGAGAGATGATGAGCTTATTCGAAAAATTTTACATGAGGCACATAACGGATGTTTATCTGTACATCCAAGCAGCACAAAGATGTATAATGATTTGAATAAATGGTATTGGTGGCCGAGTATGAAGAAAGATATTTCTGAGTTCATAACGAGATGCTTGACTTGTCAACAAGTAAAAGCTGAGAACCAAGTACCTTCGGGTCTACTTTAGCCTATTATGGTTCCCGAGTGGAAATGGGACCGTGTTACTATGGACTTTGTGACGGGTTTACCTATGACACCAAAAAGAAAGATGTTGTGTGGGTCGTAGTTGATAGACTTACAAAGTTGGCCCATTTTATACCGATATGTGTAGATTATTCACTTGATAAGTTGGCAGACTTGTATGTTTCAGAGATTGTAAGACTACATGGAGTACCATTGTCGATTATATCGGATAGAGATCCGAGATTCACATCCTAATTTTGGAAAAAGTTGCAAGAAGCCTTGGGCACAAAGTTAAGTTTTAGTACAGCTTTCCACTCGCAAACCGACGGACAGTCGGAGAGAGTAATACAGATACTAGAAGACATGCTCCGATGTTGTGTTTTGGAATTTCTAGGTAATTGGGAAAAGTACTTACCGTTGGTAGAGTTTGCTTACAATAACAGTTTTTAGTCGAGTTTGAAAATGGCGCCTTATGAGGCGTTGTATGGGTGTAAGTGTCGAACGCCCTTGTATTGGACTGAACTTGGAGAGAATCAGATTCACGGGGTCGATTTAGTTAGAGAAACTGAAGAGAAAGTAAAAGTGATTCGTGATTGTTTAAAAGCCGCTTCTGATAGGCAAAAGTCCTACTCAGATTTGAAACGAAAAGAAATTGAGTTCCAAGTGGGTGATAAGGTATTTTTGAAAGTGTCACCATGGAAGAAAGTTCTCAGATTTGGTCGAAAAGGCAAGTTGAGTCCGCGCTTTATTGGACCATATGAGATTACCGAGAGGATAGGACTGGTAGCCTATCGTTTGGCATTTCCATCTGAGTTGGAAAAGATTCATGTTGTGTTCCACGTGTCTATGTTACATCACTACCGATCAGATCCTTCGCAAGTGAATGTACCGATAGAGGTTGAAATTCAACCAGACATGACATATGGTGAAGAGCCAGTTAAGATTTTGGCACGTGAAGTTAAACAATTAAGAAATAAAAGTATAGCCCTTGTGAAAGTACTATAGCAAAGACATGGGGTAGAAGAAGCTACATGGGAGCCCGAGGAGGCTATGAGAAACCAATATCCCAATCTTTTTACCGATAAGATTTTCGGGGACGAAAATCCCTAAGGGGGGAGAATTGTAACAGCCCGATTTAGGGTCTAGTCAAAATAGTGGTTGTGAGACCACAAACCCAAAGTAAAAATATGTGTTTTACGGCTTTTATGAGGTCTATAGCATGTTTGCATGATTGTGTGAAAATTTCATGAAGAAATTTTATTAATTAGTGATCAATTTATTCAGTAGGACTAAATTGCAAAGATTGGAAAATATGAGATTCTAGAAGATTTAAGTATGAAATAGCATTAGAAAATTATTAGAGGTCCTTATTTGACAATTAGACCATTATTTGTTAAGATGGACAAAAATAGACATGGGAAGGAAAATCTCAAGGAAGGAACCTTAAGGGCATTTTTGTCATTTGGTTAATAAAAGAATTAAAAGGGAAAAAGAAGTCAAAAATGGTGTCCATCTTCTTCCCTAAGTGCCGAAATTTGGAGGAGAAGCCATAGCTAGGGTTTTGTTCATTTTCAAGCTCAAAGTAAGTACCTCTTAACCCCGTTTTTAATTTTCTTCATATTTTTGAAATCCTCGTAGCTCGATTTAGCTATTTCTAGCTATATTTTGAGGTAGGGTTTAAGTTAAAAAATATACCCATGCATGACATGCATGTATTTTGATGAATAATGGAGGAATATGAAAGTTTGATGTATGATAAACATCTTTTCCTAAGTGATTTTCATGGAAAATTCACAAAAAGGACTAAATTGTAAAAGCTATGAAATTTGTCATAAAAGTGTGAATTAGTGGAAATTTCTAAATGTTGTAGTTATGAAAATGGTTCGGCTAGGCTTGAAATACAAAGAAATTGGATAAAAATCATTTTACGAGCTTAGAGGCAAAAGTGTAAATAAGTGAAAGTATAGGGGAAAATCATAATTTTTCCAAAGTATGAGTCATGAGTTATTTTAGCCAATGTGATCATTAAATAAGTGAAATTTTCATTATAGATCAAGAAACACGAAGTCCGGACCAAAACCGAGGAAAGAACAATGTGGTGGACTAAATTGAACAACTATACATATTTTGATACCGAAGTAAGTTTGTGTGTAATAATTCAACGTCATGTTATCATGTGTTTAAATGTTTGCCTTTGTATGAAGATGTATATTATTTTATGAAATTGATCAATGATGCTTCTATGTGAATACGATGAAGAAGTATGATGTTAAAGTCCTGGTTGAACCTTAAGAATTGAAAGGATACCAACGTCACGACATGAGGCAAAGGAAGGTCCCGTGTAAGACCATGTCTGGGACATGGTCTCGGCACCGCAAGGAATGTCTCGTGTAAGACCATGTATGGGACATGGCATCAGCACAAAATGTAGATCTCGTGTAACACCATGTCTGGGACATGGCATCGATATCGAGATAAGAGATCCCGTATAAGACCATATCTGGGATATGGCATCGACATCAAGATATGGTCCCATGTAAGACCATATCTGGGATATGGCATTGGCATCGTGTTACATGTATGACGAGTTTTAGTATCCTTTGATATTCCAAGTGGTTCAACGAGATAAAGAGCTAAGTTTATGTTCAAGATGATAAAAGTACTAAAGTCATGTGATGAGTGTTACAGGTACACATGAGTAACTTATGAGAAATGAGTTCAATAAGTGATATGTGATTGGTAAGAATAAGCATGAGTAAGTTATGTCAAAGTGCTTAATAACTTGTGTTAACATTTTATGAGATTAGTGGATGTTATCACGAGATTTTATATTTCTATTTATTGCATGCAAACTTACTAAGCTTTATGCTTACCCCCTTTTCTTTTCCATTTCCCTGTAGTATCGCCAAGCTAGCTCGGGGATCGTAGAACGTCGGAGTTCGGATCACACTATCAGCTATTCTTTTGGTATAGTAAGGTTGATTTATTTTGAGTATGGCATGTATAGGAACTTGGTTATTTTGTGATATGTCATATTTCTTAGCAAATGTGATGGCTATTAATATTACTCATTCATTTTGTAAATGGACATTGGAAATTGGCCTATACTTGATAAGTTTTATATATTCAATGATGATGAAATTCATGAAGTGCATACTTGTGTGATTGGATGAGTAATAACTAAAGTATGTACATGATGAATGTAATGTAAACCTATGTGTGGATGTCTTGATCTTGGGCATTAGAAGTGCCTTTTGGTTATGTGTATGTTGCATTGAAGTGGTATAAGTGTGTTTGCTTTTCAGGGTGTCAATTGGCTTGGTAAATAGCCTTCTAATTTTCCACATGGGTAGACACACGGGCGTGTGTCTAGACCGTGTGTGACACACGGTCAGCCCCATGGGTGTGTTGATAGGCCGTGTGTCCCCTGCATTAAATTTGCGAACATTCAGTTCGTCACATGGGCGTGTGACTAGGCCGTGTGCCTCTAAGTGCTTGCTGACGTCATAAACAGAATACCAAGGTTTTCACACACGGGTGAGAACACGGGCGTGTCTTGGCCGTGTGAGGGACACGGGCGTGTGTCAGGCCATGTGAGAACCCCTGTAAGTTTGAAATGAAAAATAAAATCCACACGGGTTAGGAACATAGGCGTGTGCGACCACACGGGCATGTTCCATTCTACACGGGCGTGTGGCCCTGTTTTAAGCAAAAAATTTCTAAGTGATCGAAAGTTTCCGGTTTAATCCCGAGCCGCTCGGTATGTATGTTTTGGGTCTCGTAGACCCATAATAGGGACGTTATGAATATGAATGAAAAAGTTTTAAGTTGAAACGAAATTTTATGGTCTGATATTATATGTTTAAGCAAGTTAAGTTGGGTAATGCCTCGTATCCAGTTCCGGCGTTGAATACGAGTAAGGGGTGTTACATCATGCCTCATACCTCATAACCATCCTTTTTCGTAACCATCACTTTCGTTTCATTTATCATCCAAAACTAACTAGGAATCTTTGTCTACCATCTCAGAGTCCACCCATTCTATACACCAAAAATGCATTTGGGCGACTACAACTACTTAGTCAAATATTCTTTCCTATGATTTCTTAACTGTTCCTATTATAGAGGGCCATATAAATAAAAGATTCTTGGTTTGCCTATTCTATACGACAAGATAAGCCTTTTTAGGCGAACACTTCTTCGCCTGATGTCTTTCTATATAACTATATGTCTAATTCAGAGACTTATACACTCTTACCATTATTCTTTGAATCATCGTACTTAACTTAACCATAAGTTTCATTCCTCCAGAATACGCCAGACTAAGGCATCACAAACAGACTTGGAAAGCTACTTATACTTAATCCAATCCTAACGTTGGACACTTCAAACTATCCTCTTAAGCCTTATTCCTATGGACTATATTTCAACTTTCAGGACTTCACCCAAGGGCGTACTCGTGAACTCATGTTTCTTAAATAAATCCATCAGTTTACTTATTCAGAACTCATTCCAAAATTCTTACTTCTAAAACAACACCCGAATACTAGGACTTCGCCAGGCGGGATGTTACATTGACACTTATCAAAATGTTAATATTTGAACCCATGCCTCCAAAATTTATAAAATCATTTCTTTACCACCTTACCCAAAGCTTTAATCTAATAATTTTAGATATTTCAATTGTATTACACAAATTGTTTTACCCACATTGTTTGTATATTTTGATATTTGTACACATTTCAATTTATTATACAAATTGTTTCATCCATATTATTTGTATATATTGGCAATTTCGTTGATTGAGTTGGTGTCATAAGTCACTTTATATCAAGTCAAGAAAAATGAAAATGCTAAGATAAACAGTTGGAGCGCATTTAATATTCTTAAATTGATGTATTTACCTATTCAAATTTCTTTTTGCTTACAATTAAAACTTTTTTTGTTTTTATTTTATACATATTATATATGTATTTTTGTTATTATTATTATCAAACCTTATGTTTCATTATTTATTATATGTTAGTTTTACACATTTATAATTTAAATATGTGATTTTTATACATATACGCATATGATAAAATTTCTAATATATATAAATGTGTGTATAAGGATATGATAAGGCATTGAGATTGTGTGTAAAGGAATTTTTTAAAGGAATATATTTCTTAAGAATAGATTGGAATTTTTTAAGATTTTGCAGCTTTATATTGTATGAGTTTGTTGGAAAGATGTGAATAGTTTTGGATGTAATAAATATCATTTCGTTTCAAATAAAAAATATTTTTAATTAAGAGAATTATTTTTTTTAGGTTTTTTAAATATTTTCAAGACTAATCTAAGTGATAATTCTTTGCGTACTATAGGTTCATTAAGAGAGTAAGCGTTGGTCATGAGTTTTAAAGTTATTTTATACTCAATGTGAGGATCAAACCCTCGTCCACTAAATAAGGTAAGAGACCCTTTCCATCTTACTTAACCGCCGTGATTATGTTGAGAGAACTATTTTAAATAGGGGTAGTGTCACATTTGGTACTTATACATTCATAAAATATCCAATGTGGCACTCGTACCTTGAAAATATCTAACGTGGTACCTCTACTATCAATATGTGTTTTATTATAATACTTGTACTTTCATAAAATGTCTAGTGTGATACTTGAACTATCAATATGTGTTTTATTATGGGATCAAGTGTTAATATTGTTATTGAATTGCAAAATTAGCCAATGGAAATTTGACACATATAATTTTTTTCCCCAAATCATCAAGTTCAAATGAATAATATAATATTATATGAAAAACTAAATAGAATAAAAATAATTAAATTAAAATAAATTAAAAACAAATAACTAAATATATTATTAATAATAAAAAAGTAAATGCTAAACTTACATGAAAGTGCTACTTTCATAGATAAACAAAAAAAACGATATTTAAAAATGAATTAAAAATATTATTTGAAATTAAATACATTTTGAAGAAGATACCATTTATTTAAATGGAGAAGATGATATTTTTGCTTATATAAGTTTAGTATTTACCTTTTTTTTAATCATATATTTAGTTAATTTGTTTTTAATTTAATTTAAATTTTGTATTTTATTTAAAATTTCACATAATGTTATATCATTTATATGAACTTGATGATTTGAAAAAATACGTGTCGAATTTTCATTAATTAATTTATTAATTCACTAATAGTATTAACAGTATCTACAATAAAAAACATATATTAATAATTAAAATACTACATTCGACATTTCATAAAAGTAATCACACCAAATATCACATTATCCATTTTTATATATTAAGTTTAAACTTAATTTTCAAATAACATATATGATTAAATTGTACTACTTTTATTAACGAACTGAAAGTTTATGCAAACAAAATGCTGTCATTTTAATGAATTTTAATTTATTTAAATTTTACTAAAATGAAAATTTTAAATAACCAATCACTCTTCAATTAAGAAGGGTTAATATGCAGTTTAATTCTGAATTTATTTAAAAGTATTTAATTGGTATTTAAATTTGTATTCCGTCATATATTGTTTCAATTTATTAACTATATTAATTTTTTAAGCGTTAAAATGTAGTTTGGTTTCTAAACTTGTCCAAAAAATACCTAATTGGTTTGTTGATACGGCCACGCCCCGGGTCGCACCGAGCTCGAACGAAGAGCCTTTGGAATTGCCACAAGGTCCCATCACCCGAGCACGAGCCAAACGTTTCAAAGATGCTATCTTGGCCCTAGTTGAACAAATGTGGAGCGAGTCCTTGGCTGGTCGCTACGAGGAGGCTCGGGCCAACTCATCGAGTTCACCATGCATATTTTTGCAAGCTGAATTAAGCTCAAATTTAGCTCAATCAGCTCGAGCCTAGCTCGGTTTAGCTTATGCACTTTTATTTTGCTGGAAATAAATTTTTAATTTAAAATATTAGTTAAATAAATGTGTTTAGCTCAAATAATTAAGTTGTGTTTTTAATTTGTCAAAATCTGGACATTTTAATTAGAATTAATGTGTCCTAGTTTATTACCTATTAAATAGATGTCTAAATGTTAATTAAGTGTGTCTAAGCTTAAGACAGATTTAATTCATGTTTTTTTTTCAATTAATTTCCAGCTGAATTTAATTTGTCTTAGCTTGATTAATTGGTTGAATTTATTTGCTGCAGGTGTAATGCATGGACGGCACTTAAAAAGCTGATTATTGAGCTCCTCCAAGCTGCCTTTACATGGACACCAAAGGGCAAGGGAGCTGATGTTTCCTATCTCCTAAGCTGCACATTGAGCTCCCCAATCAGTTTTAAAAGCTTTCACACAAGCTAAAATTCCTTTCACACTTGCTGACTAATCGATTTTGGGCATTCACATTAGGTGGCTGTACACATTCGGCCAACACAACTATTGGCCCTTGGAGTGCTCAAGATGGCTTTAAAACTCTCCTCGACTACTCAGCTGACCAAGGCAACACTTTAATGCCCATACATCCCCTTGGCCGAACATGAGATAGCCCATTTAGCTCACTCTTTAATTTCAGCTAGCTAGGAAGCTTCAAGGAAACTTCATGATATCTTCTAGATTAATTCTGGAATTTTCAGCTCATTAATAAGCTGAAATCAAATGACGTTTTTGCCCTTAAGTTGCCCATTCGGCTAGCCATGCTTAGGTTATAAATAGTTGTTCATTTTCTTTTGTAATGGACTTTTTTGCAACTTTAATGAATTGCTGTTACTTTGTGAGTTTATTCAGCTCTCAAATTTTGTTTTAAACTCGAGTTGGCTTATCTAGTTCCCTAGTGGCGTCAACCTTGTTTTGTTCGAACTTATCACTCTTAACCGAGTGTGGCGTTCACCCGATGTACTTTCGGTTCCTATCTCGTTATAGATAGTGGGTCGAAGTTCTTTTAACAAACTCCAGCAACCTTAAGAGACGTATAAGTCCCGGGTCAATATTTTCATAATATTGGTTCGATCTTGTCCTTAAGGCATTTTACCCATCCTAAACATTTTCATTGCCCATCTCTTCCATTTTTCAAACCGAGCCTACATCCAATCGACACCCACACAACCCTTGAACCAACTTGCAAACTCTCATTTAGCCTACATACAGTCGAACTTCATTAATTCCGAAATACAACGATACTTCTTCGATTCAACGATCGGGCACAAATACAACCTGGAATACTTCTGCAACTCGGGTTCGTATCATTTGTCCAAAAAATTATACACTTAAAAATTAATTTATATGTTTTAAATTTTTTTAACTTTTTTTTAATTTGTATCCGTCACAAGTCATATTGAGAAGCTGTAACATTTTACTATAAAATTAATTATCAATATCACATCAATACAAATTAAGGAATCAGTGAAAAATACTAACTTAAATGGTAGAATAGAAATTCAAATACCAACTAAACACAAAAAAAAAAAAAATTTAAATACCAATTAAATATTTTAAAACAAATTTAGAATCAAACTATATATATTAACCCCTTAAAACGATCACTCCATGTATTTTTCAAATGTGCAGCAATAAAAAAAACGTTGCGACATTAGTTATTTGTCGTAGCAATGATTTTAAAAAGAAAATAATGACATGGGCAATAATATACCATATACAAAAACCAAATAAACTAAAAGAAAATAAGCTTAATTCCTTAGTGAATGAAGAAAAAAGTCGATGTCTACATCAGTGATTTATAGGGATGAACAGGGAAGAGGCTCATGGATTTACGTAAATTCTCAGATTAGGATTTTTTTTGACGGCTTATATAGAGAAGTAGTACGCTATCACCTACTTACGTCGCTCATTTGGGTTGCAGGGAATGTTCCAAACACATGGTCCCAAATAGATGATGTAATCCCAAATCCCTTGTTCTGAACTTTGAAGTGATGATTCAAGTGATATCTCTGTCAAATACAAACCACCAAAACAATTAATTTATTAGATCCCATCTGCTAACACTTGTTACATGAACAAGATGGGACTAAGCCTTGACATCAAAATCTAGTTTACTAGAAATTAATTTATTCAGTGAAAATATATTGTAATGAGAGTTTGATTGTATTTTATTTATTTTTTATTTGAAAATGGATAAATTAATCTATTTATATTAGATTTAAGAATAAATTAATCTTTTTTATTAAAATCTCATCTATTTTTACGGCTAAAAATTGATTTCTATCTGAATATTCCGCCAGACATGTCAATTTTTAACAATGCGAATAGATGAATTTTTTAATAAAAAAGACTAATTTACTCTTTAGTATAATGTACATAAACTAATTTTCCTATTTTTTTAAATGAAAAAAACAAAATATAATTTAATTTCTAATATAATAGTTTTACCTAATTTATCTCTTTATATTCTTACAATATATTGATTGTATCAAGTAACAACTGGTTGTCTCCAAGTTGTTTCTGTCTAGCGGGTCATTTCAAGTAATCTGGCATAGAAAAGGAAAAGAGAAAAAAACATAAACCTAAATGAGTTGTTACCTTGAGAATTTGACCATATCCTTTAGATGGCTTTCCATGGTGCAAGTAGTAATGGGTGCAGTCATACGTTACATATCCCAGCAACCCACCTCCAAACAAAGCTGGAGCTGTTGAAGGAGATGATAAAAGCTTAAACATGGTCCACACCTAGTAATTAAAAGCGGTTCAACTAGAATTAGGTGAAGGAAACCCTGAGCAAATAAGTAGGACACCAATTCATCCCCTGCTCTCTCCATTTTGCATTTATATAAAACGCTTGATTTTAGTTTGCATTGAACTTATCTAAAAATATTAGTTGGTGTTTAATTTTTTTTTTTTTATATATTTAGTTGATATCTGAACTTGTACTTCATTACATAGATAAATATCTTCACGTTAACATCATTAATTTGTGTTGACGTGACACTGATAGCCAATCCGATAGTAGCAGGTGGCAGTGTCTCAATATGCCACATTGCAAACATAAATTTAAAATCTTTAAATATTTATATTAATAAATAAAAGTATAATTTTTTCACATCTGAAATAAATCTGGATAAATCATTGCTCAAATACATTTAAATCTAAACAACCATTTGTTAAGATTCCTTCTAGATATATTTTGAGTAAATTTATATATTTTAATTTTTCTATAAAAATCATATTTTAAATTATTATTATTTTTAAAAAAGTATATAACATATAAAATTATAAAAAAATATAAAAAGTATTAAAAAATATAAAAAAGGCTATAATATTTTTAAAAATAAAAGTATATAATAAATAATATACAAAAAAATTATAAATTTATAAAATATATAAACATGTAAAAGAACTAAAAGTTTATAAATTTATAAATAAAAAATAAATAAAAAAACTAAAATGCACTTCTACAATAAATCTGGATAAATAGTTATCCAAATGCATTTTAATTTGAACAATCATCTATGTAGGTTGATTCTTTATGTTAAATTTTTTTATATTTTTTATTAATTTATATATTTAATTTTATAATAATATAAATAATTTGATATTTAATAAATTATTAGAAACATATAAACTTACTAAAAACATCTAGAATGTATCTGGATAAATTAGTGTCCAGATTCAGCTGTATCTAGATAAAAGTTTGTCTAGGTTCATTCACGTTGTGAAAAAGAATTATACTTTTATTAATTAATTTATATATTTTTAAATTTTAATATATATTTTTCACATTACATACTGAGAGGTTATCACGTGTCACCATCGGAATGATTATCAGTGTCACGTCAACTCAAACTAACAGTGTTAGTGTGGAGATACGAACCTGAGTTATAGAATACAAGTTCAGGTATTAACTAATAAAAAAAATTTTAAGTACTAAGTACTTGTGAATAAGTTTAGATACAAACTACATATTAATCCTATATAAAAAAAATGGTTTTAGCAGTAGCAGTATTGATAGGTCAAGAGTTGGGAACAAATTAATATACCGGCGCACACAGAATAGCTGTAGCAGCTGGGGGAAAAACAAGGCGTAGCCCATCCAAAGGGTGCTTGTGATGGCAGCCATGAAGTAGATAGTGAAAGGTGTTTCCCCTGAACAAAATTTCTCAGCCTTGGTTCAACATATATACCAAGTTGCTCATTTAGACAGCAGTCACAGAGAAATGGAGACAAAAAGAGAACTCACCAATAACTTCTTGTTTTAATATGGAAAAGAAAACGGTGCAAACAATACTCGAGAAGTGTCCAGATGAAGATGCCACCAACCACTGCCAAGGCTGCCTCTGTAGGAGTGAGACCTCTTTGGGTGGAGATACACACAAGCCAACATACAACTGGTAGCCAAACTAGGGGGATCACCCACCATTTAGTGCGTGTCAACAGCTGTTCCAGTCAGTTTAAAGATGTGACGAGATATGCAGTGTAATTTTACAAATCGCCTGAACGGGAAGGCAAGGAACAATACCTCACAAAAGTCGTTGGCGAAAAACCGAGGACCATCCTTGGTTACGATAGGTTGGTGAACCCATTTCTCATAAGCTTCCCCGAGATGGCCAACCTATGAAATTCTCATTTTGTATGCGTCTCAAACAAGTTAATAAAACATCCGATAGAAACAAATTATATGTAAATGTAATAATATCCTTATTCTTAGTTAAAACAATCTACCTCTGTTATGTTGGATCGGGTATGCTCAATCTCTTTATAGAAATATATAGTTTTTCATGTGTCCGATATTATTATCATGCCATTGTCATATAAGTGACAAACACATATATCTTTAAAAAAAACAAAGAATTTGGATAACTTAACATTCTTCAAATAACATTTTCTTTCCATAATTGGACAAGAAAGAAGAATGCTAAGGATTGAACTAAAATTTCATACCGCACAATAACATAACCAAGAGATTGTTTGCTGGATAATGTGGTGTTACCTTAGCTAAGCTTTTTTTTATGGTTTCTACAACGAAATTGGTGGAAAAGAATGAAGATAAATATTTGGGTGATGAAATTCTACTTGGGTTTCGATTTGTGCAATACTTGATCTTATGCATTCCATTACCAATTTTATATCTTCCAGAAGTTGAGGCTGCCGAATTTTACAGCAAGGCTCTCAAAAGTTCAGGTAGGTACTTCCAAAATATTTATTTGTTTTAACTTCTATTATTAAATGCATGATTAAGTGAAAAATATGAAAAAAGATAGAATCAGAACTAGGGGTGAGAAAAATTTAATTTGACTTAAAAAATCGAAAAAAAAAATCAAATTTTAAATTATTCAAATTGAGTTAATCAAATTAATCGAGTCAACTTAATTTTTTTTTTTCAAATTTCGAGTTCGAATCAAATTAAATTTTCAAATTCAAATAACTCGAATAAACCGAATATTAAACTACCCCACTATTTCCACCCCTTTTTACTTTCCCTTTCTCTTAATTTTTTTTTTTTATTTTCCCCCCTTTAACCCCAAAAATCAAATCCCCACAATTTTTTTATCCCCTTACCTCCAAAAATTATACTTTCCCTCCTCTTTTACTCTCAAAAATCAAAATCCCAAAAAAAACTTTTATTTCTCCCCATTTACCCCCAAAAGTTAAAATCCTCTTCTTCTTCTTTTTTTTTTCATTAGTTGCTTTTATTTATTCACTCAATTTTTAAAAATTTTAAAGAAAAATATTTTTTAAAAAATTACATTAAAATAAAAAACACTAAAATTATTTTTTAATTTAAGTCGAGCAATATATTTAATTTGATTCGATTCGATTCGAATTTCATCTCACTCGACTCGAATCAACAAAATTTCAAATTGAATTAGTATGATAAAATAAGATTCGTCAACTCAATTAATTTAATTTTTTTTCATTTGATTCGATTCGATCGAACGCTCACTCCTAATGAGAACTATACTTTATAAGAAAGAAAAGTGATAATTTTCCATCCTCTATATAAACAAATCATTTCAAATTGAAATAATAAGAAAAGAGAAAATGAAGAAGAGATGTATCTTAAATAAAAATTATGCATTTTTTAAAGTTTTTTTTCTGTCCTTTTTCAACTACAATAGGCAATGAATGAAAAGAAAATTACTTTCTTTCCTTCCAATTTTTTCATCTTTATTATCAAGTACACCAATGGAAGGAAAAAAAAAATTCTTTATCCTACTTTTCTACTCTTTCAATTTTTCTCTTTTTAATTTTCTTTCTACTTTATGAAGCAAAGCCTAAAGGTGTGCTTAACTGAATGAAAAATAAAAAGAAGACAGAAAGGAACATTAAAAAGAAAATAAATTTTGAGTGTATTTTGTAGGAAAGAAAAGTGAGAATAAAAAAAAAATAGGATAGATAACCATTTTCTGTCTTAATGAATAAAAACAAGTCATTCCAAAATAAGAGGGGGGGGGGGGGGAATGAAGGGGGGATGTATGTTAGATCAAAATTATGCAATTTTCAATAAGTTAATTTTTTTTTTCGTTTTTCAGCTCTACCAAGCAATAAATGAAAAGAAAATTATTATTTTTTTTGTTAGTTTTTTAGCTTTACCTAAGTGAGAAAGTATTATACGAAACTGGAATACCATGTCATCTGTATCCATTTCAAAAAATTTAACGTCATTTTGGTATTTTCATCCTAAATTTCAGCACATTATGTTGGATTTGGTTATTTTCAAGATGAAAAATGCTGAAATGACTTTAAATTATTGGAAAGGGATACAATGACATGGTATCTCAGTTTCATACAATATTTTCTCCTACCTAAACACACCTAGGTAGTGTTTAGTGCTTTCCCATATTATGATTCCAATGAAATGTAATTCCTTAAAATGTGATTGTTGGGAGTGTAGTTGCCGAAAAAGTTACTTTACAACGTTTTGAATATATTAGAAGGTATTGATTAAAATAAAATAAAAATACCTTATTACGTATGGTTTCTTAAGCACTTTCTAAAAAATGTAATGATAATTTATGAATTTATCTTTATTAAATAAAAGATATTGTCTTCTATATTTCTACTCTTTTTAATTTTCTTTTCACTCTTACCGAATAAAGTCTAAGTTGGAGGGAATATCATCCGAATTTATTTTAGAACAAAAATTCTAATATTTTTAAAAAATATATATATGGCTCTTTCATTGCAAAACTAGTGATTGATTTTTGTTTTCTCGCTATAATACTCTCTTGAGTACTTAGGAAATGGATTTAGAAAAAATGAATAAAATATATTTTAAATATTGATTTTTTATTAAAATATTATATGGGTAATTGAGGAAAAAGTGTCAATTTTGCTCCTTTTGCAATGTTAATAAATTAGGTTGTTGATTTTTGAAATGCAATTTTGGGTAGAGGATTGCTTTTTTATAAGATACAGAGAAAAATATAAAATGCAACAATAAATAAAAATGATGGGAAAACATTAAAGAAATAAGGAACAAGTATATAGATGTTTCAGACCTGGAAAACAATAGGCTTATTCAAATCAACTGTAAAAGGCTTACTGACCATCCTCACAGCTTCTTCTTTGTATCAAACAAAAGAGAAGCAGCTGCAAAATTTTAAAATCATTTTATTCCATCCACCAAATAATAAAATGATCATTTCACAATGTTTTTCTTTAGTTTAAAAAGGATTACAGATTACAATTGAGAAGTAAAGCAACATAAAAATTTTGGAGGATTATTGGTTCAAGAATTACATAAAACTGATATTATTTAGAATATAACTCTGAAATTTGAATATTAATTGATAGAAAATTTTGGCAATCAATCAAATTACAATAACAATAATAAAGGCAGAGAAGTAAAGAAAAACCTTGTTAAAGATGCAGCAGCGAGCGAGCCCTTCGGTCGTGAAAACCCAAGCTTTTTTGATTCAATGGAAGAACGCTTAATTCTCTCGCAGTGTTGCATATTGTCGATGAGGAAAACGGCTCATTTGCTTTAATGGAGGCCGAAATTCATGCCCATTTCAACCTTCCATAATCGAAATTATAGCTACACCTCACGTTTACTAACTACGAAGGGGAAACAACTTTCTTTTCTTTTTTTGGATTTTTTAAAACCTCTTACCAAGTCATGAAAACTAATTTAAAATTTATAAAACAAGCATATCTTTTTTGATTAAAAAAAAAAAAGGACAATATTTTTCTATTGTCTTTCAAAATTGAAAATAACCATATCATGCTATATTTTATAATGGGTTAAAACCTGATAAAATTTGTTTTAATTAAATTTTATTATTTCAAACATGTTACCTAAAATTACCCTATACCACTGTACTATAGCTTAGATTATATTTTTGTCTCAGACTATTTTTGTATTACTTTATAAAATAAACAGTAAATTACAGTTATGATCACTCCAAAATAAGGTTTATCTTATTTTGTTCAATCAAATTTTTTTCTCAATTTAGTCATTCTAATAAAAATAATTGTACAAATTAGTCTTTACCATTAACGAATTCCTAACGTGACACATTAGCCCAGTTGACACATGACATTTTTTTAATAAAGTTTAAGAACCTCTCTTCGAAATATTTTTTTCTCTTTACTTCTTTTTTAACGACTTTCTCATCACTTTATAGTTTATTCCTTGGAAAATCTTAAAACAGGTTTTAAATTTTATACTTCCACAAATAAAATGAATATTTCCTTTCTTGCAATCATTCACCTTACGCTTCTCTCCATCTCTCAACAATCTGATAAGTAAATTGAAAATGGAAACAAGCAAAGGATCATTGGATTTTCAGGGGGCATCTTTTGGAATTTGAATAGTCTTTTTATTTAGTTAGTTGGTTCCTGAATTGGAAGAGGATGATTGCATTTTCATGCTCATATCTCCAAAAAGTAAGAGATAAAATCAATGATGTATTTAACACTACTTCAGCTTCTCAACTTTCACTATATATAAAATCTCCACCAACCAAATTTTATTCAAACTCTCCAAAACCATGTATTCAGTTTCAACCTCATCCCTACTCTTGCAGTTTCTACCGAAATGCAACCATGGATTTCATGTTTGTTGTATTGATAAGTGGCTTGAAACGCACACATCATGCCCAAATGCAGGTTGATCAAATAAAACAGAGTTGTAGAATGTATCAGATTTTTGAGAGATGGTGAGAAGCTTAAGCTGAATGATTGAGAAGTCATTCTAAGAAAAGAAATGTTTGTTTTATTTGTACAAGTATAAAATTTAAAACTCTGTTTTGGGATTTTTCAAGGATGAAATAATGAGAAAATCGTTCAAAAACAGAAAGAGAAGGAAGAAAATACGTTTTGCACTATTTATAGAAAGGTCCCTAAGTTTTCGTCAAAAGTAAAAAAATGCCATGTGTCAATCACTCAATTGACTAATGTGCCAAGTCAGTAATTTGTTAGTGGCAAACGAAAATTTTAACGGCGGTGGCTAGTTTGCACAATTATTTTAAATAGAGCGACTAAATTGAAAAAAAATAGATTAACCAAAATATGATAAACTCTAATTTAGAGTGACCACGGGTGGAGTTTTCCCAAAAATAAATTAACATATGACGTGGAATGAGTTTAAAATATGACATGGCATCTATAACCAATCCATTATAACTTAAAGAACTCAAAAAATTGCATTTAATGTTGAAAAATTTTGGTTTAGAAAATAGTTTTGTTGCACAAAGAAAAATTATTATTTTTTCTAAAACCGAATAATTGTGTCATTTCTAGCAATAAACGCTTTACCAAATTTGTACTTGTGTTATGGAATAGGTTGTAAAGAATGTTCATGACTTTCGACTAACACGATCTTGACCGCTATTCTCGAACCTCAACTTGCTTAGAGTGCGGGCTCTATTCATGAACCGATGAACAATTATGAAAACTTTGTTGATATTCAATGGGAATATCAATAACTCTCAAAGGGTAGAAACCGAAAGGCAAACCCTTAAAATTTTGAATTTATTTAGTGAAATAAATCTCACTAGATTTTTACAAAGTATGGATGCTTAATATGGTATGTGTTAGACTTAGCTAAAGGTTTTTATTTATAGAGAAAATCACAACAGTCCTAGTTGAACAAGAGTAAACAAAATTGTCACACCCCAAAATTCCTAATAAGGCTTTTAGTATTGTTCTAAGATAGGGAATAGCAAAAAATTGAGAAAATTGGTAAATTGGTCAGAGAAAGGATTTTTATGAAAATAAAATTGATTTTGGATATGAGAATTGATGAAAATAAGTTTAGAAGTGGGAATGTGGTAAAAGGATTAAACCGCAAATTTTAAAAAGTTTGAAAACTAAAGTGTAAATTTGATCAAAATGAGAAATGTGAGTTATTATTGATTAATTCACATAAGAATAAGATAGAATATTTATTGTTCTAATGAAAACCACATTTGGGACCACATCGAAAAGATTGGTAAGTATAAGGATTAAATCATAATTTTTTTTGAGTTATTTAGATCATGAATTATGATAGTAGGTCACAATCTTTAAAAACTATGGACTTAACTGGGTTTGGACCTTTGGCTCACTTGGATTTTTTTTTTAAAGGGGAGAAAGTCGAGAGACCCCCCAATTGCCCCAATTGTCATCTTTTGCAGCCGACCATCTTCTTCTTCATGGGAGCTCTCTTCCTTTTCCATTTTTTTCCTTTCATTTTTGTTAAAGTTGCTAAAAAATCTCACCACCCACCATGAATTTTGTTGAAGTTACTAGGAAAATTGTCTCCTACTCTCATTTCACCATCAATCTTTCAATTTCCATCTTAAGATTTCATGGGTTTTTGAGAGAGAAAATAGAAGTTATAAAGAGAAAGCTTTATATATGTTATTAATGGTGCTTTCTACTTCACCTAGCTTAGTATTTGAGATTTGTTGTATGAGAAAACTTATAAAGATTATGTATTAATATTTTGATTTTTTTTTGTCGAAACCAAGGTGTCTACATCTAGTAGCAATGACTAACCCTCTCATCGCGGGTGGTCTCCAAATAGGTAAATGAATGGTTGTGCTCCATTCTCATGAGCGTAGATCAAACCCACAACCTCATGGTTAAGGGATAAGGTGAGCAATCACCACACCACACCTCATGGTTATTTTGATATATTTTTTTATCTATGAAAAAAATGAGAAATCTTGAAAAATAGGGCTTTTAAACTAATTTGTGGATGGATTTAAGTTTTTTGAGGCATGATTTTCTGTTTTTGAGCATCTAAAGGTAAGTACCCTTGGAAATTCATACTTATCTTACACTAATTTGATTAAGAAAGTCTATAAATTGTGAAATAATTATGAGAATGATATTGTAAAGTGTATATGTAGATTATATGAATAAAAGTGGTAGAAATAAGAGATTTGGAAGATTATGGTTTAATAAGCTTTGATTATAAAAGGTGATGAATCTTAGTATTATGTTATAAAAGTTTTGGTTTCCATGTGTGACTATGCTAATGTGATTTGAAATATGTGAGAATTTATGAAATATGGTATTCGAGTGGAAAATGGTAAATAAGTGTTTAAAGTGTTAATTCTCGTAAAATTGTTGATTAAGTCAACACTTATTTATAAATGAGGAAATTATGTTATTAAGCCACCATGGAACAATTTAGTAATACATATGCTATTTTAACTATATTGGAAATTAGATGGAATTTATATGAGATAATGTGGAAATATTGTTTATTTGGGATCATAGTTACCTTTCTTAATAAATTTGTTATGATAATGTCGATAAATAGATGAAATTGTTATTCTTGGTTCATGAAAGCACTAAATGAATTACTAACATATTTCTAAGTGTTATGTTAATATGGATTTGAATGTGAATGTGAATGTAACAGCCCAGTTTAGACCCTAGTCGGAATAGTGGTTTTGGAACCACAAATCCGAGGTCGTAAAATTATTTTTATATTATTTTATGTGTTTACAGCATATGAATTGATATGTGTGAAAGTTTCGTGAAATAATTTTATCGATTGGTTGTTTAAATTGATAAAAGGACTTAATCGCGTAAAATGCAAAAGTGACTTGCTATTTGTTAAAGTGCTACATTGCTATTGTTTTTATAATGTGGAGTCCTTAAGATGTAATTTCACCCTTGGAAACATGCATGGACGGTAATGGGCTTATATTATAAGTTTTATCATTAAAATCATTAAGGTTAGTTTTGTAAATTAAGAAATAATATGTAATATAATAAACAAAAAAACAAAAAAATGGCCATGCGTGTTCATCTTTGGCCGAATGTTGGAGAGAAAATAAGCCATGGTTGAGTTTTAAAGTTCAACACACTTCTAGCTTGAATTAAGGTATGGATTTTGTTCGGTTTTTGATAATTTTTACGTTTTTAAGATCGTTGCTTCGTATTCTAGCTAGCCCATGCCCTAATTTTTGAATTGGTTGATGATTTTGTGAAATGCCATTGATGAATATTCAAGCTTTTTGTTGTTTGATGATGGATTATGAGAGTTTGATGCTAGATTATCATATTTTATTAAGTGATTTTTGATAAAAATGCTTATTAAGGATTAAATTGTGAAATTTATAAATTGAGGGGTCAAAATGTGAAATAAATGAAAGAAATGGGCTGCTAGGGGCCTTAGTAAAATTCAGCCAAGCATGGGTATGGTGAAATTTTGAATATTTTGTGTTTTGTGAAATAGGGACTAAATTGCAAAAATATGAAATGTTAAGGACTTAAAATGAAAATTGCCCATTTATATGTTCTTCGATGAAAATTGAATGAAATGCTGAATAAGTAAGTTAATTTTGATATTAATTAGATTGGAAAAAGCGAAATTCGGATCTAGATCGAGGGAAAGTCAAAATATCGGATTAGTCGACTTAATTTGTCATTACTATGAACGAGGTAAGTTCGTATTTTGAAAGACATTACAAAATCATGTTATAAATGCATATTATTTGTATGATTGAATTCAATGCCGAATGGTAATGCAAATGTATGTATTTTGAATAAGTTATATATATATATATGTCATTATGATATTAAATTGTTCGAGAAGCAGAATATATGAATACGAGAAAGTTTCGATAATGTGACGACGTCCGAAAAGCCCCGTACGAACCCTAGGAATAGTAGAGGATATACATGTCATGACATAGGATTCTGGGATATGATTTCGTGTAAGACCACGTCTGGGACGTTGGCAACGATATGAAATATCATGTAAGACAGTGTCTGGAACACTGACATCGATTAGAGATTACGTGTAAGACCATGTCTGGGACATCGGCATCGTATATGATTTCGTGTAAGACCCTGTCTGGGACAGTGGCATCAATATTTGATTACATGTAAGACCACGTCTGGGATGTTGGCATTATACGAGCTTTCCGAGCTATCTGAGTATCCTTATTGATTCCGAACGGTTCAACGGGCGTTCCGAGAAATAAGTAATTAAGTGAATGACATTTCGATTCAGGTACATTAAAATGTATACAATATTTGATAATGAAAGGTAAGTATATATGTGCAAAGAATGTTATGTGTTGTATATGTAAATGAAAAGTGAATATGTGCAAATGAAACATGAACAAATGAATAAGATGTGATTTATAAAGTGGCATATGTGAAATTGTCAGATACTATATGAATGAAAGGTGAATTTGGGTATAAGTGATGATATGTGATTCATATGAGAAAGATATGTGAATAAATATGTTATTTCCCAAAATGTGCTCATTTGGCTATATGAAAGTGAGAATTGAATGTTATATGAGAATCGAATTGAATAAGCTTGTGAAAGCTAAAGTTAGTATGTAAGTAAGTACATTATTGAATGGTGATGACTTGATATGAAATCATGTTATAAACTTGAGATAAGTTGTGTTTTGGCATGTGAGATAGCATATCATGCTTATGGCATTGTAATGAAATTATTTGTTATGTTAAGTTTATTAAGATACGAGCTTACTAAGCTTTCAAAGCTCACTCTGTGTGTTTTTCCTATGTTTATAGATTTTCGGGGATTCGCTCAGGTTGGAAGTCGCAGGAGGCCTTATCACACTATCCGGATATTGTTTCATTAAATAAAAACTTTGAGATTTGGTTATGTGGCATGTATAGGCTAGTTTTGATCTGATTGGTTTTGAAGTTGGGTACTTATGGCCATGTGATATGGCTTGATAATGAATGTGATTATGGAGTGAATTTAGTGCATGCTATGTGATGCAAAATTTGGTATGTTTTGATATGCTCATGATTTGGTATGTTTTTGGCTGCCTTTGGGACATGAATTGATGCTTGTTTGATACTTGTAGGTATCACCCAATTTTTGGTGGCAAATTAGCCTTGCAAATGGCCTATATTTGCCCACATGGTTGAGCACACGAGCGTGTGTCTCGACCGTGTCTCTCAAGGTTGCAATTCGAAGCAAGTCAGATTTCCACACGGGTAAGAAACATGGGCGTGTGCCAGACTGTGTGACCCAAGTCAGTGTTGCACACGGGCTAAGACATGGTCCAAAGCACGGCTGTGTGAGGCACACTGCCTAGCCACACTGGCGTGTGCCCTGTTTTGAAAGAAAAATTTTCTAAGTTCCGCAAAATTTTCGTATGAGATCGGTTTAGTCCCGAACCTTTTCTAAAGTATGTTTAAGGTCTCGTAGACCTTCTAAAGGGACTATATGAGTATGAATTATTATGAAATAATGTTGTATGATTGATGTTGTGAAGTGACCGTAAAATATTCTGATATGTTCGGTAATGCTCTTAACCCTAGTCCGGCGATAGATACGGGTTAGGGGTGTTACAGTGAATGTGAAACCACTTAGTGCCGGAAAAAATTGGTTCGAAAACAGTTTTCTTGCAGAACGAAAAAATAAAAAATTTGAAAGCCAATATGGTTTTTGATATTTATAGAAACAAACTTTTCCCGAAAAGTACATGTGCTTTGAGCGAGACGGATCTTAGATGTTCCCCACTTTCAATCGAACGACTTCTCCGTTATTCTTGTACCACAATCTGCTTCTAGTGTGGGTTGGAAAATTTTCGAATCAAATATAGAACAAAAAATAATTTTCTTTATTTTCACTAGGAAAGTAATTTCTCTCTCAATAGAAACCGGTACAATTATTATTCCCAAAAATATAATTTATACTTAGAAACAAATTTTGACTATTTTCGGACAGAATATCAAAGTTGTCTTTCCAGCCCTACCAGTGTCATCTATTTATTAGGAGAGGAAGTGAAACCTAATTGATTTAGTAGAACACAAATAATACATATTTAAAAATAAAAAAACCCCCATCCTCTAGTTGAACTAGGAGAAAGGGGCGACTAATAGGCTGTGCCTCCCCTCATATGTATTATGACGGGGATTCAGTCTCTCCTGTACTAGGTCCAATTATATGTGCTTCCTGAACTTTTAACCCAACACTTTTAAATTTAATCCAACCCAACACATGCTTTTCTATTTTCCAATATAAATATTATTTTTAAATTAATTAATTTTTTTAATTAAATAATTTTCTCAACCCAATTCTATTTCTATTAAAATCATGAAAACTTTATTGTAAAAGAATTTATGAGAAAATATATTTAATTTCTACATTCAACTGATTCACAATAACCAATTAATTTAATTTCATTTTTAAACTTTGATTATTTAATTAAATAATAATTCGAAAAACTTAAATTTATTCTCAGGTCATTTCTATAACACCCTAATTCGACCGTCTATCCGACGAACGACGATGTTATCGGAAAACAAAAAACATTTTGAAATGACAAAAAACATTGGTTTTAGTAGTAAAGGCAATCAATACGATTTTAATAAAACAATCTTAAAATGACGTTTGGCAAAGTTGTATTTTTAAAACAAGACTATAAGAAAATAATAATATACGTTCCAAAAATCCACTCGGTGGATTAAAAGAATTAAGGCACAATTCAAGGGAAAATAAGAGTAAACCTTAATTCACATAACATAAAAGGTTAATAAATTGACGAAGTGCCGTAATTCATTCTATACAAATGGTTTTATAGAAGAAATTCAAATTCTCTTTTACATAATTCAATTGCAAGAGATTTAGACCACTGGCTACCTCAATTTGATATAAATTTTATGACAAAACGATGAATGACTCACAAATGAGTCTGTTGTTTGGCTGAGTCCCTCCAGATGTCCACTTTTCTCAACAAATCCTGAAATGGTAGAGGAAAATAAGTAAGTTCAGAACGAACTTAGTGAGTTCTAAGGATAATTAACAAACCTTCGAACAAGGTTTTCAAGAAGTGAAATTAAGCTAGGTATTACAACACTTAGCAATAATAAAAATTTACACACAGATACATCCACTACACCAAAATAGATTTTTAGCGGCGTTTTTAGTGGCATTTTAACGAAAAACGCCGCCAATATTATACATTAGCGGCATTTGAAGGAAAACGCCGCAAAAAAATGAGCAATAGCGGCGTTTATTTCAAAAACGCCGCTAAAATGATATGTAGCGGCACTTTTTCCTAAAACGCCGCTAAAGGTCTGAGCATTAGCGGCGCTTTTGGAAAAACGCCGCTAAAGGTCTGAGCATTAGCGGCGCTTTTGAAAAACGCCGCTAATAATCTAATTATCTCAAAACTCAAACGGCGCCGCGTTTTGGTTCCCATTTAATAATTCAATGTAAAAAATTGTAAAAGGCTCAATAATAGTGGCGTTTTTATCAAAAGCATACAAAAAATAGATTGTTTCAATACTAGAACAGGCGCGTTTTGGTCCTCGTATAATAAATCAATATAAAAATTATTTTATTTTGGGGTTTACTATTTAAGATTTATGATTTAGTGTTAATGGTTTAGGGTTTAGTGTTTCAAGTGTAGTGTGGTGTAGGTTTGGGGTTTACCAAGGATTTAAGGGTTTAGGGTTTAGAGTTTTAGAATTTATATTTAATGGTTTAAGGGTTTAGTGTTTGGGTTTGGGTTTAAAGTTTTAAGATTTATGATTTTGTATTTAAGGGTTTAAGTGTTTAGTGTTTAGGGTTTAGAGATATAAATTTAAAAATGTACATATATTTAGGGGTATAAAACCTAAACCACTAAACCCCTAACATTTAATCCACAAATTTTAAACCCTAAAACCTTTTAAGTCTTAAGTTATTAAATCTTAAACCCTGGACCTACATCATACACACTTTGTACTCAAAACACTAAACCCAAAATATGTACCCCTAAATTAATATATATATATATATATATAGGTTAGGGTTCTTTAGTAGGGGATATAGTTTAATGGTTTAAGGTTTAGAGGGTTTTATGATAATTAGTGTCATTGTTTTATGGTTTAAATATCAGGGGATATAATTTAGGGTTATGAATAATTTAGGCTCTAGTTAAGGCTTAGGGGTTATTGTTTTGTGGTTAATTTATGGTTTAGGGATATAGTTTAGGGTTTAAGAGATATGGTCTAGAGTTTAGGATTACGAGGATATAGTTTAATGGTATAACGTTTAGGGGTTTGATTAATTAGTGTTCATAATATTAGGTATTTTGATTATTAATAATATTATAAAAATGTAGAGAGTAAATTAAACTTTATTATTAGTGGCGCTTTTATAAAAACGCATACAAAAGGCATGATTTAGTGGCGTTTTTATTGAAAACGCATACAAAATCTAAAATTGCGGCGTTTTTAAAAACGCCACAAAATTATGTAAATAAAAAACGACAGTGTTCATATTTTATTAGTGGCGCTTATTAAAAACGCCACACAAAAAGCGATGAAGGAAACGACACGGTTTACGTTCTAATTAGTGGCGCCTTTAATAAAACGCATACAAATTTGAGAAAAAGCATTGCGTTTTTGGTAATTTTTAGTGGCGTTTGTTAGAAGCGCGCAATAGGGATAAATTTTATCTTTGAAATGACTCGTTTTTACATCCATTTTCGCAATCTCCCGATTTTAGCATATCCCTAATTATTCAAAGTCTTTACCAAAATCCTAATTTTCGCTATCTCCCCATTTCTTATCTTCCCGATTTACGCTATCTCCCCAATCCCTAATTTTTCATTCCCTTTATCAATCCTCCAAATCCCTAAATTGATCTTGATTACATTGCGTTTATTACCAAAACCGGAAGAACCCAAAAAAACTAAACAAAAGAACATTTCTCATAAGCCTCACGAACTCAAAGCGCGGTGTTTATTACCGAAACGAGAACCCATCGACGACACCGAAAACGACGCCCACGGCCCGACGCCATTCGCCTTCTAAAACCCATCCCGACGTCGTTGCTTTGCTTTCCCCATTGCCTTATCTCTCATCATTGCTTTCGCTCGCTTTGCTAATCTGTCCAATCCGACATTGGTCTTTGCTTGAATCAAGCCTTTTTCATCATTTGAAAGTTGGTAAGCTCTTTTATTTGAAAATTACAAGGTTAATATATTATGTAATTTTGCTTTGAATCTTTAGTCTTTGGGTTAAAGAGAAAATTCGTTGGAGATATGTGAGAATAAGAAATGATAAAAAGTAGTATTATAATTAATTTCTGAGGGATGTAATTTTGTATTTTATCAAATTAGGTGTAATTTGGATTGTTGATATCTGCTTGTTTGCATATGTTTGGTTAAAAACCATTTTGTAATTTGGTTATCCCTATACCCAATCTTCAATTTTACAATGGGCTAGGAAACTAAATATTGTAAGTTTTGAAACCCTAAACTTGAAAGTGATTTCTACTAGAGTGATAATATTTCAAGTTTTATTTGGTTTTCTGTTTTTTATCCTGTTGCTTGTTATTCTGTGTCTCATCTACACTATTTCTCTGTTTACTTGAGAAGGAGAATTTTCTTAAAAGCTATCGGTTTATCGGAAATAGTTGACCATTTTTCCATTTGTTTATTTCCATTTGTTTTTAAGTTTACTGCATCTAGGTTCTGGACAGCTATATAAGTGGTACTGATACCGAGTTTCTATGAAACCCAACAGTAACTTTAAAATGTCCTCAAATAAATAATAAACAATGACTGTTTATTTGTTTTCTTTGCATTGTACATATGGCACATGTTTTCTCACTTTCCTCAATTGTTTGTTTGTTATTTTTGTTTTCATGGTAAAATATTATGTTTTTGATCAGAATTGTTTTTTTTATCAGTAATGAATTATTTTTGATCAGAATATTATGTTCACAGTTATTTCCAAAAGTGGTTGTGGGCAATTGGATCTTCTGATATTGGACTGTTTATATAAGGTGTGTTACTCCCTTGCTTCTTTCTTTTTCACATTAGTTGAATACTTTTCTTCATTTTTAAAAACTGATGATTATTTTTCTTGATTTTAATTAAAATAATGGCAATTCAGCCTGTAGGATGTTACTGTTTACATCAATGGTGGCATGAGTTTCATTCTTATATTTCTTTTTTTATTCCCTACATCTTTATCTTATATCACCATATGCGGCTTTTCAATCCAATTTTACTACTATTCATCTTTTTCTTTCAATTTTGTAATTCTCAAAATATGATTTATATATCTTATCTATTATTTCTTTTATGCTTAACTTTTTTTAAAAAAAAAAATTCATTTGAGTTCTCTTACGTTAGAATTTCTATCAATCAAGTTCTTTAACGAGTCATTTTAATGGTTAGCTGTTAAAGTGAAATGATTGTCTTTTTCTATTTTCTGATTGAGTTAATTGCTGTAGATATTCTCAAATTATGATTTTCTTTTATAAATTGGTCCCAAACTTCAAAATATTTTAATTACCTCCTTAAACTATCAATATTATATCAATCAATAATCGTTAAATGTCACATTAAATCTATGTAGCTAAGTTTAAAATGAAAGTTTTAAAGAAATATAGAATATTTCCGCATAACTTTTAAAAGCAGAAATTAAAAATAAAGTAAAGAAAAAAGAGTGAACAATAAAGCTTTTGTAAAAATTTCGAAAACCTTAAAATCTATTTTTACAATATTAATTTTATTCTTAATTTTTTTTAAATTATGTCACATAAGATTTAGCTTGTCATTGAGTTGTTAAATTAACATAAAAACCTAATCAATTTAGATGTGGAAAATCATAGAAGGTTGAATATCCAAGATTTCACTATAAAAGCAAAAGAAAATTTGGAAGGAACAAACTTGATCTCGTGAAGCAGAAAGCATGGATATTGCATATATATTCTTTGTTGCAAGCTCACAGTAAATGATAATCTAAAGGACATGATCATAAATAAATTTATTTCTTTTAATTCTTCCAATGTTGATGTGGTCTATAATTTTTAAAGGACTTGCCACGAGGGTTTATTTATAAATTTTGTTTTTAAGTGAACTTTAAGCAAAACCGACATAATTAATGTCTTTTGTTTATTTAAATCGAATTCTTTTTTGTTTAAAAAGTAATTTAAAAACTTCTAAAAAAGGTTTTTTCATTATTTAAATATATTTTCATATAAAAATCGAATTACTTATTTTTTATAGTAATAATGTTTGATTTCAATATTTAATATTTTTAAATGTTTTTAAAACTTATAATTTTTTTATCAATATAATAATAATGATCATTATTTAAAATTTTTTTAATATAAAAATCGAATTCCTTTTTTTTAAAAGTAATTTAAAAACTTCTTAAAATAATGTAATTTAAATATTTCTAAATATAAAAATCGAATTCAAAGTATAACTTACATAATAATTTAATATTTAATTTAATTTGACTTACATAATACATAATACATAACTTACATAAAATTATTTAACTTACATAATGCATAACTTACATATCTTACATAATACATAACACATAATACTTGTATAGTATAGAAAAAAAAAGATTCAAAGTATATAAATTTGGAAACTGACGGGTTGCCTTATATCTCATCATTAGATATAATGGATCCTCCTAGGTGTAACAATGCCACGTATGATGAATCTTAAAGAATACATAACTAACTTAATTTTAAGATTAAATTTCATAAGTTACATAATATAATAAGATCAAATTTCATAACTTACATAATTTTAAGATCAAACTTCATAACTTACATAATTTACATAATTTACATAGTACTCAGTTATATATATGATCATATCATTACTTACATAAATTATAAATTAACAATTTAGCCATGTAATTTATTGTCAACTTTAGAATTCAACAACTACGAAATTGATAGGACTTGGATGAAATTGTCAAGGGTAAGCAACGGCTATCGAAATGGAGTAGAAACTTTTCTAAATTTCGCATTTCAAAATGCAAGCCAAGAGAATATGATTCTTTGCCCGTGTAACAAGTGTGGCAATATCAATTGGCATTATCGTGAAGTTGTCTACGAACATCTAGTTGTTGATGGCTTTGTTCGGGGGTACAAAAAATGGATTTTTCATGGAGAGTGTACATCTAGTGGAGCATCTTCATCGATGAATCTGGGTTATCCTCATAGTGCTTACAATCAGAATGTTAGAGATGATAACATGGAAGGCATATTGCAGGATGCTTTTAACATGCGCAGTGATGGTTTCGGGTCATTTCCACCTGAATTGGGTGCAACCGATGATTATAATTTTGGTGGAAATTCTTTCACTGAAGGGGGAAGAAGTGTACCTGATGAACAGCCAAATGATGAAGCAGCGAGGTTCTACACGTTACTTGGTGAAATGAATGAAGAACTGTATGAGGGATCAAAATTTTCTAAACTATTTTTCTGTATTCGTCTTTTTCACTTGAAATGTTTGGGAGGATGGATCGGAAACTCGTTGACAATGCTGTTAGAGTTTCTGCAAGAAATGTTCCCGTTTGCGAAAATTCCTCAATCTTCCAAAGACATGAAAAAACTGATAAAGGATTTGGGCCTTGGCTACAACAAAATTCATAGTTGCCTAAATGACTGCATGTTGTATTGGGGCGAACGGATAAACCAACAGTGCTGTCATGTATGCGGTCAATCCCTTTGGATTAATAGAAATGCAGAGGATGGTAACGAGGAAGATCACGATACACAGTCAAGGAAGCAGCCAGTTAAGATTTTGCGGTATTTTCAGCTAATACCAAGGCTTCAACGGCTTTTCATGTCGTCGAAGACAGCCGAGTCAATGACGTGGCGCCGTGATGGATGAATCGATGATGGATTGTTAAGGCATCCTGCAGATTCTTTAGCTTGGAAATCTTTTGACTCCAAATTTCCAAGCTTTGTAAGCGATCCTCGGAGTGTGAGGCTTGGGCTAGCATCCGATGGATTTAACCCTTACAAACTCATGAGCACACTGACGTATAGTACTTGGCTTTGTGGTGCTTGTTCCCTACAATTTGCCTCCATGGGTTTGCATGAAACAATCATCCTTTATCTTGTCTATGATTATACCTAGAGAGAAAGGGCCGGGAATGATATTGGCGTCTATTTGCAGCCACTTGTTGAAGAGTTAAAACAACTATGGGCTGGTGTTGAGACATACGATGCAATGAGAAAAGAGAACTTTAATTTACGTCTGACTTTGATGTGGACTATTAATGACTTCCGGCTTATGCTAATTTATCGGTTGGAGTACCAGGGGACGTTATGCTTGTCCGTGTTGTGCTGCGCAGACATGTTCGCAATGGTTATATAATGGGAAGAAGTTCTCTTACATGGGGCATCATCGGTGGTTACCAGAAAATCATAGATTTAGATTTCAGAGTGCTCAGTTTAACGGTACTGAAGAGTTTAGAGAAGCTCCTTCGCAGACCGGTGAATCCGAAATATTGTTAATGTTGAAAGATATGAATTTCATTTATGGGAAGATGAATCAACCGGCCAACCCGCAAAGAAATAGAAGATCTAGGAATGAATCTGATGATGAATCTGATGAAGAGGACGATCCTAATGAGGCGGACTTGTGGAAAAAAAGAAGTTTTTTTTTGAGTTGCCTTATTGGGAGCATCAGATTTTACGCCATAATCTTGATGTCATGCACATTGAGAAAAATGTCTGTGAGAACATCATTGGGACTATTTTGAATGTCGATGGAAAATCGAAAGATAATCTTCAAAGTCGACTTGATTTAGTCCACATGGGAATTCGGTGTGAGCTTCATCCCCAAGCACTTACGAATATGAAATATTGGTTGCGCTTTGCTATTTTTCAATGTCGAAGACGGAGAAAGAAGTGTTACGTATGGTGTTGAAGGATATAAAGGTCCGGATGCGTATGCATCAAATATATCTCGATGTGTGAGTCTTAAGGATCGAAGACTATATGGCTTAAAATCGCATGACTATCACATCTTGATGCAAGACTTTATCGCCGAGTTGCTATGCGGTGTTGTATGTCGAAAAAGGTGACGTCTTGTGTAATTGAACCATCAAATATAATGAAAGGCATTTGTGGTAAAGTTTTGAATGTTCAAGAACTTGAGACACTACAAGATCGAGCCGCATTGACTTTATGCAATCTGGAGAAGATCTTCCCGCCTTCCTTCTTCACTCTTATGGTGCACTTGTTAATTCATCTCGCGTGAAGCAATACTTGGTGGACCCGTTTTCTATCGATGGATGTATCCCATTGAAAGGTCTTACTTTATTTGCAAATAATTCCTTCATTCACCTCAATGCCTATAGTTACAACTTTTGATAATGTTGTATATCGTGTTTAGGTTCCTATCCAAATTGAAGTCTTACTGCCGCAATAAGCGTTATCCGGAAGGATCAATTGCTGAGGGCTACTTGGCAGAGGAATGTATGACTTTCTGTTCGAGGTATTTGGAAGATGTTGAAACAAGAATGAACAGACCAAGTAGAAATGCTGGGCTCACAGATCATAACTTGGCCGAAACTTATTTATTTCAAAGTTTCAGAGAACTGATCGACAAAGTCGAAATCGCAGAATTAGACGATAGATCGTGGGTCCAAGCACATTGATACGTTCTTTTTCATCACGATTCAATGGAACCATTTCGGAAGTAAGTTCTAGAATTTGATAAATACTCATCAATTATAATTTGTTTGTCTTCTAACAAAGTAAACCTTTTTTAAACGTAGTGAGTACAAACAAATATTGAGAGCTCGTTCACGATCCCGAAGATTAAATCGAGAAATTAATAAGTTGTTCACGTAATCATTCCATGAATGGTTAAGCCAAATGGTATGCAATTTAAGTTTTCGTTGACAAGTAATAATGTTTTCTCATAACATTTATAATTACTCAATTTACTTTCGATTCAATAGGTTTGGAGTCGGAATGAAGTTAACGACGAAGTTAAATGGCTTTCACAAGGTCCAAACAGAATAGTGAAAAGATATAGTGCCTTCCTCATCAACGGATACCGATTTCATACAAGGTATCGCGAGAGATTGAGGAGAACCCAAAATTGTGGAATCGTTGTTAATTCTTCAATTACAAGTTATGCTAGTGCTAGGGACAGTAATCCTGTCGAGGGGAATCTGGAGTATTACGGACTTATTACTGACATCATTGAGTTGGATTATTACGAAAAATGCAAATTTGTCTTATTTCGAGGTGATTGGACTGATGTGAATACGGCTCGCGGAATTAAATACGATCAATATGGCTTTACAATGGTAAATTTCTCTCGCTTGATTCACTGGAGAACAAGCGATAGACGAGCCGTATGTGTTTTCTTCTCAAGTTAAACAAGTTTTTACTCGGAAGATCCAAGCGATGAGGGTTGGTACGTTGTACTTGAAACACCCCTAGAGACTTCTTCGACATTGGCGGTGGAAGTAGAGATGACATAGTCGAAAGATCGAAACATTGCCTTTTCGAACAAAACTTAAATGAAAATATCCCTAGTACTAGTCAACAATTTCAATGGGTTCGTCGGGATGTGGACGAAGATATTTACGAAATATGATTTAGTAAGATTTTACGATTTATTATTTATATGTAATATTATAATTTTAATGTTGGGCATGTTATATAATTTAACTATTTTAAATGTACTATTATTATTGTTATTAGTTACTAAAATGTTGAACTATTTCATGTGTATTATTGCGGAAAAATGCCTAGAAGACGATTACGAGATTTAAACATTGTCCACGATACTCCAAATTCGGAAGAAACAAATAGTGAACAACAAACAATCGTTGGATCTTCTAGTCTCCACGGACATAGATAGCGAACTCTGCAGAATTTCAAAGTAATGTTAAGTTTATTTTACATGCATGTTGAATTTTATTATTGATTCATTTTTTAATTTAAATATAATAATATATATTCATTTTTTCAATTTGAAGGTGGTGGGATGCGCAGAGGTCGGGGACGTACATTGCTTAAAGATTTATACAACTTAGAGCACATCGAGCGTGTTAAAGTAAGGAGAAACAATCTTGGCCACTGTTGGATCGAAGCTCATTGTTAGCAAGCTAATTGGGCATTATGGCACGAAATGCCAATATGTTGCCCATTAACTACGAATCATGGCATCACATGCCTGATGCCAATAAAAATCAGGCTCTCCATAATATTAAGGTAACAAAAAGTGAATGTAATTTATAATACTTTGTTTTAACTTTCATTTATATTAACTCATTTAAACTTTTTTGTTCAGGAAAGATTTGCTTTAGAGGTCTCAGATGACTATGTTAAGAAGACATTGGGTAAAAAATGGAGAGACAATAAAAGCATGCTTTGAAAAAACAATATTTTAAGAAAGACATAAGCCTCGACGAAAAACTAAGAAATGTTCCTCGGGAATGTTGAGGTACCAATGGGAAGATCAAGTTAGATTCGGAATTCAAAGAAAGGAGAGGTATTACGTACTTTTAAAGTCTTATAAATTTTTAGGTTTATAGTATTTATTATATACATAATTCAAATTCCATTATGTAGGACCGTGAGCGAGTTGGAACAAGCGTGAGACGAAACAAAAATTTATTTTACAGCGGAGTTCGGAAGTTTTGCTTGTGTAGTTAAGGCGAGTTA
This sequence comes from Gossypium sturtianum, assembly GCA_025698515.1. Lineage (NCBI taxonomy): Eukaryota > Viridiplantae > Streptophyta > Magnoliopsida > Malvales > Malvaceae > Gossypium > Gossypium sturtianum. The sequence goes on from CM046948.1 coordinate 61,082,548, forward strand.
TTATAATTTATTATTTCTTTCAAATATTAATGACTTTATACTATTAAATTATATTTTTTTGCTATAATGTAGGAAGCTTTCGTCGGTCAAAAGTTGGGCGCCTTGACTTTTTGACATTACATATAGGAAGAAGGACGGATCTCGATGACATCCAAGTCATGCGCAGAAATTTTGGTATATTTACTTAATAATTGATTTATTATAAATATTTATAATGTTTAATTATAGTACTTTAATTCATCGTTTGTAGTTTTAATTTTATAATTTTAAGTTATGTTGCATTCCTTTTTATTATATATTTCGTTTCTAACTCTTTCGTTGATTTATTAGGATAAACTAAAGGAGAAGAAGGCGGAGTATGAAAAGTCATTGCTTCAGTGGTAGTTCTGTTAATCTCGAGGAGATTGATAATGAATTATTATGCGATGTTTTGGGTCCCGAAAGGTACGCATCGCTTTGATTGATAGTTCTGTTAATCTTGACTATATTTATAACAAAATTATCACTAATGTTTTGGGTCTTAAAAGGTATGGTGGGTTCGATGTCAAGGATGCAGGGTTACCCAGACCCAATATTTTGGATCCGGCTCCCAGCCAATACATGCCTTCCGGAGTCAATCTCGTCTTTGAAGTTCGAGAGACTAAAAGACCAGATAGCTCGGATGGAAGCGAGCACGGTGAGCAAATTTCTCAACTTAGAGCGGAGGCAAAGAGGCGAGGAGGCAGAGCATATTGCTCAACTTAGAGCTGAGGCAAAGAAGCGGCGAGGAGGCAGAGCGAGAACATAAAGTATGAAGAACTCCATTCTGACTTGGACTATGATGAAGATGTTCCAGTGCAAATGCAGAGGCCGCCATCTTAGACATTTGTTTTCTTGTTGTAAGATGATTTTTAACATTGTTACATTTAACATTATTGTAAGAAATGTTTGAATTATACTTCATTTATTAATGTATATCATATATCTTTTATTAAATTTGAAGTATCGTTTAGATTTAATGCTTTTAGTGAGATTTAAATATTTTATTTGTTGTCTTGAGTTGAAATTATATGCAATTCTTCTTTGTTTTTGGTTTGTTTTAATGCAGGGAGGGTAGGATATTGGAGAAAATGAGCATTGCAAATCTGTGCAAATTAGCGGCGTTTGTGTTAAAAACGCCGCTAAAAGTCCCTACCTTTAGCGGCGTTTTTTTGAAAAGCACCGCTAAAAGTCCCCACCTTTAGCAGCGTTTTTTTGAAAAGCGCCGCAAAAAGTCCTCACCTTTAGCGACGTTTTTTTGAAAAGCGCCGCTAAAAGTCCCCACCTTTTGCGGCGTTTTTTAAAAAGTGCCGCTAAAAGCCCCCACCTTCTGCGGCGTTTTCTGAAAAGCACCGCTAAAAGCCCCTACCTTTAGTGGCATTTTTTTGAAAAGCGCCGCTAAAAGTCCCCACCTTTTGCGGCGTTTTTTTTGAAAAGCGCCGCTAAAAGTCGTGACTTTTAGCGGCGTTTTTTCACAATAAACGCCACTAAAATTTGCGGTGCCTCTTTATCGGCCTTTTTTGCGGCGCTTTCAAAAGCGCCGCAAATACTATTAGTGGCGCTTAAAAACGCCGCTAAAAGATAAAAAAAACGCCGCTAAAAGTCTGTTTTGGTGTAGTGACCCATATAGTTGTGTACAATTCGTTGGCGGATTCATACCACCATACAATTAAGATTCATTGGTGGATACTATCTACCGTTAAAAATGCAATCACCAGAAACTTAATTTTTCATGCGAGTATTAGTTATGTCTAATCACAAACACAAATAATTTCTGTCACACATGATTTTCATTAGAATCTCGAGTTTAAAAGGAGAGTTGGGAGTTAATTGAATAAAATAGCAAGTTGGCGGGCTGTATTGGAAAACTTGAAAATTTGGTGGTTGATTGGTAATTAGTTGAGATCTAAATATAGTTCAATTGAGATGGAACTAGCTAGTTCCTTAGTGGGAGATAAAATGATTAAGGATGGACAACTATTTTAGACTGTGGAGACCGTGCAAGAGAGGGTTATATATATGAGTGAGAAGGATTATTCTGAAGCTAGAATTCTCATTTTTGTTTTGTTTTCTTTCCTTTTACACCATCTTCTTTGGTTTCTCTGAAGAAGAGAAAGTTGAGAAAAATGCTACATGGGGCAGTTATCATTAGGGTTGAGGCCAAGAAGTAGAGAATCTGAGGATCTAATAAGCCTTTCTATCTTTCTGTATCCGTGGATTTGAGAAAGAGGAGTAAGAATGTATGAAATCTTTGGGAAGCTTCTAAATGATACTAAATTTTGGGTTTTTAAGGCTTGAATACCTTTGATTTAACCGATATATATAGTTGTCATGATTAGCTGCTAGAACAAAGGAGGATTTGGCATTTGGACAAGCTAAGCTGGCAGGGACGAAGAATTTAAGGCGAGTTTATGTACTCCACTTGGATATTTTTTGGTTTTGTTGTGCTAAAATGTTCTGCTTGTGTGTCTGCAAAGAGTTTTGTTTAAATTCCATGGTTGTGTGTGATCACGGTGAATGAGTATGCTATGCATGCATAAACTTGTGAAAAATATATGGATGCTTGTAAGTATGCTCTCTGGGTGACAAATGTGGTTGTGTAATGACGTATTGATAAGTGACATACTATATGTTATAGTGATAAGTGTAACGCTATGTGTGAAATGCATGTTTATAAAATGATGAGTATGGAGGAAGTTACTTGACGGGATAGATAAAGATATGAAAAATAGGCCTAATGGAGGAATAGGTGGATTGTTATGGGATTCAAGGGAGTTTGGTGGCATCGTTGGACGATTATCGACTGGTCCTTTGGGGCGACACTGTGACGATGATATATAGGTCCTTTAGGGTGACATCATGCAAACGGTATACAGATCCTTCGGGGTGGCACCTCAAAAGGTCTTTAATGATTCTTCAAAATCAAAAGTCTATGATTAGCCATGGCATGATCCGGTGATGAACAGGTACACCTTATGACGAAATGTAGTCCGCCGGGATAGTAAACAAGGACACCCTTCAGGGCATAAAAAGGGAAGTCACTGTATGACTCGCGCGACGAGCAGTCTGATATGATGATCATGACGCGACTAAAAACCCTGGAAAGTATGTTAATAAGAGGATCCACCAAAATGCGAAGGTAAGAGGAATTGGTAGAAGCATTTTAAATGCAATATATGCGAAAGGAAGAGGTATTTTCTTCAAAGCAATTAACTATCCGCCATTATGAGTCGGTCAATATTTGGCGGGTAAACCAACAATTGGGTGTGATAAAGTGAGATAATTATACAGATTTTAATCCTAAGAATCTGTGGTTAAAGAGGCCACCAGAACAAGGAAAGTCCGCCAAGGACCTTCTTAAGAAGGGAGTTCACCAAGGACCATCTTAGGTAGAAAGTCCACCGGGAATTTATAAAAGAAGAAAAGGCCCATCAGGACCATATAGAATGGGAAGCCCACTAAAGACTATCAAGGGTGGAAGTCCGCCAAGGGGGCGACTTAAGAAGAGATAGTCTATCGGGAACTATCTGTTCTTAGGAGTATCTTAGTAGAATGTTTTGAAGTGGGGAAAGACCTACGGGATTACCTTGCAAGTTCAAGTCCGCAATGAAGGGGGTGCTTATTTATCAATCAAATCTAATATTCAAGGCTGCAAATAAGAATATTAGTAAACAAGTCTACCTAAAGAAAGGGGTACACACATAGGTTAAGTCATAAAAGGGAAATTGTCAAGATAATATGATATGTCTATTTGGCATGGAATGAAAGTAATCAGGGAAGAATCCACTAAGTGGTGAGATATATGAATGAATGCCAATAGTTGACCCCAATTTGTATGATTGCATATATGGTTATCTTATAATGAGTCAAATCAGAAAGACAACATTGGAAGGCAAAGTTGAAGCTAGACAGTGACAAGTCCCAAAAAAGGGGGTTATCTGGAAGAGTACGCTTACAACTAAACCAGTCGACATGTCCGCCAACGATTAGTTCAGAGCATGTATGGGCGTCTGCAATACCAGTTAGACCTGCAGAATCTCCTAAGATAATCAGGGCATTTTAATCATGTGCATTAATTCTTATTTACCCGAAAATTTAGGAGTTTTCTTTGAATACTACTGTATAAGGTCTCACTAAGTTTATCTGAACTTACAAATTTACTTTCTGGAATGCATGGTATATGAGTAACCCGAGGATCTTGTGGAGGGACCAAGCTAAACACCGTCAGGCTCACGTGAATGTGTAATAGATGTATCATGCGTATAAAGGGGCACCCTCAGAAGCTATGCTTGAGAGGAAATTGCTTAAGTTTATTTATAATAAAGTCCTAAGTTTAAAGCTAATGTAATTAATTATTCATGCTTAATAAGGTAGAATGATTGTAAGAAATTAATACTTGCATCGTATAGAATATAACTGAAATTTATATTTTGAATCTATTGTTATCAATGGAATTGAGTAAGGGTTGAGTAGTAGTAATGAATATATAATTTAGAATTGACCAAGTCTACAAGTAATAGGTTAGAGACTTTGTTAAGTTATTTGAGTTAATTGTAACATTGGATACCCAGACCCAGTGGTCGGGTCGGGTATAGGATGTTACAATTTTCTTCAAGGGTGGGAGATTTGTCACACCCGATTCCCATTAAAGTTTAGAATTAAGAAGATTTGAGAGTTAATTGAAAAGATAGTAAGTCCGACGGACCCTACTAAGAAATATAGAAACTTTAATGGCTGAAGGATAAATAATTAGGATCCAATCTTGGTTTAGCTAAGTTGGAACTGGCTGGTTCCTTAGCGGGAGACAAAATGATTAATGGGGGATGGTTATGTGGGAATGTGGTGACCGTGAGGAAAAAGGGGTACAAATATGTATGAGGATGATCATTTTGCAGGCAGAAAATCATTTCAATTCTAGTTTTTTTTCTCTTCAACATTGTCTTCTTTGGTTGCTCTGAAGAAGAGAAAGATGGGAAAGACTTTGCATGGGGTAGTGATCATAAAGTTTGAGACTAGGAAGTATAGAATCCGATGAACTGGTAAGCCTTATTATTTTTCTGTATTCATGGATTTGAGAAAGTGAAATAAGAATTTTTGTAATCTCTAAGAAGCTTCTGAATGATACTGAATTCTAGGTTTTTAAGTTTGAATACCTTCGGTTTAATTGGTGTATGGGTTGTTGTGCTTAGCTACCAGTATGAAAGAGACTCAGACATTTGGAAAAGCTAAGCTGGCGAGGACAAAAGATGGTAAGTGAGTTCTATACATTACTTTTGGTGTTTGCATGTTGTTGTATTGCTTGAATGTTCTACTCGTGTGTTTGCTCTGAGTTTAGTTTGAATTCTATGGTTGTATGTGATTACAATGAATGAATAAGCTATGCATGCATAACGTTGTGGAAAAATATGAATGACTGTGAGTATGTTCTCTGAATGCAAAATGTGGTTGGGTATTGACGTATTAATATATGGTATACTACATGTTATAGTAATAAGTGTAATGTTATGTGTGAAATGTATGTTTATAAAATGCAAAGTACGAGTGAGTTGCTTTGGCAGTTTAGATAAAGATAAGAAAAACTGGCGTAATGGAGGAATGGACAGATTGAAAGGGGATTTGAAGGAGTTTGGTGGCATCGTGGAATGGTTATCTATTTGCTCTTCGGAGCGACACTATGTAAACAGTATATAGACTCTTTGGAGCGACAACTCAGAATAGGTTTACTGACTTTTAACAATCAAAAGTCCATGGTTAGCCATGGCATGATCTAGTGGTGAACAGGTAAGCCTTATAGTGAATTAAAGTCCGCCATGTAATAATCTGTTTTAGTCAAATCGGAACAGTGGTTTCAGGACCACAAATACGTGGTCAAAATATTTATTTTATTATTATCTTAATGTTTACATCATGATTGAGTGTATGTGTGAAATTTTCGTTAAGAAATTTTATCGTTTGAGTTGTCAATTTGATAAAAAGGACTAAATCGCGTAAAATGCAAAAGTGCTGTTCTGTTAGCTAAATGTATTAAATAGCTATAGAACCTTAAATAAAAGGTCCTTAAGTGGTAATTAACCCATTAGTGAATTAATGGATGATAATGGTTTGGCATGTAGTGAAATAACAAAAATTCATTAAGGTTATATTTGTAATTAGGTAATTAAACATATAATAAATAAAACAAAATGATGAAATAGTGTCCATCTTTCATCTAGCCGAAAATTTGAAGAAGAAAAATACATGGAAATAGTTTGAAACTTTCGGCCATTGTTCTTGCTTAATTGTAAGTCATTTTTTACTTTGTTTTTAATGATTTCTATGTTTTTGAGATCGTTACTTCGTATTCTAGCTAGCCCGTACCTTAGATTTTGAAACTGTTAAAGATTTATCATGTTTCCATTGTTGAATGCTTGAGTAATTTGATGAATTATGATAGATTTGGAAGGTTTAATGTTAGATTAATAGCTTTTGTAAAGTGATTTTTGACAAAAATATCAAAAAGGGATTAAATTGAGAAAATGTGAAATGTGGTGGTTAAAAGTGTGAATAAATGAGAAATATGGGCTAATATGAATACTAGAGAAATTTGGCTAGCATGGGTTGTGGTTAAATTGCATGAATTTGTGATTTTATGTAATAAGGACTAAATTGTAAAAGATGTGAAATATTAGGGGCAAATGTGTAAAAATGCCTTAAAGTGAAATTTGGACTAAATTGAATAGACCGAATGCTGAATGTGCTAAATTTGATAATATATAGGTCAAGATAAGCTGAGATCGGGATTAGATCGAGGAAAAGGAAAAGTGGATGAATAATCGATAATTTCCATCCGAGCAACTCGAGGTAAGTTCGTATAATTAGAATTGAATCTTTAAATACTTTTAAATTATTTGAAATGAAAGTATAATTGAGTAAATGGTATTACTGATTTCAAATGCCTAATTGATGAGAATTATTGAATACCGAGTCCCGTTTGAACCGTAGAAAGTTGTAGGATACGAGTGACCTGTCACTAGGGTTATCGTTTTGGTCGAGATCCTGCATATGTTGCGGACTCACCACAGCTCGTAGGAGCTTACCGATATATCAGCTCGTAAGAGCTTACTATTTTCAGCTCGTCAAAGCTTACCGTTTCAGCTCAATAGAGCTTACTGTTCATCAGCTCAGGAGGAGCTTACTGATCATAGCTCGAAAGAGCGGAAATGATAATGAATTGACGGATTACTGATTTATATATGTAATGTATATTACCTGAGTATCCCTCGATACTTTAATAGGTTCAACGGGCATAAATTCTGTTGTTGGTTATGTGATAAAGCTATGTGTAACATCCCGGTTTAGGGACTAGTCGAAATAGTGGTTTGAGACCACAAATCTGAGGGTCATGAATGAGTTTTTGAGGTTTATATTATGTATGCATGCTAGTGTGAAAGTTTCATGAAACAATTTTGTGAAATTGTGGTTGAATTGTCCAAAAAGACTAAATTGCAAAAGTTGCAAAATGTGTGTTTCTAGAAGCTATTTGTGTGAAATAGCTTTAGATTATTAATTAGAGGTCCTTAAATAGCAATTTACCCAAATTCTAATTTTTGGACAAAAATGGGCATGGATGAGTCAAAATTTGAAGTTTATCAAAAAGGGCATTTTGGTCATTTATCAAATAAGTGATTAAATAGGTGAAAAGATGATAAAAATTCACTCATCTTCTCCCCCAGTTGTAGAAAACTAGAGAAGCCATTGTTAGGGCTCTTTCAATTTTTCAAGCTTGCTAGTAAGTGCTCTTAAGCCCGGTTTTTGATATTCTTCGTATTTTTGAAATCCTAGTAGCATGAGTAAGCTATTTTTAGCTATTTGGTGAGCTATTATGGATGTTCAAAAATTTACATATGTATGACATACATGTATTTTGATGTTTTATGGAAGAATATGAAGGCTTGATGTAGTAGAAACATCTTTTGCTAAGTGATTTTCCATGAAAATGCATGTAGGGACTTAGTTGTGAAAATCTTAAGTTTGGTCATACATGGGTGATTTAGTGAGATTTGATGAATGCTTTAGTTGAGTAAGTGGTTTGGCTAAGCATTAAAGAGTAGAAAGTTGAATAAATATCACTTTACGAGCCTTTGGGACTAAAGTGTAAATATGAGAAAGTTTAGGGGCAAAATAGTAATTTTGCTAAAGTATGAGATGTGGGTCAATTTAGTCAATGTGTGTATTGAATAAGCTGATTTATTCATTATAGATCAAGAAAGACGAAGCCCAGATCGAAACTGAGGCAAAAGCAAGGTGGTGGACTAAATTGCACATTTCAATACATTTCAATACATTTCAATACTTATACTATGTTGCTTATTTGTTTATGTGTAAACTTACTAAGCTCAAAGCTTACTCCCTTTCTTTTCCCTTGTCTTATAGATTAAAAGTGGTGAATCGAGATACGAGGATCATTGGAAGATAGCCCACATATCAGCACACTTTGGTACATGAAACTTAATGTTTTGTATATGGCATGTATAGGGGCTAGACAAGTTAGTCAATTTTGTTGTAAATGGATAAGATGTGTTAGCCTTTTTATGGGAAGTGTATTTTGTATAATGCCATAGTTGTTGGCTATTACATTATATGAAAAAGATATAGTTTTCTATGTGAGATTGTATTCAATTTGAGTTGATTACGATTTTTTTGGATGAGTACTTGTTGTGTATGCTAGAAGGGTGAAAAGAACTTGGCACTTAGCTTTGTCCTTGACCATGTGGTTAGACACACGGGCGTGTGTCTAGACCATGTGTGACACACCGTCAGTCACCCCGGGCGTGTCTTTGTGGCGTCGTCCCCTGCATGTTAATATTTTAAAACAGAATAGACCACGGACTAGTCACAAGGGCGTGTGGGATTAATCAGTGTTGGCCACGGGCTATCCACACGGGCGTGTGTCTAGACTCTAGGCCGTGCGAGGGAAGTCAGTGTTCACCACGGTTGGGGAGCACGGGCGTGCCATGGCCGTGGGGCAATTGGCAGAATGCTCGAGTTTTTAGCACGGCTAGGGAACATGGGCGTGTGTGTCCATACACGGGCGTGTTACATAGTGCACGGGCGTGTGAGCCCTGTATAAAAGAAGAAAATTTTTAAGGATCGTAAAGTTCCAGATTAGTCTCGAGAGCCCTCGTGTATATGAGTGAGGCCTCGTAAGTCGAGAATGAGGTTATAGAGAGTAATGACATTGAGCCTACGTGGTGATTAAGTGGGTTGAGTTCGGTAACGCCTCGGGGCCGGTTCCCGATGTAGAACCCGGGTAAGGGGTGTTACGTTATGTGTTCATACGGATGAATTACTGTCTATATGGATGAAGTACTGTTTATACGGATGAGTTATTGTTATTGAATGAATTATTGTTTATATGATTGAGAGTGAATTGTTACAAATGATGTACGTGATATATGAATTTGATATGATACAATGTATTGAGTATTAAATTAAGATAATGGATGATTATATGCACTTATGTGACTAACTTGTTGATGAATGCTTGTGTTTAGGCATTTGGTAGTTGAATTGAGTATACCTTAATTATTGACTTGATTATGTATAAATGGTAAGTTTAATTCTAAATTATACGGGCTCACTAAGCTATAAAGCTTACTCTATTTCTTTCCCGTGTTTTATAGAGGTTCTATAGCTCACTCGATTCGGATAAAGTCGGAGATACACATCACACTATCCAGTTGCCGAATGGTACTTTTGAACTCATGGATATATGTAAATATGGCACGTATAGGCTAGTTATAAAGATGATAGTTATGGTTACTTGAGCTAGTGATTTTGGTACATGTTGTGGTATAAGATAAAGCCATTTGATTTGGCTTAACTTGGTATAATGCTTTGGTTGTATATAAGTATTCAAATATGTGTATGAAATGTTATGGATTAGCTGCCTTTTGAGTTACAAAATGTTGCAAATTATGCTTGTGCAGGTATGTAAAAATAGGGTGGCAAAATGGCTTTGCAAATAGCCTATTTTTGTCCACACGGGCAGAGACACGGGCGTGTGTCTCAGTTGTGTGTGACACACGGTTATGTTACATGGCCGTGTGTCCTCTGGTGTTGAAATTAAAATGAAGTTAGTATGCTTCACACGGTATCATACACGGGCGTGTGATCTGCCATGTGGCACAAGTCAGTATACCCCCTAATTGGCACACGGCGTAGAACACGGGCGTGTGACTTGGCCGTGTTGCATAAATCAGTATACCCTACAGGTTTGGAACGGCCTAGCACACGGCCTGGCACACGGGCGTGTGTGGCCACTTCAAATGGCACGCGGGCTAGACAGACGGGCGTGTGGTTGGCCGTGTGACCTAAGTCAGTAAGGTCACTTGTTTGGACACGGGGTAAGACACGGGCTGGGACACGGCCATGTGCTCCCATTTTGAATGTTCACACGGCCTGTGACACGGGCGTGTCTGGTGGAATGATTAATAAATTAAATATAATATTAAATTAATAAAATACTATTAAGATAAGTAATAAATTAAATATAATATTAAACTATTAAAATAATATTATTTTGGAATAATTAATCTCAAATCAAATTCTCTGGTAGAGTTCTAGAATGAGTGTAACTTTTCCACTACTCAACCAACAACGACCAACCGGCGCCAGCAACCGGGACGCCGCCATCGCAGCCATCGGCATCACCGTGTCTGGTGATGCAGGTGCGACACTTTACTACGGCCCCAAGCGGTTCGGCCGCTACCACGGTTCGATCAGTCAATGACGACCCGACGATGCGGTCTAGCCACCGGTTGGACCGCCGGCTCGTTTTCATATACTGGGTCCGGTTCGACCAGTTTTTGGGTCTTGGTCTCATTTTTGGGTTCCCAGTCTCAATTTACGATCTCAGATGCAAATTTCAAGTTCAATTACCCATTGAGCCAATTGTCTGAATTGAAAATTAACTTCCAAAAATATCATATTAATTTTAATTGATTTTATTAATTTAATTTTTCTTTATCAAAATTAATTTTTCCAAAAATCACTTAGATTCTCAAAATTAATTTTTCAAGAAAATTCTTTAATCAAATTCTCTAATTAAACAATTCATACGACCACTTAATTTAATTCCACATCGAATAAATTGACTCAAATAAATTATTTCAAAAGTCATAGAATTTTCTTCTGATTCAAATGCAGTCTGATCGAGCTTTTGTTGAGCTAGCGGAGGGACCAATTAGACATCTACAATTAGGCTCTAGTGATTGCAATTATGTCCAGAAGCATCGTTCCGATAATTCGCAAGTACTTAATCATGGAGTCGGTCCACAAGAAGTATCATGGTTTAAAACTCCTTATTGTATACTCTTTACGAAAACAATTCAACCAATTGCTTTGTCCAATGACCTTGTCGTGTGTGTGTGTTACCCTCATCTGATATCCTTGATTCCTTTGAGTTAAATCCGTTAACTCAATACAATCTTATTTTATCTCATTGTCACTATTGTGTCTTCTTAATGATTAATATGGTCACTATCAACAAATGACTGTGATAAATTGCTCGTTCGAGAACAAGGAACCCGTGGCCACATTCCATATTTATCAATCCACACAATGCCAATGAGAGGAATCATTAACTCATTAATTGAGCTATGAATTACATTGTTGCCTATAAAGTCATGCCATTTAGAAGTCATGTACCCAACATATCATCTATGGGCTTGATCATCTTTAGAGCATAAGCCTCCACTTATGTCAAAGCACATGAGTTACATATGCATGGTCAGTGACAAACTTAGGATTTAGGTAAATCACACCATGAACGTCACAAGTGAATTAATTCACAAATGGATTCAGAATTAATTCATCTTAGGTAGAGTCCAATGTATTATTCTACCAATGAATCCATCTATATCTCTACTCGTTGAGTCAATTCCTTCGAAGCCAAGACTAGCCATCTCCCCAATTGGAATTGTAGACGACATAATAATCCTTCTCAGCATTTGAATAAAATGCTCACTTTGATTCTTTAACAGGGTTACTGACTCATTTAGATTATCTACTGAAGTAAGTTGTCTTTCTCGCAATGTAAATGTTCTTTACAATGCCACTTATCTTCAATTTGAACTTTAGACAATCATTGAGCTAATATTTACTTGTCACAATTTTGCTATGCATGCAAAATATAAAAGACATAAATACAAAAGACATAATAGTGAAATGTGAAATTAACTTTTTTTATTCATCGTTTAAATAAATAGAAAATAGTTACATGTTTACTACAATATGGGCACATTTCCCAACAATCTCCCACTTGCCCTAGTGAAATAAATGTGTCATTTTTCCCATTCCCATATTGTAACATCCTAAAAATTGAGTATCGATATGTTGCATGTTTTTGGTGCTTAGCTTGTGAATGATTCAATTTGTGTGTTTAATATAGTTTTGAGAAGGCTCGGGATTTATTCGAAATTAGAATAAATTTTAGTAAGGAGTACTTTATTAAAATGGAACAAGTAACCTTGATGCTTAAGGTAATTAAGTGTCAAAAACTATATAAGATGAGCTAGTAGTAAAGTAGAGTTGGCGCCATAAGTGTTACTTGAGGGAAGAGGTTCGAATCCTTTGGAATGCATTTTGTGACTTTTATTTTTACACCCTTCTAGCATGTGTCGGTCAAGCCTTATTTTTGGTAAGGTTGGACTATTTTTTTTATGGCAAGGTTGCTAATGGTTAAGGTAAGCATGGAACTTGGGGAAAGAAATCCTAAACTTATGGAATGTAGGGGGAACACAAGGCACTTCTTAAGGGATGTGTTTTGGAAAGTTGGAATGGCCAAGCTTGTCCATGGACTTGGACGGTTTTGTGGACTAGGGGGTGGCCGAATTTTTGAGGTAGACTTTGGTAAGGATGTGTAGTTAGTGTGTAATCTCATTCGGTCATTTTTGTTCTCCCAAAACACCTTTTCTTTTCATCTTTTTCTCTCATAGCCGAATGTGCTTGATGCTTTGGGTAAACATCTTTGTTTTTCTTCTTCTTTTTTGTCTTCTCCTTTTGACCATTTGGTCATATTTTGCCAACCTCCCAAGTGCTTCATTTGTGCTTCTCTCCTAGTGCCGAAAATATCAAACACAAAAGCCATTTTTTTTTCTTCCTTCTTCCCCATTGCCGAATGCACCATTGTCCCAAACCCTTCTCCTTGCTCTTATCTTACCTTTGAAAACCGAATCATAAATCTCTCACCCTTATTCTCTTTCTTTCTCCATTTTTCTCATCCTTTAAACACATTTCTTCCTTCATATTTCTTCCATGGCCGAATGTTAGAGACCACCTCCATAGCCGAAATTATTTTTCCCTTACCATTAAATCATAGCCAAATTTTCTTTTCCTCATAGATTTTATTCTCAATCATTTTTCTATTCAAACTTTGGACCATCGGTAAGAATCATCTTCTTTGTTTTCTTTTTGCTAATTGGTCACCTTGGCCGAATCTATAATTTGGCTCAGAAGAGCCTTTAAATCGATAATCGTTCATTCTCTTAGACGATTTCCTTTCATTTTTCTTTTAGTGAAATAGTGGAGAGCCGAATCATCATCTCTTCGAAGTTATCTTGAAGTCATTCGAATTTGGATCACATACTTTCAAGGGATTCTTTTGGAATCACTCGAAATTTTAAGGTAAGCCGAATTCGCCCTTTTTAAACCAATAGTCTTAAATTCCGATATATATATTTATATATATATATATTGTTAGGACTAATAATCTTTTGACAATGGAGGCAAACAAGATAGGGTCGAAAAGGGTGGTGAATAGTGTTCTAAAGAGGGGCGGACTCGCTAATCCTCAAGATTCAAGCGAAGGGCTATTTCGGCAATCCAGGATTTTCCACCGGGTTGTGGACGACCCTCATCCGAGAAGAATCGACTATTCGAAGTTGTTCATAGTTCGGAGCCTTTAGCTGTTCGGGATTTTCCATTTGGTTGTGAACCGTCAACCAGGGAAAACCGACAAATAGTTGTTGTTCAAGATTCCGAGGGTAAAGATCTAGATCGCTTATCTTTAGTATAGATTTATAATAAGTATTAGTGTTCTAATCAAGCGTGACATTTATTTAGGTATCGACGAGCAGGAAAGTATAGTTCTCACCGTAATCAGGTGTGTAATTTCACACTTATCTCATGGGTTAGATGTTATATCGTAAGCATTAGAATAAAATTCGTAAAGTTGGTAAAATCGGAAAAATACGGTATATTAACACTTTTTTGTGTAAGTGCATGAAATCGGTGTTAAAAGTCGCGAAAATTACGGAATCGACCTTAATGGGCTAAATTGATAAAAAGTAATTTTTGGGCCTCATGTGATTAATGGGCTAAATTGCTAGAGTGATTAATGGGCCAATTTGCTAGATTAATTAATGGACAAATTTGCTAGATTGATTAATGGGCCAAACTTGCTAGATTGATTAATGGGCCAATTTGCTAGATTGATTAATGGACAAATTTGCTAGATTGCTTAATGGGCCGAATTGCTAGATTGCTTAAGGAGCCGTTTTGATAAATTACCATATGGGCACAAATTGAGAAAATGGGCCAATTTGTAGTATGGGCCTTATGTTGAAATTATCATATGTAAATTGTTAAGCTTTGTTTATGTATACATGATTGCATGGGTTGGGATTAAATTGAAGAGAAGTTCTGGTGGTTCTACCATAATCTAGTTCAGGTGGCTCTGCCATAAATTCTAGTTCGGGTGGCTCAGCCACAAAACATTTTAAATGGCTTAATGCCTGCGTTTGGTGTGTTGGCGGGGTGGGTTGACTTGATCCCCACGGGTGTCTTTGGTTAGTACGGGTGGTGTGTAGCGGATGGAAATTTAGGCTTACTGGGAATTTCATTGCACATGCATTTTTTTAATTACTATATTGTCAAATTCGTTAATGGGCTCAAGCCCAATAAATTGCTTTGATGATATGGCCCGATGGATTTGGTAAGTGGGTTACACATCGAGTTCTAAGTAACTCACCTGTTTTCCTACCCTTCTCGGGTAATAATAATTGATGGAGGCTTGGGCGAGGATGACTTCGTGGAGGCCATACTTCAAATGATGGTTTTTATGAACTTTAAAACTACTCTTTAGTATTTTACTTAATTACTATTTTAGCGATGTAATAAGGCCTCTAGTATTATTTTTATGGATTTTATTTCGTGGATGGATTTTAATATGTTTTAGATACTTAAAGTGGACTATTTTAAGTTTATAAATGTTTTCTTTAAATTACGTATAAAAATGGGGTTTCTTAAATATCACTATCTCGTAAAAATCTCGGTGCAAACTCTTTTATAAATTTTGTTTCCAAATTCCTTTTTGAGCTCTTTTAAATTTCTTAAAAAGTTAACCAATTATTTCTCTGAGATCAAATTTTAAACTCCTATGTTTCAAAATCATAGATTTCAAATAAATTTCAGTTTTTGATAAACTCCATCTCCAAATTAGTTTTTGAAGACTTGTTTTCCTTAAAACATTAGATGATCAAATGTATGTACGATTTGTGTAGCATACCAAGTCTGGTCTTAACGCTTAGACCGGGTTTGGGGTGTTACATTTAATGGTATCGAGCCGATTTCAAAACTCGGTGGGTTTGGGTTCAACAACAATTTTTGTTTAAAACTGTTTAAATTTCTAGACTCTATGTTCTAAAGGTAGTATGGCATCACGAGCATCCGGCACCAAGTCAAGTAAGTATTTGTATATTGAATGTTTATTATTGTGATATGATCATAGGAACACTCTAGAACTTCTAGTTTTAGGTGTTGAAAATGGTAGAGATCGAGACTATATGATGTGATTGCGAAAACAACTCTATCTTTTATATCTCATAAAATATCGTTAATAAACATTGAAATAATACTCTGATTCATAAAACTTGTAATCAGATTTAACCGAAATAGTCGGTATGAGCACTAGAAGACGTGGACGGGGACGCGGAATACGTGGCCGTGGTAGAGGACGAGGTGCTAGGGTTGCGTCTGAAGCGCCGGGTCATATGCCGAAAATGGACGCACCTGCGTCACCGGGGAATGAGACTGGATCACATGACCATACGAGAGAGGACAATGCTTTGACTCAAGCAATGTTGCGAGTCCTAGAAAGGGTTGCTGGGACTAGAACTGGCCCAGCAGTTCGTGGATCAATAACGGAACGACTTAAATCAAGTGGTGCCGAGGTTTTTAGAGGTTTGTCCGGTGTAGCTCTGAATGTTGCGGAATATTGGCTCGAGGCTGTAGAGCGGATTATAGATGATCTGGAGTGCACCGTCGAACAGAAACTGAGAGGAGCGGTGTCCTTGCTAAGGGATGAAGCGTATCAATGGTGGCTTACGGTTCGAGAAGGCACCGAGGTCGCAGATTGTTTATTCGGGATTTCTTGAGCCGCTTTCAAAGGGAAGTATGTAGGGACAAGTTATATGGATGCCCGGAGGAAGGAATTCTGAACTGGTTCAAGGAAATAAGACGGTGGCGACTTATGAGGCGGAATTTCTACGCTTGAGTCGTTATGCTCGGACTATAGTGTCAACGGATCATGAGCGCTGTATACGCTTTGAAGATGGGCTAAATGATGAGTTGCGGGTACTGATAGCCCCACAACAAGTAAGGACTTTTGCCACGCTTGTGGAGAAAGCCAAGATAGCTGAAGAGGCTAAGAACTCAGAACGCCAGAATTGAGAAAGAGTCAGAGGCAAGAGGGATTTTAAGTACTCGGGTTCTTCATTAAGATTCCAAAAGAGGCCTCGAAATGATGAGCCAGCTTAAGCTAGAGCACCTGTGACTACCAATCAGAGTCGAGACTGTGCTGACTGTGGAAAACGACACCCCGGGGAATGCTGGAAGAAAATTGATGGTTGTTATAAATGTGGTTCCAAGGATCATCAATATAGGAATTGCCCTCGATGGACTGCTCCGACTCAGGAAGCTCGTAACTTTGATGCACAGACAGCTGAGGCACTCAGCAGCCACCGAGAGGCCGCGGATCAGGTCGTGGTGGTAATGGTACTGGACGTGGTCAAGGTGCACCGGGTCGAGGTAATGGCTTTAGAGGTAACGCGGAGACAAGACAGCCGGGGTTGGTCTATGCGGTCAGGCGTCGTGAAGATGGCGATGCACTTGATGTGATAACTGGTACATTCTTCATCTTTGATGTACCTGTTACTACTTTGATAGATATCGGGTCTACCCACTCGTATATTGCTAGTGCCATATCTGGAAACTTGAATATTAGATCTGAGATTACCGATAGAGAGATGATGGTAATTAGTCCTTTAGGACAGTCGGTAATAGTAAATAAATTGTATAGAGATGTGCCTTTGGAAATTCAAAGAAAATTATTTTTAGCGGATTTGATGGAATTGCTTTTCGGCGAGTTCAATCTTATTTTGGGCATGGATTGGTTGGTGGAGCACCGGGCGCAATTGGATTGTGCTGAAAAGCGGATGTCAATAAGGACTGTGGATGATGAGGAAGTAGTAATGATAGGTGAACGAAGGAACTTTTTAGCAAATGTGGTATCTGCTTTAAAGGCAGAGAAGTTGGTGCGGAAAGGGTATGGAGCGTTCCTAGCCTTCATTAGTGCTTTGGATGCCAAGGAATTATCTGTAGAAGGTGTGAGAACGGTGAAAGAATTTCCAGATGTCTTCCCTGAAGAACTTCCGGGTCTACCTCCAGATTGGGAAGTAGAATTTGGGATTGAGCTTTTACCCGGAACGGCTCCAGTGTCTATTACTCCTTATAGAATGGCGCCGAAGGAGTTAGCGGAGCTTAAAGCTCAAATTCAAGAATTGTTGGATCTGGGATTTATTCGACCGAGTGTGTCTCCGTGGGGAGCACCGGTTTTGTTAAATCAAGAAGAAAGATGGGTCGATGCGTATGTGCATTGATTATAGGCGATTGAATAAATTGACGATCAAGAATAGGTATCCATTGCCGAGAATCGACGACTGTTTGATCAATTGAGAGGAGCTTCAATTTTCTCCAAGATTGATTTGAGATCGGGTTATCATCAACTCAAGGTTAAAGAGGTAGATATTCATAAGGCGGCATTCGAACTCGTTATGGACATTATGAGTTTTTGGTAATGCCGTTTGGTTTGACCAATGCATTTGCATTTATGGACATGATGAACCGAGTCTTTCAACCCTATCTAGACCGGTTCGTGGTGGTGTTCATAGATGATATCTTGGTATATTCGAGGAATGAAGAAGAGCATGACTCACATTTGCGCACAGTATTGCAAATACTGCGAGACAAGCAACTTTATGCCAAATTCAGTAAATGCGAATTTTGGTTGAGGGAAGTGACTTTCTTGGGTCATGTGGTGTCAGCCGAAGGAATAAGAGTTGATCCTCGGAAGGTAGAGGCGGTATTAGATTGGAAACCATCGAAGTCAGTGGCTGAGATTCGGAGTTTCTTAGGTTTGGATGGTTATTATAGACGCTTTGTTGATGGGTTTTCGTTGATTGCTGCAACCCTAACTAAGCTGTTGCGAAAGGGAGTACCGTATGTGTGGACCGATAAACAACAAGAAAGTTTCGAGAAACTGAAGAAGATTTTAACGGAAGTGCCAGTACTGATTCAACCTGAGGCGGGAAAAGAGTTTATCGTTTACTGTGACGCGTCACACACGGGTTTAGGATGTGTGCTGATGCAAGGTGGAAAAGTGGTGGCTTATGCTTCTCGTCAGTTAAGACCGCACGAAGTTAACAATCCTACCCATGACTTGGAGTTGGCTGCGGTAGTGTTTGCTTTAAAGATTTGGAGGCACTATCTCTACGGTGAGAAGTCTACCATTTATACGGACCATAAGAGTCTTAAGTACCTCCTTACCCAAAAGGAGTTGAACTTGAGACAACGGGGATGGGTGGAGCTGTTAAAGGATTATGACCTCTCAATCGAGTATCATCCTGGAAAGGCTAACGTGGTGGCAGACGCGTTGAGTCGTAAGGTAGTATCGGAATTAAGAGCAATGTTTACTTATCTCAGTTTGTATGAAGATGGCAGTCTGCTAGCGGAACTTCAGGTAAAGCCTTTGTGGTTGGAACAGATCAAGGAAAAGCAGTTATCAGTTGAAAAGTTGGGTCCGTTAATACAACAAGTTGAAAGTGGCGTAATAGGGGACTTTGGAATGAACAAGGATGGAGTGCTGTGTTTTTGTAGAAGAGTTTGTATGCCCATGGATTCAGATTTGAGACAAATGATTTTGCGTGAGGCGCATAGTAGCCCTTATGCTATGCACCCTGGAGGAAATAAGATGTATCGAGACCTACGAGAGAAGCGTATTGGTGGCCAAGGTTAAAGCGGTAGGTTCCGATTTTGTGGGTAAGTGCTTGACTTGTCAACAAGTGAAGGCGGAACATCAATTACCGTCGGGCTTATTGCAAGCGATAAAGATTCCTCTATAGAAATGGGAGCGGATAACGATGGACTTTGTTAGTGGGTTACCCTTAACACCTACTAAAAAGGATTCCATTTGGGTGGTAGTAGATCGATTGACGAAGATCTGCTCATTTTCTACCGGTTAAATGCGGATTACTCATTGCAAAAAGTTGGCTAAGTTGTATGTATCGGAGATCGTGAGGTTGCATGGGGTACCGGTGTCTATTATATCGATGAGGATCCTAGGTTTACATCACGGTTTTGGAAAGCTTTGCATGAGGCTTTGGGAACAAAGTTAAACTTGAAGACGGCTTTTCATCCTCGGTTAGATGGTCAGTCAGAAAGAGTAATTCAAATTTTGGAAAACATGTTAAGGGGTTGTGTAATTGACTTCAGAGGTAGTTGGGAAGATTTCCTACCGTTGGCAGAATTCACGTATAATAATGACTACCAATCCGAGTATCCGGATGGCACCCTATGAAGCATTATATGAGTGCGTAAGTGTCGTACCCTACTTGTTGGGTGAATTAGGGAACAGCGGTTGTTGGGTCCCGAATTGATATCTGAGACGGAAGAAAAGGTAAAAGTGAGTCGAACACGGTTAAGGGAAGCTTCGGATAGACAAAAGTCGTATGCAGATCTGAAGCGTAAGGATATTGAGTTTGCGGTGGGAGATTAGGTTTTTCTGAAAGTCTCACCTTGGAAGAAGATTTTCAGGTTTGGAAGGAAGGGCAAGTTGAGCCCTAGGTTCATTGGATCGTACCGTGTGTTGAAGCGTGTTGGACCAGTGGCCTATCAGCTTGAATTACCTTCGGAGTTAAGTCAGATTCATAGTGTCTTCCATGTTTCTATCTTTGAGGCGTTATAGATCGAGATCCGTCTCTCACATAGTGCAGGTAGAAGAAGTAGAGTTAAGGCCAGACTTGTCTTTCGAGGAAGAACCAGTGAAAATCTTAGACCATGATGCTAAGGTGCTAAGAAAGAAGACTGTGCCATTGGTTAAGGTACTATGGCGTAATCACGGAGCGGAGGAAGCTACGTGGGAGCCTGAGGACGCGATTCGGCAACAATATCCTCACCTCTTTTAACCAGGTAAATTTCGAGGACGAAATTTTCTTTAAGGGGGTAGAATTGTAACATCCTAAAAATTGAGTATCGATATGTTGCATGTTTTTGGTGCTTAGCTTGTGAATGATTCAATTTGTGTGTTTAGTATAGTTTTGAGAAGGCTCGGGATTTATTCGGAATTAGAATAAATTTTAGTAAGGAGTACTTTATTAAAATGGAACAAGTAACCTTGATGCTTAAGGTAATTAAGTGTCAAAAACTATATAAGATGAGCTAGTAGTAAAGTGGAGTTGGCGCCATAAGTGTTACTTGAGGGAAGAGGTTCGAATCCTTTGGAATGCATTTTGTGACTTTTATTTTTACACCCTTCTAGCATGTGTCGGTCAAGCCTTATTTTTGGTAAGGTTGGACTATTTTTTTTATGGCAAGGTGGCTAATGGTTAAGGTAAGCATGGAACTTGGGGAAAGAAATCCTAAACTTATGGAATGTAGGGGGAACACAAGGCATTTCTTAAGGGATGTGTTTTGGAAAGTTGGAATGGCCAAGCTTGTCCATGGACTTGGACGGTTTTGTGGACTAGGGGGGGTGGCTGAATTTTTGAGGTAGACTTTGGTAAGGATGTGTAGTTAGTGTGTAATCTCATTTGGTCATTTTTGTTCTCCCAAAACACCTTTTCTTTTCATCTTTTTCTCTCATAGCCGAATGTGCTTGATGCTTTGGGTAAACATCTTTGTTTTTCTTCTTTTTTTTGTCTTCTCCTTTTGACCATTTGGTCATATTTTGCCAACCTCTCAAGTGCTTCATTTGTGCTTCTCTCCTAGTCTTAGAAAATATCAAACACAAAAGCCATTTCTTTTTCTTCCTTCTTCCCTATTGCCGAATGCACCATTGTCCCAAACCCTTCTCCTTGCTCTTATCTTACCTTTGAAAACCGAATCATAAATCTCTCACCCTTATTCTCTTTCTTTCTCTATTTTTCTCATCCTTTAAACACATTTCTTCCTTCATATTTCTTCCATGGCTGAATGTTAGAGACCACCTCTATAGCCGAAATTATTTTTCCCTTACCATTAAATCATAGCCAAATTTTCTTTTCCTCATAGATTTTATTCTCAATCATTTTTCTATTCAAACTTTGGACCATCGGTAAGAATCATCTTCTTTGTTTTCTTTTTGCTAATTGGTCACCTTGGCTGAATCTATAGGTTGGCTTAGAAGAGCCTTTAAATCGATAATCGTTCATTCTCTTAGACGATTTCCTTTCATTTTTCTTTTAGTGAAATAGTGGAGAGCTGAATCATCATCTCTTTGAAGTCATCTTGAAGTCATTCGAATTTGGATCATATACTTTCAAGGGATTCTTTTGGAATCACTCGAAATTTTAAGGTAAGCCGAATTCGCCCTTTTTAAACCAATAGTCTTAAATTCCGATATATATATATTTATATATATTGTTAGGACTAATAATCTTTTGACAATGGAGGCAAACAAGATAGAGTCGAAAAGGGTGGTGAATAGTGTTCTAAAGAGGGGCGGACTCGCTAATCCCTCAAGATTCAAGCGAAGAAATTTGTTTGACAAGAAGGGATTTTTCACCGGGTTGTGGACGACCCTCATCCGAGGAGAATCGACTATTCAAAGTTGTTCGTAGTTCGGAGCCTTTAGCTGTTTGGGATTTTCCATTTGGTTGTGAACCGTCAACCGGGGAAAACTGACAAATAGTTGTTGTTCAAGATTCCGAGGGTAAAGATCTAGATCGCTTATCTTTAGTATAGATTTATAATAAGTATTAGTGTTCTAATCAAGCGTGACATTTATTTAGGTATCGACGAGCGGGAAAGTATAGTTCTCACCGTAATCAGGTGTGTAATTTCACACTTATCTCATGGGTTAGATGTTATATCGTAAGAATTAGAATAAAATTCGTAAAGTTGGTAAAATCGGAAAAATACGGTATATTAACACTTTTTTGTGTAAGTGCATGAAATCGGTGTTAAAAGTCGCGAAAATTACGGAATCGACCTTAATGGGCTAAATTTATAAAAAGTAATTTTTGGGCCTCATGTGATTAATGGGCTAAATTGCTAGATTGATTAATGGGCCAATTTGCTAGATTGATTAATGGACAAATTTGCTAGATTGATTAATGGGCCAAACTTGCTAGATTGATTAATGGGCCAATTTGCTAGATTGATTAATGGACAAATTTGCTAGATTGCTTAATGGGCGAATTGCTAGATTGCTTAAGGAGCCGTTTTGATAAATTACCATATGGGCACAAATTGAGAAAATGGGCCAATTTGTAGTATGGGCCTTATGTTGAAATTATCATATGTAAATTGTTAAGCTTTGTTTATGTATACATGATTGCATGGGTTGGGATTAAATTGAAGAGAAGTTCTGGTGGTTCTACCATAATCTAGATCGGGTGGCTCTGCCACAAATTCTAGTTCGGGTGGCTCGACCACAAAACATTTTAAATGGCTTAATGCTGCGTTTGGTGTGTTGGCGGGGTGGGTTGACTTGATCCCCACAGGTGTCTTTGGTTAGTACGGGTGGTGTGTAGCGGATGGAAATTTAGGCTTATTTGGGAATTTCATTGCACATGCATTTTTAATTATTATATTGTCAAATTCGTTAATGGGCTCAAGCCTAATAAATTACTTTGATGATATGGCCCGATGGATTTGGTAAGTGGTTTACACTGAGTTCTAAGTAACTCACCTGTTTTCCTACCCTTCTCGGGTAATAATAATTGATGGAGGCTTAGGCGAGGATGACTTCGTGGAGGCCATACTTCAAATGATGGTTTTTATGAACTTTAAAACTACTCTTTAGTACTTTACTTAATTACTATTTTAGCGATGTAATAAGGCCTCTAGTATTATTTTTATGGATTTTATTTCGTGGATGGATTTTAATATGTTTTAGATACTTAAAGTGGACTATTTTAAGTTTATAAATGTTTTCTTTAAATTACGTATAAAAATGGGGTTTCTTAAATATCACTATCTAAGTAAAAATCTCGGTGAAAACTCTTTTATAAATTTTGTTTCCAAATTCCTTTTTGAGCTCTTTTAAATTTCTTAAAAAGTTAACCAATTATTTCTCTGAGATCAAATTTTAAACTCCTATGTTTCAAAATCATAGATTTCAAATAAATTTTAGTTTTTGATAAACTCCATCTCAAAATTAGTTTTTGAAGACCTGTTTTCCTTAAAACATTAGATGATCAAATGTATGTACGATTTGTGTAGCATACCAAGTCTGGTCTTAACGCTTAGACCGGGTTTGGGGTGTTACACATATCCTCGACGTGTTTATTAAAACTCCTAGTTATAAGAGTCTTAGTAAATTGATTCGTAAGGTTACTTTTAGAAGCTACTTTCATCACATTTACAATTCCTTTGGCTACTGCCTCTCGTATCAAGTGATACTTCCGATCAGTGTGTTTCGTCCTCTTGTGACTTCTCATTTCCTTGGTATTTGCTATTGTAGCACTATTATCACAATAAAATGTTATATCTTTTTTCGTAGTAGGAATAACTTCAAGTTCAGTTTAGAACTTTCGAAGCCATATTGCTTCTTTCGTTGCCTCAGAAGCAGTCACATACTCGGCCTCCATAGTAGAGTCAGCAGTGGAAGTTTATTTTACACTTTTCCATACTATGGCTCCACAGTCGTGAAGCCTAGGGTTTAAGTTCTTCCTCTCCCAAATAGGTGATCCACTAAGAAAACCCTACATAAGAATTAATTAATCACACCTCTACTCACTAATCCCCCATAAGAGGAGTAGTTCTTCATGGATCTCATGAACACAATAAACTTCAATATAAAGATGAACATAAATAATAATAAAAATCAAAAGTAGAGTTTAAAGAATCTTGTTTTGTATTTTCAAGATGAAACGTAGAAAATCCACTAGTATTTAATCGTGTTTACAAACCACGTACGCCGAAGAACAAAAAGAAAATAACAATAAATAACCCTAAGCCTAAAAAGCTACAAAATGAAATTATTGAGAAAAACTTGAAGTCTGAAAAAGTTGTCCTTAAAGAAGTGTTTTGAGAGCCTATTTATAGAGTTAGGGTTGTCATCATCTTCAACCCTAGGTCAGCTAATGTTCTCGTGTTTTAATATCCATTTTATGGACCAAAATGCCCCTGGCTCGTAACTACTTCTCGTACACGACTGATGTCGTGACACCCTAGTCCCTGTGTCGTGACATTAAAGGCAGTATGCATGGTTCAAGGGTAGCTTTAGGGGTGTGTTGCGACACCCAAGGTAGTATAGTGGTTCTGGCAGTCTACCCCCTATGTTGCGACCTCAATCACCTTGTGTTGCAACATAGCGATCAACTTGGAGTTCTTATGACTTTGAGTGGTCTTCTACACACTCACTAAATATGTTGGCTCACCTTTAGGCCTCATTCGGCCCCTAAGGTCAATAAAAGACTCAAAATGCACTTTTTATTGAATTTAAACTACACTAAGAAAACATACTAAAATTGCTCGTATTCAAGCTCCTCAAGTACGAAAACTAGTTTAATCAGCTACACCGAATTACGACAGATCAAACTCCCCCACAGTTAAGTCATTGCTTGTCCTCAAGAAAAGCAAAAAAATAAAAATAAAAGACATCCATTGAGCAAGTATGATACAAAGATTGGTGTTGAAGTACATAACTAGGCATTTTCATGTTTCCACATAATCTTGGCATGATATATAACTAACTTATCACTTTTGATATCGAACACCTAAGTTCATTATATTACAAGGAATACAAACATTAAAGTTATTAAACATATGAGTCCATGAATAAATCATACAGGTAATTTGATTATCCTAGTAGAATACAAACAGGCAAAAATGAAATTGTTTAATATGATGTCAATTCATGAATATCACATAGGATTTTTCGGCTTGTAACGTTCTAAGGCTTAAGACAGGTATGGAATTCAAGAATAGTAAGCATCAAAATAGTTTCAAGTCATGAAAATAGTTTGGCATATTGTATTGTTCCCTATTCGCCCCCTTAGTGACCCTTACTCGCTCACCGCCTTATTTCTCCTTTTTCTCACCTTCCTTATTTCTCCACATAGGAAATCACAGCATAATATAACAACTATGGCTAGCTCACGAGTTTTTGGTGTACTAATGAATGAGTTTTTCTACTTTTGTGACTTTGACACATTTTTTTCTTTTTCAGTACATCTCACTCACAAATGCTTTTACTTTTCAAGGAATTTTTCTACTCATTTTGATTTTCTTTTTGAAATTTTCTTTTGCTTCACATATTGGCTAACCTATAATCACTCTATCACATTGATTCTTCCTATTTCACTCTATTTTTACAAAATTCACCATAATGTATCTACTTAACCCTCAATACGTATGGTTGGATGTTTATAGTCGTGTAACACCCCTAACCCGTATCCGTCGCCGGAACAAGGTTACGGAGCATTACCAAAACTTTTCAAAACATTTTTAGATAAATCATGTCAATCACTACTCATTAACCGGGATTATTTGTAACATCCCTTAGATGGACCCTCGAGGCCCAATACGAGCATTAGAAATGAGTCGAGACTTAATCGGAAACTCTAAGAATTTTTCGCGACATTTTAAAAATTTTCCAAGGTGCAGGGCTCACGCGCCCGTGTGGTCCAACGGACACGCCCGTGTGACCCTAAGACACGCCCGTGCTATAGGCCGTGTTCGACCCCGTGTAACTCTCTGACTTGTGCACACGGCCATGCCACACGCCTGTGTGCTATGTGTTGTCAATTAATTCATTTCAAAATTAGGTGCAGGTTTCACACGGCCAATACACACGCTCGTGTTTAAGGCCGTATCCTTCACACGGTTGAGACACACACCCGTGTCTCTGCCCATGTGCTCAATTCAGAGCATTTTGTTTCTCGATTTTAAGGTGCAGGGGACACACGGCCAGGCCACATGCCCATGGGGCAGACTGTGTGTCACACACAGCCTAGACACACGCCCGTGTGTCTACCCGTATGGACAAAATATAGGCTATTTACCAAGCCCTTTTTTCCACTCTCCTTTGCACACACCTACATAACTTCAAAAATATACAAATCATAGCATAATTAGGCAGCCAATACAACAACAACTAAGGCTAAAACATGTCATTTCAACAACGACATCTAACATGCTCATAACATCATATTTTGTCAAACCAAGTCATACTAAATTTCACATCTATAAACATCAATAATATTTCTTTCAATATGCATTGCCTTGCCTAGGTTCACTAGCTTATCAATAAGCCAAATCTTAACCATTTAGCAAACAATTACAAACCACATCACAAAAGACATTAGCACATATATATATATGTATACATATCCCAAAACATAACCATCATTAGCCATTCCAATGGCTAGATTACAATAATCATTTACATTTACATGCCAATATGACTAATATAACCTATACATGCCATTACAACCATAATTGATTTACCATAATGTACCAACGTAGGCTGATGGATAGTGTGAGTGATCTCCGCCAAGCTTCCAATCCAATGAGCTTTCGATTTACTCTAAAATAGGGAAATAAAACTAAGTAAGCATTACATGCTTAGTAAGTTCATATAACATGGTATTAACTTACCATTCATCCTAATTTGAGGTAACTATGTAAGGCATATTCAATCAATTTGACCTCAAGCCCTACACACATGCTCATTGCCCTTGTTAGTCATATAATCCATAATAACATCAAGACATGTATGAGCTCAACAACAATTAAGTTTCCAAGCATATATGCTTTCCACAACATGTATTCATTTATCATGTATAAATCATCTCTTATTATTACAAGTATAGTTTCATAGTAGTTAGTTTCGAGTTCAACTTATTTCATGTCAGGACCTTACTCATATTTTTCGAATATTAAAGTCACACAAGTAGTAGTACACCCAAGGTGTACTAGTCTATAATCAAGGATGAACTTACATTGATCAATCAAATTCCAAGTACAAATATTATCGTATCATATTTTCATGTATCAATTATCACGTATCATCATTTTCGTGTATTTCAGGTAGATACATGTAATAACTCATTTATTTTTCGTATCTTCTCATGTCAAGAGTTTTACCTGTTGAATCTTTCTGGAATATAGATGGATACACCGGTAGTACACTCGAGGTGTACAATTCAGAATTCGTCAATTCATGTCCATTAATACCCATAAGGTACAATTTCAGAGAGTGCACTCTCGAGCCACACATGTATACAACAAGATTACCAGTCCAGGCTAAATCCTTTTTATGACATATGCTCTAAAGAGCTTGATCTGGATTACCCGTCCGGGCTAAATCCAATCCATAACATATGCTCGGGAGGACTTATATCAGGTACCCATCCAAGCTAAATCCTTTTATTAATGAGGTCAATAGGATTACTCGACCGAGCTAAATCCCACCAGCAACAAATGCAGGGCCTCATTCATTTTGGGAAATTACATATCCATCGAATTTTCCATTATTCAAACGGGATTTTAACATTTTTCAAGCAGTATCAGGCATGTGATCAATATCATACATTAATACATTCATGCAAATTCAAATGTTCACATTCAACTCAAGCATAAAATTTACATTTTTATCATTTATCATTGGTCGAGCATTATTGTTGTTTGGGCACATTTCATTTTTCGGGATTTGACGAATATGTGATCATTTCACATAATTAAGGCATTTATATAATTTACATAAACACAATCAATGCAAGCATGTAAATAAACACAATTTAGTTACACGAACTTACCTCGACAAATGGTCGTGTACATAAATCTACTAATCTGACATTTTCCTCTTTTCCTTGTTCTAACTCCGAATTTGGTCTATCCGGATCTATACGAGTAAATTTAACATTAATTTATCACATTTCATATTCATGTGAACTCAATTTACATTTTAGGAAAAATTACCATTTTGCCCCTAACTTTTCCATAAATTCCCATTTTGTCCCTAGGCTCGGATAATGAAACTTGTGCAAATTACTCCCTATTCCAAGCCTAACCAAAGCCCATTTACAAAATTTACAGCACATGTATTCATAAAATTTCATGATTTTTCCTTCAATTTCACAAGTTTACATTTTAGTCCCTAAATCATGTTTTCATCAAAAATCACTTTGTAAAAGTTGTTTATCTATCAATAATCTTTCATTTTCTACCATAAATTTCTAAATTCCAGCATATACATCCATGACCCATTTTTCAAACCTTGATAACTTTTCAAATTAACCCCCCAAATAGAGAGATTAAGTTATCCCGATTGCAAAAATATCAAAATTACTAAAAACGGGGCTTGATTACTTACCCAAATAAGCTTGATAAGTCTTTTTCCTCTCTCCTAGGGTTTCCATGGAAATATTTGGGGAAGATGATATGAAATTCTTTTCTTTTTCATTTAATTAAATTGTCATTTAATAACTTTTCATCTTTCAAATTTAGTCCTTAGCCTTTTTTTATTTTTCCATGGATGAATCATCCAAAAATATCTACTAACTTTTTATTAATGGTCTAATTACCATATAAGGACCTCAAGTTTTGAATTCCATAGCTATTTAATCCTTATAGCTACTAGAATTCAACTTTTACATTTTATGTGATTTAGTCCTTTCCCTAATTAAACACCTAATCGATAAAATTTTCGTATAAAAATTTTCACATGACTTTTCTAACATAATACGGACCATATAATAAAATAAAATAAAAATTATTTTCAGCTCGAATTTGTGGTCCCGAAACTACTATCCGATTTCATCGAAAAATGGGCTGTTACAAGTCGTACAATTTAGGACTAAGGAAAAGGGTAAATACAAAATAATGTTTTTGGCTCGAGTTTTGTATGGAGGTTTATCAAGAAGTGTTTTCTAGCACAAATATAGGTACTAAAGATAAATAAATAGTGTTAGCCTTTTGCCTATGCATGTATACTGATCTGCCATAATTTGGTGTGGCTAATTAAACTAGTTTTTCGCATTTAAGGAGCTTGAATACAAGCACTTTAGTTAGATTTTAGTTAAGTTTAATTATTTGATTTAAATTTAATAAAATGTGTAATTTGAGTCTTTTATTGACCTTAGGGGCCGAATTAGGGCTAAGGGTGAGCTAATATGCTTTGTGAGTGTACAGGAGAATTCCAAGATTGCCTGAGGATGTCGCGACACACCCCTAATGATACCCTGAAGATAAGCATACCGCCTTCGATGTTGCGACATAGGACCTGGTGTGTCGTGACACCGACTCTGTATGGGAAATAAATACCAGCTAGGGGAGTTTTGGTCCGCACAATCAAACATTAAGCACGAGACCGATAGCTGACCTAGGCTTAAGGATGACAACCACTTTAATTCTATAAATAGGCTCATTTGAAACATGTTATATGCAACTTTTCATATTGTATAATTTTCTTCTTAGTTTTAGTATTTAGTTTTCTCTTATCTTAAGCTTTAGAATTATTTTTAGTTTTTTTATTTGCTTTTGTTGGGAGATTCGATCTATGGAACTCAATCAAAATCTGTGTGGATTCAACATTATCTTCACTATGATTCAGGCTTCTCCTAAACCTTTTTCTCTTGACTCATTATTCATGTTTATTTTCTATATCAAGTTTATCATGTTTATGAGATCCACAAGGAACTAATCCTTTTATGGGGGATTAGCGAGTGGAGGCATGATTAATTAACTGTTTAGTAGGGTTCTCTTAATGGGTCAATTTTTTTGGAGAGGAAGAACATAAACCCTAGGCTTGACGATCGTAGGAAGTCATTTAGGTGGGAATTAACCCAAAATTGGTATGGCCTATCCATGAACACCTTAACCTCAAATCAATCTAGACTGTGAGGTCGAGAGATAAATAGTTCATGCCAACTCGTTATTCTGGTGGAAGTTCGAAAGATTCTGCTTGGGTAGCAACTAGTTGATTGAACAAGGAACCCAAAGCTACAGTTAGTTATGATTACCGAAGCATGCTAATCACCCATGTTCAAATCTGATTAAGTTTCCATAACAAATCTTCCAAGTTTTTCTATTTATATTATTTTATTTCTTTAGTTATTAAAAACCCTATCTTTATTTTTAGTTGTAATATAATTTATTTAAAGCACTAATTACCTCTATTTGTGCTTAGGTTAGGATTAATCTATTGCTCGCCTCCCTTGGGTACGATCCTCAGAGTACTCACCTACTTCATTGTAACTATATTACAACCTGACTCATATACTTGTAGATACCACCTTGTTAACATATTTTGTGCAGGAATTCCACTCTGGACGTTGGCACGTCCAGAGGCGGTCAAGTTGTTGGCGCCATTGTCGGGGAGGCAACATCACTAGATTAATTTTATCTTTGCATTTAATAGAATAATTAGGAAAATTATAAATTATAGATACGATTTTAAATACTTTGTATTTAGTTATTTATTCATTTTACAGTACTGACATTTTTCTTTTCTTTAAGGAATTCCCCGTATATACATTTTGAAAAAGGAAAGATTCTTGCAAGAGTAGCTACCACAACCAATCATGGACAAATTTGATTATATGTGGTCCGATGATGAAATAAACTATGATGATGAAATTTATGAAGAAGTCTATGAAATAAACTATGATGATGAAATTTATGGAGTCTATGAGGAATGGGAAATTAAAGAGAATCAGAGACTATTGATGTAACACCCCTTACCCGTGTTGGATGCCGGAACAGGATACGAGGCATTACCGGATAATAACACAAACATTCATGCAAAACCGGGCCATAAAATTTCCTTCAATGTAAAAATTTTTCATATTCAATCATAAAATCCATAAAATGGGCATACGAGGCCCAAAACATACTTTGGGAACGGTCCGGGACCAAACCGAGAACTTTAGAAAAATTTAGAAAAATTTAGAAATTTTACATAAAAACTGGCAAACGCCCGTGTGGCACAGGGACACGCCCGTGTGGGAAGGTCGTGTGGTCGCACACGCCCATGTCCACAGCCCGTGTGGATTTATTTTTCATTTCAAACCTACAGGGGTTTTCACTCGGCCGAGCACATGCCCGTGTCCTAGGCCGTGTCCTTCACACGGCCGAGACACACGCCCGTGTGCAAAAAACCTGGGTATTCTGTTTATGATGTCAGCACACATTTTAGGTTACACGGCCAAGGCTCATGCCCGTGTGTTAGCCCGTGTGACGAACTTAATTTTTCTCAAATTAGGTGCAGGGGACACACGGCCAGGCTACACGCCATGAGGCAGACCGTGTGTCACACACGGCCTAGACACACGCCCGTGTGTCTACCCATGTGGACAATTATAAGGCTAATTACCAAGCCTTTTGCCACCCTAAAAGGCATTCACACTTATACTTAGCCATCACACATGCACCTACACAACCATTCACATGTCACACTTCCCACACTTCAATTTCATGCTATCATTCATTCCCACTTAGGCAAGCAAACTCATTCATGAAAGGCCTCATCATAGACTTATAACACAACCAATATTATCCACATCACATGGCCTTATACAAAATGATATATCAAATGACATAGACCACATTCTTGGCCAAACAATTACGACACTTACAAAATAACCAAATTCCTATACATGCCATAATTCAATGTAAATATCAATATACCAAAATGTGTGGATAGTGTGGATGATCCTCAAACGATCTCTGTATCCCGAGCTGGCTTGGCAACACTATAAAACAAGGGAAAAGAGAAGGGAGTAAGCTTTAAGCTTAGTAAGTCTATATGTAAACAATGAACATCATACCACATACTTATCAATCAAGAACATTACATACTAATCAAGAACAATTCATATCCTTGTAGTTGCACTTACTCATTTCAAACCTTACCACATTCCAAATACATATCATAGACATTGCTCACAATTACACGCACTTATAACCCTGCACTTGTCACCACATTGTCACACGTAATTTTACTTAGTCAATTTTTCTCGATGAACATTTTGAAATAATACCAGATACACGGTGGTTTCGCACATAGCCCACCACAATAGTATAAACACGGTGGTATTACACACAGCCCACCAATAATCACATATACACAGTGGTATCGCACACAGCCCACCAATAATAATAAACACGGTGGTATCGCACACATCCCACCAATAATCACATATACACGGTGGTATCACACACAGCCTACCAATAATCACATATACACGGTGGTATCGCACACAGCCCACCAATAATTGACAATTATACAGTGTTCATCCGTATCCTTTTTCTATTCCGAAGGTTCATCCGAGAATTTCCTCACTTTTCATCATTTTAATAAATATCAATAATATTCACTCACATTTCACATAAGACATTAATATGTAAAAACATAAATAAAAAGGATGTATCATTTACATATAAACTTACCTCGATACAAAATGTGTCAATTTGCAATTTAGTCCGAAACCTTTCCTTTTCCTCGGTCAAGGTTGATTCTATGTTCTTCTTGATCTATAATGACACAGTTAGCTTATTTAATATACGCATTATTCAAATCAGTCCAAAATCTTCCTATGGAAAAATTTACAATTTAGCCCCTAACTTTCTCAATTTTTACACTTTAGTCCCTAGGCTCGTAAAATGAAATGTGTTCATTTTTCCCACACCCAAGCCTAGCCGATTCATATTCTCTCTTATATCAGCCCACAATTTTAACTATTTTACATTTTATACACATATTATTTCATCTTTTACAAATAAGTCATTTTTATCAATTTCACCAAAAATCATCTAGCAAAAGTTGTTTATCACACTTCAAACTTTCATATTCTACCACTAGACATCAAAATACATGTATGTCATCCATGGGTAAAATTTTAAACACAAACTCTAGCTCAAAATAGTGGTAGAAATAGCTAGATTGAGCTACGAGGATTTTAAAAATACGAAGGATATAAAAAACGGGGCTAAGAGGTACTTACAATCAAGCTTGAAAGTGAAACAAAACCCTAGCTATGGCTCCTTGAAAATTTCGACTATGGAGGATGAAGATGGACAAAATTTTAGCCTTATTTTCCCTTTGATTTCTTTTATTAGCCAAATGACCAAATTACCCTTCATTGATCCTTTAGTTATTTTATCCCTCTATGGGCATTTTGTGTCCAAACTATAATATAATGTTCTAATTACCAACTAAGGACTCTCAATTTAAAAACCTAGCTCAATCAAGTACCTTTATGGATTATAATACACACTTTTCATAGATTGCAATTTAGTCCAACTTATCAAATTGGACATTCAAACAATACAATTTCTAAACCAAAATTTCACACAAACATTCAATCACTCAATAAACACTAAAACTCAATCGGAATAAATATTTTGACCTCGGATTCATGGTTTCGAAACCACTATTCCGTTTAGGCCCTAATTCGGGCAGCTACAATTGATGCCAGAATTGAGCCAACTCAAAGGTAAATTCTCAACAGATTTACAAAATTGTGACAGGAGTACAGATGTAAATATAATCTGTCACCAACCAGAACAAACTCAGGGGGAAAGAAACAGAGAAAAGGAAAACTCAACAACAAGAGCACTTGTTGGAATCGATAGAAGAAACAATGTTGTCGTTGAAGAAGAATAATCAAAAGGAACCAGTGAGTTCGAAGGAGAAATAATGCTACAAAAGGGTGTCCAACGTAAACCAGAATCAATAGGGACATTGTCAACTAATTCAAATACTGAATTTGCTCTTCTTATCAAAATTAGAGGACAAGCAACATCCAGCTTTAAATAATGAGGTAAGTGCTTTATCCAGATTTCAAACTGTCTGTGAGATATTAACTTTTATGGATGTAACAGCCTGATTTAGGGCCTAGTTAGAATAGTGGTTGCGAGACCACAAATCTGAGGTAAAAATATGTGTTTTATGGTTTTTATGAGGTCTATGGCATGCTTGCATGATTGTGTGAAAATTTCATGAAGAAATTTTATTAATTAGTGGTCAATTTATTTATTAGGACTAAATTGCAAAGATTGAAAAATATGAGATTCTAGAAGATTCAAGTATGAAATAGCATTAGAAAAATTGTTAGAGGTCCTTATTTAGCAATTAGACCATTATGTGTCAAGATGGACAAAAATAGACATGGGAAGGAAAATTTCAAAAAAGGAACCTTAAGGGCATTTTTGTCATTTGGTTAATAAAAGAATTAAAAGGGAAAAAGAAGTCAAAATTCATGTCCATATTCTCCATGCTAGCCGAAAATTTCAAGGGCACCATATCTAGGGTTTCTTCATCTTTCAAGCTTGATTGTAAGTACCTCCTAGCCCCGTTTTAATTGTTCTTCGTATTTTTGAAATCCTCGTAGCTCGATTTAGCTATTTCTAGCTATATTTTGAGCTACGGTTCATGTTAAAAAATTTACCCATGCATGACATGCATGTATTTTAATGATTAATGGAATAATATGAAAGTTTGATGTATGATAAACATCTTTTTCTAAGAGATTTTCATGAGAAACTCGAAAAAGGACCTAATTGTAAAAGTTATGAAAGTTGTCATAAAAGTGTGAATTAGAATGTTGTAGTTATGAAAATGGTTCGGCTAGGCTTGAAATACAAAGAAATTGGATAAAAATCATTTTACGAGCCTAGGGAAAAAGTGTAAATGTGTGAAAGTTTAAGGGCAAAATCTTAATTTTGCCAAAGTATGATTCATAGGTTATTTTAATCAATGTAATTATTAAACAAGTGAAATTGTTATTATAGATCAAGAAACACGAATTTTAGACCAAAATCGAGGCAAGAACAAGGTGATGAAATAAAT
This sequence comes from Gossypium sturtianum, assembly GCA_025698515.1. NCBI lineage: Eukaryota > Viridiplantae > Streptophyta > Magnoliopsida > Malvales > Malvaceae > Gossypium > Gossypium sturtianum. The sequence continues at coordinate 61,117,880 of CM046948.1, forward strand.
TGAACAATTCCACATATATTTTGGTACCGAGGTAAGTTTGTGTGAAATTAAAGCTAAATAATGTTATTAAATTTTTAATTGCCTGATATTATAAGAAATGAAAATTATTTCTATGAAATCGATTAACGATGCCTCTATGTGAGTGTAATGAAATTATGTTAAGTTGAAGTCCCGGTTGAACATTAGGAATAGTAAGGATACCATTGTCACAACATGAGACAAATAAAGGTCCCGTATAAGACCATATTCGGGATATGGCATCGACACCAAATGAAGGTCCCGTGTAAGACCATGTCTGGGACATGGCATCGGCACTGAAGGGAGATCTCGTGTAAGACCATGTTTGGGACATGGCATCGACATCGAGATAAGAGATCCCATATAAGACCACATCTGGGATATGGCATCGGCATCGAGATGTGATCCCATGTAAGACCATATCTGGGATATGGCATTGGCATCGTGTTACATGTATGATGAGATTGAGTATCCTTCAACATTCCAAGTAGTTCAACGGGTAAAGAGCTATGTTTATGTTAAAGATGACAAGAGTAAGTCTATGTTCAAGAGATTAAAAGTGCTAAAGTTATGTGATGAAGTGATACAGGTACCCATGAGTAACTTACAAGAAATGAATGCGAAATGTGAAATGTGAAATGTGATTTGGTAAGAGTAAGATTGAGTAAGTTATGTCGATGCGCTTGAGAACTTGTGTATTATTTAGTGTGATGAATGGATGTTATCATGAGCTTTTAAGTTGCTACTTATTTCATGCAAACTTATTAAGCTTTATGTTTACCCCTCTCTTTTCCCTTTTCCTTGTAGTATCGCCAAGCCAGCTCAGGGATCGTAAGACGTCAGAGTTCGGATCACACTATCAACTACTCTTTGGTATAGCAAAGTTTGATTAATTTTGGGTATGGCATGTATAGGAACTTGGTCATTTTGTGATATGTCATAGTTGCTAGCCAATGTGTGGCTATTAATGTCATTCAATTCATTTTGTAAATGGCCATTGGAATTGGCTAATACTTGCTAAGTTATATAAATTTATATATATTCAATGATGATGAAATTCATGAAGTACAAGTTGTGAAACCAATTGAGTCATGTGTGAAGTATATACATGAAGAAAGTAGTGAGGAATTAAGGTGTGGATGTCTTGATTTTGAATATTAGAAGTGCCTTATTATCATGTTGTTTGTTGCATTGAAATGGTATAAGTGTGATTGCTTTTCAGGGTGGCAAATGGCTTGGTAGATAGCCTTGCATTTGTCCACACGGGTAGACACACGGGCGTGTGTCTAGGCCATGTGTGACACACGGTCAGCCCCATGGGTGTGTTGATAGGCCGTGTGTCCCCTGCACCTAAATTGCGAAAAATTCAGTTCGTCACACGGGCCAGCACACGGGCGTGTGGCTTGGCCGTGTGGTTCTAATTAGTTGCTGACGTCATAAACAGAATACCCCCTATTTTGGATATGGCCTGAAGCACGGGCGTGTGATATGCCCACACGGGCGTGTCATTTCTTTCACACGAGCGTGTGGCCCTATTTTGAGTCAAAATTTCCCAAGTGTTCGTTAGTTTCCGGTTCAGTCCTGGTTCACTTAATGTTTATGTCTTGGGTCTTGTAGGCCCATAATAAGAACGTTAGGAAATTGAATGAAGAAGTTTAAGTTGAAAAGAGAGTTCATTGCCCGATTTTGTATGATTAAGTAAGTTAAGTCCGGTAATGCCTCGCACCTGGTTTTGGTGTCGAATACGGGTAAGGGGTGTTATATTTAGTGGTATCAGAGCTACGGTTTAGTCGATTCTCGGACTAACATAGCGTATGCACGAGTCTAGCTATACATGCCATACGTATGAGTATTTATATAATGATAGTGTGACGACTCCTGACAGCTTAAATTATGTTTTCATATAGTAAATGGATCCCGAAAGAGCAGTGGCGGATGATGTAGAAAGTAACACGCCGACCCCCATCCAAGGGACGGTGCCAAATGAAAATGAGAATAGACCAACAACTACGAGTCAGAGAGGAGGAGAAGAGGCTAGAGAAACCTTTCTCCATATAATGAATGCATGGTATACGGAGTTCATTCATACAGACCCGAATGCTCAACCCCCTCCACCCCCACCTATTCCTCAACCTACCCTTGTAGCTCCCCAAGTGGTGGAAGTAGTAAGAAGAGAAAAGTCTCCGGTTGATAGAATCCGGAAACAAGGAACCGAGGAATTTTGAGCTAGTAAAGATGATGATCCGGAAAGAGTAGAATTTTGGCTTGAAAATACCATCAGGGTATTTGATGAATTATCTTGCACACCTGAAGAGTGCATGAAATGTGTGGTGTCTCTCTTGAGAGATTCCGCTTATCAATGGTGGAACACCCTTGTATCGGTTGTACCAAGGGAGAAAATCAATTGGAAGTTTTTCCAAGAAGAGTTTCGGAAGAAGTACATTAGCCAAATGTTCATCGACCAGAAAAGAAAGGAATTCCTTGAGTTAAAATAAGGCAGAATGACGGTGACTGAATATGAACGTGAGTTCGTAAGGCTTAGTAAATACGCCCGGGAGTGCGTATCCATTGAGGCCATCATGTGCAAAAGGTTTGAGAACAGATTAAATGAGGATATCCGATTGTATGTTGGTGTCCTAGAACTGAAGGAATTTGTCGTGTTAGCAGATAGAGCTTGCAAGGCCGAGGAATTGGCCAAAGAGAAAAGGAAGGCTGAAATTGAGTTTCGTGACTCGAGGAAGAGACAATTGAGTAAGTCTTTTAAATCCTCATCCAAGAAATCAAGAGAGTTTACTACTCGATCGGCCACTTCAGCTAGCTTTTCAAACAGAAGTAAGGGTAAATAGCACTCGGGGTCTAAAGCTCAGACCACTTCGATTGCTAGTGTTGGTAACGCTCGACGAAATAGACCGGAATGTTCACAGTGTGGCAGACGTCACCCCGGTGAGTGCCGAGCACACGAGGGAGCTTGTTTCAAGTGTGGATCCCAAGACCATTTTATTAGAGAATGCCCTGAGATGGTTGAAAAAGAGAAATTTTAGAGTGCAAGATCGGGAAGTACTGCTAGAGGAAGGTCACAGAGAAATTCGAGAAGCGGAACGAGTAGTAAAAACACACTTAAAGAGCAGATTGCAAGGTCTGAGGGTAGAGCGCCTGCGAGGACTTACGCTATTCGCGCTCGCGAAGAGGCGTCATCCCCTGATGTGATCACGGGTATATTTTCTCTCTATGATACTCATGTTGTTGCTTTAATTGACCCGTGATCTACCCACTCATATGTTTGCATGAAATTATTATCTAGTATGAACATGTCTGTAGAGTCTACAGAATTTGTGATAAAGGTGTCAAATCCCCTAGGCAAGTGTGTGTTAGTTGATAAAGTATGCAAAGATTATCCTTTGATGATTAGAGGTCATTATTTTCCGGAAAATCTTATGCTATTTCCATTTGATGAATTCGATGTAATTCTTGGTATGGATTGGTTAACTACTCATGATGTGATAGTAAATTGTGGAAGGAAATTTATCGAGTTAAAATGTGAAAATGGGGATATTCTTCGTGTTGAATTAGATGAACAGGACAGATTGCCTGTAGTGATTTTTCATATGTCTGCCCAAAAATAAGTAAGAAAGGGATATGAAGCTTATCTTGCCTTTGTAATGAATGCCAAAGAGACTGAGTTAAGAATTGAATCAGTGCCCATAGTATGTGAGTATCCAGATGTATTTCCAGAAGAATTGCCAGGGTTACCTCCGGTTAGGGAGATTGAATTTGGCATTGAATTAGCCCCTGGTACTGCCCCTATTTCAATTGCTCCGTACAGAATGGCTCCAACCGAGTTGAAAGAATTGAAGGCACATTTACAAGAGCTGACGGATAAAGGTTTTGCAAGACCAAGTTATTCTCCGTAGAGTGCTCCCGTATTATTTGTGAAAAAGAAAGATGGTTCCATGAGGTTATGTATAGATTATCGACAGCTTAATAAGGTAACCATAAAGAACAAATACCCGTTGCCAAGGATTGATGATTTGTTTGACCAATTGAAAGGAGCCACTGTGTTTTCCAAGATAGACTTGAGGTCTGGATATTACCAGTTTAGAGTCAAAGACTCAGATGTGCCGAAAACCGCATTTCGGACAAGGTATGGTCATTATGAGTTTTTAGTCATGCCTTTCGGTTTAACAAATGCCCCTGCTGTGTTTATAGATTTAATGAATCGCATCTTTCGGCCATATTTGGATAAATTTGTTGTAGTCTTCATTGGTGATATACTGATTTACTCTCGTGATGAGAATGAGCATGCTGAGCACTTGAGAACGGTCTTACAAATTTTACGAGATAATTAGTTATATGCCAAGTTTAGTAAAAGTGAATTTTGGCTTAAAGAAGTCGGGTTTTTGGGGCATATTGTTTCGGGAGATAGAATCTGAGTTGGCCCAAGCAAGATTTCAACTATTATTGATTGGAAACCGCCAAGAAATGTACCAGAGGTTAGAAGTTTTCTGGGCCTAGCTGGCTATTACAGACGGTTTGTCAAGGGATTTTCCATGATAGCGACTCCAATGACGAGGTTGTTACAAAAAGATGTGAAGTTTGAATGGACAGAATAGTTCCAACAGAGTTTCGAGAAACTAAAGGCATTGTTGACTGAGGCTCCAGTTCTAGTGCAACCTGAACCGGGAAAAGAATTTGTGGTTTATAGTGATGCATCCTTGAATGGATTGGGCTATGTGCTTATGCAAGAGGGCAATCTGATAGCATATGCTCTAGACAGTTAAAACCGCACGAGAAGAATTACCCGACACATGATTTGGAGTTAGCTGCCATTGTGTTTGCATTGAAGATATGGAGACACTATTTGTATAACAAAAAATGTCGAATATTCACCGATCATAAAAGCCTAAAGTACTTAATGACTCAAAAGGAGTTGAATTTAAGGCAACGAAGATGGTTAGAGTTGATAAAGGACTATGAGCTAGTGATTGACTACCATCCGGGAAAGGCGAACGTGGTCGCTGATGCTTTGAGCAGGAAATCCTTGTTTGCATTAAGGGCCATGAATACACGGATGACTTTGTCAGATGATGGTTCCATCCTAGCTGAATTGAGGGCTAGACCAACGTTTCTCCAAGAGATTTGTGAAGCTCAGAAAGGTGACAGTGACTTGCAAGCCAAAAGAGTTCAGTGTGAGTCGGGTGTTGAGACAGATTTTCAGATTAATTCTGATGGATGTTTGATGTTCCGAGACAGAGTCTGTGTATCGAGAGATGATGAGCTTATTAGGAAAATTTTACATGAGGCACATAACGAATGTTTATCTGTACATCCAGGTAGCACAAAAATGTATAACGACTTAAAGAAATGGAATTGGTGGCCGAGTATGAAGAAAGATATTTCTAAGTTTGTATCGAAATGCTTGATTTTTCAGCAAGTGAAAGCTGAGCACCAAGTACCTTCGGGGTTGCTTAGGCCAATTATGGTTCCCGATTGGAAATGGGACCGTGTTACTATGGACTTTGTGACGAGTTTACCTATGACACCGAAAAAGAAAGATGTTGTGTGAGTCGTAGTTAATAGACTTACGAAGTCGGCCCATTTTATACCGGTACGTGTTGATTATTCACTTAATAAGTTGGAAGACTTGTATGTTTCAGAGATTGTAAGACTACATGGAGTACCATTGTCGATTATATCGGATAGAAATCTGAGATTCAGATCACGATTTTGGAAAAAGTTGCAAGAAGCCTTGGGCACAAGGTTAAGTTTCAGTACAGCTTTCCACCCACAAACCGACGAACAGTCAGAGAGAGTAATACAGATACTAGAAGACATGCTCCGATGTTGTGTTTTGGAATTTCAAGGAAGCTGGGAAAAGTACTTACCGTTGGTAGAGTTTGCTTACAATAATAGTTTTCAGTCGAGTTTGAAAATGGAACCTTATAAGGTGTTGTATGGGCGGAAGTGCCGGACGCCTTTGTATTGGACTGAACTCAGAGAGAAACAGATTCACGGGGTCGATTTAGTCAGAGAAATTGAAGAGAAGGTAAAAGTGATTCGTGATTGTTTAAAAGCTGCCTCAGATAGACAAAAATCCTACACGGATTTGAAACGAAAAGAGATTGAGTTTTAAGTTGGTGATAAGGTATTTTTAAAAGTGTCACCATGGAAGAAAGTTCTCAGATTTGGCCGAAAAGGCAAATTGAGTCCGCGTTTCATTGGACCGTGTGAGATTACTGAGAGGATAGGGCTGGTAGATTATCGTTTGGCATTGCCATCTGAGTTAGAAAAGATTCATGATGTATTCCATGTGTCTATGGTACATCGCTACCGATCAGACCCTTCGCACGTGATAGTACCGACAGAGGTTGAAATTCAATCGGACATGACTTATGGCGAAGAGCCGGTTAAGATTTTGGCACGAGAAGTTAAACAGTTAAGAAATAAAAGTATAGCCCTTGTGAAAGTACTATGGCAAAGACATGTGGTAGAAGAAGTTACATGGGAGCCCGAGGAGACCATGAGAAACAAATATCCCAACCTTTTTACTGGTAAGATTTTCGGGGACGAAAATCCCTAAGGGGGGAGAATTGTAACAGCCCAATTTAGGGTTGAGTCAGAATAGTGGTTGCGAGACCACAAATTCGAGGTAGAAATATGCGTTTTATGGTTTTTATGAGGTCTATGGCATGCTTGCATGATTGTGTAAAAATTTCATGAAGAAAATTTATTAATTAGTGGCCAATTTATTCATTAGGACTCAATTACAAAGATTGAAGAATATGAGATTCTAGAAGATCCAAGTATGAAATAGCATTAGAAAAATTGTTAGAGGTCCTTATTTAGCAATTAGACCATTATATGTCAAGATGGACAAAAATAGACATGGGAAGGAAAATCTCAAAAAAGGAACCTTAAGGGCATTTTTGTCATTTGGTTAATAAAAGAATTAAAAGGGAAAAAGAAGTCAAAATTCATGTCCATCTTCTCCATGCTAGCCGAAAATATCAAGGGCACCATAGCTAGGGTTTCTTCATCTTTCAAGCTTGACTGTAAGTACCTCCTAGCCCCGTTTTTAATGTTCTTCGTATTTTTGAAATCCTCGTAGCTCGATTTAGCTATTTCTAGCTATATTTTGAGCTAGGTTTCATGTTCAAAAATTTACCCATGCATGACATGCATGTATTTTGATTATTAATGGAAGAATATGAAAGTCTGATGTATGATAAACATCTTTTTCTAAGAGATTTTCATGAAAAACTCGAAAAAGGACCTAATTGTAAAAGTTATGAAAGTTGTCATAAAAGTGTGAACTAGTGGAAATTTATGAATGTTGTAGTTATGAAAATGGTTCGGCTAGGCTTGAAATACAAAGAAATTGGATAAAAATCATTTTACGAGCCTAGGGGCAAAAGTGTAAATGTATGAAAGTTTAAGGGAAAAATTATAATTTTGCCAAAGTATGATTCATAGGTTATTTTAATCAATGTGATTATTAAACAAGTGAAATTGTTATTATAGATCAAGAAACACGAAGTCCGGACTGAAACCGAGGCAAGAACAAGGTGGTGGACTAAATTGAACAATTCCACATATATTTTGGTACCGAGGTAAGTTTGTGTGAAATTAAAGCTACATAATGTTATTATGTTTTTAATTGCTTGATATTATAAGAAATGAAAATTATTTTTATGAAATCGATTAACAATGCCTCTATGTGAATGTAATGAAATTATGTTAAGTTGAAGTCCTGGTTGAACATTAGGAATAGTAAGGATACCATTGTCACAACATGAGACAAATAAAGGTCCCGTATAATACCATATCCGGGATATGGCATCGGCACCAAATGAAGGTCCCGTGTAAGACCATGTCTGGGACATGGCATCGATATCGAGATAAGAGATCCCGTATAAGACCATATCTGGGATATGGCATCGGCATCGAGATGTGATCCCATGTAAGACCATATCTGGGAGATGGCATTGGCATCGTGTTCATGTATGATGAGATTGAGTATCCTTCAACATTCCAAGTAGTTCAATGGGTAAAGAGCTAAGTTTATGTTAAAGATGACAAGAGCAAGTCTATGTTCAAGAGATTAAAAGTGCTAAAGTTATGTGATGAAGTGATACAGGTACCCATGAGTAACTTACAAGAAATGAATGCGAAATGTGAAATGTGATTTGGTAAGAGTAAGCTTGAGTAAGTTATGTCGATGCGCTTGAGAACTTGTGTATTATTTAGTGTGATGAATGGATGTTATCATGAGCCTTTAAGTTGCTATTTATTTCATGCAAACTTACTAAGCTTTATGCTTACCCCTCTCTTTTCCCTTTTCCTTTTAGTATCGCCAAGCCAGCTCGGGGATCGTAGGACGTCAGAGATTGGATCACACTATCAACTACTCTTTGGTATAGCAAAGTTTGATTAATTTTGGGTGTGGCGTGTATAGGAACTTGGTCATTTTGTGATATGTCATAGTTGCTAGCCAATGTGTGGCTATTAATGTCATTCAATTCATTTTGTAAATGGCCATTGGAATTCGCTAATACTTGCTAAGTTATATATATATATATATTCAATGATGATGAAATTCATGAAGTACAAGTTGTGAAACCAATTGAGTCATGTGTGAAGTATATACATGAAGAAAGTAGTGAGGAATTAAGGTGTGGATGTCTTGATTTTGAATATTAGAAGTGCCTTATTATCATGTTGTTTGTTGCATTGAAATGGTATAAGTGTGATTGCTTTTCAGGGTGGCAAATGGCTTGGTAGATAGCCTTGCATTTGTCCACACGGGTAGACACACGGGCGTGTGTCTAGGCCATGTGTGACACACGGTCAGCCCCATGGGTGTGTTGATAGGCCGTGTGTCCCCTGTACCTAAATTGCGAAAAATTCAGTTCATCACACGGGCCAGCACACAGGCGTGTGGCTTGGCTGTGTGGTTCTAATTAGTTGCTGACGTCATAAACAGAATGCCCCCTATTTTTGACACGGCCTGAAGCACGGGCGTGTGATATGCCCACACGGGCGTTTCATTTCTTTCACACGGGGGTGTAGCCCTATTTTGAGGCAAAATTTCCCAAGTGTTCGTAAGTTTTCGGTTCAGTCCCGGTTCACTTAATGTTTATGTCTTGGGTCTCGTAGGCCCATAATAAGGACGTTAGGAAATTGAATGAAGAAGTTTAAGTTGAAAAGAGAGTTCATTGCCCGATTTTGTATGATTAAGTAAGTTAAGTCCTGTAATGCCTCGCACCCGATTCCAGTGTCGAATACGGGTAAGGGGTGTTACAATGGAACCAATAGAAGGATCACTGAAGCTTTCAAATCCTATAGAGGAAATTGATAATTACATAAAGGAAGACCTATTCGATATGGACAAACTTGGTAAAACAATAATCCTTAATCAGACACCTCAAAAATTCAAAAACCAAAAGAATTTCACAATGTTAATCAATTTAGGGACTATATGTATTGACAAAATTTCGAGTAACTTAGAGATTACTCTTAACCAAATGACCCTACAAAGAAACACAACTCTAGAGTTAAGAGAATTAGAAACCACCTACTTTCTATTAGAATCATATGATAAAATTAGCACTCAGTCAATAAAACTATTGAAAGAGGGCTCAACCGAACAATGTAGGTATAAGATGTGGGATGAATATATGACTCTAGATTTTGAGGTGAATATTGAAAAATTCCTGATGTTGGAAGATTTTTTAGGCCCTATAAGAATTATTAATAAGAGAAAAATTAAAAGTTCAGATTAAACATATCACAAGAATACTCCACAGAATTAGGACTACAAGAGGTATTTTGAACCAGTAGGTTACAGAATAGTTACAAATGTGGCTAATTACTTTAATTTATGGAGAATATTTTCAGTGATAAATGCAGGACAAAAAAGTAGATTCAAGGAGTGGGATAAACGAGGAAAAGTAGAGTGGCACGACATATGTTGGACTAATACCGACAGAGACGAAACCAGAAAAGCACCCACGTGTATATTAAAAGAGCTGACGGATGAATCCGACAGCAAAACTTGACTTTTTTTTCTATTAAGTTTAATTTTATGTATATTATTATTGTATTCTCTTTTAATTAACCGGTAGTTTATTCTTTAATTTGTATTAAATTTTGTTTAATAAAAATTGAGGCGCTCTGAAAATAGAAGTTTGGACGAAAGAAGATTCTGTGTCATAACACAACTCCCCGTGTCGCGACACCTCGACCAAAATTGGTAGAATCAAGAGAATCATCTCAATGTCGCGACACAGAACTCTTATGTCATGACACAAAGAGCAATTCACCCAGGCTTTCAAAATTTTTAGAGCGTGACGCAACATCGAACCCCGGTGTTGCGACATTACTGCAAAATTTTGCAGGGTCAACCCAACCTGATTGTGCAACCTGGTGATATAAACCATGTGTTAACCTGATTTTTTAACCTTAAAACACCCTTTTAAACACCTAAAAACTATTTTAACCTAAAACTAAACATACCTTAACAATTAAACTCTCTCAAATCCTTTAAATCCTTCTAAACCCTAAAACCCTTTTTTTCACCTTCTTAATTGTTATGCTGCAAATTCATTCTATTTTGAAAGACAATTTGGTACAAAAGCAAGCGAAAAATAATCAAAGGAATGAAAACAATTAAGTGCTAACGAGGAATATGATGTATCTCTGCTTGAGGTTAAGGGTTCTAAATTTCTTTTTGTTGTCCCATTAGAAACATTGCTTGATAGTTAATTAAGTGTCAACATAAGATTACATTCAACATGCCACCTAAGAAATCTAGAAAAACAAATGTACAAGAACCACCAGCAGTCTCGAATCCTTTGAAGTTTCGAAACCATAATGCTAAAAAAATATTTTTTGGAGTTACAAGGAAAAACATTTATTCAGGAAAGAGGATTCGAACCCTCGATGGTTCTTTGCAATGAAATATGGTCGTTAGTCTGAAATTATAGATAGGAACATTTTTTAATAACCCTATAAGAAAATGTTGTTATTCATCTCGTCCAAGAATTTTATGCTGCTCTTAGGGGCGAGGAGACACAGAGGCTATACGGTGTCCGGTGGAAAATAGTAACTATAAGAGGTAAGGACATACCATTCAACCCGGAAACTATTTGTGAATTTTATGATGCTCCTTATTATGAAACTGATTATTTAGAAAATAGTGATTTAAATAAATTTAAGAACTTAGACATGGAAAGCGTTGTAAAATATCTAACCGAGAATCATGGTGAATGGAACCTCCAACCAAATACAGGCCTTCCGACCAATTTCAATCGAGCAATCATATTTCCAATAGCTAAGATGTGGATGCAATTTATCTGTACTAGGATAACACCTGCACTAGATGTTTCTAACGTAAATAATTTTAGAGCTATTTTGTTATATGGCATCTTACAGAAAAAATATATATGCATTAGAGAATGGATTTATCAAAACAGGAAGCGATGCGTGAATGACCAGAAGGTTGAGATTTTCTTTCCCCATCTAGTAACGGCACTTTGCAAAAGCATAGAGGTTCCTTTGGAAAAGAACGAGTAGTTCATGAAGCTAACAAGAAGTTTGATTAGAGATTGGATATATACTCAGGATGTTGAGCGTTAGTGGAAACAAATTATCGATTGGAACCAGATAAGGAAAGAAAAAATGGATGTTTCGATGTCGCTCAAAAGGAAGGAACAAATAAAGGCTCGGAAAGGGACAAGCGGGAGCACTAAAGAGAAGCTTGATGGATTGATAAGATGGATGCAAAAGACGGGCCCAGTACTCTAAGAATTCACACGGTGGAACGGGGTTGAGAACCCCAAATTATCCACCGGACAGGTTTGGCCCGATGCAAACCTATCAAGATGAGGAGGCAGGCTCAGAGGATGAGGATGAGGTGGACGAACAGGATTGCCAGAGGAGGAAGCACAACAATTTCAAACTTTCAATGATCAAAGGAGGAAGCACCCACCAATAGCTTATGGAACTACCACGATCAATCGGGTAACTTCTTTCCTTATCTTTTCAGGGCTACACATTGAGGACAATGTGTTTTCTAAAGTGTGGGGAGTAACATAAGAGATTTGTTTTAAATTTTATGTTTTTCTTTTGTTTTTATTGTCAATTGTGTGCTTGAGCTTATAGAAATACAAGTGATTGGTTAGGAGCAGGTGTATAGGTTGATTGTATTCATTATAAATTTTGCATGATGATAGGTAATTTTAAAAATTTTATTATTAGACTACTAAATTCTATATATTGCACTGTAAATAAGCATTAAGCAATTGAATGTACCATATGATATAGGAAATATAGGGAAACGAGCATGCTAGTATGATAAATTGTTGAATTTGTGACTATTTGGTTGATTAAATTTGTGAATATTGAAATACATAGGGATGACCTAAGGCATTGTTTGGTACATACCCTGAGCCAAAAAGCTAACCCCATTTATTCATCCTTATTACCTATATTTGAGCCAAAAAATACTTCTTGATGAACCTTCATGCAAATTCCAAGCCAAACATGTTAATTTGTATTTTCATTTTTCTTTGGTCTTGAACTACACAACTATAGACATCTGACCATACGTATTGAAGGATAAGTAGATATATTACGGTGGAATTTTGTAAAAATAGAATGAAACAGGAAAAATTAGCAGAAAAATCATCGATGAATATGTCTAATCCTTCTTTTAACATGTCGGAGAAGATCGCAATCATACATCACATGAATGTAGCTGGAGCGTTGCATAGTCCAAACGACATCATTCGAAAAGCATACATTCCAAAAGGATATATGAACATAGCCTATTCCTGATAATCCTCATGGATAGGGATTTGACGATATCCTGAATATTCATCAAGGAAACAATAATATTCCTTTCCTACCAACCGGTCAAGCATTTGGTCTATAAATGGCAGCGAAAAATTATTATTTTTAGTTGCGTCATTCAGTTTCCCATAGTTGATACAAAACCTTTCACCCTGTAACTGTCCGAATGGGAATCAACTCATTCTTCTCATTTGTCACCACTGACATTCCTCCTTTTTTTAGAATCCATTGGGCTCACCCATTCACTATCAGAGATAGGGTAGATGTAACACCCCAAACCCGGCCTATGCGTTAAGGCCAGATTTGACATGTCACACAAAATAAATATACTTTGATTCCTTTTTAAGTAAAACAGATTTCAAAATTTTGACGAAGTATTTATTGAGTAAAAGATTTGATTGATAAATCAACAATTTGAGATGTAAGATCTTATAAATCGAAATTTTGAAAATATCGTTAACAGTTCGAGAAAATTTTAAAAGAAATTAAAAATATTTTTCGAAAAGAATTGATGAAAATCTTAAGAGTAATTTTCTGAGTTAAAAATATGAAATTATTATGAAATCCTTTTATATATTCATTTTTGAATAAAACGTTTATTTAAGTTTTTAGAAAAATATAATCCCAAATTTGAAATACTTAAAGCAGTTTATGAATTCTTCCAACAATAAACAAAACAAAAATTAATCCAGAGGCCTTATTACAACCTTAATTCAAAATAGCAAAGTAATTAAAAATATTAAAAGAAATCCAAATTCCAAATTTAACCGTTTTTAAGTATGGCCTCCACCAAGACATCCACGACCCAAGTCTCCATCATTGATCATTACCTGAAAGGGATAAGGAAAACGGGGGTGAGTTACTAGAACTCGGTGTATAACCCACTTACCGTTGTCCTTTGGGCCAAAATCCATTAAGCAAATATTTGGGCCAAAGCCCATTTACAATAATAATAATGTAATGAATATAACATGAATATGTAATGCAATTCCCAAACCAAGCCTAGTATTCCATCCGCTACACACCACCCGTACCAACCAACACACCTGTGGGTGATCATCAGTCAACCCACCCCGCCAACACACCAATCGCAGGCATTAAGCCATTTATATCAAATATAATTGTGGAAAAGCCACCAAAATAACAGAATTTACGTGGCATTGCCACCATTCAGATTTGTGGCCGAGCCACCAAAATTATGTAGTAGAGCTACCAAAACTTCTCTTCACCATTATCCCATCCCATGCAATTCATGTATATAATGCATAATAAATTACAATAGTTTATTCGGATATTTATTACAAAAAATTATGGCCCATTATAACAATTTATCAAATTGGCCCATTAAGCAGAATATCATCATAGCCCATTTCGCAAATTCTCAGATCGGCCCATATAGCAAATATATCGATTTGGCCCACATTGCAAAATATATCGTTTTGGCCCACATAACAAAATATATTGTTTTGGCCCACATAGCAAAATATATCATTTTGGCCCACATAACAAAAGATATCATTTTGGCCTATATAACAAAATATATCGATTTGGTCCACATAACAATTTTATCGATTTTATCAATTTTATCATATGAGAACTAAGCTAATTTTCCCGGTTTCACCTTAATACAATTTTAATCAAACGGTTTACTATCAATATGACAATAATCTCCAACCCACGGAAAACGGTGTGAGATTACACACCTGATTACGGTAAGCACTATGCTCTCTCGATCGTCGACACCTAAAATTTTATAACGCTCGATTAGTCAACGTACGCGATTTAATAAATCTACTTTAAAACAAACGATCTAAAATTTTACCCTCGGGATCGTGAACAACTACGATTTGTCGGTTCTCCCCGGTTGACGGTCCACAACCCGGTGGAAAATCCCGAATCGCTGATGCCTCAGAATTGCGAACGACCTCGAATAGTCGATTCTCACCGGATGAGGGTCCACAACCCGGAGGAAAGTCTCGAATCGCCGAAACAGCCCTTCGCTTGAATTTAGGAGTAGGGATCGTTAATCCGCTCCTTTTTAGATCTCCACTCGACTTCCCATTCGAATCGGTACCACAAGTCTCCATTCGGTTAGATCTTACACAATCGGTATTACAATAAAATATGGATTATCGAAATGGTGAAGATCGGCTTACCACTAATTTTCGAGTGACCAATGATTTGGTAGATTGAGCAATTTAACCCCTATGAATAATATCGGTTAACCATCACCATCTTATCGAATAAAGAATGATTTATAGAATCCTTGAATAACACTTACCTAAAATATTTTAGAACTGACTTCTAGCGATTGTATGATGACTTCGGAAAAAATCCAAGTTTCGGCCTTCCACTATATCTCTACGAGGAAGAAAATGATTTCGAATGAAAGAAAGAAGGTGGCGATCTCGATCAAAATGACCATCCAAACCAAAATAATATTTCGGCATTAAGAGAAATAAAATAAAATATTGGAAATAACACTTACCGATGGATTAAGGAATAAGTGATAGTTCGAATGAGAAAGAAAGAAAGAATGATGAAAAGGTTTCGGTTATGAAGGAAATGAACAATGATATTCGGCTATGGAGGTGTAGATTTTGAGAAGAAAAAGAAAGGTTTGTAAACTTTTGTAAAAAGGAATAGAAAGATGAAAAAGGTGTATTTTTGGGGTTTCGGTTCTTCCAAGGAATAAAGAGTGAACAATTTTGTCTCAATGGTTTTGGTGCATTCGGCAATCAAGAAGAAAGAAGAAGAATTTGCTTATAATCAACTTGAAGTTTCGGCTATCAAGGAAGATGGACAAAAGGTGAATATGTGACCAATCCAAAGAGAAGAAAAATGCACTATTGTGCTAGAAGATTTCGACAAAGAGAATAGCAAATTGAGAGAAGATGACACTAAAGTTGCAAATGAGATTTTTGACCCAAAACAATACCAAGACCCTACCAAAAGCCAAAGTAAAATTTTAGCCACCTATCTACCCCCAAAACCGTCCACATGCATTGCCATAAGGGTCAAAATTTTGCCAACCATACTTTCCATAGCATTCTCCATGAAATAAGCCACTTGTTCCCCTTACTTGCCTTTTCCTTTTGATTCCTTTCCCCAACCTCAACCTTTCATTAATTCCTTAGCCACCTTACCAAAAATAAAGAAGTCAAACTTTCCATAAATACCTCTTGGCCGACACTTAAGGAAAGAGTACAAAAATATAAGTCAAAAATTGCACACAAAGGGATTCTAACCTCTTCCCTCAAGGTACTACATGTGGTGCCTTAACCTTCTTACCAATAGCTCATTTATGCTAGCTATTTACTCAATTATTTCCATATGCTTTAAGGTCACTTACTCCATCTCCTTAAAGTACTAAATGCCAAAAATTTTCACTAGGTCCAAATGAACCCCGAGTCTTCTCAGGACCTCCTAAACATACACAATTAATAATTTAACTAGCTTAACACCAAAAACAATGCAACACATAAAATTCCAAATTTTAGGATGTTACAATTCTACCCCCCTTAAAGAAAATTTCATCCTCGAAATTTACGATTAAAAGAGGTGAGGATATTCTTTGTGCCGAATTACATCCTCGGGCTCCCATGTAGCTTCCTCCGATCCGTGATTGCGCCATAAAACCTTGACTAACTGATGCGACTTCCTTCTCAAAGCACCTTAACGTCTCGATCTAAAATTTGCTTTGGATCCTCCTCGAGCGACAAGTCGGGCCTTATCTCAACTTCCTCTACCTAGGTACTATATGAGATGGATCCGATCGATAACGCCTTAACATTGAGACATGAAATACACTATGTATCGACTCAACTCGGAGGTAACTCAAGCCGATAAGCTCATCGCCCAATACGTTCAACACACGATGCGGTTCGATGAACCTAGGGCTCAACTTGCCCTTCCTTCCAAATCTGAAGACCTTCTTCCAAGGTGAGACCCTTAGAAAGACTTGATCTCCCACCGCAAACTCAATATCCTTACGCGTCAGATCCGCATAAGATTTTTGTCTATCTGAAGCTTCCTTTAAGCGTGCTCGAATTACCTTTACTTTTCTTCCGTTTCGATATCATCTCGGGACCCAATAAGCTGTCGCTCCCCAATTCGGTCCAACAAGTAGAGATCACGATACCTACGACCATACAACGCCTCGTAGGGTGCCATCCGGATCTTTGGATTGATAGCTATTGTTATAAGCAAACTCTACGCCAATGGTAGGAAATCTTCCCAACTACCCTTGAAGTCAATCACACAGCCCCTTAACATGTCTTCCAGAATCTAGATTACTCTCTCCGACTGACCATCTAACTGAGGATGAAATGCCGTGCTGAAATTAAGCTTGGTTCCTAAAGCTTCATGTAAGGCTTTCCAAAACCGCGATGTAAACCTAGGGTCCCTGTCCGAAATAATAGACACTGGTACCCCATGTAACCTCACAATCTCTGCTACGTACAACTTGGCCAAACGCAATGAATAATCCGCACGATGCGAGCGGTAGGAAATGGGCAGTCTTCGTCAACCGATCCACTATTACCCAAACAGAATCTTTCTTAGTAGGCGTTAAGGGTAACCCACTAACAAAGTCCATCGTTATCCGTTCCCATTTCCATAATGGAATCTTCACCGGTTGTAGCAATCCCGATGGCAATTGATGTTCTGCCTTCACTTGCTGACATGTCAAGCACCTACTCACGAATTCAGTAACCTCTCGTTTCAACCCTGGCCACCAATATTGTTCATGGAGGTTTCGATACATTTTATTTCCCCCGGGGTGCATAGCATATGGGCTACTATGCACCTCTCGCAGAATCATTTGTCTCAATTCCGAATCTTTGGGCATACAAATTCTTCCGCAGAAACACAATACTCCATCATTATTCATTCCAAAATCCCATTCCACACCACTTTCCACTAGTGAAATAAGGAACCCAACTTTTCATCGATACTTTGCTTTTCCTTAATCGACCTACCCACGCGGGCTTCACCTGAAGTTCGGCTAACAGACTACCATCTTCATACAAGCTTAGATGAGCGAACATCGCTCTCAAATCTGATATCACCTTACGACTCAACGCGTCTGCCACCACGTTAGCCTTTCCAGGATGATACTCGATTGAGAAGTCATAATCCTTCAACGATTATATCCACCTTCATTTGTCTTAAGTTCAACTCCTTTTGGGTAAGGAGGAACTTTAGACTCTTATGATCCGTATAAATGATCGACTTCTCACCGTATAGGTAGTGTCTCCAAATCTTCAAAGCAAACACCACCGCAGCCAACTCTAAATCATGGGTGGGATAATTCACCTCGTGCGGCCTTAACTAACGAGATGCATAAGCCACCACTTTTCCACCTTGCATCAACACACATCCCAAGCCGTGTGTGCGATATCATCGCATAAACAATAAACTCTTTTCCAACCTCGAGTTGAATCGAAGATCGCGCTTCAGTCGAATCTTCTTCAATTTCTCGAAACTTTCTTGCTGCTGAGCTGACCACACAAATGGTACTCCCTTGGGCAACAATTTAGTTAGGGGTGCAGCAATCAACGAAAACCCCTCAAAAAAATGCCGATAATAACTAGCCAACCCTAAGAAACTCCAAATTTCGGCCACCGACTTGGTGGTTTCCAATCCAAACACGCCTTTACTTTCAGGGGATCAAATCTAATTCCTTCAGCCGACACAACATGTCCCAAGAAGGTCACTTCCTTCAGCCAAAATTCACACTTACTGAATTTGGCATAAAGTTGCTTTTCCCGCAATATTTGTAATACTATTCGCAGATGTGAATCATGCTCTTCTTCATTCTTCGAGTAAACTAAGATGCCATCTATGAACACCACCACAAACCGGTCTAAATAGGGTTGGAAGACCCAGTTCATCATGTCCATAAATGCAGCTGGTGCATTAGTCAACCCAAACAGCATTACCAAGAACTCATAGTGTCCATAACGAGTTCGAAACGTCGTCTTATGAATATCCGCCTCCTTGACCTTAAGCTGGTGATAATCCGATCTCAAATCTATCTTCAAGAAAATCAAAGCTCCTGGCAGTTGGTCGAACAGGTCATCGATTCTTGGCAACGGATACCTATTCTTAATTGTCAACTTATTCAACTGCCTATAATCGATGCACATACGCATCGACCGATCCTTCTTCTTGACAAACAAGACCGGTGCTCCCCGCGGTGACACACTCGGTTGAATGAAACCCCGATCCAACAACTCCTGAATTTGAGCTTTAAGTTCCGCCAATTCTTTCGGTGCCATTCTATATGGAGCAATGGACACTGGAGCTGTTCCTGGCAATAATTTAATGCCAAACTCTACCTCCCGATCCGGAGGCAATCCAGGAAGTTCCTTGGGAAATACGTCCGAAAACTCTTTCACCGCTCTAACACCTTTCACCGACAATTCCTTGGCATCCAACGCACTAATGAAGGCTAGGAATGCTCCATACCCTTTTCGCACCAACTTTTCTGCCTTTAAAGCAGATACCACATTTGATAGATAGTTCCTCCTTTCACCTATCATCACCACTTCCTTATCTTCCGACGTTCTTAATGTTATCCGCTTTGCAGTACAATCCAAGTTCGCACGGTGTTTCACTGACCAGTCCATGCCCAAAATAAGGTCAAACTCGCCGAAAGGCAGTTCCATCAAGTCCGCCAAAAATGTTTCTCCTTGTACTTCTAAGGGTACATCTCTAAACAATTTATTTACTATCACAGACTGTCCTAAAGGACTAATTACCGTCATCTCTCTAGCAGAAAGCTCAAATCTAATGTTCAGGTTTCCAGATACAGCACTAGCAACATACGAATGGGTGGATCCGATATCTATCAAAGCAGTAATAGGTACATCAGATATGAAGAACGTACCGGTTATCACATCAGGTGCATCGCCATCCTCTCGGCATCTGACCACATAAACCAGCCCTGGCTGCCTCGCCTCTGCGTTACCCCTGAAACCAGCACCTCTACCCGGTGCACCCTGACCTCGTCCTCCGCCATTACCACCTCGACCTGGCCCACGGCCTCTCGGTGGCTGCTGAGCGCCTCTAGCTGGCTGTGCGTCATAGTTACGAGCTTCCTGATTCGGAGCGGTCTGTCGAGGATAATTTTTAAGTTGATGGTCCTTAGAACCACATTTGAAACAACCACCAGTTCTCTTCCAGCATTCACCCGGGTGTCGTTTTCCACAGTTAGCACATGGCTGTATCTGATTGGTAACAGCTGGTGCCCTAACTCGAACTGGCTCATCATTCCTGGGCCTCTTCTGAAACCCTCTAGCAGGACCTGAGTACTTAAAGTCCCTCTTGTTCTTGCCTCTATCTTTTTCTCAGTTTCGCCGCTCCGAGTGCTTAGCCTCCTCAACTATCTTGGCTTTCTCCACAAGTGTGGCAAAATTCCTTTCTTGCTGTGGGGCTATCAATACCCGCAACTCATCACTTAACCCGTCCTCAAAATGCACGCAGCGTTCGTAGTCAGTTGGCACAATACATCGGGCATAACGACTCAGACGTAGAAATTCCGCTTCGTAAGCTGCCACGGTCTTACTTCCTTGGATCAAATTAAGGAATTCCTTCCTCTAGACATCCACATAGCTAGCCCCAACATACTTTCCTTGGAATGCAGTTTTGAAGAAATCCCAAGTAACACGATCGGCCTGAGTGCCCTCCCGAACAGTAAGCCACCATTGGTATGCCTCGTCTCTCAACAAGGACACAGCTCCTCTCAATTTCTGTGCGGTGGTGCACTCCAAATCATCCATGATCCGTTCCACTGCCTCGAGCCAATATTCCGCTACATTTGGGGCTACACCCGAGACACCCCTAAAAAACCTCGGCACCACTTGATCTAAGTCGTTCCGAAATTGATCCACGAGAGCCGCCCGATTCTAGCCCCAAAGAACCCTTTCTAAGACTCGCAACATTGCTTGGGATAAGGCAATGTCCTCCCTCATACTGGTCATGTGATCCGATTTGATCCGGTGACGCAAAGTCGCCCATTTTCGCATATGTCCCGACGCTTCAGACGCAACCCTAGCACCTCGGCTACTACCACGACCCACGTGTACCGCGGCCCACGTCCTCTAGCGCTCATATTGGCTAATTTGATTTAATCGATTAAAAGTCTTATGAATCGATGAGACTATTTCAATATTTATTAACCAATGTTTTATGAGGTATAAGAAGTAAAGTCGTTTTCATAAACGCATCCTATAGTCTCAATCTCTATAGTTTCAACATCTAAAACTAAAAGTTCTAGAGTGTTCCTATATTCATATAACAATAATCATAATCATACAATAACATACACTTACTTGACTTGGTGCCGGATACCCGTGGTGTCATACTTCCCTTAAAAATATACGTTCTAAATTTTACATTTCAAAGCAGATTCGAGAAAAAATATTTTGAACCCAAACCACAGTAGAGTTTTGAGCAGGGCTCGATACCATAAAATGTAACACCCCAAACTCGGCCTATGCGTTAAGGCCAGATTTGACATGTCACACAAAATAAATATACTTTGATTCCTTTTTAAGTAAAACAGATTTCAAAATTTTGACGAAGTATTTATTGAGTAAAAGATTTGATTGATAAATCAATAATTTGAGATGTAAGATCTTATAAATCGAAAATACGAAAATATCGTTAATGATTCGAGAAAATTTTAAAAGAAATTAGAAATATTTTTCAAAAGAATTGATGAAAATCTTAAGAGTACTTTTTCGAGTTAAAAATATGAAATTATTATGAAATCCTTTTATATATTCATTTTTGAATAAAACGTTTATTTAAGTTTTTAGAAAAATATAATCCCAAATTTGAAATACTTAAGCGATTTATGAATTCTTCCAACAATAAACAAAACAAAAATTAATCCAGAGGCCTTATTACAACCTTAATTCAAAATAGCAAAGTAATTAAAAATATTAAAAGAAATCCAAATTCCAAATTTAACCGTTTTTAAGTATGGCCTCCACTAAGACATCCACGACCCAAGTCTCCATCATTGATCATTACCTGAAAGGGATAAGGAAAACGGGGGTGAGTTACAAGAACTCAGTGTATAACCCACTTACCATTGTCCACTGGGCCAAAATCCATTAAACAAATATTTGGGCCTAACCCCATTTACAATAATAATAATGTAATGAATATAACATGAATATGTAATGCAATTCCCAAACCAAGCCTAGTATTCCATCCGCTACACACCACCCGTACCAACCAACACACCTGTGGGTGATCATCAGTCAACCCACCCCGCCAACACACCAATCGCAGGCATTAAGCCATTTATATCAAATATAATTGTGGACAAGCCACCAAAATAACAGAATTTACGTGGCATTGCCACCATTCAGATTTGTGGCCGAGCCACCAAAATTATGTAGTAGAGCTACCAAAACTTCTCTTCACCATTATCCTATCCCATGCAATTCATGTATATAATGCATAATAAATTACAATAGTTTATTCGGATATTTATTACAAAAAATTATGGCCCATTATAACAATTTATCAAATTGGCCCATTAAGCAGAATATCATCATGGCCCATTTCGCAAATTCTCAGATCGGCCCATATAGCAAATATATCGATTTGGCCCACATAGCAAAATATATCGTTTTGCCCCACATAACAAAATATATCGTTTTGGCCCACATAGCAAAATATATCATTTTGGCCCACATAAAAAAAGATATCGTTTTGGCCCATATAACAAAATATATCGATTTGGTCCATATAACAATTTTATCGATTTTATCAATTTTATCATATGAGAACTAAGCCAATTTTCTCGGTTTCACCTTAATACGATTTTAATCAAACGGTTTACTATCAATATGACATTAATCTCCAACCCACAGAAAACGGTGTGAGATTACACACCTGATTACGATAAGCACTATGCTCTCTCGATCGTCGACACCTAAATTTTATAACGCTCGATTAGTCAACGTACGCGATTTAATAAATCTACTTTAAAACAAACGATCTAAAATTTACCCTCGGGATCGTGAACAACTACGATTTGTCGGTTCTCCCCGGTTGACGGTCCACAACCCGGTGGAAAATCCCGTCGTCGATGCCTCGTAAGTGCGAGCGACCTCGAATAGTCGATTCTCACCGGATGAGGGTCCACAACCTGGAGGAAAGTCTCGAATCACCGAAATAGCCCTTCGCTTGAATTTAAGAGTAGGGATCGTTAATTCGCTCCTTTTTAGATCTCCACTCGACTTTCCATTCGAATCGGTACCACAAGTCTCCATTCGGTTAGATCTTACACAATCGGTATTACAATAAAATATGGATTATCGAAATGGTGAAGATCGGCTTACCACTAATTTCCGAGTGACCAATGATTTGGTAGATTGAGCAATTTAACCCCTATGAATAATATCGGTTAATCATCACCATCTTATCGAATAAAGAATGATTTATAGAATCCTTGAATAACACTTACCTAAAAGATTTTAGAACCGACTTCTAGCGATGATATGATGACTTCGGAAAAAATCCAAGTTTCGGCCTTCCACTATATCTCTACGAGGAAGAAAATGATTTCGAATGAAAGAAAGAAGGTGGTGATCTCGATCAAAATGACCATCCAAACCAAAACAATATTTCGGCATTAAGAGAAATAAA
The DNA here is from genome assembly GCA_025698515.1 of Gossypium sturtianum. Classification (NCBI taxonomy): domain Eukaryota; kingdom Viridiplantae; phylum Streptophyta; class Magnoliopsida; order Malvales; family Malvaceae; genus Gossypium; species Gossypium sturtianum. Next base: position 61,141,418 of record CM046948.1, read on the forward strand.
ATATAATATTGGAAATAACACTTACCGATGGATTAAGGAATAAGTGATAGTTCGAATGAGAAAGAAACAAAGAATGATGAAAAGGTTTCGGTTATGAAGGAAATAAACAATGATATTCGGCTATGGAGGTGTAGATTTTGAGAAGAAAAAGAAAGGTTTGTAAACTTTTGTAAAAAGGAATAGAAAGATGAAAAAGGTGTATTTTTGGGGTTTCGATTCTTGCAAGGAATAAAGAGTGAACAATTTTGTCTCAATGGTTTTGGTGCATTCGGCAATCAAGAAGAAAGAAGAAGAATTTACTTATAATCAACTTGAAGTTTCGGCTATCAAGGAAGATGGACAAAAGGTGAATATGTGACCAATCCAAAGAGAAGAAAAATACACTATTGTGCTAGAAGATTTCGGCAAAGAGAATAGCAAATTGAGAGAAGATGACACTAAAGTTGCAAATGAGATTTTTGACCCAAAACAATACCAAGACCCTACCAAAAGCCAAAGTAAAATTTCAGCCACCTATCTACCCCCAAAACCGTCCACATGCATTGCCATAAGGGTCAAAATTTTGCCAACCATACTTTCCATAGCATTCTCCATGAAATAAGCCACTTGTTCCCTTACTTGCCTTTTCCTTTTGATTCCTTTCCCCAACCTCAACCTTTCCTTAATTCCTTAGCCACCTTACCAAAAATAAAGAAGTCAAACTTGCCATAAATACCTCTTGGACGACACTTAAGGAAAGAGTGCAAAAATATAAGTCAAAAATTGCACACAAAGGGATTCTAACCTCTTCCCTCAAGGTACTACATGTGGTGCCTTAACCTTCTTACCAATAGCTCATTTATGCTAGCTATTTACTCAATTATTTCCATATGCTTTAAGGTCACTTACTCCATCTCCTTAAAGTACTAAATGCCAAAAATTTTCACTAGGTCCAAATGAACCCCGAGTCTTCTCAGGACCTCCTAAACATACACAATTAATAATTTAACTAGCTTAACACCAAAAACAATGCAACACATAAAATTCCAAATTTTAGGATGTTACTGTAGACAATTCCTGCATCCAACCAGTTTATCTGCTCCTTTTTAACCACCTCCTTCATTGCTAGATTGAGACGTCGCTGAGTGTCGACTACTGGTTTCTTTCCATCATCCAATCTTGTTTTATGCTGACATAAAACTGGATTGATTCCTTTAATATCAGCAATGGTCCACCCAATAGCTTTTTTATGAGCTTTTGGCACATCCAATAGTGCTTTCTCTTACTCCACTGATAAACTTATTGCAATGACTACTGGTAAAGTGTTGTTGTCACCCAAATACTCATATTTCAAGTGTGTAGGAAGGGGTTTTAATTCCAACATAGGTTGTTTGACAATTGACGGAGTCATCTTTGTTGGAAATTTCTCTGATTGATGCAAAGGTTTTTTATATTGTCTTTTCTACACCAACTGATGAATGTGTTCCAACTGCTTTTCGAATAGTTTTTTCAAAAAATTTGTCTTCTAAGATTTCTTCAACATCTGAAGTGCAATCTTCATCTGCGCTCAATTGCCCTTCCATGCCTTCCTCGTTGTCTTATTTTACCTCATTGATTCCCATTACTTCTTCTGTTAATTCTATTTCTCTTATTTTTCTTCAAGTATAATCATTACTGCTCACTATTTCAAGGAGCATAATAATTTCCTGAGTCATTTTTTTACCAAACACTTCCTCCAACCATTATGTCAAATTGTTCTTTGCTCTCCTGATCTAAATCTGTATAAAAGTTTCGTAATTGAATGATTGTATTAATTTCACCCTCTAGAGCCTTTCATACAATTATCTTGAATCTGTCCCATGCTTGACCAAGCATTTCGATGTGACTCTGTTTGAATTGTAATAGTTCCTCATTTGTTTTTAACATCACAGTCATAGGCATAATCCTTTGTAAGATTACGATTTACGATTTATGATTTACTCGGCAAACTTATCTCCTGACCTCGTTTAACCTTGTTTACTTCCTAGGGTTGTCAAGCCTAGGGTTTAAGAACACATAATCTATACCAACTAATCCTATCGAAAAACCCTAAATCCTTTATTAATCATGTCCCTATCCACTCGTTAATCTCCCTTAAGGGATTTAGTCACTCATGATATTCATAATCTCAATCTTAATTGAAATAAAAATGTAAAACACGAATAAATCTAAAAAGAAAATAGATGTAGAAATAATCTTGTCGATGTCTATTGAAGCGTAGAGTAGGAAATCTCTCGATTAGGATAACACGAATCTTCATTTGCAAAGGAAAAGAAATTGAAACACGTCAATTGAATAAAAGAACTCTTGGATCAAAATTTATTCCAAGAGGAAAGAACAAAGGGTTTTTAAGTAAAGAAAAGAAAACTTAATCTAAACCCTATTCTTAAACTACGAGGGTTTTTGGATGCGTTTAAAATGACTTAGTTACATCAAACCCCTAAGGTTTTATTTATAGGAGTGTTTCCAGCCCGAATTAGGTCCTTGGTACGTGCTAAGTCTTCGTATAAAGTTAATTGTGAGGATGAAAATAACCCTAGAATGCTTAGGCTTCACATTGGCCCTATGTCGTGCCATGGCTTGTGTATGGCGCGACACGACACTCATTTTATGCAATCTTGGGTTCGTGTCATGCTTTAGCGGCTCAGAAAGCTTGCACATCACTCGTCCCACGGTCCTACGTCCGTTGGGCCTATAATTCATCATCCTTCACACTCAAATCAACACATTAGAACTATCTAAGGCCTATGTCGGCCTAAAAGGTACTAGCATTCAAAAAATTGTGTAAAAACACTTATTTTATTATCTTTTACTACTAAACTACTAAAACCAAAAAATGCAATAATAAATACTAAAATAGCTAGAAAATAAGCTCCTTTAGTACAGAAATAGACCGAAATTACTACTATATTTGACATCAGGTCAAATGTCTTGTTAGGATCCGATGCCCTTAGTGTAATATTTTCATCTAAGTATACTTGTATTTTTTAAACAAATTTTGGTTTAATAAAATTTTCATTAATTTCATTAATATCCTTTGTATATTATTCTCAATGCTTTTGCATGCAAAAAAAAAAAAATGGAATCACATATTAGCTTATTGGTTATCTAATGTGTAACTAATACTAAGCGGTATTACGTGATCAGATCGTAATATGGAAAGACAACTTATATTAGTAGATGAACTAAAATATGTCCTTAGTCTAATCAGAAATTAGCAAACCGATTGAAAGAATAATGTGTCGTTTCTCAAGTCTAATGGGGGAGAAGCTTTGTCTTAAGCATTAGAGCATATGACTCTCAAAAGATAAAGACATAAATGTGAATGAATAGACTGACAGTATATCGGACAAGACCCAAGAAGAATAGATCCTAGATTTGTTTATGGATTTGTTCACTTGTGATGTTCATAGTGTGGCATACGTTAATCTTGAGGGGATGATGGACTATGTATGTGTGACTCATATACTTTGATGTAAGTAAAAACTTGAGTTCAAATAAATAAGAAACTGAAAGTTGGTGTGTTGGGTATACGACTTCTGTAGTATGTAACATCATTTACTATTGTGGAATTCATAGCCCAACTAATAGGTAAATGATATCCTCTCATTGGAATTACATGATAGATGAAAAGTAATCGTGGTCATGGATCGTTTGTCTTTGTAATAAATGACTTTATTACTATTTGATAGTAATTGACTTTTCATGAAGGAAAATGTAATGGTTACCATGAGATAAAATAGGATCCTACTGGGAGAACATATTTATCCCAAAGAGATTAAGGATATCCTATGAGGGTAACACACTCATGACAAGGTCATTGGACGAGCACTTATTGAGTATATTTCGTAATGTTATATAATGAGGGGGAACTCAATCATGATATTATAATGGAATGACTTCTTACTAAATAAGTTTATAATTAATAGGTGAAAAACTGGAACTTAATTATAAATTATTTGAGTCATAATTACATATGTCCAATCAGTCCCTATGCTAGCTCGTTGAAACCAAAAATGAATTGCATGTAGAACCAAATGAATAGAAATGGTGAAGTTACAAAAATGAGCTACATTTACCAATGAATGTGTTTTAGAAATGATAAAGTTAGAGAAATGAGCAATATTTACCAATGAATGTGTTTTCTCACTAAGTATGGAAATTACTTGAGAATTAATTTAAGGTTTTCATATTATTATTTAATTAATTATAATTAAATAACTGAAGTTCAAAATCAAATGAAATTAATTAGTTTTTATGAATCTATTGAATAAGGAAATTAAATATATTTCCTTATAAATTCTTTTATAGTAAAGTTGTCATTACTTTAACGAAATTAGAAATGGGTTGAGAAAATTATTTAATTGAGAAATTAATTTAGTTAATACAATTATTTTAGTTAATTATTATTTATTTATTTTGGGAATATAAAACATATATTATGCTAGATAAAATTATATAGTGCTAGGTCAAAAGTTCAGAAATAACATATGGACTCAATACATGAGAGGCTTAATTCTCCTCATTTTACATGTGAGGTGTGACAACACTAGTGTTTATCTAAGGCGTGCCGCCCCTTCTTCTAGTTAGACCAGAAGATTGTTTTTCTATTAAATAAATATTATTTGTGTTATACTTATTCAACCAGGATTATCCTATCGTTCCCTATAAATAGATGGCATTGGTAAAGATATTAACACATAAGTTTATTCTGCTAGAAAGTAGTGGAAATTTATTTTCTTAGAATAAATTCTATTTTCTAGGAATAATAATTTTTATTGTTTCTATTGACAGAATTACTTCTTACTGAAAGTAATAAATCATTTTTGGTTGTGTTTGGTTCTTATTGTTTGAGCCCACAACGCAATTTGAGGTACGAGGATAGTAGAGAAGGTAGTTTGAGTGAAAGTTGAGAACACTTTGAATTTGTCATACGCAAAACACATGTACTTTTCAGTAGAATGTTTATTACTATAAATATCATAAATTGGCTAGGTTTTGAACATATTTAAACTTTCGTTGTAATAGTAAATCGTTTTCATAATCAGATTTTCCAACACGTCCCCCTTTTAATATTTCTTTTATCTTTCAATAAAATAAATTTAAACTCTTATTAAATTACTTTACAATTATTCTCATTCACATTGAAGGCTCCACTTGTCCCAGATCCCATTTCGATTAACACCTCCAGCATCGAATAATATCGCTAGACTCATTTTCTTTTTCCCTTTCAATTGTTTTCAGTCTATATTTGAGAATAAATCCTCAAAATAGTCAAAAATGCGCCCTAAGATTTTAAACTTTATTTGGTCGAATCTTCACCACCAACAGTTCGATAGTCGTACAACTTCAATTATGACCTCTTATCATTCCGTGTAACTCTTAACTGTTCAAATCTAGAGAATATCTCTTTAAATCTCAAATATCAAATGAACCTAAAAAAATTCTAAAACCTTCCATTTTGTGTTTTGAAAAGTTGAAAAACATTTTTTTCATGTTTTTTGATAAATTACGTACAATTAAAATTTTGCCTAGTTAAAATATTGTGAACAAGAGTATGCTAAGTATTTATAATTGATACAAACTTTACATCAAAATTTAAATCAATATTTATCTTTTTAAATTTATGAACTTATCAAATTTATTTATGTTATCTAGTTAAAAAATTAATTGTTGGGATAATTTTATTTTAAAAATTAAAGTATATTGATCAATTATTTTTGGTGAGATAATTTCTAAGTAAATAAGATTTAAATACACTTGTTATATGATAATTGTTGAGATATTTAGATATTAATAGGGAGAAATTATTTCATGGACCATTCTCATCATGTAACAGTCCGGTTTATACTCTCGTCGGAACAGTGGTTTCGGGACCACAACTCCGAGTCAGTAAATTATTTTAATATTGTTTTCTGTGCCTATGATATGTGATTAAGCATGTGATAAATTTCGTGAGTTAATTTGTGCATGCTGTGTGATTAATTTGATAAAAGGACTAAATCGTGAAAAAGGTAAAAGTAGCCTTCTAATTGATTGAGTAGCCTAATTGTTGTGTCTCCTTAAATAGGAGGATTTATGTTGCAAATTTGCCAAAAGTGAGAGTAGTGGACGGCATAATGAAAAATATGTTGTTATATATATATATATATTATATAAAAGTTTAATTAATGAAAATAACATATTATATGTTATAATAATAATAAAAACAAAGCTTGGAAATAGTGCTCATTTTACATGTTCTTCCACCGAATGTGAAAGAAAAAGAAAGGAAGAAAACCATTTAGGGTTCGGCACTCATCTAGTCCAATTAAGGTAAGTTTTGACTTTGATTTTTGATGATTTTTATATTTTTGAGATTGTTGCTTAGTCTACTATCAAGCCCATGTTGTAATTTGAAGAATTGATGATGTTTATGAGATGTGCCATTGATGAAATGGTGAGCTTTGTGATAAGTTTTGATGTTAAATGAAAGATATGTGTTTAATGAACATATGTTGTTCTTGAATTTTTGATGAATTTAGCTAATTAAGGCTAAATTGAGAAAATAGCAATTTGAGGGACTAAATTACAAATTTGATGGAAAATATGGGCTTGTATGATGTACATAAGCATTCGGCTAAGCATGAGCATGTGATGATTTTGTGTATTTGATGTTTTGAGAAAAATGGACTAAATTGATAAAATGTACAAATGTGAGGGCTAAATTGCAAATTTCCCTAAATATGTATATTTGGATTGAATTGGATGAGTTAGTGAACAAAAGGGTTAAATTTGAATATTTATAGATCAAGAACTGAAGAAATCAGACTTAGATCGCGGGAAAGCGAAAGTAACCGAGTAGCCATTTCCATTTTCGTTAAACCAAACTCGAGGTAAGTCATTATACAAATAAACGTGTTTATATTGAATTATGTATGTTTATGTGACTATTCATAATAATAAATGTTTACGAAATGTTGTGTATATGAATTCCAAGATAAGATCGATTTAATGATAATGTCCGAAAAGCCCCGTACGAACCTAGGAATAGATAGGATTAGCTATGTCATGACATAGGTGTTTGTTCTGTGATAATATGTAAGACCACGTTTGGGACGTTGGCGTTGATTAAGGAATTTGTGTAAGACCATGTCTGGGACGTTGGCATCGATATAAGATTTACGTGTAAGACCATGTCCGGGACATTGGCATCGTATTATTTTGTGTATGATAAACCGAAATAGTAACATATTTTAATCCCACATTTAGTATGCTTTTGGATGAATTATCCCTTGATTTATGTAAAAAGTTGCTCTTAATCCTTTCTTTTCATGTCTTACTCAGGAAAGCACCCAATGATAAAAAGAACGAGAAACGGGCTCAAAACGGACCAAAACGAACCAAAGAGGAAATCGACACGGCCTGGACTTGGACCCACACGGCCGTGCCAAGTCAATCATCTAGAACGCGGTCTAACCCCGACTCACACGGCCGTGTCTCATTAAAGAATTCTGAACACGGCCTGGCCACGATTCACACGGGCGTGCGCCATGGCCGTGCCTTTGCCGTGGAGAAGAGCAATTTCATTCGGGAAAGGATACTTAGGGAGAAAGAAACATATTTCAAAAGCCTATAAATACTGTCGAAACCATCTTAAATTTTGTTTTAAAAAACGGGGATCGACTTTTAAAAACGAAAACGGGAGTCGCCACCAATCCTTTTGTACTTAGGTGTGACTGGATCACCTTAAAAAACATTTTATTTTAAAACATATTGATTTTGGTCTACGAAAACGAGAAAACGGGTTCGGGATTTGGTTACGCATGAGGAAGGATTAGCACCCTCATAACGCCCAGAAATTGGTACCTAATCGATAAAATCATGACCTAATGTTGAAACTTTAAAAAAATTAAAAAATAGACCTTTTATTTGAAGAAAAAAAAACCCAGACTTACCTATCTCAAAGAAATAAAACACCATACCCAGTAAGTTAGGGTATAGTATCTCATGACTTTAAAACTAAGCACGTCTTTATTTTAGAAAATTCCTTCCTCGAGATGCAAAACGTCGAACCAATAAGTTAAGGCACAACGATCCGAATTCCCAAGAATAGGTTTTTATTATTATTTGGAATTGGTAAATATCAGTTTTTTTAAGGAAAAAGGGATAGGTAATAACTAAAGTTTCACGAGAAAAATCGAACCCAATAAGTTAGGGCAAAATTCTTCTCGAAATCCTTCAAATATCACATATCGCCGTATTTTAAAAACCATTTGAAATAAATATTTTGATTCGAAAGGTATTTTTTAAACCTGGTTTGAGTGAGACATATATATACGTCAATTCAACCTAATTACAAATGATATTAACAATAAATAATCAATGATATAACATGAATAAATAAATAATAAGGAAAAATGCTAAAGCAGTAATAAACAAATATAAAGATAATTAATAAAAATCATAATATATAATAAATAATATAAAATATCTAATAAAAATATATAAGGATTATAATAAAAATAATTAGTAAATAATATGTATTAATCATAAAAATTATATATGTAATAAATAATATAAATAAAATAGGTTATATATTATAATAAACTTTATACAAAACAAGATTTTAAAACCAATATATATAATATAGTACTTAAAAATATAATATAATAAATAATATATAAATATTAAAATAATATATAAATTATTAAACCAAGTGAAATAATATATGGTGATAATTAAATATATATAAAGATAATGCATAAAAATATATAAAATAATAAAAATATAATATAAATAATATAAGTGAAACATGTTATAAAATATAAATAAATTTTATACAAAAATAAAATTTTAAAAATAATATATGATATAATATAATACTATATAAAAAATTTTAAAAACATATAATATAGTAATTAATAATATATAATGAAAGTAATTTTGAGCTAAATAAAATAATAAATAATAATTATTTAATATATAAAAGATATATATATTTATACTATTAATATATTAATATATAAATAATAAAGAAAATAATATGGACAATTTAATAAAATAATTTAATACAATATTAAAATAATAAATAAAAAATAAAAAATAAAACAAAGAAGACAGGGTTAAAAAGCAATTAGAACAGATACAAAAGAATGAATTAAAACGCGCATTAAAATCCCAGGGACTAATATGGAAATTAAGCCTTTTATTTAAAACGGTGTCATTCCCATTTTACTTTTTAAAATGATCGAGGGACTAAATTGGAACAAAAACAAATTTTGGGGCTAATTTAATAAATAACAAAAATGCGGATTGGACTGAATTAGAATTAAAACAAATTGAGGAAGGACCGAAAAGGAAATTATGCCATTTTACAAAAACACGCGGATCCTGGTCGGGTATTTGGGTCAACGCGCGGGTCGGCCAAGGGGAAAACGACATCGTTTTCAAACCGTATATAAGGCCGAATTTCCTAAAAAATTTCATTTTTTTTAGTTTCAAAAAAAAAAAGAGAGGGGTGCACTCCGGAATCCCTGCCTAGGCGATTTCCGGCGAGGATTCCGGCGAAATTCCGGTGCCGATGACCACCGTCCGTCGCCGTGAACGGCTGCCGGAATTCAGAAAAAAGGTAATTTTTCACTTTTTTTTATGTACTTTAATATATATGTTATATAATAAAAAAATGAATATGATAGAGTAAAAAAAAAATATAGTATTCGAAAAGAAATAAGAGAAAAAAAATGAAATCTTTACTGATTTGGATGCTTTCACTTTGTATTGATTCTTTGTGTATTCGTGACCTTTTTTTTGCTCTCCGTATCCCCCTTTTTACAAGTTATTTTGGGGTTTTATAGCCCCTAAAATAATGAAAAAAAAAGAAATACAAATATTTTGTTTCTATTTTTTGCTGTTCTTTCCTTCTTTGCAGGTCAACGGAGAGAATCTCGGTGGCAAAGGGTTGTCCGTGCATTGATGGCGGCGTGACCGAGGGCTGGTGTCGAGGATCTGATTATGGCGCGAAGAGGGGCTTGTTGACTCTTGCGGCGCCTAGGGTTTTAGAAACCCTAGGCCATTGCTGATCCTTCTCATGTTTTGGGCCCCTTTGGGCCGTATAGTAGGTTTAGAGTCATTGGGTTAGTTCATTTAGGATCTAGGCCGAGGTGTTTTGGGCATTTAATTTGGGTCGGTGTTTGGAATATGTAATCAGGCTCTGGTTTTAGCCTTGTAACCTGATTTGTGGGACGTTTATTATTGTTTGTTTTTATTGTATGGGCCCAGGGCAAAAATGGGACTCTTCAGCTGCCCCTCTTTGCTCATTATCGTGTAACGAGAATAGAGCAAAGACTATAAAAGGACCAATTTTGCCCAGTCTTGGCCGAGCCTCGACTTCTTGATCCTCGTCTTCTTCAAATGATTCCAACTCCACTGCAACTTGAACGGTACTAGAACTTCATCTTGATTTCAGTAAGTTTGATAGCTTCAACTTCATGAAGGCAGTATCCACTATCTTTTGATCTGCTCCACTGCAAACTCGGGGAGACAGGATTTGATGTCTTCAGTTTGCTCCTTTGCTATCTTCAGGAAAATTTCATTCTTCAGTTTGATCCACTAGGGAACAAAATCTGAAATTTTCAATTTGCTTCCTTACTATCTTCAGGAAGACTTCATTCTTCAGTTTGATCCACTAGGGAACAAAATCTGAAATTTCATTCTTCAGTTTGCTCCACTACCATTTCTAGGGAACAAAATCTAAAATTTCATTCTTCAGTTTGCTCCACTACCATTTCTAGGGAACAAAATCTGAAATTTCAATTTGTTTCCTTACTATCTTCAGGAAGACTTCATTCTTCAGTTTGCTCCACTACCATTTCTAGGGAACAAAATCTGAAATTTCATTCTTCAATTTGCTCCACTACCATTTCTGGGGAACAAAATCTGAAATTCCAATTTGCTTCCTTACTATCTTCAGGAAGACTTCATTCTTCAGTCTGCTCTACTAAGGAACAAAATCTGAAATTTTCAATTTGCTTCCTTACTATCTTCAGGAAGACTTCATTCTTCAGTTTGATCCAGTAGGGAACAAAATCTGAAATTTCATTCTTCAGTTTGCTCCACTACCATTTCTAGGGAACAAAATCTGAAATTTCAATTTGCTTCCTTACTATCTTCAGGAAGACTTCATTCTTCAGTCTGCTCTACTAAGGAACAAAATCTAAAATTTCAATTTGCTTCCTTACTATCTACAGGAAGACTTCATTCTTCAGTCTGCTCCATTAGGGAACAAAATTTGAAATTTTTTATTTTGCTACACCGTCCTCTGAGGGACCTGTCCTGTATATTTGAATGTATTATGGATGACTTTTGCATGAATGCAGAATGTCATGAGAATGATGATTAGGATGCATGATCAAAATAAATCTAATGCTCCTAACTAAATGATTTTAAGGATAACATTTGCATGAATGCAGAATGTGATGAGGATGATTTCCTCTTCTTTTTTTGTTTGAAAAACGATTAGGACACCATGATCAAAATGAATCAAATGCTCCTAATTGGAGATGTGAGAATGATCCTTTTTGTGTTTGGGTTGTCATTGTTCACGGTTCTTCAAGGTTCTATCTCTGATGCGTTACCATGCTTTCTTATTCAGCTAGTACCTTTGACAGAAAACCCAAAGAAACAATCAATTCTGTTCAACAAGCTTGCCCTGCTATGATTTCAGAGTCCCTTCCACTGTACCTTTTGAGACATAAAGTTCCCACTGCAACTTCAGGAGAATAATCATTTGGTTCCTTGCATCTTTTTGTTACCACTTAGAGGTACAAAACTTGTATCATTTTCAATCAACTTAATTTGTTATACCATTCTCTGGGTGTAACAACCAGATGTATGTGCCTTTCAACATTTCCAAACCTTAGGCTTAGTGAGTTTTAAACAATAGTCCTGTTTCAGGTTCCTATATTATTTAAAGAACTTCCAGAGTAATGTACCAAACTCCTTTTATGAAAATATTATTAGTCCAATAATCATTATTTCAATATAAAATTCTTGAAAAAGATCACACAAAAAATGGACGAGAAAGAAATTAATCAGGAGCATGGCTCGAAACAAATAACCTAATCAAAGATAACCAAGGCAATAAATGAAAATTTGATTGGTGCATCTTAAATAGAATAAAGTAAACAAAGATTGCAAAGGCTATAAAAGAAAATTGATTGGGGTATTTCTTTGAAAAGAAAAAAGTAATCAAAGATAAAAAATTTAAATTGGGTAAGATGGGAAACTAGGTGCCCTAGATATCGCAGTCTGAGCTTCTCTGTTCAAACTTCTTGAGGACCATTTTAAACTCAATATGTGCTCAGGGGATCCAGAGTACTTTGTCGATGCCCCAAGACGCAGCATACTTCCTTATTGTTAATTCAAGTATAGCAAGACTACCACATGCCCTATCTTTGTTCAAAATTTGAGCCGCCCTTTTTGGGTTTTCAACTCAAATCCCCTTTGGTCTCAAAGTGCCCTTTGCGGGTTTTCGCCTTGGCCTCTCCTTCTTTTTATTTATTTTTTTTTTTTGAATTTGGACTCAAGGCACCCTTTACGGGTTTTCACCTTTCCCCTATCAGGTAAAATACTTCTTGATTGAACCTGAATTCACCGGATTGGGCAAGTCTTCGCCATCTATCTCAGTCAATATCAATGCTCCTTCAAAACAGATCTTCTTTATAACATAAAGTCCTTTCCAGTTTGGCATCTGCTTTCTTCTGAAATTATTTTGTAGGAGAAACATCTGTTTCAACATCAGGTTCCCCTTGTGGAATTCTCTAGAATGAACCTCTTTGTCGTAAGCTCGCATCATCTGACCGTGATGGATAACATTTAACCTTTTCTTCAATTTGTTTCAATTGGCAAAATGCTTCAATTCCATAAACCAATGGGTAAAGTGTTGCCCCAGTGAAGATTTTAGCCGACGTTCAATAAGACAGAGGGTAAATGGTAACTTCTTATGCCAATCTTTACAAGTCTTAGCCACCTTTTTTTTTACAACTTTTGTTGCACTGTGATATGCTGCCTGATCTTTGGACAAAATTGTAAACTTTGGCTTTGTACAGTTATTTAAACACGATCCTTTATGGCATTCTGCTAGCATCTGATCTTTTTTTTTTTACGATTTGATGGCTATCGACTTTGTAACATTGGCATATGAAGCTGCTTCCACCCTCTTAGTGAAGTAAACGACGACTATGCCGATGAATCAATAAAAGCTTTTGACGAGATTGGCCCCATCACACCCATGCCCCACATATGAAAAATTTGTGAAGAACTGGAGTGGGCCTATGAATTGTCTCCTTTAATACAGCATAACTGATAACATCCCTTTTTATGTAGATCAACAATGCTCGATCCTCATGTGTAGCCCGCATCTTAATAGTCCAGGCATGTCCTGATATGATCGTGCAAAACATTTTTGAATTCTTGAAAATAACTCAATGATGTCTCGCATTATTTCTATGGTGAGCTAGGCTTCGATCTTCATCCCTTTTCTAGGCTTATAATATCCATTGACCCTTTTTTGAATAAGGTCTATTTTTCATCTTGTTGGACCATTCTTAACAAATCAGAAGGTATGTTACAATCTCTGTCATCTTCAAAGTCCTGAGATCCCCTAGACCCATATCTCATTCAAAAAGGGACTTAGTAACAACGTCGCTCATATCGTTGATATCTTGGTACCTAGGTATGAAGGAAAGAAATCCAAAGAATAAATGATTCTAGGGATGATTATTTGTATGGTATGGTTATGAATAAATAATGAACGAATATTGTAAAACAAAAGGATGTACAATATGAAATGAAAAGAATAAAAGAATATTTGCTTTAAAAAAAATGCATTTTATTGAAATAAAGTTTCGGACACAAGCCTATTTCACAAAAAGGGTTCTTGCTGCCTCTAGGCTTAAGGCAACAAGCATGTTTTGCACATTACTATAGATCAGCTCTAAAAAAAAAAATAAGGATCTCTTCCACAATCCTATTATTCAAAACACTCCCAAGTATACAAGGGTTTAGAAACTTCGTTCCCCTATTCCTTCTTCGCTTTTGATTTCTTCAAGGGATAGCAACTTTCTTGTCTCCTCCAACAATTATCACATTTACTGCCTCGTCAAAGTGATCAGGTTTTGATGAATCGTCAATCTTCACGATTCCCATTTTAATGAACTTTTCAACCAACTTTTTAAACGTAGTGCTGTTTTCAATTGAATGACCCTTTATTCCCGCGTGGTACTCGCATTGAGCATTTTCGTTATACCATTTTGGGAACGGAGGTTGCAACGGTTTCAAATAAAATGGGAACACCACGCGTGCATATAATAAAGAATGATACATCTCCTTATACGTCATTGGGATTGGCGTAAATTGGATCTTTTTAGCATTTTGTCTGGAGCCTGATTCTTGTCTTGTCGACCCTTGTTGCCCGGCAGTGATTACCTTTGGCTGATTAACATTAATTGCTTTTGAGTACCCTTTGTTGTATGTACTCGTTGTAACATCCCGAAATTGGGCTTAGTAGAATTGGGCCCAATGGGCCTTGAGCGTAGTAGTGTTTAAAATTTTTTTTAGAATAAGAAAACGGATCTAAGACAAGTTGGACCTATTAGGTGTGTGATTTTGGAAGGTTAGGGGGCTTCTATGAAGTCTCGGGATCAAACTTGAGCTTTAGGAAAATTTTGGTTTTAGGTGAAAAAAACCCTGGGAGTTAGTAGGTAGGCTTTAAGAATAAAATGTGGAGAAAAATGTCACAAGTGGAGTGTGTGGTGTAGTGGCAAAGTGACGCCACTTAGGGAGCAAGGGGGTGACGCCACAAGGAAGGAAGGAGGTCCAAGGTTCAAGGCGTGGAACTTGCATTTCTTTTAGATTATTTTATTAAATGGATTTAGACTTTGGCCATAGACTTATCTTTAGTTAGGCATGTTTTAAGACACAAGAGGAGCTTGTGACTTAGTGGCTAGCGGCGTGGATTATGTTACAAGGGAGCCTGAGTTCGAATCTCATGACAAGCAAGGGAGTATTTATTTTGCTAAGTTGGGGCGGCAAGAGTTTGAGTTGGATTTAAACTCTCATCGATGGAAGGATTCCACATCGGAAAGATAGAAAGAGGGGAGGTGAGAAGCTGGCTATATATAAGAACTAGCTATGAGGAGAGTAAGGACACCTTGGTTGGCGTTTGGGCACAGGAGTGGTCGGAGCGCGGATTAGCACCAGATTCCTATTAGGTGTGTATTCTCTCTACTCTAGTTGTAGAGCGACAAATGCCGAATGCTGGTCACACGGCGATAGTAGCCACACGAGCGTGCGAGCACACGTGTGGGGGCTTTGACGCGATAGTTGAGGCCATCATTAGTATTCTTGTGGGTTGATGTTGTTTGGGCCACGATGGGCCGATAGAGGCCGAGTGGGCCCAATGGGCCCGTGGGCCCATATGAGTAGATTATATGATTGTGTAGTATATATTAGACTGGACGAGCGTGTGGGCCCGAATGGGCTAAAATCGGGTTTTAGGCCAAATAGTCCGGTAACGACCGAAAATGGTAGCCGAGTCACTCGGGGCGACATTAGGCCTTCGGAAAGGCCATTGCAAGTGCGAAATTACTGAAATACCCTCGATAGGTAAATTACGAAAATACCCTTGGTAGGTAAAATTACTGTTATACCCTTAGAGGTTGATTACCTTGATTATGTTGTATTCTGTTTATCTGATTATGATGGTAATTCATGTTATATGTTATATTTGATATATGTTTTGCATACATGACATACTGCATACACGAATTATTATGTCATATTGTATGGGCTTTGGGATATGATTGAAAGGGGAAGTGTGATTCGATGACTGTCACAGTGGTTTGGTACCACAGTGGGTTGGCCCCACATGTTGTTATTAGTGACTATGTCATAGTGGTTTTGTACCACAGTGGTTTGGCACCACATATATATATTTATCAGTGATTTGTCACAATGGTTTGGTACCACAGTGGGTTGGCCCACATATATTTATCCGTGACCGTCACAGTGGTTTGGTACCACAGTGGGTTGGCCCCACATATTTATATCAGTGACTCTGTCACAGTGATTTGGTATCACGGTGGTTTGGTACCACGATGGCTTGGTGCCACAGGTGTTTGGGTGATCGGTGATGTAGAGGATGGAAAACTAGGTTAATTTGGGTTGCATTGCATACAATTGTTGATATGCCATGTTGTGAGGGCTAAGGCCCAATGTGTTCTGTGGGCTTAGGCCCAGATTGCATTCGTAAGAGGAAATACACACTGAGTCTCGGTGACTCACCCCTCTGTTTTAACTTTTGCAGGTAATCCCTAGCTTGAGGATTTGGAGCCGAGGTGGACTCTGTGGTGGCCATACGTCATCACTTCAGTAAATTAAGTGTTATTTTCTTTTAAATTTCATTTTAATTCGGAACTATGTTCTGTAATAAGGCCACTGGGATTTTAATTTGGTTTTTGTTTTAATGCGGTTATTATCTATGATGAAATGATCAATACAGAGTTTTCCTAAAAACACAAATAACTGTTTTCTAAAATATTAATGAACGGTTCACAAACTACTGATAATCAAAACTCAAAATTTTTAAATGATCGCAAATTTTTAAAACTACGTTTCCTTGTGACATACTAGATCCGGTCGTAACGTGTAGGCTGTGTTTGGGGTGTTACAATTATGGTATCAGAGCCAGGTTTCAAAACTCGGCTGTGGAATGGGTTCGACAATGTTTTCCAAAAATTGGTTTGAAATATGATTTAAAAAAATACATGTTTTCTGGAAGTATGGCACCCGAGTCTCCGGCACCAAATCCGTAAGTTCCCTTTTTACTATACTATATTTTGTGCTGAAATGACTTTATTTATGATATTTATTCTGTGTGTTTGGTTTGGATATGATGTTTTGATATAGTAATTTGTTGAGTATGAGATATTGCTTGCTTCTTTGGTTAGACGTTGGTTGTGTGAAAAGGTTCCAAGATTAAGATAGAAAGAGAATTAGGGGTATTAGAATCAGAGTGCGCAGCGAAAGCGTAGTGTGCTAGGTTAGGATGTGCGATTGTTCCTATAGTTGGAAATTTCGAGGACGAAATTTCTTTAAGGAGGGTAGATTTGTAACATCCCGAACTTGGGCCTAGTAGAATTGGGCCCAATGGGCCTTGAGCGTAGTAGTTTTTAAAATTTTTTTTAGAATAAGAGAACGGATCTAAGGCAAGTTGGACCTATTAGGTGTGTGATTTTGGAAGGTTAGGGGGCTTCTATGAAGTCTCGGGATCAAACTTGAGCTTTAGGAAAATTTTGGTTTTAGGTGAAAAAAAACCCTGGGAGTTAGTAGGTAGGCTTTAAGAATAAAATATAGAGAAAAATGTCACAAGTGGAGTGTGTGGTGTAGTGGCAAAGTGACGCCACTTAGGGAGCAAGGGGGTGACGCCACAAGGAAGGAAGGAGGTCCAAGGTTCAAGGTGTGGAACTTGCATTTCTTTTAGATTATTTTATTAAATGGATTTAGACTTTGGCCATAGACTTATCTTTAGTTAGGCATGTTTTAAGACACAAGAGGAGCTTGTGACTTAGTGGCTAGCGGCGTGGATTATGTTACAAGGGAGCCTGAGTTCGAATCTCATGACAAGCAAGGGAGTATTTATTTTGCTAAGTTGGGGCGGCAAGAGTTTGAGTTGGATTTAAACTCTACTGATGGAAGGATTCCACATCGGAAAGATAGAAAGAGGGGAGGTGAGAAGCTGGCTATATATAAGAACTAGCTATGAGGAGAGTAAGGACACCTTGGTTGGCGTTTGGGCACAGGAGTGGTCGGAGCGCGGATTAGCACCAGATTCCTATTAGGTGTGTATTCTCTCTACTCTAGTTGTAGAGCGACAAATGCCGAATGCTGGTCACACGGCGATAGTAGCCACACGAGCGTGCGAGCACACGTGTGGGGGCTTTGACGCGATAGTTGAGGCCATCATTAGTATTCTTGTGGGTTGATGTTGTTTGGGCCACGATGGGCCGATAGAGGCCGAGTGGGCCCAATGGGCCCGTGGGCCCATATGAGTAGATTATATGATTGTGTAGTATATATTAGACTGGACTAGGTGAATCTCATATCTGTGGCTAAATTTGTGCTAGTTGGGCCACACGAGCGTGTGGGCCCGAATGGGCCGAAATCGGGTTTCAGGCCCAATAGTCCGGTAACGACCGAAAATGGTAGTCGAGTCGCTCGGGGTGACATTAGGCCTTCAGAAAGGCCATTGCAGGTGCGAAATTACTGAAATACCCTCGATAGGTAAATTACGAAAATACCCTTGGTAGGTAAAATTCTTTATTATACCCTTAGAGGTTGATTAGCTTGATTATGTTGTATTTTGTTTATCTGATTATGATGGTAATTCATGTTATACGTTATATTTGATATATGTTTTGCATACATGACATACTGCATACACGAATTATTATGTCATATTGTATGGGCTTTGGGATATGATTGAAAGGGGAAGTGTGATTCGATGACTGTCACAGTGGTTTGGTACCACAGTGGGTTGGCCCCACATGTTGTTATTAGTGACTATGTCATAGTGGTTTGGTACCACAGTGGTTTGGCACCACATATATATATTTATCAGTGATTTGTCACAGTGGTTTGGTACCACAGTGGGTTGGCCCCACATATATTTATCCGTGACCGTCACAGTGGTTTGGTACCATAATGGGTTGGCCCCATATATTTATATCAGTGACTCTGTCACAGTGATTTGGTATCACAGTGGTTTGGTACCACAGTGGCTTGGTGCCACGGGTGTTTGGCTGATTCAGGTGATGTAGAGGATGGAAAACTAGGTTGGGCTGGGTTGCATTGCATACAATTGTTGATATGCCATGTTGTGAGGGCTAAGGCCCAATGTGTTCTGTGGGATTAGGCCCAGATTGCATTCGTAATGAGAAATACACACTGAGTCTCGGTGACTCACCCCTCTGCTTTAACTTTTGCAGGTAATCCCTAGCTTGAGGATTCGGAGCTGAGGTGGACTCTGTGGTGGCCATACGTCGTCACTTCAGTAAATTAAGTGTTATTTTCTTTTAAATTTCATTTTAATTCGGGACTATGTTCTGTAATAAGGCCACTGGGATTTTAATTTGGTTTTTGTTTTAATGCGGTTATTATCTATGATGAAATGATTAATACGGAGTTTTCCTAAAAACACAAATAACTGTTTTCCAAAATATTAATGAACGGTTCACAAACTACTGATAATCAAAACTCAAAATTTTTAAATGATCGCAAATTTTTAAAACTACCTTTCCTTGTGACATACCAGATCCGGTCGTAACGTGTAGGCCGGGTTTGGGGTGTTACACTCGTATTATTCACCTCGTCATCCTTTTTCCTAGGAGCAGACCTTTTAGTGGTTTCCCCTGCTTCAATTTTGCCACCTCTTATGGCATTTTCAATCATCTCTCCTGCCATCAGTATATCCGCAAAGCTCCTAGTAGTATTTCCTATCATATGAGTAATGAATGGAGCCTTCAAGGTATTGATGAAGAGCATTGCAGTCTCTTTTTCTGGGAGTGGTGGCTGAACTTGCATGGCGACCTCCCTCCTTCTTTGCGCATACTGTCTGAAGCTTTCATTTGATTTCTTCTCCATGTTTTGTAAAGTGAGTCTGTCAGGCGTCATGTCCGTGACATGATTGTATTACTTCATGAAGGCTTGAGCTAAGTCTCTCCGTGAGCTAATATTAGTGCGGCTAAGTTGATTGTACCACCTAGGGCGCGCGCCCACCAAAGCTGTCTTAGAAACAATGAATCAAGAGTTGATCGTTGTTAACATAGCCGTCGTCATGCGTCGCAAAACATGGTAATGTGGGCTTGAGGCGCTAGTCCCATTGTACTTCTCAAACTCGGCATCTTGAATTTATGTGGAAGCACCAAACTGGAACCAAACTCAAGTCTTTTACATCAATACCATGGTGATGATCAGCATTTTCCAGAGCCTGGAACTTTTCTTCCAACCATCTACAGCGATCCTCCAACTTCCTTAAAGATTCAATTCTTATTCCCTCTCTCTCTGCTATGTCCAAATCAGGGATAACAGGATTGGCAGGGTTATCTCCTGGGTTATATCCTGAGCCAACTTGGAAATTCATGGGTGGTCTAGTATCCGTCTGCCCTTGTTGAGGCCTAATTGTAACAGATGGCCTCTAGGGATACTCTTCAGGTTGTGCTGGCGCATGTGGTGGGGTAAAACCCTGAGGATTGCCTTCACTTTCTTCTACAATAATGGCCATGGGACTCTTTCCTTTTTCCATCATCCCACTCATCATCTGGGCCATCATGTTCCTCTGTGCCTCCAACATTTGGTCCCTCATCCCTTGTTGGAGTTTTGCCATTTGCTCTTGCATCTGGTTTTGCATATCTTTTTGGAATTGTTCCATCCTTTGGTCTATTTTCTTGGATTTAGCACGTGTACCGTAGGGGTGTTCAGCTTCTAGATTTCCCTTCTCTTTCTCTCTCTCTCTCATTTAATCTCAACTAATTAGACTCTTTCTATAACTTAAATGCATATGATGTGACGTAATGCAAATGCATGAATGCAAAGAAAGAGAGGCGTTGATTCTTAATTCAGTTACATTAGAAAACTTTACTAGAAAATAAATTCTTTTACATAAAACGGATTACATATGTGGCTTCGTCCTCATAGTCTAAGTGAAAACATCAATCCCCTTCTCCGCAAAATTCAAATCTTGGAAACTTCTAATAGATGCCTCATTTAGCTCCTTTTGCTTGATCTGGACCGCAACTCCTGTTTATTTGTTAGCCTCTTCAAGAAAGCCGAGACGTGGTAATTCTCGAATAGTCTTTATCAACTTGAATCCTTGGGTAATAAGGTCTTGTATTCCTTCATGGACTATCAGTCTTCTCTCGTTGTGTTTACTTGGACTATATTCGGACAACCGTATTATAATCCACTTTATCAAAAAATCCATTTTCTTATGACCAACTTTTCTATTTAGCAATCGAATTTGAAATCAACACCTCTTTTCTATGATGTGAATGCAATGCAATCAAAACAAAAGAGAACATGTTAGCACAGGAGAAATAAATAACATAGAACACCTATCAGGGTGACCACTAGGGTTTGACATAGTTCTACCTAAGGTAAGCACTTAGGTTTTCTATATGTGGTTTTAGCTCTAAAGTTTAGGTACCTGAACCAGTAGATTCCTCGATCCTCACCCATTATAGGCTCATATAGACCGAGTTCGGTTCAGGGGAATACATTTCCCTATGGCTGCACGGAGATGAAAATCTCACGAAGACATAGGTACAGATGTATTCCGAAAGCGATTCACTATCCTGCACGGAGGTGAAAACCTCACGAAGGAGTAGCTTCTCGCTCCCACTTAAGGGTGCGACCACAACGGTCATGCGAATGCAATGCAAAGATATTTCATAAAATCACATGCAATAAAAAGGATGATGATTTTTCAAATTAGAATTTCAAATTTGCAACAATAGGACATGAAATTATTAATTTTGCGGCTTGACTCTCTTATTGTTCCCCAGTGGAGTCGCCAAGCTGTCGAAACCATCTTAAATTTGGTTTTAAAAAACGGGGATCGACTTTTAAAAACGAAAACGGGAGTCGCCACCAATCCTTTTTTACTTAGGTGTGATTGGATCACCTTAAAAAACATTTTATTTTAAAACATATTGATTTTGGTCTACGAAAACGAGAAAACGGGTTCGGGAGTCAGTTACGCATGAGGAAGGATTAGCACCCTCATAACGCCCAGAAATTGGTACCTAATCGATAAAATCATGACCTAATTTTGAAACTTTAAAAAATTAAAAAATGGACCTTTTATTTGAAGAAAAAAAACCCAGACTTACCTATCTCAAAAAAATAAAACACCATACCCAGTAAGTTAGGGTATAGCATCTCATGACTTTGAAACTAAGCACGTCTTTATTTTAGAAAATTCCTTCCTCGAGACGCAAAACGTCGAACCCAATAAGTTAAGGCACAACGATCCGAATTCCCAAGAATAGGTTTTTATTATTATTTGGAATTGGTAAATCTCAGTTTTTTTAAGGAAAAAGGGATAGGTAATACCTAAAGTTTCACGAGAAAAATCGAACCCAATAAGTTAGGGCAAAATTCTTCTCGAAATCCTTCAAATATCACATATCGCCGTATTTTGAAAACCATTTGAAATAAATATTTTGATTCGAAAGGTATTTTATAAACCTGGTTTGAGTGAGACATATATATACGCCAATTTAACCTAATTACAAATGATATTAACAACAAATAATCAATGATATAACATGAATAAATAAATAATAAGGAAAAATGCTAAAGCAATAATAAACAAATATAAAGATAATTAATAAAAATCATAATATATAATAAATAATATAAAATATCTAATAAAAATATATAAGGATTATAATAAAAATAATTAGTAAATAATATGTATTAATCATAAAAATTATATATGTAATAAATAATATAAATAAAATAGGTTATATATTATAATAAACTTTATACAAAACAAGATTTTAAAACCAATATATATAATATAGTACTTAAAAATATAATATAATAAATAATATATAAATATTAAAACAATATATAAATTATTAAACTAAGTGAAATAATATATGGTGATAATTAAATATATATAAAGATAATGCATAAAAATATATATAATAATAAAAAATATAATATAAATAATATAAGTGAAACATATTATAAAATATAAATAAATTTTATACAAAAATAAAATTTTAAAAATAATATATGATATAATATAATACTATATAAAAAATTTAAAAACATATAATATAGTAATTAATAATATATAATGAAAGTAATTTTGAGCTAAATAAAATAATAAATAATAATTATTTAATATATAAAATATATATATATTTATACTATTAATATATTAATATATAAATAATAAAGAAAATAATATGGACAATTTAATAAAATAATTTAATACAATATTAAAATAATAAATAAAAGGATAAAAAAATAAAACAAAGAAGACAGGGGTTAAAAAAGCAATTAGAACAGATACAAAAGAACCGAATTAAAACGCGCATTAAAATACCAGGGACTAATATGGAAATTAAGCCTTTTATTTAAAACGGCGTCATTCCCATTTTACCTTTTAAAATGATCGAGGGACTAAATTGGAACAAAATCAAATTTTGGGGCTAATTTAATAAATAACAAAAATGCGGATTTGACTGAATTAGAATTAAAACAAATTGAGGAAGGACCGAAAAGGAAATTATGCCATTTTACAAAAACACGCGGATCCTGGTTGGGTATTCGGGTCAACGCGCGGGTCGGCCAAGGGGAAAACGACGTCGTTTTCAAACCGTATATAAGGCCGAATTTCCTAAAAAATTTCATTTTTTTTAGTTTCAAAAAAAAGTGAGGGCTGCACTCCGGAATCCTCTGCCTAGGCGATTTCTAGCGAGGATTCCGGCGAAACTCCGGTGCCAATGACCACCGTCCGCCGCCATCTTCGGCCGCCGTGAACGGCTGCAGGAATTCAGAAAAAAGGTAATTTTTCACTTTTTTTATGTACTTTAATATATATGTTATATAATAGAAAAACGAATATGATAGAGTAAAAAAAATATATAGTATTTGAAAAGAAATAAGAGAAAAAAAATGAAATCTTTACTGATTCGGATGCTTTCACTTTGTATTGATTCTTTGTGTATTCGTGAACTTTTTTTTGCTCTCCGTATCCCCCTTTTTACAAGTTATTTTGGGGTTTTATAGCCCCTAAAATAATGAAAAAAAAGAAATACAAATATTCTGTTTCTATTTTTTGCTGTTCTTTCCTTCTTTGCAGGTCAACAGAGAGAATCTCGGTGGCTAAGGGTTGTCCATGCGTTGATGGCGGCGTGACCGAGGGCTGGTGCCGAGGATCTGATTGCGGCGCGAAGAGGGGCTTGTTGACTCCTGCGGCGCCTAGGGTTTCAGAAACCCTAGGCCATTGCTGATCCTTCTAATGTTTTGGGCCCCTTTAGGCCGTATAGGTTTGGGTCTATTGGGTTAGTTCATTTAGTGTAACATCCTAAAATTTGAATTTTTATATGTTGCATTATTTTGGTGCTCAACTAGTTTATTTATCCTATGTGTGTGTTAAAATAGTCCGGAGAAGGTTCGGGATTTATTTGGAGTTGGTATAATTTTTGGAAATTAGTACTTTAATGAAATGGAACAAGTGACCTTAAAGCCTAAGGTAATTAAGTGGTAAAAAGATAGCATAATTGAGTTAGTAGTAAAGAGGATATGTGCCACATGTATTGTCTTGAGAGGAAAGGTTCGAATCCCTTGGTATGCATTTTTTTGTAACTTAAAATTTTTGCACTCTCCTATTAAGTTTCGGCCAAGCTTTATTTTTGGTATGTTGGACTTTTAATTTTTTATGGTAAGGTGGCTAAGAGAAAAGGCAAGTGTAAACTTAAGGAAGGGAATCATACGAATAAGGCATGTAGGGGGAACACAAGGCACTTTATAAGGAGTGTGTTTTGGAAAGTTTGGAATGGCCAAACTTTGACCTTGGTATCCATGTATTTGGACGGTTTTAGGGGCTAGGGGGGTGGCCGAATTTTTGAAGAACTTTGGGTAAGGATAGGTGCTTGTTGGGCACATTTCTTTTTGGTCATTTTTGTCTTCTCTCAAAGCATTTTCTCTCCATGTTTTCTCTCCCTAGCCGAATGTACATTGAACATTTGTGAGCATCTTTTGTTTTTCTTCTTTTGGTCATTTCATTTTGACCATTTGGTATTATTTTGCCTAACCTCTCAAGTCATTTTCCCTAGTGCCGAGAACATCAAAACTTGAAGGCCATTTTTCTCTTTTTCTTTTCTTCTCCATTGCCGAATGCTCTTTAGCATCAAACCTCTCTCTTTGCTCCTACTTCATCTTTGAAAACTGAAACACAAACCTCTCATCCTCTATTTCTTTCTTTCTCTTTTCTTCATATTGGTCATTCTTACAAACATATTTTTCTCCCTTCTCTTTTCCTCCATGGCCGAATGTTGCTAACACCATTTTCTTCAATTTTTTCTTCATAGCCGAATCTGCCTCTTCACATATATTTTCTTATCAATCATTCTTTCTACTCTCGTTTTGATCAATCGGTAAGAACCCTCTTCGATTCTATATTTTCTTCTTTTTCTTTTGACGAATCTACATATTGGTTTGGGAGGGTCTTTTGACCGAAAATATCATCCTCTATCTTTCTCTCTTAGACAATCTTTTTCGTCTTTATTGTGAAATAGAGAAAGGCCGAAACTCGGAGTGTTCGTAATCATTGTGAATTGCTAGGATTCGGTCCAAAGTGTTAAGGTAAGGGTTTCTATCAAGGACTTCCATATTACTAGTTATTTCGTTAAAGATGGGGTTTACCAATCGATTTTATCTTAGGGACGCTATCGCTCGATTTTCATCCCTTGAACATAAAGATTTTGTGGTAGTCGATTTCGCCCTTAAAACCAATAGTCTTAATTTTCGAAATATTAGTTGGACTAATATTCTTTTGTCAATGGAGGCAAACAAGATAGGGTCAAAAAGGGTGGTGAATAGTGTTTGGAAGAAGGGCGGATTCACTATTCCCTCTAGTTTCAAGCGAAGAAATTTGTTTCGGCAATCCGAGATTTTCCACCGGGTTGTGGACCTCATCCGGTGAAAATTAGTTATTTGAGGTTGTTCGTAGTTCTGAGCCATTAGCTGTTCGGGATTTTCCAACGGGTTGTGAACCGTCAACCGGGGAGAACCGACAAATAGTAGTTGTTCGAGATTCCGAGGTTAAAAATCTAGACCGCTTACTTCAGCATAGATTTATTTTAAGTGTTAGTGTTCTAATCGAGCGTTATAATGTATTTAGGTATCGACGATCAGGAAAGTGTAGTCCTCACCGTAATCAGGTGTGTAATCTCACACTGTATCTCAAGGGTTAGATGACTATACCGTAGTAAACATTGGATTAAAAATCTCAAAGTTGGTGAAATCGGGAAAATATGGTATAATTAACACTTTAGTGTTAACATCGTGAAATCGGTATTAAGAATGTGGTAAATTACGAAATTTCCCTTAAAGGGGCTAAAACGATAAAATGTGATATTTTGGGCCATATGTGATATTTTGGGCCATATGTGATAAATGGGCCATATGTGTTATTTGATAAATTGGCCAAGTGTGATATAAGATGAAATGGGCCAAATTGTGAAATAGGACAAAATGTGATATAGGCCAGATTGCAATAATTTTTATAATGGGCCTTATGTTGGAATAATTATATGAATGAATTATTATGCATGTTGTATACATGATTGCATGGGTTGGGATATTTGACGAAGAGAAGTTCGGTAGCTTTGCTACAAAATTCGATGGATAACCGCCCGATTTAATATATGGCTTAATTGCCCGGTTAATATATGGCTTAATTGCCCGATTCGCTATAACCCGTGCCATTTAATATATGGCTAAATGCCCGATTTGGTGTGTTAGCGGGGTGGGTGACTAAAGCTCCCCACAGTGTCTTTGGTTGGTACGGGTGGTGTGTAGCGGATGGAAATTTAGGTTTGGTTTGGGAATTGCATATTACATGCATTCTACACATGTTAAATTGTTATATTTGAAATGGGCTTTGGCCCAATAAATGTTTAATTGAATTTTGGTGATGAAAATGGTAAGTGAATTACACACTGAGTTCTAAGTAACTCACCCCTGTTTTCTTTACCCTCCTCAGGTAATGATCAGTGATGGAGGCTTGGGTCGGGGACGACTCAGTGGAGGCCATACTACGAATTATGGGTTATTTAAATTTCGGATTTCTTTTTAAGTACTTTTTATTATTATTGCTATTATGTAATAAGGCATCTGGTTAAATTTTTATGGATGTTTTACTTGTGGATGGATTTTATAATACGCTTTAAATACTTAAGTGGGGTTTCTTTTCAAAAAATAGAAATAAATGTTTTCTTAAAATAAACTTGCATAAAGGGTTTTCATTCTTAAATATTTTAACTCATAAAATTGTATGCATTAACAACGTTCTTCCAAAATTTTGTTTTCAAAATTATTTTGAACTCTATTAATTTTTCTCGAAATATTATTCTAATTTATTTTAAGTTTGAATTTATAAATTCTTACGTCTCAAATTGTTTGATTTATCAATCAACCTTAGTTTTCAATAAACTTCAAGTCAAGATATTTTGAAAATCTGATTTCTTAAAATCTTTAAAAAGACTAGATGTATATTCCTTTCCGTGTGACATGTCGAATTTGGTCTTAATGCATAGACCGGGTTTGGGGTGTTACATTTAGAATCTAGGCCAGGGTGTTTTGGGCATTTAATTTGGGTCAGTGTTTGGAATATGTAAATGGGCTACTGGTTTTAGCCTTGTAACCGGACTGTTAAGGACGTTTAATATTGTTTGTTTTTATTGTATAGGCCCAGGGCAAAAATGGGACTCTACAAATACACCCTAAGTATGACCTAAGAGGGGGGCCCAAAGCCATCGTCTAGCGGTGTCGTGCTAGGCCAGAGAAGGTAGATTTGTGGGGATTCACTCAGGGATAGCCAGTTGATCCATCTCAAGAAGCCAGAATTATACTCAAGACGGAGGATCTCTCCTTCAATTCCTTCAGGGGTTTTAGGGATTTCTTATGTTTTGTTTTATATTTTCTCTTGAGATGTTTTCCTTTATTGTTATGAACTAAACCCTTGGATACGAAGAAGGATGAAACCTATGATGAATCTTGTTATTGTTTTCAATTATATGATAAATACTTAGTTTGTTCTTAATTATGTGAGCTTAATCCAACTTTAATGTGCTTAGGTGGAGGAGGAATAGACCACGCCTAAGAGTTGATCCAACATAATTAAGCGGAGTTGATCGCACGCCTAGAGATAGGGTGACGAGATTTTTGCGGATTAGGGTGAAACCTAAAATGGGAATCCATAGATCGATTTATTTGCTATTCTAGGGGGTTATTATAAGAGAACGAGAGTTCCACTAATTAACCTAGGGTTAGACGTTATTAGCCTCGAGAGAGGGTTTAATATACGTTAGGGAGTCTTACAGATCAAACTAAGTGAATAAATCGTATGGTTCAGTGTTAGATAACAAGTGAAGTCTAGGTGGATTCTTCCTAGGGTATCATCTAAATCAACTGAGTTTTTCCCAAGTTATTTTCCAAATTCATTTTTCTTTGTCTTAGAGTCTTTAGTTTAGTAGTTAATTAATTTAGATTAGATAAACAATCTCTCTTTATTTTTAGGCTAGATAATAAGAAGGAAGTTAGTATTAGTACTTTTAGTTCCTTTGGGTTCGATAATCCGGTCTTGCCTAAGCTATACTATTGTTCGATAGGTGCACTTGCCTCAATCGTTGTCAGAGTTAGTTTCTAGGTTCGATCGTTATTTTTATAAATTTTAAAGCTCTGATTCACAGCGATCAAGTTTTTGGCGCCGTTGCCGGGGAACTAAAATATTAAGAAAGCTCTATTTTTATTACTTTAGCCATTATTTTTATTTTTCGCAATTTATTTTTTATTTTTAGCTTTAATTTTAAATTTGCTAAATTTTCTTTCTTTCTTTTCCTAGCAGATACCTCTAGTTTATGACTAGAAGGAACCCGAGAGGACCTTTAGTATACAATAGTGATATTGGCGCTACCGTTCGTAGGAATCGCAGAGAAATTAGGCGAGCCCTAAATTACAAAGAAGAAGAGTGAGAAGACAGATCCAATCCTACTGAAGGGATGGACGAAAATAATCTTCCACCACAAGATGTGGCGAGAAAATAATGCTCGCGTACTATGTATGATTATGCTAAACCTCATTTAACGGGAGAGCGAGAATCAAGTATTGTTAGGCTGCTATAGTTGCTAATAATTTTGAATTAAAGCCTAACACTATACAAATGATTCAACAGTTTGTTCAATTTGATGGTTTACAGGACGAAGATCCAAACACTCATATAGCTAACTTTTTAGAGTTACGTGATACCTTCAAAATAAATGGCATTTACGATGATGCCATACGACTTTGATTATTTCCCTTTTCATTAAGGAATAAAGCTAAGCGAGTGGTTAAACTCGCTACCACGAGGTCAATCACTACATGGGATCAAATGACCAGAAAAATTTTTATTAAAATATTTCCCACCGGCCAAAACGGCCAAATTACGTAATTATATCTCTTCTTTTGTGCAGATGGATTTAGAGACATTATACGATGCATGGGAGAGATATAAGGATCTCTTGAGAAGGTGTCCTCACTATGGTTTACCTTTGTGGCTCCAAGTCTAGACTTTCTATAACGGTGTAAACCCCTCAACGAGACAACTAATTGATTCAGCCGCCGGTGGAACTCTGAATAATAAAACTCCTGAAGTAGCCTACGAGTTTATTGAAGAGATGTCACTGAATAACTATCAGTGGCAGGTTACAAGGACCAAACCAACAAAATCGGCCGGAGTTTTCAACATAGATGCTGTAACCATGCTATCAACAACGGTAGAGATGATGAATAAAAAGCTTGATAGTTTGTGTTCTTCGCAGCACATCCGATGAATGCGACATAAGTGGGCGTGGCGAATCACGAGTACCCACCCTACCAACCGAGCGCAGAGAGCGAACGGATGAACTATATAGATAACAATTTCGATCTAATAATAACCCATATAGTAATAATTATAATCGAGTTGGAGGAACCACCCAAATTTTTCGTGGGGAGGACAAGGAAATCATGGAAATCAAAGACAACAACCTCCTCAAAATTTCCAAAATCAGCCCTATCCACGGAAAAAAGCCGAATCTTGAAGGCGTTGAACAAATTCATAGCATCCACGAAACCCGTCTCCAAAAAGCGAGGTAACACTCGACACCCAACAAACATCGATCAAAGCGATCGAGAACCAAGTTGGAGGACTTACAAAGGCAATCGGAAATTACCCGATCGATCGGACAAATTGTGAAGCTATTATCCGAACGACCGCAAGGGCGTCTACCGAGAAATATCTGAAATTAATCCACAGGAGCAAATCCAAGCCATAACGACTCAAGAAAGAGAAGAAGTAGACGAACCGGTCAACAAGAGAAGCGAGGTAGAAAAAGGTAAAGTTGAGGTAACACAAGACAAGCCAAAGCGGTAATCAAGGAGTACCGGCCTCGCATACCATATCCCGGCGTTAACGAGAGGCGATACAGAGAGCGATTCGGTAAGTTTCTTAAACTTTTAAATAAATTACATATTAACTTACCGCTACTTGAAGCTCTTTCACGGATGCGATTCGAGGAAATTTTTAAAACATCTCTTGACGAATAAGTGAAAATTAGGCGAAGATCAACATGTGGAATTAAACGCGCGGTGTGCTCAAAGAATGTTCTGAGAATAGACTACCACAAAAGCTAAAATATCCGGGAGTTTTACAATTCCATGTTTAATTGGTAGACTAACCGTTGATAATCGTTAGGTGATTTAGGGGCAAGCATTAATGTCATGCCTTATAAATTATTTAAACAACTAGGTCTAGGGAAACCCAAGCAAACTAGGATGAGCATTCAATTAGCTAATAAAATTGTTAGAATTCCTAAGGGTATTATCGAAGATGTTATTGTAAAATTGTGATTCGTTTTCCCGATAGATTTTGTTGTCTTAGACATGGATGAGGATAATTCGATTCCCCCTAATTTTAGGAAGACCCTTTTAGCGCATTGCCGGGACTAAAATTGATGTTGATGCAGGAGAATTCATACTTTGTGTAGGTAATGAGGCGGTCGCCCTCAAGGCTCTCGACTCGGCTAGAACATCGAGTAATCAATGTGAGAATGTAAATTCTATTGATAACCATTCGGTTAACCCTTATTTTCAGGAAGCACCACCAAAGAATACAACTGAACCCGATCCTAAACCCCATGCCAACAAAGAAATAACTCATGAGAAATGAGGGATTCAGATCGATGATCTAGACGAGTGGAAGACACACTTCAAGGAGAAATTAGGGATACACGATGAAGAACCGGAACCACACAAGATAAAATCGAAGGAGCCCCTAAAAGAGCTAATAGGAACAACAAACCACTTCAAAATAGGGGACCAGGTACTGTTAGATCAGGCAGATCCTCGAATATCTCCTTCGGACCCTAACACAAACAAAGAAATACCTTTTAGGGTAACCAGTGTTTTCCCATACGGAACAATCGAGGTAAGTAATCCTATTTTTGGTACTTTTACTATAAACACATCTCGACTTAAATCTTTTCACGAGGATACAAATGATGGCATGAGAAAGGACTTCCAACTCCTCAAACCACCTTGACAATGCAAATGAGAGGAGAGTCTAGCTTAAGACTATAAACTAGTGCTTCTCGGGAGGCAACCCGAGCACTAACACAATTTATTTTTACATTTTGCTTTAAATTTATTTTTCTTTCTTTACACCTAGTTATAAACTAACCAGAAGTGCAGATTTCTAAGTCACATGGCCTTGCACACGGCCGTGTGGACCATAAGAATCCCCGTACTGACATAGCAGAGGCCGTGCGAATCAGTTCTAACCACTTTTCGACGTCACGGATCCAACCACTACACCACGGACACCGACAAAGGGGCACGGCCGTGCCCCATGACCGTGTGAAGCTACTGACTTTCCAACCACGGGCAGAACACGCCCGTGCCTTAAAACCGTGCCAACATACTGACTTGTCGAACACAGGCTAGACACGAGCGTGGGGTAACCAACACGCCTAGGAACACGGCCGTGCGAATCGGCCGTGTGAATCGACACACCCTCAGTCCACGGGCGTGGGAAACTGCCAGACTTGAAATCCTATTTAAACACCATGCCCCTCTCCTTTCTCTTCTTAACCCACTCTCTTTCTTTCTTTCTTTTCTCCCTCTTTCCTTTTCCCTTTTTCCTAATAAATACTTAGACTCTTGAGCTACAACAACATCATATCCATGGCAAAAAAGCGTAAAAGGCCAATCACAATCTCCTCAAAGGAGACCGATTCACATGAGTTCATACCGGCAGCTTCATTCATACGACAAGCCAAGGATATTTGAGGCTAACTAGTTTTTAATTCGTTTTTCTCTTTTGCTTGAATTTCCTTATTTGTACTTCTCTTCTGCTTAAATTAGTTTATTTTATTTTAACTTCTTAGTGACAGGTTCTAAAGGCTGCTAAGGAATCACGCCACGAACACCACCATATCCACAGCCTTGTAAATCACACCCAACAATAAGGACTCCATAGTCCATTTTTCTTTTCCTTTAGTTTTCGCATCATCTTTATTTTTCTCCACTTTAGCTTGCTTTTCTTTAATTATTGAATTAGTATAATTTTAATTATTATTAGTATATCCTGGCTAATCCTGCATGAGCTACCCAATTTCTTCATCTAGCACAGGATCGTCATCCGGACCAAGCCCTCCAACTTATCTTTCACCACGACCACGCCAACTCAAGGATTTCATCCATAATTCGGGAGTTTCACTTATCCCCATATCTTCTGATCTGAACATTACATTTATATTATCTATCTTTGTACATTTAGGGCAATGTACATCTTAAGTGTGGGGGGGTGAATCTTAGACGTAGTACCAAACTTTTTTCATTATTCTCAAAATCCCTGAATTTAGTCTTGTTTGAAAGTAATTTCCTCATATTACTAATTAGGATGAAATTTCTGATGATTTATGATTTTTATTGATATGTTTTAGATTAAGTCATTGATAATTGTGCATTGATAAATAAATTCTAAGAATACTAAAGAATCAAGCATAATAAGTCTATTTTTCTGAATTAAAAATTTTCTAGGTCGTCTACCTGAATTTAAATATTACCTTGAAATTTGATATTTACAAGGTTGATGTAAAAAATACCCATAATTTTTTTGAGTTTTTGAGCCTTATAGAGCATAAATTCTTTTTCTTGCTCACTTTATTGATTATGAGTGTGTCAACATTGATTTGTTATTCTAGAACTTGCATCGATTATACATGTCGAGACCACACTTTTGATTTGATATACAGAGATGATAAAGGCACCAAGGTTTTAACCCACTAACTCCATTAAAAGCCTACATTCACAAATTAACCCCTAGTGAACCCCTTTTAATCCTAACAACCCTATTTATTAACTCACCCACTAATATTAACCCAAAACCCTTTGTAATTGTTATCACCATTCTTTCTAACTACCCCTATATCGAGATTTGATCTGATTAGTTGCCTAATTATGAATTTTAGTAATTTATCCTTTATTATGTATTTATTATGTACTTAAAAAAAATTGACGAAGTATATTCATTATTAGTTATGTGATTAAACGAGCTTATACATTTATTTAAATCCCAAATATCGAAGAAGAAGCTCGTAGTGTTAGTATTATTAGTTTTCAATTGATGTAATTATTATTATTAGTTCATTAGTTCTTAGTTAGGTAATTTTTCAATTCAATCTCGATTCTAACCCTCTAATTCAGCCTTACTCCACACCTTAACCCTAGCCCCGTTACAACCCTGACAAAGACCTTTTGATTTGTGTTTCATCTTATATTTCAGTGGTGGAGATTTGATTTTCATGCAAGCCTATAGGATTAACTCTTCATGTTTGACTTTTGAGTGCCTAAATTTTGAACCTTAAATACTTTGAGTGATTTGAGTAAATCTTTAGTGAGGATTTCAATCCTTGACAATTTCGAATCAGAGGTAATTATTTAGATGAAGGGAAACACCTATGTTTTGCGCTACAAAATATAAGGCTTATAGTGTTTGAATTTTTAGGACACTTTGAGTTGAATTATCCATGTATAAATTATCCCTGAATTATGATGAGACACTATCAATGACTATTATTAATTATAGGAAGTTCGTTTTAATTGTAAGTTGAGAATTTTGCTTGAGGACAAGCAAAAGCTTAAGTGTGGGGGTATTTGATAAACCGAAATAGTAACATATTTTAATCCCACATTTAGTATGCTTTTGGATGAATTATCCCTTGATTTATGTAAAAGGTGCTCTTAATCCTTTCTTTTCATGTCTTACTTAGGAAAGCACCCAAGGATAAAAAGAACGAGAAAGCGGGCTCAAAAGCGGACCAAAAGCAGGCCAAAGAGGAAATCGACACGGCCTGGACTTGGACCCTGCGGCCGTGCCAAGTCAATCATCTAGAACACGGTCTAACCCCGACTCACACGGTCGTGTCTCATTAAAAAATCCGAACACGGCACTGGCCACGATTCACACGGGCGTGCGCCATGGCGCGTGCCCTGCTGTGGAGAAGAGCAATTTCATTCGGGAAAGGATACTTAGGGAGAAAGAAACGTATTTCAAAAGCCTATAAATACACCCTAAGTATGACCTAAGAGGGGCCAAAGCCATCGTCTAGGGCGTCATGCTAGGCCGAGAAAGCGATTTGTGGGGATTCACTCGGGGATAGCAGTTGATCCATCTCAAGAAGCCAAAATTATACTCAAGACAGAGGATCTCTCCTTCAATTCCTTGAGGGGTTTTAGGGATTTCTTATGTTTTGTTTTTCTTTTCTCTTGAGATGTTTTCCTTTATTGTTATGAACTAAACCCTTCGGATACCGAAGAGAGATGAAACCTATGATGAATCTTGTTATTGTTTTCTGAATTATATGATAAATACTTAGTTTGTTCTTAATTATGTGAGCTTAATCCAAATTTAATGTGCTTAGGTGGAGGAGGAATAGACCACGCCTAAGAGTAGATCCAACATAATTAAGCAGAGTTGATCGCACGCCTAGAGATAGGGTGGCGAGATTTTTGCGGATTAGGGTGAAACCTAATATGGGAATCCATAGATCGATTTATTGCTATTCTAGGGGTTATTATAAGAGAACGAGAGTTTCACTAATTAACCTAGGGTTAGATGTTATTAAGCCTCGAGAGAGAGGGTTTAATATACGTTAGGGAGTCTTACGGATCAAACTAAGTGAATAAATCATATGGTTCAGGTGTTAGATAACAAGTGAAGTCTAGGTGGATTCTTCCTAGGTATCATCTAAATCAACCTGAGTTTTTCCCAAGTTATTTTCCAAATTCATTCTTCTTTGTCTTAGAGTCTTTAGTTTAGTAGTTAATTAATTTAGATTAGATAAACAATCTTTCTTTATTTTTAGGCTAGATAATAAGAAGAAAGTTAGTATTAGTACTTTTAGTTCCTTTGGGTTCGATAATCCGGTCTTGCCTAAGCTATACTACTGTTCGATAGGTGCACTTGCCTCAATCGTTGTTAGAGTTAGTTTCCAGGTTCGATCGTTCTTTTTATAAATTTTAAAGCTCTGATTCACAGCGATCAGTGTAAGACCCTGTCTAAGACAGTGGCATCGATATCTGAATACATGTAAGACCTCGTCCGGAATGTTGGCATTGTACGACTATTCTAAGCTTTCTGAATATCCTATTTAGTTCCAAACGGTTCAACAGGTAAGTCTGAGTAATGAACAACTCTGCGATTTGAACATCTGCTTCAGGTACGTCTGATAAGTACACATTGTGTTTATAAGAAGGTAAGTATATTCATAAACTTACCTAGATGAATTGTGAATTTGATTATGAGAATGTAAATGTGATATATGAACAGAAAAGCTATGAGTTAGCAAAATATATGATGAAATGCAAGATTGAAAGATGAATGGTTAAGTAAATGTGCTAAAAGATTTGTGGCTATGTATTGAGCTATAGTGAATTCATATTGATTACATGTCTTGAATGCATAAATGCTAAATTTATTTGTATATGGCTTACTAAGCTTTTGGAAAGCTTACTCTGTGTATGTGTCTACTCTGTTTTATAGATCGTCAAAGCTACTGAAGGCTCGGGACTGTCGAGGATCGTCATCACACTACTCAAACTCATTTTGGTATCTTTTGAAAATGTATATACTAAGTATGGCATGTATAGGCTAGTTAATTTGTATAAGTTGAGAGATGAATCTAGCCATGTGATTTGGCTAGTTATGTGTTGATAATATGCATTAATGAATATGATATATGATGCATGTTTTAGTATGACTTCATAGCATTTGAAATGGTTAAGTTTATGGTAAGTTTATGAATGAAATTTGTGCATATATGTTTGAACAAAAGAATGAGTTCATGAAAGGTAAATAGGGATGAATTATGCTGGTGTCTACTTGAATTTTTGTTGTGTAAATTGGCATGATTGGAATTGGATTTGATTATAGAGTTTGGATGGTTAATTTGTTATGTTTGTAGTTGCCAAATGTGCATAAGTTGTATTGGTAATTTGCTTGTAGGTATGACCCTATGTGGGTGGCATTTTGGCCTTGTAAATGGCCTGTTTTGCCACACAGTTGTGGCACACGGGCGTGCCTGATGACCGTGAGAGTAAGTCAGTAGCGAGCTAAGGGTACACGGCCTTGGCACACGGGCGTGCCTGGTAGCCGTGTGGTTTAGTCAGAATCGACCACGGCCAAGGTACACGGGCGTGCTTGATGGCCGTGGAGTTAAGTCAGGTTCGACCATGGGGAAGACACATGGGCATGTCTAGCAGCCGTGGGAGGCACACGGCCTACCCACACGGGCGTGTGTCCTGCATAACTTAGAAAAGTTTTAAATTTTTGAGAATTCTCGTATGTGTTCCTGTTTAGTCCCGACTCTGTTTAATGCATGACTAAGGTCTCGTAGACCTATGAAAGGGACATTACGATGTCAGATAATGAGTGTGATTAATGATTTATTTTACAAATTGCCTGTTAAAGTTTCCGATCTGTTTGGTAACACCTTTAACCCTAATCCGGTGACGGATGCGGGTCAGGGGTGCTACACATCACCTCATATGTGATCCTATACAATTATTTTATTTCACATCAACAACTTTTTCAAACTCAAATTTAAAAAATTAAAAAATTTCCAAGTTTTCCTACTTTTTTTTTCCGTCAGATTCAATTTCTTGAAGATTCTTTTTCCTGATTTTTGCTTTTCTCTCATTGTGTCTTAATTATTAGAAGAAAAAGATTTAGGATTTTGGTAATTTTCCCAATTTTTTCTATCTTCATCGTCTCCTCACTGTTAGGAAAAAGGGATTTAGGGCTTCATTCTTTCTCAACATCAGAAATGGAATGATTACAGGCTGAGCAAAAAAATGGAGGGATTATAGAATCTGGTTTGTTCCTATTTTCGTTCATAACAATTTTTATTTATTTATTGAAGTAGAATTGTGAAGAGTAACCGTTTAGAATTTTCTCTCAATATATATGCAGTGGGGAGTAACTAGCTTCTTGTATATCAAATATTTCCTCTATGTCAATGGGGGGTTTTGCATTTTATATAGCGAGTTGATTATCATTCTAGGTTTTTACCATTTGATAAAAGAGAGATTAAAAGATAAGTGAACAATAAGACTAGCGGATGACAATGAACAGAGAAAGGGAGAATAATGGATTTTTTCCTTTCCCTTTGTTGCTGTTCTTGAAAGCTTGGGGGTGGGTATTTTTTTTTACTGGAAACATATGATGGTATTGATTTGTCTAAATTTTATATTTTATAATTGTTGTTTTTTGTTAATTATCACTAAAGCTAGAGAGAAATCTAACTTTCAAGTTTTTAACAGGAAAAAGAAAAAAAACTGTCATTTTTTTACATTCTGAATGCATTCAAAAGTGAAAACTCCAAAAAAAAAATAATTGTTGAAAGAAAATAGGGAGATGCTACTACTAACTTTACTAGTGGCATTTTCTCACTGAAATCAATAATTTTTTTTCCATCACTTTCCCTAAATTTTTAAGTACTCAACAACAACAAAAATACCCAGAAAGCCTACATAGCCAGTTAACATCTTGTTTGTTTTGTTTTTTAAGTTTTGATTTATGCCTAGATCAATACAGGTTTAAATTTTCTTTTATCTTTTTACTTGGAATTTGTTTTATTTAGGAATTAGGTGTTTGGATCATGTGATCGAAACTTTAGTTTTTGTTTGGTTGATTAGAAAGTGAAAGAACAAGAATAAAATGTAAGGTTTTTTTCAAGTTTGAGGTGAACGAGAAATATTTATAATTTTGACTTTTTTTACTTTTTATAATTTTGCACAATATTTAGATGAACATAATTTTTTTTGTGAATCATTCTTACTACATCATTCATGCTCGTTATTGATTTGAGTAATTTGAAATTATAGACCTTTATATAGAGGATATGAAGTTGTTGGAGGAGTCAAGGGAAAAAGAAGAAGTGGTTCATAATTGATATCACCTAATGCTGCTCTATGCACCCAAGTTTCTGAATTAAAACAATCACTTTGTTGGTTGGGGGTTGAAAGTCCATGAATGTAATTATTGTGTGTTCTTTTAAGGTTTTTATTAGAAATAATTTGTGAAACTTGATGTTATCATGACACGTTTGTAAATAATTTGTAATTGGAAGAATAGTTGGTCCCTAGTTTTATGTTCAAGCAATTGATTTTCTATCACTTGAAGATATTTTTTATTATTTTATTGTGACTCGATAAAATAAATACTCATGTTATGAGTTGTTACATGCTTAAATTTGGACGGGAAAATATTAGTTAGTGCCTCAATATGAAGAGGGTGAATTCCGAGTATTACTAGTATTATTAAACATTATAAAAGAAGAAGAAGAAAATAGAAAAACTAGAAAGAGAGAGAGAGAAAAATAATGTAAAAGAAAAAATATTTTTTTTTTAAATTTATATGATGTTGCAGTCTATATTGGATGAAATTTTTTGTAACGGATATAACATTTTGGTGTAAAATGAGTAACAGAATAATAGTTTAGAGACCACTTATGACCATAGGTATCAACTTGGGAAAAATGGGTATAACTTTATTACTAATTTGTGAGTTAAGCCATTTTTTTCAAAACTAGATTTAGCAGTTTGACTAAACAAGACATCAATTTGGGGAAAAAAGTAGTTTAGGTATCAGTTATGACTAAAAAAACATTAGGTACCAAGATGGGAAATGGAGTATGGTTTAGGTACAAATTTGTAAGTTAAGTTTTTATTTTTAAAATAAACTTAACAATTTGACTAACGCTAATACCAACTTAAAAAAAGAAAATTTTAAATACTGTTATAAAATAAAAAGATAGTATTGGTTTAAATTTTCTTTTATCTTTTTAATTAGAATTTGTTTTATTTAGGAATTGGGTGTTTGGATTATATGATCAAAATTTTAGTTTTTCTTTGGTTGATTATAAAGTGAAAGAACAAGGAGAAAATGTAAGGTCTTTTTTGTGTTTGAGGTGAACGAGATTTTTTTTCTAATTTCGTCTCTTTTTTTACTTTTTTCTTTAATTTTGCACAATACCTAGGTGAACGAGAAATTTTTTTATGAATCCTTCTTACCACATCATCCATGCTCGTTATTGATTTGAGTAATTTTTCTATATAATTATATGATTAATTTGATGCAGGTATGTTTCATGATATGAATGAGGAAAATTTTCAAAGTTTTACTTATATAGAAAGGATAAAATTGATAATGCTAGTTTGAAGGGACTTGGGGTGAATAGTGAAGATGA
Organism: Gossypium sturtianum; assembly: GCA_025698515.1. NCBI lineage: Eukaryota > Viridiplantae > Streptophyta > Magnoliopsida > Malvales > Malvaceae > Gossypium > Gossypium sturtianum. The sequence continues at coordinate 61,181,044 of CM046948.1, forward strand.
AGCTTATAATTTGTATACAGATTATGGCCATTGCATTGGTTTTAGTGTTCGAAAAGTAAAAAATAGATATCTTTCTGGCACAAAGATTATTCGCACTAAAGACTTCTATTGTTCCAAGTAAGGTTTTAGTGTCCAAGGTTTCAGTGTCTGTCCAATGTCCATGAGCATAATCGAGCTAACTCATGATTGAAGCCGGAGATAGTCAAAGTTTACTTAACCATTTCAAGGTTAAAGCAAGTGAAGATCCAATGTTTTTTACACAGTTCAAGTGGATCAAGAAAAGCGAATGACAAACTTTTTTTGGAGAGATGTTAGATCAAGAATTGATTATGATTGCTTCGGAGATGTTGTGGTTTTTTTATACAACTTATCGTACCAATAGATATAACCTAATATGTGCTCCCTTTGGGGGTATTAATCATCATCAACAAACAATAATGTTTGGGTGGGCACTTTTTCTAGATGAGACTGCTACTTCCTTTGCATGGTTGTTCAAGTCTTTCTCGCAATCAATGGGTAGTCAATCACCAAAGACTATAATGATTGATCAGGATCATACAATTAGCAAAAAAATAGAAGAATATTTTCCTGATTCACGTCACATATTATGTTTATGGCACATTTCTAGGAATGCCCCTTCACATCTTGGTAATCTTCATGGAAATGCTAATTTCCATGCTTTGTTTTATAAGTGCATGCAAGGTTGTGAATCCAAAATAGAATTTGAGAAGACTTGGGAAAAAATGACAAATGATCATAATCTTTAAGAGCATTCATGGTTGAAAGGTTTGTACAAATATCGTGAAAAATGGAGTACTGCTTTTAGCATCGATATATTTTCTTCTCAAATTAAATCTTCTCAAAGGGTTGAGGTTACGAATAATGTTTTGCATGGTATTTCTAAAGCCACTACTTCTCTTACTAAATTTTTTTTTTGAATTCGAGAATTTAGTGGCAAGATGGCATTCTTCCGAAGCTGAGAAGGATTTTCAGTGCAGAAATGGCTCAATCACGTGTGTAGTTAAAAATTGTGGTATTTTGTCTCATGCATTGAAAGTTTATACTCATGAAATATACAAGTGCTTTGAGAAAGAATTTCTTGATGGTGTTCCATTGATATGGAGAGAAGTTGATCAAAATGGTACAACTTATACTTTTGAAGTAATGATGGATGAAAAAAGTTCAAGAGTTCGAACGGTCCATTTTAACACAGCCACCATGGAGATTCATTATACTTGCAAGAAGTTTGATTTTTGTGGCTATCTTTGCTCTCATGCTTTACGGATTCTTAGTGTAAAAGATGTTAAGAAAATTTCTGATCAATATATCTCTCAAAGATGGACTAAAGATGCTAAAAAAGACATGTATGGTGGTAATGTTGCATTTTTGCAATCGTACTTTGTTGTATTTAAGAAAAAAGATGTTAAGAAAAAAGATGTTAAGTTTTCACAATAGTATAATACGGAGGTTGAAGTTGTATTTTGTAATCGTATGATTCGAATTTGCTTATTATTTGATTATAAAAAGTCAAGAAAAAAAAAACAAGACAACTTTGCCAGAAGATTTTATATGAAGGCGACATGGAAGTTGAGAAAGAATTGACAAAGTTATGTGTCTCTAAGAATAACGAGCTCGAAGAGAATGAGACAAATGCAAGACAAGTCATTCAATCCAGTAAGTGTCGATATAATCAAGAATTTTAAATGATTTATGTCTTTCTTACATTAAGTGATAATTGTTTTATTTTTAATTTAGAAAAAGTGAAAATGTCAATAATTGAAGAATTATCGAGCAATGATGATCATGTTGTAAAAGAGGGTGAAAGTAAAACTTCTCCAATCTTAGATCCATCATGTGTGTAACATCCCAAAAATTGGGGGTTAGTAGAATTGGGTTTGGGAATCGAGAGAAAGTGGTCACGCCCTAATTTTTAAGATTATTTATGAATTTTTAGAAAATAAATGAGGTATTGATTTGTTAGTTAAGTGTTAGTGAAATGTTCCTTGAAACTTAAGTTCAAATCCCTTCTATCGCATCATTTTTTTTATTATTTTGCTAATTTTGTCTCAAACCCTAGTATGTGACACGCCTTGTTTTTAAAATAAATGTTGCAAAATTATTTCAAATAAGAAAATAGTCTATTGGTTAATTGATAAATGCAAAAGCATGAAAATTAAATTGAGGTCCCAAGTTCAAATCCTTTCCCATGCAAAATAATTATTTTTTTTTACAAAATTCATTGTTTGTAATGTGTGTGCCATCCATACCCTTGTAACCCTAGGTATAAATGTTAATTTTACACAAAATAATCAGCATTTATTCTATTTTTACTCACCCTAGACGTCCCTATCCTCTCCTCTCCTCCTTGATCTTTATTTTTTTTTCTTTCTTCCTCCATTGTTGTCGTCGCCTACACCTAGTTTTGCCATCTCTTTCTTCTTCTTCTTTTTGTCTCAAGATTTTTTAACATCTTCTCCACAATATTTTTGGTATTTTTTCTCATTAAAATCAACCCAAAATCTGAAATCTTGAACTCCAAGATCGATCCCAAACATTGGCAAGAAAGTGTCATTGTTGTTTCTCTCAACTAGCTTGTGTAAGATCTATTCTTTCTTCAATTTGTTGATTAATCTTGTCAATTAAAAACCTAAATTTCTAGATCTAGAATTTATGGGAAATTTAAATATTTTAAAGGTATTTTTCCAGATTTTTAATGTATCTCTATATTGTTTTTAAATCAACCCCGAATTTGGCTACCGCGGGTGGTGGTGCGTGCGCCTATGTGCAAGAAAGGGGGCTATTTTGTTTCTTGGTTCTTGCCCATCTTTTCCCAGAATTAATTTGTGTTCTTAAACCCTCCTAATAAGCCTTTAGTCACATGTCAATTAGGGAAAGATGTTCTTAATCAATTAGCCATTTGGATCTCATAATTTGGGAAGTGTAAGTGCGATTAATTGTAAACTAGTTTGTTGTTTCAACAAAGTTGTTGGGAAAAGGCTATGGATTGATTAAATGTGAGATTTTTATCAATATTATCTATTGGATTTCCAGTATGTGAATGTATTAGGTGCTGACCCAAACACCCCAAATCAACCGTAAAGCCGAAAAACGTTCGCGTGTTTGGTTCGCATCAAAGCAATGTAAGAAATCTAACTAGTTTGGATTTGTAAAATAGTTGTAATTTTGATTATTGGTTTAAAGATATAAGTGGATGTTTAGGGGGCTGTTTAAGAGGTTAATTAATTGAATTTATAATGGTTTTTAATTTAGGTTCAATTTAAAGCTTATTAAAGAAATCGAAAGATTCGCTAGTGTGTTGCGAAAAAGCATAAAATAAGGTGTGGGTCCTAAACTCATAAGATTGTTTAAAATTGATAATTGTCATGTTATATTTGATGAATTAGCTTGTCGGATGGATTGACTTAATAGCCAAATAATTAGTTTTGTAAGTGGCCGAACCAGGTACGTTTCGAGCCTTAAAAGATTGATGTGTTAGCAAAGTTGCTAGTTTGACAGTGTGACTATGTGATTAAAATTATGATGCATGATTGTGTTATATGATATGAGATTGGTTGTTTGAATAGCATGATTTGCTGAAATATTGAGTTTATGTATGATATATTTGCATGAGATATTTTCTATGATGTATATTGAAAAGGTTGCTATACATGCACAATGAAATTTGTAAAGTATGTGAAATTTTCAAAAAAAAAAATTGTAAAGTATGTGAAATTGAATGATATTGATAAACACCACTATAATGGTAGTTTGAAAGTTGGAACACTGTTTCCATTTGTTGAAAGTATTTAATTATTGAGGACGTGTTAAACATGAAAATTAAATGTGAAAAGTATTGAATTATGGCTATATATGAGTTTGCATGACATATTGCATATGAATTGGGATGAGATATTTTATGGTTGACGGTGGAGTTCTGTAAAGTACTGGCGGCATATTAAGTTTGGATTTATTCGTAGTCAGTGCACTGCATTTGGAGTACCGAGGGGATTGGTGATTATATCTCATTATTTGTTATTCGGTACTTTTACTGCATTATTGTTATCTGGTGGTTTTACCACACTGAGCTTTGTTCGCATTCGTTGGAGTTTGGCAGACGGGTTCTGGGAAACTCGTAGTGTGTAGCGGATGGTATGGGTAGGAACCTTTTTGCATTTCATCATGTGCACGACATATTCGAATGTTATTGATTTATACTACGTATTGTATTTTTTTTGTATTTAATGGTATCAAAATTAATGATTGTTACTCGAATGAATGGTGACCCATACTCATACACCATTTGACACAAATTTGATAATGACTATATAATGATATGAAATTCCAATGATGGTTTTGTGTTCTTCTGTTAAAGCTAATATGTTTCACTATATTCAATATTTAAGTCTGTTTAAATACATTGAGCTCTCATAAGCTCACCCCCAATAGTGTTTAACTTTTCAGGTAAACTTCGAAACTAGGACCCGGCATTCAGAGAATCACCTAGGACCTCGGACTATTCTTAATAAGTATTATTAAGTATTTATTGGTTTTGGTTTGTAATTTTTAATTATTTCTAGTCTGTGGCTTGATAACTTTTCTTTTGGGGATTTTTGCATGCATGGATTACTTAAGCATAATAACCAAAAAATGCATGATATCGGGCTTAAGTAAAATTTGACATTGTTCCCTAATTTCCACTGCATTGCAAATGAACTATTTTTGAAAAACAAATCGATAAGGCAACTAAGTTTCCAAAATGACTTGAAAAATGTGTTTTCCATTGCATTAGTTTAACATCGAGTTTTTACAAAGAAGAGTGACAAGCAAACGATTCTTTTTCTTAAACAACACTATCAATATTAAAATGAGTCTTAAGTATAGATTATCTAATAAATGAACTCTTTTAAACTAACTCAAAGTGCAAATATGGTTTTTCTCTAAAATGAGTTTATTTAAAGTTTTCAAAAGTAACGTAAGTTAGCTTAGCCATTTCTGTGGCTAATGTAGGCTTCTCAATCTAGCCATAACGTCTAGGCCGAATTAGGGAGGTTACAATGTGCTAAGCCGAAAAGGGTCTCTAATTCTAGACTTAAAGGTTACCTTAAGAAAAGAAAATCAAAAGCATCCCAATTGCACAAGCCCAGTAAGTAATTTGATTACAAAGTTACACTTTGTGGTAAAAAAAATTTTAATTATATTTATTTAATGTTATATTTTATATAGGAAAAAGAAAACAATCAACAATCAAAGAATCCTTAGTTCTACCCATTGGCTCTACTCTAAGTTATGAAAATTTTGTAAGTATAAAATTAATTAGTCACATATTACATAAAAGTGTTTTTATTGTTGTTATACATTATTTACTCCTTTTTTTTGGTCAGCATTATAGGTCATTCCTTCAATAATGGTGCCATTAAACAATATATATGCATATCCATGTCAAAATCCAATGCAATTTTTCAACATGGTAACCACAACCGATAGTTTTGTTATATCTATATCTTCTTAGAATGCCATGTAAATGAAATTATTTGTTTTTCTTTTAAGACCCCAAGTACTAGTTGGTGTTTAAGTGGTTCAAATTTACCTTATAATAGCATGCAACAAGCCACTGGTGTAATAGCTCCAAATTCATGTCAGGTATTCTGTAATATCCTTAAATCGGGGTCTCTGCATCTTGCATGTGTCTGCATGTGATGATATGCCTACTGTGCTAGTTTAGCATGTTTTGGGGTCCAGGTATGACCTCGGGTTAGGCCTGGGTCATGGCCAAAATTTTTGTTTTAGTGCTTAGGAAGAGGAAGCTAAGAGAGTTAGGGGTTAAAAGAAATTATTGGAGGGTTGTGACACAAATAACCTAGTGGCAAAGTGGCAAACGAGGTGCCACTAAGGTGCCAGGAGAGTGACGCCACATGCAGGGAAGGAGTGCTTGGGTTCGAGCTGCAGAAATCCCTTTTCTGCTTTTTTTTTTCACGCCAGAAGCAGGGAAGAGGTGTGCTCAGGTGGGACTCTCTTGAATGGATGAGGATTGAGTCAACAGGTTTGAAATGGATGGAGAGGAGAAAAATGTGGAGTTTGACTCATTCAAACCGATTTGAATGAGTGGATGGGAGAGTCTTGAGGTGTTGGCCGAATTATGGACTTTGGGGGAGGAGGTGTAATCGGTTTTGGAAGCTAGGGGGTGCCGAATCTCAATAGCCAAGTAAGGGTGCATGTTCGGCTAGCTTTGGAAGTCTTTCTCTTTTTCGTTTAGTGTCAAAGCCGAAACCTCAATTGCTTTTTCTTTCTTTCGGCAACTTTGGTACTTGGCCGAACCAAACCTTGTTCCTTTTGAAGAGCCGAAACTTGATAGCCATTCTCCCCTCTTCTTTTTATGTGCATTCATTGTTGACTGAAACTTCCTCTTTGTCGAAGCCACCTTTGTTCACTTCTCTTCTTTCTATTTTGTTCAAAGCCGAAACCAACATCCATTCTTCAGTCGATATCTTTCTTCGCTCTTTCAAATCTCCTTGTGCCGAAACTTCTTCCATTCTCCTTTGCCGAATCCCTTCAATACCATTCCATTTTTCTTCTTTATCTCTTTTATCTTCAAAAAACCGAAAGTCTTGTTGTTCTCTTTCGTTTCCATCAAGTACTTTGGCAGAATACTTTGCTCATAAGCCCTTCTCTTCTTGCGTTTTCTCTTCATCATATTAAGTGCCGAATCTATCTCTAGTTCTTTCTTTGAGTTATAGCCGAATCTTCTGGTAAGTGACTTCTTCTTCTCTTCTTGATCGATTTGGGTAATGCCGAAACCCCACTTTTCTTCTATCTTCCCTTTTGTTATAGATCTATATATATATTAAACTCTATTCCTGTTCTTTATTGGTAGCCGAAACCCCTAACATCAATAGGGTGTGCCGATCTTTGGTGGTTGGTGGCTGAATCAGTCATTAAGGTAAGGGGGCGACAAACTCTTTCAGTTTCGGGATTCATGCTAAGGCCGAATGGCTTTCAGATTGCTAATGATGCGTTTAAGTTGATTGTAGGGAGGAGTACAACCTGATGCGATAGATCTTCGGGATTTGGGTGCCGATCTAGGTAAGGGCTCTAGCGTTTGGATCTGTTTCTTATTCTTTCAAAAGCCGAAGGCTAATCATGTTTGTATGCTAGTGCTTGGCCGATTGCAAGGGAGGTTCATCACATAGTTTCGAGATGGTTGGAAACCAAATCGGCATTAAGGTAAGGTGCTACCTTCATGCGACATATCTTCAAGATTTTGTGATTAAGCCGAATGGCTATAATATTAAAAGTATGTGTTGGCCGATTGTAGGAAAGGTGAAGGCAACATTTTGGGATCTCGCTAGTTTCGCGTAGTTTCGGGATTTCGCTTAGATCTGCAAATAGTCAGGTGTGTAACGCTTACACACTTCGTTAGTATGATATGTTTATTATGTTACTGTTAATAGCCATTGAAACCGGTAGTTATGCCTTGTGGGCATGAGCATGGACTCCGGGTAAGTCCCCTGATTATGGATCTCGATATATGCTATCATGTCATCGTTTAATGCTATGCCATGTGTTATTTGCATCATCATACGTTATTATGCCATGATTGATATGGACATGATGGTGGGATTGTTGAGCGGAGGGGGCAGAATTATTTGGACTGTCACTAGTGGTTTTGACCACACTTATATATTTGTGACTCCGGTCACCAGTGGTTTTGACCACCAGTGGTTTTGACCACACGGGGTAGATAAAGGAGATCGGATGGTTAGGTTATGGGGTTGCATGATTTGCATGTTTTACTGATGATTTGTGTTAAGTGTTTGCACTATCGGGTTGGGGATTTATACACTGAGTCTCGGTGACTCGCCCCTTCCCCTATATATTGCAGATGAGGCTTAGATCGCAGATTTGGAGCCGGGGAGGACTCGAGGTGGGCATGCAACTTATTTTCGGGTTTTGACTTTAAATTAAAATTTCAGTTTTTAGTTATTTACTTTAAGTTTGGTTTTGGTTTTGTAATAAGGCCGCTGAGTATTATTTTGGGTTTTTTTTTATATATACTTGCTTTTATTTGATTAGATTATGCATGTGCTTAATAATTTGATTTGCTTAAATAACCGGTAAAAAGCAACGTTTTCAAATTTAATTTCTTAAACAACTCCAAACACAAATGGTTCTTAACTCGACTATGCTTAACTCACTTGGTTTTTAATAAGTATCGAAAGGTTTTCCAAACTAGAAACAGCAATTGGATTTTCCAAAACTTATTTTCTGGATTTTAAAACAACACTAAAATGATTTCAACATCACTTTATACGGGGTTTTCTAAACCTTAAAACGATAACAGCGTTTTCAATAGAAACAAATCGGGAAACTTATTTTCTTCAAAACGTTTTCACCCCGTGACATGCTAGATTCGGTCGTGGTGGGTTGATCGGGTTTGGGGTGTTACAATTTTGGTATCAGAGCCAAGTTCAACAGCTCGGCTGTGGGCCCGAGGCCCAAAAATGTTTTAAAATGGATTGTGGAAAGGTTTTATGGGAAAAGTATAGTGGTGAAAGCATGGCACCAAGTCTCCGGCACCGATCCGCCCAGGTAAGTACCCCAAATTATTTCTTATTGATGTTATGATTATGATAATATGGGCATGACTAAATAGTAGTAGGAACTACTTTAGAGATCTGAACTGTAGGATGGTATGAACTTGCGAAACAATCCTTGTATTAAATTTCTCAAAAGACTGTGCTTTAATAAACAGTGGAATAAAGTCTAATGCATAAAACTTGTAGTCAGATCAATTCGTATCGGTAATCATGAGTGCACGTGGACGTGGGCGTAATACACGTGGACGAGGTTGAGGTAGGATGACAGTGTCAGAACCGGTCGGGTCTGGACATGGGTCAGAAAACGAGGTACCACCGCCGCGGTGTGGGTGCGTAATTTCGAGGATCGACGGGTGGTGATGATGCAGTGTCACAGGCAATGCTGCGGGTTCTGGAGAGAGTCGCGGGTGCAGGCGTTGGAACGGGAGCTAGGAAATCTGTGTCCGAACGACTCAGGGCTAATGGTGCAGAGGTATTGTGAGGTGTATCCGTGTGGCACCTAGTATGCGTAATATTGGTTGGAGGCGACGGAATGCATCATGGATGACCCGGACTTCTACCGAGGAGAAGTCAAGGGTATAGTATCTTTGCTTCGAGATGAGTCATATCAGTGGTGGCTCACGGTTAGGGACAGAGCGATGGCGGATGACATTACTTGGGAATTCTTTAGAGCAGCCTATCAGAGGAAGTACATTGGGGCTAGCTACATTGATGCGCAGCGCAAGGCATTCCTGAACCTGGTCCAGGGAAGTAAGACTATATCGGAATATGAGGCAAAATTCCTTCAGCTGAGTCGATATGCACGTGGTATTGTGGGCACAGAGCATGAGCGCTGTGTCAGATTTGAGGATGGGCTGAGAGATGAGCTGCGGATGTTGATTGCCCCACAGCAGGAAAGAGAGTTTGGTCTTAGTGGAAAAGGCCAAAGTTGTTGAGGAGGTGAAGCAGTCAGTAAGACGGAATCAGGACAAGGGTTGGAATAAAATGAATTCTGGATCATCTGGGTCTGCTAGGAATCAGCAAAAATGGGGTAGATATAGTGGGCCGAATCAAGCTGCTAGGCCTGCTGCTGCTAACAATCAATGGCCGCCACGATGTGCTCAGTGTGGGAAATCTCACACGGGAGAATGTTGGACTGGAAACAGAGGATGTTTCGAGTGTGGATCGATGGGGCATCAAGTGAGGGATTGTCCACAGAGATCGCCTAGGTGCGATGCGGGGATCGAGAATCGCATACGATCGGGAGGATGGTCGCAGACCACAGAGGGGCCGTGGTTCACCTGTGGGGGGAGGTAATGGCTCTGGTAGAGGCCGTGGACCACCGGGCAGAGGTGCAGGTGGTGCAGAGGCGAGACAGCCTGGATTGGTCTACGCAGCGAGGCATCGAGAGGAGGGCGACACACCGGACATCATAACTGGTATGTTCTTAATCTTTGGTCTACCTTATAATGCTTTGATTGATGTGGGTTCGACGCACTCGTATATAGCCAGTAGCATAGTGGAAACCATGAACATAGACTCTGAGATTACTTCTAGGAAGATGACAGTGATAAGCCCTCTAGGTCACTCTGTAGAAGTAAGTAAACTATATAGGGATGTACCCCTAGAACTTCAAGGGGTTGTGTTTTTGGCTGACTTGATGGAACTGCCGTTTGGGGAGTTCGATCTGATTCTCGGGATGGATTGGCTAGTAAAGTACCAGGCCAATTTGGATTGCGCAGCTAAGCGCATGGTGTTGAAGTCAGTGGAAGGCGAAGAGATGGTGATGATAGGTAATAGGAGAGATTACCTATCCAATGTGGTCTCTGCGCTGAAGGCGGAGAAAATGGTTAGGAAAGGTTGTGAGGCATTTATGGTGCATGTCTATGCTTTGGAAGCCAAGGATGTAGCTGTGGAGAATGTCCAAACTGTGGGGGAGTTTGCTGATGTATTCCCAGAGGAACTTCCAGGTTTGCCCCCTGACCGCGAGGTTGAGTTCGGTATAGACTTGTTACCCGGAACCGCGCCAGTGTCTATTGCCCCGTATAGGATGGCGTCGAAAGAATTGGTGGAGTTAAAGGCTCAGATTCAGGAGTTGCTGGACAAAGGTTTCATCCGACCGAGTGTATCACCTTGGGGAGCACCTGAGCTTTTTGTTAAGAAGAAAGACGGTACTATGCGGATGTGTATAGACTACCGCCAGCTGAATAAGTTGACGATAAAAAACAAGTATCCGTTGCCCAGGATAGACGACTTGTTTGATCAGCTTAAGGGTGCATCGGTATTCTCTAAGATAGATTTTAGGTCGAGGTATCATCAACTCAAGGTGAAGGAGGCTGATATCCATAAAACGGCATTTCATACTCGGTATGGGCATTACGAGTTTCTGGTGATGCTATTCGGGTTGACCAATACGCCGGCAGCATTCATGGACATGATGAATCGGGTGTTTCAGCCGTATTTGGATCGGTTCATCGTAGTGTTTATAGATGACATTTTGGTGTACTCGAAATCTGAGGAGGAGCATGATGCGCATCTACGGGTGGTTCTACAGATTCTGAGGGAGAAGCAACTATTCGCTAAGTTTAGTAAGTGCGAGTTCTGGCTTAATTAGGTAACTTTCTTGGGTCATGTGGTATCAGCTGAAGGGATTAGGGTGGATCCTCGTAAGATCGAGGTAGTGTTGGATTGGAAACCACCTAAGTCGGTTGCAGAGATTCGAAGTTTTCTGGGTTTGGCCGGATACTATAGGAGGTTCGTAGAAGGTTTTTCTTTGATCGCAGCGTCGCTGACTAAGTTGTTGAGAAAAGGGGTTCCGTTTGTGTGGTCTGAGAAATAGCAAGAAAGTTTTGACAAGTTGAAGAAGATTCTGACTGAAGCTCCGGTTTTAATTCAGCCTGAGGTAGGGAAGGAATTCACGGTCTATTGTGATGCATCACATACTAGCTTAGGGTGTGTGCTGATGCAAGACGGGAAAGTGGTAGCGTATGCATCTTGACAGTTAAGGCCTCATGAGGGTAACTACCCGACACATGACTTGGAGTTGGCTACAGTGGTTTTCACCTTGAAGATTTGGAGGCATTACTTGTATGGGGAAAAGTCGATAGTCTACACGGATCACAAGAGTCTGAAGTACCTCTTGACTCAGAAAGATTTAAATTTGAGGCAGCGGAGGTGGATCGAGTTATTGAAGGACTATGACTGCTCGATTGAGTACCATCCGGGTAAGGCTAACGTAGTAGCTGATGCGTTGAGCCGTAAGGTGGTAGCAGACTTGAGAGCGAAGTTTGCTCACCTTAGTCTATATGACGACTGGAGTCTTTTGGCAGAATTTCAAGTAAGGCCGACTTGGATTGATCAAGTTAAGGAGAAACAGCTGACAGATGAGGTTTTGAATGCTCGGAGGTTGCAAGTGCAGAATGGCGAATCGAAGGGTTACAGCTTGGGCAGTAATGGAGTACTGTGTTTTCAGGGGAAAGTATGTATGCCAAAGGATGTTGAATTGAGACAGCGGATTCTTCAGGAAGCTCATAGCAGCCCATACGCTATGCATCCTGGAGGCAGTAAGATGTATCGTGATTTGAGGGAACAGTTCTGGTGGCCAGGGCTTAAACGGGAAGTAACCGAGTTTGTGGGCAAGTGTCTGACATGCCGGCCGAAGTCAAAGCCGAGCATCGATTACCATCGATCATTGCAAAACGGTCAAGATCCCGATGGAAGTGGGAAAGGATTACCATGGACTTTGTCAGTGGGCTACCCCTTACGCCTAGTAAGAAGGACTCAGTCTGGGTGATTGTGGACTGTTTGACTAAGTCAGCTCATTTCATACCAGTAAGGGTTGATTATTCGCTCCAGAAGTTAGCCAAGTTGTATGTGGCAGAGATAGTAAGGTTGCATGGAGTGCCAGTGTCAATTATCTCGGATAGGGATCCTAGGTTCACGTCGAGGTTCTGGAAAGCTTTACATCAGGCATTAGGTACGAGGCTGGATTTTAGCACGGCTTTTCATCCGCAGTCTGATGGACAGTCTGAGAGGGTAATCCAAATTCTAGAAGACATGTTAAGGGGCTGTGTTTTGGATTTCAGTGGTAGTTGGGAGGAGTATCTACCGTTGGCAGAGTTCGCTTATAACAACAGTTATCAAGCGAGTATTCAGATGGCACCATATGAGGCACTGTATGGACGGAAATGTCGTACTCCGACGTGTTGGACAGAATTGGGTGAACGGCAAATGTTGGGTCCGGAGTTGGTGGCAGAAACTGAGGATAAGGTTAAGGTGATTCGGGCTCGTCTAAAGGAAGTGTCGGATAAGCAGAAGTCTTACGCCGATCTTAAGCGTAGGGATATAGAGTATGCAGTGGGTGACAAGGTCTTCCTGAAGGTATCGCCATGGAAAAAGGTGTTGAGATTTGGGCGAAAAGGCAAGCTAAGTCCTAGGTTTATTGGGCCATATACGGTGTTGAAGCGAGTGGGACCAGTAGCTTATCAGCTCGAGTTACCCGCAAGGTTAAGTCAGATTCATGACGTGTTTTATGTTTCAATGCTTAAGCGCTATCGATCAGATCCGTCGCATGTTGTGCCAGTTACGGAAATAGAGGTGAGCTCAGACTTGTCTTTCGAGGAGGAGCCGGTACAGATTTTGGATCGGGATGTCAAGGTTCTGCGTAGGAAGTCAGTTCCCTTGGTGAAAGTATTATGACGGAACCATGGTACGGAGGAGGCCACGTGGGAACCAGAAGATGTGATGCGGCAGCAATACCCTCAACTCTTCTGACCAGGTAATTTCGAGGCCGAAATTATTTTTTTTAGGGGGTAGAACTGTAACATCCTTAAATCGGGGTCTCTGCATCTTGCATGTGTCTGCATGTGATGATATGCCTACTGTGCTAGTTTAGCATGTTTTGGGGTCCAGGTATGACCTCGGGTTAGGCCTGGGTCATGGCAAAAAATTTTTGTTTTACTGCTTAGGAAGAGGAAGCTAAGAGAGTTAGGGGTTAAAAGAAATTATTGGAGGGTTGTGACACAAAGAACCTAGTGGCAAAGTGGCAAACGAGGTGCCACTAAGGTGCCAGGAGAGTGACGCCACATGCAGGGAAGGAGTGCTTGGGTTCGAGCTGTAGAAATCCCTTTTCTGCTTATTTTTTTTTCACGCCAGAAGCAGGGAAGAGGTGTGCTCAGGTGGGACTCTCTTGAATGGATGAGGATTGAGTCAACAGGATTCAAATGGATGGAGAGGAGAAAAATGTGGAGTTTGACTCATTCGAACCGATTTGAATGAGTGGATGGGAGAGTCTTGAGGTGTTGGCCGAATTATGGACTTTGGGGGAGGAGGTGTAATCGGTTTTGGAAGCTAGGGGGTGCCGAATCTCAATAGCCAAGTAAGGGTGCAAGTTCGGCTAGCTTTGGAAGTCTTTCTCTTTTTCGTTTAGTGTCAAAGCCGAAACCTCAATTGCTTTTTCTTTCTTTCGGTAACTTTGGTACTTGGCCGAACCAAACCTTGTTCCTTTTGAAGAGCCGAAACTTGATAGCCATTCTCTCATCTTCTTTTCATGTGCATTCATTGTTGACCGAAACTTCCTCTTTGTCGAATCCACCTTTGTTCACTTCTCTTCTTCCTATTTTGTTCAAAGCCGAAACCAACACCCATTCTTCAGTCGATATCTTTCTTCCCTCTTTCAAATCTCCTTGTGCCGAAACTTCTTCCATTCTCCTTTGCCGAATCCCTTCAATACCATTCCATTTTTCTTCTTTATCTCTTTTATCTTCGAAAAGCCGAAAGTCTTGTTGTTCTCTTTCGTTTCCATCAAGTACTTTGGCCGAATACTTTACTCATAAGCCCTTCTCTTCTTGCGTTTTCTCTTCATCATATTAAGTGCCGAATCTATCTCTAGTTCTTTCTTTGAGTTATAGCCGAATCTTCTGGTAAGTGACTTCTTCTTCTCTTCTTGATCGATTTGGGTAATGCCGAAACCCCACTTCTCTTCTATCTTCCCTTTTATTATAGATCTATATATATATTAAACTCTATTCCTGTTCTTTATTGGTAGTCGAAACCCCCAACATCAATAGAGTGTGTCGATCTTTGGTGGTTGGTGGCCGAATCAGTCATTAAGGTAAGGGGGCAACAAACTCTTTTGGTTTCGGGATTCATGCAAAGGCCGAATGGCTTTCAGATTGCTAATGATGCATTTAAGTCGATTGTAGGGAGGAGTACAACCTGATGCGGTAGATCTTCGGGATTTGGGTGCCGATCTAGGTAAGGGCTCTAGCGTTTGGATCTGTTTCTTATTCTTTCAAAAGCCGAAGGCTAATCATGTTTGTATGCTAGTGCTTGGCGATTGCAAGGAGGTTCATCACATAGTTTCGGATTTGGTTGAAACCAAATCGGCATTAAAATGAGTGCTACCTTCATGTGACATATCTTCGGGATTTTGTGATTAAGCCGAATGGCTATAATATTAAAAGTATGTGTTGGCGATTGTAGGAAAGGTGAAGGCAACGTTTGGGATCTCGCTAGTTTCGCGTAGTTTTGGGATTTCGCTTAGATCTACAAATAGTCAGGTGTGTAACGCTTACACACTTCGTTAGTATGATATGTTTATTATGTTACTGTTAATAGCCATTGAAACCGGTAGTTATGCCTTGTGGGCATGAGCGTGGACTCCGGGTAAGTCCCCTGATTATGGATCTCGATATATGCTATCATGTCATCGTTTAATGCTATGCCATGTGTTATTTGCATCATCATACGTTATTATGCCACGATTGATATGGACATGATGGTGGGATTGTTGAGCGGAGGGGGAAGAATTATTTGGACTGTCACCAGTGGTTTTTACCACACTTATATATTTGTGACTCCGGTCACCAGTGGTTTTGACCACCAGTGGTTTTGACCACACGGGGTAGATAAAGGAGATCGGATGGTTAGGTTATAGGGTTGCATGATTTGCATGTTTTACTGATGATTTGTGTAAGTGTTTGCACTATCGGGTTGGGGATTTATACACTGAGTCTCGGTGACTCGCCCCTTCCCCTATATATTGCAGATGAGGCTTAGATCGCAGATTTGGAGCCGGGGAGGACTCGAGGTGGCCATGCAACTTATTTTCGGGTTTTGACTTTAAATTAAAATTTCAGTTTTTAGTTATTTACTTTAAGTTTGGTTTTGGTTTTGTAATAAGGCCGCTGAGTATTATTTTGGGTTTTTTTTTATATATACTTGCTTTTATTTGATTAGATTATGCATGTGCTTAATAATTTGATTTGCAAATAACCGGTAAAAAGCAACGTTTTCAAATTTAATTTCTTAAACAACTCCAAACACAAATGGTTCTTAACTCGACTATGCTTAACTCACTTGGTTTTTAATAAGTATCGAAAGGTTTTCCAAACTAGAAACAGCAATTGGATTTTCCAAAACTTATTTTCCGGATTTTAAAACAACACTAAAACGATTTCAACATCACTTTATACGGGGTTTTCTAAACCTTAAAACGATAACAGCGTTTTCAATAGAAACAAATTGGGAAACTTGTTTTCTTCAAAAAGTTTTCACCCCGTGAGATGCCAGATTCGGTCGTGGTGGGTTGACCGGGTTTGGGGTGTTACATATTCATTTTTTTATTTTATTTGTAGGTATATAGTATGTTTGATTTTACATCAAATAAAGTGATTTTTTTGGTTAAACAACCCCTTTAAAATTTACTTTTGTGAATTTAATTATTTTAATAAATTAATTATAGGAATCACTTACACGTAATCAGGGATATCCAGATCCTAACCGTTAATCACAGGTTTATTTCATATTACCACTTATTCTTTTATCAATGACTTATATTTGTTTATAATTTTCATAGTATCGCTTATTCTTTTATCAATGAATTATACTTGTATATAATTTTTTTTTTTTTGTATTTGTTCTAATGATGTAGGGTAAAGCCCTGGATTGTTTTCTTGAAAGTTAGAAACATACATCATGGTGAAGTTATATTGCTAAAGTCTAGATTTGGTGCTTAATGACATTTGATATTAGACTAAATGTTTTTTGCACTTCCTTATTTAAGGTTCTTTCATTAAATGTTGAATTCTTTAGCTATGTTTTTTTGGTGTTCCGTAATGAGATTTAAAATATTTTTTTGTTTTATATTCTAATGTTAATTTCTTATGTCCCATGTTTGGATCTTATCAAGATTTTTTGCAATGAGTTATTTTTCGTTTTTTGGAAGATAAAACGTATAATTTCATTAATGAAATCATTACACCATCAAATCAATAGGTAACAATTCTAGAACAATATTAGCTCAAGAACATACAAAACAACAATTAAAAGAAATAATTATAGAACATATTCAATTCATATACTCGTCAAATTCATACACTTTCTTTAGCCAATCAAAGCCAGACTCGTTGAAAACAAAATGGTTAAACATTGTTGAACAATGCCATTGTTTCTAAACAATGTCTAGTCCAATGGTACAATTGATCTTATTCCAACTGGTGGTGCCTTGGAAGTGGGACGCATATCGCCAAGGTTCGTTCTTTCGAACCTGGGTCTGGTTGAAAATGACGGAGCTCCTGTTCTCATTCTTCTTGGCGGGGCAAACACTTTAGTTGATGTCAGCCTTTAAGTGTTCGGTCTCGTGGAAGAAACAAGGCTCAACCATGTATGAAAAGGTACGATTATGGCCTGGTCCACATCGAATAGTTGTGTTACTAGAAAATTTAACCTAACTCTATGAGCAGTCTCTTGAAGCAAATTCTTATAGACACCAGTTTCTGATCCCACAAAAGTTTTAATGGCAAGGCCATGCAAGGATTTACCTTCATAAATCAATAAGAGATTTCCAAAAGCTGATATAACATTCACAAGGGTCATAGAATCGCACATAACATCCATTACCTGCCTCATCTAATTAAATGTTGCTAAAGCTTCTCGAAAATGACCATTATATGTACAACCAACAATTATAGTGTTCCAACAGGCAATATCCTCTTTAGCGGAAATTGTGTCATACAACATTAAAGCAGCTGATAAGTCCCCAAAATTAATGTACACGTGCATGAGGGAATTAACCATAATAATATTCTTGAAAGCCCTAGCTTTATCTTTAGGCAGTGAATTGATTTACCAAAATGACGGGAATTAGGGGAAATGCAAGACAAAATAATAGTCAGGGCAGTTGAAAAACTCAATTGTAAACATTGATGGGTCAGTGTCTTAAACAAACTTTGAGCTTTTTTGAATGCCCAATCCGGCTGTAGCCAAAGATCATCACATTCCATGAGACTAAGTCTCTTTTGGGGATAGCATTAAATAAAAGCTTCACCTTGACTATACAATTACATTTTTGGGATAGCATTTAAAGAGGTGTTAAGAGATAAAATTATAAAAATTTCTGATTCACCTCAAACTCGAAAAAGACCTTACATTTTCTTCCTGTTCTTTCACTTTCCAATCAACTAAATAGAAACTAAAGTTTTGATCACATGATTCAAACACCCAATTCCTAAATAAAACAAATTCAAGTAAAATGACAGTTTTAGTGATAATTAACCAAAAAAAAAACAATTATAAAATCTAAAATTTAGACAAATCAATACCAACATATGTTTCTTGATACGAACTCGTCTCGTGGGTTGTGATTCGAGTCGTAGATGTGCCCGATCATAAAATGGAGAAGCTTCGTTCAATTCAGAGTTTGAAGGAATTTGGCTAAGTGTAGGCTTAAAGGAATGGTTTTCAAAAAGTTTTAGGATGGATTAGGATAGACTCGGCTGGGTGTTGAAACAAAGGGGAATAAAGAGAAGGGTTGAATTGGCTAAATGAAATGATGATGGAAATGGCTAAGTGAATGATGGTGAAAATTCGACTAAGGTTTGAAGCAAACAAATCAGAATGTTGGATAAAACGGATAGTTGAGCTTAAGGACAAGAGTGAACCAATACTATTAAGAGTATTGACCCGAAACTTATAAGTCACTTAAGATCTTTGGAAAAGAAACAAAGGACCTTGACCCGCTAACTACTGAGAGAGTTAGGAACCGAAGGTATCAAAATGGGTGAACGCCACACTCGGGTTTGAGTGATAAGTTCAAAGAAACAAGGAAGACGCCACTAGCTATGCTAGATAAGTCAGCTTGAGTCTTAAACAAATTTAGAGAGTTGAATAAACTCACAAATGAATTAAAATTCATAAAATGTCAAAGTGTATTGTCTAACCAAAATAATGTCTTCTTACAATCTATTTATAGGCATTATTATGACTGTTCAAATGCCTATTTGTGACCGTTCACCTTCAGCATTTAACTAAAGTTATTAAAATATTTAAATTCAGTTATAACTCTTAATGGGCAGCCAAAGAGTCATGTCTTTTCACTTGATTCATGCATAGCTGAAAAGTCATGCCTTTTCACTTGATGAAGGCTTAATGGTCCTTTAAATGTGCTGCTTGATGTCCCTTCATTTTCCCCTTAACCAAATGCCTTAATGCTTGTGTATTCATCTCTTTAATTGCACCATAACTAGCTTTGAGTGCATGAAACCGATCAGACTTGAAGAGTCACTTTTGGTCCATTTGAAAAGCCACCATAATGAGCTTTGAGTGCTTCAATATCCACCAAAAATGTTCCAAATATGCACCAGCAATTAAGTGACCAAATGCACACTCTTTTATGCCAAAACTGAACAGCCAATTGAATGTGACAGCATTTGATTCTTCTTGGCAAACGAACAGCCCTATTATAGCTTTAAAATATGTGACCAGCCTTTTGAACTTTCCTACAGCAAACACAAATTCAATTTATTTAAGAGAAAAAAAATTAAACACACTATAACTCATGCATTAAAAAAAATAACAGCCAAATTAAATAACACACTTATAAACTAACTCAAACAACTATGATGCTTAAATGCATGATTTAATTAAGATGCAAACTAAATGAACAAATAAGTTACTTAATGCATGACTTAATTTAATGATGCAGACTTAAACTAACATGGGAGTTACATAATGCATGTTATAATTTATTGTAATATCCCGGGTTAGGGGGCTATTTTGGTGTTGCATGATATTGCATGTTTGTAGTGTGCTATGTGGCTATTTATATGTTTTAGGGACTTAATTATAGCCTAGGTGTATGCCTGAGGTAATGGAAGAATTTTGGTTTTTGGGTATTAAGTGTAGGGGTTGAGAAAGTGGGGTTTTAAGTTATTTTTGGTATTTCGTAGCACAAAAAGAAGGGTGGCAGAGTGGCAGAGCATGCGCCACATGGAGCTTGGTATGGCGTCCACACCAAGGGTGGAGGTCCGGTGTTCGAGCAGCGAGGATTCCCCATTTTGGGTTGTTTTTGGGACGGCATGGTGGAGTGGTAGAAGCCAAATCAAACACTACCTTGGACCAAGTCTTACCTTTCAAATGAAAGGTAGGGAGTGAATTTAGGAGTGTGACTTGGTCCACTCAATTCAAAGGAGTGGATGGGAGTTGTTTGTGGGATTTGGCCGATTTTTGGAGAGGTTTGGGGAAGGTGGACGGCTAGGTAGTGTGTTGTGGAGTAGTGCCGAATGTACCTTGGCACTTTGGGTGATTTTCGGCAATGAAACAATTGGTAAGGCCACACACTTTTGTTTTCTTTCTTTTGTCAAAACAAACCGAAACTCTAAGCTTTTCTCTCATTTTTCTCTTTGACCGAAATTGTTTATTCCTCTCAACTTTCTTTTCTTGTGTTTGAAACCTTGGTAGCCAGAAATCCATCCTCCAAAACTCTTTTCATTTTCTTCTCTCTTCTTGAAAAACACTAGTGCCGAAACTTACCATTCCTCTCCCAACCGATTTCTCCATTCTTCTTGTCCATCTTTTTGTGTGCCAACCCATATCAACTTGCCAAGCTTTCTTTTGTTCTCCTCAAAACTCATTTCTTAGTAATCTCTAATTCTTCTCTTGTTTACACTCCTTTTCTCACCTTTGAAAGCCGTACATAGGTGGGTGTTAAACATCAATACCGAATCTCTTTTTTTCTCCCTTGTGGTTCAAGGTCTTTGCCGATTTCCCTCCCTTGTTTTGTTGGCCGAACATTGGTGGTTGGTTGGGTCTTTGGTTTCAATCGCTTGGAATCGGGTAAGGGCTTGGCCGAATGGCCATTCCGCCTTCTCTCGTCTTTTTGTATGGTGGTGAGTAAGGACCGATTCCGTTATTGGTTGTTGAGTGCTAATCTTTTGTGTAAATCGTTTTCATTATAGGACATCGGGATTATTAGAGGAGACAAGTGAAGCCTTCCTTTCTTCGATTGGATTTGTTTGGTAAGTGATGGTAATGGCTACTATTAGTCCATTCTCTTTGGTCTTGTTAAGCCAAATTATTAAGGTGGGATTTTTATTATTTTAGGGGTGGCCGATTGTCACAAGAGGAACCGGTGGGCTCGGATTTGGTAGGAAACCAAATCACCTTCAAGGTAAAGGATTGGAACTAACCCCTTTGGGTTTAGATGTCTTTTGGCCGAATGGTCTTAGTGCCTAACCCTATGTTTGGCCGATTGTAGGAGTTAGCAATCGAGGGTCATAGATCGTTCGTTGGGATTTTAGACTCGTAGCTATCGGTGTGTATACTAACACACTTATATTTAGTAATATCGTTAATAACTTTGTGCAATGACTAATGAAACAGTGGTGACTATTATGATACCCTCATGGGTGCGAGTTTGGACTCGTGTAAGTCGGTGCTATTATTATGAGTTATTGATGATCTGTATGATACCATGGTTATGGATATGTGACATGGGGTATGAGATTAGCCATATTGGCATGATATGCATGATAGTATGATATGCATGATAGCATGATATTCATGATTACATGAGTTTGGCATGTTGATGGGTGATACGAGAGAGAGGAGCAGTGATGTATTGTGTCGACGAGCACCAGTGCTTTGGTAGCACACTTTGTGACTTTGGGTCACCAGAGGTTTGGCACCTCCGGAGGTTTGGTACCTCGGCGTCGTCCCAGTGGCTCAGTACCACGATGGGTTGGCCCCACAGATGATTATACGGGATTGGCGCGGTGTTTTGGTAACACACGATGGGTTGGCCCCATCACCGGATTGTGACTACGGTCACGATGCATTGGTAGCACATTGTGTCTTTGGGACACGTGAGGTTTGGCACCTCATTGCGACTTGTCCTCGTGGTTTAACCACCGTGGGTTGGCCCCACTTGAGTTATGGGATCGTCTGCTAGTGTTTTGGTAACACACGATGGGTTGGCCCCATCATCATTGGATTTGTGACTTGGTCACGGTGCTTTGGTAGCACAAGCGTGTCTTTGGGACACCAAAGGTGCTTGATAGCACATTGACGGATATTGTGTCTTTGGGACACGGTGCTTTGGTAGCACCTTGTGACTATATGTCACGGTGGTTTGGCACCACCGGTGGTTTGGTACCACACGGGGGGTAGAAAAGGCGATATGGATGGTTAGGTTCGGGTTGCATTAATCATGTTGCTATGTATGATGTGTGTTAGCATGTTGATTCGTTGGGGGCGGGATTTACACATCGAGTCACTCGACTCACCCTCTCCTTTGACATTTCGGGTGACTCGTAGACGCGCGGACTTGGGTAGGATGGACTCGAGGTGCTTATGCCATCTTTGAATAAAGTCTTTACTCGGACTCTATATTTTGGGTACTTTGGTTATTTACTTTTATTTGGGGTTTTTTTTATTATTCGGTTTGTAAAAGGCCTTTAAAGTTATGTTTTATGTTGTTTATATTTTAAGTGATTTTAATAAGCCTTAACAAAATAAGCCGGAATAAATTTTACTAAAACACGGAAAGATAATGTTTTCAAAATTATAACGCGACGTGTTTTTAAACTATACCATCGGGTATCACACTAAGTCTTTTGACAAACAAATACAATGGTTCCCAAACCAAACTTGTAGTTCATTTAAGTCTAGAAGCGTTTTATGTATCACTAAGAAACTAAGGAGGTTTTAAATGGTTTTAACTTGTTTTAACTACAAATTCTAGCTAAGTTTTCAAAATCTCGGGTTTCAAATACATCAATCTGTTTTCCAAACAAGACTACTCAAATTTGTTTCAAACACACTTTGTGTTTTCACTCCACTTTTAAACGAAAAATCTAGTTTTCCCAAAACGTTTTCCCGTAGCATACCAGATTCGGACGTGGTGTCTTGTCGGGTTTGGGGTGTTACATTTTAGTATCGAGCCAAGTTCAAAGGCTCATTTGTGGGCTGAAGCCCAAAATGTACTCAAAAGATGTTTTAAGTGTTTTGGGTTTAAATACAAATGGTTTGAAAGGCATGGCACCGAGTCTCAAACCACCGGTTCGCCTGTAAGTACCGGACTATTCTTTGTGATTTGATTGGATGTTATATGATCGATGAGTAGCGGTAGTATACTACTTTAGAGATTGAAAGCGATAGGATTTTGTGAAACTTGCGAGAACAAATCCTCTTTAATATTCATAAGACTTGCTTTTTAAAACAAGTGGAATAAATCTTGATGCATAAAATTCTTTAATCGAATCGTAGAAAGATTTAGCATGAGCACTCGAGGCGGACGTGGTCGTAACACTCGTGGTAGAGGTAGGGGTAGAATGGCGGTTTCTCGAGCCCGTAGGATCTGGGCGGGGTTCGAAAATGAGATACCGTTCCGCCACCGGTGGAGGTGGTGAGTTCCAAGATCGGACGAGGAGGCGACGCAGTGTCACGAGCGTCTTGCGCGAGTGTTGGAAAGTAGTGGGGCTAGTGGTGGTGCAGAGTTAGGAAATCGGTTCTGGCGACTCGGGCTATGAGCCGAATTCTTCCGAGGTGTTTCGGTGTTGCTCCTAGCAACTGCCGAATATTGGTTGGAGGCAACCGAGCGGATCATGGATGATCGGACTTGGCGGCGTAAGAGAAGAAAGTGAAGGGTATCGTATCGCTTCTCGGGATGAGTCATATCGGTGGTGGCTCGCAGTGCGGGACGGTGTGGCGGTGAGGATTTGACATGGGATTATTTCATTTGCATATCAAAAGAAGTACATCGGGGCTAGTTATATCGACTCCCGGAGAAAGGCATTTACGAGGCTTGTTCGAGGAGTAAATGCATTTGCGAGTACTGGTGAGTTCTGGCCGAGTAGGTATGCCGAGGGCATTGTGGCCACCTTGAGCATGAGAGGTGTGTTCGTTCGAGGATGGTGCGCGAGGCGAGTTGAGGTGCGATTGCTCCTCGCCAGGAGCGCGAGTTCTTTGTCTTAGTTGAGAAGGCTAAGGTGGTGAGGTGTTAAGGAGTCGGTGAGGCGAGCATGGACAGGAGTAGGCTTAAGAGGAGCTTTGGGTCTTACGGTTCGTCGGCAATCCGCGAGAAGAGGGCTAGGCCAGAGGGGCGAATCGATGCGCTAGGTTTGTTCTTTGCTAGGCAAGGACCGCCGCTTGATCATGTCGATGTGGGAAATCTCATTGGGGTGGTTGTTTCTTTGGTGGAGGTAAAGGTTGCTTGAGTGTGGTTCTCGGAGCATCGCATTAGGGATTGTTCGCGTAGGATGGCGTGGATTCGGTCCCGAGTCGGGGCGTGTCGGTTCGAGAGGTAATGGACCGCCACTGCGAGAGGGCCGTGGTAATGGCAGAGGTGGTTATGGATCTGGTCGGGCCGTGGAGCAGGCGAGAGGTGCGGTAGTTACGAGGCGAGCGGCTGGATTGGTGTATCTTTGCGAGACGCCGAGAGGAGAGGCGACGCGCCGGACGTCATAACCGTGACGCGTTTTTGATTTTTGGTACTCCTTATACCGCTTTAATCGATGTGGGTTCTACGCACTCTTATGTTGCCGATAGTATAGTAGAGACAATGGACTTAGACTCGAGATATCTTCTAGGCGGATGGCGTGATTAGTCCTGCAGGTCACTCTGTAGTAGTAGATAAGCTGTCTAGAGAGGTACCCCTAGAACTCCAAGGGGTAGTGTTTCTCAGCGATCGATGGAGCCGCCGTTTGGGGAGTTCGATCCGATTCTTAGGATGGATTGGTTGGCTAAGTACCCGGCGAAGTTGGATTGCGCGCCAAGCGCATGGTTCTTAAGGCGGTTGGCGGTGATGAGGTGGCTATGATAGGTAATAGGAGGGATTACTTATCAAATGTGATATCTGCTCAAAGCGGAGAAGATGGTCGGGAAGAGTCGTGATGCGTATGTGGTTCATGTGTATGCCTTGGAGGCTAAAAGTGTCCGTTGAGAAGGTTAAATCGCATTAAGGAATTTCTTTGATGTTTTTCTGAGGAGCTTAGGGTTTGCCGCTTGATCGAGAGGTAGAGTTCGGGATTGATTTGTTACCCGGATTTGCGCCGGTGTCTATTGCTCCGTATAGGATGGCACCAAAGGAATTGGTGGAGCTTAAGGCTCGAGATCCAGGAGTTATTGGATCGAGGTTTTATCGGCCAAGTGTTTCGCCGTGGGGTGCACCGGTACTCTTTGTTAAGAAGAAAGATGGCACGATGCGGATGTGCATAGACTACCGCCAATTGAACAAGTCGCGACTAAAAACAAGTATCCGTTGCCACGGATAGATGACTTGTTTGATCAATTTGAAGAAGGTGCTGCGGTATTCTCGAAGATCGACTTGAGATCCGGGTACCATCGGCTAAAGGTTAAGGAGGTGATATCCATAAAACAGCAAGCCGGACTCGGTATGGGCACTACGAATTCTGGTAATGCCATTCGGGTTGACTAACGCACCGGCGGCGTTTATGGATATGATGAATAGGGTGTTTCAAAGCGATGATCTGGATCGGTTCGTGGTGGTTTTATAGAGCGACATCTTAGTATACTCAAGGTCGGAGGAAGAGCATGATGCGCGCGCATCGAGGGTGGTGCTGCAGATTACGAGGAAAAGCAACTCTATGCTAAATTCGGTAAGTGTGAGTTACGCCAGGAAGTGGCGTTCTTGGGTCATGTAGTGTCGGTAGAGGGTATTCGAGTAGATCCTCGTAAGATTGAGGTTTGTTTTGGGTGGAAGCCACCTAGGTCGTGGGTGAGATTTCGTGAGTTTTCTGGGTTTGGCGAGGATACTACAGAGAAGGTTTGTCGAGGGTTTCTCGTTGATAGCGGCGCCGATGACTAAGTTGTTAAGGAAAGAGGTTCCGTTTGTTTGACCGAGAAACAACAGGAAAGCTTCGATAAGTTAAAGAAGATCTTGACCGAGGCTCAGGTTCGATTCAACTTTGAGGTGGTAAGGAGTACACAGTCTATTGCGATGCATCACATACGGGATTGGGTTGTGTCTTTGATGCGGGGAAGGTAAGGTAGTGGCTTACGCTTCTAAGCATTTGAGGCCACATGAGGTCAACTATCCGACGCATGATCTGGAGCTAGCGGCCGTAGTTTTCGCCTTAAAGATTTGGAGGCACTACTTATATGGAGAGAGATCAATAGTCTACGGATCATAAGAGCTTGAAGTATCTACCGACTCGGAAGGATTTGAATTTGAGGCGCGTAGATGGGTTGAGTTCTTTGAAAGATTACGATCGTTTCTATTGAGTATCATCCGGGCAAGGCTAACGTGGTGGCGACGCTACTGAGCCGTAAGGTTGTTTCGGACTTAAGGCGTTGGTTGCCCATTTGAGCTTGTACGGACGACGGGAGTATTTTGGCGAGCTGCAAGTTAAGCCTACCAGGTTGGCAGTCGAGAGAAAGCAGATTAGAGGATGAGGTTACGGGTGCACGAAGGTTGCAAGTGCGAGAATGATGGTTTGGAGGGTTTCTGACTTGTCTAGTAGCGAGGTTACGTGTTTCGAGTGGTAAGGCTTGTATGCCTAAAGATGTTGGTAGAGGCGAGAAGATTCTTCGGAGGCGCACATAGCGATCCTCATGCTATGCATCTGGAGGTAGCAAAATGTACAAGGATCTCGAGAGAAGCGATTTTGGTGGCACAGTGCGAAGAAAGAGGTGACGGAGTTTGTTGGAAAATGTCTGACTTGTCAGCAGGTCAAGGCTGAGCATCAGTTGCCGTCGGGTTTGCTTCAGCCTGTAAAGATTCCTCAGTGGAAGTGGGAAAGGATAACCATGGATTTTGTCAGTGGGTTACCGCTTACGCCAAGCAAGAAGGATTCAGTTTGGGTAGTGGTGGATCGTCTGACTAAATCAGCTCACTTTATTCCGGTGAGGGTTGACTACTCACTTCAGAAGCTAGCAAAGCTGTATGTGTCAGAGATAGTGAGGTTGCACGGTGTGCCAGTTTCGATAATCTCGGATAGGGATCCCAGGTTTACTTCGAGGTTCTGGAAGGCATTGCATCAGGCTCTGGGTACTCGTTTGGATTTTAGCACGGCTTTTCACCCTTGATCGGCGGTCAATCGAGAAAGGTTATTCAGATCTTAGAGGACATGCTGAGGGGTTGTGTCCTGGATTTCAGAGGTAGTTGGGAGGAGTTTCTACCATTAGCTGAGTTTGCCTACAACAACAGTTACCAAGCGAGCATCAAGATGGCACCGTATGAGGCGTTGTATGGTAGGAAGTGTCGCTCACCTACGTGTTGGACGGAGTTAGGTGAACGTCAGTTGTTGGGACCCGAGTTGGTAGGCGGAGGCGAGGACAAGGTTAAGTTGATTCGGGCTCGATTGAAGGAAGCTTGCACCGTGCAGAAGTCTTATGCCGATCTTAAGCGAAGAGGTATAGAGTTTCTTTGTTGGGGATCGAGTGTTTACGAAGGTCTCGCCTTGGAAGAAAGTTCGAGGTTGGAAAGAAAGGCAAGCTTAGTCCGAGGTTTATTGGGCGTATAAGGTTTTGAGGCAGGTTGGACCGGTAGCGTATCGGCTTGAGTTGCAGTGAGCTTAGTCGATTCATGGCGTCTTTCACGTTTCAATGCTTGGAGGTATCGTTCGAGATCCGTCGCATGTGGTAGCGATGGAAGAGATCGAGGTGAATCCGGACTTGACTATGGAAGAAGAACTGCTGATTCTTGATCGAGATGTAAAGGTTCTACGTAGGAAGTCTGTGCCTTTGGTTAAGGTACTTTGGCGAAATCATGGCGTAGAAGAAGCGGCGTGGGAACCGAGGATACGATGAGACAACCAATACCATAACTCTTTTGATCGGGTAATTTCGGGGCGAAATTATTTTTAAGGGGTAGAAGCGTAATATCCGGGTTAGGGGCTATTTTGGTGTTGCATGATATTGCATGTTTGTAGTGTGCTATGTGGCTATTTATATGTTTTAGGGACTTAATTATAGCCTAGGTGTATGCCTCGAGGTAATGGAAGAATTTTGGTTTTTGGGTATTAAGTGTAGGGGTTGAGGAAGTGGGGTTTTAAGTTATTTTTGGTATTTCGTAGCACAAAAAGAAGGGTGGCGAGTGGCGAGCATGCGCCACATGGAGCTTGGTATGGCGTCCACACCAAGGGGTGGAGGTCGAGTGTTCGAGCAGCAGGATTCCCCATTTTGGGTTGTTTTTTGGGACGGCATGGTGGAGTGGTAGAAGCCAAATCAAACACTACCTTGGACCAAGTCTTACCTTTCAAATTAAAGGTAGGAGTGAATTTAGGAGTGTGACTTGGTCCACTCAATTCAAAGAGTGGATGGGAGTTGTTTGTGGGATTTGGCCGATTTTGGAGAGGTTTGGGGAAGGTGGGCGGCTAGGTAGTGTGTTGTGGAGTAGTGCCGAATGTACCTTGGCACTTTGGGTGATTTTCGGCAATGAAACAATTGGTAAGGCCACACACTTTTGTTTTCTTTCTTTTGTCAAAACAAACCAGAAACTCTAAGCTTTTCTCTCATTTTCTCTTTGGACCGAAATTGTTTATTCCTCTCAACTTTCTTTTCTTGTGTTTGAAACCTTGGTAGCCGAAATCCATCCTCCAAAACTCTTTTCATTTTCTTCTCTCTTCTTGAAAAACACTAGTGCAGAAACTTACCATTCCTCTCCCAACCGATTTCTCCATTCTTCTTGTCCATCTTTTTGTGTGCCGAACCCATATCAACTTGCCAAGCTTTCTTTTGTTCTCCTCAAAACTGTTATTCAGTAATCTCTAATTCTTCTCTTGTTTACACTCCTTTTCTCACCTTTGAAAGCCGTACATAGGTGGGTGTTAAACATCAATACCGAATCTCTTTTTTTCTCCCTTGTGGTTCAAGGTCTTTGCCGATTTCCCTCCCCTTGTTTTGTTGGCCGAACATTGGTGGTTGGTTGGGTCTTTGGTTTCAATCGCTTGGAATCGGGTAAGGGCTTGGCCGAATGGCCATTCGCGCCTTCTCTCGTCTTTTTGTATGGTGGTGAGTAAGGACCGATTCCGTTATTGGTTGTTGAGTGCTAATCTTTTGTGTAAATCGTTTTCATTATAGGACATCGGGATTATTAGAGGAGACAAGTGAAGCCTTCCTTTCTTCGATTATTTGTTTGGTAAGTGATGGTAATGGCTACTATTAGTCCATTCTCTTTGGTCTTGTTAAGCCAAATTATTAAGGTGGGATTTTTATTATTTTAGGGGTGGCCGATTGTCACAAGAGGAACCGGTGGGCTCGGATTTGGTAGGAAACCAAATCACCTTCAAGGTAAAGGATTGGAACTAACCCTTGGGTTTAGATGTCTTTGGCCGAATGGTCTTAGTGCCTAACCCCTATGTTTGGCCGATTGTAGGAGTTAGCAATCGAGGTCATAGATCGATTCGTTGGGATTTTAGACTCGTAGCTATCGGTGTGTATACTAACACACTTATATTTAGTAATATCGTTAATAACACTGTGCAATGACTAATGAAACAGTGGTGACTATTATGATACCCTCATGGGTACGAGTTTGGACTCAGGTAAGTCAGTGCTATTATTATGAGTTATTGATGATCTGTATGATACCATGGTTATGGATATGTGACATGGGGTATGAGATTAGCCATATTGGCATGATATGCATGATAGTATGATATGCATGATAGCATGATATTCATGATTACATGAGTTTGGCATGTTGATGGGTGATACGAGAGGAGGAGCGATGATGTATTGTCTTGACGAGCACCGGTGCTTTAGTAGCACACTTTGTGACTTTGGGTCACGAGGTTTAGCACCTCCGGAGGTTTGGTACCTCGGCGTCTCGTCCCAGTGGCTCGAGCATACCACGATGGGTTGGCCCCACTGAGATGATTATACGGGATTAGCGCCGGTGTTTTGGTAACACACGATGGGTTGGCCCCATCACCGATTGTGACTACGGTCACGGTGCATTGGTAGCACATTGTGTCTTTGGGACACAGAGGTTTGGCACCTCATTGCGACTTGTCCACGTGGTTTAACCACCGTGGGTTGGCCCCACTTGAGTTATGGGATAAATGCGCTAGTGTTTTGGTAACACACGATGGGTTGGCCCCATCATCATTGGATTTGTGACTTGGTCACGGTGCTTTGGTAGCACAAGCGTGTCTTTGGGACACCGGTGCTTGATAGCACATTGACGGATATTGTGTCTTTGGGACACGGTGCTTTGGTAGCACCTTGTGACTATATGTCACGGTGGTTTGGCACCACCGGTGGTTTGGTACCACACGGGGTAGAAAAGCGATATGGATGGTTAGGTTGGGTTGCATTAATCATGTTGCTATGTATGATGTGTGTTAGCATGTTGATTCGTTGGGAGCGGGATTTACACATCTGAGTCACTCGACTCACCCTCTCCTTTGACATTTTGGTGACTCGTAGACGCGGACTTGGAGGCGGGATGGACTCGAGGTGCTTATGCCATCTTTGAATAAAGTCTTTACTCGGACTCTATATTTTGGGTACTTTGGTTATTTACTTTTATTTGGGGTTTTTTTTATTATTCGGTTTGTAAAAGGCCTTTAAAGTTATGTTTTATGTTGTTTATATTTTAATTTGATTTTAATAAGCCTTAACAAAATAAGCGGAATAAATTTTACTAAAACTGGAAAGATAATGTTTTCAAAATTATAACATGACGTGTTTTTAAACTATACCATCGGGTATCACACTAAGTCTTTTTGACAAACAAATACAAGCTGGTTCCCAAACCAAACTTGTAGTTCATTTAAGTCTAGAAGCGTTTTATGTATCACTAAGAAACTAAGGAGGTTTTAAATGGTTTTAACTTGTTTTAACTACAAATTCTAGCTAAGTTTTCAAAATCTCCGGGTTTCAAATACATCAACTGTTTTCCAAACAAGACTACTCAAATTTGTTTCAAACACACTGTGTTTTCACTCCACTTTTAAACGAAAAATCTAGTTTTCCCAAAACGTTTTCCCCGTAGCATACCAGATTCGGACGTGGTGTCTTGTCCGGGTTTGGGGTGTTACATTTATGATGCAAACTTAACTAACATGAGAGTTACATAATGCATGACTTTATTAAATGCAGAACACATGCATGTCATAATTAGAATATGTAGATCAATAATGCAAGACACTAATTAAAGATGCATTTAATAAACAAGACATAATTAAAGACTCATATTATAATAACTAAAGTAACTAAAATAAATAAATCAAAGTCCTTATTCCAGCAACCAAATTAACAAACTAAAATTAAAAGCTTCATTTTGCACTTGGGCCCCTCGAGTTTGGGCCAATCTCGGTGGCATCGAGTTGTGTCGTAACATTATGCGGCCGGGATCGCATCATTTCTAGTAAAAAAATACTCACCCCCAAGCTCTCAAGAACAACGACAAAGGGAAAGAAAAGAAAAAAACAATTATTCTCCTTTTCTCTATTCATTGTCATCCACTAGTCTTATTGTTCACTTATCTTTCAATCTCTCTTTTATCAAATGGAAAAAACCCCAGAATGATAATCAACCTGCTATATAAAATGTAAAACCCCCATTGACCGAGAGAAAATATTTGACATACAAGAAGCTAGTCACCCCCCACTGCATATATATTGATAGAAATTTCAAAAGGGTTACTCTTCACAATTTTACTTCAATTTTTCTTCTTCTTTTTCCCAATAAACAAATAAAAGTTGTTATGAACAAAAAAAGGAACAAACCAGATTCTATAATCCCTCCATTTTTTTGCTCAGTCTGTAAATGAAACCCTAAATCCTTTTTTTCCTAACAGCGAACAGACGATGAAGATAGAAAAAATCAGAAAAATCACCAAAACCCTAAATCTTTTTCTTCTAATAGTGAAGACACGATGAGAGAAAGAAAAATTCAGGAAAAAGAATATTCAAAAAATTGAATCTGACAGGAAAAAAAACTAGGAGAAATTGAAACTGATGTGAAAATAAAACCTTGAAGAAATTGAATCTTACTTGGAAATTTTTTAATCTTTTAAATTTGAGTTGGAAAAAATTGTTGATGTGGCGTAAAATAATTGGATAGGATCATATATGAGGTGGTGGGAATGGTCCATCGAATAATTTCTCTAAAATTATACTTAAATTAAAATTATTTTATTTAAAAAATTTGATCATCACAAGGAATTTCAAATGAAAAAAAACACAAAATTTCAAAAGAGATTTTCATTTAGAAGAAATAAAATATGTCAATTTATAAGTTTTTAAATCAAAATATTAATCTTATTAATTTTTATTTAATTAATTTATAGTTTAAATTTTTAAAATAAATTATTTTAATTTAAAAGAAAAGAATAAAAAGATATAAAATATTTTTTTACAAATTATAGGAATTAAATAGATAATGAAAAAAATATATAAATTATTTTAAAAATTATAATAAAATTTTTCTCTTGACATAATAAAGTTACTGAAATACCCTTAGACTCCGGGATGGGAGGTCCCTCGTCATCTATCTTTTTTTTTTATAATAAATTACTGGATTTTCATAAATATGGGCCAAAACTACAAAGTCAAAACAAAAACAAAACAGAAAACTAACTTAAAAACAAAACAATCCCAGAAAACTAAAAAAACCAAAGCCCAGATCAAACACAATAAAACAAAACTTAACAGACAAAATAAAATTCAGTCCAAATCCACAAAGACCAGCATCAGATAAACAATGGGGTTGCTATAGGGAATTTGCGTCCCAGCTGTTGTCCATATTTGCCCCACCTTGAAACATGCAAAGAGTGCTGGAGAAGTTATCAGCACCACATTTAATTGCTATCATCATTTTCGAGCAGAAACCCCCAGAATTCAACAGTCTCTTTTCGAAAATTTTTCAAAACGTTTCAGCAAAGAAATCTCCCAAGCACCATCATTATCTCTCAAAAAACACCTTTCACCTTCTTCTTCGAACATCGTCGCCTTGTTTCCTCTTACTCTTCTTCCGTTCGCCTGAAATCTTCCATCACTACCGATTCAACACCAGTCGGAACTCTTCCTGTCAGATAAGAACTTTCTCTCTTCTTTAATCCCTTTGAGGCTATTTTATGCGCAACCTCATTTGCTTCCCTATTTATAAACAGGAAAACACAATTTCTGAACTGCATAGCCATTTCCTTCGAATCTTTTATATAAGCCACGATTTCCGATCTGTCTTCCTCCTTTTCTTGCAGTTTTCTTATCACTGTCCTGGCATCTCCCTCGATTTCCACCTCCTGTAACCCAAGTTGGAGTCCCAGTTCGATGGCTTCTAACGCCTCGGCCGCGAACGTAGACGGTATATTCTTATTCATTATGGACTTTGAAAACCAAACTTCTGCTCTTCCATTTCTTATCACTAACCCAGAGCACGATTAGTTTCTGTGTCTGTCAAAAGCCGCATCAAAGTTGATCCATAAGCCCATTCCGGTAGGTGCTTTCCAAATCTTGGTGTATGGGCTTCTACCAGTAAGATCTGTTTTACCCCATCAAGCTCTCTTAAATAGTTTGAAACGAACTCTGCTACTTGGATCCCTGTTTTTATCTCATTCTCATGAATAAGTTTGTTCCTGAAAGTCCAAATTCCCCATATTGCATAAACAACTTTTCTGCATTTGCTCAACGAGTTTTCTTCAAAAAAGATCCGTAGCCATTCATTAAACTCCATGTTTTCTTACGATCTGAGACACATCAATATCTAAGCTTTCCCATGTTTCCTTTGTAACAGGACAGTCCCTGAATAAATGTTCTCTCATCTCCGCTTCCATATTGCATCTGCGGCAGTTGACAGCACCCATTAACCTTCTGTAATGTAAATTACTGTAGTTAGGCAAATAGTTACAAGCGCTACATGGCTTGTAATCTTAATTTTAGTTTGGTAGATCTAGGTTCCACAATCGTCTGTAAAATTTGTTGAAAATGTCTGTATTAGAGTCTCCCGATGCTGTGCTAGGGAGCCGATGACCACTTCGAACTGAAAATTCCCCAGTTGGTTCTTCTCTCCAAATAACAATGTCTTCATGTGGAATTCTAGACAACGGGATACATAAGATCTTCTTAGCATCTCTTTCAGTAAAGGTATTACGAACCAAGTCTTCATTCCATTTCCTTGTGTTTGATTCTAATAGATCTGCAACTTTTTCAAGACTTGAAATCATACATGAATTTTGACTATTGATCACATCATTTCCAGGGATCCATTTGTCCTCCCAAATAGATACCTTTTGTCCATCACCGATCCTCCAGCCCATCCCTTGTAACAGAAGACCCTTTGCCATCCACAAACTCTTCCAGGTAAGAGAAGGTAAGTTACCTAAACCAGATTTGAGGAAATCTGAATCTTTGAAATATTTTGCCTTCAAAGTACGCGCTAGTAATGAATTAGGATTTCGTAATAAACGCCAACCCTGTTTGGCAAGCAAAGCAACATTAAACGAATTTAAATCATGAAAACCCATTCCACCTACTTCCTTTGACACACTTAGCGTTTTCCAGTTACACCAATGCAAGCCTCTCTTTCCATTGTTTTTGTTCCACCAAAATGAACACATTATATTTTCCAATTATGAACACAAAGACTTTGGCAACAGAAAACAAGACATCGCATATGTAGGAATAGCCTGCAGAACCGCTTTTATAAAAACTTCCTTACCTCCTTGTGAGATAAACCTGGTGCTCCAGTTATTAATTCTCTGTTTCATCCTATCTTTTAAAACCTGGAAAGCCCATTTTCTTTTTCGTCCCACCATGTCTGGCAAGCCTAAATATCTCTCGGGATCATTCGAGCATTGAACCCCAAGAACTTGAACAACCAAATTCCTATCACAGTCGATTATATTCGAATTTGAAGAAAACCGTCGATTTTTCAAAATTAACACACTGCCCCGAACATGCTTCATATTCCGAGAGGATATCTTTAAAAGCGTTAACACCTCTGTTCGATACTTCCCCAAAAAGGATACAGCCATCTGCAAACATAAGATGAGTAACAGTTGGGGCTCCTCTACATACCTTCGCACCGCTGATCTTTTCCTCTTGACGAGCCAATCTCATTAGTGCTGATAATCCTTCTCCACAAAACAGAAACAGATAGGGACTTAATGGATCACCTTGACGTAAACCCCTTGTAGACCTAAAACTCAATCCCTCTTTTCCGTTAATCAGAATGGAGTACTGAATAGAATTAAGGTAGCGTTTGATGAGCTCAATAAAAGTTCCTTTAAAACCCAACTTGTACATTACCCCTTCTATGAAAGGCCATTCCACCCGATCATAGGCCTTGCTCATGTCAAGCTTTAACGCCATAAGACCTTTTTCCCTTGATCTTTTATTCTTGAGAGAATGAAGTACCTCGTAAGCCAGCAACACATTGTCAGTAATGAGTCTTCCAGGAACAAATGCACTTTGAGAGCCCTCAATACATTCATCCAACACCTTTTTTAAACGATTAGAAATTGACTTTGTATTGATTTTATATATCACTATACATAGGCTTATAGGACGGAAATTCTTCAGATTTGTGGGAGACGCAATTTTCGGAATCAGCACCACCATTGTTCTATTGATATCATCCAACGAAAGCCCATTGTTCAACACCTCCAAACAAAACTCACTGGTATCTCTGCCCAAAATATGCCAAAATTTCTGATAAAAAATCGCTGGAAAACCATCAAAACCTGCAGCCTTTGTCGGTCCCATTCCTTTCAGCGCCTCAATTGTAACACCCCAAACCCGGCCCATAAGTTTCGACTAGATCTGGTATGCTACGGGTTGTACGTTGAAAACTTTTGCTAAGTTGGTTTTAGTAAATGATAAGTTATTAGGCAAAATTCGAATAAACAAGTGACTTTTGAAAAGAAAACCTTGTATTATTATTATTTTGAATAATAAAACCTTTGACAAAGTTCCATAAGTTGCAAATATTAAAAACTAAGTAGTGAGTATAAACTATGGGGCCTTATTACATAAATGTTTCCAAAATTAAAAAAAACTTAAGGAAAAACCGAAATAATCTATAGGAATAAAAACTTGATGGCCCCTCGAGTCCGCCATTGCTCCCATGTCCACGATCTACTGCTCATCTGAAAAGTTAGGGTAAAATAATAGGGTGAGTCACCAAGACTCAGTGTGTAAATCCCGAAAACACATCAAAGGCTTGGCCCACAAACACATTATGGCCTTGGCCCGTATACAAGGGTAACTATATATGCATCATGGCCCATCCCAACCTAGAAATCCATTCTCTACACACCAACCCGTACCAACCATCACACCTTGGGATTTCTACAATCAACCCTCCAACCGCTACACACCATATCGACAGCCGTGTCTTTGCTGTCTTAAAGACCGATCATTTGTGTGACCTATGTGGCAAAGCCACCGATCGCCATGCGACCTTAATAATACATCGTAGCATTTTCGACGGTGAAATTTTGTCATAAAGACCGATCACTATGTGACCTATGTGGCAAAGCCACCGATCGCTATGCGACCTTCTTCCCCCTTCATCATATCAATCCCATCCCATGCATACATACATGCAGAATCAAAACAATATACTACCTAAAAGTTCACGATCTATCACATACATCGATACACATAGAGAAGTTTCTATGATTACGCACTGCATCCCTTGCCTACCCTTTTGGGTAATCCATTTATCTATCTGACCTTTTTACGGCTTTTAGCCCATAACATATATTTAGTACAAATTATTCTACAGCCTTTTTCGGGCTTTTAGCCCATAACATATATTTAGTACATATTAATTAGTGTGTTAGAGATCTACACACCTGATTACTGTTAGAACGAGACCCTCTAAGTCGACGCTATCCGCAGCCAACACCACTGCTATCTGCCTTGAAATCTCGAAAAGTGATATGAGATTTAGGAACTAGTGTTTCCGGCTTTTAGATCTAAGAGATCTTACTAGAGAAGATTCGGCTACTCCCAGAGGATTCCGGCTTTTTGCGAAAAATCAGGAAGAGAAGACGATTCGAAGAAATCTATAGAGATTCGGCTTTTAGAAGAAAGAAGAGAAAAGAATAATGGAGTTTTTGGCTTTCAGCTTTTTAGAAGAAAGAAGAGAAGAGAATAATAGAGTTTTCGGCTTTTAAAAGAAAGAAGAGAATAATGGAGTTTTCGGCTTTTAGAAGAAAGAAGAGAAAGGAATAATGGAGTTTTCGACTTTCGGGTTTTAGAAGAAAGAAGAGAAAGAAAAGGTGGAAACCCTAAATGCTGAAAAATAAAGAAGAGAACCCTCCCTATTTATAGAAATTTCGGCACTTACCTATGAAAAATCGAAAGTGCCCTTCCTGATAACTAAAAATTAATCAAATAAAAAGGGAAAATTCGGCACCCCCTTTGCCATAAAGAAACCGATTTCTTCACTTCTCTAGGTGATGGAATTTCGGCCAACTCCTAGCCTTGTAGATAGCTCCTATCTTTTCTCCTTTTTTTTTCTTCCACATTATCAACTATATTATCTACATTATCACATTCACATAAATCCTCCTATTTTTGAGCCTTGTTGCCGTCCACTCTACCTAACCCTAATGCCGAAATTTAGCTAACTTAAATTAAAAGAGTTGGGCTCCATGTAACTTAAATTTGGGCCCCTTACTCCCTTGTGTGGCGTCACCTCCTTGCTCCCTAAGTGGCGCCACTGACCACTGGGCCACAAGCCCATTTTGATATTTTAAACTCATATACCACCTTTTAAACCCTATAGTGCCCAAACAAAAATTTAACTAAGGCTTCTTGCCCAATCTCGAGCCCAATTTGGACCCCTAATGCTCAAATTAACTCATTACACATATTCACCCATTAAATGCATAGGCCCAAAAATTTAGGATGTTACGATTCTACCCCCTTAGAGAAATTTCGTCCTCGAAATTTCCAACTAACTACTAATCGTACTACCCAAGTCTCACCACTATGCTTTCATTTGCGCAGACTCTAATTTAATAATATATAACCATTGCACGCATACAGCTTTCTATACCCAAAAATATAGCATTCACACAAAACATACCCGACTTAATGGTGATTGAATAATCCCGAGCCTTATGCTCCTCGGACTCGCATCTTAAACACGTTCCCGACTTCCTCCAACATTCACCCGGATGGCGCCTTACGCAATATTCGCAAACCCGAAAGTTTGGACGTACTTTAACATGCTTCACGAGCGAGGCGCAACCCTAGAAAACTACGATCTCTTTTTTTTCTTACGGTCCACGCACACCAACCCGAAATGTTTCACCGATTTCTTTAACCTCCTTGGTACCTCCCTAACTAGTTGAGTCAAAGACATCGGGCCCTAATACTTCCACGGCCTCGGTCGCGGCCTCTTCTTCCTCTCCTAGCGCTCATAGTATCTGAATTAGAAATTTTATGAATTATTAGTTTTCTTCCATTGATTAACCACGAACAGTCTTATGAATAGTAGTTTTAAGAGTAGTTCTTTCGAATTCGCAATTATATCTACAATTCAGTCTCAAGTCCGCATCTTCTAGTTCTAAGAAGCACACACGTTCAATCATCAACCATCCACATACAAGTAGCATCCACGAACTTACATTCATCATGTAGGGGTGTCTTCATCGTTTCACTACCCAGGGGTATTTTCGTAATTTATCCTACATGGGTATTTTCGTAATTTTCCAAAATAGGGTTCCTTTGTGAAATAAGGTAATTTTACATTTTGGGGTATTTTGGTAATTTGAAAATCCGGGGTATTTTGGTAATTTTGCCAACCAGGGGTGTTACTGATTTTTTTAAAACTAGGGGCATCTCGGTAATTTTATGAAAATCGGTGCATTTGGTCCCTTTCAGTTTTAATTATAGATTTTGGCCGTCAACAAATCCTCGTGGCTAAGGTGAGCAAATACTACGCACTGTAGGATTCAGTGAAGAGGAGGTGAGTCACTAGGACCGCTTAAATACCAAGCTCTCCTGAATCCAATCCTAGACATGCGAATGCCTGTTGCCACACCCTAACCCATCGACTCGTTCACGGGTTTGTTTGGATAGATTAAGTCTTATGAATTTAAAGAGTTATTTTAACTAAGCCTATAGTCCATCAATGCCTAACATACTAGTCTAACGTCCATAAAGCCCACATAAATTTCACATCCAAAAGTTTGGATTCCTACCTGCGTGGATCGGGTGCTTAGGAGACTCAAGGCCATTTCTCAACCCAAACTTTTCCAAATTCTTATCAATTTTAAAACAGTGCTAGACCTATTTCACAGCCCGAGTTTTGAATTGGGCTCTGATACCAAAATATAACACCCCAAACCCGGCCCATAAGTTTCGACCAGATCTGGTATGCTAAGTTTTGAACTGGGCTCCATGTAACTTAAATTTGGGCCCCTTACTCCCTTGTGTGGCGTCACCTCCTTGCTCCCTAAGTGGCGCCACTGACCACTGGGCCACAAGCCCATTTTGATATTTTAAACTCATATACCACCTTTTAAACCATATAGTGCCCAAACAAAAAATTAACTAAGGCTTCAGCCCAATCCTGAGCCCAATTTGGACCCCTAATGCTCAAATTAACTCATTACACATATTCACCCATTAAATGCATAGGCCCAAAAATTCAGGATGTTACAGTTCTACCCCCCTTAGAGAAATTTCGTCCTCGAAATTTCCAACTAACTACTAATCGTACTACCCAAGTCTCACCACTATGCTTTCGCTGCGCACTCTAATTTAATAATATATAACCATTGCACGCATACAGTTTCTATACCCAAAAATATAGCATTCACACAAAACATACCCGACTTAATGGTGATTGAATAATCCCGAGCCTTATGCTCCTCAGACTCGCATCTTAAACACGTTCCCGACTTCCTCCAACATTCACCCAGATGACGCCTTCTGCAATATTCGCAAACCCGAAAGTTTGGACGTACTTTAACATGCTTCACAGAACGAGACTGCAACCCTAGAAAACTACGATCTCTTTTTTTCTTACAGTCCACGCACCCAACCCGAAATGTTTCACCGATTTCTTTAACCTCCTTCAGTACCTCCCTAACTAGCTGAGTCAGCACATCAGTCCTAATACTTCCACGGCCTCGGTCGCGGCCTCTTCTTCCTCTCCTAGCGCTCATAGTATCTGAATTAGAAATTTTATGAATTATTAGTTTTCTTCCATTGATTAACCACGAACAGTCTTATGAATAGTAGTTTTAAGAGTAGTTCTTTCGAATTCGCAATTATATCTACAATTCAGTCTCAAGTCCGCATCTTCTAGTTCTAAGAAGCACACACGTTCAATCATCAACCATCCACATACAAGTAGCATCCACGAACTTACATTCATCATGTAGGGGTGTCTTCATCGTTTCACTACCCAGGGGTATTTTCGTAATTTATCCTACATGGGTATTTTCGTAATTTTCCAAAATAGGGTTCCTTTGTGAAATAAGGTAATTTTACATTTCGGGGGTATTTTGGTAATTTGAAAATCCGGGGGTATTTTGGTAATTTTGCCAACCGGGGTGTTACGGATTTTTTTTAAAACTAGGGGCATCTCAGTAATTTTATGAAAATCAGTGGCTGGTCCCTTTCAGGTTTTAATTATAGATTTTGGCCATCAACAAATCCTCGTGGCTAAGGTGAGCAAATACTACGCACTGTGTAGGATTCCAGCCAAGAGGAGGTGAGTCACTAGGGATCGCTTAAATACCAAGCTCTCCCCGAATCCAATCCTGGACATGCGAATGCTGTTGCCACACCCTAACCCATCGACTCGTTCACGGGTTTGTTTGGATAGATTAAGTCTTATGAATTTAAAGAGTTGTTTTAACTAAGCCTATAGTCCATCAATGCCTAACATACTAGTCTACGTCCATCAAGCCCATATACATATCACATCCAAAAGTTTAGAATACTTACCTGCGTGGATCGGGTGCCGGTAGACTCGAAGGCCATTTCTCAACCCAAACTTTTCCAAATTCTTATCAATTTTAAAACAGTGCTAGACCTATTTCACAGCCCGAGTTTTGAATTGGGCTCTGATACCAAAATATAACACCCCAAACCGGCCCATAAGTTTCGACCAGATCCGTATGCTAAGTTTTGAACTGGGCTCCATGTAACTTAAATTTGGGCCCCTTACTCCCTTGTGTGGCGTCACCTCCTTGCTCCCTAAGTGGCGCCACTGACCACTGGGCCACAAGCCCATTTTGATATTTTAAACTCATATACCACCTTTTAAACCATATAGTGCCCAAACAAAAAAATTAACTAAGGCTTCACCCAATCAACTCGAGCCCAATTTGGACCCCTAATGCTCAAATTAACTCATTACACATATTCACCCATTAAATGCATAGGCCCAAAAATTCAGGATGTTACAGTTCTACCTCTCTTAGAGAAATTTCGTCCTCGAAATTTCCAACTAACTACTAATCGTACTACCCAAGTCTCACCACTATGCTTTCATTGCGCAAGACTCTAATTTAATAATATATAACCATTGCACGATACGCTTTCTATACCCAAAAATATAGCATTCACACAAAACATACCCGACTTAATGGTGATTGAATAATCCCGAGCCTTATGCTCCTCGGACTCGCATCTTAAACACGTTCCCGACTTCCTCCAACATTCACCCATGGCGCTATACGCAATATTCGCAAACCCGAAAGTTTGGACGCATTTTTAACATGCTTCACGTAAGCGAGCGCAACCCTAGAAAACTACGATCTCTTTTTTCTTACGGTCCACGCACTCCAACCGAAATGTTTCACCGATTTCTTTAACCTCCTTCAGTACCTCCCTAACTAGTTGAGTCAAGACATCAGCCCTAATACTTCCACCACGGCCTGGTCGCGCCTCTTCTTCCTCTCCTAGCGCTCATAGTATCCGAATTAGAAATTTTATGAATTATTAGTTTTCTTCCATTGATTAACCACGAGCAATCTTATGAATAGTAGTTTTAAGAGTAGTTCTTTCGAATTCGCAATTATATCTACAATTCGGTCTCAAGTCCGCATCTTCTAGTTCTAAGAAGCACACACGTTCAATCATCAACCATCCACATACAAGTAGCATCCACGAACTTACATTCATCATGTAGGGGTGTCTTCATCGTTTCACTACCCAGGGGTATTTTCGTAATTTATCCTACATGGGTATTTTCGTAATTTTCCAAAATAGGGTTCCTTTGTGAAATAAGGTAATTTTACATTTCGGGGGTATTTTGGTAATTTGAAAATCCGGGGGTATTTTGGTAATTTTGCCAACCGGGGTGTTACGGATTTTTTTTAAAACTAGGGGCATCTCAGTAATTTTATGAAAATCAGGTGGCTGGTCCCTTTCAGGTTTTAATTATAGATTTTGGCCCGTCAACAAATCCTCGTGGCTAAGGTGAACAGTCACTACGCACCAGGTAGGATTCCAGTGAAGAGGAGGTGAGTCACTAGGACTGCTTAAATACCAAGCTCTCCCTGAATCCAATCCTAGACATGCGAATGCCTGTTGCCACACCCTAACCCATCGACTCGTTCACGGGTTTGTTTGGATAGATTAAGTCTTATGAATTTAAAGAGTTGTTTTAACTAAGCCTATAGTCCATCAATGCCTAACATACTAGTCTACGTCCATCAAGCCCACATAAATATCACATCCAAAAGTTTAGAATACTTACCTGCGTGGATCGGGTAAAAGTGAGACTCAAGGCCATTTCTCAACCCAAACTTTTCCAAATTCTTATCAATTTAAAAAAAGGTGCTAGACCTATTTCACAGCCCGAGTTTTGAATTGGGCTCTGATACCAAAATGTAACACCCCAAACCCGGCCCATAAGTTTCGACCAGATCTGGTATGCTAAGTTTTGAACTGGGCTCCATGTAACTTAAATTTGGGCCCCTTACTCCCTTGTGTGGCGTCACCTCCTTGCTCCCTAAGTGGCGCCACTGACCACTGGGCCACAAGCCCATTTTGATATTTTAAACTCATATACCACCTTTTAAACCATATAGTGCCCAAACAAAAAATTAACTAAGGCTTCAGCCCAATCCTGAGCCCAATTTGGACCCCTAATGCTCAAATTAACTCATTACACATATTCACCCATTAAATGCATAGGCCCAAAAATTCAGGATGTTACATCAATAATCTCTGTTTCTGTGAAGGGTGCCAACAATTCGTTATTCATACTTTCTGATATGCAAGGTTGTACTCTTGATAAAATGTGCGTTACATCCTGATAAACCGTAAAAGTAACATATTCTAAGCCCACATTTAGTATGCTTTGGAT
Organism: Gossypium sturtianum; assembly: GCA_025698515.1. Taxonomy (NCBI): domain Eukaryota; kingdom Viridiplantae; phylum Streptophyta; class Magnoliopsida; order Malvales; family Malvaceae; genus Gossypium; species Gossypium sturtianum. Next base: position 61,224,150 of record CM046948.1, read on the forward strand.
GATTTAAGCCCCAATTTATGTAAAAAGGTGCTCTTAATCCTTTCTTTTCATGTCTTATACTCAGAAAAGCACCCAATGATGAAAAGAACGAGAAATAGGCTTAAAACGGACCAAATTGGGCCAAGCCACGAAATCAGCACGGCCTGGACTTCAAGCCACATGGCCGTGCCACCATTCCTACTGGAACACGGCCTTACCACGACTTACACGGTCGTGCCTCATTCAACAGTATAAAACACGGCCTGGCCACGATTTACACGGGCGTGTGCCATGGCCGTGCCTCTGCCGTGGAGAAGAGCAATTTCATTTGGGAAAGGATACTTAGGGAGAAAGAAACGTGTTTCAAAAGCCTATAAATACACCCTAGGTACCAGCTGAAAGGGGGCGGAGAGCTAGGCCAAGAAGCCAAGCCGAAAAGGTCAGATTTGTGGGAATCACTCGAAGATAGCCAGTTGATCCATCTCAAGAAGCCGAAATTCTACTCAAGACGGAGGATCTCCTCTTCAATTCCTTCATGGGGTTTTAAGGATTTCTTATGTTTTGTTTTATCTTTTCTCTTGAGATGTTGTCTTTTATTGTTATGAACTAAACCTTCGGATACCCGAAGGGGATGAAACCTATGATGAATCTTGTTATTTGATTATTTGAATTATATGATAATATCTTAGTTTATTCTTAATTGTGTGAACTTAATCCAAATCTAATATGCTTAGGTGGAGGAGGAATAGACCCTGCCTAAGAGTAGATCCAACATAATTAAGCGGAGTTGATCGCACGCCTAGAGATAGGGTGACGAGATGTTGCTGGATTAGGTTGAAACCTAATATGGGAGTCCACAGATCGATTTATTGCTATTCTAGGGGGTTATTATAAGCGAACGAGAGTTCCACTAATTAGCCTAGGGTTAGACGTTATTCGCCTCGAGAGAGGTTTTAATATACGTTAGGGAGTCTCACGGATCAAACTAAGTAAATAAATCATATGGTTCAAGGTTAAATAACAAGAAAAGTCTAGGTGGATTTTTCCTAAGGGTATCGTTTGAGTCAACTGAGTTTTCCCAAAAGTTATTTCCCGAATTCATTCTTTTTGTCTTTGTGTCTTAGCTTAGTAAGTAGATTAGTTTTAGTTTAAACAATCATCACTTTATATTAAGGCTAAATAATAAAAAGCGGTGAGTATTAGTACTTTTAGTTCCTTTGGGTTCGACAATCCGGTCTTGCCTAAACTATACTCTACTGTTCGATAGGTGCACTTGCCTTTAATCGTTGTCGAGTTAGTTTCGTGTTCGATCATTCTTTTATAAATTTTAAAACTCGATTTACAAAGTGATCAAGTTTTTGGCGCCATGTTCTTGGGAGCTAAAATATTAAGAAAACTCTATTTTTATTACTTTAGCCATTATTTTTATTTTTCAGTAATTTATTTTTATTTTTAAATTTGCTAAACTTTCTTTCTTTCTTTTCTTAGCAGAGCCTCTAGTTTATGAATTGAAGGAACCCGAGAGGACCTTTAGAATACGACAGTTGATATTGAAGCTACCGCTCAAGAAATCACAGAGAAATTAGGCGAGCCCTAAATTACCAATGAGAGCGAGAAGACAGATCCAATCCTACTGAAGGGATGGACGAAAATAATCTTCCACCACAAGTCGTGGGAGAAAATAATGCTCCTCGTACTATGTTTGATTATGCTAAACCTCATTTAACAGAGCCGAATCTAGTATTGTTAGGCTCGCTATAGTCGCTAATAATTTTGAATTAAAGCCTAACACTATACAAATGATTCAACAGTTTGTTCAATTTGATGGTTTACAGGACGAAGATCCAAACGCTCATATAGCTAATTTTTTAGAGTTCTGTGATACCTTCAAAATAAATGGCGCTTCTGATGATGCCATACGTCTTCGGTTATTTCCCTTTTCATTAAAGAATAAAGCTAAACAGTGGTTAAACTTGTTACCACGAGGGTTAATCACTACATGGGAACAAATGACAGAAAAATATTTATTAAAATATTTCCGACCGGCCAAAACGGCCAAATTACGTAATGATATCTCTTCTTTTGTGCAGATGGATTTAGAGACATTATACGATGCATGGGAGAGATATAAGGATCTCTTAAGAAGGTGTCCGCACCATGGTTTACCTTTGTGGCTCCAAGTCCAAACTTTTTATAACGGTGTGAATCCTTCAACGAGGCAATTAATTGATTCAGCCACCGGTGGAACCCTGAATAATAGAACTCCTGAGGCAGCCTACGAGTTTATTGAAGAGATGTCGCTGAATAACTATCAGTGGCAAGTTACAATAACAAGGCCAACAAAAATAGCCAGAGTTTACAACCTCGACGCAGTGACCATGCTATCAAATCAGGTAGAATTGATGAATAAGAAGATTGATAGTTTGTGTTCTTCGTAGGTACATCCAGTCATGCAGTGCAACGCAAGTGGAACTGTGGTGAATTCTGAGTACCCACCCTACCAACCAAGCACAGAGAGCGAACTATATAGGTAACAATTTCATATCTAATAATAACCCATATAGTAATAACTATAATCCAAGTTGGAGGAACCACCCAAATTTTTCGTGGGGAGGACAAGGAAATCAAGGAAATCAAAGACAACAACCTCCTCAAAATTTCCAAAATCACCCTATCCACAAGAAAAGAAAGAGTCTTTAAGAGACGTTGAACAAATTCATAGCATCCACAGAAGCCCGTCTCCAAAAAAATGAGGTAACACTCGACACCCAACAAACATCGATCAAAAAGATCGAGAACCAAGTTGGAGAACTTACAAAGGCAATCAGGGAAATTACCCAGTCAGTCGGAGAAATTACAAAGCTATTATCCGAACGACCACAAGGGCGTCTACCGAGTAATACTGAAATTAATCCAAATGAGCAAATCCAAGCCATAACAGCTCAAGAAAGAGAAAAAGTAGACGAACCTACCCAACACAAGGAAACGAGGTAGAAAAAGGTAAAGTTGAGGTAACACAAGACAAGCCAAAGCGGTAATCAGGAGTACTAACTCGCGTACCTTACCCCGAGGCATTAAGAAGAGACGACACAGAAGAACAGTTCGGTAAGTTTCTTAAACTCTTAAAGAAATTACATATTAACTTACCATTACTTGAAGCTTTGTCGCAGATGCCAGATTCTAGGAAATTTTTAAAAGAGCTTCTGATAAACAAACGGAAGTTAGACGAGTCGTCACATGTGGAACTTAACGCAAAGTGCTCAGCAATTCTCCAAAATAGGCTACCACAAAAGCTAAAAGATCTAGGGAGTTTTACAATTCCATGTTTAATTGGTAGACTAACTGTTGATAGCGTTAGCTGATTTAGGGGCAAGCATAAATGTCATGCCTTATAAATTATTTAAACAATTAGGTCTAGGGTAACCCAAACAAACTAGGATGAGCATTCAATTAGCTGATAAAATTGTTAGAATTCCTAGGGGTATTATCGAAGATGTTCTTGTGAAAATCGACAGATTCGTTTTCCCAGTAGACTTTGTTGTCTTAGACATGGATGAGGATAATTCGATCCCCCTAATCTTAGGAAAACCCTTTTTAGCGACTGCCAGGACTAAAATTGATGTTGATGTAGGAGAACTCATACTTTGTGTAGGTAATGAGACAGTCACCATCAAGGCTCTCGACTCGGCTAGAACATCGAGTAATCAAGGTGAGAACATAAATTCTACTAATAACCATTCGGTTAACCCTTATTTTCAGGAAGCACCACCAAAGAATACAACTGAACCCGATCCTAAACCCCATGCCAACAAAGAAATAACTAATGAAGATAGATGGATTCAGTTCGATGATCTAGACGAGTGGGAGACACACTTCAAGGAAAAATTAGGGATACACGACGAAGAACCGGAACCACACGAGATAAAACCGAAGGAGCCCCAAAAGAGCTAATAGGAATAACAAATCACTTCAAAATAGGGGACCAAGCATCTTTGTTAGATCAGGTAAATCCTCGAATATCTCCTCCGGACTCGGCACAAACAAAGAAATATCTTTTAGGGTAACAGTGTTTTTCCCCACGTAACGATCGAGGTAAGTAATCCTACTTTTGGTACTTTCACTATAAACGCATCTCGACTTAAATTTTTTCACGAGGATACAGATAATAACATGAGGAAGGACTTCCAACTCCTCAAACCACCTTGAAGATGCAAACGAGAAGAGAGTCTAGGTTAAGACTATAAACGAGCGCTTCTCGGGAGGCAACCCAAGCACTAATACTAGTATTTTTTTATATATATTCAGTTTATCTTAAATTTCCTTTTTATCTTCCTTTTTAACAACTAACAACCAACTAATCAAGTGCAGAATTCCAGGCCACACGGCCTTACATACGGCCGTGGCCGTGAGGGTACTCCGACGCTATGAACTAAGAGAGCAGAGAAGGAACATGTCAGGGCAAAATAGATTTTCAGAATCACGGACCCAACTACTACCCCACGGGCACCGACAAAGTGGCACGGCCATGCTTCACTGCTGTATGAGGCTACTGACTTGCCAACCACAGGCTAGACACGCCTGTGCCGGATAACCGTGCCAATATACTAACTTGTCGAACACAGGCTAGACACGAGCGTGGGGAACCAACACGCCCTAGAGCACGGCCGCGTGCGGCGGCGTGTGAATTGACACACCTCAACCCACGGGCGTGTGGAAAGCGCGAGATCTCGAAAGTTTATTTAAACATCATACCCTTCTCCTTTCTCTTCTTAACTCACTTTCTTTCTTTCTTCTCCTTTCTTTTTCTTTCTTTCTTTATTTTCTCCCTCTTTCTTTTTCCTTTTTCCTAATAAATCCTTAGACTCTTGAGCCACAACAATATCATATCCATGGCAAGGAAGCGTAAAAGGCCAATCACAGTCTCCTCAAAGGAGACCGATTCACATGAGTTCATGCCTACAGACTTCATCCAAACAACAAGCCAAGGGTCTTTGAGACCAATTATCTGTTCTTTTATTTTTATCTTCTCCTTTATTTTCCTTATCTTTACTTCTCTTCTACTTAATTTAGCTTATTTTATCTTAATTTCTTAATTTTAGGTTCTAAAGGCTGCTTGGGAATCACGCCACCACCACCACCATAACCTCAGCTTTAGAAATCACACCCAACAATAAGGACCTCCTAGTCCATTCATCTTTTCTTTTAATTTTAGTTTTCTTCTTAGTCTCATTCTCTTTATCTTCCTTGTCCTTAATTTTATATTTAGTTTACTTTAATTATGTCTTAATGATCCCTGGCTAATTCTCCACGAGCCTCCCAATTTCTTCATCTAGCGCAGGTTCGTCATCCAGACGGCCCATCACCACCACCAAAGGCACAATCTCCTCTCAAGGAATCATCCGAAAATTCAAGAAGTTTTCACTTATCCCCATATCTGATGATTTTATTACAAGGTTATTATATATTTTTGTATATTGAGGGCAATGTACATCTCAAGTGTGGGGGGGTGAACAACCTAAAAAGATACCTAACTTAAATCATTGAATTTAGTCTTGTTTGAAAGTAAATTACTCATATTACTAATTAGGATGGAATTTATGATGATTTATGATTTTTATTGATATGTTTTAGATTAAGTCATTGATAATTGTGCATTGATAATTAAATTCTAAGAATACTAGAGAATCAAGCATGATAAGTCTATTTTTCAGAAATTAAAAATTTGCTAGGTTGTCAAACTGAGTTTAAATATTACCTTGAAGTTTGAAATTTACGAGGTTGACATCAAAATACCCATAATTTTTGTGAGTTTTTGAACCTTATAGAGCATAAATTCTTTTTCTTACTCACTTTATTAATTATGAGTATGTCAACATTGATTTGTTATTCTAGAACTTGCATCGATTATACATGTCGAGACCACACCTATGATTTGATATACAGAGATGATGAAGGCACCTAGGATTTAACCTACTTACTCCATTAAAAAGCCTACCTTCACAAATTAACCCCTAGTGAACCCCTTTTAATCCTAACTATCCTATTTATTGACATAACCACTAATATTAACCCAGAACCCCTTTGTTTTTGTTATCACCATTCCTTTTGACTACCCTTATATCGAGATTTGATTTGATTAGTTGCCTAATTATGAATTTTAGTAGTTTACCCTTTATTATGTATTTAGATTGTTCTTACAAAAAAAAACGAAGTATATCCATTATTCACTATTAGTTAGGTGATTAAATGAGCTTATACATAAATTCCAAACATCGAAGAAGAAGCTCGTATTATTAAGTACTATTAGTTTTCAATTGATGTAATTATTATTAGTTCATTAGTTCTTAGTTAGGTAATTTGTCAATTCAATCTCGATTCTAACCCTTTAATTCAGCTTTACTCCACACCTTAACCCTAGCCCCGTTACAACCCTAACAAAGACCTTTTGATTTGTGTTTCATCTCATATTTCAGTGGTGGAGATTTGATTTTCATGCAAGCCTATGGGATTAACTCTTCATGTTTGACTTTTGAATGCCTAAATTTTGAACCTTAAACACTTTGAGTGATTTGAGTGGATCTTTTGTGAGGATGTCAACCCTTGTCGATTTCAAATTAAAGGTAATTATCTAGATAAGGGGAGACGCCTATGTTTTCGAGCTACAAAATCTATGACTTATACTGTTTGAATTTTTAGGACACTTTGAATTGAATTATCCATGTATAAATTATCTATGAATTATGATGAGACACTATCAATGACTATTATGAATTGAGGAAAGTTTATTTTAATTGTCAGTTGAGAATTTTGCTTGAGGACAAGCAAAAGCTTAAGTGTGAGGGTATTTGATAAACCGTAAAAGTAACATATTCTAAGCCCACATTTAGTATGCTTTGGATGATTTAAGCCCCAATTTATGTAAAAAGGTGCTCTTAATCCTTTCTTTTCATGTCTTATACTCAGGAAAGCACCCGATGATGAAAAGAAAGAGAAACGGGCTTAAAACGGACCAAATTGGGCCAAGCCACGAAATCAGCACGGCCTGGACTTCAAGCCACATGGCCGTGCCACCATTCCTATTGGAACATGGCCTTACCACGACTTACACGGCCGTGCCTCATTCAACAGTATAAAACACGGCCTGGCCACGATTTACACGGGCGTGTGCCATGGTCGTGCCTCTGCCGTGGAGAAGAGCAATTTCATTCGGAAAGGATACTTAGGAGAAAGAAAGCGTGTTTCAAAAGCCTATAAATACACCCTAGGTACCCGGTGAAAGGGGGCGGAGAGCTAGGCAAGAAGCCAAGCCGAAAAGGTCGATTTGTGGGAATCACTCGAAGATAGCCAGTTGATCCATCTCAAGAAGCGTAATTCTACTCACAACGGAGGATCTCCTCTTCAATTCCTTGTGGGTTTTAGGATTTCTTATGTTTTGTTTTATCTTTTCTCTTGAGATGTTGTCTTTTATTGTTATGAACTAAACTTTCGGATGCAGAAGAGATGAAACTTATGATGAATCTTGTTATTTGATTATTTAAATTATATGATAATAACTTAGTTTATTCTTAATTGTGTGAACTTAATCCAAATCTTATGTGCTTAGGTGGAGGAGGAATAGACCCCGCCAAGAGTAGATCCAACATAATTAAGCGGAGTTGATCGCACTCCTAGAGATAGGGTGACGAGATTTCTTTGGATTAGGGTGAAACCTAATATGGGAGTCCACAGATCGATTTCATCGCTATTCTAGGGGTTATTATAAGCTAACGAGAGTTCCACTAATTAACCTAGGGTTAGGCGTTATTCGCCTCGAGAGAGGGTTTAATATACGTTAGGAGTCTCACGGATCAAACTAAGTAAATAAATCATATGGTTCAAGGTTAAATAACAAGAGAAGTCTAGGTGGATTTTTCCTAAGGGTATCGTTTGAGTCAACCGAGTTTTCCCAAAAGTTATTTCCGAATTCATTCTTTTTGTCTTTGCGTCTTAGCTTAGTAAGTAGATTAGTTTTAGTTTAAACAATCATCACTTTATATTAAGGCTAAATAATAAAAAGACGGTGAGTATTAGTACTTTTAGTTCCTTTGGGTTCGACAATCCGGTCTTGCCTAAACTATACTACTGTTCGATAGGTGCACTTGCCTTTAATCGTTGTCAGAGTTAGTTTACAGGTTCGATCATTCTTTTATAAATTTTAAAACTCTGATTTACAGCGATCACATCCCCAACTCCCTTCGATTCAAATAATTCAGTGAAATATTTCCGTGCAATCTCCTCCAACTCTTTCTCATTTATCGCGACCGACCCGTCAGTTCTTTGTAATCCCCTGATTCGATTAAAATGCTTTCTTTGTGAGGCACTCTTATGAAAGAAAAAAGTATTCTTATCCCCCATTTGTAGCCAATTAACTCGTGCTCGTTGTTCCCAGTATCGTTCCTCCTTGTCCATCTCCATGTTTAAGTGAAGTTTCACCTCTAATATTTCCGCTAGCGTTTCTTCCGAGATCTCTTCATCGTTCAACTCCTCAATTCGTCTATTTAACCTTTGTGTTTCACCCTTGCGCTTAAATTGAACTTTTTCCCCCATGCTTTCAATCCATTTTACAGGAAACTCATACGATTCAAATATGGTCCAGAGCTTTCCTCCCAAAGCTTCCGTATTTCTCCTCACACGTTTCCTCAAGGATCCACCATGATTCAAAACGAAAACGACTAGATATCCTCCCTTTTCTTTCTACTTCTGTTTCTAAAAGCAAAGGACAATGATCCGAAAAAGAATGTGGGAGATGCCTCAGCGAATAATTTAGGAAACTTTGGAACCAAGAATTCATCGCAACCCCTCTATCAATTCTTTCCCTAATATTCCGCTCCAGAATTCGACCTCTCTCCCATGTGAAGCAGGTACCCGAAAAACTGATATCGAATAACGAACAATCCTCCAACGTTCTTCGAAAAGCCTCCATCCTTGCCTCCTCCCCTTGGTTTCCTCCTTTTTTCTCATGAGCAAAAAGGATATCATTAAAATCACCTCCAACTAATCAAGGTAAATTGTTGTTCCCCCCAATTGTCTTAGTAGATCCCAAGTTTCCGCTTTATTTCTAACATCCGGATTCCCGTAGAAACCCGTGAACCTCCATTGAGGATTTTCTTCTTCTTGAATCTCCACATCAATGTGATTTTTTGAAAAACTCTTCAGATTGACTAATTGGCCACCATTCCAACCTAAGCTTAACCATCTACGAGAACCTTCAGCCGCCACATCAATACCATTGAAAAAACCGCATCGTCTCCTAACTCTTTCCATTCTAATCGCATTCAATTTTGTCTCCATGAAGAAGACAATTTGGGGATGATAAAATTTCAACATGTGTTGAAGTCTTTTAACTGATCGCGGACTCCCCAATCCACGAACATTCCAGCAAAGGATCTTCATTGCTCCTGGTCGGCTTGCCCCGAGGCAGCCGTCGATACTTGAAAATTGTGGCCAAAAGACCCCAAACCAACTTCCACCGAATCTTGTTCCTTAGAAACGTTGAAAGTTAAAAAATCAGAACGTTGTCTTTTATTCCCCTCTTCATTACTGATTGGGTCGTCTTCTAAGTCGCATTCCATATTAGACAACTCCATTTCATTTGTTTTCCCCTTACTCACCGAACCATTTCTGATAACCTTGTTAAACTGCGTTGGTCCTCTCACTTGATCCGCCCTATTTTCCACTGTTTTTCCCCCTACATGACCAAATTACGTACCTTCCTTATGGACACTTGACTCCTCCATAGCTTTGTATCCCTCCAGATTTATCCCCAGACTACGTTGTTCTCCTATCCAAGTCTTTCCACCATAACTGCTATCTCGCTCCTCTCTTAACCAAATGTTGTTTGTCGTAGAGGCCCTTCTCGATGATGCCCTCAGTGTCAAATCCCATCCAAACTCTACCTCCCTTATTCCAATTCGTAATCTAACCGGACAAAAATTCTCACCATGTCCCAAACATCCACATAAAAAGCAAAATAACGTTAATTTTTCGTACCGAAATTTTGCATATGAGAACTTTATTTCAGAGATCATCACTTTTTTCTTTCTCTTCAAAGGCTTCCGAACATCCAACTGCACACGAATACGCATGAAATTCCTGTATCCATTAATAATCTGCCTCGTATCATAATCTAAAATTTTACCTAGAAAGTTTCCAAACTGAATAGCCATTGTCTCCCTAAAAAATCCAGAAGGTAAATCATGAATTTGGACCCACCAGTCAGCACACACAAGGGGGATAGACATTGGATCTTCATTCTCCTTTACTCTCTTGAAAATTAAAAGATGATTATTAAAAGTCCACGGAGCCCCTGTGATCACCCGAGTGATATCTATTTCATTGAAAAATTTAAACAGAAAACGTCTTTCTCCCAGATCTGAGATTTGCACTCCTTCCAGGGGATGCCAAATGTTTGCCAATGTATTCCTCATGGCTGGAAAGTGAACGACACTGGCTGTAAGAAAACAACCCACCAAACATAAATTATTCGCAGAAAATTGTTCTTCACATTCTTCTGGCAATGTAAACGCATCCTTTTCTCCCTCTTCCAAATTAAGATCTTCAATACCTTTTTCCATTGCTTAACAAGGTAATCGTTTCCCACTCCACAAGACTGTAATCACATATTCACAATCAAAACAATTAATTTTGAAAAAACAAGGTAAACCCAAAAACCTAAAAAACATGCTAATAGCGGCAGAGAAAAACGTGCCAAAGACGGCAGACTTTTTTTTTTTGATGCTTATCACTCTATTGAATTAAAATAACCCTCGTCGTCTATCTTAAATCACAAATCCAATCGACAAACTTAAAACCCTAACTGATGAAAATAAGAAAACAAAAGACCCTTTCCTTTCAAACACAAATTCCGGCTTTCTTTTGGTTTTTTTTTTTCTCTGGTCAATTTTAGTTTTTCCTTTCGTTTCTTTGACAGCAATGATTGGAAATTGCTGTTAGGCTGATGCAAATGCGTATGATTTGTTCAGTTAAAAGGAATCATGTCTTTCGATGTCAGTAGAAAAGAGGCCCAGCAGCCTGCGCCACCGAGCACTGGTCACAATGGCAACGTCGTGGCGGTATTGCCTAGCATGTCGACGGTTACGGCGAACCGGTTACGGCTGAATCCTAACACGGAGCACAAGCCGGAGAGCTACGAGGGTTTGCAGTTGGAGTTCAGTCCGCTTCTGTTCAGCTCCCTGGAACGTTACTTGCCTCCTCCCATGCTCTCACTCCCTCGCGATTCCAAGCTCCATTACATGCGCGATATTATCCTTCGTTACTCTCCTGATGGCGAACGTATTCGCGTAAGCTTCTTTGTTTATCGCCTTTATTTTTGCTTTAATTGTATGTTTGGATATCAGGGTCGAAAGTTTCTTTCATTTAAAATGTAACCTATTGATTGCCGATGAAATGATAATGTTAACTTTTACAAAAATATTGTTATGCCAATATTCCAGTTATGCTTCTGAAGTTATGTTCATTAAGGTGAAAATCAGTTGAATTTTTCATAATGCAAAATCAGTAATATAAATGTATTCTTTTCAAAAGCTTTTTTTGCTGGAAACTGAGAATGATTGGTGCCTTTTTCAATTCATTTTTGGTTCATTGAGAAAAAAATGGACATATACTGGAAAATGCAGAAATAAGAAGGGATTTCTGAGCTGCCTAATGTTGTTTGGATCGGGACAAATTGATATATTGATTGATCTGCAGAGCGATTTTATCTATCCTATTGTCGTTGATCTATATGCTTGTATCCTTTTTCAGTAATTTCCTGCAATGTTATTCATTTTATGTTGGTCAAAATTTTCTCATTACACGCTTTTTGTTTAGCCTTTAGTTGAAGCTAGCTATCTGGTGTGCGGAAATCAATCTCTATTGATTTTCATTTTCCATTTATCCATACCTTCTTTTTCACTATTTAAAGTTTTTTGTGAACAGGTTCAAAGGCATCGAGAATACAGGCAGAAGATTATATCGCACTATCAGGTGCATAGTATAATTGTTGTTTGACTAGGATTATTTATACTCAAGGTGGTCTGTAATGATTAATTTCTGCCTGCAAAAACTCCAAACTATACTGATTTTTGCTATATATGATGATTGACCCTTTATAGGTGCCATGGTTAAACTACTTAGAATTTCATTGTAATGTGAATCTTTGTGAGGTTTTATATTTTCTTCTGGTTATGTTATCTCTTCGTTTTGCAGCCTCTGCATAGAGAATTGTATACGATGCATGCCTCAAACTTCTTTGCCCCTTCATTTCTCAAAGCAATTAATGAGAATAAAGAGGAAGGTTTTAGAAGTATAATGGCTGAACCTACACTAGGGGTTTTTACTTTTGAAATGTTTCAGCCTCGTTTCTGTGAATTGTTGTTATCTGAGGTATTGTCATTGCTTTCTCTCTCTCTCTCTCTCTCTCGCTGTTCTTTTTTTTTACTTTATTTCTTGTTTTTTAGTTTTTATATTTTTCTTATCAGGTTCTGATTGCTTAGGTAGAAAACTTTGAAAAGTGGGTCCATGAGACAAGATTCAGAATCATGCGACCAAACACAATGAACAAATTTGGTGCCGTTTTAGATGACTTTGGCCTGGAGACCATGCTTGGCAAGTTGATGGAAGACTTTATCCGGCCTATATCCAAAGGTATTTAGTTTTTCTTCCATGATGAGACTGTAAATGCTTGCTAACATATATTTAGATTTAAAGCTTAGACCATAATTTGTTTTATATGTATCATCGGAAATGGTTTGCAGTTTTCTTTTCTGATGTGGGTGGATCTACATTGGATTCTCATCATGGTTTTGTTGTTGAATATGGAATTGACAGGGACGTTGAGCTTGGTACGTTCTGAGTTCTGTTTTCTCTTTTTAATTAAACCATTCCATTGGTTCTCGGAAATGGTTTGCACTATTCTTAGGAAATTAAATCTTTAGCTATTGGTAGATGGAAACATGATTCTTTGGATTCTACCATTAAAGTGTTTAGAAGGTATTGCACAAAATAATTCTTACATTCCTCTAACTCTGCTTTGTGGATTGCTTGTTACTTATTTTCCTTATTAATTGATAGCATCATCAATTTTCTTTTCCATTTCATGCTCGTCATCTTTTTTTTTTCCCTCTATGACTGTAGTTTCACCTGGCTATGCTTTTTCCTAATATTTAAAATTTTGTGCACATTAAAATTTCATTTGTTGATGCTTGTTCTGTTAATATGCTTGTTTATAATACTACCTCTTTTTAGTGAATATAGTTAATCCTTTTAGCTTCAAATCTTCTTGTTAAACTTGATGCTTCATGAAGTTCTGTAGTTTTGTGTTTGTAGGTTTCCACGTGGACGATTCAGAAGTCACCTTAAATGTTTGCTTGGGTAAACAATTTTCTGGAGGGGACTTGTTTTTTCGAGGTGTTAGGTGTGATAAGCATGTCAATACAGAAACCCAGTCAGATGTATGCTAACCCTTCTATTCAATTCTTCCTTTACACTGTTAATTCTAAGGCACTATAGCTTAATCATTCGGCGATAATAGCTACATTAGTTCTATAATTGCACTGGGATGAAGCATAGTCAGTTTAGTAAAAAGTTCCATATTGTATCAAGTCAACAAGGAGAACCAACCCCATCTCTGTCAAGGCCCTCTCCCTCCCCTTTTTTTTTAATGTGAAATATCATGAGAATATCAAAAGAGCCTATTATGCTTCTTTTAGTCTAGTCTCTGGCTACTTTCTACTGTGAACGAGAGCATGAATTAACAGATTGCTAAACAAAATGACTTGATTATATCTCTTTCATTTTGTAATTTACTTAGACTAGAGGGAGTAGGCATAGTATTTAAATTGTTTTTTAGATATTGGTTCCTTGAAGAAAAGTTATGTTCTGGCAGTTTTTCTAATTTAACAAGTTATATTGACAGAATGCTAATTTAATGTGCTATGTATCTTGTGCATTATAGGAAATTTTGGATTATTCACATGTTCCGGGACGTGCTGTTCTTCATCGTGGGCGCCATAGGCATGGTGCAAGAGCCACAACATCTGGTCAACGATTCAACTTACTTTTGTGGTGTAGAAGGTATCTTTCTCATGCACTTTTTATTATTGCAACCATGAGTTTGTTATTTCTCTAAGTTGAAAGGGATTACAACTTGAATAAAGCTTGCATATTCATCTGCGTTTGAATTGAAATGTGAAGAACAATTTTGAATAAATCATGGAGGAAACCAAAGAATTTAGACATGGGTGTATTTTCCTGGACTTGTTTATGGTGTTGAAATGGATTAAAAGTGGTGAATGACTAAATTTTAATCTAGCTGTTATTTGCATCCTTTCCTTGGAGAATGGTGCAACATGATACTCAGATCACGGTGGTGCACATTTCCTTAATTTGCATTGTAAGGTTTAGAACTGGTTCTTTTTTATGTTGCCAAATTGTTTAAGCTGCATGCCAAATTTTCTTCTAGTTCGGTCTTTCGTGAGCTGAGGAAATATCAGAAAGATTTCTCAATCTGGTGTGGAGAGTGCCAACGTGAGAAAAAAGAACGTCAGCGTGTCTCGATATCTGCCACCAAACAGGTATATAGCAAAGTGCATATCAACTGCTTTTGTTAGAAATAAAAATATTAATTTCTGACATCTACTTTAATCAGGAACTGCTGAAGAGAGAAGGGAAACCTGCCACATAACTCAAGCTGTTTGCAAGTTTTTGGTTGTGACATTGTAAAAATAAGCTTGGATCATTCCTTCAAACTCAAAATATTTTTTTTCCCTTAATTTGCCAAATTAGGTTTGTAAAAGATGGAAGGGTGAATGATCAATCTTGTGCTGTACATCCGTGTCTTGTTTTAAGTATCGCACCTGGGTAGCAGGCCCTTTATCAGCCGACTACAACCATAACTAAACTCTATTTTAGCAAGTTAAGAGTTCAATGTGTATTCGCTACACAAATGGCAGGCAATAGCTTCCTTCTACATACTCCATTGTTTGTTCAATATTGTTGGGGTCTGGAAAATTGTCGACAAAGCTTTAGTTGTTGGGGTTCCCCACTACTAAAGTTATTTTTGAGATGGGTTCTTTTAAGAATGTTGAGTTTCCAGGGAGGGAATGTAAGTGCATTGTTTTTGAAGAATATTTAGATATTCTACAATACGTTTCTTTAATTATTATTGACAACCTGAAATTGTTTGAGTAACATTTCTGAATCAAGAAATTGTCGTTGAGCATCCTGATCAAGTACAAAAAATTGTTCAAGAAAAATAAACTTCTTCACCTCAAGAACCAATGTTATTAAAGATCATTTAGAGAAAGGGTTCTAATGGTTTTAGTGGCATGTTTTTACTAAAGGTGTTAACTAGTCGGATCGGGTTTAAGTATACTCTATATACTACTTCGAGTTCAATTTGGTTTCAGATATGGGTTTGAAATTTTGTTTAAGGTTGTCTATATTTGTAAATGGTAAATGGGATTTAATTTTAGACTTGCTTATATTATTTTTTTAATTTTAAAAATACATATATAATATTTTAATTTAATATTTAATAATTTTCTACAATTTTTATTTGAGGGAGAGATTTATTTACATCATTGTAA
Organism: Gossypium sturtianum; assembly: GCA_025698515.1. Taxonomy (NCBI): domain Eukaryota; kingdom Viridiplantae; phylum Streptophyta; class Magnoliopsida; order Malvales; family Malvaceae; genus Gossypium; species Gossypium sturtianum. Next base: position 61,239,755 of record CM046948.1, read on the forward strand.
AACTATTTACACCCTTTTGTATCTCTTTTTATGATTAATATTTTAATGATTCAACCATTGCTTTTTATATTTTATTTATATAGATCATGCATGTGATCTTTGTTTCCAATTTTTGGAACTTTTTTCTAAATTTTCCAATTTGTTTTAGATTAATCCTGAATTTTTTCTAAGCTATTTTTAGGGCCTGGAGGGCTCGATTTAGGAACAAAGTGCATGTGATTGGATGAATTATGATATATTTAGCCTATTTGAATGATATGATGTTTAACGTTCTCGATTGTATGGTAATGCTCCGTATCCCTAATCTGGCAATGGAGACGAGTTTGGAGTGTTACATACACGGCCTGGCGACACGGCCATATAACGCAACTTACACGGTCTAAGCTATTTCACACGGTTCGATGGCACGACTATGTTGTTCAGTTTCACATTGTCTTAGCTTGTCACACAGTCTGATCATACGGCCATGTGACCCATGTTTCCTATTTTGCCTTGATTTTATGATTTGTTTCAAATTAGTCCTTGATTGTTTTTGAATTGCTTTCAGAGTTTCATAGGCTCGATTTTAAGCCCCAATTTTGATTGAATGGCATGTTTATTAATTGATTGACTGATAATGATTGTTTAAATGGAAATTTGTTTGGAATTGTAAATTCTTGTCTCATTAATTGTCGTAGCATTCCATAACCCTAATCTAGTGATGGTGATGGGCGAGTGGGTGTTACATGGTACTTTGTTGAGGCCACGAACAATGAGACCGATTTGGACCAAAAAACTCAAATAGAGATGGTGTTCAAAAGCTTGTCCAGGGATTTTACTAGTTTTTGGCCTGCATATAACCTTGGCAAAAAAAACCTAAAATTTACACAACTCATGAAAGAGTTACAATCCTATTAGTTGGTGTTGAATGGAGGTTAGCCGGTTCAAAGAGAAGAAGCGAATATAGTCATCGCTTCTTTCTCAAAAGGGAAGAGAAAGCGCACTAAGAAATGCTAAGGTCTTTGGGCTACCACAAGTGGAAAGGAAGAGAACCAAAAAGCCAAAAGACTTATCTAAGTTTAGATGCTTCTTCTACAACAAGAAAGGGCACTTCAAGGCAAACTGTAAAGAGTGGAAAAAATACCTAGCTACAAAAGGCAAATATATGGAACTATTGATGAAACTTGTTTAGTGGAAGACTCAATAGATCACTGGGTCATTGATTCGGGAGCCACTAATCATGTTTGTGTTTCTCTGTAGGGGTTTGAGGAGACGAAACATCTTAGAGATAAGAGCTTATCGTTGTGGACTGGGAATGAAACAAGTGTGGCAGCTGTCGCAGTGGGAGATGTACATCTTTATGTTGATAATTCTAGGAAGATTATTTTAAAATACGTTTTTTATGTACCAAGTTTCAAAGAAACTTAATTTTCGTTGCATGTTTATATAAAGATGGCTTGATCGTGACTTTTAATAATGGAATTGCAATATTTAAAAATCGCAATCTTATCTGTAATGGATGGATGCCAAATAATCTCTATTTTATCAAACTAAAGATGTATAAATTGCTTGAGACTAAAGTATCGAATAAAAGATTTAAAACTTCTTAATCTAATGAGGCGTACCTTTGGCATTTAAGACTTGGTCATATTAATCGAGAAAGAATCGCTTAAAGAAGTTGACCTTTCACAATGTGAATCTTGCTTGGAAGGTAAGAAGACTACGCGATCTTTTAATGCAAAAGGAACGAGGGCCAAAAAACCCCTAGAACTTGTGCACACTGACATATGTGGTCCCATGAGCGTTAGTGCCAGAGGTGGTTACTAGTATTATGTAACCTTTATTGATGACTATTCCAGATATATGTATGTTTACCTGATGCACCGTAAGAGTGAAACCTTTGATAAATTCAAAGAATTTCGTTCGGAAGTGGAGAGACAAATAGGTTTACCCATAAAAGGCACTTTGGTCTGATCAAGGTGGGGAATATTTATTTAATGAGTTCTTAGGGTACTTCATAGAGAATGATATTCTATCCCTGTTAACTACATCGGGCACTCCACAATAGAATAGCGTGGCAGAGAGAAGAAATCGAACGTTGTTAGACATGGTACGTTCGATGTTAAGTTATTCGAAGCTGCCAATCGCTTTTTTAGGATACATTGTACAAATGACTTGCTATATCCTGAATGATGTGCCAACTAAGGCAGCATCAAAAACGCCATACGAATTGTGGCATGGAAGGAATTCGAATCTTAATCATTTTAGGATTTGGGGATACCCGACTCACATATTGGATAAAAATGCGAGGAAGTTGGACTCACGGACAAAATTTTGCATGTTTGTAGGATATTGATTGCCTCCGAACGTACCAATGTCCAGAATAGAAATCCTGCACAATAGATGTGAACAAATGATATCCGCAAGTATATGGGTCAGGTTGTAATATAGTTACAACTGTAACACCCCTAACCCGAAACCGTCGCCAGAATAGGGTTAAGAGGCGTTACTAAACCATCGGAACATTTTTCCACACTGCAGAGGTCACACGCCCGTGCAGTCAGGCCGTGTGCCTCACACGGCTACCAGACACACCCATATGTCCAGGCCGATCCAAAACAGAGCATGTATATTGACTTATCCACACGGCCACCAGACACACCCGTGTGACATGGCCGTGTAAAATTAGGCTAGCTACTGACTTGTTCACACGACCATTAGGCACGCCCGTGTGCCACAGCCGTGTATGCATAATAGGCCATTTGCAAGGCCAAAATGCCACCCACACTTGGGTCATACCTACAAGATTCAAAGCAATACCAATTCATGCCTCAAAATGCATCCAAACATACCTTTTCATGTATCAATTAATCACCAACTATACCATCTATACTAATATTCAATTTCATCTCATATTGGTTAAATCAAGTACCAAAATTCACATCTCAAACATATAGACCAAACATCATGTAATCCATGCCAAAATTCATCTTCAATCCACATCTTTCATCAACCACATAAACATGAAATATACCATATTCATAGCTCATTCATAAGTTCAATATCATTCAACCTCCAAGCCAAATCACATGGCAAGGATTAAGCATTTCAAAACATGCCATAACTTCTAGCCTATACATGCCATATTTCAACTATATACATTTTTCCAAAAGTACCCAAAAATAGATCGCCGATAGTGTGATAGAGATCTTGGCGATCCCCGGATCCGAGCTAGCTTTTATCGACATTTGTAAAGCAGAGAAACAAATCACACACAAGAAGCTTTCAAAAGCTTAGTAAGTTCGTAACATAATACATTCAACTTAATAGTTCAAATACAATGCACAACAAGAACTCATCACATAGATCAATTTCCAAATGTTTATACCATATCATTCATAGCCAATAATCTTACTCAACCACTCATGAAGTCATACATAATCTCCTCAACCACAAAGGTTCAATACATACCTTAGCCAACACATGGTTACTCACCATCCAAGCTAATTTATGCTCGATATTGTATCTCGATCCAGCCTTCATTATTCATTAGGTTTAATCGCACACTTAGTGCCCAATTTGTAGTCGAAACTAAATTAACTTCGCACACTTAGTGCCTCAATTCATAGCTGAAGTTTATATAACATCGCACACTTAGTGCCTCAATACAAAACCGAACGTAATTCGGAATCGCACACACAGTGCCAACTATGAAGCCAAAGTTTCTGTTATTTCGCACACACAGTGCTATTCAACCCTGTCTCAATTCAATTACGCACACTTAGTGCCTCGTTACTCAATTTCATTCATTACATTTCTAATTCAATATCTATCATTCAATTCACATCACATAGAAGATAAATTAACAACTTGTACTATGTCCAAACTTACCTCGGACGTCGAAATATCGAAATGGTCGATTAATCGAGCACTTTATCTTTGCCTCGATCTCGATCCAAACCTCTCCTTTCTTGGTCTATACACATTTAAATTTAACTCATTCAATCACCAATTCATTCAATTTAGTCCACACACACAAATTTAGGGCATTTTGCAAAATAGCCCTCACATTTTCACATTTCGACACTTTAGTCCCTATTTCACAAAATCACAAAATATACCAAATTTCTACTCACACAAGCTTAGCCTAATTCTTCCCATGCTAATACAAGCCCACACATTTCATTTATTTCACAATTTAGTCCTCCAATTTACACTTTTCTCAAATAAGCTCAAATTACTAAATTTCACCAAAAATCCAAATACAAACTATGTTAACCCAACACCAAGCTTTCATATTCCACCAACTAACAACACAAAGCTCATATATTCATCAATGGCATATCTCAAAATCACCATCAATTTCTAAAATTTAAGCATGGGTTGGATAGTACACTAAGCAACTATCACAAAAACGTAGAAATTATCAAAAACCAAGTTGAAAACACATACCAATTTGAGCCTAAGCTTGCCGAAACCTTCAAAGCTCCCTAACCCTCCTTTCTTTTCTAATTTCGGTGGGTGGAAGATGAACACTCATCTAATTTCATGTTTTTGTTTTATTATTATAACTTTATTAAACATTTTACCAATTTAACCATTTACTATATCATATAATCATTTAAACATTAAGGGCATACTTTTCCTTTGTCATCCACTAACTTCATTAATGGGTTAATTGCCTTATAAGGCCTACAAATTATAAAGACAACAACAATTAGGCACTTAACAATCAGCACACAACATTTTACACTTTATGCGATTAAGTCATTTTTTACAAATTAAACACACAATCAATAAAATCTTCACACAGAAATTTCACACAGGCTAAATCACATACTGTAAACACAGAAAATATTATTAAAATATTTTTCCGACCTCAGATTTTTTGTCTCGAAACCACTATTCCGACTAGGGTCTAAACTGGGCTGTTACAACAACGGAGTAGGTAAGTACTCCGAGGATCGTACCCAAGGGAGGCGGGCACTAAATTTATTCTAATTTAAGCATAAATAGATATAATTAATACTTTAATCAAATTATAGTACGAAAGATAAAAATAAGAGTTTTAATAAACTATGCTAAAAAAAATAAAAGAAATTAAACAAGCAAAAGGTAAGAAATCAAATAAGGAAAATTAAATAAATGAAAAGTAAGAAATCAAATAAGGAAATATGTATCAAATCTGGGCATGGGTGATTAGCTTGCTTCGGTAATCATAATCAAATTTCGTCTCAGGTTTTCTTGTTCAACCAACTAGTCAATACCCTAGCAGGATCTTCCGATACATCCATTAAAATATTTAAACGACACGAACTACTTATCTTCCGACCTCACAGTCCAGACCAGTTTAGGTTTAAGGTGTTCACGTATAGGCCATACCAATTTTTGGTTAATTCCCACCTTGATGACTTCCTAGGGTTGTCAGGCCTAGGGTTTAGGTTCTTCTTCTCCTAAACAATTGATCGTTAAGAAATCCTTACAAAATAGTTAATTATTCATACCTCCACTTGCTAATCCCCCAGAGGAGGATTAGTTCCTCATGGATCTAGTAAACAATAAAAACTTGAATGAAAGGACGAACATAAAGAAAAATTTCAAGAATAAAGTTTAGAAGAAGCTTGATTGTATTGAATTTAAGCACAGAATCCTCCCAGAGTTTGAGAACAATTTTAGAATCTGATTTCATCCCAATGGAAAATAACAAGAACAAAAATCTAAACCCTAAGAAAGAGAAAATCTAAAGTATAGATCTAAAGAGAAAATTATACAAAGTGAAAAAAAAAGGTGTCTATACATGTGTTAGCTGTAACACCCCTAACCCGTATCCGTCGCCAGAACAAGGTTACAGAGCATTACCAGAGTTTTCAAATCAAACAGACCTAAATTTCAAACTTTTTAAATCATATCAATAAACATATCAAAATCAATTCAAAACATACATATTGTCCCTTATACGATCCCTCGAGGCCCTAAATATGTGTTAGAAACAAGTTGGGACTAAATCGAAAACTCAGAGAATTTTTTAGAAAATAAGGAAAATTTTTAACACTGTAGGGGTCACACGGCAGTGTGGCCAGGTCGTATGACTCACACGGCCAAGAGACATGCCCATGTCTTAGGCCGTGTGGGCATTCGAAATAAGGACACAAGGCCGTGTCCGTGCCCGTTTAACTCACTAACTTGGGTAACATGGCCAAGCCACATGCCCATGTGCCAGGCCGTGTACCCTTCGAAATAACCTCACACGCCCGTGTGACAGGCCGTGTGCTAGGCCGTGCAATAGCCTGACTTGAAATCCTTTGAAAGCTACAGAGGATACACGGTCATGTCGCCTGGCCGTGTGTCACACACGACTGATACACACGTCCGTGTCTCTACCTGTGTGGATGAAAATATACCATTTTACAAGCCATTTTTCTCACCCAACTAGGCATGTACCTACAATAAAAAAATGCACATATATACAAGCCATAATAAGGCACCAAAATCATGCATATTCTAGCTATGTACATATGTTATAATCACATACAACCAATATGCCCTTAAGCACCTCAAATGACAACATTAAAACATATATAAACATGTACTCTATTTGGCAAAATAATCAACTACTGAGCATATTTGCATCAATTCATGCCATTTATTTTACTTACCAAAACAAACCAAAACTTCTCAATTGGTACCAAATATGCAATTCTAAAAAAGCACCAAATTACCTTATAAGTCATACATATTAAAGTAAAAATTCACCACAATTTCATCATATCACAAAACATATTTAACTACCATTTTACCTTTCACTATTCAAACACAAATCAAGCCACATATCAACCATGTCAAGGCTACTTATATACATACCAAAGTATGCCAAAACACAAGCCAAAACAAATGGCCATATTCACAACAAAACATATAGGCCAACATTAGCCAAAAATACCTATACATGCCATTATAACCAAAATCAAAACAATCAAAAGTACCAAAAGAGCCGATGGATAGTGTGATATGGCTCCGACAAGCTTCCAACCCGAATGAGCTCCCGATTCATTATAAAGCACGTAAAATAACACAGAGTAAGCATTTAAGCTTAGTAAGTTCGTATATCATAGAATAAAACTTACCATTTAGTCACATAATAGGTAAGTAAACATAACATATCCCAACATAACTTGGCCAAATGCCTAAGCACATATACATCAACCATGTTAGCCATGTAAATACATATATAAACCAATAATCATGGATGAGCACAAAAATTGATTAAGTTTCATATACATGTATCATCCAATTCAATTATCCATATACCATGTAACAACGTTTCCATGTAATTCATATGTGTCCCTGTAATAGTCTGTATTGAACTCTTACCAATTCGTATTAGAATATCGCCCGTTGAACCACTAGAATACCGTTGGATACCCGGGATAGCTTACACATAGTGTGCTAACTCATATAACTGTAATCCGTCAAGTCCTCTACATGTATGCTCATACGAGTTGTGAATCGGTATGCTCACTCGAGTTGTAGATTGGTATGCTCTCACGAGCTGTAAATCGGTATGCTCACACGAGCTGTGGGTCGGAACGTAGCAACATGATGCTGTTCACACGAGCTATGAAGTATCTGCAACACATGCAGGACCTCAGCCATCGGTAGGACGTTCAGGACCAGTACTCGAATCATGTAAACCCTAATGACATGTCATTTGTATCTTACGAATTTTTAAGGTTCAAACGGGACTCGATAATTGACGTACGTCGTTGGATATGCAACCGTGTATACATATAGAAAATTTACAATTCATGCATATTTCAAAATAAAACATATAATCACAACTTAATCACACGAACTTACCTCGACGAGTTTACGTAAATATGGAGGCGGTTAATCCGAGACTTTCTCTCTGCCCCGATCTAAAGCCGTACAAGGTCTGTCTTGATCTATACGGATAAATTTAACTCAATTCAAAATATATTTCATTCAATTTAACCCAAGATCATATTTTGGCAAAATTACCATTTTGCCCATATGCTTTTAATTTCTTTGCAATTTAGTCCTTATCTTATAAAAATGGAAATTCATGAAATTCCACCACAACCCACTATAGCCAAATATCAATTAGGTCCCTAGCATGCCCTATATTTCATTTATTTCACAATTTCACCATGTAAAATTTCCATTTTTTAATTAAATCCCTATTTGACAATTTCATAAAAAATCTCTTAACAAAAGTTGTTTATCTGACAACAACCATCCATTTTCTATCATCAAACATCAAAACTCATGTATGTTAATCAGTGGAAAAACCCTAATATTTTAAAATTTTCACAAGTTAGTTCCCGGTGTAGCTAGATTAAGCTACAATGATCCCGAAAATATATAAATCATTAAAAACGGGTCAAAAGTACATACCACACAAGCTAGGAAATGTTTGCCGAAAGTAAAAGCTCAAAGCTCTCCAATGGATTTTGTTGCCCTAAGATTCGGTTGAATAAGATAAATGCATGAAGGAAATTGATTTTCTTTAATTATTAACCTTTATTTACCTATTTACCAATTTAACCTTTAAAAACATTACTAATTTCAATAATGCCAAGCCATCACATTCCACTAACAACATAAATGGTCTAATTACCATCTAAGGACTCATAATTTAAGGTTCTATAGCTATTTAATACCTTTAGCTACTAGAACTCAACTTTTGCACTTTACGTGATTTAGTCCCTTTTTATCAAATTGAGCATGTAAACGGTAAAATTTCTTAACAAAATTTTTATACGGTACTACTATCATGCTGTAGACAATAAAATAATAATAAAATAATTTTTTGACTTTGGATTTGTGGTCCCGAAACCACTGTTCCGATTTCACTGAAAACGTGCTATTACATTAGCTGAGCCTATTTATAGACTTAGAATGACCGTCGTATTTAACCCTAGGTCAACTGACGTTCCCAAGCTTAAAGTTGGATTGTGCGGACCAAAATGCCCCTTACTCATATTAATTTCCCGTGCAGATGCGATGTCGCGACACACCAGGTCATATGTTGCGACATTGAGGGCAGCATGCCCATCTTTAGTGTAACATCCCGAAATTGGGCCTAGTAGGATTGGGCCCATTGGGCCTTGAGCGTAGAAGCGTTTTAAAATTTTGAGAACAAGAGAATGACATTATTTCAAGTTGGACTTATTAGTTAAGTGAATTTGGAAGGTTACGAGGTTTCTAGGAAGTTCCGGGTTCAAGATGGGCTATAGGAAAAAAATTGTGTTTAAGCATTTAAGGAGAGTAGGAAAGTAGCATCGAGACTTAAGGAAATAAGTGTGCATTTTACTAGCACAAGGAGTCAATTGGTAAAGTGGCAAGTGGCGTGTGGAGTGTACTAATGGTCTAAGGTTGAATCCCACCTAGTGCAAATATTTTGGATTAAATTTTTGTGCTATATGGTAAGTGTCACCAAGGCTTAAATATGGTAAGTAAGACTTTTAATTATGGTATGATGGCTAAGGAAACAAGGAAAGGATGAAGGTAAGGAAAGGAATCAAAAGAAAAAGGCAAGTATAGGGAACATGTTGGCACAAAAAGAGGAGAGTGTTATGGAAAGTTTGGATGGCCAAATTTTGACCATTATGGCCATGTATGTGGACGGTTTTATGTGTAAGGGGGGTAGCCGAATTTTTGTTGGTGTTTTGGTAAAGCTTTAGTGCTTGTTTTGGTCAAATTCCTTTAGCATCAAGTGTGCCATTTTCTCCAAATTACTATTCTCTTAGCCGAATTTCTCCTTTGCCTTTTGATAGAATTTTGGTGTTTGTTAGGCCAAAATCTACTCTTGCACAATTTTGTGTTTTCTCTAAATCTCTTCTTTTGCCTTGTGCCAAAATTACAAGCCATTAGTGGACATATTCTCTTCTTTTCTTTCTTCTTGTTGCCGAATGTACCCAAACCATTGAGACCAAAATTTGTTCATTCATCTCTTCTTTATCATTTTCTCAAGTGGGTTGACACTCTTTTCTTCGATTGAATTAGTAAGTGAATTCTTTTCTATGTTCATATTCTTTTCTTTCTAGCCGAATAGGTATTTATCACTATTCGGTTGTAAATCTTGATCTTAACCGAAATGGTGTTATCTTCCATTCCTTCATATTGTAATCACCCTCTTTTTCGTAGTGTTCTAAGTGGGTGGCCGTGTATCATTCTAGCCCTAAGTCAAACGGTGGAAATTGGATCCAATATCGATAAGGTAAGGAGTTCTTCATGGATTATTTGAAATCATTCTTTATTCGTTTAAAGGATAATAGTGGTTGTGACTAATCGATTATGTTTTAGGGACGAAATCACTCGATATATTCTACCTTCGGATATAGTAGGTCAACGACGAGTGGTTCTTTAGGAAATCAAAATCAAGTGTGTAATCCTGTACATTCCGTATACATATCTGAACTGGTGTGTAATCTCACACTTCTCTGAAAGTTTGTATGAAATATTCTGTGAATCGGTTGGAATACCGAAGAAAATCGAAAACTGGCATCCGTGATCACTCGGGCGTGCGCATGATCGTAGTGGTAATCGTATGTTGTAATAAAATAGTTTCGTTCAGAAACAGTGATGTGTATTTGAAAAATCACGAAAAATAGGAGAAAAGGAATTACAAAGTGAATAAGATATCAAATTAAATCTTACTGTGTCTATTTTGATATGGAAGAAATGGAGAAGGAAAAGGAATTTTATATTTTGAGATATCTTAATTTTAGTGAGACTGGTTCTGAATGACTTTGTGGTTCCCTGATCTGTCTTGGACAAATCTTATAAAATTGTACAAAGTGAATTATGAGTTATAGTTTATATATATAGATTCCTTAGTGAGTCTATTTTCAACAGAAACAAGTGGGAGCAACATATGAAAACTGTACAGTGAGATATTTGAATTTTGGGTAAGAGAGGTCAGAATCATTGGTTAGTAAAACAAGGGAATCTTTAAGGAATAAACTGTACTAAATGGATAAGTCAAAAATTCTGGAAAAATTATAGTAAGAAGATATATGAGTCTAGTCTCAAGAAAAATTTTCGGAGTTAGATTTCGAGATTCCTAAGTCAAGTTATAGTCAATTTAGTTAGTACGACGCAGATGGACAGTTTCTATTTTTATGCTCCACATTAGTAGTTAAGACTAGGTTGCAAAATTTCCAAAATACCCTTAGGTTGCGAAATTACTGAATTACCCTTTGTGGGTAAATTATCAAAATTACAAAAATGCCCCTATGGGTCGAAATTATGAAAATGCCCCTATGGGTCGAAATTACAAAAATGCCCCTAAAGGGCCGAATTACGAAATTGTTTAATGGGCTGATCTGATATTTTGATAAATGGGCCAATCTGATATTTTGATAAATGGGCCAATCTGATATTTTGCTATATGGGCCAATCTGATATTTTGCTAAATGGGCCAAATCTGATATTTTGCTTAATGGGCCTTTTGATTAATTGTTGTAATGGGCCATAATTTTGTAATAAATATCCGAATAAATTATTGTTATTATATTGTGATTTGTTATGCATTATATACATGATTTGCATGGGATGGGATAATGATGAAGAGAAGTTCTGGTAGCTCTGCTACATAAATCTGGTGGCTTTGTCACAAATTTGAAAAAATGGCAATGCCATGTAAATTCTGTTAATCTGGTGGCTTGTCCACAAATTTGATATAAATGGCTTAATGCCTACGTTTGGTGTGTTGGCGGGGTGGGTTGACTAAAGATCACCCATGTGTGTGTTGGTTGGTGCGGGTGGGTGTGTAGCGGATGGAAAACTAGGTTTGGTTTGGGAATTGCATTTCATATGCATATTATATTCGATACATTTTTATTATTATGAATGGGCTTCGGCCCAAACAATGGCTTAATGGATTTTTGCCCAGTGGACAACGGTAAGTGGGTTACACACTGAGTTCCAGTAACTCACCCCCATTTTCCTTATCCCTTTCAGGTAATGATCAATGATGGAGACTTGGGCCATGGATGACTCGGGTGGAGGCCATACTTCAGAAACGGTTTATTTGGACTTAGATTTCTATTTCGTTCACTTTATTACTTTACTATTTTGAGTTAAATGATGTAATAAGGCCTCTGGTTTATTTTGTTTTGCTTATTGTTTGACGTACCTATATTTTTGCTCAAATTACTTTAAATGGGATTTTTCTAAAAACTTAAATAAAGATTTTTCTAAAATGGATTAACAAATGGATTTCAAAATAAACTTTTACAAATATTTTTAACACGGATATTTTCTCTCGAACTATTAACGATATTTTCAAAAGACTCGGATTCTCTTTCGAATTTTCAACGTCGTTTTCAAAAGTCACAGTTTTGTAAGATCATTAGTTCAAATTTATCGATTTATCAAATAATCTTCGAGGTTAGTAGTATTTTATCAAATATTTCGAATCAAACTTGTTTTCTTGATTTTAACAAAGCAATACCTATTTTAGTACGGAAAAAAAAGGGTTTAACATGTTTTGCTCGTGTGACATACCAAATCCGCTCATAACGCATGGGTCGGGTTTGGGGTGTTACATTTAGGGTATCTTTAGGGGTATGTCATGACATCCTCAGGCTGTGTTGGGATATCGAAGGCAGTCTTGGACTTTTCTTATTCTGCTCCCTATGTTGTAGCATCAAATGCTCCCTGTTGCAACCTAGTGACCAGTATCGAGTTAGTACGCCTTCTAATGGTCTTCTCCACACTCACAATGTATATTAGCTCACCCTTAGGCCTCATTCGGCCCCTAAAAGATTCAAATTACACATTCATTACACTTAACTAAACTTTACTAAAATATAATTAAAATGCAACTAAAATGCTTATGTTCAAGCTCTTAAAGTGTGAAAACTAATTTAATCTGCTACACCGAATTACGACAAATCAAACTCCCCCACACTTAAGTCATTGCTTGTCCTCAAGCAACACAAACAAAAACAATAAATAAAAAGACAACCCTTGAACAAGTATAGTACAAGTGTTAGCGTTGGATCACATGAATAGGCATTTCATATTCACATATAATCTTGACATGAGATATAACCGACTTACCACTTTTGGTATCAAACACCTAAGTTCAGTATATTACAAAGCATACAAAACAGTAAGGGTCTCAAAAGTAGAAATCCATCAATAAATTATACAAATAATTTGATTATCCTAGTAGAATACAAACAGTCATAAATGCAATTATTCAATATGATTTTGAATTGTGAATAAGTCTACCTAGATGACATAGAGCTTTTCTGCTTGTAACGTTCTGAGGCTTAGGATAGGTATGGATTTCAAGAATAGTATGCATTAAATAGTTTCAAGCACAAAAATAGTTTGGCACATCATATTGTTCCTTATTCTTCCCCTTAGTAACCCTTTCCCGCTCACCGCTTTATGTCTCCTTGTCTCACCTTCCTTATCTTTCTACATAGGAAGTCACAACATAATATAACAATCATGGTTAGATCACAATTTTTTGTGCATTAATGAACGACCTTTTTTACATTTTGTGACTTTGTCACATTTTTTCCTTTTTCCAATACATCTCTGTAACACCCCAAACCCGGCCCAAACATTATGACCGAATTTGGTTTGCTACAGAGAAAACATTTTGAAAACCATTTTAAAACCGATTTTAAATTTAGTCGAAATGCCTTTCATTTTAAATTTTTATTTGCTAAAAACCATACTTAATTTGTTTAAAAATATTTGTTGAGTCGAGTTATTTACAAATTTCAAATGTACCCGATGGTACTTTAAAACATTTTGCGTTTAATTTGAGAAAACATGTGCATCCGTTTTAACATCATCAAATAGTTTAAACAAAACATTCAAAACATGCAGCAATAATAAAATAATCCTAGGAGGCCTTATTACAATTAAGCAACATAAACCCAAAAGAAAGATAGATAAAATCCAAAATTCATTTATTAAAAATCTCCACTGCATGGCCACCTCGAGTCCATCCGGCTCCTCACCCGCGATCTACGAGTCACCTGAAAAATTAAAGGAGAAGGTGAGTCACCAAGACTCAATGTGTAACCCTTCCCCGATTTAGTGCAACAACATACACAAATCATAACCAATTAACATGCATAAGTTTAAAAATGCACCGAATCCTAACCATCCAAACACCTTTTCTACCCCGGTGTGGTACCAAACCACTGGTGGTGCCAAACCTTTGGTGACGTATAGTCACGGATGTGATGCCAAATCACCGGAGATACCAAATCTCACGGTGTCCGAAGACACAAAACGAATGATGGGGCCAACCCATCGTGTGATACCAAATCACCGCGCAGACGATCCCATATCTCAAAGTGGGGCCAACCCACGGTGGTATCAACCACGGGGACAAGTCGCTATGAGGTGCCAAACCTCCGAGGTACCAAACTCTCCGTGACCGTAGTCACAATGTGTTACCAAAACACGGTGTCCGTCGACACAAATATCACGCCCCTCCACTCATAAACCCACATCAATCAATGATAGTTAATGTAAATCATGCCAACATACTCATTTAGCAACATATATAGGATTTACCAATAATCATTTATAAGTCACATATACCAAATATGTCATGCTTCCCAAAAGCATCAAATAGCAAATCATATTGTCAAGGACTTACCTGAAGCCTTGCTATACCTTTATGGTATTAAACTCAAATCTACACAAATCCGATTAGCATACACATAATACTTAGCATATTTAAAAGATTATAAGATGTGTATGCACACACCTGATACTAACGAGAGTCCTAAATCCCGAATAGACAAATCGGCCACACAAGTTTTCCTTGCCCCCAAAAGCCTTCGAACACTAGCCAACACACTCCTAAATGTGAACCGGTCTCACTTCCCACCTTACCAAAATCAATTGATAGAAAAGTCCCGAGGAAAACTATGCTACCTTTAATATTCGGCCAAAGTGATTCAAGATAGGAGAAGAAAATTTTCGGCACAACAAAGAGGTATATTCGGCTAAAGAACAAAAAGAAAATAATAGGAAAAGGGAATAGAGTTTCGGCAAAGAAGAGAGTATAGAAGATTTTTGGTGTTTAAGCAAAACAAATAGGAGAACAAGATGTTGATGAATGTTTGGTTTTGAGAGAATGAAATGGAGAAAATAGAAGATGAGCAAAAGAAATGACCAAATGGTCAAAAGAGTTTAGGCTAATCACAAGGTAAAATTCGCCAAAAGAAAAGAAAAGAGATTGAGAGAGAATTGCAACCTTTTTCACCAAATGCTAGGAATGACCAAAACACTCCTAAACCTTACCAATTACTAGCATATTCAGCCAAATCCTCCCCTTAGCCACATTGTCAGTCAAGTTCATGGTCAATTGGCCATGAGTTAGTTTCAAAACATTTTCCACAAACCAAGCCTTTTGTCCCCTCAATTTACCATAACTTCAAGATATCCTTCCATAACCTTAGGAATCTTATCCCTTATTCCATGCTTTCCTTTAAAATAAATTCAACTTACAAAATGAAAGTCCAACCTATCATAATCATAGGTTGACCGCCATTAATGCTAACATACAAAATAAACTTTTAAAAAAATGCTAAACATACTACTCGAACCTCTAACCTCAAGCTATAAGTTCAAACACCATAACCACTTTGCCATTAATTCCTTATGTGCTTTAATTAACACTTAAATTAACTTAAGTGCTAACCTCACATAATCCACTTCATTAAATAAACCATACTAAGAATTATCCTACTAAACCGAGCTTACTCAAGACCCCTAATTAAGTCTTATAACACCACAAATAATATCACAGAGATTTAAACACAAGAAAAATAATTCAATCACAAATAGCCCCGATTTCAGGATGTTACAATCTCACTCACAAATACTTTTTCTTTTCCTGTACTTTTTCTATGCGTTTTGATTTTCTTCTTTAATTTTTCTTTTGTTGCACATATTGGCTAACCTATGATTACTATATCACATTGGTCTCTCCTATTTCACTATTTTTACAAAATTCTCCATAATGTATCTACTTAATTCTCAATATGTATGGCTAGACGTCTATAGTTGTGCAGTTTAGGACCAACGAAAAAGGATAAGTACAAATTTATATTTTGGCTCGGGTTTTGTATAAAGGTTCATCAAGAAGTGATTTCTAGCTCAAAAATAGGTACTAAAGATAAATAATAGGGTTAGCTTTTTGGCTCTGGGTGTATTCCAAACAATGCCATAGGTCATCCCTAGCTATCACAATATTCACAACTCTAATCAACCAAACAACCACAAATTCAACAATTTATCATTCATACTAGCATTCTCGTTTCTTTGTATTCTTTATATCATTTGGTACATTAAATTGCTTGAATGCCTATTTACAGTGTAATATATAGAACTTAATAGTCTAATAATCAAGCATTTAAAATCACCTATTGTAACACCCCATACCCAAGTCCGAGACTGAGACTGGATACGAGACATTACCATACTTGAACTTAAGGAAACATGTACTTACGGGCTGTAAAATTTGTTTTTGAAATAGAAACTTCTCTTTCTTAATCAAAACATACATTTCATGGGCCTACGAGGCCTTAAACACCTATCCGAAAACTTTCGGAACTCAATCGGGAAATTTTCCTCAAAACAAGGGTCACACACCCATGTGACTTGGGACACGCCCGTGTACCCCTAAGACATGCCCGTGTCTTCCACCCATGGTCGACACTGACTAATTTCACACGGCCTTGACACGCTCGTGGCTTTGGCCGGTGTGCTCAACTTTGGCATTCTAACTTATCCACACGGTCCATACACACGCCCGTGTACTTCAGTAGTGTGGTAATTCAATTTACAAGTGCAAGGTGCAGACTTCACACGGCCAGGGCACACGCCCATGTGCTAACCGTGTGTCACACACGGCCTAAACATACGGCCGTGTGATTAGCCCGTTGTCTATTTTGACTTAAAACACTAAAGTGCAGGGGACACACGGCTTAGACACACGCCCGTGTGTCTATCCGTGTGGGCACCTAGAGGCTATCTTCCAAGCCAATTGCCACCCTGATATCAAGATCAATCCAATACTCAATTCAATAACTCAAGTATTACATCTAACATGACAAGGATGCATACTTCATTGGTAGATAAAAACATACATACTTAATCATTCATGACCCATCTCTTTGGCCATATACAAAAAGAATACTAAGCTTGATAGCCGACACTTTGGCTAATTCTAAAACATAACTCAAAATGAAATGCTTCCTATACATGCCATACTTAATATAAACAACTTGGCTATACCAAAATAGTGATTGATAGTGTGCTCCGAGCTCCGATGACGAAGATCCACGAGATTAGCTTGGCGGGACTACATGGAAAGAAAGAATTAAAGACGTAAGCATTTCGCTTAGTAAGTTTGCATGTAATGCATATAACAACGTATATAAATATATATACTTAACATACTCATTCATCATAAGCAAATGCATTGCTAAGTTCACATGCTTGAGCTTACTTACTCTTAATGATTCTTACACTTATCATGGTACTTACTAGTCTCGTGCTTGTAAGGTAAACAAGGTACCTGTATCACTTAATCATATAGATTAGCATACTTTGTTAAGGTAAGCATAATCTTAACTTCATCATTCATAGCATGAATAATACTCTTAGTTCACTATGACTAGCATACTTTGATGATAGCTTTACTTGCTTAACTTTCTTGCTTTCTCATTTATTCTTTACTCTTTTGCCCGATGAATTACTATGAATAACCGAGGATACTGAATCTCATCTCATAAATATCTCGATGCCAAAGCCATACCCTAGATATGGTATTACATGGGACCTCTCAACTTGGTATCGATGCCATGTCTTGACATGGACTTACACGAAGTCTTCCTTGTGTGTTCCATTGGGAACTTACCATTGCCATGTCTTGACATGGTCTTACTTGGTATCTTTACTCATGAACGGGTTAATGCCGAGCCCTGTCTTGGACTTACATGAAATCTTCCTTGTTACTCACCAATGCCATGCCTTGGCTTGGACTTACATGGGATCTCTATCTCATGATAGCTTTTCAATGCCAAGACTTGTCTTGGACTTACATGACATCTTTACATGGAGACTCACCAATGCCATGCCTTGGCTTGGGCTTATATGGGTCTTCATCTCATAATAACTCTTCAATGCCAAGACTTGTCTTGGTCTTACATGATAACTTGCTTGATTGTCGATGCCATGCCTTGGCTTGGTCTTATACGGACTTCCTTGTCTCATGTGATAGATCGAGTATCCTAAGTAATTCAACTTCAATTAGGACTTTCTCATACTTAATCTCATTGATTTCTTTGTTTAGCATAGAATCAAAAATCTCATGGAATTAAGATATATTCTACATCATACTAAGCAATTCAATGATATTAATCATAAAGCTTAGAAATCATACAAACTTACCTCAATGTACAAAATGTATGTAGAAATGCAATTTAGTCCTCGACTTTGTTCTTGCCTCAGTTTTGATCCGGGCTTCGTTTTTCTTGATCTATAATAATAATTTAGCTCATTTAATACACACATTGACTAAATTGACTCTTAACTCATACTTCGGCAAAATTACCATTTTGCCCCTAAACTTCCTCATAATTACACTTTTGCCCCAAGGCTCGTAAAGTGATTTTTATTCAACTTTCGTGAACTTCATGCTTAGATGATTCATTCTCTTAACTATAGCAACAATCAATTCTCACTATTTCTATCATGTATGACAAATTTCACAACTTTTACAAACTAGTCCTTACTAGCATTTTTCATGAAATTCATTTAGGAAAAGATGTTTATCTAACATCAAACTCTCATAATCTTTCATAAAACATCATTTTACAAGCATATCATACATGGGTAGATTTATGAACATGAATTCTAGCTCAACTTATAGCTATAAATAGCTAATTCATAATACGAGGACTCCTAAAATACGAACAATATTAAAAACGGGGCTAGGATGCACTTACTAGCAAGCTTCAAAAAATTGAAAAACCCTAGCTATGGAGTCTCTCAAATTTTCGGCACAAGGGGAAGAAGATGAATAAGATTTTTGTCATCTTTTTCCCTTTTTAATCATTTAATTGATAAATGACCAAAATGCCCTTCTCACTAAACTTTCAAAATTTCTAACTCATGTCCATTTTTGTCCAAAAATTATAATTTGGGAGAATTTCTATTTAAGGACTTCTAATTAATATTCCAAAGCTATTTCATACTAAAAGCTTCTAGAATCTCAAATTTTGTAACTTTTGCAATTTAGTCCTAATGGACCATTCAATGACAATTTCATAAAATTTCTACATGAAACTTTCATACTATCATGCAAACATATCTTAAACCTCAAAACTCATTTTAATACTTCAGATTTGTGGTCTCACACCACTATTCCGACTAAGCCCTAAATCGGAATGTTACAATTCTCCCCCTCTTAGGAATTTTCGTCCTCGAAAATCTTACCAGCAAATAGGTTTGGGTACTGGTTTCTCATGCTCTCTTCTGGTTCCCACGTAGCTTCCTCTATCCCATGTCTTTGCCACAACACTTTCACTAGGGCAATACTTTTATTTTTAGTTGTTTGACTTCCCAGAGCTAAAATCTTAAGCTGGTTCTTCAAACATAAGTCATGTCGGGATGAATCTCTATCTCTGACGGGGCAATTATATGTGAAGGGTCTGATCGGTAGCGTCGCAACATGGACACGTGAAACACATCATGTATCTTTTCTAACTCTAATGGCAAATCCAATCGATAAGCTACCGGCCCAACTCTCTCAGTAATCTCGTATGGTCCGATAAAATGTGGACTCAACTTGCCTTTACGGTCAAATCTGAGAACCTTTCTCCATGGTGACACTTTCAAGAAAACTTTACTCCCGGCCTGATACTCTATCTCTTTTCTTTTTAAATCTGAGTAGGATTTTTGTCTGTCAGAAGCAGCCTTTAAACTTTCTCGAATTACTTTCACCTTCTGTTCGGTTTCTCTAACCAAATCAACCCCGTGAATCTGGTTTTCCTTGAGTTCAGTCCAATATAAAGGCGTTCGACACTTATGCCCATATAAAGCCTCATAGGGTGCCATCTTCAAGCTCGACTGAAAACTATTATTGTAGGCAAATTCTACTAATGGGAGAAACTTTTCCCAACTGCCTTCGAATTCAAGAATACAACACCGGAGCATATCTTTGAGTACTTGTATTAAACTCTCTGACTGACCGTCAGTTTGAGGATGAAAAGCTGTACTAAAACTCAATTTTGTACCCAAGGCCTCTTGTAACTTCTTCCAAAATCTGGAGGTGAATCTCGGATCTCTATCCGATATGATTGACAAAGGAACTCCATGAAGCCTTACTATTTCTGAAACATACAAGTTTGCCAACTTGTCGAGTGAGTAATCCACTCGTACAAGTATGAAATGGGCCGACTTCGTAAGTCTGTCAACCACAACCCATACAGCATCTTTCTTGCTTGGTTACAACGATAAACCCGATACAAAATCCATGGTGATACGGTCCCATTTCCACTCGGGAATCGAAATGGGTTGAAGCAAACCCGAAGGTACTTGGTGTTCAGCCTTTACTTGCTGACAAATCATGCATTTGGAAACAAACTCTGAAATATCTTTCTTCATTCTTGGCCACCAATACTGTTGCTTCAAGTCATTATACATCTTGGTACTACCCGGATGTACAGATAAACATCTGTTATGTGCCTCATGCAAAATTTTCTGAATAAGCTCCTCCTTTCTCGGTACACAAGTTCTATCTTTGAACATCAAACTTCCATTGGGACTAATCTAGAAATCGGACTCAACATTTGTCTCGCACTGAGCTCTCTTGACTTGCAATTCACTATCTTCTTTTTGAGCTTCAATGATCTCTTGGAGAAACATTGGTCTAGCTCTCAACTCAGCTAGAATAGAACTATCGTCGGATAAAGTCATCCGCGAATTCATTACCCTTAATGCAAATAGGGACTTTCAACTAAAAGCATCAGCGACCACATTCGCCTTTCCGGGATGGTAGTCAATGACCGACTCATAGTCTTTTATCAACTCTAACCATCTCCGTTGCCTTAAGTTCAACTCTTTCTGCATCATCAAGTACTTCAAACTTTTGTGATCGGTGAAAATCTGACATCTTTCACCATATAAATTGTGTCTCCAAATCTTCAATGCGAAGACTATGGCAGCCAACTCTAAATCGTGCATCGGATAATTCTTCTCATGGGGCTTTAGCTGTCTTGAGGCATAAGCAATCACTTTACCTTCTTTGTAACAGCCCAATTACGACCCTAATCGGAATGGTGGTTTCGGGACCACGAATTCGGTATAGAAAAAAATATTTTAATTATTAATTTAATATCTATGCTATGTGGTTAAGCATGTGATAAAATATTGTATATTAATTTGTGTGTTTGGGTGATTAATTTAAGTGAAAGGACTAAATTGAGTAAGTGAGAAAAATAGATTTTATGATAATAAGTGGCCAAATTTAATAGTTTTCTTTTAATATAAGGATTTGAGTGGCAAATTTACCTTAATGAAGAGATAGTGGACGGCATTGACTTGTGAAATTAGTGGGGGAAGTGTTAAATTATATTTTAAGTGTAGTAAGTGGGTTGTAATAATATATTATAATTAGATAACATTAAAATAAGAAAAACATGATAACAAAGGAATTATCATCATCATCTTCTCTCATTTACCGAAACAAAAAGAAGAAGGGAAGGGAATGAGCTCTCAAAATTCGGCCATTTGCATGTTTAATTAAGGTGAGAGTTTGGATTTGATTTTTTATAATTTTAGCATTTTTGAGGTTGTTGCCATTAAATATATATAGCCCATACCCAAATTTTTGATTTGGTTGTGTACAGTGAATGTTGCCATGGATGAAAACTTGATGTGTGGGTAGTTAATAATAGAATAGAATAAAAGCATGTTAGGTTAGAAAGATTTTTCTTTAAAATCTTATTGGAACTTAGTATAGGGATGATTTCGTAAAAAGAAAATTTTTGAAAGGGCTAAATAGCAAGATTAATGGAAGAAATGAGTGGATAAGGGGTACATGAACATTCGGCCCTTTATATGTGAAGTCAAATTCTTGCTATTTTGCATTTTAAGCCATAAGGACTAGGTTGTAAGCATGGTAAATGTTGGGGGTAAAATAGTAAATTTCATAATCATGTATTTATGGACTAAATTGAATGAAATGTAATTGAATGAGCTCAATTGGGAATTATTTAGATCAAGAACAAAAAGATACGGGATTGGATCTGGGAAAAACGAAACTACACGAGTAGTCGGGAAACCTTAATTCGACAATTTCCGAGGTAAGTTTTAAGTAGTTGGATGAATTAAATTCAATTTGTATACTATTGTACATATGATTATAAAATGTAGACAATTTGATTTCCTAATTGCCGAATGCATCATGAAATAAATGGGATGTGTATATAACGTCCGAATATGAGTTGGCACATGTGACTAAATATGTGAAATTATTGAATATTTGAATTGGTTAAATATATGTGTTTGTATTAAGGAACAGATATGTATATAAATGGAAGTGGAAAATGAGAAGAGATGATAATAAAAATAATTATATATTTGTGAATGAAAAGGGTTGAAATTGCCGAATGAAATGATAATGGAAGATGCAATTGAATTGTTAATAGATATATATATTATGAATATAGCTATGTAAATTGAGTAAATGCCGAATGTGTTTGTACTTGAATGAGATAATTTGAGAATGTATTAAATAGTAATGGCACTATGTGTGCGATACATTACTACTAAAAGGCACAATGTGTGCGGATTAAATAGTAATGGCACTATGTGTGCGATACATTACTACTAAAAGGCACTATGTGTGCGGATTAAATAGTAATGACACTATGTGTACGATACATTACTGTCGAATGGTACTTTGTGTACTCTTTCTCCAGTAACGGCACTATGTGTGCGACACGTTACGAAAATGCACTATGTGTGCGGAGTTACCGAGACTTTGGAGACATAAGCTATTGAATGGAGAAAAATGAGAAAACGATGCATGAATATGTGATGCAAGGTAGTTTAATGGTCAGGTATTAGTGAGTTAAGTTATATTAGTTAAGTAAATATAGATCTGGGATGTGATTATTAAACTTTGAACTTGTTTTAAAGAGGAACATATGATATTTGAATATTTAATAATTGAGCTTTATGTTAGACACGATAAATGATGAATGGTGATTTAAATTGCACTTTGTACTTACGAATTAGATATTGATCATATTGGATGAATTTAATTATTTAATGTTTAGTTGCATAGTTTGTACCATTGCTTAAAACTTACTAAGCTATATTAGCTTACGGTATGTGTGTTTGTTTAACTATTTTATAGATTTTTGGAAGCTAGCTCGTACTCGGGGATCTTCGTCGAAGTCATTCGCACTATCATCTATTTTCGGTATTCTATAAATTGTACCCTTTTGAAACATATGGCATGTATAGACAATATTTCTTGGGTCATGTTCAAATGATAATTATATATATGTGTATGTGCCATGCAAAAATGGCTATGCTTTTATGTTTGAGTTGGTTTGATCATGTTTTAAATACAGAATTATTATTTGAGTACATTAGTATATTTATTAAAAAGCCTAGTTGAAAGTTATTCCATAATATGTTATATGTGAATTTTTGAGCTCATAGATTTGGTTGAATATAGTATAAGACATTGAGTTGATAAAAACGTTTGTGGTATATTTATTTGAATGTGCCAATTTACTAAATATGAATCGAATAGGTCACATTTTATGTATGTGATTATCAAAGGTGATATATGTTAATGAGCAATTTAATGTGTACTTATTTATAGATATTCAACCATGATTTGTTTAGTTTGAAGATTAGATTCTCCCTTTAATATATATGTATTATATTCGGCCATGTGATATATATATGGTCAATTCATAGATGTAAAATCTCGATAAGATGTGCTTAACAAGGAATAATTACATATATATATGTATATGTAATGAACATAGCCGAATGTGTTAGGATAATTTTTGAGATAAATGAGTTGGCTTGATGTTTTTATTTATGGTATTTTCGATTGTGAGATAAGTAGATAAGACAATGATATATTTGTATATGATATTGAAAAGATTAATAGTCATGCATATGTTCAACAAAATATATATATGTGTTTGAATGTATGGATGTTATTAGCAATAGAATAATGAATAAGTACATTATACCTATTCGGTTTTTACTTGAAAATGACCTAGTAAATAGTGATTTACAAGTTGATTATAATTAGTCCTTAGTAAATGTTTTGATATTGATGGGATATACATGACTTTTCGTGATAGTATAAATTGGTACACAATTATCAATATAATAGCTTTTATAAAGTGAAATGACTTGTGTTTGGTTTAGTAATGCCCGTAACCCTAATCCGACGACGGATACGGGTTAGAAGTGTTACATTTGATTGGTATTAGAGCTATGATTTAGTCGGTTCTCGGGCTAACGTAGCGTGTGTGAGTCTAGCTATACATGCCATATTTTATAATGTGATAGTGTGATGACTTCTGACAGTGAAATGTGTTTATTTCTTTCATATAGTAATGGATCCCGATTCTGAGCAAGCTGTAGCTGATGACGTTGAGAGTGTGGCGCCCGCTCCCGTGCTAGGGACCGCGCCAGAGGAATCTCGATCGGCTACGAGTTATCCTGATGAGGGGGCCGGACAAGCCTTCTATAGTATGATGAATGATTGGTTCAGTCAATACATACGAACCAATCCGGCTGTTCAACCACCCCTGAATCTGAACATTCCTCCTGCAGTACCGGTGGTAACCCCCGATTGTGAATCCTGAGAGAGTAAGCAAGCCTCCGGTTGATCGCATTAGAAAGCACAGAGCTCAAGAATTTAGAGCTGAGGATGATGACGATGCAGAACGAGCTGAATTTTGGCTCGATAATACTGTTCGTGTTTTTGACGAGCTGTCCTGCACATCCGATGAGTGTCTGAAGTGTGCCATATCATTATTACAGGATTCTGCTTATTATTGGTGGAATACACTCGTGTCAGTTGTTCCGAAAGAGAGGGTTACTTGGGACTTCTTTCAGACGGAATTTCATAAGAAGTATATAAGCCAGCGCTTCATAGACTCTAAGCGTAAAGAATTTCTTGAGCTTAAACAGGGTCGTATGACCGTATCAGAAAACGAGTGCAAGTTTGTACGACTTAGTCGCTACGCTCGTGAGTGTGTCTCGTCGGAGGCTGCTATGTGCCGAAGATTTGAAGATGGTTTAAATGAAGATAAAAAGCTTCTGGTTGGCATTCTTGAAATTAACGAGTTTGTTGTACTAGTTGAACGAGCTTGTAAAGCTGAAGAGTTGGGGAAAGAAAAACGGAAAGCTGAGCTTGAATCTAAAGATTTTCGTAAGAGATCAGCGAGTAAATTTTCGCAGATGGCAACAAAAAAGTTCAAGAATGATTGTAGCCGATCCAAACCTAATACCGGGATTTCTATACGAGAACGACCACAAATGAGTTCTCGGGCTACATCAGTGGCTAGTGTTGGCAATGCTCGATCGAGCAAACCAGAGTGTCAGCAGTGCTGTAGACGGCATTTTGGAGAGTGCTGGGGTAAATCTATTAGTCGCACTTGTTACAAGTGTGGTTCACAGGATCACTTTATTCGGGATTGTCCGGAGACTGTAGAAAAGGGTACTGCTCAGAGCGCGAGACCGAGCGGCACTACAGTTAGAGGTAGACCATCTTGTATTGGGGAAGGTAGGAGTGGTGCACAGAGGAGGACTACAGATGCGGCTATTCGATCAAAGGCCCGTGTACCGGCTAGAGCTTACGCCGTACATGCTAGAGAGGAGGCCTCATCTCCAGACGTCATTACCGGTATTTTCACCCTCTTTGATACTAGTGTAACTGCTTTGATTGATCCTGGCTCAACTCATTCGTATGTGTGTGAACCATTAGTATCCAGTAAGACTCTACCTTTTGAGTCTACTGAGTTTGTGATTCGGGTTTCGAACCCCCTGGGTCGATGTGTACTAATTGATAAAGTGTGTAAGAATTGCCCTTTGATGATACGAGACTCATGGTTTCCGGCCGATCTAATGTTGCTACCATTTGATGAGTTTGATATTATCATCGGTATGGATTGGTTAACCGTACATGATGCAGTAGTGAATTACAGACGAAAGACTATGGATTTGAGGTGTCAGAATAACGAGATACTTCGGATTGAATCTACGAATTTGAATGGGTTACCAGCTGTGATATCATCGATATTGGCTCGGCAGTATTTGAGAAAGGGTTGCGAAGCTTATCATGCGTATGTGATTGACAGCAAAGTAACAGAAAAGAAGATTGAATCTGTGCCAGTTGTTTGTGAGTATCCGAATGTGTTTCCGGAGGAATTACCGGGATTGCCACCTGTTCGTGAGGTAGAGTTTGGTATTGAGCTAGTGCCAGGGACCACTCCAATTTCGATAGCTCCGTATAGAATGGCCCCGACTGATTTAAAAGAATTGAAGGCTCAGTTGCAAGAATTGATAGATAGAGGTTTTGCCCGACCGAGTTTCTCTCCCTGGGGTGCACCCGTTCTATTTGTGAAAAAGAAAGACGGAACATTGAGAATGTGCATTGATTATCGACATCTCAATAAGGTGACCGTAAAGAACAAATACCCGTTGCCACGTATCGACGATTTATTTGATCAGCTTAAAGGAGCCTCGGTGTTCTCGAAAATTGATCTGAGATCAGGATATTATCAGCTACGAGTTAGAGAATCAAACATACCAAAGACTGCTTTTCGGACGAGATACGGGCATTACGAGTTCTTGGTGATGCCGTTTGGGCTCACTAATGCCCTGCTATTTTTATTGATCTGATGAATCGGGTATTCATACAGTATTTAGATCGGTTTGTGGTTGTATTCATAGATGACATACTTATCTATTCACGAGACAAAACCGAACATGCTGAGCATTTGAGGTTAGTGTTACAGATTTCACGTGATAAGCAATTGTACGTAAAATTTAGTAAATGTGAGTTTTGGTTGAAAGAAGTCAGTTTTTTTTGGGGCATGTCATTTCAGCATCGGGTATTCAGGTTGACCCAAGTAAAATCTCGGCTATATTGGAGTGGAAACCTCCGCGGAATGTTTCTGAGGTACGTAGCTTTCTAGGGCTTGCAGGATATTATAGATGCTTCGTGAAAGGATTCTCTATGATAGCAACTCCGATGACAAAGCTATTACAGAAGGACGTGAAATTTGAGTGGTCAAAAAGGTGTCAGAAGAGTTTGGATCAACTGAAGACCTTGTTAACGGAAGCTCCAGTGCTCGTTTAGCCAGAGTCGGGTAAAGAGTTCGTTATTTTTAGCGATGCATCTTTAAATGGGCTGGGTTGTGTATTGAGGCAAGAGGGTAAAGTTGTAGTCTATGCTTTGAGACAGTTGAAACCACACGAGAGGAATTATCCGACGCACGACCTTGAGTTTGCTGCTATAGTTTTTGCCTTGAAAATATGGCGTCATTACCTATTCAGTGAGAAATGCCACGTGTATTCAGATCATAAGAGTCTTAAGTATTTAATGACTCAGAAGGATCTGAATTTGAGACAGCGACGATGGTTAAAACTGTTGAAAGATTACGAGCTCGTGATTGATTATCACCCGGGAAAGGCTAACGTGGTTGCCGATGCACTTAGCCGAAAGTCATTATTTTCTCTATGCGCAATGAATGCGGATATAGCTATGACCAAGGATGGTGTGATTATTGCTGAGTTGAAAGCGAAACCATTGTTTGTACAACAGATTTGCGAAACTCAAGAGATCGATAATGACTTAAAAGCAAAAAGGAGTCATTGCGGCTCGTGTGAGGATTCAGATTTTTAGATAGATGCTGAAGGATGTCTACGGTTCAAGAATCGGATATGTGTGCCAAAGAACCTGGAATTGATTTGAATGATTTGTGATGATGCTCATAATAGTATATTTTCAATTCATCTAGGTAGCACGAAAATGTTTAATGATTTGAAACAACACTACTGGTGGCAGGGTATGAAACGAGACATCTTAGACTATGTGTCGAAGCGTCTAGTATGTCAACAAGTGAAAGCTGAGCATCAAGTGCCATCGGGACTACTTCATCCGATTATGATACCTGAGTGGAAGTAGGATCGAGTCACTATGGACTTCATAACGGGTTTACCTTTGACGCCAAGTAAGAAAGATTCAATCTGGGTTATTGTTGATAGATTGACGAAATCGGCTCATTTCATTTCAGTACATATGGATTTCTCACTTGATAGATTAGCTGAGTTATACCTATCGCAGATTGTATGGTTGCACGGAGTACCTATTTCTATTGTATCGGATAGAGATCCGAGGTTCACATTGCGATTTTGGAAGAAACTGCAAGATGCTTTAGGTACCAAGTTACACTTCAGTACAGCTTTTCACCCTTAGTCGGATAGTCAATCCGAGCGTGTTATCCAAATACTAGAGGATATGTTGAGATGTTGTATTCTTGAGTTTGAAGGTACGTGGGAACGATATTTACCCTTGATCGAATTTGCGTACAACAATAGCTTTCAATCAAGTATTAAATTGGCACCCTATGAAGCATTGTACGATCGAAAATGTCGTACACCTTTATATTGGACCGAGCTAAGTGAAGGCAAGATACACGAGGTTGATTTAATCAAAGAAACGAAGCAGAAAGTTAAAATAATTCGAGAAAGTTTGAAAGCAGCATCAGATCGTCATAAGTCGTACGCGAATTTGAAACGAAAGGATATAGAGTTTCAAGTGGGTGATCGAGTGTTCTTGAAAGTATCGCCGTGGAAAAAGATACTTAGATTTGGTCGTAAGGGAAAGCTGAGTCCGAGATTTATTGGGCCGTATGAAATTATCGAGCGTATCAGGCCGGTTGCGTACAGATTTAGATTGCCATATGAGTTAGACAGGATTCATAATGTTTTCCACGTGTCGATGCTTCGACGATACAGATCCGATCCTTCTCATGTGATCAGTCCAACAGAGATTGAAATTCAGCCCGATTTGACTTATGAGGAAGAACCGATTCGCATCTTAGCTCATGAAGGGAAAGAGTTGCGAAATAAGAATATATCACTGGTTAAAGTAATGTGGCATAAGCACGGGGTTGAGGAAGCAACCTGGGAAACCGAGGAATCAATGAAAGAACGTTACCCACATTTATTTGCTGGTAAGATTTTCGGGGACGAAAATTTCTTAAGGGGGGGAGAGTTGTAACAGCCCAATTACGACCCTAATCGGAATGGTGGTTTCGGGACCACGAATCCGGTATAGAAAAAAATATTTTAATTATTAATTTAATATCTATGCTATGTGGTTAAGCATGTGATAAAATATTGTATATTAATTTGTGTGTTTGGGTGATTAATTTAAGTGAAAGGACTAAATTGAGTAAGTGAGAAAAATAGCTATTATGATAATAAGTGGCCAAATTTAATAGTTTTCTTTTAATATAAGGATTTGAGTGGCAAATTTACCTTAATGAAGAGATAGTGGACGACATTGACTTGTGAAATTAGTGGGGGAAGTGTTAAATTATATTTTAAGTGTAGTAAGTGGGTTGTAATAATATATTATAATTAGATAACATTAAAATAAGAAAAACATGATAACAAAGGAATTATCATCATCTTCTTCTCTCATTTACCGAAACAAAAAGAAGAAGGGAAGGGAATGAGCTCTCAACATTTGACCATTTGCATGTTTAATTAAGGTGAGAGTTTGGATTTGATTTTTTATAATTTTAGCATTTTTGAGGTTGTTGCCATGAAATATATATAGCCCATACCCGAATTTTTGATTTGGTTGTGTAAAGTGAATGTTGCCATGGATGAAAACTTGATGTGTGGGTAGTTAATGATAGAATAGAATAAAAGCATGTTAGGTTAGCAAGATTTTTCTTTAAAATCTTATTGGAACTTAGTATAGGGATGATTTCATAAAAAGAAAATTTTTGAAAGGGCTAAATAGCAAGATTAATGGAAGAAATGAGTGGATAAGGGGTACATGAACATTCGGCCCTTTATATGTGAAGTCAAATTCTTGCTATTTTGCATTTTAAGCCATAAGGACTAGGTTGTAAGCATGGTAAATGTTGGGGGTAAAATAGTAAATTTCATAGTTATGTATTTATGGACTAAATTGAATGAAATATAATTGAATGAGCTTAATTGGGAATTATTTAGATCAAGAACAAAAAGATACGGGATTGGATCGAGGAAAAATGAAACTGCACGAGTATCCGGGAAACCTTAATTCAACAATTTCCGAGGTAAGTTTTAAATAGTTGGATTAATTGAATTCAATTTGTATACTATTGTACATATGATTATAAAATGTAGACAATTTGATTTCCTAATTGCCGAATGCATCATGAAATAAATGGGATGTGTATATAATGTCCGAATATGAGTTGGCACATGTGAGTAAATATGTGAAATTATTGAATATTTGAATTGGTTAAATATATGTGTTTGTATTAAGGAACAAATATGTATATAAATGGAAGTGGAAAATGAGAAGAGATGATAATAAAAATAATTATATATTTGTGAATGAAAAGGGTTGAAATTGCCGAATGAAATGATAATGGAAGATGCAATTGAATTGTTAATAGATATATATATTATGAATATAGCTATGTAAATTGAGTAAATGTCGAATGTGTTTGTACTTGAATGAGATAATTTGAGAATGTATTAAATAGTAATGGCACTATGTGTGCGATACATTACTACTAAAAGGCACTATGTGTTCGGATTAAATAGTAATGGCACTATGTGTGCGATACATTACTACTAAAAGGCACTATGTGTGCGGATTAAATAGTAATGGCACTATGTGTGCGATACATTACTGCTAAAAGGCACTATGTGTGCGGATTAAATAGTAATGGCACTATGTGTGCGATACATTACTGTCGAATGGTATTTTGTGTACTCTTTCTCCAGTAACGGCACTATGTGTGCGATACGTTACGAAAATGCACTATGTGTGCGGAGTTACCGAGACTTTGGAGACATAAGCTATTGAATGGAGAAAAATGAGAAAACGATGCATGAATATGTGATGCAAGGTAGTTTAATGGTCAGGTATTAGTGAGGTAAGTTATATTTTTTAAGTAAATATAGATCTGGGATGTGATTATTAAACTTTGAACTTGTTTTAAAGAGGAACATATGATATTTGAATATTTAATAATTGAGCTTTATGTTAGACACGGTAGATGATGAATGGTGATTTAAATTGCACTTTGTACTTATGAATTAGATATTGATCATATTGGATGAATTTAATTATTTAATGTTTAGTTGCATAGTTTGTACCATTGCTTAAAACTTACTAAGCTATATTAGCTTACGGTATGTGTGTTTGTTTGACTATTTTATAGATTTTTGGAAGCTAGCTCGTACTCGGGGATCTTCGTCGAAGTCATTCGCACTATCATCTATTTTTGGTATTCTATAAATTATACCCTTTTGAAACATATGGCATGTATAGACAATATT
This sequence comes from Gossypium sturtianum, assembly GCA_025698515.1. NCBI lineage: Eukaryota > Viridiplantae > Streptophyta > Magnoliopsida > Malvales > Malvaceae > Gossypium > Gossypium sturtianum. The sequence goes on from CM046948.1 coordinate 61,271,375, forward strand.
TCTTGGGTCATGTTCGAATGATAATTATATATATGTGTATATGCCATGCGAAAATGGCTATGCTTTTATGTTTGAGTTGGTTTGATCATGTTTTAAATACGGAATTATTATTTGAGTACATTAGTATATTTATTAAAAAGCCTAGTTGAAATTTATTCCATAATATGTTATATGTGAATTTTTGAGCTCATAGATTTGGTTGAATATGGTATAAGACATTGAGTTGATAAAAACGTTTGTGGTATATTTATTTGAATGTGCCAATTTACTAAATATGAATCGAATAGGTCACATTTTATGTATGTGATTATCAAAGGTGATATATGTTAACGAGCAATTTAATGTGTACTTATTTATAGATATTCAACCATGATTTGTTTAGTTTGAAGATTAGATTCTCCCTTTAATATATATGTATTATATTCGGCCATGTGATATATATATGGTCAATTCATAGATGTAAAATCTCGATAAGATGTGCTTAACAAGGAATAATTACATATATATATGTATATGTAATGAACATAGCCGAATGTGTTAGGACAATTTTTGAGATAAATGAGTTGGCTTGATGTTTTTATTTATGGTATTTTCGATTGTGAGATAAGTAGATAAGACAATGATATATTTGTATATGATATTGAAAAGTTTAATAGTCATGCATATGTTCAACAAAATATATATATGTGTTTGAATGTATGGATGTTATTAGCAATAGAATAATGAATAAGTACATTATACCTATTCGGTTTTTACTTGGAAATGACCTAGTGAATAGTGATTTACAAGTTGATTATAATTAGTCCTTAGTAAATGTTTTGATATTGATGGGATATACATGACTTTTCGTGATAGTATAAATTGGTACACAATTATCAATATAATAGCTTTTATAAAGTGAAATGACTTGTGTTTGGTTTAGTAATGCCCGTAATCCTAATCCGGCGACGGATACGGGTTAGGGGTGTTACATTCTTGCATAAGTACACAGCCTAATCCATTTAAGGATGCATCGCTGTATATCACGAACTCTTTCTTTGTCTCGGGTTGTACTAAAACCGGAGCTTCTGTCAATAATGCCTTTACTTTCTCGAAGCTTTGTTGGCATCTTTCTGTCCACTCAAACTTCACATTTTTCTGTAACAATTCGTCATCGGAGTTGCAATCATGGAAAACCCCTTGACGAATCGTCTATAATAGCCAGCTAGGCCTAGAAAACTTCTAATCTCAGAGACAATCCTCGGTGGATTCCAGTCCATTATGGCCGAAATCTTACTTGGATCTACTCGGACTCCATCTCCCGAGACAATATGTCCTAGAAATCCTACTTCCTTGAGCCAAAATTCACTTTTACTGAACTTGGCATAAAGCTGATTTCTCGTAGAGTCTGCAAGACCGTTCGTAGATGCTCAGCATGCTCATTCCCATCTCAGGAATAAATCAATATGTCATCGATAAAAACGACTGCAAACTTGTCGAGGTATGGCCTGAAGATGCGGTTCATTAAGTCCGTGAATACCGCAGGAGCATTGGTCAATCCAAAGGGCATGACTAAAAATTCATAATACCCATACCTCGTTCGAAAAGCGGTCTTGGATACATCTGAATCCTTTACTCTCAACTGGTAGTACCCAGTTCTCAAGTCTATCTTAGAGAACACAGTGGCCCCCTTCAATTGATCGAACAAATCATCGATCCTTGGCAATGGGTACTTGTTCTTTACTGTCACTTTACTAAGCTGACAGTAATCTATGCACAATCTCATGGTGCCATCTTTCTTTTTCACAAATAAAACTGGAGCACCCCATGGAGAACAACTTGATCTTGCAAAACCTTTATCTCACAAGTCTTGCAAGCTGTGACTTCAACTCTCTCAACTCCATTGGAGCCATTCATAAGGAGTAATAGATATTGGTGCGATGCAGGAGCTAGCTCAATCATCGAACTCAATCTCTCTAACCGGTGGTAGTCCTAGTAATTCATCGGGAAAAAATCCAAGTACTCACATACTATCGGTACTGACTCAATCTTTAACTCTGTTTCTCTATCATTCATCACAAAGGCCAAATATGCCTCATACCCTTTTCTTATGTATTTTTGTGCCGTCATATGAGAAATCATTACCGGCGATCTACCTTGTTCATCTGATTCTACATGGAGAGTGTCCCCATTCTCACATCTCATCTCAATATATTTCTTCCCACAATTTACTATTACATCATGAGTGGTCAACTAGTCCATACTAAGAATGATGTCAAACTCATCAAATGGTAACAACATAAGGTTTGCTTTAAAATAATGACCTCTAATCATCAATGGGCAATCATTACATACTTTATCGACCAGCACACTTTGGCCTAATGGATTAGACACTTTAATCACAAATTGCAGCATGAGACTCTATAGGCATACTCATTTGGATACTAGTTTCATGCAAATGTAAGAGTGTGTGGATCCGGGATCTATTAAAGCAATAACTTTAATATCATGAAGAGAAAAGGTACCCGTAATAACATCAGGAGAAGATGCCTCTTCGCGAGCGTGAATGGCATACGTCCTTGCAGGTGCCCTACCCTCGGGTCTCGCAACCTGCTCTTTAGGGTTACCTCTACCACTTGCTCCACTACCCGGGTTCTTCGGCGGTCTTCCTCTGACCATACTCCCAGATCTCGGGTTCTATGCTCTCTCTTCCTTCATCGTCTCAGGGCAATCTTTTATAAAGTGGTCTTGGGAACCACATCTAAAACAAGCATTTTCATGCGCTCGACACTCACCAAGATGATGTCTACCGCACTGTGGGCATTCCGGTCTATCAGATCGAATGTTCCCCACACTAGCAACTGAAGTAGTCTGTGCCTTATTTCCAGAATACTGTTCACCCTTGTTTCTACTTGAAAACCCTGTGGATGAAGCCGATCGGGTGGAGAAATCTCTTGACTTCTTGGAAGAGGGTTGGAATGACTTATTCCACTGTCTCTTTCTCGAGTCACGAGACTCCATTTCAGATTTTCTCTTTTCTTTTACTCGCTCTTCGGCTTTACAAGCCCGCTCCACTAACACAACAAATTCTTTTAATTCTAGGACAGCAACAAACAACTTAATGTCCTCATTTAGTCCATCTTCGAATCTCTTGCTCATGATGGCCTCGGTGGATACACACTCTCGAGCGTATTTACTAAGTCGTATAAACTCACACTCATAATCAGTTACGGACATCTTGCCTTGCTTCAGTTCTAGAAATTGTTTTCTCTTCTGATCAACAAATCTTTGACTGATATACTTCTTTCTGAACTCTTCTTGAAAGAACTCCCACGTGATATTTTCTCGTGGTACCACTGACAATAAGGTGTTCCACCATTGGTAAGCAGAATCTCTTAAAAGAGAGACTACACACTTCATGCATTCCTCAGACGTGCATGACAATTCATTGAATACCCTGATGATATTCTCTAACCAGAACTCAGCCTTTTCCAGATCATCATCCTTTTTAGCCCGAAATTCTTCTGCCCCATGTTTCCTAATCCTATCAACCGGACGCTTCTCTCCTCTTACCACCTCTACTACTTGAGGGGCTACTGGGATAGGTTGAGGAATAGGCGGGGGTGGAAGGGTTTGAGCATTCGGGTTCGTACGAACGAACTCTGTATACCACGTGTTCATCATATGGAGGAAGGCTTATCTAGCCTCTTCTCCTCCTCTCTGACTCACCGTAGTGGGTCTATTCTCATTCTCGTTGGGCACCACCCCTTCAGCGGGAGCCGGCGCATTACTTTCTACGTCATCCGCTACAGCTTTTTCGGGATCCATTTACTATATGTATAAACATAATTTAAGTCGTCAGGAGTCGTCACACTATCATTATAAAAATATTCTTACGTATGGCATGTATAGCTAGACTCGTGCTCGTGCTACGTTAGTCCTAGAATCGACTAAACCATAGCTCTGATACCACTAAATGTAACACCCCATACCCAAGTCCGAGACTGAGATTGGATACGAGACATTACCATACTTGAACTTAAGGAAACATGTACTTACGGGCTGTAAAATTTTGTTTCAAAATAGAAACTTCTCCTTCTTAATCAAAACATACGTTTCATGGGCCTACGAGGCCTTAAACACCTATCCGAAAACTTTCGGAACTCAATCGGGAACTTTTCCTCGAAAAAGGGGTCACACGCCCATGTGACTTGGGACACGCCCGTGTACCCCTAAGACATGCCCGTGTCTTCCACCCGTGGTCGACACTGACTAATTTCACACGGCCTTGACACGCCCGTGGCTTTGGCCCGTGTGCTAAACTTTGGCATTCTGACTTATCCACATGGTCCATACACACGCCCGTGTACTTCAGCCGTGTGGTAATTCAATTTACAAGTGCAAGGTGCAGACTTCACACGGCCAGGGCACACGCCCATGTGCTAACCGTGTGTCACACACAGCCTAAACATATGGCCGTGTGATTAGCCCGTGGCCTATTCTGACTTAAAACACTAATGTGCAGGGGACACACGGCTTAGACACACGCCCGTGTGTCTATCCGTGTGGGCACCTAGAGGCTATCTTCCAAGCCAATTACCACCCTGATATCAAGATCAATCCAATACTCAATTCAATAACTCAAGTATTACATCTAACATGACAAGGATGCATACTTCATTGATAGATAAAAACATACATACTTAATCATTCATGACCCATCTATTTAGCCATATACAAAAAGAATACTAAGCTTGATAGCCAACACTTTGGCTAATTCTAAAACATAACTCAAAATGAAATGCTTCCTATATATGCCATACTTAATATAAACAACTTGGCTATACCAAAATAGCGGTTGATAGTGTGCTCCGAGCTCCGATGACGATGATCCACGAGATTAGCTTGGCGGGACTACATGGAAAGAAAGAATTAAAGATGTAAGCATTTCGCTTAGTAAGTTTGCATGTAATGCAGTTGTAACAGTCCGATTTTGACCCTAATCGGAAAAGTGGTTTCGGGTCCACAAATCTGAGTACAAAAAATATTTTAAAATTATTTTCTGTATTTATTATGTGTGAATTTGTTTGTGTTAAATTTTCGTGACTTAATTTTGTCGTTTAGGTGTCCGATTAAATAAAAGGACTTAATCGCGTAAAATATAAAAGTTACAAACTATAGTGTAAAGTGCTTAGTTGATAGTGGCTTTTTAATATTGAGTCCTTAAAGGGAAAAAAGCCCATTTTCAAATGTAGTGGACGGCAACATGCCATCATTATATGTTTTATATATTATTTGTTATATTAAAAATATATATTAATGTATAATAATGTCATATTATAATATAATGACATAAAAATAAAATAAGAAAGTTATAGTTTCATTTCTTTTTTTATTCCATGGCCGAATAACAAAGAAAAGAAAAGAAAGAAACCAAGCTAGGTTTCGACTCTTATTCAAGCTCAATCAAGGTTCGTTTTTGTTCGGTTTTGATAATTTCTACGCTTTTGAGATCGTTGCTTAGAAATCTTCAAGACCCATGTTTTAATTTTTAAGTTTGATGAATATTTTGAGTTGAGCCATTGATGATAGTTTGTTGTTTATGTTGTTTGAGGATGAATTATGATAAATATGTGTTAGATTAACATATGTTGTATTGGAGTTTTTGATGATTTTGAGTAATTAGGACTTAATTGCAAAAATAATAGTTTGAGGGACTAAAATGTGAAATTAATGAATTATATGGGCTTGTATAGTCATGGGTAAAATTTGGCATAGCTTAGGTATGAAGAAGTTTGATGTATTTTGTGTTTTGTGCAATAGGGACTAATTGTAAAAAATTGTAAATGTTAGGGGTAAAATAGTAATTTACCCATTTATGCGTTTTTAGACTAAATTGAATGGAATGGTGTTTAAACAGCTTAATTTGAATATGTTTCGATCAAGAACCAGATAAATCAGATCTAGATCGGGGAAAAACGAAAGTAGTCGATTAGTCGATTTTACTGACCATTGACGTCCGAGGTAAGTCTTTAAGCAATAAAGCATTGTAAATTTTGTATATAACTTAGTATATATCGATTTGGAAATTTAGTAGCATTAATTTGAAGTAGCCGAATGTGAGTAAAAATACACTTTAATATACTTGAGTTTGATTCGATTGAGATATGATGTTAGAAAATCCAAACAAAGATTATGAAGTGTATAAAAGTTTCGATATATGAAATGTGTGGGTGTGACTTTATAGTATCGTTATTCGGGCTTTGGGCCTAGCAAGCTTTGAGCTGGTGAAATTAATCGGAAGCCGTGTCTAGCGAAGCTTATTCTTAGGTGATTTATTATAAGTATATGCTTCAATATTTTTTTTTTACGATGTGGAATTTAAAATACGGCAAATGAGCTCAATGTTCTGGGTATGTGTAAATCTAATGGTTGTGAGAGATAAGGTAAATTAGTAAATTGTTATTTGATACTAGTTATATGTGATACAATTGAGGAATATATGTAAATTTTAGTAAGTGTATTCGGCCCTATAAATAAATAGTATGACATTATGGAATTGATTTTAGATATGAGCATAGATGTGTCTTTTATATTCGTCCAAATTGGTAAGTGCATATGTGATGTTTATTGAGCAAGTAAATTGACAAAATGCTCTTGTGTATGTGAAAATAAGGTAAGTCGATTATTGAATTGATTATGTAGATGTTAAAGTTACAAATGTGAAAAATGTGAATGTATATGTGATTGTGTATATTCGGCCAAATGGGTTATATGTGATTTTAATAGTGAGATTTGTATAAGTTCATGTGTATTTGTACAATTAGCCATACGATATGTGTATGGAAGATTTAAATGATAACCTTGTATTTGAGAACATGTATATTCGGTTTTGCTAACTTAGTGTTAATATATAATAGTTGGTAAATATATAATTGCTTATGACTTACTAAGCTTAAATAGCTTACTCTGTGTGTATTCTTGTTTTACATTTATAGATTTGGATATATGTTACGAGCTCGGGGATCAAGCAAGACTACTCACACTATCGACAATTTTTTTTGGTATTTTACTAAGTTGAATCTAGGCTTATGGCATGTATAGCATAGATGGAATCTTTAAGTTTGATTTTTGGTCATGTATATATATATATATATAGCCATGCGAAAATGGCTTAATCATTTTGTTTAGATTCGGTTATATGAGTTCATGTTTAAGTGTTTAATGTGTTTGGTTTTATCATTTCAACCATGGCTGGTTGCTATGATTAGTTAATATTACGGTAAAGGTTTTGATATATATATATAATATGTATGGTATGTTTGGATTTGGTATTTAAGTGAGTTCGGTTAGGTCTTATAAAATGAACTATGTATATAAAGGTTAGAAGATATTTATATGTCCGAATGTGTATGAGTTGGATGATTATAAGTCCGACTATGTGGAGGTTATATTGATTAGGTTTGAATTGGCAATGTATGCATATATATTATGCTTGAATGATTGACTAAATAGGTACGGTTGGTAATAGATAAATAATGAATATGCCATATGATTGTTTTGGTTGATAAGTAAAGTGAATATGCAAATGAGGTTAAGGATATGATAATAAATGATAAGCATGTCATTTTGGTTTATAACACACCTAAATAAATGTATTATGAATTTTATGTTATATTAATTGTCCGATTGTAGATTAACTTAGTTTGTGGTATGAATGAAATTTTTGGTACAATCTAATGCATATAAATTGATATGTGAATAATATGTGATTTTAGTTGTTATTTGTGTTCAAATTGGTTTATGATAGCAAGGTCATATGCGCATGGTTTTATGATTGGTAAAGGAATATGTCCAGTTTTAAATTGTGCTATTTTAAATGTGTGCAATGTCATTTAAATGAGTGATATTTAAGTATCTGATATGGTTCATAATGATTGAATTTAAAGGCGCATCATGTTGCTATTAATTAGTAGTATGTTCGGCCATGATGAAATGTTACTATGCTTGTATATACAATTGAATATTAAATGGTATAATATAGTTCGGTTGGTTTAATATGTGTATATATTGAATTAATATGATTAATAATCAACTTATGTTATATTTGTTTTGATTTATGTTCGATATATGTTATAATGATATATATATATGTGCTGAGATAAGTTTTAAGTTTATAAATGCCATTAATGTTTAAGTCATGTGGTTTGGACATTTTATGTATTAAGTACTTGTAATATGACTTGTTGCATGTTGTTAAATTGAATATGTGATTATTTAGATGATATTAATATGGTTAAATATTGAAGCATGATTTGTGCATGTGATATGACTAGAAAAAAAAATATGAAGTGATTTTGGTTGATTATGTGATCCATATATATATATATATATGAGTTTTATTTGTAAGGAATAAGAGGATGGATAAAAAAAAATTTAGAAAAGATCATATTGCTTTGTGCTTGAATTCAAATGAATGTCTGTTCCAAGTTGCGATTTGTTTGGAAATGCCTCGTAACCCTAGCCCGGCGACGGATACGGGTTAGGGGTGTTACAGCATATAACAACGTATATAAATATATATACTTAACATACTCATTCATCATAAGCAAAGGCATTGCTAAGTTCACATGCTTGAGCTTACTTACTCTTAATGATTCCTACACTTATCATGGTACTTACTAGTCTCGTGCTTGTAAGGTAAACAAAGTACCTGTATCACTTAATCATATAGATTAGCATACTTTGTTAAGGTAAGCATAATCTTAACTTCATCATTCATAACATGAATAATACTCGTAGTTCACTATGACTAGCATACTTTGATGATAGCTTTACTTGCTTAACTTTCTTGCTTTCTCATTTATTCTTTACTCTTTTGCCCGATGAATTACTATGAATAACCGAGGATACTGAATCTCATATCACAAATATCTTGATGCCAAAGCCATACCCTAGATATGGTCTTACATGGGATCTCTCAACTTGGTATCGATGCCATGTCTTGACATGGACTTACACGAAGTCTTCCTTGTGTGTTCCATTGGGAGCTTACCATTGACATGTCTTGACATGGTCTTACTTGGTATCTTTACTCATGAACGGGTTAATGCTGAGCCTTGGCTTGGTCTTACATGAAATCTTCCTTGTTACTCACCAATGTCATGCCTTGGCTTGGACTTACATGGGATCTCTATCTCATGATAGCTTTTCAATGCCAAGACTTGTCTTGGACTTACATGACATCTTTACATGGAGACTCACCAATGCCATGCCTTGGCTTGGGCTTATATAGGTCTTCATCTCATAATAACTCTTCAATGCCAAGACTTGTCTTGGTCTTATATGATAACTTGCTTGATTGCCGATGCCATGCCTTGGCTTGGTCTTATACGTACTTCCTTGTCTCATGTGATAGATCGAGTATCCTAAGTAATTCAACTTCAATCGGGACTTTCTCATACTTAATCTCATTGATTTCTTTGTTTAGCATAGCATAAAAAGTCTCATGGAATTAAGATATATTCTACATTATACTAAGCAATTTAATGATATTAATCATAAAGCTTAGAAATCATACAAACTTACCTCAATGTACAAAATGTATGTAGAAATGCAATTTAGTCCTCGACTTTGTTCTTGCCTCGGTTTTGATCCGGGCTTCATTTTTCTTGATCTATAATAATAATTTAGCTCATTTAATACACAAATTGACTAAATTGACTCTTAACTCATACTTCGGAAAAATTACCATTTTGCCCTTAAACTTCCTCATAATTACACTTTTGCCCCAAGGCTCGTAAAGTGATTTTTATTCAAATTTCGTGAACTTCATGCTTATCTGATTCATTCTCTTAACTATAGCAACAATTAATTCTCACTATTTCTATCATGCATGACAAATTTCACAACTTTTACAAACTAGTCCTTACTAGCATTTTTCATGAAATTCATTTAGGAAAATATGTTTATCTAACATCAAACTCTCATAATCTTTCATAAAACATCATTTTACAAGCATGTCATGCATGGGTAGATTTATGAACATGAATTCTATCTCAACTTATAGCTATAAATAGCTAATTCATAATACAAGGACTCCAAAAATACGAAGAATATTAAAAACGGGGCTAGGATGCACTTACTAGCAAGCTTCAAAAGATTGAAGAACCCTAGCTATGGAGTCTCTCAAATTTTCGGCACCAGGGGAAGAAGATGTATAAGATTTTTGTCATCTTTTTCCCTTTTTAATAATTTAATTGATAAATGACCAAAATGCCCTTCTCACTAAACTTTCAAAATTTCTAACTCATGTCCATTTTTGTCCAAAAATTATAATTTGGGAAAATTTCTATTTAAGGACTTCTAATTAATATTCCAAAGCTATTTCATACTAAAAGCTTCTAGAATCTCAAATTTTGTAACTTTTGCAATTTAGTCCTAATGGACCATTCAATGACAATTTCATAAAATTTCTACATGAAACTTTCATACTATCATGCAAACATATCTTAAACCTCAAAACTCATTTTACTACTTCGGATTTGTGGTCTCGCACCACTGTTCTGACTAGGCCCTAAATCGGGATGTTACACCTATCCTCATGCCAAATTTATTGTAAATACAAGTAACCTATGTACATGGTCCTAACCAATCACTTGTATTTCTACAAGCTCAAGCACACAAATGACAAGAAAAATCAAAGAAACACATAAAAATTTAAAACAAATTTTCTATGTCACCCCCCACACTTTAGATAACACATTGCCCACAATGTGTAGCCCCTAAAAAGATAAGGAAAGAACTTACCCGATTGATTGTGGTAGTTCCATTGGCTGTTGGTGGGTGCTTCCTCCATTGCTTGTTGATAGCTCTAATTGTTGTGCATCTATTTTGCAGGGGTATTTTATAAATAATTTAAGTTCATTAATCATAACGAATTACAATTCCCTAAATTGATAAAAACAAATACAATACTAAAAAAACTGATTTAAATTCCCTAACGCTATCTACTGAAATAAAACTAATACATTAGTTTGATCTATTCATCATCTTCTTGAAGTCCTGTTCTCCTCCTTTCCTCCTTTTGTTTTTTCTACAATATGACGAACTGTTTATAAACATCATCTCCGAGCAGTTTCTTGGGAGGATTCATTGTTTTATCCATTCACTCTATAGGTACTCTTGCTTTCTTGCATAGTTCTGTCATTAGATGGGGAAAGAATATTCCTTTTTCTAGATGTAACACCCCAAACCCGGCCTAGAAGTTAGGCCCGAATCTGGAATGTCACATTAAAGGCGCACTTTAAAACAATTTACTAGTTAACCATTTAAGGCCCAAAAGCCCAAAACAAAAGATTATTTCAAAAACCATATTAACACTTTAATAATTTTATGAAATTTCTTAAGTGGGTAATTGAAACAATAATAATAAACCCAAAATTCAAAGTCAAATAGGAGTTACATGGCTTTATTACAATCCAATGAAAAATAAACAAAGTATTTAAAACAGAATCATTTGAATAAATTAAAACATTTGAACAGCTTGTAGTGTGGCCATCTCCGAGTTCTCTTCCACGTTGAGTCGTCTATTCGGGAATACCTGAAACATTAAATAAAAGGGTGTGAGTTTCGAAACTCAGTGTGTACAACCCTTGGCAATAAATTCTCATACAAATATTCACATTGGGCCTAAGCCCTAACAAAATCGGTGGTCTTGGGCCTTAGCCCACAATGACCTCATATCATATCATATCGCATCATATACAAACAAGAGAATGCAAAACCCACCCCAAAAATCCATCCACTACACACCATTTCCCTTCCAACCTTATGGCTCCTGTGGGGAATTCTAGCTCGACCCACCCCTCCGCTACACACCATGGGTAGCCCGGTTACAGTACTACCGAACGTTGCAACAAAGCCGCTAATCATATATTGGGCTTAAAGCCACCGGTGGATCCACGGTCGTCAAGCGACTATGCGATCCTCAATTCTTCCTCCGTACCATAATTCTCACCCATATGCATCCTAAGCAGAATATCATATGAATGCATCAAACACACAAGTAACATCCATAAACTCATATCCGTCACATAGGGGTATTTTCGTCATTTCACTACCTAGGGGTATTTTCGTAACTCTGCCCTACAGAGGTATTTTGGTAATTTGGCAAAATAGGGGTATCTTGGTGATTTTGAAAATAGGGGTATTTTGGTACTTTTGCAAAACAGGGGTATTCTGGTAATTTACAAATCTATGGGTATTTTAGTAATTTTACACATAAGGGTATTTTAGTAATTTTACACATATAAGGGTATTTGGTCCCTCTCAGGTTTTAGTTATAAATTTTGGCCCATAAACAAGTCCTCGCGGTTAAAGTGAAAAACACTATGCACCAGGTAGGATCTCAAAAAAGAGGAGGTGGGTCACTCGGACCGCTTAAGTACCAAGCTCTCACTAGATCCAATCCTAGACATGCATATGTCGGTTACCACACTCTAACTAATCGACTTGTCCACAAACATGTTTAATTAGCTTAAGCTTATGAAATTACAAAGTTGTTCAAGCTAGGCCTAAAGTCCATTAACCCTAACATACTTGTCTACACCCCCATAAGCCCATCTCATGTCCTTACGGCCCGTTAGGCCCAAATCTCATCATATGGCCTATTAGGCCCAAAACATATCCAGATCATGTATCAAGCATAGCTAACTTAATTCGTATAATCAAACAAACCATCTTATCAAACTTAGCCTCAGGGCCCACCGGGCCCATTTAGCCACTTTCGGCTTTTCGACTTTTTGGCATTGCCGATATCGTGTGTGTAGTGTTTGTACACACCTGGTAACCTCGCGTACTGCAAACCCCTTAGTCACGAACCTACAATTGACATTACTAGCGATTAACCAAAGCTTTAACACATACTTATCAAAAACTGAAACCTCACCGTACCCTTACCGTGTACCCCACGTTCTAGTAGCCCTTCCTTTGCTACTATTGGCGATTATCCTCTAGATCTGCACCCAAACACCTATATTGTCAAAACCAAGTGACCCATATTGTTCATAAGTCACCCCTATGAGCCACATTAGATTCGGCCATTTACTAAACCATGACTGAGTCGAGAACACTTACCACCTTGTTAGTAATCCTTACTTACCACGCTTGCGATTGTTGAGCCTTACCCTTATTAATACAGGTTAACGACAAGGATTGGGTTAGATAGCCCTTCGACTTTTAACAAAACACACTAAAAAGTTTAACTAAGCACTTACCAAAATTCTCCTTTGATCCTGCGGCTTAGATATCTACTTGAACAAGATTCAGCTTCCAAACGTGACTAAGAGTAGATAATAATCGATTGAGGTGGAGGAACAAACAACAAAGAATCGACATAAACAGGGGTTCCGGCAAACAGGGATTTCGGCAAACAGGGGTTTTAGAAAATAGAGATTTCGACAAATAGGGATTTCGGCAAACAGGGATTTCGGCAAATAGGGATTTCGGCAAACTGAAGTGGTGGTATTCAGCAATGGAAGAAAATAAGGATGAGGGGGAAAAAAAGAAAGATGGAAACTCCAAGAACCCCTTCAAAGGATTTCGGCACCCCCCTTTTATAGCAAAAGCCGAACTACCTTCCCCCCACAGTCCTATTCGACCCCAACACTTCACCCTCCTCATCTCCTATCTTTTCTCTCTGATAATACCTTAATCTTATCCGAAATCTCCTCCACATCCATCAGTCCTGCTTCCTTCAAACTCTCCACGACAAGAGTAGAAAATCAACACAACTCTTGTCGTCCACCTATGCAAAATAAAACACTCCAAATTACACTCCTCCTGCTCGAACCTTGGACCTCTTCAGCTTTCACACATGTCACCTTATAGCTTCCAAGTGACGCCACTTTCCACTGGACCACAAGCCCATTTGTGTCCTATTTTCTCTTAATCTACTTAAGAGGCCTACTGACTGAAGTCACAGTTCCCTTGGGGCTAAAACCAAAATTTTTCCTGTACCTTTACTTGATCTCAGGACTTCTCCAACACCTCTAGACACTCCAAATTCATTAACCCTCAGAGCCCACATACCAATTTTCATTTTCTCGCTCACTTAAAAAAAAATTCTGAGATTTAAAGCCCAAAGCCCAATTCTTCTAGGCCCAAATTTGGGGCGTTACACTAGATTTCTTGTGCATTCAACCATATTCCTATATATCCATGTACTAATACATATTTACTTCTTTTGCAATATTCCATATGTTATAATAGCGTGGATTGGATTGATGTTGGACACGTCAGTCGTCGCCCAAATTTTTTAGCACACGAACTTCATCCAAATTTTGGCTTTTGATTTCATCAACACTTGGTTGAATGTTTTTGGTATTATTGTGCCCTTTTGATATGTCCATCTCTCTTTTCCTTCTGTAAAAAATATCAAGATATCCTCTATATCGACCTTTTTGAACTCACTGAGATCTATTTTATACAGGTAATTGGGATAATAATACGGTGCATCATAAAATTGAAAGATACTTCTTTCGGTTACCAGGACATTAACCCCTCTAACCTTGACAGGAGATTGCATATCATAGAATGGTATTTTTGCTTCACTCTCTTTTAGTATTAGATAGAATTCTTGCACTATAAAAATTATTATGGGTTCTTCGGGTGGCAAACAAAAGTTAGTCCACTCCTTTTCTGCTGCGACTTCCCATATGCCTTTACAATTCCTCATTAAAGGACTGAAACCTTGTTCTTGAATAAAAGTATAAGGCTATAACTGCCGTAGGTATTTATCTATGTCGCACTCCTCGAATTCAATAGATGGACTTGAAACGCTTTCACAAAAACTTGTCATTCTTCATATCTATTCTTCTACTATAATCTTCTGTTCTAAAAATTAATGAGCTTTTCACAACAAAACTAATGAGTTTTTCATAGGTTGTAGATGCCGAGTATTCTTTTTATAAAGAAAATAATAGCATAACAAAGAGTTATAATTCAATCTTACTTAGTAGAAGGTTAAAAACTTATAATCCTAATAAAACTAAACTAAACAAACATCAATGGTTAGTTTAGAATCAGATAGTAGAATTTACGCAGTGGTGTCGTGACATCCTTTAGCGGTGTCATGACAACGAGGACAGTTTACCTATTTTGAAGATTGTTTGATGTCGCAACATAAGGTTCTGGTGTCGTGACATATGAGCCATGTTCGAATGTGTCCCTTTTGTGTCTCGAAATCTTCACTTTCATCACATTCTTTATCGTCGTACTTTTCATTTATCCCTTCAGTTCCTCTTGAAATCCATATAGGTTTGCATTGTAGAAACTGTGTGTCGGCAACTATATTCATCGTTCCTCCAAAAGAATATTTTACACGTTGCCCGTTTACGAGGAAATATTACCCCTCTTTTCTATTGAGTTCTATTGCTCCGTGAGGCGTTGCCTGGTTTATGGTGTACGGGTTTGTCCATCTTGATTTAAGTTTACCAGGAAATAATTTCAACCTTGAATTGAACAATAAAACTTTTTTCCCGAGTAAGAATTCTCGTCTCCGAATTCTTGTGTCATGTCGAAGTTTGCTTCTTTCTTTGTAAATCTTGGCGTTCTCATAAGCCATAAAACAAAATTCTTCCAACTCTTGTAATTGGAATAATCTTTCTTTCTTCGCTAATTCTAGATCTAAATTTAGTTCTTTTGTTGCCCAATATGCTTTTTTCTCTAGTTCAATTGGTAAATGAAATTTTTTCCATAAACTAACTTGTGGGGAGACATACCTAACGGCATCTTATATGCTGTCCTGTAAGCCCATAATGCATCATCCAATCTTGCCACCCAATATTTCCTATTTGGGTTCACCATTTTTTCTAAAATTTGTTTGATCTCACGGTTAGATACCTCTGCTTGACCATTAGCCTGGGGATGGTATGCTGTTCTCATTTGGTGTCGTACACTATACTTGGCCAAAGCAACCTCGAACTATTTATTGCAAAAATGAGATCATTCGTCACTTACCAATGCGTGTGGGGCTCCAAATCTGGCAAAGATATTTTTTCGCAAGAACTTAACTACTGATTTCGTGTCGTTAATGGGTAGAGCCACAACCTCGACCCACTTTCAAACATAGTCAACAACTAATAGAATGTAATGATTCCCAAAAGAACTTGGGAATGGCCTTATGAAGTCAATCCCCCAAACATCAAATACCTCTACCTCCAGTATCCCCATTTGTGGCATTTCATCCCTTATTGATATACTCCTAATTCTTTGACATCTGTCACACTTTTGCACAAACTCGTATGCGTCCTTGTTCATGGTTGGCCAGTAGAATCCCAATTGAAGTACTTTTTAGGCTATTTTTTTCCGCCAAAATGTCCTCCACAGGGGGATGTGTGACATCCCAATAGAATATCAACTACTTCTTCTTTAGCTATACATCTTCTTACAAACTGGTTAGCATACTGTCGCAAAACATATAGATCCTCCCATATATAATTTTTTGCTTCATGCATGATCCCTTTCTTTTGTTGCCATGACAATTTTGGTGGAAAGATGCCCCTAGAAATATAGTTTACATAATCAGCGTACCATGGGGCACCATTATTTTTGAACCTTGCTTTGTGGATATCCACCCTGAACAATTGTGCGTCAACAAAAGTTTCTTTTATTTCTTTAGATTTCAGTTATTCTGTGTCATTCTCTATTCTGGATAGATAGTCTGCAATTCGATTTTCTGTTCCTTTTCTATCCATTATCCATAAATCAAATTCTTGAAGCAGTAACACCCACCTCATTAACCTAGCTTTCGTTTCCTTTTTCTTCATAACATATTTCAATATTAAATGATCAGTGTACACATAAACTCTATTTGCCATCAAATACGGTTGGAATTTTTCACAAGCAAACACGACTGCAAGCATTTCTTTTTTAGTTGTAGTGTAATTACACTATGCTGAATTGAGTGTTTTACTTACATAATGAATAGCTCCAAATAGGTTATTCTGTTGTCCCAGCACTGCCTCTGCAGAATAGTCACTAGCATAGCACATTATAATAAAAGGTTCTGACCAGTTAGGAGTAATAATTATAGGAGCAGAAATAAGTTTTTCTAGTTCAGACGAGTATATTAATTAACACTCACTTATATTAACCAACTTCGGTCCAGGCAACCTAACTCTATTGGTATTAAGCTACCTTAAGGCTTATCAAGCATTCATCAACATCCTAATAAGCATTTAAACAAAAATAACCATTTGGTAAAGCAGTAGAATGAACCATATTAATCCATGAACATTAATCAAAGCTAAAACATCTTCCAAAGTAATCCTAGCCGTATTAAGTTAGCTCATAGCTAGGTTGCACAAAATATACCAAAAATATCAATTTAGTACAGAATATTTGAAACAAATTGTAGAGAAAGAAATATGGGATTCAAACACGAATTCCCCAACTCGGCATCCTGGTGCAGCTTCTCCTTTTCTTCGCCTTCTCCCTTTTTGGTTCCCCTTTTTCCTTTTATACTTGGGTTCTCCTCTAAGGTAAAAGCCGTCAGGAAATGATTGCTTTTTCCCTAATTTTGAGGTGAATATTCTCTATTATACATGCATTTGGGGGACCAGGTGCTAAATGCTCTCATTGCTGACTGGGTGTTTGTCGTTTTCTTCACCAGCATTGCCATGACAACTTCTCATAATGCCTCGGAAAACCTTCATCCTCTGCTATTCTTCTTCCTTAAACCTGCAATTCAGCTACAAGTAATTAAAAGTAATGATGCAATAAAGTAATCACCATCTCAAGTTCTTAGATACACTATTCGATTGACTAAAATTGATCGTGCAATTACCTAAAATAAAGCTAATTTTACCTAAGTACAAGCAATTAAATAAGTCTAACAGTATGAATTATAACTGTTTTCAAGAGTTATCACACCCCCAAACCTGAATTATTGATTGTACTCAAGCATTGCAATGCAACCTAAAAACTAATGCATGCTTTAATGCACTTCATTGCCTGTACTTACATTATTGAGTTGATTAAGCATTGCCAATTTTTAGTCTTCAGAATGTCCTGCACTCAAGAATATGTGCAATCTGTCCAATAAAAGCTCATTAAATCCAAAAATGCAAGAACCTTTCCCTAAAATCAAAATCTCCTTAAGTACAGTTGTGTGCAATTTATTGTATTTAGTTAATTCTTAAAGAACTTACTAGTTCCTGGTCTAACTCACTTTTTACAGCTTTTAATTTGACTTTAGTTGATACTTCTCCCATTTATTTCTTCATTCTTTGTTTTTGGGAATTCATATCATCACACATGCCTTTCTACTTGGAAATGAAGATGGAGCAAACACCAAACTCCCAAGTACTTGGCACAATCATGATTTGAAGTTATTTTCTTCACTCATGTTTCCAACTACCTTTCTACTTGGAAGTAAAGATGGAGCAAACACCAAACTCCTAAGCTACTTAGTAGTTTTCCACAGTGGAGTGTCCCAAAATATATTTAAGGTACTCTTATGTGAAACTTTTTCTACCCAAAAGTAAAGATGGAGCAAACACCAAACTATTAGGCTACTCAATGAAACAGACATTAGAGTCTTTACTACAAAACTTAGCAATTTATGCTTTTGGGAGTTTAAATTTAGCCTTTGATTTGCTATATTTGTACACTTCGGCTCAATAACTTCTATAAGAAACTGTGAATTTTAATCCAAAAATTCCTAAGGTCATTAAGGATTGAATGAATTCAATCTAAGTGTCATAGATATGATAGAGAATCCTAACCTTAGGAATCGATTCTATTCATTTCTTTTCTATATATATATATATATTTAAAAATTAAGGACTATTAAGGACTATTTTCATCATAATTAGACTTCACTAAATTAGCTATCATGCAATCAACTCAATAATGTTATAACAAACAATTCTTTATTACCTATCAGAATGCATGAAATGCTATGGCAACTAAGTATGTCTATAAGAATAAAATATAACAATGAATGATGCAATGTTAAACTAAAATCTAAAATGCATGCTACACCTCCAAACCTAAGGGATGCATTGTCCTCAATGCATGATACTCAAAAATAACAAAATGTAGTATGAATTATTTATTTAGCAGAGGGTAAAAGAAACTCCCATGTCCAAAAGCTTAATTTGTGGTGATGGTACTTCACTACCTACAGGTTGATTTTCTTGCTATGCGCTTGTATCTTGTCTTTCTTTTAAGTGACTGAATGAGTGGTTCCTCTACTTCCATTTCGGATTCACAGAGCTCGTCAATGATGCGGTTGATTTCGCTGTCTTGTGTGGACATTGCTTCAGGTGGCATAGGTGGGACATCTTATTTTCCCTTCTCAGTTGCTTTAACTACAGGGGTGGTTTCATTTTGCTCTTCTTCCTCACTTTCAATGTTCATAGTTTCTGTTTTCTCAGGTTCTGCCTCGGCTACTTTCCCTTTTTCAGGACTTGCTCTCATATTTACAGACTCTACCTTGTAAGACTGCACTTCAATTGGTTCTTCTTCAGCACGTCTAGCCTCAGGAAGTGGTAGCAAAGTTTTGGGGAAATCATGAAATTCAGGTATTGGCTTAGTGAAGTTCTTTTGCAGGGACTTTTTTAGAGCATTATCAAGCTCCTTCACATAGGACCAATAGAGTGCCTGTTGTTACTGGGCCTTTGTCATTTCTTCAGGAATTTGATATTGCTGAATCTTGAATAGGGACATTCTTTGCTCCAGTTGCTCCAAGGATTGTAGCACTTGTTTTTCAAATGAACTCTGAGAATCTGAGGTTTCTGCCGAGGTAAAGTTCCTGGTAGAGGATGTAGGTGCGTTACGTTGTTGGTGTTGTTTCGGTGTTTCTGCTCATTGGACTTTTGCAAATATAGCTCAGGACATTCCTCCTTTGTTTCGGGTAACATCCTTATTGACATTCAAGGGGATATTAGCCATTCTGCAAAGAGCAGTGATGAGGGAAGGGAAATTTAGATTGCCCGCATTCTTTTCGGCACATTGATGCACCTCATGAAAAATAACTTTGCTGATGTTGATTTTCCTACCCATGATGATCGAATGCAGTAGTAGCATTTGTTCTTTAGACACTGTTGAATTTTGGGTATATGGCATTAACCTAATCTTGAGGAAGTGATACCAGACCTTACCAATGGACTTTAGTGAAGTCCTCTCCACCATGTGACATTCTTGGCTGGACACAGTCCACCAAGTTCAGTCAACACACAAGTCTTTTAACACCTGATTCAAGCCTTCATCATTGATGTTTTCAACAAATGGGGTATGCTCATCTTGAACATCTGTCAGCCCAAATTGGGCATTGGTTCTATCTTCATCAAATGGGACCGATGTTCCTCGAACATAAATGAAGGGGTTATCAGGGGAAGTTATATGTGCATAGAACTCTCGAACAACTTTACCCAAGACGTCGTCCGGGTGTAAGCAGAAGATTTGCCAGCCATGCTTTTCCACAATAGATTAAATTGACTTGTCATAACCCATGTGTGGCCTACTCAAAGTAGAATGGTCTCTTGGAAATATTGTTGTCATATTTTAAGGCAACGACATTGTTGAAGAAGGTTTTTGGTTGAGTGGCACCTGTCTGAGAAGATTCGGCACCCTTGGAAGTTATTTTTACTCTTGCCATTGAGTAATCTTGAAAAATCCTTGAGAATTTTTCTAGAGTCTAGCCAGGAAAATGGTTTCTGAAACTAATCGAGAGAGGTTAATGGGACAAAATTTAGAGTGCAGGAAGAGGATGTTAGTGAGGTTAAAGAAGATGAAAGGGTAAACACTGAGTAACCGTAGGCAAATGAAAGAGGTGTTGGCAGTTGGAGAGAAGTAAATGATGGTAATGGGTCACACGGTTCAAAGAAAATTTTAGGGTAAGTTGAGTGAAAAAGAGGGAAGAGGGTAAAGTAAAAAGAATTTTGGAGGGAACCTTGGGATAACCTAGCCATAAAATCTTTTTGGGCTGCCTAATTAACAGGATGGTATCCAGCTGTCCAAAATCTTTTTCTTGGGCTTTTCTCTTTTTTCAACCTATATTTTCTCTTGCTTCAATGTCCACTTACCCACTTTGCTGTGGCGTAATTCTCTTCTAAATTGTCGGGGCAAACACTTATTGGTACTACATATATTGTGCTTGCACTTTATCCTTTCTCTGTAATTCCTGCAAAATTTGTACACCTAATAAAAAATATAACCATAATTGAAAATAACATCAAGTAATTAAAGATGAAAAACATAAAAACAAAATTAAAGTAAAGCAAGTAAAGAAAATAAAGAAAGGAAAGAAATATTAAACTTAAGCATCTCTAAGGTCAATGGATTGTTTGTCGTGATCCACATGAGCACCCCAGTAGTGCTTTAAACGTTGTCCGTCGACTTTAAGTGTGACCCTAATTTTGCAATCTTTGATGTCAATTGCTCTATGAGAGTATACTTTGGCTACTTCAAAGGGACCTGACCAGCGGGATTTCAGTTTGCCAGGGAACAGTTTCAACCTTGAGTTAAATAACAACACATGTTGTCCTGGTTCAAATTATCTTGGCATAATTCTTTTATCATACCAATGCTTGGTTTTCTCCTTATAAAGTTTAGTGTTCTCATACGCTTGTGCCTTGAATTCTTCAATCTCATTTAACTCAAGCAATCTTCTATTGCCAACAGCTTTCCTATCCATGTTTAATTGCTTCACAGCCCAGTATGCCCTGTGCTCTAACTCAACCGACAAATGGCAAGGTTTTCTGTAGACAAGCTTGAATGGTGACATTCCTAACGGAGTTTTGTAAGCAGTGTGATATGCCAATAAAGCTTCGTCCAATCTTAAGGACCAATCCTTATGATTTGGATTAACAACCTTCTCCAAAATCTGCTTAATTTCTCTATTGGAAATTTCAACCTGCCGTTTGTTTGGGGATGATATGCTGTGGAAATCTTTTGTTTCACTTTGTACCTTTGCAAAGCATTGACAACTAGCTTGCAATCGAAGTGGGGCCCCTCATCACTAATGATGGCTCGAGGCATACCGAATCTCGTGAAGATGTTCTTGTGTAAGAACTTCATCACTGACTTGGCATCATTAGTAGGTAGAGCGATGGCTTCTACCCATTTGGAGACATAATCTACTGACATGAGTATGTATAAATTGTTGAACGAGGGTGGAAACGGACCCATAAAGTCTAGCCCCCAAACATAAAAAAACTTGATTTCCAAAATATTTTACAATGGCATTTCGTGTTTCCTTGACAGGTTGCCTATTCTCTGACAACAATCGCATGTCTTATAAAATTTATGGGCATGTTTGAACAAATTTGACCAATAAAACCCAAGATTGGAGTACCTTTGCTGCTGTTCTTATTCCTCCAAAATGTCCTTCATATGGGGCTGAATGACAATGTTGCAGTATACTATTCATCTCTTCATCAGGAATACATCTTCGAATTATTTGATCAACACATTGCTTATATAGATAAGGCTCATCCCAGAAGTAGAATCTTGCATCATGCAGGAATTTTCGTTTGCCCTAGCTATTAAGACCAGGTGGCAACAATCCACTAACTAAGAAATTTACAATATCGGCATACTAAGGCAATGTCGTGGCAATCAACAACTGCTCGTCTGGGAAATCGTCCTTAATAAGCTTGATATTGCTGTCTTCATTTCTAGCTTCAAATCTTGATAGATGATCTGCCACTTGATTTTTGGTTCCCTTTCTATCTGGAAATCTCCAGATCAAACTCTTGCAGCAAGAGTATCCACCGAATCAGTCTTGGCTTTACATCTTTCTTAGCCACTAAATACTTAATGGCAGAATGGTATGTGTAAACCTTGAATTTGGCACCAAATAAATATGAGCAAAATTTATCGAATGCAAATACCACAACCAATAAATCCTTTTCGGTGGTGGTGTAATTAAGCTACGCGTAAATTAGAGTCCGACTGGCATAATAGATCGCATGGAATATTTTGTCTTTCCTTTGAACCAATACTATTCCCATGGCATAATCACTGGCATCACACATGAGCTCGAATGACAATGTCCACTCAGGAGCTATTACAATCGGTGCAACCACCAGTCACTTTTTTAACTCTTCCAAAGCTAACAGACAAGGTTCATCAAAGATGAAAGGTTTATTTTGTTCCAACAAGGCACACAAGGGCTTAGAGATCTTGGAAAAGTCTTTGATAAATCTCCTATAGAATCCAACATGCCCTAAGAAACTGCTAATTCCCTTAACACTTGTTAGAGGTTGCAGTTTCTCAATTACTTTAAATTTTTCCTTGTCAACTTTGATTCCTTTATGGGAAGCTTTATGCCCTAGGACAATGCCTTCTCTTACCATGAAATGACACATGTCCTAGTTTAAGACGAGGTGTTGAAGTACCAATTCTAAGTTGTGTAAACAACCTTCGAAATCATTCCCAAATATCGAGAAATCATCTATAAACACTTCAAGGAAATTCTCAACCATATCAAAGAATATGGAAATCATGCACCGTTGGAATGTTGCCGGTGCATTACATAGACCAAAGGGCATTCTTCTGAATGCATATGTACCATACAGACAGGTGAATATTGTCTTTTCTTGATCCTCTGGGTTGATTGCAATCTGATTGTACCCAGAGTATCCATTTAAGAAGTAGTAGAAATCCTTTCTAGCTAATCGATCTAACATTTGGTCAATGAAGGGCAGTGGAAAATGGTCCTTCCTTGTGGTTTTGTTGAGCTTGCGGTAGTCCATACAGACTCGCCATCCCATGATAGTTTATGTGGGTATAAGCTCATTATTATCGTTACTGACCATAGTGACTGATAACTCTTAACAAGAGTTATATTTTTAACCTCTAAGCTTGATTAAATGCCTGTACTTAAGTATATATATTTGCATTTTTAGTTTATTTTTAGAATATTGCATAATAATGCTTGGATTGTGCCTTAAATGTCATTTCATGTTACTTTTACTGTTGGGAAGAAGGGAATTGGTTGTTGTATACAACAGGTGTAGGAAGGAATAAGAGAATGAAGGAAGTGAAATATTGCCATGGCAAAAGGTTGGATGGATTGCCAAAATAAATTCCATGGCAATTCCAGGAAAATGCTGACGCAGCTCTCAATCCTTGTCATTCTCAGCTAGCTAGGTTTGTACTAGATAAATCCATTTGAAAAAGAGGGAGAAAAGTGTGTGCTGAGAGAGAGGGACCTACGCTATAAAAGAGGAAAGAGAAATGAAAGAAAAAAAGAGGATTTTGGAGGGGTATTTGGAGAGCAGTTTTCTCTCCATAAAAACTCGTGAAAAATTCCAAAGAAAAGGGAGATGGTAGCAGTTTAAGAGGAGAGCAGAGACGCAAGGAAATGGATGAGCAATCAGCCTTGGGTCCTGCACGATTCAACAGTGTCGAAGTGAAAGCTGGAGTGGCAAAAGCTTCCTATAGTTCTACCTTCATTCTGTTAATTAATTTCTATGATTTCTAAACTGTTAATGATGATGTTGAATGTTATTCTGATTTTGGATTTTAAATCCCAAGCCATGAGCTAATTTCATTTGGGTTGTAATTGCTGTATCTATTTTGATATATTGATTATCATGGTAATATTTTGAGTAGATCTAGTATTTTATTTGGTTTGGATTATTTTAAATATATGTATGCAAGCTCTAGATATAGATGAATGCATGCTATATCCTTATACTTGATTTAATTCTAAAAAGGTTAAATAATTTGGATAATAATAAAATGATATGAGCGAGTACTTGAGCGAATACTCATAGCACTCTAGACATAGAGTTGTGATCTATACAGAGTAAGGAAGAATATTGTTAGGTATTTTTCTTGAAACTTGTAGACATGCAAAGACTTAGAATGATAACTTTAATTTTAGCTTTCGAAAGAAGCATAATGCAATAGTTGTACTTTGAATAGTAATTTGGTCAAGATTTTGCCATGACATTATTATGTTATTAAGGTATAATCCAAGTAATTCCAACCTTCCCATTCAACTGCTTCAATCCTATCAACTTAGTCTCGTAGAATTGCCGCAGCATTTTATTCATTACTTGATTTGTATATTTCATACATTAATACTTCACTTCAAATCATTATTCTGTTTACTTTGCCATAAGCCTAATTCGTATAGTTTATAGTAATAACTCAACCGTATTTTTACCTATTCTGATCCCTTTGGAGACGATCTCACTTTTCACTTTATTACTTAATTTGACGTGTATACTTGCACATTCACATTACATATTCACATGCGACAAGTTTTTGGCGCCATTGCCAGGGATCGATAAATTGGTGAATTTTGGTTTGTTATTATCGATTTAATTTTGTTAGTTTTATCTTACTTAGTTGTTTTTTTTATTCTTTTAGAGGTTTTTTGCTAGTTTATGAGTAGAGGCATTCGCGAGAATGAATAGTACTATTTTGATCATGAAATTGAGAGAACCTTGAGAAGAAGGAGAAAAGAATTGCGAGAGATGGGATGGATTGGAAATGATCCAGGCAGAGAAGATCCATTACATCCGAATGGTAGGGATGTTGATATTCCTCATGTGATAAATGATAGAGACAGACCCATTAGAGAACATGTAGTGCCAATCTTGGATGATTTGGATCCAGGGATTGTCAGGCCACATATTCAAGCTCAGTATTTTGAGTTGAAACTAGTGATGTTTCGAATTCTACAAACGGTTGGACACTCTAGTGGACTACCTACTGAAGATCCGTGGCTGCATTTAAGACTCTTTTTGGAGGTCTGTGATTCATTCAGGCAACAGGGTGTTCCTGAAGATGCCCTAAGACTCAAGTTATTTCCTTATTCATTACGAGATCGTGCCAGAGCATGGTTGAATACTTTGTCGTCAGGAACAATGGCATATTGGAATGAACTTTGTCAAATGTTTTTGTTGCGATATAATCCTCCAAATATGAATGCCAAATTGAGGAACGATATTATATCTTTTCGGCAATCTGAAGATGAGACATTGTATGAAGCTTGGGAGCAATTCAAGGAATTGATTAGAAAATGCCTGATGCGTGGTTTCCAACACTGGACACAAATGGAAATATTTTATAATGGACTTAATATACATACACGAATGGTAGTTGATTCATCTGCCAATGGGACTTTTCTAGATAAATCGTATAATGAGGCATATGAGATTCTGGAAAGAATAGCTAACAATGATTATCAATATCCAACTACAAGAGTGGGTACTGGCAGAAGAGTTGCTAGAGCTATGGAGCTTGATGCGATCACTTCATTAACAACATAGGTATCATCCCTAACTAATATGATCAAAACATTAAAGAGACTACTTGTAGTGCAGGAAAGGAAAGCAGCAGAATTAACATGTGTTTATTGTGGGGAAGATCATGTTTTTGATGAATGCCCATCGAACCCAGCTTTCGTATGTTACATGGGAAATTTCAATTGAAACAATAACCCATATTCCAATACATACAATCCAAGATGGAAATAACATTCTAATTTCAGTTGGAGTAATCAAGGAATGGGAAATTTCAGTAATGTTGTTCGACAAAATATCATAAGTTCACCACCTGGATACAATCAGCCTATGCCACTGCAAAATGTTTAGCAAAGGTCATCATCATCTTTATCTATGGAAGCTCTATTGAAGGAATACATTGCCAAGAACGATATTGTAATACAGACTCAAGCTGCATCTTTAATAGCTGTAGAAAATCAAGTCAGGAAAATTGCCAATGCATTAAGCTCAAGTCGCAAGAAGCATTGCCGAGTGATACTAAAAATTCAAGATCTCAAGGGAAGGAACATCGTAAGGCCGTTACACTCAAAACTGGTACTCAGCTACTTGGAGTTGTTAATAATGTCGTTGTTGAAGAAGATAGCTCAGATTTCACACATAAGGCAAATGCAGAGCCAGTAGTGGAGCAATTTACAATTGAGAATAACAAATAAAAAAATGTTGAAGCAGAATCAGCTTGTGTTGCCAATAAGAATGCCATGGAAAAACAACCTCAACAAGTTGAAGGAAGGACATCGCCACCTTTTCCTCAGCTATTTCAGAAATCTAAGCAAGATTTTCAATTCAAAAAATTCTTGGTTGTCCTGAAGCAACTTCATATCAACATACCACTGGTGAAAGCATTAGAGCAAATGCCCAATTACGTAAAGTTCATGAAGGACATATTGCCATAGAAGCATAGAATAGGAGAATTTGAAACTGTTGCTCTCACTGAAGGGTGCACAGCAATGTTGATGAACAAATTGCCACCGAAATTGAAGTTCCCATTGAGTTTTACTATTCCTTGCTCAATTGGAAATTGTAACACCTGATAAACCGTAAAAGTAACATATTTTAATCTCACATTTAGCATGCTTTTGGATGAATTATCCCTTATTTTATGTAATTTGGTGCTCTTAATCCTTTATTTTCATGTTTTATACTCAGGGAAGCACTGGATGATTAAAAGAACGGAAAATGGGCTTAAAACGGGCAAATTTGCAACACCTCTAACCCGTATCCGTCGCCGAATTAGGGTTACGAGGCATTACTGTACATATCACAACTCGGCAGAGTCAAACATATCATCAATCAACTTTTAGTACACTTTACTAACAAAAAGCCTTCCCTACTATTAACTCGTCTAGTATATAAATAAAACCTGTTCATGGCATCAAACATATACTAATCATTTGTTTAATCAACTTTGCCACCCAATTCACATGCATCGAATTAAACTACCATTCTTTAATAAGCATGACTTTAAACAAACAAACATGTATTACGAGCATGAACTTTCAAATTTACCAAGTTAATAAATAATCCTATATCATTTCTTAATCCAAGTATATAATTTATAACATCAATATATGTGTATATATGGATGGCAACCATTTCAACAATTAACAAGGGATACTATTCATTTGGTCATTTAGGCCACATTAACCAA
Organism: Gossypium sturtianum; assembly: GCA_025698515.1. Lineage (NCBI taxonomy): Eukaryota > Viridiplantae > Streptophyta > Magnoliopsida > Malvales > Malvaceae > Gossypium > Gossypium sturtianum. The sequence continues at coordinate 61,299,314 of CM046948.1, forward strand.
ATATGCACATATTCATAATTACTACCTAAATCCAGATAACAAACACAAAATCTAAACTTACCTATAGGTAGTTACATGAAACCTTGTTCAACCAAATTCGAATAGATCAAATAATTTTATTCAAACAAAGTAAACCTCAATTCATTTGTAATAACATAACCGAACCATAATGCCAATTATCTCTCCCATTGCCGAAACATATAAAATGAACTTTTTACACATGCATAATCGTATCCCCAACTAAATATGTCATTTCCAATTATTCAACCTATGATTTCATCTATTAATCGAAAATGAAATTTTCAATATAAATGATCTCCACTTTATTCATGTTTCAATTAATCACTTTAATAGTAAGTCTTCATCAATCCATAATCTAAACATATTCAAATTCACATATATCAACTTCCCAAGAGCAGTAATTATAAATCATAAACGTAGACTTCATGCCAAACCATATATATATATACTCATATAAATAAGCACTAAACATGAACCCATATCAACATGAAATTCAAAGTTCAAGCAAGACATATACATATTACAAACAAGGTCATTTATGCATTAGCTTATTAGCACTTAAACTAAGCCATTTTCGCATGGCCATTACTTACATCATCAAAATGCTATTAGGTAATAAACTAGCCTATACATGCCTTAAGTTCAAACCCAAACTTTTAAAAGTACCAAAACGAGTCGATAGTGTGGATGACTTTACTGACGATCCTCTAAGCTCGTAGCTTGATCAAGATCTATAAAACAGAACAACAATCACACAGAGTAAGCTAACTTAGCTTAGTAAGCCTTAAGAAAATATAACCATTTAATCAAACATTTAAACATTTTAAACCAATCTTTTTATAACCTTAATATAAGTTCTTAGCACAATCGGGCCATCATGGCCGAATACCACCATCCTTACAAAGTAATTTAATTATCACTTATCAAATCCATATAATTAGGGATGTTTCCGTATACAACAAATTAAATAAGTACCAAGTACATACTTACTACATATAACCGAATATACACATGTAATAATATGCTTTAATCTTCACATGTATACAATTATATCATCTATATAATATCCTTTTTTTCCACATATATAAGGCCGAATATACAAAAGCATATTGTTAATTCACTAGTTCAATATACATTATATGTATATTTACCCTTTTAGCCGAAACTACATAACACATCCATGTTCACATCCAAATCAACTTTCAATATAACATACACATCATTTATAAGGCCGAATACCCTTGATAGAATTTTACAAATTTGCCTCAATTGTATCAAACCAGTAGTATCAATCGTAATGTACTAATTTACCTTATCCCGTACAACCAATAGGCTTTCATGTACCTGAACAATTAGCTCATTTATCGTACTCAAAATTTCACAACTATAACGATCCATTAAAACACATACTTATGAATAATCACCGGCATAAAGTCTGCCAGGCATAAAGCCTAAAACACACTCACCGGCACTAAGCCTGCTAGACCCGAGGTCTAAAATTTATTCACCGGCATTTAGCCTGCTAGGTAATAAGCCTGATACACTTCACCGGCTCAAGGCCTGCTAGGCAATAAGCCCGATACACTTCACCGACTCAAGGCCTGCTAGGCTCGAAGCTCAAGTATCAATATAATTAAACCATTTCATACACATTACATATTACTAATATCACATATATCACACATAATTCATATTACTATCTCATCTCAAATTCAAATAAATTTAACTACATTTCATTATTAAAATCACTTATCACATTCGGCTTTGGCCAATTTCACAATTATAAATTCAAAATTCAGCATGTAATCAAGGTTATAACCGATATTAACGATGTTAAATTGCTTAAAGACTTACCTCGACTATCGATGGACGACGAAGACCGGCTATTCAACTATTTTCGCTTTTTCCCGATCCAAGTCCGTTTTCTTTTGTTCTTTATCTTATTCAAGCTAATTTGTTGCCGAAAATCAAAGCTTCCCTAATTCTTTTTCTTTACTTAGTTTCGGCTTTCACTTTAGAAGATGAGCATGTCTTTATTTTTTTATGTTATAATGTATATTATAATGCCATATTATTATTTTACTAAATTATCCATTACTTAAAATGATTAAAACACTTTAACTAATGGGCATTCATGTCATATGTCGTCCACTACATCTTGAAATGGCTAAATTTTTACTTTAATGCTTCCTTTTAAAAAGACAACATCAATTTAGCCCTTGCACATTAAACTATCAAATTTATAAATTACGCGATTAAGCCCTTTTTTCTAATTAAGCATGCAAATAATAAAATTTTTCTATGAAACTTTCACACATATTAATTCACATATAATAAACACAGAAAATAATATTTAAAAATTTGTTAGACTCAGATTCGTGGTCCCGAAACCACCGTTCTGATTAGGGTCAAATTCGGATTGTTACAACTCTCCCCCCTTAGGGATTTTCGTCCTCGAAAATCTTACCATTAAACAAAGTTGGATATTGTTGCCTCATTGAATCCTCAGGCTCCCACATAGCCTCTTCTACTCCATGTTGATTCCATAGTACTTTTACTAACGGAATTTTCTTGTTTCTCAACTCCTTCACTTCACGAGCTAAAATACGGATCGGTTCCTCCTCGTACGTCATATCAGATCGGATTTCAATCTCAGACGGATAAATCACATGTGACGGATCTGAACGATATCTACGGAGCATCGAAACATGAAATACGTTGTGTATCTTTTCTAATTCAGAAGGCAACTTCAATCTATAAGCAACAGGCCTGATACGTTTGATGATCTCATACGGTCCGATGAACCTCGAACTTAATTTTCCTTTACGACCAAATTGAAGTACTTTCTTCCACGGTGAAACTTTCAAAAATATCCGGTCTCCGACTTGAAACTCAATGTCTTTACGTTTCATATCCGCATATGACTTTTGGCGATCTGATGTAACTTTCAAACTATCTCGGATTACCGTTACTTTCTGTTCAGTCTCTTTAATCAAATCAACCCCATGTATCTTGTTTTCACAGAGCGACACTTACGGCCGTACAAAGCTTCGTAAGGTGCCATTTTGATATTAGATTGAAAGCTATTATTGTAAGCAAATTCAATCAAAGGTAAGTATCGTTCCCACGTACCTTCAAACTCGAGGACGCAACATCTCAACATATCCTCAAGTATCTGAATGGTTCGTTCAGACTAACCATCTGCCTGCGGATGAAAAGCTGTGCTAAAGTGTAGTTTGGTACCTAAAGCATCTTGCAATTTCTTCCAAAATCGCGACGTGAATCTCGGGTCTCTATCCGAAACAATGGAAATCGGCACACCATGTAATCTCACAATTTGAGATACATACAACTCAGCAAGCTTATCGAGTGAATAGTCCGTACGAACTGGAACAAAGTGAGCTAATTTGGTTAGTCTGTCCACTATAACCCAAATTGCATCTTTCTTGCTCGATGTCGTAGGCAAACTGGATACAAAATCCATAGCAATTCTATCCCATTTCCATTCAGGTATCATGATCGGTGAAGTAACCTGAAGGCACTGATGTTCGGCTTTTACTTGCTGACAAATTAAGCACTTCGAGACGAATTCGGATATGTCCCGTTTCATACCAGGCCACCAATAGAACTGTTTCAAATCATTATACAATTTCGTGCTACCCGGATGCACAAACAATCGGCTACTATGAGCTTCATTCAATATCATCTGAATCAATTCTTCATTTCTCGGAACACATATCCGGCCTTTGAAGTTTAAACAGTCATTTTCATCGATTCGAAACTCTGACTCTGCATCACTTTCACTCTAAACTCGTCTTGCCATAGTATCTTTGTCAACTCTCTGAGCATCACAAATTTGTTGGATATACAACAGTCTTACTTTCAATTCGGCTATTATCGAACCATCATTAGACATAACCATATGTGCGTTCAACGCACGAAGAGAAAATAATGATTTCCGACTTAAGGCGTCCGCAACAACATTGGCTTTCCCCGGATGGTAGTCAATCACTAATTCATAATCTTTTAATAGCTCTAACCATCTGCGTTGTCTCAAGTTCAAATCTTTCTGAGTCATCAAGTACTTTAAAATCTTGTGATCTGAATAAACATGACATTTCTCCCCAAACAAGTAATGACGCCAAATCTTCAACGCGAATACAATAGCTGCTAGCTCCAAATCATGTGTCGGGTAATTTCTTTCATGCGGCTTCAATTGTCTCGAAGCGTAGGCTACGACTTTTCCTTCCTGCATTAAAACACAACCCAAACCATTCAAAGATGCATCACTATAAACAACAAATTCTTTACCTGATTCAGTTTGAACCAACACTGGAGCCTCGGTCAAAAGAGCTTTCAACTGATCGAAACTTTTCTGACATGTTTCCGTCCATTCGAACTTGACATCCTTCTGTAATAGCTTTGTCAAAGGTGTGGCTATTATAGAAAAACCTTTCACGAATCGTCTGTAGTATCCAGCAAGTCCCAGGAAGCTTCGAATTTTAGAGACATTCCTAGGTGGTTTCCAATCAAGTATAGCCGATATTTTATTCGGATCAACCCGAATGCCTAACGCTGAAACAACGTGACCCAGAAAACTGACCTCATTCATCCAGAACTCACACTTACTAAACTTTGCATACAACTGCTGATCTCGCAAAGTTTGTAGCACTAATCTCAGATGCTCAGCATGCTCGGTTTCATCTTTGGAGTAGATCAGAATATCATCTATAAACACTACCAAAAACCGATCCAAATACTGTCTAAAAATCCGATTCATCAGATCCATAAAAACAGCAGGTGCATTAGTAAGTCCAAAAGGCATAACCAGAAACTCATAATGTCCGTACCTCGTTCGAAAAGTAGTCTTTGGTACATCAGAATCTCTGACTCGCAACTGATAATAACCCGATCTCAAATCTATCTTTGAAAACACTGAAGCCCCTTTCAACTGATCAAACAAGTCGTCAATCCGTGGCAACGGGTACTTATTCTTTGTAGTCACCTTATTCAGCTGCCGATAATCACTACACATTCGCATAGTCCTATCTTTCTTTTTCACAAATAAAACTGGTGCACCCCAAGGAGAGAAACTCGGTCGTGCAAAGCCCCTATCTGTTAACTCTTGCAACTGTGCTTTCAACTCTTTTAATTCTGTAGGTGCCATCCGATACGGAGCTATTGAAATCAGAGTCGTCCCCTGTACTAATTCGATACCAAACTCTATTTCTCGAATAGGTGGTAAACCCGATAGTTCTTCAGGAAACACATCTGGATACTCGCACACAATTGGTACAGATTCAATCTGCTTCTCAGTAACTTTATTGTCCAACACATAAGCCAAGTAAGCTTCACACCCTTTTCTCACAAGCTTATGAGCTAATATCGAGGAGATTACTGCCGGTAACCCATTCAGGTCATTAGATTCGATTCAGATAACTTCACCGTTCTGACATCTCAAATCAAGGGTCTTTCTTTTGCAATTAACAACAGCATCGTGCAAAGTTAACCAGTCCATTCCCAAAATTATATCGAACTCGTCGAAAGGCAACAACATTAGATCGGTGGGAAGCATGAATCCCGAATCATCAACGCAACAACTTTTACACACTTTATCAACGAACACATCGACCCAAGGGGTTTGATACACGAATCACAAACTCGTGGAGACTCAACGGTAGAGTCCTACTTTGGATACTAAAGTTTCACACACATATGAATGAGTCGAACCCGGATCAATCAATGCAATCATAGTAGTATCATAAAGAGTGAAAGTACGGTGATAACATCCGGGAAGAAGCATCCTCTCGCGCACGCACAAAGATATGCTCTAGCGGTGCACGAGCCTCGATCGAAGCTGCGGTGTCTTTAGTTCCTTTCTCGATCGCCACTTACATTTCCCAAATGCTCGGGTGGTGCGCCTCGTCTTTGTCAAGCGTAGCTCGGTCTTGTATTACGAGCCGTATTTTGCTCGGCTAGCATCGGGTATTCTCGAATAAAATGATCCGACGATCCACATTTAAAGCAGGACCGATCACGAAATCCACAACTCCCAGAATGCCATTTTCCACAATGCTTGCACTCAGCCCGGTTCTGCTGAACATTACCAACACTAGCCATCGAAGTGGCTCGGGAACCCACAGGAGGTCGATCTCGTCTAGAGAAGTCTGAAGTAGCCTTATGTCGACTGGATTCATCTTTAAACTTCTTTGATGCGAAATGAAAGGTCTTACTCGATGATCTTTTTCGAATGTCTCTAGCTTTGAACTCAGCTTTTCTTTTCTCTTTTCCAAGCTCTTCGGCTTTGCAAGCTCGTTCGAAAAGTACCACGAACTCTTTAATCTCGAGTATGCCAACTAGCAACTTAATATCTTCATTCAGACCGTCTTCAAATCTTTTACACATAATGGCTTCAGTTGACACACATTCACGAGCATATCGACTCAGTCTGACAAATTTCCGTTCATACTCAGTCACGGTCATTCGACCCTGTTTCAATTCTAGAAATTCTTTTCTTTTTCGATCAATGAATCTGATCGATGTACTTTTTACGAATTCTATCGAAAGAATTCCCGTGTCACTTTCTCCTCGGAACCACCGATACTAGTGTATTCCACGGTGATATGCGGTGTCCCGTAATAAGGATATAGCACACTTCAAGCATTTGTCTGGAGTACATGACAGCTCATCAAGCACACGAATAGTATTATCAAGCCACATCTCAGCTCGTTCCGCATCGTCATCATCATTAGCTTTAAATTCTTCGGCCCCGTGTTTCTTGATTTTATCAACGGGAGGCCTGCTAGATCTCATCGGATCTATCATCGGAGGTGCTGAAGGTATCGAAGTTGGATTATTCGGGGGTGGAGGTTGTTGTACAGCCGGATTAGTCTGAATAAATTGGGTAAACCATTCATTCATCATATGGTAGAAGGCTTGCTTAGCCTCCCCCTCATGGCTACCCGAGACAGGTCGAGAGTCTACCAGCGCTGACCCATGAGCGAGATTAGGCGCTACGCTCTCTACATCATCAGCTACGACTCTGTCAGGATCGATTTACTATATAAAACACAATTTAAATGTCAGAAGTCACCACACTATCATATTATAAAATTAAGGCATGTATAGCTAGACTCACACGCGCTACGGTAGTCCTAGAATCGACTAAATCGTAAGCTCTGATACCAATCAAATGTAACACCCCTAACTCGTATCCGTCACCGAATTAGGGTTACGAGGCATTACTGTGCATATCACAACTCGGCATAGTCAAACATATCATCAATCAAATTTTAGTACACTTGACTAACAAAAAGCCTTCCCTACTATTAACTCGTCTAGTATATAAATAAAACCTATTCATGGCATCAAACATATACTAGTCATTTGTTTAATCAACTTTGCCACCCAATTCACATGCATCGAATTAAACTACCATTCTTTAATAAGCATGACTTTAAACAAACAAACATGTATTACGAGCATGAACTTTCAAATTTACCAAGTTAATAAATAATCCTATATCATTTCTTAATCCAAGTATATAATTTATAACATCAATATATGTGTATATATGGATGGCAACCATTTCAACAATTAACAAGGGATACTATTCATTTGGTCATTTAGGCCACATTAACCAATATGCACATATTCATAATTACTACCTAAATCCAGATAACAAACACAAAATCTAAACTTACCTATAGGTAGTTACATGGAACCTTGTTCAACCAAATTCGAATAGATCAAATAATTTTATTCAAACAAAGTAAACCTCAATTCATTTGTAATAACATAACCGAACCATAATACCAATTATCTCTCCCATTGCCGAAACATATAAAATGAACTTTTTACACATGCATAATCATATCCCCAACTAAATATGTCATTTCCAATTATTCAACCTATGATTTCATCTATTAATCGAAAATGAAATTTTCAATATAAATGATCTCCACTTTATTCATGTTTCAATTAATCACTTTAATAGTAAGTCTTCATCAATCCATAATCTAAAAATATTCAAATTCACATATATCAACTTCCCAAGAGCAGTAATTATAAATCATAAACGTAGACTTCATGCCAAACCATATATATATATATATACTCATATAAAGAAGCACTAAACATGAACTCATATCAACATGAAATTCAAAGTTCAAGCAAGACATATACATATTACAAACAAGGTCATTTATGCATTAGCTTATTAGCACTTAAACTAAGCCATTTTCGCATGGCCATTACTTACATCATCAAAATGCTATTAGGTAATAAACTAGCCTATACATGCCTTAAGTTCAAACCCAAACTTTTAAAAGTACCAAAACGAGTCGATAGTGTGGATGACTTTATTGACGATCCTCTGAGCTCGTAGCTTGATCAAGATCTATAAAACAGAACAACAATCACACAGAGTAAGCTAACTTAGCTTAGTAAGCCTTAAGCAAATATAACCATTTAATCAAACATTTAAACATTTTAAACCAATCTTTTTATAACCTTAATATAAGTTCTTAGCACAATCGGGCCATCATGGCCGAATACCACCATTCTTACAAAGTAATTTAATTATCACTTATCAAATCCATATAATTAGGGATGTTTCCGTATACAAGAAATTAAATAAGTACCAAGTACATACGTACTACATATAACCGAATATACACATGTAATAATATCTTTTAATCTTCACATGTATACAATTATATCATCTATATAATATCCTTTTTTTTCCACATAGATAAGGCCGGATATACAAAAGCATATTGTTAATTCACTAGTTCAAAATACATTATATGTATATTTACCCTTTTGGCCGAAACTACATAACACATCCATGTTCACATCCAAATAAACTTTAAATATAACATACACATCATTTATAAAGCCGAATACCCTTAATAGAATTTTACAAATATGCCTCAATTGTATCACAAACCGGTAGTATCAATCGTAGTGTACTAACTTACCTTATCCCGTACAACCAATAGGCTTTCATGTACCTGAACAATTAGCTCATTTATCGTACTCAAAATTTCACAACTATAACGATCCATTAAAACACATACTTATGAATAATCACCGGCATAAAGCCTGCTAGGCATAAAGCCTGAAACACACTCACCGGCACTAAGCCTGCTAGACCCGAGGTCCGAAATTTATTCACCGGCATTTAGCCTGCTAGGCAATAAGCCCGATACACTTCACCGGATCAAGGCCTGCTAGGCTCGAAGCCCGAGTATCAATATAATTAAACCATTTCATACACTTTACATATTACTAATATCACATATATCACACATAATTCATATTACTATCTCATATCAAATTCAAATAAATTTAACTACATTTCATTATTAAAATCACTTATCACATTCAACTTTGGCCAATTTCACAATTATAAATTCAAAATTCAGCATGTAATCATGGTTATAACCGATATTAACGATATTAAATTGCTTAAAGACTTACCTCGACTATCGATGGACGACGAAGACCGGCTATTCAACTATTTTCGCTTTTCCCCGATCCAAGTCCGTTTTCTTTTGTTCTTTATCTTATTCAAGCTAATTTGTTGCCGAAAATCAAAGCTTCCCTAATTCTTTTTCTTTACTTAGTTTCGGCTTTCACTTTAGAAGATGAGCATGTCTTTATTTTTTTATGTTATAATGTATATTATAATGCCATATTATTATTTTACTAAATTATCCATTACTTAAAATGATTAAAACACTTTAACTAATGGGCATTCATGTCATATGCCGTCCACTACATCTTGAAATGGCTAAATTTCCACTTTAGTGCTTCCTTTTAAAAAGACAACATCAATTTAGCCCTTGCACATTAAACTATCAAATTTATAAATTACGCGATTAAGCCCTTTTTTCTAATTAAGCATGCAAATAATAAAATTTTTCTACGAAACTTTCACACATATTAATTCACATATAATAAACACAGAAAATAATATTTAAAAATTTTTCAGACTCGGATTCGTGGTCCCGAAACCACCGTTCCAATTAGGGTCAAATTCAGACTGTTACACAATTGGGCCAGATCACGAAATCGGCACGGCCTGGACCCAAGACCACACGATCGTGCCTCATTAATAGAGTCCAACACGGCCTGGCCACGATTCACACGGGCGTGTGCCATGGTCGCGCCTCTGTCGTGGCAAAGAAAAGTTTCGTTCGGATTGGGATACTTAGGGGCAAAGAAACACATTCCAAAAGCCTATATATACACGCTAAGTATGACCTAAAAGGGGGAGCCCAAGGCTATCGTCTAGGGGCGTCTTGCTAGGCCAGAGAAGGCAAATTTGTGGGGATTCACTTGAGGATAGCCAGTTGATTCATCTCTAGAAGCCAGAATTATACTCAAGATGGAGGGACTCTCCTTCAATTCCTTTAGGGAGTTTTAGGGATTTCTTATGTTTTGTATTATCTTTTCTTCTGAGATGTTTTCTTTTATTGTTATGAAGCTGAACCCTCGGATACACGAGGGGATGAAACTTAGATGAATCTTGTTATCAAGCATGAACTATATGATAAATATTTGACTTGTTCTTAATTATGTGTTCTTAATTCTTGTGTTGATATTTCCGGGATATTAATCCAAGTTTGATGTGCTTAGGTGGAGGAGCAAAAGTCCCTCCCTAAGAGTAGATCTAGCATAGTTAAGTGGAGTTGATCGTGCGCCTAGAGATAGGGTGACGAGATTTTGCCGGATTAGGGTGAAACCTAATATGGGATTCCATAGATCGAGTTAATGCAATTCTAGGGGTTTTAATTAGAAAGAGATTTCAATTAATCTACCTAGGGTTAGACGTTATTCGCTTCGAGAGAGGGTTTAATATAAATTAGGGAGTCATACAGATTAAGTCAAGTGAATAAATCGTCTGGTTCAGAGTTAGATAACAAGTGAAGTCTAGGTGGATTCTTCCTAAGGGTATCGTCTTAATCAACTGAGTTTTTGAATAGGTTTTGAATAGGTTCTTCCTAAGGGACTTGCCATGGTTGTTTTTGAATAGGTTTTGAAGTTATTTGATAGATTATTTATCTTGGTTGTAAAATAAACATGTTTTGTTAAGTGATTTTTGATGAAATTGCATTTAGGGATTTATTTGTGAAAATAGTAAGATTTCATGGTAATGTTATGAAATAATGATTTAAGTGGGTTGGTATGAGTCCCTATGAAATATGGATAGCTTGTATGGAGGATTAAAATGGTTAAATTTCAAATTATGAGCTTAAGGATTAAATTGTGAAAAGTTAAAATGTTAGAGCTAATTTTGTAATTTTGCATAAATATGAATTATGGATTAAATTGAATACTAGAAGCACTTAATTGGATAAAGTTATCTATTTAGATCAAGATAAACAACAACCAAACTTAAATCAAGGAAAGGCTAAAGCTTCGGATTAGTTTCTGATTCTACTTCTATGACTGTAGTTATCGAGGTAAGTTCGTATGAATTATGATTGTATTAATATTAGTGAAATTGATTATTTTCTATGTTGCATTAATATAACAGACGCGTAATTGTATATGTATCGATGTTTGAGTAATTGACAGAGAATGAATCTCTTTTGAACCTTAAAAATTCTTAGTATATAAATGACATGTCATTAGGGATTTCATGTTTCGGGTGTTGGTCTTGAATGTTTTACCGATGGATAAGGTCTTGCATTTGTTGCAGATTCTCCATAGCTCGTGTGAGCAGAATCGGTAGCAAACATTCTGACCCACAGCTCGTGTAAGTAGACCCATTACATAGCTCATGTGAGCACTATTGAAAATGAAAGGTTACTGTTATATAGAAAGGCACACTATGTGTGTGAGTACTCCTGAGTATCCGATGCAATTCTAGATGGTTCAACGGGTAAGAAAAGAAAAGGAAATGGTAAGTATACAAATGAAATGATTCATGATTATATGAAAAAATTGATGAATTAAATGATGTATAAATGAAACTTACTTACTATATGATTGAATACATTTGTATCATGGATGTAACACCCCTAACCCGAGACATGCCGCGTAAAGGGGTTAAGAGGTATTACCGATCAATCAGAACATTTAACATCTAGAATTTACGACACAAAGTCAATCACGTTCAATTACAATCATAGTGTCCCTTAAATGAGTCATCAAGACCCTAAGCATGCTTATAAACCGAGTCAGGACTAAACCGTAACACATATAAAATTTCATGAAAATTTGAAACTTTTCTAAAATACAGGGGAGACACGCCCGTGGGAGGAGACCGTGTGCCCTCCACGGCTTCTAGACACCCCCATGTGTCCTTCCGTGTCTATATACTGACTTGGTCCCCACGGCCACCAGGCACGCCCGTGTGTCTTGACCGTGGTCCTATACTGTCTTCCCCACCACGGCCACCAAGCAAGCCCGTGTGCCATGGTCGTGTGCTCTTAGCTAGCTACTGACTTGTAAACCACGGTTAGCTGACACCCCCGTGTCGAGGCCGTGTGCTACTAAGCTATAATCTGCCAATTCACCCACGGTCTGTAGGCACGCCCGTGTGCCTTGACCGTGTGACATTATAGGCCATTTTGCAAGGCCAACATGCCACCCACTTAGGTCAAACCTACAAGCAACACATACCAAAAAATTTCATGCACATAAGGCAACCAAAAACTTACCAATATGACTATCCAATCTATGCATTCAATTCCCATTCCAATCATAACAATTCAATACCAAAATCTATCTCATCACAAGTATAATACATTCAATACCAAACATCATTCCTTCTCAATTTCACTAATTCCTACTAGCATTTTACCAACACAAAGTTACCATTCAATAGTCAATTTCTAAACCCACAAATCATGCCAAAAGATGCATCACATATATCAAATTCATTCATGTTAAGACTAGCACATATCTAGTCACATCTCATGGCTACTTACAAACATCAAACATGATTCAAATGACCAGCCTATACATGCCATATTTTAACTATGTACATCTTTCCAAAATACCCAAAATAGATTGCCGATAGTGTGACTGAGATGCTGACAATCCCCGGATCCGAGCTAGCTTTACTGACACTGCAAAGCAGAGAAAGAAATCACACAGTAAGCTTTCTATAGCTTAGTAAGTTCGATATACAATATAATCGTATCATTAAACCAAACCAATAAAATCAATAACCATTACATAGATCATTTCTCTCTTATCCATACTATATCATCCCTAGTCAAGATACTCATTCATCCATCTATAGCTTTATCTATAAATTCATCAACCACAAAGGTTCAAGACATACCTTGGCTAACACATAGTTATTCAATTTCCAAGCTACTCAATGCTCAATATTACTTGTTGATCATCCTTTAATATTCAATCAACTTATTCGCACACTCAGTGCTATATACATGGTCGGTACATATTAGTCATCGCACACTTAGTGCCAAATTTTCCAACTGACTTATCTCGGTAACGCACACACAGTGCCAATTCTATAAGCTGAAGCTTTCATAACATCGCACACACAGTGCTATTCTTTTCTATTTCGATTTTAATATTGCACACTTAGTGCCCTTAAGTAAATCCTGCACATAGCATCTCAATTTCATACACATATACACATTCATTTCATAATACAAAAACATATGTTAATAACATGTATTATATCCGAACTTACCTCGGATGTCAAAATACCAAAACAGTCGATTAATCGAGTACTTTCTCTTTGCCTTGATCTCGATCCGAACCTCTCCTCTCTTGGTCTATACACATTCAAATTCAGTCCATTTAATCACTAACTCATTCAATTTAGTCCACACACACACATTTAGGGCATTTTACAAAATAGCCCTCACATTTTCACATTTCGACACTTTAGTCCCTATCTCACAAAATCATCAAATACTCAAAATTTCAATATACATGTGCTTAGCCGAATTCTTATACATCACATACAAACCCACATTTTTCATCAAATTTGCAATTTAGTCCCTCAATATACCATTTTCTCAGTTTAGCCCTATTTAGCTAAATTCATCAAAAATTCAAGAACAAAACATGTTCATCTATTTCATATCTTTCATTTAACACCAAAAATCATCAAAAAGCTTGACATATCATCAATGGAATCTCACAAAAACATCATCATTTCACAAAATCAAAACATGGGTTTTGTAGCTCTCAAAGCAATGATTGTAAAAACGTAGAAATTATCAAAAACTGATCGAAAACACATACCCGATTTATGCTTGAACCATGGCCGAATTAACAAGCTTAACCTTTTCTTTTTCTTTTACTATTGGCACCCCCAAAGTAAGATGATAATGTTCATCTTTTTCTTTTGTTTATTACAAACATAATAATATTCATTTTACCATACTATCCCTTTTACTAAACATTAAATAACAAATATACATTAATGGCATATTTGTCCATTTAATATCCACTATCATTAAAAAGGTTAAATTGCCTCATAAGGCCTCCACCTTTAAAAGCCAACAACAATTAAGCACTCACAAATCAGCACACAGCATTTTACACTCTATGCAATTAAGCCCTTTCTCTTAATTCGGCACACAAACGATCAAATTATCACACAAAATTTTCACACAGGCTAAGTCACATAATATTCACACAGAAAATATCATTAAAGTATTTTTACGATCTCGGATTTGTGGTCTCAAACCACTATTCCGACTAGGGTCTAAACCGAGATGTTATAATGGATAAGCATACTAACTTATGAGTTTGATGGTGCTTGTATAGCCTTATGCTATGCTTATGGTCTTGGTTATGATATTGTGCTTATTCTATAAATTTTACTAATGAAATGGTAAGTTTTGTTTGAATTTATACGAGCTGACTAAGCACTAGTTGTTTACGTAGTTACTTTCCTTTGTTTTATAGATTATCAAAAGCCCGATTGCCTGGAAGCTCATTTCACACTATACAACAACCATTTTGGTAGTTTTTGAGTCATTTGGCCAAGGTTATAAATGACATGTATAGGACCTTTTGTAATGGTGTTGCTTGAAAGTGTAATGGATGTTTTGGTATGCTTATGCTTGATGTTTATGTTTGGTTTAATGGACTTGTAATGCTTTGTTAAGTTAGGTCATTTTGACCACTTTTAGGTAATTGAAATGTAAGGTCTTTTGGTATGTTTTTGATGGCTTGGAAATGATCATTTGTGATATGATTTGGTAGATAATTGAACTAGGTTTTGTGCTTGAAAAGTAACTATGTTGCTTTGGTTTAATCCATGATGTTTTGATACAATTGTGGTGCCTTTGAATGGTATATCGGTTAGATGAATTAGGATGTTTGAAATGGCATGTTTAGGTGTGTTTGAATGATGTTTAAATTGTAACATCCCTTACCCGTATTCAACGCCAGAATAGGGTTGCGAAGCATTATTGGACTTACAAAACAATTAAATAACTATTTAATATAAAAATATTCAATTCAATAATTCATCATTTGATCTCAATCAATTTTTTCCTATTAAGAGCCTACGAAGCCTTAAACATGCTTTGGGAGTGGTTTGGGACTAAACCGATAACTCAGGAAATTTTCAACACTTAACAAATTTTTCTTCAAATCAGGGGACACACGCCCGTGTGGCCAGGCCATGTGTCTCACACGGCCACCAGACACGCCCGTGTCACAGGCCGTGTGAAAATAGGCGGCACATACTAACTAGGGTCACACGGCCAACCACAAGCCCATGTGTCTAGCCCGTGTGCCCTTCGAAGTGGCCACACATGCCCGTGTGCCAGACCGTGTGTTAGGCTGTGCCAATCCTGTAGGGTATACTGACTTATCCAACATGGCCAAGTCACACGCCCGTGTGCCATTTAGGGGGTATACTGACTTGTGCCACACGGCCAATCACATGACCGTGTGTGAGGCCATGTGGAGTATACTGACTTCATTTCAATTTCCACACCAGGGGACACACGGAATAGGCTATTTACCAAGCCATTTTGCCACCCAATTTGCACATACCTAAACCAACTCAAATGGTACCAATCCATAGCACAAATAACATTCCAATTCATCCATAATCAAGCCTAATTTATACCATTCTCACTACCAACAATCAACATGCTTATAACCTCAAACCTTACTCCATCAAAACATACCAATTAAACTAACTCTACCTTTACTAAACATACATTATTTTGAACCAATTCACAAACATAAATCACATCTAATATCAAAAATATATTCACATATATGCACATAACCAAAATTCACCAAATTAAGCCAACTCTCATGGCTATTTTTACAACTCAAAACATATACATTTATAATGCCAATTATTTTGGCCAACATCATTACCAAAACATAATAAACATGACTCAAACTCCTATACATGCCATATACTTAAAACATAGTTTCAAAAGTACCAAAGAGTCAGTGGATAGTGTGGTGAAGTCTCCGACGATCCCCGAATCCGAGATAGCTTTAAAATCACTATAAAACATGGAAAAGTAACAAAGTAAGCTATATAGCTTAGTAAGCTCATATGTTAACAATGAGAAACTAACATCATTCATTAAACATTCATATAATGGAAAACAATGAACAACAATTCTATTAAATTTTTAAGCTATCAAATGATCATCCATATGCTTACCAAGAAACTTATCAATTTCATAGCTTTCAATATTCAATTCATTTCCGTATGTACCTGTACCATATCGTACTAATCTCATACTCAATCATATCCTTCATTTACCCATTGAACCATTCGAAATAGAAGTCGGATACTTAAGGTCTCACTCGATAAGTACCTATATCATGGCCCATAGCCAAATCAAGGTAACTTATCTGAAATTCTGATATCATGGCCCGAAGCCAAATCAGCCGATATGCATGGCTCAAAGCCAAATCGGTTTATCTCACACACAGAGTGCTAAATCATGGCCCAAAGCCAACGCAAGTATACCTAATGACATTTCACTAGCATCCTAAACTATTCCTAAGGTTCAACCGAAATTTCAACTTTCAAATCTTTATCGAATCATTTTCAAACTTGTACGTAATCACATAAACACAATTCATGCTATATCGAAGCAAATAAAAATACATTTGAAATGAATTTATAACATACAAACTTACCTCGGATGTTAAAACGGCGAATCGAGTCGACTAATCAATAACTTTCATTTTTCCCCAATCTAGATCTGAATTCTGGTTTTCTTGATCTGAATGTATTCAAAATTAACTTATTCAATCATCTATTCATTCAATTTAGTCCAAAACATACTTTAAAAAACATTTACACTTTTGCCCCACATATTTCACATTTTTCACAATTTAGTCCTTATTGCATAAAATCACAAATTAGTGAAATTCCAATTATACCCATGCTAACTGAATTACTATTATGCCCCTAGAAGCCCATATTTTTCATTTATTTCACATTTTAACCACTAACTTTAGACATTTCTCAATTTAATCCTTATTTTGTATTTTCACTCAAAATCCCTTTACAAAACTTGTTTAACTATTAAGAACTAATCAAAATCTATCATTAAACATCAAAACTCATACATATTCATCAATGGAAACATTCACAATCTTTGAAAATTTTGCAAATTAGTCCCTGGGCTAGCTAGTACTAGTTGCAACGATCTCAAAAACGTAAAAATCATTAAAAAGGGGACAAAAATGGACTTATAATTGAACTAGAGAGCTTGGCCAAATGAAAACCCTAAAAATGGTGTATTTTCCTCTTCAATTTCGATAATGGAAGATGAATGAAGATGGAGAAATGTTTTTTTTTTACTAATATTAACCTTTAATTACTAATTTACCTTTTTAACCTTAATTATAATATATTAATAAAACCTAAATGATGTCCAAGATTGTCCCCTCAAGCTATTAATGGTCTAATTACAACATAAGGACCTCCACTTTAATGTTCCATAGCTATTTGACACCTTTAGCTATTAGAACACTATTTTTGCACTTTACGCAATTTAGTCCTTTTTATCAAATTGACCATTCAAACGATAAAATTTCTTAACGAAATTTTCACACAATCACTCAATCATGCTGTAAACATTAAAATAATAATAAAATAAATATTTTGAATTCGTATTTGTGGTCCCAAAACCACTGTTTTGATTTGACTAAAAACGGGCTATTACATAAATCCCTTGAATGTGTGCTCAAATGGAATGGTTAGTTAGGTATGAATTGGAGTTGAAATGGCTTGAATTTAGGGTCAATTTTTGGAGCACACGGCCGTGTGACACACATGGCATGGCTACACAGCCGTGTGTCATTTGTAAAATCCTAGTATTTTAAGTCAGTGAGTTACATGGCCTAGCACATGGCCTGCGACACGACAGTGTGTGGCAAGTCAGAGAGTTACACAACTTGGCACATGACCTGTGACATGGCCGTGTGACCCTACTCAGTGAGTTACACGGGTAATGACACGGGCTGAGACAACTGTGTGACCCCCGTTTCCAAATTTTGTAAAATTTTCCCAAATCTTCTGTTTTGTTTCAAATTAGTTCCGAATTGCTTCTATGCTATTTTTAGGGCCTCGAAGGCTCGAGTTAGAGACAAAATGCATATGATTAATTGGTTTTTAATAAGATTAATTTATTTAATGTTATGGTGTTAATTTTTTTTTGATTGATTGGTAATACTCTATA
Organism: Gossypium sturtianum; assembly: GCA_025698515.1. Lineage (NCBI taxonomy): Eukaryota > Viridiplantae > Streptophyta > Magnoliopsida > Malvales > Malvaceae > Gossypium > Gossypium sturtianum. Next base: position 61,318,015 of record CM046948.1, read on the forward strand.
ACCCTAATCCAGCGACGGAGACGGGTTAGGGGTGTTACATTTAGTGGTATTAGAGCTATGGTTTAGTCGGTTCTCGGACTGAACGTAGCATGTATGGAGTCTGGAAATATATGTCATTATATAACCTGTGATAATTTGATATCTCCTAACTCAAATTGAACTATGTTTTCATATAGATGAAAGATGTCATCCAATCGAGTTGATTCCGATGATCTTGAAAGTAATGTGTAAGCCTTTGTATACGGAGCAGCTAGCAGTGGGCCCGTAGCTCAGGGCCGGGGAAGTGAGGCGAAAGAAGCCTTCTTTCAAATGATGTCTGAATGGTTCTTTGAGTTCGTTAGAACGAACCCGATGGCTCAACGACCTCCACCCCCTCACGTACCCCAACCTGTCCCTATTATTCCTCAAGGTTTGGAACAAGTACGTGTAAGCAAGCCTCTGGTTGATAAAATTTACTAGTATGGGGCCAAAGAGTTTTGTGGAACGGTTGAAGATGACCCTAAAAAAGCTAAATTTTTGTTAGAAAATATTGTGAAGGTTTTTGATGGATTATCTTGTGCTCACGTTGAATGTTTAAAATGTGCAGTATCTCTGTTGAAAGACTTAGCATATCAATGGTGGAATACTAAGGATCGTGTGAATTGGGATTTCTTTCAGACAGAATTTAGGAAGAAATATGTTAGTCAGTGGTATATTGACAAGAAGAGGAAAGAGTTCCTTGAGTTAAAACAGGGTCGTATGACTGTAGCCGAGTATGAAAGAGAATTCGTGTGACTCAGCAAGTATGCTTGGGAATGTATACCATCAGAGGCTATTATGAGCACATGGTTTGAAGACGGTTTAAATGAAGATATCAAATTGTTAGTAGGGATTCTAGAATTGAAAGAATTCATGGTTTTGGTGGATCAAGCACATAAAGTAGAAGAACTTTTTAAAGCTAAAAGAAAGGAAGATTCCAAGGCTTGTGACACTGGTAAACGACTTATGGGAAAGTCATTTTCATCTCCATTGAACATCAGCTTCAGTAGGATTCTCAGGGAGAGATAAAGGGAAGCAACATTCAAATTTGAGACCTCATGCTACTTCTGTAGCGAGTGTGGGTAGTGTTCAAAATAATAAACCTGAATGTTAGTAGTGCAATAAATGTCATTTTGGAGAATGCAGATTGAGAGATGGATCGTGCTTTAAATGTGTTTCTTATGACCATTTTCTTCGAGACTGACCTGAAAGATCTGATAGGGAGAAAGCTCAGAGCACTCGTTTGAGTAACACGGCTGCGAGAGGGAGAGCATCTAGAAATAGTGGAAATGCAGGTAATAGTCAAAGTGGAACGAAAGATTCTACGATTAGATCTGAGGCTCGGGCACCGGCTAGGGCATATGCAATTCGAGCTCGTGAGGAAGCTTCAACACCTAATGTGATTATTGGTACATTTTCTATCTTTGATACTAATGTTAATGCTTTGATTGACTCGGGTTCAACACACTCATATATATGCACAACCTTAGTGTCGGATAAGAAAATACCTTATGAGTCAACTGAATTTGTGATTAAAGTAACGAATCCTTTAGGCCAGTATGTGTTAGTTGATAAAGTTTGTAGAAACTGTCCTTTGATGATTCAGGATTGCAACTTTCCAATTAATTTGATGCTATTATCATTTGATGTATTCGATGTGATTCTTGGTATGGATTGGTTAACTCTGCATAATACAGTTGTGAATTGTAGACGAAAGAAAATTTTGTTGAAATGTCAGATTGGTGATAGAGTTAGGGTTGGATCTGATAGATTTGATAGTGCAACTAATATTATTTCAGCTATGTCGGCTCAAAAATTTGTCAGAAAGGGCTGTGAGGCATATCTAACTTATATATTTGATTCCAGGGCTTCAGGATTGAAATTAGAGTTAGTACCGACTATTTGTGAATTTTTGGATGTGTTCTCAAAAGAGTTACTAGGGTTACCGCCAGTCAGAGAGGTTGAATTTGCTATTGAATTAGTACCGGGAACTTCTTTGATATCGATAGCTCCTTATAAAATGGTGCCTAAAGAATTGAAAGAGTTTAAAGCACAGTTGCAAGAGTTGACAGACAGAGGTTTTATTCGGCCCAGTTTTTCTCTTTGTGGTGCTCTTGTATTGTTTGTTAAGAAAAAGGACGGGTCAATGCGGTTATGTATCGACTATAGGTAGCTTAACAAAGTCATGATAAAAAACAAGTATCCTTTACCACGTACGATGATTTATTTGATCAGTTGAAAGGTGTGATAGTATTTTCAAAGATTGAACTCCGTTCTGGATATTATCAGTTACGGGTTAATGATTCGGATGTGTTGAAGACTTCTTTTGGAACCAGGTACGGACATTATGAATTTTTAGTTATGCCGTTTGGTTTAACCAATTGCACCTACTGTGTTTACGGATTTGATGAACAAAATATTCCGGCCATATCTAGATAGATTTGTAGTTATGTTTATTAATGATATTCTTATTTGTTCTCGAAATGCAATTGAGCATTTGAGAAGAATTTTTCAGATTTTGCACAATAAACAGTTGTTTGCTAAATTTAGCAAGTGTGAATTCTGGCTCTGAGAAGTTGGATTTTTGGGACACGCTGTATCGAAAGATGATATTAGAGTTGATTCGAGTAAATTATCAGCTACAGTAGACTGGAAACCTCTGAGAAATGTTTCAGAAATTAAAAGTTTTCTGGGTTTAGACGTTTATTATCGGAGATTTGTTAAAGGATTTTCGATGATTGCTACGTCGTTGATGAAACTGATCCAGAAAGATGTCAAGTTTGAATAGTCCGAAAAGTGTCAGTAAAGTTTTGATCAGGTGAAAGTTGTTTTGACCGAAGCCTCTGTGTTAGTTTAGCAAGAGTCTGGTAAGGAATTTGTGATTTATAGTGATGCTTCACTGAATGGTTTAGGCCGTGTTTTGGTGCAAGAAGGCAAAGTGGTAGCTTATGCTTCCCGTCAGTTGAAACTGTAACACCCCTTACCCGTATTCAACGCCGAAACCGGGCACGAGGCGTTACCGTATAAAAATCCTCAAGATCGCCACTTAGGCACGACATGACCACTCTCTTTGGCCATCACAACAACCCCAATCCCGACTTACGAGGCCTCTCTCAAACACACGAGGGCTCTCGAGACCATATCAAAAACTCTTACGATCTTAAAATTTTTCCATCTATATAGGGCTCACACGCCCGTGTAAGATTTGGCACGCCTGTGGATGTCACACACGCCCAAGGTCACTACCCGTGCATGAAAACTCAAGCATTCTGCCAATGCCCCACGATTAGGGAACACGCCCGTGCCCTCCACCCGTGGTGCACACTGACTACCTTAACACGGCCTAGAGTCTAGACACACGCCCGTGTGGCTAGCCCGTGGCCAACACTGATTAACACACACGTTCTAGGCACACGCCCGTGTGACTAGTCCGTGGTCTATTCTGACTTAAAATACTAACATGCAGGGGACACATGGCCAAGTCACACGCCCATAGGCTGACCGTGTGTCACACATGGCCTAGACACACGCCCGTGTGTCTACCCACATGGACAAGAACAAAGCTATTTGCCAAGTTCTTTTCACCATTCTAGCATACACAATCATGAACTCATTCAACACATCCATAATCAACTCAAAATCTTACAATCTCACTTAGATAACTACATCTTTTCATATAATAAAGTGCCAACAACTATGGCATTATACAAAATAGATTATCCATCTAAAGGCCAGCACATCATAGCCATATACAACAAAATTCACTAACTTGTCTAGCCCCTATACATGCCATATACAAAACATTGAGTCTCATGTGCTAGAGTGTGCTGATAGTGTGGGCGATCTTCCAATTAATCCTCGTATCTCGATTCAACACTTTTGTTCTATAAGACAAGGGAAAAGAAAGGGAGTAAGCTTTGAGCTTAGTAAGTTTACACATAAACAATTAAGCAACATAGTATAAGCTAAACAACAATTAGCATTATACTAACATATAATGTACAACTATGCTTACTCTTTCTATCCCTTACCACATTTCCAACACATCATAAGTCACTTACTCGTAACCACTGACATGCACCCCTGCATTCAATATCACATTTACACAATATACAACACATCATTATTTCTCGATAATACATCCACACAGCTAATCCACACAACTAATCCACACAGCTAATGTCTCGGTGGTTTCGCACTTAGCCCACCACAATCAATTAATAAGGTAGTATCGCACTTAGCCTACCATAAAGGTAATCGTAGTGGTTTTGCACATAGCCCACTAGACAATATACCTAACGATAGCATCGCACATAGCCAGCTCATCGTCGATATGTATTAGAATGGTATCGCACTTAGCGCATCTTTTAGCATTATCACTACACATTCACATATCTATTTACATTCATTCCACTTAAAACACATAGGTTCTCAATCATTCTCAACCATGCTATACACTAGCTAGCATTGACAAATTGTAAGTATGAATGCATTGTTTATGCATGGACTTACCTCGATACTCAAAAGTATAGAAACGTGCAATTTAGTCCACCACTTTGCTCTTGCCTCGGTTTCGATCCGGGCTTTGTCTTTCTTGATTAGCAAGCTTGAAATTTTTGAAGAACCCTAACAATGGCTCTCTCAAATTTTCGGCAGCCTTGGAGAAGAAGATGAATGAATTTTGTTATCTTTTCTCCTATTTTAATCACTTAATTGTTAAATGACCAAAATGCCCTTTTTGATAAACTTTCTATTTTAACTCATCCATGCCCAATTTTGTCCAAAAATTAGAAATTGGGAAAATTGCTATTTAAGGACCTCTAATTAATATTCTAAAGCTATTTCACACAAATAGATTCTAGAATCTCACATTTTGCAACTTTTTCAATTTAGTCCTTTTGGACAATTTAACCGCAATTTCACAAAATTACTTCATGAAACTTTCACACTAGCATGCATACGTAGCATAAACCTCAAAAACTCATTCATAAACCTTGGATTTTTGGTCTCGCACCACTATTCAGACTAGGCCCTAAATCGGGATGTTACAGAAACTGCACGAAAAAAATTACCCGACTCATGATTTAGGGCTTGCGGCTATTGTGTTTGCTTTAAAGATCTGGTGACACTATTTGTACGGAGAAAAATGTCATATCTTCATGGATCACAAAAGCCTGAAGTATCTGATGTCACAAAAAGAATTGAAGTTGAGAAAATGTAGATGGTTAGAACTGTTAAAGGATTATGATTTGATCATCGATTATCATCCGGGAAAAGCTAATGTTATCATTGATGGTTTAAGTAGAAAATCCTTGTTTGCTTTGCGAGCCTTGAATACTCGGTTGACGTTGATTGATGATGGTTCTATTGTAGCATAATTAAAAGCTAAACCGACGTTTCTGTAATAGATTTGTAAAGCTTAGAAAACTGACTCCCAGTTGATTGCTAAACGGGAACAAATTGAGTCAACATCCATTTTAGAATTTCATGTTAGTTCTGATGGTAGTTTGTATTTCCGAAATAGAATGTGTGTTCCAAGGAATTCTGATGTCATTGAAAATATTTTACAGAAAGCTCATAGTAGTAAATTTTTGATATACCCTGGTAGTAAAAAAACGTACGGTGATTTGAAACAGATATACTGGTGGCTAGGTATGAAACGAGAGATTTCATAGTTTGTATCAAAATGTTTAATTTGTCAGCAAGTCAAAGTCGAGCATCAGGTACCTTTTGGACTATTACAGCTTATGATGATTCCAGAGTGGAAATGGGAACAGGTTACGATGGATTTTGTATCAGGATTGCCTTTGTCCTTGCGAAAGAAAGATGCTATCTGGGTTATTGTGGATCATTTGACTAAATCTGCACATTTCATTCTGGTACATACGGATTACTCACTTGAGAAGTTAGCAGAATTGTACGTTTTTGAGATTGTTAGGCTGCATGGTGTACCGGTGTCTATTATCTCTGACAGATATCCATGGTTCACTTCTTGATTTTGGAGTAAATTACATGAAGCTCTAGGTACTCGACTGCATATCAGTACAACATTTCATCCACAGACCGATGGTCGGTCTGAGCGAGTGATACAAGTACTCAAAGATATGCTCCGTTGTTGTATTTTAGAGTTCGAGGGTAGCTGGGAGAAATTTCTTCCGTTAATTGAATTTACCTATAATAATAGTTATCAGGCGAGTATTAAAACGACATCGTATAAAGCTTTGTATGGTCAAAAATGTCAAACTCCATTATACTGGACTAAACTGAGTGAGAAAAAGCTATTCGGTGTTGATTTGATTCGAGAAACTAAAAAAATGTCAAAGTAATACATGATAGTTTTAAAGCTACTTCTGATTGTCAGAAATCATATGCGGATTTGAAAAGAAAAGACATTGAATTTCAAGTTGGCGATAGAGTGTTTTTAAAAGTATCGCCTTGGAGAAAAGTTCTTCATTTTGGCTGAAAAGGACAACTTAGTCCACGATTCATCAAGCCGTATAAGATCATCAAAAGGATTGTGCCAGTGGCTTATTGTTTGGCTTTACCGTCAGAGTTAGAGAAAATACATAATGTATTTCATGTGTCGATATTATGGAAGTATCGATTGGACCCTTCACATGTAATTTCACCTGTTGATGTTGAGATTCAGCCAAATATGTCATACTATGAAGAAGCAATAAGAATTTCAGCTTGGGAAGTTAAAGAGTTAAGGAATAAATGTATAGCTTTAGTTAAGGTTCTTTGGAAACATCATGGAGTCGAGGAAACTACCTAGGAACCGAAAGAAGCTATGAAAGTGCAATACCCAAACCTATTTTCTAGTAAGAATTTCGGGGACAAAAATTCCTTTAGGGGGAAGAGTTGTAACAGTTTATTTTTAGTGGTGTCAAAAATAGTGGTTCTAGGACCACAATTCCGATGAGTGAGTTATTATTTTAATATTTATTTAATGCCTATAAGATTATATTAAGGTTGTATTAAAGTTTCATTAAGAAATTTTGAAGTTTAATTAGTTAATTAAGTAAAAAGGACTAAATCGTAAAAGATGTAAAAGTTGAAATCTATTAGTTAAAAGGAATAAATTTCCATGGAAAGGAAATCTAAAGGATCTAGATAGTAATTATACTATTCTTAATGTTAGTGGACATTTATGGGTAAGATTTTGTTAATTTTTTAGTTAATAACCAATGTTAAAATGGTAATTTCATAAATAAACTTAAACTAAAATAATAAAAAATTGATATCATCTTCCTCACTTAGTTTCTCCGCCAAAAAATGAAGAAGGACATAACCATTTTTAAGGTTTTAAGATTCGATCAACATAGGTGCTTGCATGGTATGTGATTTCAATCCCGTTTTTAATGATTTTTTTAAGTTTTTGAGTTCGTTTTAGCATAGTCTAGCTAGCCCAGAGGTTAATTTGCAAAATTGTTAAAGGTTGAGGGACTTGCCATGGTTGTTTTTGAATAGGTTTTGAGGTTATTTGATAGATTATTAATCTTGGTTGTAAAATAAACATTTTTTGTTAAGTGATTTTTGATGAAATTGCTTTTAGGGATTTATTTGTGAAAATAGTAAGATTTGAAGGTAAATTTACGAAAAAATGATTTAAGTGGGTTGGTATGAGTCCCTATGAAATTCGGCTAGCTTGTATGGAGGATTAAAATGGTTAAATTTCAAACTATGAGCTTAGGGACTAAATTGTGAAAAGCTAAAATGTTATAGGTAATTTCATAATTTTACATAAATATGAATTATGGATTAAATTGAATAATAGAAGTACTTAATTGAATAAAATTATCTATTTAGATCAAGATAAACAACATCTGGACTTAAATCGAGAAAAGTCTAAAGCTTTGGATTAGTTTCGGATTCTACTTCTACGACCCTAGTTATCAAGGTAAGTTCGTAAGAATTATGATTGTATTAATATTAGCTAAATTGATTATTTTCTAGGTTGCATTAATATAACAGACGTGTAATTGTATATGTATAGATGTATGAGTAATTGACGGATAATGAATCCCATTTGAACCTTAAGAATTCCTAGGATACGAATGACATGTCATTAGGGATTTCATGTTTCGGGTACTGGTCTTGAATGTTCTACCGATGGCTAAGGTCTTGCATTTGTTGCGGATTCTCCACAGCTCGTGTAAGCAAGCATTGTGTAGCTAACATTCCGACCCACAGCTCGTGTGAGCACTATTGAAAATGAAAGGTTACTGTTATATGGAAAGACACACTATGTGTGTGAGTTGTAACACCCCTAACCCGTATTCGTGGCTGGATTAAGGTTACGAGCATTACCGTACAATCGAAAAAATTGAAACTTAACTTCATTCAATAACATAAACAATTCATAAACCAACCATATACATACACACCGTCCTTAAATCAAGCTCTTGAGGCCCTAAAAATACCTTAAAAATAAATCAGGACCCATTTGTAATCATTTGAAAACTCTAGGAAATATCACAAAATTTTGGAAACAGGTGTCACCCGGTCGTGTGGCCAGGCCGTGTGCCTCACACGGCTGAGACACACGCCTGTGTCTTAGGCCGTGTAACCTTCGAACTAGGGACAGACAATCGTGTCCCAGCCAGTGTCCTCACCCGTGTAACTCTCTGAATAGGGTCACACGACCGTGTCACACGTCCATGTGCCAGGCCGTGTAACTATCTGAGTTTCCCTCCACGTTCGTGTGCCAAGCCGTGTGCTAGGCTGTGTAAGTCACTGACTTTCATACAAAGGAACTCTTAGATGACACACGGCTGAGTCACACGCCCGTGTCTCACGCCGTGTGGATCCAAATTTTCCTAAAATCAAGTCATTACTAATACCATTTCATGCATAAACATTTAGCTCTTTTGTAAACATATTCAAGGCACCAAAATCCTATCAAAACATACATATAATTCCCATTTCAAGAATCCTAATTCAACTAATCAATATGGCTTTTAAAGGCACCTCAAATGCATTCATCAACATTTACCTAAACATGTCAATTTTACCAAATTTCAAACATCAAATTCTAGTTCAATACTTTCCAAAACATGTCATAACTTGACCATAATCATACCAATTCAAAACATGCCATATGAGCCACTCAAAACATGCATAATATGATAGCCAAAATGACACAATATAGCGAGGCATCAAACGGTACAAACAAAGTTAACTTACACAACTTATACATGCCAATTCACCAACTAAACATTCAACCAAATGCCATTACAATTCATCCTATACATGCCATTATAACCTTGGCCAAAACATTCAACCAAATGCCATTACAATTCATCCTATACATGCCATTATAACCTTGGCCAAAACATTCAAAGACTACCGGTATTTATGCTGGATAGTGTGATAGATCTCCGACGAGCTTCCAAACCAAATGAGCTTCCGATAAACTAAAAAGAAACATAGGAAAGAAATTACGTAAGTAATTGATGCCTAGTAAGTTTGTAGAAAAAGAACATAACTTACCATTTCATTTACATAATATAAAGTAATAGTACATTAAAATCCAAACCATAAGCTTGGTACAAGCCTAAACATCACCATCAATATACAAGTTAGCACATTTATACATAACTCAATTGAACAAACCATATGATAAGTCATTTTCCATATGAAATGAATCATTTGATTCATGCATTCTTTACATAAGCTTATGCATAATTCCATTAGAAAACTTATTATTTCAATACCTTTTCTTGCCCGTTGAACCATCTTGGGTTTCTTCGGATATTCGGGAAAGCTCACACAAAGTGTGCCTTTACATATAATCGTAACATTTCTTTTACATCATTGCTCACACGAACTATGAAATGGGTCTGCTCACACGAGCTGTGGGTTGAAATGTAAGCTATACGATGCTACTCACATGAGCTGTGGAGTATCCGCAACAAATGCAGGACCTCAGCCATTGGTAGGACATTCATGACCAACACCCGAAACATGAAATCCCTAATGACATGTCATTTGTATCCTACAAATTCCTAAGGTTCAACGGGAACTCGATAACCGTCATAGCATTGATTTTTTTATACATCATTCAAACACATTATAAATAACATAATAACACACAATTTAAATAACATGAACATAACAACCGTTCATACGAACTTACTTCGATTATTAAGGGCGTATAAGTTAAATCGAGCTATTTTGAAGCTTTTTCTTTGCCTCAATCTAGGTCCATACGTGGTTTATCTTGATCTAAATAGACAATTTCAATCCATTTAATACTTATAGTATTCAATTTAATCCACATTTCATCATTATCTAAAATTACCATTTTGCCCTTAATGTTTTAACTTTTTCACAATTTAGTCCTTAAGCTTATAACTTAAAATCTAACCATTTTAATCTCAATCCATGTTAAAAAAATATGCAAGGGACCTTGAAACAACCCATGCTAATCATCAATTTACATTAAAACCCTAAAATTTATACCTTTAACAATTTAGTCCCTAATTCCAAATTTCATAAAAAATCTATTTACAAAACTTGTTTATTTTTCAACAAAGATTCATAATCTATCATTTAACATCAAAATTCATTCAAGAACATTCATGGCAAGTCCCTCAACCTTTAACAATTTTGCAATATAATCCCTGGGCTAGCTAGATTAAGCTAAAACAATCTCAAAAATATAAAAATCATTAAAAACTGGTAAAAAAATCACTTACATGCAAGGTTATAGTGCTAGCAAAAACTTAAAGCTCAAAAATGCCTATCCTCCTTCAATTTTCGATGATGAATTTGTTTTAGGAAGATGATACCATCTTTTACTTAGTTTAATTTAAGATTTTATTTATTAAGTTACCATTTTAACCTTGTTTATTAATTAAACAAAACATCAAACTCATGCCCATCTTTGTCCACTAACATTATGAATGGTACAATTACCATTTAAGTCCATTAGATTTCCTTTCCATAGTCTTTTATTCCCTTTAGCTAATAAAAGTCTTTTATTCCCTTTAGTTAATAGAACTCAACTTTTACCCTCTTTACGATTTAATCATTTTTATTTAATTAACTATATAAACTTCAAATTTTTTTTAATGAAATTTTAATACGACCTTACTATAATCTCATAGACATTAAAATAATAATAAAATTATAATTCACTCATCAAATTTGTGGTCCCGAAACCACTTTTCTGATATCACTGAAAACGGGCTGTTACAACTCTCCCCCCATAAGGAATTTTCGTCCCTAAAAATCTTACCAGAGAATAGATTCCGGTATTGCACTTTCATATCTTCTTCCAGTTCCCAGGTAGCCTCTTCTATTCTGTGTCGTTTCCAGAGAACTTTAACTAAAGCTATACTTTTATTTCTCAATTTTTTAACTTTCTGAGCTAGAATTCTGATCGGTTCTTCACTGTACGTCATATCTGGTTGAATTTCAACATCTACAGGTGAAATCACATGTGAAGGATCTGATCGATACCGTTGTACCATTAATACATGGAATACATTATGAATTTTTTCTAAGTCTAATGGCAAAGCCAATCGATAAGCTACTAGCCCAATCCTCTCAATGATCTCATATGGCCCGATAAATCGTGGACTAAGCTTTTCTTTTTGGCCAAATCGGAGAACTTTCTTCCAAGGCGATACTTTCAGAACTATTTTGTCGCAGACTTGAAAGTCTATATCTTTTCTTTTCAAATCTGCGTAAGATTTCTGACGATCAGAAGCTACTTTCAAACTGTCACGAATCACTTTGATTTTTTCTTCAGTTTCTCTAATCAAATCAACACCAAATAACTTTTTCTCACTCATCTCGGTCCAGTATAGTGGCGTTTGACATTTTCGACCATAGAAAGCTTCGTACAGGGTAATTTTAATACTCACTTGATAGCTGTTATTGTATGCATATTTGACCAACGACAGAAATTTCTCCCAATTACATACTAACTCTAAAACACAACAATGAAACATATCTTTGAGTACCTGAATTACTCGCTCAGACTAACAATCGGTCTATAGATGAAATGATGTGCTAAAATGCATTCGAGTATCCATAGCTTCATGTAAATTGCACCAGAATCGAGACATAAACCGTGGATCCCTATTAGAGATAATAGAAACTAGCACACCTTGCAGTCTAACAATCTCAAAAACATACAATTTTGCCAATTTCTCAAGTGAAAAATTCGTACGCACTGGAATGAAATGCGTAAATTTCGTCAAGCGATCTACAATAGCCCATACAACATCTTTCTTTCCTGAAGATATAGGCAATCCCAATGCAAAATCCATCGTAACACGTTCCCATTTCCACTATGTAATCATCACATGTTGTAATAAACCAGAAGGTACCTGATGTTCAGCTTTAACTTGCTGACAGATTAAACATTTTAATACTGTAACACCCCTCACCCGTATTCAACACCGGAATAGGGTTACGGAGCATTACCAGACTTACAAAACAATTAAACAACTATTTAACATACATTTTCTCAATTCAATCATTCATCATTTAATCTCAATAAATTTGTCCATATTAAGAGCCTACGAGGCCTTAAACATGCTTTATAAATAGTTCGATACTAAATCGATAACTCGGGAAATTTTTAAACACTTAGTAAATTTTGCTTCAAATAGGGAACACACACCCGTGTGGCCAGGCCGTTTGTCTCACACGGCCACGAGACACGCCCGTGTCACAGGCCGTGTGAAAACAGGGGGTACATGCTGACTTGGGTCACACGGCCAACCACACGCCCGTGTGTCTAGCCCGTGTACCCTTCGAAGTGGCCACACACGCCTGTGTGCCAGGCCATGTGTGAGGCCGTGCCAAACCTTTAGGGTATACTGACTTATGCAACACGACCAAGTCACACGCCCGTGTGCTAGGCCGTGTGCCAATTAGGGGGGTATACTGACTTGTACAACACGGCCGATCACACGCCCCTGTGTGAGACCGTGTGGAGCATACTAACTTCACTTCAATTTCAATACCAGGGGACACACGACCGTGTAACTTGATCGTGTATCACACACGGCTGAGACACACGCCCGCGTCTCTTCCCGTGTGGACAAAAATAGGCTATTTACGAAGCCATTTTGCCACTCGTTTTGCATATACCTATACACACCCAAATGTTACCAAATCATAGCATAAATACCATTCAATTCAGCCACATTCAAGACTAATCCATACCATTTTCAATACCAACATTCAACATGCTTATAACTCAAGTTTAACTCAACCAAAACCTACTCAAATACAAATACCAATCAAGTAGTTTAACCATTACCTAACATACCCCATTTTTGTACCAATTCGCAAGCAAGATACAAATTGCACAAACTTCATAATATGGTCATTCACATATCCATCCAAAGAACTCAAATATCAACATATATGCACATATAAGCAGATAACCAAATTCACTAAAATTAAGCCAACTCTCATGGCTATATTTACAACTCAAAATATAAACATTTACAATGCCAATTCATTTGGCAAACATCATTACCAAAACAAAATCAACAAGACTCAAATACCTATACATGCCATATACTTAAAACATAGTTTCAAAAGTACCAAAGAGTCAGTGGATAGTGCGATGAAGTCTCCGACGATCCCCGAATCTGAGCTAGCTTTGAAATCACTATAAAACATGGAAAAACAAAAAAGTAAGCCATATAGCTTAGTAAGCTCGTATGTTAACAATGAATAACAATCATCATTCATTAAACATTCATATAATGAAAAACAATGAACAAAAATTCTATTAAATCTCAAGCTATCAAATGATCATTCATATAACTTACCAAGAAGCTCATCAATTTCATAATTTTCAATACTCAATTCATTTCCGTACGTAGCTGTACTATCTCGTACCAATCTTATATCCAACCACTTTCTTCTTTTACCCGTTGAACCATTCAGAATAGAAGTCGGATACTCATGGTCTCACTCGATAAGTACCTATACCATGGCCTGTAGACAAATCAAGGTAACTTATCTAAAATTCTGATATCATGGCCCAAAGCCAAAGCAGCCGATATGCATGGCCCGAAGCCAAATTGGTTTATCTCGAACAGATAGTGCTAAATCATGGCCCAAAGCTAACTCAAGTATACCTAATGACATGTCACTAGCATCCTAAACTATTCCTAAGGTTCAATCGGGTTTCCAACTATCGAATCTTCATCGAATCATTTCTGAACTCATACGTAACCACATAAACAAAATTCATGCTATATCGAAGCATATAAAATACATTTGAAATGAATTTATAACATACAAACTTACCTCAGATGTTAAAACGGTGAATCGAGTCGATTGGTAGATAACTTTATCTTTTCCCCGATCCAAGTCCGTATTTCACTTTTCTTGATCTAAATATATTCAAAATTAACTTATTTAATCATCTATTCATTCAATTTAGTCCAAAACACTCTTTAAGGCCTATTTACACTTTTTCCCCTAAACTTTTACATTTTCACAATTTAGTCATTATTACGCAAAATCACAAATTCATGAAATTCCTTTAATACCCATTATAACCGAATTTTTATAAGACCACTAGCAGCCCATATTTATCACTTTTTCACCCATTTAACCACTAACTTTACATATTTCTCAATTTAACCCCTATTTTGCATTTTCTCTAAAATTCACTTTACAAAACTTGTGTGTCTAACAAAAAGATTTCATATTTCATCATCAAACATCAAAGAACACATATATTCATTAATGGCAACTTTCAAAATCTTTAACAGTTTTGCAAATTAGTCTCTGGGCTGGCTAGTACTGGCTGCTACGATCTCAAAAACATAGAAATCGTTAAAAACGGGACAAAAATCGTACCTTAATGAGCTAGGAAAGCTTGGCCAAAACTCATTCCCTAACTATGGCTATTTTCTTTCTCAAATTGGGTTAAGAAGAACAATAAGGATGATATCCATTTGTTTTTAATTATTAACATTTAATTAATCATTTTACCATTTTAACCTTTAATAATAACCTTTACTATCATCCATTTAATGTCCAATATTGTCCACTTACTATTATAATGGACTAATTACAACATAAGGACCTCTAAATTAATATTCCATAGCTATTAGATACCTTTAGCTAATAGAACTCCACTTTTACACTTTACACGATTTAGTCCTTTTTATCAAATTAACCAATCAAACGATAAAATTTCTTAACGAAAATTTCACACAAACATATTATCATACTGTAGACATTAAAATAATAATAAAATAAATATTTTGACTTCGGATTTGTGGTCCCAAAACCACTGTTCTGATTTGACCAAAAACAGGCTATTACAACTCTCCCCTCTTAGGGATTTTTGTCCCCGAAAATCTTACTAGTGAAAAGGTTAGGGTACTATTTTCTCATAGCTCCCTCGGGTTCCCACGTAGCTTCCTCAATCCTGTGTTTATGCCAAAGAACCTTCACTAGGGCTATGCATTTATTTCTCAATTCTTTTATTTCACGAGATAAAATCTTGACCGGTTCTTCGCTATACGTCAAATCAGTCTGTATCTCAACATCTACCGGAGAAATCACATGTGACGGATCGGATCTGTATCGACGTAACATAGATACGTGAAACACATTATGGATCTTTTCTAACTCTGGTGGTAAGGCTAGTCGATATGCCACTGGCCCTATTTTTTCGATGATCTTGTACGGCCTAATGAAACGCGGACTCAACTTGCCTATCCGACCAAATCTAACAATTTTCTTCCACGGAGACACTTTCAAAAACACTTTGTCACCAATTTGAAATTCAATATCTTTTCGTTTCAAATCCGCGTACGATTTCTGACGATCTGAAGCTGCTTTTAAATAGTCGCGAATTATTTTCACTTTCTCTTCGGTTTCTTTAATCAAATCAACCCCTTGAATCTGTCTCTCGCTAAGTTTAGTCCAATACAATGGAGTTCGGCATTTACGACCATACAAAGCTTCGTACGGTGCCATATTTATGCTCGATTGAAAGCTGTTATTATATGCAAATTCAACCAGCGGCAAATATTTCTCCCAATGGCCTTCGAATTCTAAAACACAACATTGGAGCATATCTTCTAGAATCTGAATTACTCGCTCAAACTATCCGTCAGTTTGCGGATGAAAAGCTGTGCTAAAATTCAACTTTGTACCTAGAGCTTCTTGCAATTTCTTCCAAAACAGTGACATAAACCTCAAATCTCTATCCGAAATAATCGAAGTTGGTACCCTGTGCAATTTAAGAATCTTAGCAATGTATAATTCAACTAATCTATCAAGTGAATAATCAGTACGTACCAGAATAAAATGTGCTGATTTCGTCAGTCGATCAACGATAACCAAAATTGCATCTTTCTTTTTCAGATATTGGGGTAATCTCGATACGAAATCCATAATCACTCTATCCCATTTCCATTCCGGTATCATCACAGACTGAAGCAAACCTAAAGGTACTTGATGCTCGGCTTTCACTTGCTGACAAATTAAACACTTCGATACAAACTCTGAAATATCTTGTTTCATACCAAACCACCAATACGATTTCTTCAAATCATTATACATTTTAGTACTCCCAGGATGAACGGATAAACAACCACTATGTGCCTCGTATAAAATTTTTCGAATCAACTCCGGATTCATCGGTACACAAATTCTATCTCGAAACATCAAACAATCATCGGCTCCAATTTGGTACTTTGTATCACTAGTCGACTCGCATTGCACTTTTTTAGCTTGCAAATCACTATCACATTTCTAAGCTTCGCAAATTTGCTGAAGAAATACTGGTTTAGCTTTTAACTCAACTAAAATCGATCCGTCATCGGATAATGTCAACTGTGTATTCATTGCTCTCAAGGCAAACAATGATTTTCTACTCAAAGCATCCACAACCACATTTGCTTTCCCTGGGTGATAATCAATCACTAACTCGTAATCTTTTAATAACTCGAGCCATCTTCATTGTCGCAAATTCAAATCTTTCTAAGTCATAATATATTTTAAGCTTTTATGATCAGTAAAGATGTGGCATTTTTCACCGTACAAATGATGACGCCAAATTTTCAGTGCAAAAACTATAGCGGCCAACTCTAAATCATGCGTTGGATAATTCTTTTCGTGCGGTTTCAACTGTCTAGAAGCATAAGCTATCACTTTTCCTTCTTGCATCAATACGTAACCCAAACCATTCAATTACGCTTCGCTGTAAATCACAAATTCTTTACCCAATTCAGGTTTAACCAACACTGGTGCCTTAGTTAACAATGCTTTCAATTGATCAAAGCTTTGTTGACATTTCTCGGACCATTCAAACTTTACATCTTTCTGAAGCAATGTGGTCATCGATGTAGTAATCATCAAGAATCCTTTAACGAAGCGTCGATAGTAACTAGCCAATCTTAGAAAACTTCTAACCTCAGATACATTTCTAGGTGGTTTCCAGTCAATAACTTCAGATATCTTGCTCGGATCAACTCTTATACCTTCCGCAGAAACAATATGTCCCAAAAATCCAACTTCCCGGAGCCAAAACTCACATTTCCTGAATTTAGCATACAATTGCTTATCTCTCAAGGTCTGCAACACAATCCTCAAATGCTCGGCATGCTCAAACTCATCTCGTGAATAGATTAGAATATCGTCAATAAACACAACAACAAATCTGTCTAAATACGGTCTAAATATCCAATTCATCAAATCCATAAAAATGGCAGGAGCATTAGTTAATCCAAAAGGCATAACAAAGAATTCATAATGTCTATACCTCGTTCTAAATGTAGTTTTCGGCACATCTGAGTCTTTAACTCGTAACTGATAATAACCCGATCTCAAATCAATCTTTGAAAACACTGTTGCACCTTTCAACTGATCAAACAAATCGTCTATTCTTGGCAACGGATACTTATTCTTTATTGTAACTTTGTTGTGATGATGATAGTCAATACACATTCTCATTGATCCGTCTTTCTTCTTTACAAATAATACAGGCGCAACCCAGGGCGAAAAACTCGGTCGTACAAAACCTCTATCTGTTAATTCTTTCAACTAAGATTTCAACTCTTTTAATTCTATTGGAGCCATTCTGTACGGAGCTATCGATATCGGTGTTGTTCCCGGTACTAATTGAATACCAAATTCAACCTCTCTGATTGGTGGCAAACCTAGTAATTCTTCTGGAAATACATCCGAAAACTCACAAACAACAGGTACAGATTTAATCTTTGATTCAGACACCTTTGTATCTTGTATGTATGGAAGATATGCATCATAGCCCTTTTTCATACATTTCTGAGCTAACATAGACGATATCACAGTAGGTAATTCACTCGAATCATCAGACTCAATCCGAAGATTTTCACCATTCTAACATTTCAATTCGATAATCTTTCATCTACAATTTACAACTGCATCATGCATAGTTAGCCAGTCCATACCCAGAATCACATCAAACTCATCGAACAGTAAAAGCATCAAGTCAGCAGGAAAACAGTAACCCCGAGTCATCAAAGGACAATTCTGACAAATCTTATCAACTAAAACAGACTTGCCTAAGGGGTTCGATACTTTAATTACAAACTCTGTAGACTCGACATGTAAACTCTTTTTAGACACCAAGTTCATACATATATACGAATGAGTCGATCCAGGATCAATCAAAGCAACAACATTAGTGTCGTAAAGAGAAAATGTACCGGTAATAACATCTGGCGATGATGCCTCCTCTCGTAGCACCTCGGTTACCACTCGTATTTCCAGTGTTTTGGGGTGGTCTCCCTCTAGTAGTCGTATTGCTCGATCTTACATTCTGAACTTTTTCTTTCTCAGTTAACTCTAGGTAATCTCAAATAAAGTGATTTGGCGAACCATATTTGAAGCAAGCTTTAGTATTCTTATTCCAGCATTCACCAAAATGTCTTCTTCCGCACTGTTGGCACTCGGGTTTGTTATTTCTCACACTGCCAACACTTGAGACGAATGTAGCTTCAGTTTTAGGATTCACATGTGAACTTCCACGATCTGTATTCTGATATCCCACTGATACATTCGATCGACTAAATGAATCTCGAAATTCTTTTGATGAAGAATGAGAAGGTTTATTCATCGGTCTTTTTCTCGAATCTCTAGCATCTGAATCAACTTTCTTCTTTTCTCGGCTAAAGTCTTCGGCTTTGCAGGCCCGTTCAACTAACACAACAAATTCTTTTAAATCTAAAATTTCAACCAGAAGTTTAATTTCTTCGTTCAGCCCATCAACAAATCGCTTGCACATTATCTCTTCAGTAGAAACATATTCTCGAGCATACTTGCTCAACCATAAAAATTCTCTTTCATATTCGGTTACGGTCATACGACCCTGTTTCAACTCTAGAAATTTTTTATGCTTTTGATCAAGGAACCGGTGACTGATGTATTTCTTTTGAAACTCCGTCTGAAAGAATTACCAGGTCACTCGCTCTCTCGGAAGTACCGACACTAAGGTATTTCACCATTGATACGCAGAGTCTCTTAGAAGAGAAATAACACACTTTAAGTATTCAGCTGACGTACATGAAAGTTCATCAAACACTCGGATAGTATTTTCAAGCCAAAAATTGGCTCTCTCAGGGTCATCATCAATATTAACTCTGAACTCTTCTGCCCCGTGTTTACGAATCTTATCAGCTGAAGGCTTGTTCAATCTTAAAAGCTCAACTCCTTGAGGAGCTACGGGTACAGGTTGGGGAACAGGAGGGGGTAGAGGTTGTTGAGTAGCCGGATTAGTACGAATGTATTGAGTGAACCACTCGTTCATCATTTGGAAGAATACTTCTTTAGCCTCTCCTCCCTGGCTGCCCATTACGGGTCTAGATTCAGACGGCGTTGTCACTTGCGTGGGAGCAGGCGCATTATTCTCAGCCTCATCAACTATCGCTCGATTGGGATCCATTTGCTATATAAAAACACATTTTCAAATGTCAGGAGTCATCACACTATCACAATTTATATATGGCATGTATAGCTAGACTCTTATACGCGCTACGTTAGTCCTAGAATCGACTAAACCATAGCTCTGATACTAATAAATGTAACACCCTCACCTGTATTCAACGTCGAAATAGGGTTACAAAGAATTACCGGACTTACTAAACAATTAAACAACTATTTAACATACATTTGCTCAATTCAATCAGTCATCATTCAATCTCAATAAATTTGTCCCTATTAAGAGCCTACGATGCCTTAAACATGCTTTATAAATAGTTCGGGACTAAATCGATAACTCAGGAAATTTTTCAACACTTAACAAATTTTGCTTCAAACAGGGAACACACACCCGTGTGGCCAGGCCGTGTGTCTCACACGACCACCAGACATGCCCGTGTCACAGGCCGTGTGAAAACAGGGGGTACATACTGACTTGGGTCACACGACCAACCACACACCCGTATGTCTAGCCCGTGTACCCTTCAAAGTGGCCACACACGCCCGTGTGCCAGGCCATGTGTTAGGCCGTGCCAAACCTGTAGGGTATACTGACTTATGCAACACGGCCAAGTCACACGCCCATGTGCTAGGCCGTGTGCCAATTAGGGGGTATACTGACTTGTACCACACAACCGATCACACGCCCCTGTGTGAGACCTTGTGGAGCAAATTGACTTCACTTTAATTTCAATACCAGGGGACACACGGCCATGTAACTTGATCGTGTATCACACACGGCTAAGACATACGCCCGCGTCTCTGCCCGTGTGGACAAAAATAGGCTATTTAGCAAGCCATTTTGCCACTCATTTTGTACATACCTATACCAACCCAAATGGTACCAAATCATAGCATAAATAACATTCAATTCAGCCACATTCAAGACTAATCCATACCATTTTCAATACCAACATTCAACATGCTTATAACTCAAGTTTAACTCAACCAAAACCTACTCAAATACAAATACCAATCAACTAGTTTAACCATTACCTAACATACCCCATTTTTGTACCAATTCGCAAGCAAGATACAAATTGCACAAACTTCATAATATGGTCATTCACATATCCATCCAAAGAACTCAAATATCAACATATATGTACATATAAGCACATAACCAAATTCACTAAAATTAAGCCAACTTTCATGGCTATATTTACAAACTCAAAATATAGACATTTACAATGCCAATTCATTTGGCCAACATCATTACCAAAACATAGTCAACAAGACTCAAATACCTATACATGCTATATACTTAAAACATAGTTTCAAAAGTACCAAAGAGTCAGCGGATAGTGCGATGAAGTCTCCGACGATCCCCGAATTCGAGCTAGCTTTGAAATCACTATAAACCATGGAAAAACAACAAAGTAAGCTATATAGCTTAGTAAGCTCGTATGTTAACAATGAATAACAATCATCATTCATTAAACATTCATATAATGAACAACAATTCTATTAAATCTCAAGCCTGTAGCCAAATCAAGGTAACTTATCCGAAATTCTGATATCATGGCCCGAAGCCAAACCAGCCGATATGCATGTCCTGATGCCAAATCAGTTTATCTCGCACACATAGTGCTAAATCATGGCCCGAAGTCAACTCAAGTATACCTAATGACATGTTACTAGCATCCTAAATTATTCGTAAGGTTCAATCGGGTTTCCAACTGTCGAATCTTCATCGAATCATTTTCGACCTCATACGTAATCACATAAACACAATTCATGCTATATCGAAGCAAATAAAATACATTTGAAATGAATTTATAACATACGAACTTACCTCAGATGTTAAAACGGTGAATCAAGTCGATTAGTCGATAACTTTATCTTTTCCCCGATCCAAGTCCGTATTTAGCTTTTCTTGATCTAAATATATTCAAAATTAACATATTTAATCATCTATTCATTCAATTTAGTCCAAAACACTCTTTAAGGCATATTTACACTTTTTCCCCTAAACTTTCACATTTTCACAATTTAGTCCTTATTACACAAAATCACAAATTCATGAAATTCCTTTAATACCCATTATAGATAAATTTCTATAAGACCACTAGCAGCCCATATTTATCACTTTTTCACCCATTTAACCACTAGCTTTACATATTTCTCAATTTAACCCCTATTTTGCATTTTCTCTAAAAATCACTTTACAAAACTCGTGTGTCTAACAACAAGATTTCATATTTCATCATCAAACATCAAAGAACACATATATTCATTAATGGAAACTTTCAAAATCTTTAACAGTTTTGCAAATTAGTCCCTGGGCTAGCTAGTACTAGCTGCAACGATCTCAAAAACATAGAAATCATTAAAAACGGGACAAAAATCATACCTTAATGAGCTAGGAAAGCTTGGCCGAGTCTCATGCCCTAACTATGGCTATTTTCTTTCTCAAATTTGGTTGAAGAAGAACAATAAAGATGATATCCATTTGTTTTTAATTATGAACATTTAATTAATCATTTTACCATTTTAACCTTTAATAATAACCTTTACTATTATCCATTTAATGTCCAATATTGTCCACTTACTATTATAATGGACTAATTACAACATAAGGACCTCTAAATTAAGATTCCATAGCTATTAGATACCTTTAGCGAATAGAACTCCACTTTTACACTTTATGCGATTTAGTCCTTTTTATCAAATTGACCAGTCAAACGATAAAATTTCTTAACGAAAATTTCACACAAACATATTATCATATTGTAGAAATTAAAATAATAATAAAATAAATATTTTAACTTCAGATTTTTGGTCCCGAAACCACTATTCTGATTTGACCAAAATCGGGCTATTACAAATACGATCTCTGAAATCTCACGTTTCATACCTAGCCACTAGTACATATGTTTCAAATCTCTATACATTTTAATGCTACCAGGATGTATCGATAAGGTACTACTATGAGCTTCCTGTAAAATCTTCTGAAGGAGATCAGAATTTCTCGGAACAAATATTATGTTTCAGAAGTACAAACTTTTGTCCGAATCAACATGAAAATCTGAATCAAATGTCAACTCAATCTATTTCCATTTAGTGATCAATTCAATGTCACTTTTTTAGCCTCACAAATTCGTTGCAAGAACGTCGGTCTAGCTTTCAATTCTGCTAAAATTGAACCATTACCAATCAACGTCAATTGTGTGTTCAATGCTCGCAAAGAAAACATATATTTTCTACTCAGTGAATCAACAACGACATTAGCCTTTCCCAGATGATAGTCGATGATCAAATCATAATCTTTCAACAACTCAAGCCATTTACGCTATTTCAAGTTCAAATCTTTCAGTAACATCAAATACTTTAGGCCTTTGTGATCCGTGAAGTTATGAAATTTTTCTCTATACAAATTGTGTCGCCAAATCTTTAAAGCAAACACAATAGTTACAAGATCTAAATCACGAGTCGGGTAATTCTTTTCGTGTGGTTTCAACTGTCGAGAAGCATACGCTATCACTTTTCCTTCTTGCATCAAAACACAGACTAAACCATTTAATGAAGCATCACTGTAAATCACAAATTCTTTACTGGATTCTGGCTGAACAAAGACAAGTGCCTCGGTTAACAACACTTTCAACTGGCTAAAACTTTGTTGACACTTCTCAGACCATTCGAACTTGACATCTTTCTGAAGCAGTTTAGTAAACGGCGTAGCAATCATCGAAAATCCCTTGACAAACCTTCTATAATATCCGGCTAAACCAAGAAACCTTTTGACCTCTGGCACATTTCTCAGAGGTTTCCAGTCTACTATAGCAAATACTTTACTCGGTTCCACTCTAATATCGTCTGTCGATACCACGTGTCCCAAAAATCCAACTTTTCAGAGCCAAAACTCACATTTGCAAAACTTAGCAAACAACTATTTTTCACGTGAAGTCTGCAAAACAATTCTCAAATGTTGGGCATGCTCTGTCTCATCTCGGGAATAGATTAGAATGTCATCAATAAACACAACAACAAATCTGTCTAAGTACGGTTTGAATATTTTGTTCATCAAGTCCAAAAACACAATAGGAGCGGTTTTGAAAGCAGTTTTTGGCACATTTGAGTCTTTAACCCATAGTTGATAATATCCAAAACGAAGGTTGATTTTTGAAAACATTGTCGCACATTTCAGCTGATCAAACAAATCATCAATACGTGGAAAAGGATATTTGTTCTTGATCGTGACTTTGTTAAGCTATCGGTAGTCGATACACAATCGCATTAAACTGTCATTTTTCTTAACAAACAATATAGGAGCACCCTAAAGAGAAAATCTAAGGTGAGCAAAGCCCCTATCTGTCAACTCTTGCAACTGTGCTTTCAACTTTTTAAGTCTGGAGGTGTCATTCTATACGAAGCTATCGATATCGAAAATGTTCCCCAAACTAATTCAATAGCAAACTCAACCTCTCTGATTGGCGGTAACCCTGGTAATTCTTCTAGAAACATCTGTGAACTCACATACAATCGGAACCGATTCTAGCTTCATTTCTAAAACCTTGGAATTAAATATATAAGCGAGATATGCTTCACAACCTTTTCTAACATATTTTTGTGTCATCATAACTGATATAACATTAGATGTACCATCCAGTCTATCTGATTCAATTCGGATCCTTTCACCGTTTTGACATTTTAACACAATATGCTTTCGTCTACAGTTCATAACAACATCAAGCAGAGTTAACTAGTCCATACCCAGAATCACATCAAACTCATCAAAGGGTATTAACATCAAATCAGCCAAAAAGTTGCAACCCCAAATCATCAAAGGACAATTTTTACAGACTTTATCAACTAATACATACTGACCTAGAGGGTTCGTTACTTTAACTATAAATTCAATAGACTCAAAAGGTGTTTTCTTATCCGACATTAAAGTTGTGCATACATATGAGTGCATTGACCTCGGGTCAATCAAAGCATTAACATTAGTATCAAAGATAGACCAATGATCACATCAGGTGCTGAAGCTTCCTCTTGAGCACGAATCACATAAGCCCTAACTGGTGCCTATTCCTCAGATCTAACAGCAGAATCTTTCGTTCCACCTCGACTGTTACCCGCATATCCAGTGTTACGAGGTGGTCTCCCTCTCACAATAGTATTACTCGAACAAGTATTCTAAACCTTTTCTTTATCAGACCTTTCTGGGCAAACTCTGAGAAAATGATCGTAGGGACCACATTTAAAATACTACCCACACTTGCTACAAATGTAGCCTGAGGTTTTGAACTCGAATGATGCTTTCCTTTTTCTCTCCCAGAATAACCCACCAAAGCTAATGAATGACTATGAAATTCTTCAATGGAGATGAGAATGATTTTCCCATAGATCATTTTCTCATATCACGTACTTCAGAATCAACTTTTCTTTTTGCCTTATTCAGTTCCTCGGCCTTGTGTGCTCTATCGATTAAAATAAAAAATTCTTTCAGCTCAAGAATCCCAACTAGCAACTTAATATCTTCATTTTGACCATTTTCAAATCGTGTGCACATAACAACTTCAGATGGTATGCACTCCCGAGCATGAACTTCAATACCGCTTTTCATCCATAATCAAATGTCTAGTCTATGTAACATCCTGAATTGGGGCCTTTGCATTTTATATGTGTGTGTGTGAATACTATGGTTACCATGCTAGTTTAGGGTACTTTAGGGTCCAGGAATGATTTGGGGGTAAGTCGGAGTCTTGGGGAAAAAATTATTTTTGAGCACCTTTAGGGGAAGCTAGCTGAATTAGGCCTTAAGGGATATTGTTTATGTTGGATGACACAAAGAGGTGCCTTAGTAAAGTGGCAAGGAGGCGCCACTTAAAGGTTGAGGTAGGTGACGCCTCAGGGGAGCTGGCAGGGATCAAGTTCGAGCTGCAAGGAGAGCATTTTGGGGTTGTTATTTTGCGCATGGAGAGGCAAGTGGTGGATTCGGCAAGGGCACTTAAGGAGGGGAGTGTTGATTGAGTCAAACATTTTGAATGGATGGTGGAGAGGAATTTTAGGAGTTTGAATTATTCAAATTGGTTTGAATGAGTGGAGGAGAGGGAATTAGGGAGAGATGGAAGGGACGGCATGGTGTTTGTGGGGAGAGGGGAAGTGTTAGCCGAAATTGTGAGGAGTGTGTAGGGGTGTAGAGGTTTCTTTTTTCGGCATTTGTGAGTGTGCTCTTTATTCTAGTTTCTCCCTTTTTGTTCTTATTCTCTTTTGCCGAAATTGTCTAGCCGACTATCATTTTCTTCCTCTATGACTTGTAGCCGAAACTAAGAAGACCAAATTGCACATTTCTTTCAACTTCCCTTCTACCCGTTTCTAAGTCTCTTCTTCTGCTTTTCTTTTTTTGGTGTTTGGCTGAAACCGACTTCGCCTTCCACTCATCATCTTTGTTTTATTTTCTTTGCCAATAACATCAAAGTCGAAACCTTCTGAAGCCACACCTTTTGCCGAAAACTCTATTACTCTTCTCTCTTTTCTTTCGAATACTTTAGCCGAATATCTTTTGGTGGATAGCACCTTTCTCCTTTATCTCTTCCTTTTCAAGAGCAGAACAACTTCGGCATTTGGTAAGTTCTTTTTGGTTTGGCTGAATCTCTTTAATCAATCTACTCATTCACTTTCTTTTCCTGATTTCTTTATGTGGGAAGCCGAAACTTCTCATTCGGTTCTTATTTGTTGGTTAGCCAAGACCTTCTGACATTTGTAATCTCCTCTTTCGACTCTTGGTTGCAGTGGATCACCGTTACTAATTTTTCGTCACTCCCAATCGATTTCTCTAGTGATTGTGGTAAGAGTTTTCTTTTTGTTTCAATCATCTTTCTTGCATTGAGTGCCGAAGGCAGTCATCCCATTCTTTAAACTCTTAGCCGAATATAGGTGGGGGTGGTGTTGCATTCTTTTGGAGACTTTCGGGATTCGTTTGACTTGTGAATCAAGCCTAAAGCTTCAGCTTTTGTCGATCGAGGTAAGGAGATCTATTCAGCTAAACGTGTTAATCTATTCACATCTTACTCTAAGTGTTAACTCGGTCTTCTGACCAAGATCTGTTCCATGGACTCGAATGCCAGCGATTCTAAGGAGGGGGTTGGAACCGTAAACCCAGCCCCTAAGTTTAAGAAACGAGCAGTGTCAACAGTTCGAGATTGGCCACCGGGTTGTGGGCCGACTTCTGGGCTGAGTAGTAGGTAGATAGCAGTTGTGTCTGTTAGCAATAGCGTCGACATAGAGAGCGTTGTGTTACGTATTATCAAGTGTGTAACTCTTACACACTTTATATGTTAATTATGTTGTTATCTGTGTTTGGCCAAAAGCCGAAGTGATGGTATGGATCACTAAGTTACCTTTGTGGATAAAAGCGAGGACTCCAGGTAAGTCCTATTATGTGCTGTTATTTATGGATGCATGTATGAGGGAAATGAATGTTGTTGTACATTATTAGCATGATCATACCATATTGTAAAACATGAACATGAAATTGGGGTATGATGAGAAGAGGGAGGAAACATGATCTCTTTCAGACTGTCACCAGTGGTTTGGTACCACAAGTGGGTTGGCCTCACATATTATTAGTTTGTGAATAAGTCTCAGTGGTTTGGAACCACCAGTGGTTAGGTACCACGTATATCTTATTTCTGTGACTCGTCCCAGTGGTTTGGTACCACAGTGGGTTGGCCCCACGTATTGATAATAGGGATTGTCACCAGTGGTTTGGTACCACAAGTGGGTTGGCCCCACATATTATTAATTTGTGACTTTTGTCACCAGTGGTTTGGAACCACCGGTGGTTAGAGTACCACCAAATGGCTAGGTGCCACAAATATTGGGTAGACACAGGAGCTACGGTGGATGAGCACATTAGGTTGGTTGGGTTGCATGGCATACATACTTTGCATATGAATCTGTGTGAGAGCTCAAAAATCTTTTGGACGGGGATTTACACACTGAGTCTCGGTGACTCACACCTCCCTCCGTTAAATTTTGCAGGTAATCCTTAGACCGCGGATATGGAGCCGAGGTGGACTCAAGGTGGCCATGCATAGTATTTTGGGTTTTATCTTAAGTAGTTATTTCAGATTTATTCTACTTTAATTTTGATTTTGGTAATGTAATATGGCCATTAAAACGTTAATTTGGTTTTATCTTTTTTTGTTAATTTTCTTTTATTTTGTTTTTGATCACTAAGGCATGCCTAATAAACTACTTCAAATGGATGATTTCCAAATCTTAATGATTATGGGATTTTGAGATTCTACAATTGATTAATTAACCAACGGGTTTTAGTAGCAAAGTAACTAAAATTTTCAAACTAAGACTCAAAATTATTTTCAATTGATCACTCAATATAAAATTCTATTTTATAAAATCAAAGATTTTTCCCAACTCATGACGTTAACTTGATTTTCAAAATTCTTCTTTCCTGTGACATGCCAGATTCGGTCGTAGCGTTTTGACCGGGTTTGGGGTGTTACAATTGTGGTATCAGAGCCTGGTTCAAAAGCTCGGCTGTGAGTATAAGGGCCAAATTATTTCTCAATTGATGGTTTGAAAAATGTTTTTTTTGACAAAATACACATTTCCAGGAGGTATGGCACCTGAGTCTCCGACACCGATCCGCAACGGTAAGTTTTCTAATTATTGATTGTATGATTAAATTGTTTTGTGATAGGAACGCTAGTATTAGGAAATTTACTTTAAAGACTGAAGCTTGTAGGAATGTATGCAACCGCAAAAATAGCTACTCTGATAATATACTCATAAGACTGTTCGATAATAAACAGTGGAAGAAAGCTAACTCATAAAACTCTTAATCAGATCAAAATTGTGAACGTTAGTTATGAGCACTCGAGGACGTGAACATAATGTACGTGGTCATGGTAGGGGTAGGATTGCTGTATCGGAACCAGTAGGGTCTGGTCATGGGTTAGGAAATGAGGTGCCGCCACCGCCAGCTGTGGAACCAGAGTTTCAGGACCAAACGGGTGGAGATGACGCGGTGTCCCAGGCGATGCTACGGGTCTTGGAGAGAGTTGCTGGAGTAGGCATAGGTACGGGGGCCCAGAAATCTGTGTCTGAGCGACTCTGAGCCAATGGAGCGGAAGTATTTAGGGGTGTTTCCGGTATAGCTCCAAACGTAGCTGAATACTGGTTGGAAGCGACTGAGTGTATAATGGATGATCTTGACTTCACGACGGAGGAGAAATTGAAAGGAGTGGTATCCCTTCTTCGAGACGAAGCCTATCAGTGGTGGCTCTCGGTCAGGGATGGCACGATGGCTGATGATATCACCTGGGATTTCTTCAAGATAGCATTTCAGAGGAAGTACGTCGGGTCAAGTTATGTGGATGCGCAGCGTAAGGCATTTTTGAATCTGGTTCAGGGGAGTAAGTCGATGTCCGAGTACGAGGCAAAATTCTTACGGTTAAGCTGTTATGCCCAGGGTATTGTGGCCATGGACCATAAGCGCTGTGTTCGGTTTGAGGACGGGCTGAGAGATGAGTTGCGAGTGTTGATTGCTCCACAGTGAGAGAGAGAATTTGCTGTTCTTGTGGAAAAGGCTAAGGTAGCCGAGGAGGTGAAGCAGTCTGAGAAGCAGAATCAGGAGAAAAATAGGAATAAAATGAGTTTTGGGCCATCAGGGTCTGCTGGGGGTTTTCAGAAAAGGGCTAGATTAGGCAGGCCGAGTCAAGCGCAAAGCTCGTTCTTCGCTTTCGATGGCCACCGCAGTGTGCTCGATGCGGAAAGTTTCATTCGGAAGAGTGTTGGGCAGGTGGTAAAAGATGTTTTGGATGTGGGTCGATGGACCATCGGGTAAAGGATTGCCCACGGAGGCCAACTAGGGCACAGTCTGAGGGTCAAGGACGTGCACAATTTAGAAGGGATGGTCAGCAACCGCAGAGGGGTCGTGGTCCAGCTAGAGGAGGTAATGGTTTCAGACGGGGCCATGGAGCACCGGGCAGCGGTGTTGGGAATACAGATGCAAGACAGCCTGGGTTAGTCTATACGGCTAGGCGCAGAGAGGAGGGCGACGCACCGGACGTCATAACCGGTACGTTTCTAATTTATGGTTTGCCTTATACTGCTTTGATTGATATTGGTTCGACGCACTCTTACGTTGCTAGTATCATAGCGGGAACTCTGAATTTAGACTATGAGACTTCTTCTAGGGAGATGACTGTAGTCAGCCCTCTAGGACAATCTGTAGTGGTGAATAAACTGTATAAGGATGTACCTCTGGAAGTTCAAGGGGTAGTTTTTCCGGCTGATCTGATGGAACTGCCGTTTGGGGAGTTTGATTTGATCTTACGTATGGATTGGCTAGTGAAGTATCAAGCAAATCTGGACTGTGCAGCCAAGCGTATGGTGTTAAGAACTGTTGAGGGTGTGAGGTAGTGGTGATAGGTGAGAGAAGGAATTACCTATCCAATGTGGTATCCGTTTTGAAGGCCGAGAAAATGGTGAGAAAAGGGTGTAAGGCGTTTGTGGCTTATGTTTGTGCTTTGGAGGTCAAGGAATCAGCTGTGGGGGATGTTCGAACGGTAAATGAATTTTTTGATGTTTTCCCAGAAGAGCTTCCGGGTTTGCCACTGGATCGCGAGGTGGAGTTTGGTATTGATCTTTTACCGGGAACAGCGCCAGTGTTTATTTCCCCATATAGGATGGCACCGAAGGAGTTAGTAGAGCTGAAGGCGCAGATTCAGGAATTGTTAGACTGGGGTTTCATCTGACCGAGTGTATCGCCTTGGGGAGCACCAGTGCTATTTGTTAAGAAGAAGGACGGGTCAATGCGAATTTGTATTGACTACCGTCAGTTGAATAAGTTAACGATCAAAAATAAGTATCCGTTGCCGAGGATAAAAAATCTGTTTGATCAACTTAAGGGAGCATCAGTCTTCTCCAAGATAGATTTGAGGTCGGGATATCACCAGCTTAAGGTTAAGGAGGCAGATATTCATAAGACAGCGTTTCATACTCGCTATGGTCACTACGAATTCTTGGTGATGCCGTTTGGATTGACCAATGCGCCAGCAGCATTTATGGACATGATGAACTGGGTTTTCAACTTGTTTGGAGCACTCGACTTCTACAAGTACAAGAGGGTGGAATGGAGGATTTCAGTTTGAACAGCGATGGAGTGTTATGTTTTCGTGGAAAGGTTTGCATGCCAAAAGATGTGGATTTAAGGCAGAAGATTCTTCAGGAAGCACATAGCAGCCCATACGCTATGCATCCTGGAGGTAGTAAGATGTACTGGGATTTGCGAGAAACAGTTTTGGTGGCTGTGGATTAAAGAGAGAAGTAAATCGAATTTGTGGGTAAGTGTTTGACGTGTCGCGAGTAAAGCGCGAACATCGCTTGCCTTCGGGGTTGCCGCAACCACCAAGATTCCACATGGAAGTGGGAAAGGATCACGATGGATTTTGTTAGTGGGCTACCCCTTACGCCTACTAAGAAGGATTCAGTTTGGGTAATAGTTGACCGTTTGACAAAGTCTACTCATTTCATACCAGTTCGGGTCGATTACTCTCTGCAAAAGTTGGCTAAGTTGTATATAGCAGAGATCATAAGGTTGCACAGGGTACCTGTGCCTATCATCTCAGATAGGGACCCTAGGTTCACGTCAAGATTTTGGAAGGCATTGCATCAAACATTGGGTACAAAGTTGGACTTTAGTACAATGTTTCATCCATAGTCCGATGGACAGTCAGAGAGGGTAATTCAGATCTTGGAGGATATGTTGAGGGGATGTGTCTTAGACTTCAGAGGTAGTTGGGAAGAATTTCTACCGTTGACGAAATTCGCGTATAACAATAGCTACCAATCTAGTATTCAGATGGCACTGTATGAGGCGTTGTATGGTCGGAGGTGTCGTACACCTACGTGTTGGACGAGAGTTGGGTGGCGTCAATTGTTGGGTCCAGAGTTGGTTCTTTGAAACGGAAGATAAGGTTAAGATAATTTGGGCTCAACCGAAGGAAGCCTCGGATGCATGTAAGTCCTATGCGGATCTAAAGCGTAAGGACATAGAGTTTGAGGTGGGTGACCAAGTGTTCTTAAAGGTGTCGCCGTGGAAGAAAGTGCTGAGATTTGGGCGGAAGGGCAAGTTAAGCCCCAGATTTATCGGGCCTTATCGCGTGTTGAAGCGTGTGGGACCAGTAGCCTACCAGCTCAAGCTACCTTCAGAGTTAAGTCAGATCCATGACGTATTTCATGTTTCGATGTTAAGACGCTACCGTTTGGATCCTTCTCATGTTGTACCAGTAGAAGAGATTGAAGTAAGGCCTGATCTATCTTTCGAAGAGGAACCAGTTCGGATTCTGGATCGTGATGTCAAAGTATTGCGTAAGAAATCAGTTCCTTTGGTGAAAGTGTTGTGGCGGAACCATGGATCAGAGGAAGCCACGTGGGAATCAGAAGAAGCGATGTGACAGGAATACCCTCATCTCTTTTGACCAGGTAATTTCAAGGCTGAAATTATT
This sequence comes from Gossypium sturtianum, assembly GCA_025698515.1. Classification (NCBI taxonomy): domain Eukaryota; kingdom Viridiplantae; phylum Streptophyta; class Magnoliopsida; order Malvales; family Malvaceae; genus Gossypium; species Gossypium sturtianum. Next base: position 61,350,477 of record CM046948.1, read on the forward strand.
TTTAAGGGGGTAGAACTGTAACATCCTGAATTGGAGCCTTTGCATTTTATATGTGTGTGTGTGAATGCTATGGTTACCATGCTAGTTTAGGGTACTTTAGGGTCCAGGAATGATTTAGGGGTAAGTCTGAGTCTTGGGGAAAAATTTGTTTTGAGCACCTTTAGGGAAGCTAGTGAATTAGGCCTTAAGGGATATTGTTTGTGTTGGATGACACAAAGAGGTGCCTTAGTGAAGTGGCAAGGAGGCGCCACTTAAAGGTTGAGGTAGGTGACGCCTCGGGAGCCTGGCAGGATCAAGTTCGAGCTGCAAGGAGAGCATTTTGGGGTTGTTATTTTGCGCATGGAGAGGCAAGTGGTGGATTCGGCAAGGGCACTTAAGGAGGGGAGTGTTGATTGAGTCAAACGTTTTGAATGGATGGTGGAGAGGAATTTTAAAAGTTTGAATTATTCAAATTGGTTTGAATGAGTGGAGGAGAGGGAATCAGGGAGAGATGGAAGGGACGGCATGGTGTTTGTGGGGAGAGGGGAAGTGTTAGCCGAAATTGTGAGGAGTGTGTAGGGGTGTAGATGTTTCTTTTTTTTTCGACATTTGTGAGTGTGCTCTTTATTCTAGTTTCTCCCTTTTTGTTCTTATTCTCTTTTGCCGAAATTGTCTAGCCGACTATCATTTTCTTCCTCTATGACTTGTAGCCGAAACTAAGAAGACCAAATTGCACATTTCTTTCATCTTCCCTTCTACCCGTTCCTAAGTCTCTTCTTCTGCTTTTCTTCTTTTGGTGTTTGGCCGAAACCTACTTTGCCTTCCACTCATCATCTTTGTTTTATTTTCTTTGCCAATAACATCAAAGCCGAAACCTTCTGAAGCCACACCTTTTGCCGAAAACTCTGTTGCTCTTCTCTCTTTTCTTTCGAATACTTTAGCTGAATATCTTTTGGTGGATAGCACCTTTCTCCTTTATCTCTTCCTTTTCAAGAGCAGAACAACTTCGACATTTGGTAAGTTCTTTTTGGCTCGGCTGCATCTCTTTAATCAATCTACTCATTCACTTTCTTTTCTTGATTTCTTTATGTGGGAAGCCGAAACTTCTCATTCGATTCTTATTTGTTGGTTAGCCGAGACCCTCTGACATTCGTAATCTCCTTTTTCGACTCTTGGTTGTAGTGGATCACCGTTACTAATTTTCTGTCACTCCCAATCGGTTTCTCTAGTGATTATGGCAAGAGTTTTCTTTTCGTTTCAATCATCTTTCTTGCGTTGAATGCCGAAGGCCCAAATATAGGTGGGGGTGGTGTCACATTCTTTTGGAGACTTTCAGGATTCCTTTGACTTGTGAATCAAGCCTAAAGCTTTGGCTTTTGTCGATCGAGGTAAGGAGATCTATTCAGCTAAACGTGTTAATCTATTCACATCTTACTCTATGTGTTAACTCAGCCTTCTGACCAAGTTCTGTTCCATGGACTCGAATGCCAGCGATTCTAAGGAGGGGGTTGGAACCGTAAACCCAGCCCTTAAGTTTAAGAAGCGAGCAGTGTCAGCAGTTCGAGATTGGCCACCGGGTTGTGGGCCAGCTTCTGGGCAGAGTAGTAGGGAGATAGCAATTGTGTCTGTTAGCGATAGCATCGACATAGAGAGCGTTGTGTTGCGTATTATCAGGTGTGTAACTCTTACACACTTTATATGTTAATTATGTTGTTATCTATGTTTGGCCAAAAGCTGAAGTGATGGTATGGATCACTAAGTTACCTTTGTGGATAAAAGCGAGGACTTCATGTAAGTCCTATTATGTGCTGTTATTTATGGATGCATGTATGAGTGAAATGAATGTTGTTGTACATTATTAGCATGATCATATAATATTGTAAAGCATGAACATGAAATTGGGGTATGATGAGAAGAGGGAGGAAACATGATCTCTTTGGTATCACAGTGGTTTGGTACCAAAAGTGGGTTGGCCCCACATATTATTAATTTGTGACTAAGTCTCAGTGGTTTGGAACCACCAGTGGTTAGGTACCACGTATGTCTTATTTCTGTGACTCGACCCAGTGGTTTGGTACCACAGTGGGTTGGCCCCACGTATTGATAATAGGGATTGTCACCAGTGGTTTGGTACCACAAGTGGGTTGGACCCACATATTATTAATTTGAGACTTTTGTCACCAGTGGTTTGGAACCACCAGTGGTTAGGTACCACCAGTGGCTAGGTGCCACAAATATTGGGTAGACACAGGAGCTACGGTGGATGAGCACATTAGGTTGGTTGGGTTGCATGGCATACATACTTTGCATATGAATCTGTGTGAGAGCTCAAAAATCTTTTGGACGGGGATTTACACACTGAGTCTCGGTGACTCACACCCCCCTCCATTAAATTTTGCAGGTAATCCTTAGACCGCAGATATGGAGCCGAGGTGGACTCAAGGTGGCCATGCATAGTATTTTGGGTTTTATCTTAAGTAGTTATTTCAGATTTATTCTACTTTAATTTTGATTTTGGTAATGTAATAAGGCCATTAAAACGTTAATTTGGTTTTATCTATTTTTGTTAATTTTCTTTTATTTTGTTTTTGATCACTAAGGCATGCCTAATAAACTACTTCAAATGGATGATTTCCAAAACTTAATGATTATGGGATTTTGAGATTCTACAATTGATTAATTAACCAACGGGTTTTAGTAGCAAAGTAACTAAAATTTTCAAACTAAGACTCAAAATTATTTTCAATTGATCACTCAATATAAAATTTTGTTTTATAAAATCAAATATTTTTCCCAACTCATGACGTTAACTCGGTTTTCAAAATTATTCTTTCCTGTGACATGCCAGATTCGGTCGTAGCGTTTTGACCGGGTTTGGGGTGTTACAGTCTAAACGAGTGCTACACATTTTGGAAGATATGTTACGGTGTTGTGTTGTTAAGTTTGAAGTTATCTGGGAATTATATTTACCGTTAGTTGAATTCGCTTAAAATAATAGCTATTAGTTGAGCATAAAAATGACACCGTATGAGGCTTTATATGGGCATAAATGTAAAAGTCCGTTATATTGGTCTAAACTGAATGAAAGAAAGTTAGTAGAAGATAATTTTATTCGAGAAACTGAAGACAAAGTTTGAATCATCCGTGATAATTTGAAAGCTATATCCGACCGTCAAAAATCTTATGTTAATCTGTAACACAAATATATTGAGTTTTCTGTTGGTGAGAAAGTGTTTCTGAAAGTCTCGCCCAAGAGAAAAGTGTTGCGATTCAGCAGAAAAGGAAAACTCAACCCGAGTTTCATTGGACCATATGAAATCTTGGAAAGAATCGGACCAGTGGCTTATCGCATGGCATTACCTCCGGAACTTGATAGAATCCATAACGTTTTCCATGTTTCGATGCTTCTTCGCCATCATTTTGATCCGTTGTATGTATTATCTATGGATGCAATTGAGTTGTAGCCCGATTTGACTTATAATGAAGAACTAGTTAGAATTTTAGCTCGAGAAGTGAAAGAATTACAGAATAAATATGTACCATTGGTTAAAGTATTATGGCACTGTCACGGAGTTGCGGAAGCTACATGGAAAATAGAAGAATCTATGAGATCGCAATACCCAAACTTATTTCCAGGTAAGAAAATTTTGAGGACAAAATTTTATAAGATGGGAGAGTTATAACAACCCATTTTCAGTGGTGTCGAAAAACAGTGGTTTTGAGACCACAAATTCGACTAGTGATTCTGTAATTATTATTATTTAATTCATACAAGTCAAAATAGTATTATATTGAATTTTGATATGATAATTTTTGCTAATTGAATAAATATTTGCTAAGTCGCACAAATTCCCTCTTTTATTCAGCCACTGTCATTCGACCCTATTTTAATTCAAGAAACTCTTTGTGTTTCTTATCGAGAAACCCCTGACTTACATCTTTCTTTCTGAACTCTGTCTGGGAGAATTCCCAATTCACACGTTCTTTCGGTTCTACCGTAATCAAAGTGGTCCACCACTAATAAGCTGAGTCTTTCAACAGAGAAACAACACATTTTAAACATTCAATTGGTGTACATGATAATTCATCAAAAACACTCACCGTGTTTTCTAACCAAAACTCAGCTTTCTCTGGATCATCTTCAGCTATACCACGGAACTCTTCAACCCCGTACTTTTGTATTTTATCAACTGGAGGCTTGCTTACTCGCATTGGTTCTAAACCCTGAGGAACTATGGGGACCGATTGAGGTACGGGTGTGTTAGAGGTCGTTGAGCCATTGGGTTTGTTCTCACGAACTAAGAAAACCATTCAGACAACATTTGGAAGAAGGCTTCTTTAGCTTATCCTCCCTGGTCCTCAGACACAGACCTACTACTACTAGAAGCTACTGTAACACCCCAAACCCGTCCCATTCGTTACGACCGAATTTGAGATTTCACTGCGGAAAAACGTTTGAAGACTGATTTCACTTTTGGGAAAAACATTAAAAATTTTGTCATTTGAAAACCACGTCCAATTAAAAATTCTAAATAATATAAGCTTGACAAAAATATCCAAATTAAAAGCACTTCCAAATAATAATTTAATGGTCGTCTAGCTTAAACATAATAAAAATGCTTAAATAGAAATACTTAAATACTTTAACTGGGCCTTATTACAATAAATAATTAAACAAAAGTTCTTAGTAATAAACTGAATAAAATAAAGAAGATGTCTTCTGCATGGGCCACCTCGTATCCACTCCAACCCGGTCTAATCACCACGAATCATCTGCGATGTTTAATAAAAATTGGGTGAGTCATACAGACTCAGTGTGTAATTAGTCCACTGAATTCCACCCACATGTTAACCACATATTAACTCATATATCGGATATCAATTATCAAATTCACATGTTATCACATTCAGGCTTGGCCTATATTCATATCACATTCATCTAATAGGGTAGTTAACCACATACTTTCCACATACCGGGCTTAGCCCATTTCTGTCGATCCACATTCATATACCGGGCTTTGCCCATTTCCACATTAATCCACATATCATATTGGGCTTGGCCCATTTCCACATATGTTTACATACGAAATCATGCAATTATGAAGCCCAACCCAAACCTAGGGTCCATCCGCTACACACCCCCTTATCCAGACTACCACACACCAGGGGATTATCAAATCACCCTCTCCTTTTCACTCCAAAGGCAATCATGCCGCCCACGTGCAATTAAGCACAATAGTCCACAACGCGACCTCAGTCAGCGCCAATCCACGATGTAGCCGTAGCTAACACCAAAACCACGATGGGACACATAGTCACTCATCAACCACGATATGGCACATAGCCGATATCAACCACGATGAGGCACATAGCCACTCATCAAGCCACGCGAACTAAATCGCAATTAATCCACAACGTGACCTCACTCAACGTCAATCCACGATGTAGCTCAAGGCTAACATCAAAAACCACGATGGGACACATAGTCACTCATCAACCACGATATGGCACATAGCCGATATCAACCACGATGAGGCACATAGCCACTCATCAAGCCACGCGAACTAAATCGAAATTAATCCACACGCGTGACCTCGGTCAACGTCAATCCACGATGTAGCTCAAGGCTAACATCAAACCACGCACTCGAAGTACACCCGTACCTTCTTTCATATCCCAACCCATGCACATGCCACATAAAATAATGATACAATGTAATGATGCATGAGCATGTTCATCAAGCATATTATCACATATTCATATTAATAATCACATATCATCGGGTTTGGTACTTATCGAATTATCGGCATACCCTTGAGGGTATCCTTATCATAATTTCCTTCGCACTAGTTAGCACATTCATAACACATACACATTTCACATACATATCATATATTCAAAAGCGGTGGGTTAATCACACACCGATCACTTGGAGAACTATGCTTTTCGCATCGATGCTATCACTAGGCGATACTACGGCTATTTGCCTACTTTCTTGTTTTGACGCTGGTCCACACCTCGGTGGCCAATCCCTAACTGCCGAGACAGATCTCTTCTTAAACTTCGGGATAGGGACCTTCCCTTTCCCTTCTTGAATGGTATTCGCCTCCATCAACACACTTAATCGAACAATCGATTTAATCATCAATATACGAATTCTTAACCAAATATCCACAACTTATCATACTTAGGAAGAAGGGTCTTGAAATCTCGAAAAGCTTGATCTAATGCTTAGATCCTTAATCCCTACATTTGATTAATCACCTACTACTTTAATAAAAAGCCATTCAGCCATAAATCCAAATCCTAGTAGGATTAGAATACTTAAACTTACCTTGTTGCCGTTTGACTTAAGAATCAAGTGTTGAAATCTCTGCTATACTCTTCTTGCATTCGGCCAAGCATTGAATCAATTAACTTGGTTAGTTTTCGGCTTTTGAATAATTAATGAACACATATATTTACCAAACATGGCCTTGGCCGAATGCTATAGACACTTACCTTGTGGATTTTAAATCCCAAAACTCACCAAATAACTAGGGAACACGTGGCCTATGGTGTACCTTCGGGAAAAGAACTTCTCCTTCCTTGTAGTCGACACTTAGTAAATCCTGAAAGATCTCTTCAAAGTTTCGGCAACAAGATATTAATGGGGTTAGTCCTAGATTTCGGCAAATCTTAAGAAAAAAGGATGAAACCGAATGAGACCTTACCCTTACTTGAAGAAATCGATTGCACCTTCACTTCAACCTTCAGAGATTCGGCTATGGCTAGATGATGATCTCACAACTTTCGTCTTTTGGAGGGATTAGAAAGAAAAGAAAAGGAAGAATAAAGATGGAGGATTCGGCTAGAACACAAGGTATTTCGGCTTGGCAAAAATAAAAGAAGAAGAAGATTTGGTGAAGAGAATTCGGCAGAGGCTTTCAAAGAACAGAAAATAATGCAGAATGGCCTCTCTTTTCCTTTTATAGCCGATATTACTAACTTAGAATCCCTTACTTGGCCATCACTCTTCTATTTTAATAGCTTTATCTCTTTAATTATCACTTAAAATAAAAGATAATTCAGCAACTATCCTTACTTAGCCGAAATTATTAAACTCAAAGTCCCTTACTTGGCCATCACTTCTCCCTTATTTTCCTCTTTATCTCTTTATTCAAATTAAAAGAATGTAATCCAACAATTATCTCTTAAAAATAATGATAAATAAATCCCTTATTTATCCACTATTTATAAAATAATAAAAGCTCCTAATTTATAGCCATGTGCCGTCCACCTCTCTGCTCCTTGTAGCAAAATAAAATTTCTTTTATTTGCTTCCCATGTGACTCGAACTTAGGCCCATTCCTCTTGCATATGGCGCCATTTCCATAGGCCCTAAGTGGCATCTTCAGACCACTTTTCCAAGCCTGTTTGTGTGTCAAATTTCACAAACTTTTTCTTTTAAGGCCACCTTGCCTTAATTTCCCCTTTTAAACCTTAAAACTCGTCATTTCTAGGTCATTTCTAGGTTTTCAAAAATTTTCGATCGGCTCTGTAAACTTGACATTTCCTTACATTTCCATGACATTTCCTTACAAGACATTTCCTTACATTTCCAAGGTTCTAAAAATGTTCACTTTCCTCTTTTAAACTTAACATTTCCATACATTTCGTGGTTTCAAAAGTGTTCAAAATATATTCATAACACATAAGATATGTCATTTCGTACAATTAAACCAAAAATGCATAGGCCCTTTTCAGGATGTTACAGTTCTACCCTCCTTAAAAATAATTTCGTCCTCGAAATTACTTATTAACGAATAATCGTACATCTTAACTCACCGCACTAGGCTTATGCTGCGCACTCTAATCTTAATAGAACCATCATACTTTTTAGGCACAGTCTCTAAGTTCACGTCCCCTAGAACTCATTTCTAACGTCGCGATTTAATCTGATTAAAAAGTTTTATGCATCAGAAATTTTGTTCCACTGATTATTCGCGAACAGTTTTATGAAAAGAGATGTTCAGAAGTAGTTCTTTCGATCAACCAAAGTTTCTAGTTCAAGTTCACTACTCTAACTCAGGGAGTCACATTCACATTCATACGCAGAGACACATTCATTTTTCCATGAAGTCACATTCATTCACTACACTTTTATGGCCATTCCATCCATTTCCCTACCCAGGGGTAATTTCGTCTTTTCCCCTACAGGGGTATTTTGGTAATAAATCGGGGTCAATTCGAAAATATTTTTCAAATTAAAGGTATTTCAGAATTTACAAAATCTCTGGGTTATTTTGTTTTCCAAATCAGAGGTGTTGCAAAAATTTTAGAAATCGAGGTTATTTCGGTAATTTTGGAAGTTAGGGCGATTCAGTAAATTTTCCAAATCAGGTATCTTGTTATTTGTAAAATGAAGTTTTTGATATCTTTGTAAAGTAGAAATATTTTAACAAAAGTCGAGGGTATTTTTGAAAATCTTAAAAACTAAGGGTATTTTAAGTAATTTACAATGAGGGCATTTTTGTAATTTTGTAAATCGGAGATACTTTGGAAAAATTTTCACAATAATCTTTTACTACAATTAAAAGGGTAATTTAGGGATTTTGAAACTAGGAATTTTATAAAACCGCATGGCTAGTCCCTTTGATTTTAATGATTGGTTTAGCCCGTGAATAAGTCCTCTTGGTTAGGGTGAGCAGTTTACTACGCACTGTAGGATTCGAGTAAAGAGGAGGTGAGTCACTAGGATCGCTTAAATACCAAGCTCTTATTGAATCCACTCCTAGACATGCGCACATGAGTTGCCACACCCTAGCTCGGCGACTTACTTCACTGAGTTTGTTTAATAGTCCTTAAGTCTTATGCATGTGTTTGAGTGCACTAGCCCTAGGGTTCAATAGACCTAATATTCTAATCTACGAGCCCAAATAAGCCCATAACAGATTCACATAAACAAGTCACTTCAATAATTAGAAGTACTTACCTAGTGGACTTGGTAGGAGATACAGTGCCATGCAGAATAACTGAAAAGTTTATGAAAGCCCATACTTTTGAAAAGCCCATCTTTGAAAAAATTATTTTTGGACCCAAAACCCTCAAAGCTGAGTTTTGAACGGGCTCGATACCAATTTGTAACACCCAAACCCGGCCCATTCGTTCTGACCGAATTTGAGATGCCACTGTGGAAAAACGTTTGAAGGCTGATTTCACTTTTGGGAAAAACATTAAAAATTTTGTCATTTGAAAACCATGTCCAATTAAAAATTCTAAATAATATAAGCTTGACAAAAATATCCAAATTAAAAGCACTTCCAAATAATAATTTAATGGTCGTCTAGCTTAAACATAATAAAAATGCTCAAATAGAAATACTTAAATACTTTAATCGGGCCTTATTACAATAAATAATTAAACAAAAGTTCTCAGTAATAAATGAATAAAATAAAGAAGATGTCTTCGCATGGGCCACCTCGTATCCACTCCAACCCGGTCTAATCACCACAAATCATCTGCGATGTTTAATAAAAATTGGGTGAGTCATACTGGACTCGGTGTGTAATTAGTCCATCGAATTCCACCCACATGTTAACCACATATTAACTCATATATCGGATATCAATTATCAAATTCACATGTTATCACATTCAGGCTTGGCCTATATTCATATCACATTCATCTAATAGGGTAGTTAACCACATAATTTCCACATACTGGGCTTAGCCCATTTCCACACTGATCCACATTCATATACTGGGCTTTGCCCATTTCCACATTAATCCACATATCATATTGGGCTTGGCCCATTTCCACATATGTTTACATACGAAATCATGCAATTATGAAGCCCAACCCAAAACCTAGGGTCCATCCGCTACACACCCCCTTATCCGGACTACCACACACGGGGATTATCAAATCACCCTCTCCTTTTCACTCCAAAGGTAATCTTTGCCGCCCACGTGCAATTAAGCACAATAGTCCACAACGCGACCTCGATCGGCGCCAATCCACGATGTAGCCGTAGCTAACACCAAAACCACGATGGGACACATAGTCACTCATCAACCATGATATGACACATAGCCGATATCAACCACGATGAGGCACATAGCCACTCATCAAGCCACGCGAACTAAATCGCAATTAATCCACAACGTGACCTCGGTCCAACGTCAATCCACGATGTAGCTCAAGGCTAACATCAAAAACCACGATGGGACACATAGTCACTCATCAACCACGATATGGCACATAGCCGATATCAACCACGATGAGGCACATAGCCACTCATCAAGCCACGCGAACTAAATCACAATTAATCCACAACGTGACCTCATCCAACGTCAATCCACGATGTAGCTCAAGGCTAACATCAAACCACGTACTCAAGTACACCCGCACCTTCTTTCATATCCCAACCCATGCACATGCCACATAAAATAATGATAAAATGTAATGATGCATGAGCATGTTCATCAAGCATATTATCACATATTCATATTAATAATCACATATCATCAGGTTTGGTACTTACCGGATTATCGACATACCCCTTGAGGGTATCCTTATCATAATTTCCACTGCACTAGTTACACATTCATAACACATACACATTTCACATACATATCATATACCGAAAACGGTGGGTTAATCACACACCGATCACTTGGAGAACTATGCTTTCGATCATCGATGCTATCACTAGGCGATACTACGACTATTTGCCTACTTTCTTGTTCCGACATTTGGTCCACACCCCGGTGGCCAATCCCTAACTACCGAGACAGATCTCTTCTTAAACCGGGATAGGGACCTTCCCTTCCCTTCTTGAATGGTATTCGCCTCCATCAACACACTTAATCGAACAATCGATTTAATCATCAATATACGAATTCTTAACCAAATATCCACAACTTATCATACTTACCGGAAGGGTCTTAAAATCCCGAAAAGCTTGATCTAATGCTTAGATCCTTAATCCCTACATTTGATTAATCACCTACTACTTTAATAAAAAGCCATTCGGCCATAAATCCAAATCCTAGTAGGATTAGTATACTTAAACTTACCTTGTTGCCGTTTGACTTAAGAATCAAGTCTTAAAATCTTTGCTATACTCTTCTTGCATTCGGCCAAGCATTGAATCAATTAACTTGGTTAGTTTTCGGCTTTTGAATAATTAATGAACACATATATTTACCAAACATGGCCTTGGCCGAATGCTATAGACACTTACCTTGTGGATTTTAAATCCCGAAACTCACCGAATAACTAGGGAACACGTGGCCTATGGTGTACCTTTGGGAAAAGAACTTCTCCTTCCTTGTAGTCGACACTTAGTAAATCCCAAAAGATCTCTTCAAAGTTTCGGCAACAAGATATTAATGGGGTTAGTCCTAGATTTGGCAAATCTTAAGAAAAAAGATGAAACCGAATGAGATCTTACCCTTACTTGAAGAAATCGATTGCACCTTCACTTCAACCTTCGAGAGATTCGGCTATGGCTAGATGATGATCTCACAACTTTCGGCTTTTGGAGGGATTAGAAAAAAAAGAAAAGGAAGAATAAAGATGGAGGATTCGGCTAGAACACAAGGTATTTCGGCTTGGAAAAAATAAAAGAAGAAGAAGATTTGGTGAAGAGAATTCGACAGAGGCTTTCAAAGAACAGAAAATAATGCAGAATGGCCTCTCTTTTCCTTTTATAGCCGATATTACTAACATAGAATCCCTTACTTGGCCATCACTCTTCTATTTTAATAGCTTTATCTATTTAATTATCACTTAAAATAAAAGATAATTCAGCAACTATCCTTACTTAGCCGAAATTATTAAACTCAAAGTCCCTTACATGGCCATCACTTCTCCCTTATTTTCCTCTTTATCTCTTTATTCAAATTAAAAGAATTTAATCCAATAATTATCTCTTGAAAATAATGATAAATAAATCCCTTATTTATCCACTATTTATAAAATAATAAAAGCTCCTAATTTATAGCCATGTGCCGTCCACCTCTCTGCTCCTTGTAGCAAAATAAAATTTCTTTTATTTGCTTCCCATGTGACTCGAACTTAGGCCCATTCCTCTTGCATATGGCGCCATTTCCATAGGCCCTAAGTGGCATCTTCAGCACCACTTTTCCAAGCCTGTTTGTGTGTCAAATTTCACAAACTTTTTCTTTTAAGGCCACATTGCCTTAATTTCCCTTTTAAACCTTAAAACTCGTCATTTCTAGGTCATTTCTAAGTTTCCAAAAATTTTCGATCGGCTCTGTAAACTTGACATTTCCTTACATTTCCATGACATTTCCTTACAAGACATTTCCTTACATTTCCATGACATTTCCTTAAATTTCCAAGGTTCTAAAAATGTTCACTTTCCTCTTTTAAACTTAACATTTCCATACATTTCCAGGTTTCCAAAAGTGTTCAAAATATATTCATAACACATAAGATATGTCATTTCGTATAATTAAACCAAAAACGCATAGGCCCTTTTCAGGATGTTACAGCTACTCCGTGAATAGAGTATTGCGCATTACCTTGAACCTCATCGGAATCGGCTCGATTGGATGACATCTTATCTATATGAAAACATAATTAAATTTAAGTCAGGAGTTATCACACTATCACAAGTTATACAATGGCATGTATTTCTAGACTCCATACATGCTACATTCAGTCCGAGAATCGACAAATTGTAGCTCTGATACCACTAAATGTAACACCCCTAACCCGTATCCGTCACCAGATTAGGGTTACAGAGCATTACCGTACAATCAAAAACATTTAAACTTAACTTCATTCAATAACATAAACAATTCATAAACCAATCCTACATCGAGCCCTCGAGGCCCTAAAAATATCTTACAAACAAATCGGGACAAATTTGTAATCATTTGAAAAGTCTAAGAAAAATCACAAAATTTTGGAAACAGGTGTCACACAGCTGTGTGCCTCACACGACTGAGACACACGTCCGTTTCTCAGGTCATCTAACCTTCGAACTAGGGACACACGGCCATGTCCCAACCTATGTCTTCACCCGTGTAACTCTCTGAGTAGGGTCACACGGTCGTGTCACACGCCCATGTGCCACGCCGTGTAACTCTTTGAGTTACCGCACACGCCCGTGCTCTAGGTCATGTGCTAGGCCGTGTAACTCACCGACTTGCATATAAAGGAACTCTCAAATGACACACGGCTATGTCGACAGGCCATGTGCCTGATACGGTTGAGTCACACATCTGTGTCTCAGGCAGTGTGGACCCAAATTTGCCTAAAATCAATCTATTTCTAATACCATTTAATGCATAAACATTTAGGTCTTTTGCACACATATTCAAGGCACCAAAACCCTTTCAAAATATACATATAATTGCCATTTCAAGAATCCTAATTCAACTAACCAATATTTCGTTCAAAGGCACCTCAAATGCATTCATCAACATTTACCTAGACATGTCAATTTTACCAAATTTCAAACATCAAATTCTAGTTCAATACATTCCAAAACATTCCATAACTTTACTATAATCATACCAATTCAAAACATACCATATGAGCCACTCAAAACATGCATCATAAGATAGCCAAAATGACACAATATAGCAAGGCACCAAATGGTACAAAAAAAGTTAACTTACACAACTTATACATGCCAATTCACCAACTAAAAATTCAAATAAATGCCATTACAATTCATCCTATACATGCCATTATAACTTTGGCCAAAACATTCAAAAAATACCGATATTTATGCTGGATAGTGTGATAGATCTCCAACGAGCTTCCAAACTGAACGAGCTTCCAATAAGCTAAAAAGAAACATAGGAAAGAAACTACTTAAACAATTGATGCTTAGTAAGTTTGTAGAAAAAGAACATAACTTACCATTTAATTTACATAATATAAAGAAATAATACATTAAAATCCAAACCATAAGCTTGGTACAAGCCTAAACATCACCATCAATAAACAAGTTAGCACATTTGTACATAACTCAATTGAACAAACCATATGATAAGTCATTTTCCAAATGAAATGCATCATTTGAATCATGCATTCTTTCCATAATCTTATGCATAATTCCATTAGAAAACTTACCATTTCAATCCCTTTTCTTACTCGTTGAAGCATATAGAATTTCATTGGATACTTAGGAAAGCACACACAAGGTGTGCCTTTACATATAACCGTAACCTTTCCTTTACATCATTGCTCACATAAACTGTGAAATGGGTCTACTCACACGAGCTATAGGTCAGAATGTAAGCTACACGATGCTGCTCACACGAGCTGTGGAGTATCCGCAACAAATGCAGGACCTCAACCATCTGTAGGACATTCAAGACTAGCACCTGAAACATGAAATCCCTAATGACATGTCATTTGTATCCAATGAATTCCTATGGTTTAACCAAGACTCGATAACCGTCATAGCATTGATTTGTTTATACATCATTCAATTACATTATATATAACATAATAATACACAATTTAAATAACATGAACATTGATGATGTTCCCGCCTGTCAAGCGAGCGACCCGGGTTCGATCTCCTGCAATGGTGCCAAAAACTTGATCGGCTGCTTAACATCATAGCAATAATGTGCAAGCATACACTGTCGATGCAAGTATAGTAGACAGATGTGAGTCTGGAAGATATCGATCCCATAGGGATGGTAGTCTTTTGTCTACTAATGTCGGTGCAATAACTAGATAGAAACGAGATAAATTGTGAGAATAGTTGTCGATGCAATAACTTGAAAACAATAAAATAAAATATGAATCTTCAGCAGAATACTAAGTGCTCACAAGGTATAAAAGGACATGTGATTGTCGAGGCAATAAAATTCAATGTATATCTTACCCAGCGTCACTCCTCTATTTAATCTGAGGCTTAAACATGGACATTAACCCCTCTTCCGATGATGGAAACATGACACTATTAAGAATAAGTGGACTAAATTCCTCTAGTCCTCACTCAACTTCTGTTGAAATGCTTGTTGGCTCAAACTATCACTGCACTTTCTAGTGTCAATAACTGCAATAACACTTCCATGTTAAAAAAAATTCAAACCCCAAGAATAAACAATAAAAGCAAGATTGAATAAGATAACATTTAACCAAGAATTCATATGTACATCCATACAAACAGAAAACAAAGAGTAATCACCAACATTTAAAAAAAAAAAAAGAATCGAGTGGAGAATTCTATTCCTAGACAACTCAACTGAATCTCTCTATTCCCTCTTGTCTCGCACTTAGGTCTCCTTGTCAGAAGCTAGTTTGCATCTGGCTTTCACATTGGCTCACCCGTGAGAGGCTTAAGCTGCCATGGCCGCAAGCTTCAAGGTAGGATGATGAAGATGATGATCCGAAAAAAAAAGCTTTTCTTTTCTTCTCACGTCCACCTTTTATGTCATCCTCCAACAGTACAGGTGTCCTTTCCTCAGAATTATTCTGTCCTTGTATGTACAGGTTGGTTATACCAGACTGGATAGCTCACGCAATTTTAGTTCTTATCCGGACAACTATCAGGTGCAGTGACAATTCTGGACGCAATCTAGAAATAACTCATGCAGCGGCATTAATGCAATAAGATAGCAAAATTAAGGATACAATAGGCTAGGATTGACTGAGTTATAAAATGCAATTTACTAAATTGAAAATGTTAAAATATATGCTAAGGATAACTAAATGGGAACAATTTAACCAATAAGTAAATGGAAAAACCTATGTTCTTTCCAGTGCTATCAATCATTCAATTACATTATATAGAACACAATAACACACAATTTAAATAACATGAACATAACAACCATTCATACGAACTTACCTCGACTTTTAAGGGCGTAGAAGTTAAATCGAGCTATTCTGAAGCTTTTACTTTGCCTCGATCTAGGTTCGTACGTGGTTTATCTTGATCTAAATAGATAATTTCTATAACAGCCCGATTCAGGGCCTAGTCGAAATAGTGGTGCGAGACCACAAATCTGAGTTAGTAAATTGAGTTCTTAAGGTTTATGACATGTTTGCATGATAGTATTAAAGTTCCATGTAGAAATTTTGTGAAATTGACATGGAATGATCAAATAGGACTAAATTGCAAAAGTTGCAAAATATGAGTTTCTAGAAGCTTTTTGTATGAAATAGATTTAGAATATAAATTAGAAGTCCTTAAATAGAAATTTTCCCAAATTATAAGTTTTGGTCAAAAATGGACATGAGTTAGTAAATTGTAAATTTTTAAAGAGAAGGGCATTTTGGTCATTTACCAATTAAATGATTAAAATGGGAAAAAGATGATAAAAATTTCATTCATCTTCTTCCTTGTGCCGAAAATTGGGAGACTCCATAGCTAGGGTTCTTCAAATTTTTGAAGCTTGCAAGTAAGTCATCCTAGCCCCGTTTTTAATATTCTTCGTATTTTTGGAGTCCTCGTATTATGAATTAGCTATTTTTAGCTATAAGATAAGCTAAGAAGCATGTTCAAAAATCTACCCATGTGTATCATGCATGCAAAATGATATTTTATGGAAGATTATGGGAGTTTGATGTTAGATAAACATCTTTTCCTTAGTGAATTTCATGAAAAATGATAGTATGGACTAATTTGTAATAATTATGAAATTGGTCATACCTATTAGAAATAGTGAGAATTGATGATTGTTATAGTAGAGAAAATGAATCAGCTAAGCATGATGTTTAAGAAAGTTAAATGAGAATTATTTTACGAGCCTAGGGGCAAAAGTGTAAAGAAGAGAAAGTTTAGGGGCAGAATAGTAATTTTGCCAAAGTATGAGTTAAGAGTCAATTTAGTCAATGTGAATATTAAATGATCTAATTATTATTATAGATTAAGAAAAATGAAGCCTGGATCAAAACCGAGGCAAGAACAAAGTCGAGGACTAAATTGCATATCTACATACATTTTGTATATTGAGGTAAGTTTGTATGATTTCTAAGCTTTATGATTATTATCATTGAATTGCTTAGTATAATGTACATTATTACCATAGAAATGCTTATTGCTATGTTAAATAAAGAAATTAATGAGATTAAGCATGAGAAAGTCCCGATTGAAGTTGAATTACTTAGGATACTCGATCTACCACACGAGATAAGAAAGTCCGTATAAGACCAAGCCAAGGCATGGCATCGGCAATCAAGAAAGTTATCATGTAAGTCCAAGACAAGTCTTGGCATTGAAGAGTTATTATGAGATGAAGACCCATGTAAGCCCAAGCCAAGGCATGGCATTGGTGAGTCTCAAGCAAAGATGTCATGTAAGTCCAAGACAAGTCTTGGCATTGAAAAGCTATCATGAGGTAGAGATTCCATGTAAGTCCAAGCCAAGGTATGGCATTGGTGAGTAACAAGAAAGATTTCATGTAAGTCTAAGCCAAGGCTCGGCATTGACCAGTTCATGAGTAAAGATACCAAGTAAGACCATGTCAAGACATGGCAATGGTAAGTTCCCAAGGGAACACACAAGGAAGACTTTGAGTAAGTCCATGTCAAGACATGGCATCAATACCAAGATGAGAGATCCCATGTAAGACCATATCGAGGATATGGCATTGGCATCCGATTATGTGGGATGAGATTCAAGTATCTCGGTTATTCATAGAAATTCATCGGGCAAGAGAGTAAAGCTCAAATGATATAGTAAGAAAGTTAAGTAAGTAAAGTTACTATCAAGTTATGCTAGTTAAGAGTATTATTCATGATATGAATGATGAAGTTGAGATTATACTTATCATAGTAAACTATACTGATCTATGTGGTCAAGTGACACAGGTATATTGTTTACCGTACGAGCATGAGAATAGTAAGTACCATGAGATATGTAAGAATCAGTAAGAGTAAGTAAGCTTGAATACTTGAGATTCATAATGCCATTGTTTATGATGAATGGTTAATGTTAAGCAAATATATTGCTATGAGAATTACATGCAAACTTACTAAGTTAAATGCTTACATCCTTTATTCTTTCTTTCCATGTAGTCCCGCCTAGCTAATCTCGTGGATCATCGTCATCGGAGCTCGGAGCACACTATCAATCAATATTTTGGTATAGCCAAGTGTTTATATTAAGTATGGCATGTATAGGAAACATTTCATTTTGAGTTATGTTTTAAAACTAGCCAAACTGTTGGCTATCAAGCTTAGCATTCTTTTTGTATATGGCCAAAGAGATGAGTCATGAATGATTAAGTATGTATGTTTTAATCTATCAATGAAGTATGCATCCTTGTTCATGTAAGATGTAATACTTGAGTTGCTGAATTGAGCATGAGTTTGGTCTTGATTTTAGGGTGGCAATTGGCTTGGTAAAAAGCCTCTAAGTGCCCACGCGGATGGACACATGGGCGTGTGTCTAGGCCGTGTGCACCCTGCACCTTTGTATCTTAAGTCAGAATAGGCCACGGGCTAGCTACACGGGCGTGTGTCTAGACTCTAGGCCGTGTTAAGATAGTCAGTGTGCACCACGGGTGGTAAGCACGGGCGTGTGCCTTGGCTGTGGGGCATTGCCAGAGTGCTGGGGTTTTAGGCACGGTTTGGGGCCACGAGCATGTCCAGGCCATGTGTAATTTGCCAGTACACCACGGGTGAAAGACATGGGCATGTTTTAGGGGTGCACGGGCGTGTCCCAAGTCACACGGACGTGTGACCCCTGTTTGGAGAGAAAGTTTCTAGATGAGTTCCGAAAGTTTCGGGACATAAGTCTGAGGCCTCGTAGGCCCATGAAATGTCTGATTTGACTAAGAAAGAGAAGTTTTTAATTTGGAACGAAATTTTATAGCCCGTAAGTACATGTTTAAGTGAGTTCAAGCATGGTAATGTCTCGTATCCAGTCTTAGTCTCGGACTCGGGTATGGGGTGTTACAATTTCAATCCATTTAATACTGATAGTATTCAATTTAATCCACATTTCATCATAATGTAAAATTACCATTTGGCCCCTAATATTTTAACTTTTTCACAATTTAGTCCTTAAGCTTATAACTTTAAATCTAACCATTTTAATCTCAATCTATGTTAACCATTTATGCAAGGGACCTTGAAATAGCCCATGATTATCATCATTTCACATTAAAACCCTAGAATTTATACCTTTAATAATTTAGTCCCTAGTTCCAAATTTCATCAAAAATCACTTTACAAAACTTGTTTATTTTGTAACAAAGATTCATAATCTATCATTTATCATCAAAACTCATTCAAAAATATTCATGGAAAGTCCTTCAACCTTTAACAGTTTTGCAAATTAATTCCTAGGCTAGCTAGATTAAGCTAAAACAATCTCAAAAACATAAAAATCATTAAAAACTGGTAGAAAAATCACTTACATGCAAGGTTACAGTGCTAGCCGAAACATAAAGCTCAAAAATGGCTATCCTCCTTCAATTATCGGTGATGAATTTTTTTTAGGAAGATGATACCATCTTTTACTTAGTTTAATTTAAGATTTTATTTATTAAGTTACCATTTTAACCTTGTTTATTAATTAAACAAAACATCAAACTCATACCTATCTTTATCCACTAACATTATGAATGGTACAATTACTATTTAAGTCCATTAGATTTCCTTTCCATAGTCTTTTAGGCCCTTTCGCTAATAGAACTCAACTTTCACCCTAATTAACTATATGAACTTCAAAAATTTTTAACGAAATTTTAATACGAACTTACTATAATCCCATAGACATTAAAATAATAATAAAATAATAATTCACTCATCAGATTTGTGGTCCAAAAACCATTGTTCTGATATCACTGAAAATGGGCTATTACATAAGTACTCCCGAGTATCTGATGCAATTATAGATGGTTCAATGGGTAAGAAAAGAAAAGGAAATGGTAAGTATAAAAATGAAACGATTCATGGTTATATGAAAATTTTGATGAATTAAATGATGTATATGTGAAACTTACTATATGATTGAATACATTTGTATCATGGATAAGCATACTAACTTGTGAGTTTGATGGTGCTTGTATAGGCTTATGCTAAGCTTATGGTCTTGGTTATGATATTGTGCTTATTCTATAGATTAAACTAATGAAATAGTAAGTTTTTTTTGAGTTTATACCAACTTACTAAGCACTAATCCTTACATAGTTACTTTCCTTTGTTTTATAGATTATCGGAAGCTTGATCGGTTGGAAACTCGTCGAAGACCTATCACACTATCCAACAACCATTTCGATAGTTTTTGAGTCATTTGGCCAAGGTTATAAATGGTAAGTATATGACCTTTTGTAATGGTGTTGCTTGAAAGTGTAATGGATGTTTTGGTATGCTTATGCTCGATGTTTATGTTTGGTTTAATAGACTTGTAATGCTTTGTTAAGTTAGGTAATTGAAATGCAAGGTCTTTTGGTATGTTTGTTATGGCTTGGAAATGATCATTTGTGATATGATTTGATAGATAATTGAACTAGGTTTTATGCTTGAAAAGTAGCTATGTTGCTTTGGTTTGATCCATGATGTTTTGATGCAATTGTGGTGCCTTTGAGAGGAATATTGGTTAGATAAATTAGGATGTTTGAAATGACATGTTTAGGTGTGTTCGAATGATGTTTAAATCCCTTGAACGTGTGCTCAAATGGAATGGTTAGTTAGGTATGATTTGGCCTTGAAATGGCTTTAATTTAGGGTCAATTTTTGGATCACACGGGCTGTCACACGGTCGTGTGTCATTTATAAAATCCTAGTATTTTAAGTCAGTGAGTTACACGATTGTGTGTGACAATTTAGAAAATTACATGGCCTACGACACGGCAGTGTGACCCTACTTAGTGAGTTACACAGGTGAGGACACGAGCTGGGATATGGCCGTGTGTCCCTTATTCGATTGTTATACGGCCTGGCCACACGGTTGTGTGACCCCTATTTCCAAATTTTGTAATTTTTTCCCAAATCTTTTATTTTGTTTCAAGTTAGTCCTAAATTGTTTCTAAGCTATTTTTAAGGTCTCGAAGGCTCGAGTTAGGGACAAAATGCATATAATTAATTACTTTTTAATAAGATTAATTTAATTAATTTTATGGTATTAAATGTTTTTCAATTGATCGGTAATACTCCGTAACCTCAATCCAGTGACGGAGACGGGTTAGGGGTGTTACACGAATTACTTAGTTTTTACTTTTATATCATAATAATGCCATGGCAAAATCTTGACCATTCTACGGCTCAGGGATTTACTATTGCAGTTTGCTTCTTTTGAGAGCCAGAATTTAAGCTATCATTCTGAGTTTTTGTATGTCTATAGAACTAAAGAATGATATCCAAACCGTTCTTCCTTTCCCTGTACAGATCGCAACTTCTATGTCTAGAGTGCTGCAAATATTCTTTCAAATACTCGCCTGTATCAATCGATAATAATCCAATTTATTTAATCTTTTCAAAATTAAATCAGATCTAACAACATACCATACGATCATCTATGTCTAGATCTTGCATGCATGCATTTAAAATAATCACAAATCGAATAAAACAATAATCTACTCAAAATCAGACCATGGGCATTAAAGATAGTAAAAACTCACCCAAATAATCCCAACACAATGAGATTTAGCTCATGGATTAGACATTCAAATCCAAAATAAAACCATTCAACATCATCATTCAAGTTTACGAATCAATAATTTCAAATCATAAAATAAAGGTAGAGCTGCAAGAAGCTCTCGCTACTCCTGCTTTCACTTTAATACTGAAATTTGATGCAAATCCCAGGACAGATTTCTCTTCCACTTCATTGTGTCTGTGATTTTTTGCTTTGTAAGCTGCTACCCTCTCCTCTCTTTTCTTTGAAATTTTCCACGAGAATTCAATGTAGAGAAAAACTACTCTCCAATTCCTCTCTCCCCAAAATCCTTGTCCCCTCTTTTTTTTCTCTTTCCTCCTTTATAGGGTAGGTCCCTCCCTCTCAGCACATATCTTTTGCTTTCAATTTTTTAGGGTGGTTTATCTGGTACAAGTAAAGCTAGCTAAGAGTGACATGAACTGAGTGCTGCATCATCTTCCTGGAATTGCCATGGCATTCTTGTTGGCAATCTAACCAACATTTTTCCATGGCAATATTTCACTTCCTTCATTTTCTTTCTCCTTTCTCTCTTCTCTTCTTCATCCTGCACTTGCTGCCAACAATAACCAACACCTTTCTTCCCTGGTAACAAATAATGACATTTATAGCACAATCCAAGCTTTGTTATGCAATGTTCTAAAAATATCCTAAAATGCAAACATATTTACTTAATTACAAACACTTAATTCAATCTAGAGGCCTGAAATATAACTCTTTTCAAAAGTTATCACACCTGCAAACCTAAATTATTTCTTGTCCTCAAGCAAAATATGTATGAGTATGCATGAATGCATGAATTTGCTATAACACACAGTTACCATATATACTGCTAAACCATTTTTCGTATATTCTATACCTTCGTTCTCAGAAATCTTCTATTAAAATAAAAAAAAAATTGATTCAAGTTTTGTAGGTTTGTTTAGCAAACGGTGTGTAGATAATGTTACCTAAAAAAAATTCCTAAATATTCATGAAATTCTGACTGTAGTAAATACTTCCTAATGCACTTAGGTTATGTTTCTTCTAAACTCAGTTTCTCTATTCTCATTTACTCTGTCATTTCAAAATTTTAATTACAAATATTTTTTTTAGGGAATTCATCTTGTCACATGGTTTCTTTACTTGACAATCTCAATAGAGCATACACTAGATTGCTTGGTATTATATCATGCCACAATTTGAATGTAACTCACTCATGAAACTAAGGCTTTTAACTAAAAAGATGGATGGAGCAAACAATGACCTCCTTAGCTAATCAGCCTATTACTACAGTGGAGTGTCCCTCAACTGTTTTTTACTCACTATTATTTAAACTTGTTTTTCTGATCAATAATACGATGGAGCAAACAAAGTATTACTGATCTACTCAATATTTTCAAACATTGAAGTGATTCTTATCATTTTGCCATGATATTCATTATTACACACTGTCGATTTACAGAATTTAAGTTTAAGAATTCCTAAATGTATTGAAAGAAACCTACTATAGACTAATTACAATTATAATAGGGCATTCTACTTTTAGGAATCAATTTTCACACAATTATCCTAAACTAAACATACCTATTCACCCATCACAATTTTCTAATTCTATCAAAGAATTATTGTCCTCATCGAATATCATAGATAAAAATATACTTGTCATAGTCTGGCAGTTACTTGGCATTTGAATGTAATGGCAAAACGAATGAAAAAATGCATGAATATTAAAACATATATCTACTGCATACTATATTTACAACACAACACACCCATAAACCTAAGGGATGCATTGTCCTCAATGCATGAACAATGAAACATTTCAAAATACAAAATCAACAACTTACAAATGCAAAAATGGAATGACAACCAAATATGATTGCATGAAACATATGTTATAAAATGAAAAAGATACAAATGAAAATAAAAACAAAAGCTTGGAAGAAATTTGGGTTACTCTAATTGGGTTGGGTTGATTTTCTAGCAACGCGTTTGTACCATTGCTTCCTTTCCACTTCACCAGCATCATCTCGAACTGATTTCCTAGTAGCTTACTTTTAGCGCTTCCTTTTTAGCTGGTTAATTGGCACCTCTTCTTCATCATCAGTATCTGGTTTTGTGAGATCATCAACCAGTTGATGAATCGCATGCTCTTGCTTGGTCATAGAGGTAGTGGATTTCGGTGTAGTGGCAGTTGTAGCAGGTGTAAAAGTTTGAGTCAAGTTAGCTTTATCCTTATCAGATTTAATATGCACGGATTCATTTTCTCCTCCTCTCCCTCATTTTCTATGTTCTTCTTCTCGGCAGTGGCTTCTTCTCCATCTTCATCATCATCTTCTAACTCCAACAACAATTCTTTAAGAAAAACAAGGAATGTAGGCATAGGTCGGGTAAAGTTATTTTGAAGAGATTTCTTAATGGCTTTGTCCCGTCATCTAACATATCCCCAAACTAGAGCCATTTGTTCTTGAGCTCAGCCAAGATCAGTGACTATCATCAGTTGTTGTTACTACATCTCAAAAGCATCAATCACTTTCTGCTCAAAGTCGCTGTGAAATGTTGATGGGGCAACATCAGTAGTCATAGGTGGAAAACATGTGGATGAAGAGCTAGGATGCTTTGGAATTTCCTCCCCTAAAAATATCAAGGCAATTTTTTTGGTTATGGCTCCTTTATTGGGCATTTTGTCTTCATTTGCCTGAGTAGGGACTTTACTCTTTGACATAGTGCCGTAATGAGTGACAGAAAGTTTAAGAAATTGGTGTTCTTTTGTGCGCAGCGATGGACTCCTCTAAAAATGATTTTTCCAACATTTATATTTCTTCTAAACATAATCGAGTGTAGCAACAACATGCATTCCTGGAAAATGGGATTCAGTCTTCTATGTTGCTCGATAGATTTTTCATGGCAATCCTCCAGTAATATCTTGTGCATGCAGATTGCTGGACTAATTGAGCCTCTTGATCTAATGTCAGTGCCGCAGAGATAACTACTAGCAATGTGTTGTAATCTCCTAGGTAAGCATACTTCAGATGTACTGGCTGGCAAAGGCTTCAATTCCAACATAAGAGGATCTTCTATGGATGGTCGAAGAGGTTTAAAAGAATAGTCCGATAAATTTAATGATTCGAAACTTCTCCTTGATCCATTCTCAAATTGCTTAGCTTCCATCAGTTTACCAAGCTCTTCAATCATTTCTGCTTCAACTAACTCAAATGAGTCTACAACATCATTATAATTATTGTGATAAAATTCTACAAATTCTTCCTGAACTATTGTGTTAACAATTTTAACACATTCTTTTTTTGTATCTGCACACTTCATAACATCGAAAACATTAAAGGTTATCTGATGATCATTAAGTCTCATTGTTAATTCACCTTTTTGTACATCAAATAATGTTCTACTAGTTGCTAGAAAAGGTCTCCCAAGTATGATTAGTACCTCTTTATCAACCTCACATTCTAGAATAATAAAATCTATTGGAAAAATAAATTTGGCAACTCTTACCAACACATCTTCGATTTTACCTTCTGGATGTTTATATGAACGATCAGTTAATTGCAATGTGACAGTTATAGGTCTCGCCTTCCCTATTCCCAGCTTCCAAAAAAATGACATAGGCATTAGATTTATACTTGCACCTAAGTCGCATAATGCTTTGCCTACATAATGATTTCCAATAGAGCAAGGTATATTAAAACTCCATGGATCCTTTAGTTTTGGTGGAAATTTGTTTCTTTGCATTGTTGTGCACCCTTTAGTGAGAGTGATAGTTTCAAACTCCCATAACCATCTCTTCTTTGATAAGATATCTTTCATGAATTTCACATAATTTGGTATTTGTTCCAATGCTTCCACCAACGGTATGTTGATATGTAATTTCTTCAGGACATCCAAGAATTTCTTGAATTGAAAATCTTACTTAGATTTTTGGAAACGCTAAGGAAAATGTGGTGGTGGCCTTTCTTCCATTTGTTGAGGTTTTTTTTTATCGTGGCATTTTTATTGGCAATACAAGATGAATCTGCTTCAACATTTTTCTTGTTGCTCTTTTCTTTTGTAGCCTTCTCCACTACTGGTTCTGAATTCTTCTTATTTTTGAAATTCGAACTAGCTTCTTTAATCGTGGTGTCATTAAAAACTCCTAGTAACTGCATACCAATTCTGAGTGTAATGGTTTTTTACTGTTCATTCCCTTGAGATGGTGAATTTTTGGTATCACTTGGCAGTGCTCCTTGCCGTCTTGAGCTTAATGCTTTGGAAATTTTCCCCACTTGATTTTCTAAAGCTCTTAAAGATGTAGCTTGACTTTGAATGATAGCATCGTTCTTGGCCATGTATTCCTTCAATAGAGCTTCCATAGATGAAGAACTCGAAGCTGAATTTTGCTAAGCATTTTGCTGTGGCATGGGCTAATTGTATCTAGGTGGTGCACTCGCAACATTCTGTCAAATAGCATTACTGGAATTTCACACCCCCCTATTACTCCAACTAAAATTGGGATGTTGCTTCCTCCCAAGATTATATGTGTTGGAATATGGGTTGTTGTTGTTTCAATTAAAATTTCCCATATAATAAACTGAGGCTGTGTTCGATGGGCAATGTAACAGCCCGATTTAAGGCCTAGTCAGAATAGTAGTTGCGAGACCATAAATCTGAAGTAGAAATATGTGTTTTGTGATTTTTATGAGGCTTATGATGTGGTTGCATAATTGTGTGAAAATTCTATAAGGAAATTTTATTAATTAGTGATCAATTTGTCCATTAGGACTAAATTGCAAAGATTAGAAAATATGATATTCTAGAAGATTCAAGTATGAAATAGAATTATAAAAATTATTAGAGGTCCTTAATTAGCAATTAGACCAATATAGATTATGATGGACAAAAATAGACATGGGAAGGAAAAATCTCAAGAAAGGACCATTAAGGGCATTTTTGTCATTTAGTAAATAAAAGATTAAAAAGGGAAAAAGAAGTCAAAATTGTGTCCATCTTCTTCTCCCATGGCCGAAAATCACTAAGGAGCCATAGCTAGGGTTTCTTCAACTTCCAAGCTTGATAGTAAGTGCATCCTAGCCCCATTTTTAATGTTTTTCGTATTTTTGAGATCCTCGTAACTCGATTTAGCTATTTCTAGCTATATTTTGAGCTAGGGTTTATATTCAAAATTTTACCCATGTAAGACATGCATGTCTTTTGATGTTCTGAGGAAGAATATGAAAGTTTGATGTATGATAAACATCTTTTTCTAAGTGATTTTCATGAAAAATACATAAAAAGATCAAATTGTAAAAGTTATAAAAATGGTCATACATGAGTGAAATAGTGAAAATTGAAGGTTTTTGTAGTTAAGAAAATGATTCGCTAGGCTTGAAATACAAGGAAGTTGAATAAAAATCATTTTACGAGCCTAGGGGAAAAAGTGTAAATATGAGAAAGTTTAGGGGCAAAATTGTAATTTTGCCAAAGTGTGATTCATGAGTCAATTTAGTCAATGTGAGTATTAAACCAGTGAAATTGTTATTATAGATCAAGAAATACGAAGCCCGGACCAAAACCGAGCAAGAATAAGGTGGGAGACTAAATTGAACATCTACACACATTTTGAGTATCGGGGTAAGTTTATGAAATTAAAGCTATACAATGTTATTATACTTGTAATTATTTTATTTTATGAGAAATGTATATAAATTTCATGAAGTTAATTTATGATGCTTCGATGAGATTGAAATGAGGATGTATTAAGTCTAAGTCCCGGTTGAAGATTCGAAATAACGAGGATACCTATGTCATGACATGAGATAAGGAAGGTCCCGTATAAGACCATGTCTGGGACATGGCATCGGCACCGAATGTAGGTGTAACATCCGGGTTTAGGGCCTAGTCAGAATAGTGGTTCAAGACCACAAATCCGAGGGTCATGAATGAGTTTTTGAGGCTTATATTATGTATGCATGCTAGTGTGAAAGTTTCATGAAGCAATTTTGTGAAATTATGGTTGAATTGTCCAAAAGGACTAAATTGCAAAAGTTACAAAATGTGTGTTTCTAGAAGCTATATGTGTGAAATAGCTTTAGATTATTAATTAGAGGTCCTTAAATAGCAATTTATCCAAATTCTAATTTTTGGAAAAAAATGGGCATGGATGAGTTAAAATTGAAAGTTTATCAAAAAGGGTATTTTGGTCATTTATCAATTAAGTGATTAAAATAGGTGAAAAGATGATAGAAATTCATTCATCTTCTTCCCATAGCTGCCGAAAATTTGAGAAGCCATTGTTAGGGTTTTTTCAATTTTTCAAGCTTGCTAGTAAGTGCTCCTAAGCCCGGTTTTTGATATTCTTCGTATTTTTGAAGTCCCGATAGCATGAGTAAGCTATTTATAGCTATTTGGTGAGCTATCATGGATGTTAAAAAATGTACATATGTATGACATGCATGTATTTTGATGTTTTATGGAAGAATATGAAGGCTTGATGTAGTAGAAACATCTTTTGCTAAGTGATTTTCCATGAAAATGCATGTAGGGACTTAGTTGTGAAAATCTTAAGTTTGGTCATACATGGGTGATTTAGTGAGATTTGATGAATGCTTTAGTTGAGTAAGTGGTTCGGCTAAGCATGAAAGAGTAGAAAGTTGAATAAAAATCACTTTACGAGCCTTTGGGACAAAAGTGTAAATAAGAGAAAGTTTAGGGGCAAAATAGTAATTTTGCTAAAGTATGAGATGTGGGTCAATTTAGTCAATGTGTGTATTGAAGAAGCTGATTTATTCATTATAGATCAAGAAACACGAAGCCCGGATCGAAACCGAGGCAAAAGCAAGGTGGTGGACTAAATTGTACATTTTAATACTTTTGAGTATCGAGGTAAGTCTATGCATAAACAATGCTTTCATACTTAGAATTTGTAAATGCTATCTTGGGTGTAGCATGAATAAGAATGAATGAGAATGATTGGGAACCTATGTGGTTCAAGTAGAATGAATGTAATATAGATGTGAATGGATAAATAATTGGGTAAATAGACTTGTGCATGTGTTATGATAATGCTAGATGGTGGGCTAAGTGCGATACCATCCTAATGCATATTGACGATGAGCTAGCTATGTGCGATGCTATCGTGAGGTATATCATCTAGTGAGCTATGTGCTGAATCACTACGAATACCATTGTGGTAGGCTAAGTGCGATACCACCTTATTAATCAAATGTGGTGTGCTAAGTGCGAAACCACCGAGATATTGGCTGTGTGGATTGACTGTGTGTATTAACTGTGTGGATGAGTAGTGTGGATTAGTTATGTAAACTAGTTGTGTGGATGAGCTGTGTGGATAAGTTATGTGGATTGACTATGTGGATGTATTACGAAAAATAATGATGTGTTGTATATTACGTAAATGTGATATTGAATGCAGGGGTGCATTTCAATGGTTATGAGTATGTGACTCATGATGTGTTGGAAATGTGGTAAGGGATAGAAAGAGTAAGCATGGTTGTGAATTACTTGTTGGTATAATGCTAATAGTTGCTTAGCTTATACTATGTTGCTTATTTGTTTATGTGTAAACTTACTAAGCTCAAAGCTTACTCTCTTTCTTTTCCCTTGTCTTATAGATTAAAGTGTTGAATCGAGATACGAGGATCATCAGAAGATAGCCCACATATCAGCACACTTTGGTACATGAAACTTAATGTTTTGTATATGGCATGTATAGGGGCTAGATAAGTTAGTAAATTTTGTTGTAAATGGCTGAGATGTGTTGGCCTATAGGTGGATAGCTTATTTTGTATAATGCCATGGTTGTTGGCTATTACATTATATGAAAGAAAGATGTAGTTTTCTATGTGAGAGTGCACTTTAATTTGAGTTGATTATGATGGTGTTAGACGAGTATATGTTGTGTATGTTAGAAGGGTGACAAGAACTTGACACTTAGTCTTGTTCTTGACCATGTGGGTAGACACACGGGCGTGTGTCTAGACCATGTGTGACACACGGTCAGCCCACGGGCATGTGCTGTGGCCGTGCGTCCTCTGCATGTTAATATTTGAAAATAGAATAGACCACGGACTAGTCACACGGGCGTGTGCCTAGGGCGTGTGGGATTAGTCAGTGTTCACCACGGTTGGGGAGCACGGGGGTGCCATGGCCGTGGGGCAATTGGCAGAATGCTCGATTTTTTAGCACGGCTAGGGAACATGGGCGTGTGTGTCCATGCACGGGCGTGTCTAATCTTGCATGGGCGTGTGAGACCTGTATATAAGAGAAAAAGTTTGAGGATCGTAAAAGTTCCAGATTAGTCTTGAGAGCCTTCATGTGTATGAGTGAGGCCTCGTAAGTCGAGAATGAGGTTATATCGAGTAATGACGTTGAGCCTAAGTGGCAATTAAGCGGTTTGAGTTCGGTAACGCCTCGGGCCCGATTCCCAGCGTAGAACCCGGGTAAGGGGTGTTACATTTAGTTTTATCAGAGCCATGGTTTAGTCGGTTCTAGGACAACCATAGTGGGTGTAAGTGTCTAGCTATACATGCCATAAGTGTACGATGATAGTGTGGTGGTTTCTAATGATTTTAAATCTTGTTTTATATAGAATATGGATTCCGATCCATTGACTGTTGATGAAGCAGCTAGTAATGCGCTGGCTCCTGCACAAGGAACTGTGCCGGTGCAAAGTGGACCCGAGACGAGGGGTCAAGGGGAAGAGGCACGAGAAGCCTTTCTCCATATGTTGAGTGATTGGTACTCGGACTACGTTCGAACGAACCCTAACGCTCAACCTCCTCCACCTCCTCCTATACCTCTACCAAATCCTGTGGCTCCTCAAGGTATGGATGTAGTGAGGATATCGAAACCCCCGGTGGATAAGATTAGGAAACACGGGGCTGAGGAGTTTAGAGCTAAGGTAGATGATGACCCAGAGAGGGCGGAGTTTTGGTTGGAGAACTCGGTGAGGGTGTTCGATGAGCTTTCATGTACACCTGAGGAGAGTTTGAAGTGTGCCGTATCATTGCTGAGAGATTCGGCGTACCACCGTGGAACGACGACGTTAGTGGTCCCAAAAGAGCGGGTGACGTGGGACTTCTTTTCTGGAAGAGTTCCGAGAAGAAGTATATAAGCCAGAGGTTTACTGACTGAAAAAGGAAAGAATTCCTTGAGCTAAAGCAAGGAAGGATGATGAGAATGAGTACGAGCGTGAGTTTGTTAGGCTTAGCAAATACGCTCAAGAATGTGTGTCGACAGAGACCATCTTGTGCAAGAGGTTCGAAGATGGGCTGAATGAGGATATCAAACTCCTAGTTGGCATTTTGGAGTTGAAAGAATTCGTGATATTAGTTGAGAGGGAAAGTAAGGCCGAAGAGTTGAGTTTAGAGAAGAGAAGGGTTGTGAGTGAAGCCCGAGATGCGAGAAAGAGACCGATGGGCAAGTCGTATCAAGCCCAATCGAAAAGATCCAAAGAA
This sequence comes from Gossypium sturtianum, assembly GCA_025698515.1. Taxonomy (NCBI): domain Eukaryota; kingdom Viridiplantae; phylum Streptophyta; class Magnoliopsida; order Malvales; family Malvaceae; genus Gossypium; species Gossypium sturtianum. The sequence goes on from CM046948.1 coordinate 61,381,491, forward strand.
GTGAATCCTCGGACGTCAGCCTCAGTGGGATATTCGCATCGAGACTTGGACAATGTTCGTCAGGGTTCGAGAGTCCGAGCCCCCTCGATAGAAAGTGTGGGCAATACAAAGAGTAAAACGGAGTGTTCTAGTTGTGGTAGGTATCACACCAGAGAGTGTTGGGGAAACAGTCGGAAATGTTACAAATGTGGTTCCCCTGACCACTTTATCCGTAACTATCTCGAGAGGAATCATAAGGAAGAGAGGCAAGAAGTGAGACCTAGTGATGTGTCTACGAGGGGTAGACCACCAAGGAACCCAAAAGGTGGGGCTAGTGGTAGAGGTGCGTCCAGGGACTCTGCTGTGAGACCAGAAGGTCGGGCACCTGCGAGGACGTACGCTATTCGCACTCGCGAAGAGGCATCCTCCCCTAATGTGATAACGGGTACTTTTTCTCTCTTTGACACCTCTGTTATTGCTTTAATAGATCCATGGTCTACTCACTCTTATAATCGCATGAGATTAGCATCTAGTTTGAGTATGACCGTTGAGTCTACGGACATTGTGATTAAGGTGTCAAACCCGTTAGGAAAGAATGTGTTAGTGGACAAAGTGTGTAAGAATTGTCCTTTGTTGATTGAGAATCATTATTTTCCGGCAAACCTGATGTTGTTGTCGTTTGATGAGTTTGATTTAATCCTAGGCATGGATTGGTTGACTACCCATAGTGTTTTAGTGAACCGTGGTAGTAAGTACATTGAACTGAAATGTGAAAGTGGAGATGTAGTTCGAATTGAATCAAGTGGATCAGACAGTCTAACCGTGATGATTTCTTCCTTAGTGGCCGAGAAATGTTTAAGAAAAGGGTGTGAGTCCTATCTTGCGTTTGTGTTGAATACTCAAGAGGTTGGAGTAGGGTTTGAAATAGTGCTAGTGGTATGTGAGTACCCAGATGTGTTTTCGGAAGAGTTACCCGGATTACCTCCAGTGAGAGAGGTTGAGTTTGGAATTGAGTTGGTTTCGGGAACGACACCTATTTCGATTGCCCCGTACAGAATGGCACCTGTAGAGTTGAAAGAACTGAAGGTTCAGTTACAAGAGTTGACAGATAAGGGTTTTGGAAGACCGAGCTACTCACCGTGGGGTGCTCCGGTATTGTTTGTGAAGAAGAAAGATGGGTCTATAAGGTTGTGTATAGACTATAGACAACTGAACAAGGTGAAGGTTAAGAATAAGTATCCTTTACCAAGGATTGATGATCTTTTCGATCAAATCAAGGAGCTACAAGTGTTCTCCAAGATAGACTTGAGGTGCAGTTATTATCATTTCGAGTTAAAGAGCAAGATGTGTTGAAAACTGCATTTCGGACAAGGTATGGCCATTATGAGTTTTTGGTTATGCCGTTTGGTTTGACGAATGCACCTGCGATTTTTATGGATCTGATGAGCCGTATTTTCAGACCATATGTGGACAAGTTTGTGGTTGTCTTTATTGACGACATATTGATCTATTCTCGGGATGAGAACGATCATGAAGAGCACTTGAGAATTGTCTTGCAAACTTTGAGAGACAAGCAATTGTATGCTAAGTTTAGCAAGAGTGAGTTTTGGCTCTGAGAGGTCGGATTCCTAAGACACATGGTGTCAGATAATGGTGTCAGAGTTGACCCGAGTAAGATATCGGCTGTTATGGATTGGAAACCGCCAAGGAATGTGTCAAAAATCAGAAGTTTCTTGGGATAAGTGGGATATTACAAATGTTTCGTAAAGGGGTTCTCTGTGATTGCTACCCCGATGACGAAGCTATTGCATACGGATGTCAAGTTTGAATGGACTGAGACATGTCAACAGAGCTTCGAGAGACTGAAAATAATGTTGACTGAGGCACCGGTTTTGGTTCAACCAGAAATGGGGAAGGAGTTCGTGGTATATAGTTATGTGTCGTTTAATGGTCTCGGTTGCGTGTTGATGCAAGAGGGTAAGGTAGTCGCTTACGCCTCGAGGCAGTTAAAACCGCACGAGAAGAATTATCCGACTCACAATTTGGAGTTGGCTACGATTGTATTTGCGTTAAAGATTTGGCGACATTATTTGTATGGCGAAAAGTGCCGAATCTTTACGGATCACAAGAGTTTAAAGTATTTGATGGATCAGAAGGATCTAAATCTGAGACAGAGACGGTGGCTTGAGTTGTTGAAAGACTATGAGTTAGTCATTGATTACCACCCGGGAAAAGCGAATGTGGTTGCGGATGCCTTGAGTAGGAAATCCCTGTACGCTCTAAGAGTTATAAGGGTGAGTTTAGCATTGTCTGATGATGGTGCTATTTTGGCAGAGTTGAGAGCTAGGCCACTATTTGTTCAACAAATATGTGAGGCTCAGAGAAATGACAGCGAGATGCAAGCTAAGATAGCTAAGTGCGGATCAGAAAGTGGTTCTAATTTTCGAGTGGATTTGAATGGTTGTCTGATGTATCGTGACAGAATTTGTGTTCCTAAAAATGCGAAGTTGATTCGAAAGGTTTTGTATGAGGCCCACAGTGGATGCTTGTCAGTACATCCGGGCAATACGAAAATGTACAACGATTTGAGGAAGTTGTATTTCTGGCCGGGTATGAAAAGAGATATTTCAGAGTTTGTGACTAAGTGTTTGATTTGCCAACAAGTGAAAGCTAAGCATCAAGTGCCTTCGGGATTGCTTCAGCCAGTGATGGTTCTCGAATGGAAGTGGGATCAGGTTACCATGGATTTTGTGACGGGGTTGCCGACGACTCCGAGAAAGAGAGATGCTGTGTGGGTTGTTGTGGATAGATTGACGAAGTCGGCTCACTTTATTCCAGTACGTGTTGATTATTCACTGGATAAGTTAGCTAAGTTGAACGTGGCAGAGATAGCGAGATTGCATGGTGTACCTGTGTCTATTATATCGGATAGAGATCCGGGGTTTACTTCGAGATTTTGGAAGAAGTTGCAAGAGGCCATGGGTACGAGATTGAATTTCAGTATTGCGTTCCATCCGCAATCCGATGGTCAGTCTGAAAGAGTGATCCAAGTTCTTGAAGATATGCTTCGGTGCTGTGTGCTAGAATTCGAAGGAAGTTGGGGGAGATACCTACCTTTGGTCGAATTCGCCTATAACAATAGTTATCAGTCGAGTATATAGATGGCACCGTATGGGGCTTTGTATGGCCGTAAGTGTCGGACTCCTTTGTATTGGACCAAGCTTAGCGAGAAACTGATCCATGGGGTCGATCTAGTAAAAGAGACCGAAGAGAAAGTGAAAGTAATCCGTAATAGTCTGAAAGCTGCTTCGGACCGATAGAAGTCGTATGCGGATTTGAAAAGAAAAGACATTGAGTTTGAGATAGGCGACAAAGTATTTTTGAAAGTATTGTCGTGGAAGAAGATTATGAGATTTGGATGAAAAGGGAAATTAAGTCCAAGGTTCATAGGGCCGTATGAGATTACAGACAGAATTGGGCCTGTAGCTTACCGGTTAGCTTTGCCGGTAGAGTTGGAAAAGATTCATAACGTGTTCCATGTGTCGATGTTGCGACGGTATCGCTCCGATCCTTCACATGTGATTCCTTCAACGGAAATTGAGATAAGACCGGATATGTCTTATGAAGAGGATCCGATTAAGATCTTGGCTCGAGAAGTGAAACAGTTGAGAAATAAGAGCATAGCACTAGTGAAAGTGTTATGGCAGAAACATGGTGTGGAAGAGGCTACGTGGGAAACGGAAGAAGCTATGAGAGAGCAACATACAAACCACTTTACTGGTAAGATTTTTGGGGACGAAAATCTCTAAAGGGGGGAGAGTTGTAACATCCTGGTTTAGGGCCTAGTCAAAATAGTGGTTCGAGACCACAAATCCGAGGGTCATGAATGAGTTTTTGAGGCTTATATTATGTATGCATGCTAGTGTGAAAGTTTCATGAAGCAATTTTGTGAAATTGTGGTTGAATTGTCCAAAAGGACTAAATTGCAAAAGTTGCAAAATGTGTGTTTCTAGAAGCTATATGTGTGAAATAGCTTTAGATTATTAATTAGAGGTCCTTAAATAGCAATTTATCCAAATTCTAATTTTTGGAAAAAAATAGGCATGGATGAGTTAAAATTGAAAGTTTATCAAAAAGGGCATTTTGGTCATTTATCAATTAAGTGATTAAAATAGGTGAAAAGATGATAGAAATTCATTCATCTTCTTCCCATAGCTGCCGAAAATTTGAGAAACCATTGTTAGGGTTCTTTCAATTTTTTAAGCTTCCTAGTAAGTGCTCCTAAGCCCGGTTTTTTATATTCTTCGTATTTTTGAAGTCCCGATCGCATGAGTAAGCTATTTATAGCTATTTGGTGAGCTATCATGGATGTTCAAAAATGTACATATGTGTGACATGCATGTATTTTGATGTTTTATGGAAGAATATGAAGGCTTGATGTAGTAGAAACATCTTTTGCTAAGTGATTTTCCATGAAAATGCATGTAGGGACTTAGTTGTGAAAATCTTAAGTTTGACCATACATGGGTGATTTAGTGAGATTTGATGAATGCTTTAGTTGAGTAAGTGGTTTGGCTAAGCATGAAAGAGTAGAAAGTTGAATAAAAATCACTTTACGAGCTTTTGGGACTAACGTGTAAATATGAGAAAGTTTAGGGGCAAAATAGTAATTTTGCTAAAGTATGATATGTGGGTCAATTTAGTCAATGTGTGTATTGAATAAGCTGATTTATTCATTATAGATCAAGAAAGACGAAGCCCGGATCGAAACCGAGGCAAAAGCAAGGTGGTGGACTAAATTGCACATTTCAATACTTTTGAGTATCGAGGTAAGTCTATGCATAAACAATGCATTCATACTTACAATTTGTAAATGCTAGCTAGGGTGTAGCATGAATAAGAATGAATGAGAATGATTGGGAACCTATGTGGTTCAAGTAGAATGAATGTAATATAGATGTGAATAGATAAATAATTGGGAAACTAGACTTGTGCATGTGTTGTGATAATGCTAGATGGTGGGCTAAGTGCGATACCATCCTAATGCATAATGACGATGAGCTAGCTATGTGCGATGCTATCGTGAGGTATATCATCTAGTGAGCTATGTGCTGAATCACTACGAATACCATTATGGTAGGCTAAGTGCGATACCACCTTATTAATCAAATGTGGTGTGCTAAGTGCGAAACCACCGAGATATTGGCTGTGTGGATTGATTTGTGTGTATTAACCGTGGTGGATGAGTAGTGTGGATTAGTTATGTAAACTATTTTGTGTGGATGAGTGTGTGGATAAGTTATGTGGATTGACTGTGTGGATGTATTACGAAAAATAATGATGTGTTGTATATTACGTAAATGTGATATTGAATGCAGGGGTGCATTTCAATGGTTATGAGTATGTGACTCATGATGTGTTGGAAATGTGGTAAGGGATAGAAAGAGTAAGCATGGTTGTGAATTACTTGTTGGTATAATGCTAATAGTTGCTTAGCTTATACTATGTTGCTTATTTGTTTATGTGTAAACTTACTAAGCTCAAAGCTTACTCTCTTTGTTTTCCCTTGTCTTATAGATTAAAGTGTTGAATCGAGATACGAGGATCATCAGAAGATAGCTCACATATCAGCACACTTTGGTACATGAAACTTAATGTTTTGTATATGGCATGTATAGGGGCTAGATAAGTTAGTAAATTTTGTTGTAAATGGCTAAGATGTGTTGGCCTATAGATGGATAGCTTATTTTGTATAATGCCATGGTTGTTGTCTATTACATTATATGAAAGAAAGATGTAGTTTTCTATGTGAGAATGCACTTTAATTTGAGTTGATTATGATGGTGTTAGACGAGTATATGTTGTGTATGTTAGAAAGGTGAAAAGAACTTGACACTTAGTCTTGTTTTTGACCATATGGGTAGACACACGGGCGTGTGTCTAGACCATGTGTGACACGGTCAGTCACCACGGGCGTGTCTTGCCGTGGCCGTCGCCCCTCTGCATGTTAATATTTGAAAATAGAATAGACCACGAGACTAGTCACACACGGGCGTGTGCCTAGGGTGTGTGGGATTAGTCAGTGTTCACCACGGTTGGGGAGCACGGGCGTGCCATGGCCGTGGGGCAATTGGCAGAATGCTCGAGTTTTTAGCACGGCTAGGGAACATGGGCGTGTGTGTCCATGCACGGGCGTGTGAGACCTGTATAAAAGAGAAAAAGTTTGAGGATCGTAAAAGTTCCGGATTAGTCTCGAGAGCCCTCGTGTGTATGAGTGAGGCCTCGTAAGTCAAGAATGAGGTTATATCGAGTAATGACGTTGAGCCTAAGTGGCGATTAAGCGGTTTAAGTTTGGTAATGCCTCGGGCCCGGTTCCCGGTGTAGAACCCGGGTAAGGGGTGTTACAGTAGGTCCCGTATAAGACCATATCTGGGATATGGCATCGACATCTATGTATGATCTTGTATAAGACCATGTCTGGGACATGGCATCGACATCGAGCTAAGAGATCCCGTGTAAGACCATATCTGGGATATGGCATCGGCATCAAGAGGTGATCCCATGTAAGACCATATCTGGGATATGGCATTGGCATCGTGATACATGTATGATGAGATTGAGTATCCTCCGATATTCTGAGTAATTCAACGGGCAAAAGAGTTAAGTATGCAAGGATGGCAAGAGCTAAGCTATACAAAGATGACAAAGAGTTAAATTTAATTGAACGATGATTATGATTTAAGTTCATGTTCATGATATCATAAATGCTAAATTATGTGATGAAGTGATACAGGTACCATGAGTAAAATATGAATTGTGAAACCCTAATGTGATATGTGATGGGTAAGCGTAAGTATGAGTAAGTATGTCAAAGTACTTGAGAACTTGTGATGTTATCATTCTATAAGATGAATGGATTTTTACCATGAGTACTTATGTTGCTATTTCAATTCATGCAAACTTACTAAGCTATATGCTTACCCCTCTCTTTTCCCTTTTCCTTGTAGTATCGCCAAGCTAGCTCGGGGATCGTAGGACGTCGGAGCTCGGACCACACTATCAACTTTTCTTTTGGTATAGTAAGGTTGATTCATTTTGAGTATGGCATGTATAGGAACTTGGTCATTTTGTGTTATGTCATATTTGAAAGCCAAAGTGTTGGCTATTAATGTTATACACCCATTTTGTAAATGGCCATTAGTATTTGGCCAATATTTCTCAAGTTTATTATCTTAATGATGATGAGTTTTATGACGTGAAAGTTCATGCAATTGATGGAGTAAAATGTGAAGTGTATGAATGATGATTAGGGACTCTTCATAGTGTATATTATTGCCATTTTATGTGTTGCTTGTGTTGGCATATGAGTTTTTATGTTTCAAGGTGGCAATTGGCTTGATAAATAGCCTTCTAATTGTCCACACAGGTAGACACACGGGCATGTGTCTAGGCCGTGTGTGACACACGGTCAACCCCATGGGTGTGTTGATAGGCCGTGTGTCCCCTGCATCAAATTTACGAGAATTCGATTCGCCACACGGGCTAGCACACGGGCGTGTGCCTAGGCCTTGTGCCCCTCAAGAGCTTGCTGACGTCATAAACATAATACCCAGGTTTTCACACATGGGTGAGGACACGGGCGTGTCTAGGCCGTGTGAGGGACACGGGCATGTGTCCGGCCGTGTGAAAACCCCTGTAGGTTCGAAATGAAAAATAAATTCCACACGGGCTGGGAACATAGGCATGTGTGACCACACGGCCTGCCCACACGGGCGTGTTCCATTTCACACGGGCGTGTGGCCCTGTTTTAGGTAAAAAAATTCTAAACGCACCAAAATTCCCGATTTAATTCCGAAACCTTCCGTATGGATGTTTAAGGCCTCGTAGGCCCATAATAAGGATGCTATGATTATGAATGAAGAAGTTTCAAGTTTCAACAAAATTTTATAGCCCGAAGTTGTATGTTTGAGTAAGTTAAGTCTGGTAATGCCTCGTACCCTGTCTCGGGGTCGGAGATGGGTAAGGGGTGTTACATTTAGTGGTATCAGAGCTACGGTTTAGTCAATTCTAGGACTACCGTAGCGTAAGCTTGAGTCTAGCTATACATGCCATACACATGAGTATTTACATTATGATAGTGTGACGACTCCTGACGATTTAAATTGTGTTTTTATATAGTAAATGGATCCCGATAGAGCTGTGGCGGATGATGTAGAAAGTAACGCGCCGGTTCCCGCTCAAGGGATGGTGCCGACAGAGAATGAAAATAGACCGGCTACTGTAAGCTAGAGAGGAGGAGAAGAGGCTAGGGAAGCCTTTCTCCACATGATGAATGCATGGTCTACGGAGTTCGTTCGTACGAACCCGAATGCGCAACCCCCTCCTCCCCCACCTATTCCTCAACCTACCCCAGTAGTCCCCCAAGTGGTAGAAATGGTAAAAAGAGAAAAGCCTCCGGTCGATAGAATCCGGAAACAAGGAGCTGAGGAGTTTCAAGCTAGTAAAGATGATGACCCAGAAAGAGCAGAATTTTGGCTTGAAAATACCATCAGGGTATTTGACGAGCTATCCTGCACACCTAAAGAGTGCATGAAATGTGTAGTTTCTCTTCTGAGAGATTCTACTTATCAGTGGTGGAACACCCTTGTGTCGGTTGTACCAAGGGAAAGGATCACATGGGAATTTTTCCAAGAAGAATTCCGGAAGAAGTACATTAGCCAAAGGTTTATCGACCAGAAAAGAAAGGAATTCCTTGAACTGAAACAAGGTAGAATGACAGTAACTGAGTATGAGCATGAATCTGTAAGGCTAGGCAACTACGCTTGGGAGTGTGTGTCCTCTGAAGCCATCATGTGTAAGAGGTTCGAGGACAGATTAAATGAAGATATCAAATTATTTGTTGGTGTCCTTGAGTTGAAAGAATTTGTTGTGCTAGTGGATCGAGCTTGTAAAGCCGAGGAATTGGTGAAAGAGAAAGGGAAAGCTGAGATGGAATCCCATGAATCAAGGAAGAGACAATTGAATAAGTCATTTCAGTCCTCGTCCAAGAAGTTGAGAGATTTCCCTACCCGATCAGCTACTTCAAACGGGTTTTCAAACAGAAGTAAGAGTAAATAGTACTCGGTGATTAAAGCTCAGAATACCTCAGTTGCTAGTGCTGGGAACACTCGACCTAATAGACTGAAATGTCCACAGTGTGGTAGACGACATCCCGGTGAGTGCCGAGCCCACGAGAGAGCCTGCTTTAAGTGTGGTTCCTAAGACCATTTCATTAGAGAATGCCCTGAGATGGTTGAAAAAAAGAGAATTCAGAGTGCCAGATCGAGAAGCACTACTAAAGGGAGACAACAGAGAAACCCGGGAAGTGGAACGAGTAGTAAGAGTACACCCAGAGAGCAGGCTGTGAGATCTGAGGGTAGAGCGCCCGCAAGAACTTATGTCATTCGCACTTGCAAAGAGGCGTCATCCCCTGATGTAATTACGGGTACATTTTCTCTTCATGATACTAATGTTGTTGCTTTAATTGATCAGGGATCTACCCATTCATACATTTGCATGAAATTAGTATCTAGTATGAGCATGCCCGTAGAGTCTACAGAGTTTGTGATAAAAGTGTCCAATCCTTTAGGCAAAAGTGTATTAGTTGATAAGGTATGCAAAGATTGCCCATTGATGATTAGAGGTCATTATTTTAAGGCAAATCTCATGCTATTACCATTTGATGAATTCAATATAATTCTTGGTATGGACTGGTTAACTGCTCATGATGTGATAGTAAATTGTGGAAAGAAATACATTGAATTGAGATGTGAAAATGGGGACACTCTTCGTGTTGAATCAGATGAACAGGACAGGTCGCCTGTAGTGATCTCTCATATGTCGGCCCAGAAATATGTAAGAAAGGGATACGAAGCATATCTTGCTTTCGTGATGAATGCCAAAGATGGAATCAATACCGATAGTATTTGAGTATCCAGATGTATTCCCAGAAGAGTTGCCAGGGTTGCCTCCGGTGAGAGAAATTGAATTTGTCATTGAGTTAGTCCCTGGTACTGCACCCATATCGATTGCTCCATACAGAATGGCTCCAACTGAGTTGAAGGAATTGAAGGCACAGTTGCAAGAATTAATGGACAAAGGCTTTGTAAGACCAAGTTATTCTCCGTGGGGTGCTCCAGTGCCATTTGTGAAAAAGAAAGATGGTTCCATGAGATTATGTATAGACTACCGGCAGCTTAATAAGGTTACTGTGAAGAATAAGTACCCATTGCCAAGGATCGATGATTTATTTGATCAGTTAAAGTGAGCCACGATGTTTTCCAAGATAGATTTGAGGTCCGATTATTACCAATTGAGGGTCAAAGACTCAGATGTACCGAAAACCGCATTTCGGACAAGGTATGGGCACTATGAATTTTTAGTCATGCCTTTCGGTTTAACAAATGCCCCTGCCGTGTTATGGATTTAATGAACCGCATATTTTGGCCATACTTGGATAAGTTTGTTGTGGTTTTTATTGTTGATATACTGATTTATTCTCGTGATGAGAATGAGCATGCCGGGCACTTGAGGACGGTTTTGCAAATTTTACGAGATAATCAGTTTTATGTCAAATTTAGCAAAAGTGAATTTTGGCTCAAAGAAGTTGGGTTTTTGGGAACATTGTGTAACACCCCTTACCCGTAATCCCTACCGGAACCGGTTCCGAGGCGTTACCGGATTAAAACTACTTGGTCGCCACTTAAGCTCAACGTGACTACTCTCCTTAAGTCACCACGACAACCTCATTTTCGAGTTACGAGGCCTTACTCAAACACACGAGGGCTCTCGAGACCATATCGGAAACTCTTACTATCTCAAAATTTTTCTCCATCTAGACAGGGACTACACGCTCGTGCTAGATGATACACGCCCAAGTGTAGTCACACACGCCCATGTCCACAACCCGTGCACAAAACTCAACCATTCTGCCAAAGTCTCACGGCTAGGTCCCACGCCTGTGTTCACCACCCGTGGTGTACACTGACTTCTTCACACGGTCTTAAAGTCTAGACATACGCCCGTGTGGCTAGCCCGTGGCCAACACTGAATAACTCACACGTCCTAGGTACACGCCCGTGTGACTAGTCCGTGGTCTAATCTAACTTAAAATACTAACATGCAGGGGACACACGGCCAAGTCACACGCCCATGGGCTGACCGTGTGTCACACATGGTCTAGACACACGCCCGTGTGTCTACCCACATGGACAAGAACAAAGCTATTTGTCATGCCCCTTCTCACACCCCCTAGCATACACAACATGTACTCATTCAACACATCCATAATCAACTCAATTTGAAACACAATCTTACATGGATAACAACATCTTCTCATATAATAAAATATCCAACAACTATGGCATTATACAAAATAGATTATCCATCTAAAGGCCAACATAACTTAGCCATTTACAACAAAAAATCACTAACTTGTCTAGCCCCTATACATACCATATACAAAATGTTTAATCCAATGTACCAGAGTGTGCTGATAGTGTGGGCGATCTTCCAATTGATCCACGTATCTCGATTCAACTCTATTACTCTATAAGACAAGGGAAAAGAAAGGGAGTAAGCTTTGAGCTTAGTGAGTTTACACATAAACAATTAAGCATCATAATATAAGCTAAACAACAATTAGCATTATACTAACATAAGTAATTCACAACTATGCTTACTCTTTCTATCCCTTACCACATTTCCAACACATCATGAGTCACATACTCATAACCACTGACATGCACCCCTGCATTCAATGTCGCATTTACACAATATACAACACATCATTATTTCACAATAACACATCCACACATCTATACTACTCACTAATACATCCACACAGCTACTCTCTCAGTGGTTTCGCACTTAGCCTACCACAATCGATACAATAAGGTGGTATCGCACTTAGCCTACCAATAAGGAAATCATAGAGGTCTCGCACTTAGCCCACTAAACAATATACTTAGCGATAGTATCGCACATAGCCCAGCTCATCGTTGCTAAGTATTGGGGTAGCATTGCACTTAGCTTACCATCAAGCATTATCACTACACATTCACATATCTACTTTGTAGTTCATTCATTCATTCGTTCACTATAACTAACTCATTCATTCCACATGAACCATATAGGTTCTCAACCATGCTATACCCTAGCTAGCATTTACAAAGTATACGCATAATGCATTGTTTATACGTAAACTTACCTCGGTACTCAAAAAGTATGGAGATGTGCAATTTAGTCCACGACCTTGCCCTTGCCTCGGTTTCGATCCGGGCTTCGTCTTTGTTGATCTATAATGAAAAATTAACACATTCAATACACATATTGACTAAATTGACCTTTATCTCATACTTTAGTAAAATCCCCATTTTGCCCCTAATCTTTCTCATATTTGCACTTTTGCCCCAAGGCCCGTAAAGTGATTTTTATTCAAATTTCTAGCCTTTCATGCTTAGCCAAATCACTTACTCAATTAAAGCTATCATTAATTCTCACTAATTCTCACATGTATGACCAAACTCAAGACTTTCACAAACTAGTCCCTACATGCATTTTTCATGGAATTCACTTAGTAAAAGATGTTTCTACAACATCAAGCTTTCATATTCTTTCATAAAACATCAAAATACATGCATGTCATACATGGGTACATTTTTTAACATCCATTTTAGCTCATCATATAGCTAAAAATAGCTTACTCATGCTACTAGGACTTCAAAAATACGAAGAATATCAAAAACGGGCTAGAATACACTTACTAGCTAGCTTGAAAAGTTGAAGAGTGATCGTTGTATTTAAGAGTTTTAAATTTATAATGATCGATCCTGGAACTAACTATAACAATGATTGAGGCAAGTGCACCTATCGAACAGTAGTATAGCTTAGGCAAGACCGAATTGTCGAACCCAAAGGAACTAAAAGTACTAATACTAACTTTCTTTCTATTATTTAGCCTAAAATAAGTGAAGTTGTTTATTAATCTAAATGAACTAATTACTAAGCTAAAGACGCAAAGACAAAAAGAATGAATTGGGGAAATACTTGGGAAAAACTCAGTTGATTAAGACGATACCCTTAGGAAGAATCCACCTAGACTTCACTTGTTATCTAACACTGAACCAGACGATTTATTCACTTGACTTGATCCGTAGGACTCCTTAATTTATATTAAACCCTCTCTCGAGGTCAATAACGTCTAACCCTAGGTTGATTAATTGAAATCTCTTTCTAATTAAAACCCCTAGAATAGCAATAAATCGATCTATGGACTCCCATATTAGGTTTCACCCTAATCCGGCAAAATCTCGTCACCCTATCTCTAGGCGCGCGATCAACTCCGCTTAATTATGCTAGATCTACTCTTAAGCAGGGACTTTTGCTCCACCACCTAAGCACATTCAACTTGAATTAATATCCGTGAAATATCAACACAAGAATTAAGCACCAATAATCAAGAACAAATCAAGTATTTATCATATAGTTCAGAAAACAATAACAAGATTCATCTAGGTTTCATCCCCGTTTAGGTATCTGAAGGGTTTAGTTCACAATAAGAAAGAAAAACATCTCAGAAGAAAAGATAAAACAAAACGTAAGAAATCCCTAAAACTCCCTGAAGGAATTGAAGGAGAGATCCTCCGTCTTGAGTAGAATTCTGGCTTCTGGAGATGGATCAACTGGCTATCCCTTGAGAGTTTCCCTCAAATCTGACCTTTTCGGCTCGACTCCTTGGCCTAGCTAACCGCCCTCTTTTAGGTTATACATAGGGTCTTTATATAGGCTTTTGAAATAGGTTTCTTTGCCCCTAAGTATCCTTTTTCGAGTGAAATTACTCTCCTCCACGGCAGGGGCACGGCCATGGCGCACGCTCGTGTGAATCGTGGCCAGGCCGTGCTGGACTCCATTAATGAGGCACAACCGTGTAGATCAACATCAAGCCGTGTTCTAGTATATTTGAGGAGGCACGGCCGTGTGGGATTTAGTCCAGGCCGTGTCGATTTCTTCTTTGGCCCATTTTGGTCCGTTTTGAGTCCGTTTCTCGTTCTTTTATTCTTGGGTGCTTTCCTGAGTATAAGACATTAAAAGAAAGGATTAAGAGCACCTTTTTACATAAACCAAGGGATAACTCATCCAAAAGTATGCTAAATGTGGGATTAAAATATGTTACTATTTCGGTTTATCAAATACCCCCACACTTAAGCTTTTGCTTGTCCTCAAGCAAAATTCTCAATTTACAATTAAAACAAACCTTTCTATAATTCATAATTCCTATCAACAATGTTTCATCATAATTCATAGATAATATATACATGGATAATTCAATTCAAAGAGTCCTAAGGATTCAAACAATCTAAGTCATAGATTTGTAGCTCGAAAATATAGGCGTCTCCCCTTATCTAAATAATTACCTTTAATTCAAAACCGACAAGGATTGACATCCTCACAAAAGTTTCACTCAAATCACTCAAAGTGTTTAAGGTTCAAAATTTAGGCACTCAAAAGTTGAACATGAAAAGTTAATCCCATAGGCTTGCCTAAAAATCAAGTCTCCACCACTATAATATGAGATGATGCACAAATCAAAAGGTCTTTAATTAGGGTTGTACCGGGGCTAGGGTTAAGGTGTGGATAGAGGTTGAATTAGAAGGTTAAAATCGAGATTGAATTGATAAATTACCTAACTAGAAACAATAAACTGAATAATTACATAATGGATTGAAACTTTAAACTAATAATACGAGCTTCTTCTTCAATAAATAGACTTTAACTGTACAAGCTCGCCTTTCATCGTACTAATACTGAATATATATATTTATATATAATACATCTATTCATATGCTAAGATGAAATAATTAGGTAGCTTAATCAAATCAAATCTCGATATAAGAGAAGTCGAAAAAGAATGGTGATAACAAATACAAAGGGTTTGGGTTAATATTAGTGGTTATGTCAATAAAAAGGGTTGTTAGGATTAAAAGGGGTTCACTAGGGGTTAATTGTGAAGGTAGGCTTTTAATGGAGTTAGTGGGTTAAAACCTAGGTGCCTTAATCATCTCTGTATATCAAATCATGGGTGTGGTCTCAATATGTATAAACGAGGCAAGTTCTAGAATAACAAATCAATGTTGACATACTCATAATCAATAAAGTGAGCATGAAAAAGAATATATGCTCTATAAGGCTCAAAAACTCACAAAAATTATAGGTATTTTTGACATCAACCTCGTAAATTTAAAACTTCAAAGTAATATTTAAATTCAGTTCAACAACCTAGCAAATTTTAATTGAAAAAAATGGACTTATCATGCTTGATTCTTTAGTATCATAAAATTTAATTATCAATGCACAATTATCAATGACTTAATCTAAAACATATCAATAAAAATCATAAATCATTAGAAATTTCTTCTTAATTAGTAATATGAGGAAATTACTTAAAAACAAGACTAAATTCAGGATTTTGAGAATAATGAAAAAAATTTGGCACCTAATTTCAGGAATTTGAGAATAATGAAAAAAATTAGGCACCTTTTTAGGTTGTTTTCACCCCCCACACTTAAGATGTACATTGCCCTCAATGTACAAAGAGAGATAATAGCAAAATAAAATCATAAAATCATAAGATGTGGAGAGAAGTGAAACTTCCTGAATTTTGGATGAAGTTAATGAAAAGAAACCGGATAGGATTGGAGGTGAACGTGGGGAAGCGTCTCGAACCATTTGAAATTGAATCCTCAAAGTAGCCGGTCTGATTTTATTGTATCCTAAGCTAAATCTAAATGGTATGAAGAATAAGAAGAAAATAATAAAGAAAATAAAAATAAAAATAAAAATAAAAATAAAAGTAAATAATGGAAAAAAAATAAAAGTAAATAATGGAAAATGAAAGAAAGACAACTGAAAAAGAAAAAGGAAGAAGGGGGTTAAATAGAAATTATGGATCTGGTGGTTGCCCCCGCCCTTGTACCTTCCTGCGGTGGCCACACGGCCACGGCCACGACCATGTGCAAGGCCGTGTGGTATGGAAATCTGTACCTTGGTTAGTTTATGGTTAGGTGCTAAAAGGAAAAATAAAAGAAAAAAAATGTAAAAATTAATGGGGTTAGTGCTCGAGTTGCCTCCCGAGAAGCGCTCGTTTATAGTCTTAAGCTAGACTTTACCTCTCATTCATTTTTTAAAAGAAGGTTCACGGAGCTGAAGCTCCTCTCTCATATCCCTAAAATCTTCACCATTATAGATTTTGATTCGGTGACCATTTACCTTGAATGTGCCTTGAGTGGGATGAGTTACCTCGATTGTGCCATAGGGAAAAATTGTTTTGATCATGAATGGACCTGACCATCTTGATTTCAGATTTCCTCAGGAACAGCTTTAAGCCTCGAGTTGTATAGCAGGACCAAGTCCCCTACTTTGAATTGTTTTGATTTCTTCAGACGAGCATCATGGCGTCGCTTAGTTGCCTCCTTGTATAGTTTTGAGTTCTCGTAGGCATCAGCTCTCCATTCGTCGAGCTCGTTCATTTGCATCATTCTCTTCTCACCTGCAGTTTTAATATCATAATTCAAAAATTTTATAGCCCAGTAAGCTTTGTGTTCTAACTCAAATGGTAGATGACAACTTTTCCCGTAGACAAGTTTATACGGGGATGTTCCTAAAGGGGTTTTAAAGGCTGTTCTATAGGCCCATAAAGCGTCATCTACTTTTATTGCCAAATCTTTCCTGTTGGATTCAACTGTTTTCTCTAAGATCCGCTTAAGTTTTCGGTTTGCTACTTCTACCTGCCCACTAGTTTGAGGGTGATATGGGGTAGCTATCCTATGGTGTACTCCATATTTTTTTAAGACCTTATCAAATTGAGTATTACAAAAATGAGTACCCCTATCACTAATGATGGCTCTAGGTGTTCTGAATCGAGAAAACAGTTTCTTGAGAAACTTAACTACTACTCTGGCATCATTGGTAGGTAAAGCTTCAGCTTCCACCCATTTTGACATGTAATCAACTGCTACTAGGATGTACTTATTTCCGAATGAACTAGGGAATGGACCCATAAAATCAATACCCCATACATCAAATATTTCACAAGATAGCATATATGTTTGAGGCATTTCATCATGTTTAGAAACATTACCTGTTCTTTGGCATTTATCACATGAAGCGACATAACTGTTGGCATCTTTGAATAGAGTGGGCCAATAAAACCCTGATTCGAGTATTTTATGTGCTGTCTTAATGCCACTGTAGTGTCCTCCTGAAGGTCCTGAATGGCAATGTTGTAGGATTTTGCTCGCTTCTGTCTTTGTAACGCATCTCTGAATTACCTGATCTGCATAAATGCGGAAAAGAAAGGGGTCCTCCCAGAAATAGTTCTTCACATCAGAAAAGAATCACCTTTTTTGATGATGTGTTAGCTTTTTCGGTAGGACATTAGCGGCTAAATAATTCACAATATCTGCAAACCATGGTACCTCGGAGCAGGTTATAGAAAAGAGTTGTTCCTCAGGGAATAAGTCGTTTATCTCACTTTCGTCGAGCTCTTCGATATGTGGGTTCTCAAGCCTGGAGAGGTGATCTGCTGCAAGGTTTTCAGCTCCCTTCTTATCCTGTATTTCTAGGTCAAATTCCTGTAAAAGTAAAATCCATCTTATGAGTCTTGGTTTTTTATCAGGTTTAGTTAAAAGATAATGAAGAGCAGAGTGGTCAGTGTAAACGACAACTTTAGATAATACTAAATATTGTCTGAATTTATCAAACGCAAAGACCACAACTAGTAATGTAATATCCCGGGTTGGGGGCTATTTTTGTTATGGCATAATTTGCATGGTAGGAGCTTGCTATGTTGCTGTTTTGGTGTCTTAGCGGCTTACTTGTAGGCTAGGGGTATGCCTGAGTAGGTGGGAAAATTTTAGTTTTTGAGCTTTAGGTGTGAGGAGCTGAAGGAGCTGGGGTTTAAGGGTTTTATTTGGTGTTTTGTTGCACAAAAGAGGAGCTAGCATAGTGGCAAGGCATGCGTCACTTGGGGCTTGAGTGTGGCGTCATCTGCAGGGGGGAGAGGTCCTGTGATCAAGCTGCGAAAATCCCCATTTTTGGCTTCCATTTTGACGGCATGGAGGAGGAGGAGTTGTTGGTAGTTCAAACTCTACCATGGACTTTGTCAACTCATTCAAAGGAGGGGTGGAGAGTGAATTTAGGAGAAGACTAGTTCAAACTAGTTTGAATTGGGTGGTTGTGAGTGATTGGAGGTAGTGGCCGAATATTGGGGTGTGTGGGGAGTGAGTGGCCGGTTTTGGTAGGGAGTAGGAGAGGTTTGCCGAAATTCTTTTTGGGCATTTTGGTGTTTTCGGTCAACATCTTGGCAAGCCAAATTCCTCCTTTTGTCATACCAAAGCCGAAATTCTAAAAGAGTTTTCTTTCATTTTTCTCTGTGGAAACCGAAAGTTCAGTCACCTAGCTGCCGAATGTGCTTTGATTCCTTGACTTTGTGTGAGTAGCCGAATGTTCTCTTCTCTCCCACTTTCTTTTCATTTGTGTTGAGCCGAAACTATTACCCTTTCTCCTCATAATTTCTTTCTTCCATTAAAAGCATTGGTAGCTGAAATTATATTCTCCAAAACACCTTATCAAAACCGAAAGTACCTTCATCCCATCCACCTCTCTTCTTCCCAATTACCCTTTGCCGAAACTTCTTTCTCATTTCACATTCTCTATTCTTTTTCCATTCAAAGCCGATAATAGGAGTGTTAAACATCTAGCCGAATCCCTCCCTTGTGCTGCCGAAATTTCCTCCTTTCATTTGTTCTCATTTTAGCCGAATATCAACCCCTCCCTTTCTCATCTTTTTCTTGCGTTTTATTTCTTGGCTTAGGCCGAATCTCCCCTCTCTCCTAGTAGCTCTCTTGGCCGAATATCAGTGAAGGGTTGATCTTGGTTGGTTGTTCAATCATTGAACAAGGTAAGTGGGTGGCCGAATGGCCATTTTCCCCTCTCTTGTCTCTATTGATTGTGGGTTGGTTAATAGCCGATTTTGGGCATGTGTTGAAGGGGGGTTGATCTTTTGTATTGAACCGTTTTCTGCTAGGGCCTTGGATTGTGGTGGTGATGTGTGAAGCGATCAATTGAAGCCTTGATCGCGAAAGTGACCGATTGGTAAGTAAGGGGTAAGTGATTGGTATTATTTTATTAGTTCAATCTTTTGGTTTCGATTAAGTCAAGGGTGACAAAGGATTAATCGTTCTTTTAATAGGTGTGCCGATTGTTAAAAGAGGAACCATTGTTGGTTCAGTTTGGTAGGAAACCAAACGTTTGCAAGGTAAGGGTTAATCGATATACCCTTTGGTTTATATGGTTATGGCCGAATGGTTTAAGTGATTAACCCATGGTTGGTCGATTGTTTTTAGGAGCAAAAGGATCGAGGGTCTTAGACCGTTCTTAGATTAAAACCTTCACTATTTTCGTGTGTAAACTAACACACTTCATTTAGTAATATGATTAATAACCTAATTACTTATTAAAGTGAAACAATATGATTGATGGATTTGGTACCCGATGGGGTATAAGCACGGATACTGGTAAGTCCGTTTCATTACGAGATCTCAGAGTGATATATGTGATAACATGTTTTATGATGTAAATACCATGAGATGTCATTTGAGCATGTTAGCATGATTGCATGTTTTATATCATTTGCATTAGTATGACATGTGTGGGTGATATGAGAGGAGGGGGAATATGATATCCGTGTCTTTGGGACATCGTGTCTTTGGGACACCAGAGGTTTGGCACCTCCGGTGGTTTGGTACCACGCTTGATTTTGTGACTTTGGTCACCGGTGATTTGGTATCACATTTGTGTCTTTGGGACACCAGAGGTTTGGCACCTCATAGCGTCTCGTCCCAGTGGCTTAGCACCACAGTGGGTTGGCCCCACAGTTTGATTATACGGGATTGACGCCGTGATTTGGTATCACACGATGGGTTGGCCCCATCATCGGATTTGTGATCATGGTCACCAAAGTGATTTGGTATCACACCGTGTCTTTGGGACACCGTGAGGTTTGGCACCTCATTGCGACTCGTCCCTGTGGTTAACACCACCGTGGGTTGGCCCCACTTATGAGATACGGGATTGTCGCTAGTGATTTGGTATCACGCGATGGGTTGGCCCCATCATTGGATTATTCGTGACTTTGGGTCACCAGTGGTTTGGCACCACACTTATGGATATCGTGACTTTGGGTCACCGGTGGTTTGGCACCACCAAGTGGTGGTTTGGTACCACGGGGTAGAAAGGTGATATGGATGGTTAGGATCGGGTACATTGATTATGTTGCTATGATATGATGCGTGTTAGCATGTTGTTTTATCGGGAGTGGGATTTATGCATCGAGTCTTGCGACTCACCCTCTCCTTTGACATTTCAGTGACACTTAGACGCGGACATGGAGCCTGGATGGACTCGAGGTGCTCATGCCATGCTTTAATAAAGATTTGCTCAGACTTTACAAAATTTGGTACTTTAGCTTATTTATTACTATTTGGTTTTATTTTGGGTTGTAAATGGCCTTTAAATTAGGTTTTACTATGTTTATGCTTAAAGTAGCTTTCTAATATGCTATAACAAATTAATTGAGTTAAAATTGCTAAAAACTTGGAAGGTCAACGGTTTCAAAACTATAACGCAATGTGTTTTAAACTTTACCATCGGGTATCACTCTAAAACATTAAAATATGACAAAGCAATCATGCCAAGATTTGAAAAGTATAAAATATGACAAGGAGTTTTTCATCGAATCTTTAACCGTAAACCTAACCCTTCAAACGCGATTTTCCCGTAACATGCCGATTCGGTCGTGGTGTATTGACCGGTTTGGGGTGTTACAATTGTGGTATCGTGAGCCAGTTTAAAGGTTTTTTGTGGGCCCGAGGCCCAAAATGCTTTCAAAAGTCTGCTTTTAAGTGTTTTGTTTGAAATAAATGGTTTGAAGGGCATGACACCGAGTCTCCGCACCAGACCGCCTGTAAGTACCCCTTACTATTGCTTGTGATTTATTGATGTGATTGGATGATTGCAATAGTGGATTACTTTAGAAATTGAAACCGATAGGATTCTCGTGAACTCGCGAAAACAAAGCTTCTTTACTATTCATAAGACTTTGCTTTAAAACAAATGGAATAGATATCGATGCATAAAACTCCTAAATCGAGCACGAGAGAACTTAGTCATGAGCGCTAGAGGTGGACGTGGTCGTGGACGCAGGTCGTGGTAGGATGACGGTTTCGAACCCGTAGGGTCTGGTCGTGGTCGAGAAAATGAGATACGGCATCGCCACCGGTGGAGGTGGTGAGTTTCAAGATCGATCGGGGATGACGCAGTTGTCACAGCGGCGCCGCGAGTGTTGGAAAGGGTAGCTGGTGTAGGTGGTGGTGCAGGAGTTAGGAAATTGCTCTGAGCGACTCCGCAAACGGGCCGAATTCTTTCGAGGTGTTTCGGTGTTGCTCCAAAGATCGCCGAGTATTGGCTGGAGGCAACGGAGTGGATCATGGATGATCCGACTTGATCGCCGAGGAGAAGTGAAGGGCATAGTATCGCTTCTTCGGGATGAGTCATACCAGTGGTGGCTCACGGTTCGGGAAAGTGTGGCGATAGGGGATCCGACATGGGATTATTTTCGGCCGCATTTCGAAAAAGTACATTGGAGCTAGCTACATCGACGCCGCAAATAAAAGCATTTTTGAGGCTAGTCCAAGGGAGTAAGTCTGTTTCCGAGTATGAGGCTGAGTTCTTGAAGCTGAGCCGGTATGCTAGGGGTATTGTGGCTACTGAACATGAGAGGTGTGTTCGTTTTGAGGATGGTCCGAGAGACGAGTTGAGGTCGCTGATTGCTCCTCGCCAGGAGCGTGAGTTCTTTGTCCTGGTTGAGAAGGCTAAGGTAGCCGAGGGTGTTAAGGAGTCCGTGAGGCGGTGGCATGGGACAGGAACAGGCATAAGAGGAGCTTTGGGTCTTCTGGATCGTCGGGTAATCCTCAGAAAAGGGCTAGACAGAGTGGGCCAAATCAGTCTGGTAGGGTTGTTGCTGCTAGTCAGGGACCGCCGCGGTGTAACCATTGTGGGAAATATCATTGGGAGGCTGCTGGACCGGTGGAAAAGGTTGTTTTGAGTGTGGTTCTCTCGGATCATCGCGTGAGGGACCGTCCGCGTAAGTTGGGCAGGATTCACCGAGAGTCGTGGCCGCACTCGGCCTCAGAATAATGTACCGCCACCGCAGAGGGGCCGTGGTAATGGCAGAGGTAGTAATGGATCTGGTCGGGGCCGTGGAGCACCGGCAGGGGTGCGGGTAGTTCTGACGCCAGACAGCCTGGGTTAGTGTATGCAGCAAGGCGCCGAGAGGAGGGCGACGACCGGACGTCATAACCGTGCACGCGTTCTTGATCTTTGGTTCTCCTTTTATCGCTTTGATTGATGTGGGTTCGACGCATTCTTACATGGCCGTGAGTATAGTAGAGACCATGGACTTAGACTCGAGATATCTTCTAGGCGATGACCGTAATTAGCCCTTTAGGTCACTCGTGGTAGTAGATAAGTTGTTTAGAGATGTACCCCTAGAACTCCAAGGGGGTAGTGTTTGTCTTGATCCGATGGAACCGCCATTTGGGGAGTTCGATTTGATTCTTGGGATGGACCGTTGGTTAAGTACCAGCGAAGTTGGATTGCGCGGCTAAGCGCATGGTTCTAAAGACGATCGAGGGTGATGAAGTGGCTATGATAGGTAATAGGAGAGATTGCTTATCTAATGTGGTATCCGCCTAAAGGCGCAGAAGATGGTGAGAAAGGGTCGTGAAGCGTATGTGGTTCATGTGTATGCCTTGGAGGCTAAAGAGTCTTTGTAGAAAAAGTCCGAACAGCTTAAGGAATTTGCTCGATGTGTTTCCGTAAGAACTTCCGGGTTTGCCGCCAGATCGTGAGGTAGAGTTTGGGATAGATTTGTTACCCGGAACTGCGCCAGTGTCTATTGCTCCGTATAGGATGGCGCCAAAGGAATTGGTGGAGCTTAAGGCTCAGATCCAAGAGTTGTTGGACCGAGGTTTTATCAGGCCAAGTGTTTCACCGTGGGGTGCGCCGGTACTCTTTGTTAAGAAGAAAGATGGTACAATGCGAATGTGCATAGATTACCGCCAGCTGAATAAACTGACGATCAAAAACAAGTATCCGTTGCCACGGATAGATGACTTGTTTGATCAGCTGAAGGGTGCAGCTGGTATTTTCTAAGATTGACCGAGGTCCGGGTATCACCGATTAAAGGTGAAAGAGGCGGATATTCACAAGACAGCGCTTTCGGACTCGGTATGGGCACTACGATTTCTCGTAATGCCGCTCGGGTTGACTAACGCTACGGCAAAGATTCATGGATATGATGAATAGGGTGTTTCAAAGAAGATCCGACCAGTTCGTGGTAGTTTTTATTGACGACATCCCGTGTATTCAAGAACGTAAGAAGAGCATGATGCGCATTTGCGTGTGGTATCGCAGATTTTGAGGAGAAGCGCCTTTACGCTAAGTTGGTAAGTGCGAGTTCGCTTAGAGAAGTGACTTTCTTGGGACATGTAGTGTCAGCTGAGGGGATTAGAGTGGATCCTCGGAAAATTGAGGCAGTTTTGGATTGGAAACCGCCTAAGTCAGTGGCTGAGATTCGGAGTTTTCTGGGTTTGGCAGGATACTACCGAAGGTTTGTAGAGGGTTTCTCGTTGATTGCAGCACCAATGACCAAGTTGTTAAGGAAAGAGGTTCCGTTTGTTTGGACTGAGAAACAGCAGGAGAGTTTCGACAAGCTTAAGAAGATTCTAACAGAAGCTCCGGTTTTGATTCAACCTGAGGCTGGTAAGGAATTCACGGTCTACTGCGATGCATCACATACGGGGTTGGGTTGTGTGCTGATGCAGGAAGGTAAGGTTGTGGCTTACGCATCTCGGCAGCTGAGGCCACATGAGGTCAACTATCCGACGCACGATCTGGAGTTAGCGGCTGTAGTCTTTGCATTGAAGATTTGGAGGCACTACTTGTACGGAGAGAGATCAATAGTCTACACCGATCATAAGAGTCTGAAGTACCTCTTGACTCAGAAGGATTTGAATTTGAGGCAGCGTAGATGGGTTGAGTTGCTGAAAGACTACGACTGTTCGATTGAGTATCATCCGGGCAAGGCTAACGTGGTGGCAGACGCGTTGAGCCGCAAGGTTGTTTCGGACTTAAGAGTGATGTTTGCCCATTTGAGTTTGTATGACGACGGGAGTATTCTGGCAGAGTTGCAGATTAAGCCTACTTGGGTTGAGCAGATCAGAGAGAAACAGTTAGAGGATGAGGTTCTGAGTGCGCAAAGGTTGCAGGTACCGGATGGTGGTTTGGAGGGTTATAGTTTGTCTAGTGATGAGGTGCTGTGTTTTCAAGGTAAAGCTTGTATGCCCAAGGATGTTGAGCTGAGGCAGAGGATTCTTCAGGACGCACATAGCAGCCCTTATGCTATGCATCCTGGAGGTAGTAAGATGTATAGGGATCTCAGAGAGCAGTTTTGGTGGCCTGGTCTGAAGAAAGAAGTGACTGAGTGTGTTGGGAAGTGCTCGACATGTCAATGTGTCAAGGCTGAACAACGATTGTTGCTGTGGTTGCTTCACTGTGAAGATTCCTCGATGGAAGTGGGAAAGGATAACCATGGATTTCGTCGGTGGGTTACCGCTACGCCAAGCAAGAAGGATTCGCTTTTGGTAATTGTGGATCGACCGACTAAATCAGCTCATTTCATTCCGGTGAGAGTTGACTACTCACTTCGTGAGGTTGGCGGTCAGTATGTTTCGGAGATAGTGAGGTTGCACGGTGCCAAGATCGATCATCTCGGATAGGGATCCCGATTTACGTCAAGGTTCGAAAGCGTTGCATCAGCTCGGGTACGCGGTTGGATTTCAAGACGGCTTTTCACCGCGCAATCGACGGACAATCGGAAAGGGTTATTCAGATCTTGGAGGATATGCCGAGGAGTTGTGTTCGGATTTTAGAGGTAGTTGGGAGGAGTTTCTACCATTAGTCGAGTTTGCCTACAACAACAGCTACCAAGCGAGCATCAAGATGGCACCATATGAGGCGTTGTATGGTAGGAAGTGTCGATCACCTACGTGTTGGACGGAGTTAGGTGAACGCCATTGTTAGGACCCGAGTTGGTTGGTCGAGATCGAAAACAAGGTTAAGTTGATTCAGCTCGGTTGAAGGAAGCTTCGACCGGCAAGTCTTATGCCGATCTTAAGCGGAGAGACATAGAGTTTTCTGTGGGGGATCAAGTTTTTCTGAAGGTCTCGCCATGGAAGAAGGTTTTGAGGTTCGGAAAGAAAGGCAAGCTAAGTCCGAGGTTTATTGGGCCGTATAAGGTATTGAGACGAGTGGGACCAGTGGCGTATCAGCTTGAGTTGCCAGCAGAGCTAAGTCAGATCCACGACGTTTTCCATGTTTCGATGCTTCGGCGTTATCGTTCAGATCCGTCACATGTGGTAGCAGTGGAGGAGATCGAGGTAAACCCAGATTTGACCACGGAGGAAGAACCTGTGCAGATTCTAGATTGGGAGGTGAAGGTTCTGCGTAAGAAGTCTGTGCCTTTGGTTAAGGTACTTTGGCGGAATCATGGCGTAGAAGAAGCTACGTGGGAACCCGAGGATATGATGAGACAGCAATACCCTCAACTTTTCTGACCAGGTAATTTCGAGGTCGAAATTATTTTAAGGGGGGTAGAACTGTAATATCCCGGGTTGGGGGCTATTTTTGTTATGGCATAATTTGCATGTTAGGAGCTTGCTATGTTGCTGTTTTGGTGTCTTAGGGGCTTACTTGTAGGCTAGGGGTATGCCTGAGTAGGTGGGAAAATTTTAGTTTTTGAGCTTTAGGTGTGAGGAGCTGAAGGAGCTGGGGTTTAAGGGTTTTATTTGGTGTTTTGTTGCACAAAAGAGGAGCTAGCATAGTGGCAAGGCATGCGTCACTTGGGGCTTGAGTGTGGCGTCATCTGCAGGGGGGAGAGGTCCTGTGATCAAGCTACGAAAATCCCCATTTTTGGCTTCCATTTTGACGGCATGGAGGAGGAGGAGTTGTTGGTAGTTCAAACTCTACCATGGACTTTGTCAACTCATTCAAAGGAGGGGTGGAGAGTGAATTTAGGAGAAGACTAGTTCAAACTAGTTTGAATTGGGTGGTTGTAAGTGATTGGAGGTAGTGGCCGAATATTGGGGTGTGTGGGAGTGAGTGGCCGGTTTTGGTAGGGAGTAGGAGAGGTTTGTCGAAATTCTTTTGGGCATTTTGGTGTTTTTGGTCAACATCTTGGCAAGCCAAATTCTCCTTTTGTCATACCAAAGCCGAAATTCTAAAAGAGTTTTCTTTCATTTTCTCTCTGGAAACCGAAAGTTCACTACCTAGTCGCGAATGTGCTTTGATTCCTTGACTTTGTGTGAGTAGCCGAATGTTCTCTTCTCTCCCACTTTCTTTTCATTTGTGTTGAGCCGAAACTATTACCCTTTCTCCTCATAATTTCTTTCTTCCATTAAAAGCATTGGTAGCTGAAATTATATTCTCCAAAACACCTTATCAAAACCGAAAGTACCTTCATCC
Source organism: Gossypium sturtianum (assembly GCA_025698515.1). NCBI lineage: Eukaryota > Viridiplantae > Streptophyta > Magnoliopsida > Malvales > Malvaceae > Gossypium > Gossypium sturtianum. Next base: position 61,408,149 of record CM046948.1, read on the forward strand.
CATCCACCTCTCTTCTTCCCAATTACCCTTTGCCGAAACTTCTTTCTCATTTCACATTCTCTATTCTTTTTCCATTCAAAGCCGATAATAGGAGTGTTAAACATCTAGCCGAATCCCTCCCTTGTGCTGCCGAAATTTCCTCCTTTCATTTGTTCTCATTTTAGCCGAATATCAACCCCTCCCTTTCTCATCTTTTTCTTGCGTTTTCTTTCTTGGCTTAGGCCGAATCTCCCCTCTCTCCTAGTAGCTCTCTCTTGGCCGAATATCAGTGAAGGGTTGATCTTGGTTGGTTGTTCAATCATTGAACAAAGTAAGTGGGTGGCCGAATGGCCATTTTCCCCTCTCTTGTCTCTATTGATTGTGGGTTGGTTAATAGCCGATTTTGGGCATGTGTTGAAGGGGGTTGATCTTTTGTATTGAACCGCTTTTCTGCTAGGGCCTTGGATTGTGGTGGTGATCGGTGAAGCGATCAATTGAAGCCTTGATCGCGAGTGACCGATTGGTAAGTAAGGGTAAGTGATTGGTATTATTTTATTAGTTCAATCTTTTGGTTTCGATTAAGTCAAGGGTGACAAAGGATTAACTGTTTCTTTTAATAGGGTGTGCCGATTGTTAAAAGAGGAACCATTGTTGGTTCGGGTTTGGTAGGAAACCAAACGCTTGCAAGGTAAGGGTTAATCGATATACCCTTTGGTTTATATGGTTATGGCCGAATGGTTTAAGTGATTAACCCATGGTTGGTCGATTGTTTTTAGGAGCAAAAGGATCGAGGGTCTTAGACCGGTTCTTAGGATTAAAACCTTCACTATTTCAGGTGTGTAAACTAACACACTTCTGTTTAGTAATATGATTAATAACCTAATTACTTATTAAAGTGAAACAATATGATTGATGGATTTGGTACCCGATGGGGTATAAGCACGGATACGGGTAAGTCCGTTTCATTACGAGATCAGAGTGATATATGTGATAACATGTTTTATGATGTAAATACCATGAGATGTCATTTGAGCATGTTAGCATGATTGCATGTTTTATATCATTTGCATTAGTATGACATGTGTGGGTGATATGAGAGGAGGGGGAATATGATATCCGTGTCTTTGGGACATCTGTGTCTTTGGGACACCGTGAGGTTTGGCACCTCCGGTGGTTTGGTACCACAGTTGATTTTGTGACTTTGGTCACAAAGTGATTTGGTATCACATTTGTGTCTTTGGGACACCAGAGGTTTGGCACCTCATAGCGTCTCGCCCCGGTGGCTTAGCACCACAAAGGTTGGCCCCACAGATTGATTATACGGGATTGACGCCAGTGATTTGGTATCACACGATGGGTTGGCCCCATCATCGGATTTGTGATCTGCGGTCACCAAAGTGATTTGGTATCACACTGCGTGTCTTTGGGACACCGAGGTTTGGCACCTCATTGCGACTCGTCCCCCGTGGTTAACACCACCGTGGGTTGGCCCCACTTATGAGATAAGGGATTGTCGCTAGTGATTTGGTATCACGCGATGGGTTGGCCCCATCATTGGATTATTCGTGACTTTGGGTCACCAAAGTGGTTTGGCACCACACTTATGGATATCGTGACTTTGGGTCACCGGTGGTTTGGCACCACCGGTGGTTTGGTACCACACGGGGTAGAAAGGTGATATGGATGGTTAGGATCGGGGTACATTGATTATGTTGCTATGATATGATGCGTGTTAGCATGTTGTTTTATCGGGAGTGGGATTTATGCACTGAGTCTTGCGACTCACCCTCTCCTTTGACATTTCAGTGACACTTAGACGCGGACATGGAGCGGGATGGACTCGAGGTGCTCATGCCATGCTTTAATAAAGATTTGCTCAGACTTTACAAAATTTGGTACTTTAGCTTATTTATTACTATTTGGTTTTATTTTGGGTTGTAAATGGCCTTTAAATTAGGTTTTACTATGTTTATGCTTAAAGTAGCTTTCTAATATGCTTTAACAAATTAATTGAGTTAAAATTGCTAAAAACTTGGAAGGTCAACGGTTTCAAAACTATAACGCAATGTGTTTTAAACTTTACCATCGGGTATCACTCTAAAACATTAAAATATGACAAAGCAATCATGCCAAGATTTCGAAAAGTATAAAATATGACAAGGAGTTTTTCATCGAATCTTTAACCAGAAACCTAACCCTTCAAACGCGATTTTCCCCGTAACATGCCAGATTCGGTCGTGGTGTATTGACCGGGTTTGGGGTGTTACAAGTAATTCTTTTTCAGTGGTAGTATAATTTTCTTGTGCGGCTGGTAATGTCTTGCTGGCGTAATAAATTGGCTGGAAGTGCTTGTCTTTTCGCTGTCCTAAAACTGCACCTACTGCAAAATCACTTGTATCACACATTAGTTCAAAAGGGAGATTCCAATCAGGGGCAATTATAATTGGGGCGTTTATTAATTTCTCTTTAAGAATATTAAATACATCTAAACATTCCTGATTAAAATTAAAAGGTACATCTTTTTCTAGCAATTTCGTTAGAGGCTTAGCTATTTTAGAAAAATCTTTAATAAATCTTCTATAAAATCCTGCATGTCCTAAAAAGCTTCTAATAGCCTTAACTGAACTAGGAGGAGGTAATTTTTCTATGGTTTTGACCTTTACTTCATCTACCTCGATTCCTTTACTAGAAATTTTATGTCCTAATACAATTCCCTCTTGTACCATAAAGTGGAATTTTTCCCAATTTAAGACAAGGTTTGTCTCCTTAAATCTCATTAGAACTCGTTTTAAGTTTTTAAGGAAAAGATGGAAAGAATTACCGAATACCGAGAAATCGTCCATAAATACCTCCATAATGTCTTCCACAAGTTCGTCAAAGATTGCCAACATGCAACGCTGAAAAGTAGCAGGAGCATGACATAATCCAAAAGGCATTCTACGATAAGCAAACGTACCATATGGACATGTGAATGTTGTCTTCTCTTTATCTTCAGGTGCTATTGGGATTTGGAAATAGCCGGAGAGTCCATCTAGGAAGCAATAGTACATATGCCCAGATAACCTTTCTAACATTTGATCAATGAAGGGCAAAGGAAAGTGATCTTTTCTAGTGGCGTCATTCAGCTTCCTGTAATCAATGCAGACTCTCCAACTCAGAATCGTTCTAGTGGGAATTAGTTCATTCTTCTCGTTGGCTACCACCGTCATGCCTCCTTTCTTTGGAACAACCTACGCAGAACTTACCCAATTGCTGTCAGAAATATGATAAATTATTCCAGCATATAGAAGTTTAATTACCTCAGCTTTCACAACTTTTTTTACGTTGGGATTCAATCGTCTTTGAGGTTGCACAAATGGCTTGTATTCCTCTTCCATTAAAATTTTGTGGGTGCAAAACGATGGGCTTATTCCCTTAATGTCAGAGATTTTCCAAGCTATGGCTCTTTTATGTTCTCTCAGTACCTGTATCAACTCCTCTTTTTCCTTGGGTTCCAATTCTGAAGAGATAATTACTGGTAGCATAGAATTATCCCCGAGGAATGCATATTCTAAGTGTTTCGGCAACTGTTTTAATTCTAATTTGAGCGGCTCATCAATATAGGGTTTTTGTTTTAGTTCGTCATTAACTTCAAAGCTCTCTTTTTTCGTTTGTCTAGATGAATATGTATTCAGATTCAGCTTGTCAACTTCATCTTCTTCCCCCTCTTCTTGAGTCAGGCACAGTTCCATCGTGTTATCATGTATAATTTCTTGTAATGAGTTTTGAATGATATGATCAGTAGTATCAACAAAATAACAGGAATCATCTTGTTCTTTAGAATATCGCATGGCATCATAAATTTGAAAAATAATTTCCTCATAGCCTATTATTAATGCAAGTTTACCGTCACCTACATCGATAACAACCCTAGCAGTAGCTAAAAAAGGGTGCCCTAAAATTAAGGGAACCTCAATATCCTCATCCATGTCAAGCACAACAAAATCAACAGGGAAAATAAATTTATCAATTTTTACCAAAACATCCTCGATAACTCCTCTAGGATATTTAATTGATCTATCAGCTAATTGAATACTCATCCTAGTGGGTTTTGGTTCCCCTAGATCTAGTTGTTTAAACATTTTATAAGGCATTAAATTAATACTAGCACCTAGATCAGCTAATGCTTTCTTAATATTTAAACTACCAATTAAACAAGGAATAGTAAAACTTCCTGGGTCTTTTAATTTGGTTGGTAACTTGTTTTGGAGGATGGCTAAACATTCTTCATTAAGCTCCACAGTTGATACTTCTTCAAGCTTCCTTTTATTCGTCAGGAGTTCTTTTAAGAATTTTACGTATGTCGGCATCTGTGAAATGGCTTCAACAAAGGGTAAGTTAATATGTATTTGTTTAAAAAGTTAAGAAATTTACCGTATTTGGCATCTAATCGGTCTTTCTTCAACTTTGCCTGGGTATGGGATTGATGGTTTACTTTCTTTGCGCACTGGAGTTACATCCTCAACTCCCTCATCCTTTGCTTTGTCATCTTCATGTGGTATTTTTTCTTCGGTTCGACTAACTCCTTTCCACTTCTCAGTGTAACTGCCTTTACCTGTTCCGTTTCTTTAGAAAAAATCTCTGATCGAATTTTAGAAAAAATGTTCCTCATGATCGTTCTCATCCCGAGAATAGATCAATATGTCGTCAATGAAGACAACCACAAACTTATCCACATACGGTCGGAAGACACAGTTCATCAAATCCATAAAAATTGCAGGTGCATTCGTTAAACCAAACGGCATGACCAAAAACTCATAATGGCCATACCTTGTTCGAAATGCAATTTTCAACACATCTTGCTCTTTCACTCTCAACTGGTAATAACTGGACTCTCAGTCGATCTTGGAGAACATCAGAGCTTCTTTCAGTTGATCAAAAGATCATCAATTCTTGGTAAAGGATACTTATTCTTCACCGTCACTTTGTTAAGTTGCCTATAGTCTATAGACAACCTCATAGACCCATCTTTCTTTTTCACAAATAGTACCGAGCACCCCACGGTGAGTAGCTCGATCTTGCAAAACCCTTATCTCATCAACTCTTGCAACCGAACCTTCAGTTCTTTCAACTCTAAAGGTGCCATTCTATACGGAGCAATTGAAATAGGTGCCGTTCCTGGAAGTAACTCAATCCCAAACTCGACCTCTCTCTTTGGAGGTAATCCGGGTAACTCTTCCGAAAATACATTCGGATACTCATATACCACCGGCACTGTATCAAACTTTACTCCAACCTCTTGAGTATTCAAAATAAAGGCGAGATAGGACTCACACCCTTTTCTCAAACATTTCTCAGCCACTAGGGAAGAAATCATCACTGGTAGACTATCCGATCCACCTGATTCAACCAGAACAACATCTCCACTCTCACATTTCAATTCGATAAACTTACTACCAAAGTTCACTAAGACACTATGGGTAGTCAACCAATCCATGCCAAGGATTAAGTTAAATTCTTCAAACGGCAACAACATAAGGTTTGCCGGAAAGCAATGACTATTAATCAACAAAGGACAATTCTTACACACCTTGTCCACTAACACGTATTTTCCTAACGGGTTTGACACCTTAACCACAATGTCCGTAGACTCAACGGTCATACTCAAACTAGATGCTAATCTCATGCAAATATAAGAGTGAGTAGACCCTGGATCAATTAAAGCAATAACAAAGGTGTCATAGAGAGAAAAAGTACCCGTTATCACATCTGGGGATGATGCCTCTTCGCGGGCGCGAATGGAATAAGTCCTCGCAGGTGCCCGACCCTCCCGGTCTCACAAGAGAGTCTCCGGACGCACCTCTACCACTATTCCCCCCTCTCGGTTTCCTTGGTGGTCTACCCCTTGCAGACACATCACTAGGTCTCATCTCTTGTTTCTCTTCCTTATCATCCCTCTCAGGGCAATTTCGGATAAAGTGGTCAGGGGAACCATACTTATAACATTTTCGGTTGTTTTCCCAACACTCTCCGGTGTGATATCTACCACAATTTGGACACTTCGGTTTGTTTTTCGTATTGCCCACAGTTTCCATCGAGGTAGCTTGGACTCTCGAACCCGGACGAGTGTGGTCCAAGTCTCGATGTGAATATCCCACTGATGCTGTCGTCCAAGGATTCACTTCCCTGGACCTTTTCGACTGGGATTGGTACGACTTGCCCATTGGCCTCTTTCTCGCATCTCGGGCTTCACTTACAGCCCTTCTCTTTTCTTTACCTAACTCTTCGGCCTTACTTGCCCTCTCGACCAACACAACAAACTCTTTCAACTCCAAGATACCAACTAGGAGTTTGATATCCTCATTCAGTCCATCTTTGAACCTCTTACACAGAATGGTCTCCGTCAACACACATTCTTGGGCGTATTTCTAAGCCTAACAAACTCACGCTCATATTCTGCTACTGAGATTTTTCCTTGCTTCAACTCAAGGAATTCCTTTCTTTTTCGATCAGTAAATTGTTGGCTTATGTACTTCTTCCGGAACTCTTCCAGAAAGAAGTCCCACGTCACCCGCTCTCTCGGGACTACTGACGTTAATGTCTTCCACCAATGGTATGTCGAGCCCCTCATCAAAGACACAGCACACTTCAAGCTCTCTTCAGGTGTACATGAGAGTTCATCAAACACTCTCATTGAGTTCTCTAGCCAGAACTCCGCTCTTTCAGGGTCATCATCTACCTTAGCTCTAAACTCCTCAGCCCCGTGTTTCCTAATCTTATCCACCGGGGGTTTCGATATCCTCACTACATCATTACCTTGAGGAGTCACTGGATTTGGCTAAGGCATAGGAGGAGGTGGAGGAGGTTGAGCATTAGGGTTCGCTCAAACATAATCCGAGTACCAATTACTCATCATCTGGAGAAAGACTTCCCGAGCCTCTTCCCCTTGACCCCTAACCTTGGGTCCACTCTCTATAGGCGCGGTTCCTTGCACAGGATAAGGCGCATTACTAGCTGCTTCATCAGCAGTCGATTGATCGGGATCCATATACTATATAAAACAAGGTTTAAAATCATCAAAAATCACCACACTATCATTGTACACTTATGGCATGTATAGCTAGACTCTTACACTCGCTACGGTAGTCCTAGAACCGACTAAACCATAGCTCTGATACCACTAAATGTAACACCCCTTACCCGTAATCCCCGCCGGAACCGGGTCCGAGGCGTAACCGGATTAAAACTACTTGGTCGCCACTTAGGCTCAACGTGACTACTCTCCTTAAGTCACCACGACAACCTCATTCTCGAGTTACGAGGCCTTACTCAAACACACGAGGGCTCTCGAAACCATACCGGAAACTCTTACTATCTCAAAATTTTTCTCCATCTAGACAGGGACTACACGTCCGTGCTAGATGATACACGCCCGTGTGTAGTCACACACGCCCATGTCCACAACCAGTGCACAAAACTCAACCATTCTGCCAAAGTCCCACGGCTAGGTCCCACGCCCATGTTCACCACCCGTGGTGCACACTGACTACTTCACACGGCCTTAAAGTCTAGACATACGCCCGTGTGGCTAGCCCGTGGCCAACACTGAATAACTCACACGTCCCAGGCACACGCGCCCGTGACTAGTCCGTGGTCTAATCGACTTAAAATACTAACATACGCAGGGACACACGGCCAAGTCACACGCCCATGGGCTAACCGTGTGTCACACATGGTCTAGACAAACGCCCGTGTGTCTACCCACGTGGACAAGAACAAAGCTATTTGTCATGCCCCTTCTCACCCCCCTAGCATAAACTACATGTACTCATTCAACACATCCATAATCAACTCAATTTGAAACACAATCTTACATGGATAACTACATCTTTTCATATAATAAAATAGCCAACAACTATGGCATTATACAAAATAGATTATCCATCTAAAGGCCAACATGACTTAGCCATTTACAACAAAAAATCACTAACTTATCTAGCCCCTATACATGCCATATACAAAATGTTTAATCCAATGTACCAAAGTGTGCTGATAGTGTGGGCGATCTTCCAATTGATCCACGTATCTCGATTCAACTCTATTACTCTATAAGACAAGGGAAAAGAAAGTGAGTAAGCTTTGAGCTTAGTGAGTTTACACATAAACAATTGAGCATCATAATATAAGCTAAACAACAATTAGCAATATACTAACATAAGTAATTCACAACTATGCTTACTCTTTCTATCCCTTACCACATTTCCAACACATCATGAGTCACATACTCATAACCATTGACATGCACCCCTGCATTCAATATAGCATTTACACAATAGACAACACATCATTATTTCATAATAACACATCCACACATCTACACTACTCACTAATACATCCACACAACTACTCTCTCAATGGTTTTGCACTTAGCTTACCACAATCGATACAATAAGGTGGTATCGCACTTAGCCTACCAATAAGGTAATCATATAGGTCTCGCACTTAGCCCACTAAACAATATACTTAGCGATAGCATCGCACATAGCCCAGCTCATCGTTGCTAAGTATTGGGGTAGCATCGCACTTAGCTTACCATCAAGCATTATCACTACACATTCACATATCTACTTTGTAGTTCATTCATTCATTTGTTTACTATAACTAACTCATTCATTCCACATGAACCATATAGGTTCTCAACCATGCTATACTCTAGCTAGTATTTACAAAGTATACGCATAATGCATCGTTTATACGTAAACTTACCTCGGTACTCAAAAAGTATGGAGATGTGCAATTTAGCCCACGACCTTGCCCTTGCCTCGGTTTCGATCCGGGCTTTGTCTTTCTTGATCTATAATGACAAATCAACACATTCAATACACACATTGACCAAATTGACCTTTATCTCATGCTTTAGCAAAATCCCCATTTTGCCCCTAATCTTTCTCATATTTGCACTTTTGCCCCAAGGCCCGTAAAGTGATTTTTATTCAACATTCTAGCCTTTCATGCTTAGCCAAATCACTTACTCAATTAAAGCTATCATCAATTCTCACTAATTCTCACATGTATGACCAAACTCAAGACTTTCACAAACTAGTCCCTACATGCATTTTTCATGGAATTCACTTAGTAAAAGATGTTTCTACAACATCAAACTTTAATATTCTTCCATAAAACATCAAAATACATGCATGTCATACATGGGTAAATTTTTAAACATCCATTTTAGCTCATCATATAGCTAAAAATAGCTTACTCATGCTACTAGGACTTCAAAAATACGAAGAATATCAAAAACGGGCTGGAATACACTTACTAGCTAGCTTGAAAAGTTGAAGAGTCCTAACAATGGCTTCTCTCAAATTTTCGGCAGCCTTGGAGAAGAAGATGAATGAATTTTGTCATCTTTTCTCCTATTTTAATCATTTAATTGCCAAATGACCAAAATACCCTTTTTGACAAACTTCCTAATTTAACTCATCCATGCCTAAATTTGTCCAAAAATTTAAAATTGTGAAAATTACACATTAAGGACTTCTAATTGATATTCTAAAGTAATTTCACACAAATAGCTTCTAGAATCTCACATTTTGCAACTTTTGCCATTTAGTCCTTTTGGACAGTTCAACCACAATTTAACAAAATTGCTTCATGAAACTTTCGCACTAGCATGCAAACATGGCATATACCTCAAAAACTCATACTTATGCCTCGGATTTGTGGTCTCGCACTACTATTTCGACTAGGCCCTAAATCGGGATGTTACACATTGTCTTGGGAGATGGAATTCGAGTAGACCCAACCAAGATTTTAGCAATTATGGATTGGAAGCCGCCAAAGAACGTATCTGAATTAGAAGTATTCTGGGCCTAGCTGGCTACTACCGACGTTTTGTCAAGGAATTTTCTATGATAGCCACTCCGATGACAAGGCTATTACAGAAAGATGTAAAGTTTGAATGGACAGAGAAATGCCAACAGAGTTTTGGGAAATTAAAGGCATTATTGATTGAGACCCCAGTTCTAGTGCAACCTGAATCGGGAAAAGAATTTGTGATCTACAGCGATGCATCCTTGAATGGATTGGGCTGTGTGCTTATGCAAGAAGGCAAGGTGATAGGATATGTCTCCAGACAGTTAAAGCTGTATGAGAATAATTACCCGACACATGATTTAGAATTGGCTGCCATTGTGTTTGCTTTAAAGATATGGAGACACCATTTGTATGGTGAAAGATGTTAGATATTCACCGATCATAAGAGCCTAAAGTACTTGATAACTCAGAAGGAATTGAATTTAAGGCAGCAAAGATGGTTAGAGCTGATAAAGGATTATGAGCTAGTCATTGACTACCACCCGGGAAAGGCAAATGTAGCCACTGATGCTTTGAGTAGAAAGTCCCTATTTGCATTGAGAGCTATGAATACATGGGTGAATTTGTCAGATGATGGTTCCATCCTGGCCGAGTTGAGGGCTAGACCGATGTTCCTTCAAGAGATTTATGAGGCTCAAAAAGATGACAGCGACTTGCAAGCCAAAAGAGTTCAGTGTGAGTCGGGAGTTGAGTCTGACTTCCGAATAAACTCTGATGGATGTTTGATGTTCAGAGACAAAGTTTGTGTACCGAGGAATGATGAGCTTATTCGGAAGATTTTACATGAGGCACATAGCGGGTGTCTATCTGTACATTCGGGCAGCACAAAAATGCATAATGATTTGAAGAAATGGTATTGGTGGCCGAGTATGAAGAAAGATATTTTTGAGTTTGTATCAAGATGCCTGATTTGTCAACAAGTGAAAGCGGAACACCAAGTACCCTCGGGTCTACTTCAGCCTATCATTGTTCCCTAGTGGAAATGGGACCGCGTTACCATGGACTTTGTGACGGGTTTGCCGTTGACACCGAGTAAGAAAGATGTTGTATGGGTTTTAGTCGATAGACTTACGAAGTCGGCCCACTTCATACCGGTGCGTGTTGATTACTCGCTTGATAAGTTGGCAGACTTGTATGTTTTTGAGATTGTAAGGCTTCATGGAGTGCCTTTGTCGATTATATCGGACAGAGATCTGAGATTCACATCCCGATTTTGGAAAAAGTTGCAAGAAGCTTTGGGCACAAAGTTGAGTTTTAGTACGGCTTTTCACCCACAAACTGATGGACGGTCGGAGTGATTAATACAGATACTTGAGGATATGCTCCAGTGTTGTGTTCTTGAGTTTCAGGGCAGCTGGGAAAAGTATTTACCCTTGGTATAGTTTGCATACAATAATAGTTATCAGTCGAGTTTGAGAATGCCGCCTTATGAGGCTTTGCATGGGCGTAAGTGTCGAACGCCTTTGTATTGGACTGAACTCAAGGAAAATCAGATTCACGGGGTCGATCTGGTTAGAGAAACCGAAGAGAAAGTAAAAATAATCTGTGATTGTTTAAAAGCTACTTCTGATAGACAAAAGTCCTATTCAGACTTGAAATGAAAAGAGATCGAGTTTCAAGTTGGTGATAAGGTATTTTTGAAAGTATCACCAGGGAAGAAGGTTCTCAGATTTGGCCAGAAAGGCAAATCGAGTTTGCGTTTTATCGGACCATATGAGATTACCGAGAGGATAGGGCCGGTAGCTTATCGATTGGCTTTGCCATCTGAGTTGGAAAAGATACATGATGTGTTCCACGTGTCTATGTTAGGACGTTACCGATCCAATCCTTTGCATGTGATTACACCGACAGAGGTTGAAATTCAACCAGACATGACATATGGTGAAGAACCGGTTAAGATTTTAGCACGGGAAGTTAAACAGCTAAGGAGTAAAAGTATAGCTCTCGTGAAAGTATTATGGTAAAGACATGGGGTACAAGAGGCTACATGGGTACCCGAGGAGGCTATAAGAAATCAATATCCAAACCTATTTACCGGTAAGATTTTCGGGGACGAAAATCCCTAAGGGGGAAAATTGTAACATCCTGATTTAGGGCCTAGTCGGAATAGTGGTTGCGAGACCACAAATCTGAAGTAGAAATACGTGTTTTGTGATTTTTATGAGGCTTATGATGTGGTTGCATAATTGTGTGAAAATTTTATAAGGAAATTTTATTAATTAGTGATCAATTCGTCCATTAGGACTAAATTGCAAAGATTAGAAAATATGAGATTCTAGAAGATTCAAGTATGAAATAGAATTATAAAAATTATTAGAGGTCCTTAATTAGCAATTAAACCAATATAGATTATGATGGACAAAAATAGACATGGGAAGGAAAAATCTCAAGAAAGGACCATTAAGGGCATTTTTGTCATTTGGTAAATAAAAGATTAAAAAGGGAAAAAGAAGTCAAAATTGTGTCCATCTTCTTCTCCCATGGCCGAAAATCACTAAGGAGCCATAGCTAGGGTTTCTTCAACTTCCAAGCTTGATAGTAAGTGCATCCTAGCCCCGTTTTCAATGTTCTTTGTATTTTTAAGATCCTCGTAACTCGATTTAGCTATTTCTAGCTATATTTTGAGCTAGGGTTTATATTCAAAATTTTAGCCATGTAAGACATGCATGTATTTTGATGTTCTAAGGAAGAATATGAAAGTTTGATGTATGATAAACATCTTTTTCAAAGTGATTTTCATGAAAAATACATAAAAGGATCAAAATGCAAAAGTTATAAAAATGGTCATACATGAGTGAAATAGTTAAAATTTAAGGTTGTTGTAGTTAAGAAAATGATTCAGATAGGCTTTAAATACAAGGAAGTTGAATAAAAATCATTTTACGAGCCTAGGGGCAAAAGTGTAAATATGAGAAAGTTTAGGGGCAAAATTGTAATTTTGCCAAAGTGTGATTCATGAGTCAATTTAGACAATGTGAGTATTAAACCAGTGAAATTGTTATTATAGATCAAGAAACACGAAGCCTGGACTGAAACCGAGGCAAGAACAAGGTGTTGGACTAAATTGAACATCTACACACATTTTGAGTACCGAGGTAAGTTTGTATGAAATTAAAGCTATACAATGCTTTTATACTTGTAGTTATTTTATTTTATGAGAAATGTATATAAATTTCATGAATTTAATTTACGATGCTTCGATGAGATTGAAATGAGGATGTATTAAGTCTAAGTCCCGGTTGAAGATTCGGAATAACAAGGATACCTATGTAATGACATGAGATAAGGAAGGTCCCGTATAAGACCATGTCTGGGACATGGCATCGGTATTGAATGTAGGTCCCGTATAAGGCCATATCTGGGATATGGCATCGGCACCGAATGTAGATCCTGTATAAGACCACGTCTGGGACATGGCATTCGCGTCGAATAAGGAAGGTCTCGTATAAGACCATGTCTGGGACATGGCATCGGCACCGAATAAAGAAGGTCCCGTATAAGACCATGTCTGGGACATGGCCTCGACACCAAAGGAAGATCTTGTGTAAGACCATATCTGGGATATGGCATCGACATCTATGTACGATCTCGTATAAGACCATGTCTGGGACATGGCATCGACATCGAGCTAAGAGATCCCGTGTAAGACCATATCTGGGATATGGCATCGGCATCAAGAGGTGATCCCATGTAAGACCATATCTGGGATATGGCATTGGCATCGTGATACATGTATGATGAGATTGAGTATCCTCCGATATTCCGAGTAATTCAACGAGCAAAAGAGTTAAGTATGCAAGGATGGCAAGAGCTAAGCTATACAAAGATGACAAAGAGTTAAATTTAAGTGAAAGATGATTATGATTTAAGTTCATGTTCATGATATCATAAATGCTAAATTATGTGATGAAGTGATACAGGTACCATGAGTAAATTACGAATTATGAAACCCTAATGTGATATGTCCTGGATAAGCGTAAGTATGAGTACGTATGTCAAAGTACTTGAGAACTTGTGATGTTATCGTTCTATATGATGAATGGATTTTTACCATGAGTACTTATGTTGCTATTTCAATTCGTGCAAACTTACTAAGCTATATGCTTACCCCTCTCTTTTCCCTTTTCCTTGTAGTATCGCCAAGCTAGCTCGGGGATTGTAGGACTTCGGAGCTCGGATCACACTATCAACTTTTCTTTTGGTATAGTAAGGTTGATTCATTTTGAGTATGGCATGTATAGGAACTTGGTCATTTTGTGTTATGTCATATTTGAAAGCCAAAGGGTTGGCTATTAATGTTATACACCCATTTTGTAAATGGCCATTAGTATTTGGCCAATATTTGTCAAGTTTATTATCTTAATGATGATGAGTTTTATGACGTGAAAGTTCATGCAATTGATGGAGTAAAATGTGAAGTGTATGAATGATGATTAGGGACTCTTCATAGTGTATATTATTGCCATGTTATGTGTTGCTTGTGTAGGCATATGAGTGTTTATGTTTCAGGGTGGCAATTGGCTTGGTAAACAGCCTTCTAATTGTCCACACGGATAGATACACAGGCGTGTGTCTAGGCCATGTGTGACACACGGTCAACCCCATGGGTGTGTTGATAGGCCGTGTGTTGAAACACCCCAAACCCGACCCATTCACTACGACCGAATTTGAAATGCCACTGCGGAAAACGTTTGAAACAAATTTGAACTCAAGGATAAAACATGAAAATTTTGTTAAGTTTAGAAAATAGTGTTGATTAAAATTCTTAAGTGAGATGTGGTGTTTATAAAAATATCCAGATTAAAACTTTAGTATATGTAGATTTAAATAAAATCGTTTGCAAATAATTCCTCAATTGTCAATCCATAATAAAACATAATAATAAACTTAATGAAAAACACTTAAAGAAACTTTAAATACTTTTAGGGGCCTTATTACAATAATTGAATAATCAAAGTCTTGGAAATATGAATGCTTAATTAATTAAAAATATCTTTCTGCATGAAAATCATTTCGCATGGCAACCTTTGTATCCGCTCCAACCCGGTCCAAGCTTTACGCATCACACGAAAGGTTTAATAAAATATTGGGTGAGTCAAACCGACTCAGTGCATAGTCATTTCACATGTCTCCACATATGGGCTTTGCCCACATCCACACAGTCCATGCACATAAATATGCAATTATGAAGCCCATCCCAACCTAGGGTCCATCCATTTCACCTACCTTAGCAGCACCCTCGCTCAAGGCCGTGGCTAATCCACCACCGATCACATAGTGATCCACATATCTTACCTTAGCAGACTTGCTGCTCAAGGCCGTGGCTGAGCCATCGATCACCTAAGTGATCCCACATATCATTCAGTCCACGGTGATGCACACAGCTATCAACTGCCGAGGTGGGCACCTAGCCAACACCTCCCTTGATGAAGCACATAGCTAACATCAAGCGCTAATGTAGCACAAGGCTAACATTAGACCACGTACATAAATATGTACACCGCTTTCCTTCTTTGATCATATCCCAAGTCCCATGCATATATGTGTATCATGTCAGATTAACATTTAGAGTAAATATTCATCACATGCTCACCACAAATATCACACATATATCATAGGCAAAATAGAGCACTGACCTAATTAATCGATTACCCACTACGGGTATCCACCATCTTAGCCATTATTTCGGCTTTCATTCACAACATATCACATATACATACTAACATAGTTAAATCAATCAAAAGACAGTGCGATAACTATGCACCTGATTTATCTAGCGAGATCCCGATATATTGAATCTAACACAATCTAGAATCCCGAAACTTTCCCTTATGCCTGTCATTAGCCCCTTGCTAACTATTCTCGAATCACCACTGGTTATGAAGCTGTCGAAATCCCTTGAAGAATTGAAACCACGAGAGGCTCCCTCAATGCACCTTGACGTTAGCTACAACAAAGAAATACCATCTTGTGACCCTATGACATTCGGCCAACCATTACACGTTACTTGAAGAGGCTAGAAGAAAGACTCACAGTAACGCTTTCAGTTCTTAAGTCTTGCGACAAGAAGAGAGAATGAGGCCACTATGGGATTCGACTATGGCTTCTAAATGGCAAGGGGTTATTCGGCTATCCAAGAAAATATGTAGAATTAAAGTTGAAGAAAAGAGAAAGAATAGGGAGAAGAAGTGAGAAGCAATTCGGCTCAAAGAGAGAATTAAAGGAGCAACTTTCGGCCAAGGAAAATAAAATGAAGAAAAGAATAGCTAAAGGATGGTCACCCCTATTTATACTACTCAAATTCGGCACTCCTACCTCCTCTCAAATTCCACTTCCTTCTCCTATAATAACTCTTGAACACATATTCAAAATAAATAAAAAAAATAAAAAAATAAAAACTCTATCTCCTTTTTATCTCTTATCACCACATTTAAACTAAATAAAATAACACCTCTATTATCTAAAATAATACACCCATTATCTCTACCTATTCAAAATAAACAAATAACAAAAATAAAACCAACAATTATCCTTACTCCAGCCAAATTTTAAAAGGATAAGTAAGCTAAATCCTCTTTCAATTAAAAGTCCAATTGCCGTCCATTGCTTCCTTCTCTCCTGGAGCCAAAAGCCAAAATTAAAACACCCAACTGCTACTCCCACTCCTCGAACTCAATACCATTTGGAGCTTCACTGCAGTAACGCCTGTGCCACTTTGTGCCAAGGCGCCTCTTTGTGATATAATTCACCCTGAATTTCTTTTAACACCTCTTTCCCAAGCTCCCTTGTCTCAACACCAAAAACCAAAATAAAAACACGCTCGCTGCCGCCGTGATTTGAACCAAGGCCCTTATTGCTGTAAGCCGCATATAGCGCTCCAAGCCACTCTGCCGTGGCGATTTTTATGACATAAACCCGCCAGAAATTCTTTTAAGACCTCCCAAGCTAAGCTCCTACTTGACGCATAAAAATAAAATCCCATTCGCTTCCTCTGCAACTCGAACCTGGCCCTCATTGCCGCAAGCCTCCAAGGCCCCTAAAGTAGCGTCCCAAGCCACTTTACTAAGCCCAAGTTCATGTCCAAAAACGCCTATATTTTTCCCTTAAGGCCTCCCTGGCCTTGCTCCCCCTTACTAACTAAAAATCCAAATTTTTTTCCAATGAACTTTCCTACATCCTAGGGTTCTCAAAACCCTTAAAACATATCCAAGCATACCCCAAAGCCTACTAACACCTGAATTATGCATCCAACGCATAACCCCTAATCAAGGATGTTACAGTTCTACCCTCCTAAAAAAAATAATTTCGTCCTCGAAATTACTTACTAACGAATAATCGTACATCTTAACTTACCGCCCTACGCTTACGCTGCGCACTCTGATCTTAATAAAACCATCATACTTCCTAGGCACAATTTCTAAGTTCACATCCAAGGTTCCATACACTTCATTAGCAACATAAGAACAAACTAACCCTATAACAAGCAAAGTAATGAAGGATGATCCAGAAATAAGAAACTTACCCGTTGTCACCTCCGCACATCTTCCTCCTCACGACGATCGACCGCATAAACGGCCCTTGGTCGCCTTGCATCTGAACCTTCAAAGACCTCGCTTGGTGCTCCACGACCTCGGCCGGAACCATTTCCTCCATGGTTCGGACCACGATCCCTTGTCGCTTATTCGACCATCCCTACCCCATTGCACATAACCTTGGCCTATTATCAGAGCCCTATTCGGATCTTGAGGATGTCTTTAATCAAGTGAGACTTAGACTTACACCTAAAACATTCTCGATTCCGGTTCCAACACTCGCCGACATGATACCTTCCACACCGCAGCACGGACGGTTTGATTTGACAAGAGTCGGCTTAGTAACACGAATAGAATTCTCAACCCTCAGTCTTTTTTGAAAGCTCTTAGATGATTCTGACGGTCCAACACTCCTCTTATCCCGATTCCTATCCTTATCTCTGTTCTGTCTTACAGAGTCCTTAATCCCTTCGGCTACCTTAGCCTTCTATACTAACACAGCAAACTCCCGCTCCTGATGTGGAGCTATCAGCAATCTTAGGTCGTCCCTTAATCCGTCCTCAAACCGGACACATCGTTCATGCTCCGTCGCAACTACTCCTCGAGCATATCGGCTTAACCTTAGGAATTCAGCCTCGTATTCCGCCACGGACTTGTTCCCTTGAACCAGCCCCAGAAATACCTTCCTCTGCGCATCAATGTAATGAGTTCCAACATACTTCTTCTGGTATGCCGCCTTAACATACTCCCAGGTGAGATTCTCAGCCGTAGCACTATCCCGAACTGTGAGCCACCATCGATACGCTCTGCGTCGCGGCGGCGCCACCATTCCTTTCACTTTCTCCTCGGGAGTTAAATCGAGCTCATCCATAATTCGTTCGGTCGCTTCCAACCAATACTCAGCTGTACTGGGTGCCACACCAGATACACCACGAAATACCTCAGCTCTATTGGCTCGGAGTCACTCGGGTACAGACTTCCTAGCTCTCATATTCCCACCTGCTCCAGCCACCATCTCAAGAACCCGCAAAGACGCTCGCGATACAAAGATCATCCCCGTCTGATCTTGCTGCTCATTACCAATTGCTGGTGGTGGAGGTGGTACCTCATTTTCAGACCCTTGACCCGATCTAAAGGGTTCCGACACGGCCATTCTGCCTCGACCACGTCCACGACGACCATGTCCTCTAGAACTCATTTCTAGCGCCTCGATTTAGTCTGATTAAGAAGTTTTATGCATCAGAATTTTGTTCCACTTGTTAACCGTGAACAATTTTATGAAATAAAGCATTTAGAAGTAGTTCTTTCGATCAAACAAGGGTTCAGTTCAAGTTCACCACTCTAATTCAGAGGGTCACATTCACATTCATAAGCAGAGACACATTCATTTCTCCATGAAGTCACATTCATTCACAACATCATTCACTACACTTTTATGGCCATTTCGGTCCTTTCCCAACCGGGGTAATTTCGTCATTCGTCCTACTGAGGTATTTTCAGAATAAATCAGGTCAATTTAAAAATCTTTACAAATCAAAGGTTATTTCAAAATTTACAAAAACTCGGGTTTATTTTGAAAATTTGTTTTCCAAATCAGAGGTGTTGCAAAAATTCGTAAATCGAGGTTATTTCAGTAATTTTGGAAGTCGAAAGCGATTCAGTAAACTCTCCAAATCGGGTATCTTGTTATTTGTAAAAAGAAGTTTTTGGTATTTTTGTAAAGTAGAAATATTGTAGCAAACGTCGAGGGTATTTTTGAAAATCTTAAGAACTAAGGGTATTTTAGTAATTTACAATACAGGGGCATTTTTGTAATTTTGTAAATCGGAGGTATTTTGGAAAAATTTTCACAATAATATTTTACTACAATTAAAAGGGTAATTTAGGGATTTTAAAACTAGGGTTTTTATAAAACTGCATGGCTAGTCCCTTTTGGGTTTTAATTATCGGGTTTAGCCCGTGAATTAGTCCTCTTGGTTAGGGTGAACCGTAGCTACGCACTGTATGATTCGAGTAGAGAGGAGGTGAGTCGCTAGGATCTGCTTAAGTACCAAGCTTCTTCTTGAATACCAATCCTAGACATGCATACTATGGTTGCCACACCTTAACTCGGCGACTTAGTTCACAGGTTTGTTTAATGGTCCTTAAGTCTTATGCACTTGTGTTTGAGTAGCCCAGTCCTAGGGTTCAACAGATCCTAGTTCACTAATCTACGTTCCTTCATACTTATAACATTCACATACACATTTCACTTCAGTGAGTCATGGTACTTACTTACGGTGGATCATGGTCGGAGATACAGTGCCATGCCGAATAACCTGAAAAATAATTCATAAAACCCATATTTTCGAAAAAGCCCATTTAAAAAAAATGTTTTTGGACCCAAAACCCTTAAAGCCGAGTTTTGAACCAGGCTCTGATACCAAACTGAAACACCCCAAACCCGGCCCATTCACTACGACCGAATTTGAAATGCCATCATGGAAACGTTTGAAACAAATTTGAACTCAAGGATAAAACATGAAAATTTTGTTAAGTTTAGAAAACAGTGTTCATTAAAATTCTTAAGTGAGATGTGGTGTTTATAAAAATATCCGGATTAAAACTTTAGTATATGTAGATTTAAATAAAATCGTTTGCAAATAATTCCTCAATTGTCAATCCATAATAAAACATAATAATAAACTTAATGAAAAACACTTAAACAAACTTTAAATACTTTTAGGGGCCTTATTACAATAATTGAATAATCAAAGTACTGGAAATATGAATGCTTAATTAATTAAAAATATCTTTCTGCATGAAAATTTGCTTTTGCATGGCCACCTTTGTATCCCGCTCCAACCCGGTCCAAGCTTTACGCATCACCGAAAGGTTTAATAAAATATTGGGTGAGTCAAACCGACTCGGTGCATAGTCATTTCACATGTCTCCACATATGGGCTTTGCCCACATCCACACTGATCCATACACATAAATATGCAATTATGAAGCCCATCCCAACCTAGGGTCCATCCATTTCACCTACCTTAGGAGACCCCGCTGCTCAAGGCCGTGGCTAATCCATCACCGATCACATAGTGATCCACATATCTTACCTTGGCGGACTTGTCGCTCAAGGCCGTGGTTTGAGCCACCGATCACCTAAGTGATCCCACATATCATTCACCCACGGTGATGCACACACTATCAACCGCCGAGGTGGGCACCTAGCTAACACCTCCTTGATGAAGCACATAGCTAACATCAAGCGCTAATGTAGCACAAGGCTAACATTAGACCACGTACATAAATATGTACACCCCTTTCCTTCTTTGATCATATCCCAAGTCCCATGCATATATGTGTATCATGTCAGATTAACATTTAGAGTAAATATTCATCACATGCTCACCACAAATATCACACATATATCATAGGCAAAATAGAGCACTGACCTGATTAATCGATTACCAACTACGGGTATCCACCATCTTAGCCATTATTTCGGCTTTCATTCACAACATATCACATATACATACTAACATAGTTAAATCAATCAAAAGACAGTGCGATAACTACGCACCTGATTTATCTAGCGAGATCCCGATCTATTGAATCTAACACAATCTAGAATCCCGAAACTTTCCCTTATGCCTGTCATTAGCCCCTTGCTAACTATTCCCGAATCACCACTGGTTATGAAGCTGTCGAAATCCCTTGAAGAATTGAAACCACGAGAGGCTCCCTCAATGCACCTTGACGTTAGTTACAACAAAGAAATACCATCTTGTGACCCTATGACATTCGGCCAACCATTACACGTTACTTGAAGAGGCTAGAAGAAAGACTCACACTAACGCTTTCAGTTCTTAAGTCTTGCGACAAGAAGAGAGAATGAGGCCACTATGGGATTCGACTATGGCTTTTAAATGGCAAGGGGTTATTCGGCTATCCAAGAAAATATGTAGAATTAAAGTTGAAGAAAAGAGAAAGAATAGGGAGAAGAAGTGAGAAGCAATTCGGCTCAAAGAGAGAATTAAAGGAACAACTTTCGGCCAAGGAAAATAAAATGAAGAAAAGAATAGCTAAAGGATGGTCACCCCTATTTATACTACTCAAATTCGGCACTCCTACCTCCTCTCAAATTCCACTTCCTTCTCCTATAATAACTCTTGAACACATATTCAAAATAAATAAAAAATAAAAAAAAATAAAAACTCTATCTTGTTTTTATCTCTTATCACCACATTTAAACTAAATAAAATAACACCTCTATTATCTAAAATAATACACCCATTATCTCTACCTATTCAAAATAAACAAATAACAAAAATAAAACCAACAATTATCCTTACTCCAGCCGAATTTTAAAAGGATAAGTAAGCTAAATCCTCTTTCAATTAAAAGTCCAATTGCCGTCCATTGCTTCCTTCTTTCCTGGCACCAAAAGCCAAAATTAAAACACCCAAATGCTACTTCCACTCCTCGAACTCAATACCTGCTGGAGCTTCACTGCTGTGTAACGCCTGAGCCATTGTGCCAAGGCACCTCTTTGTGATATAATTCACCTGAATTTCTTTTAACACCTCTTTCCCAAGCTCCCTTATCTCAACGCCAAAAACCAAAATAAAAACACGCTCACGCTCATTGCCAGTGATTCGAACCAAGGCCCTTGTTGCCATAAGTCGTATATAGCGCTCCAAGCCACTCTGTAGTGGCGCTTTTATGACATAAACCCGCCGTAGAAATTCTTTCAAGACCTCCCAAGCTAAGCTCCTACTTGACGCATAAAAATAAAATCCCATTCGCTTCCTCTGCAACTCGAACCTGGCCCTTATTGCCCTAAGCCTCCAAGGCCCCTAAAGTAGTGTCCCAAGCCACTTTACTAAGCCCAAGTTCATGTCCAAAAATGCCTATATTTTTCCCTTAAGGCCTCCCTGGCCTTGCTCCCCCTTACTAACTAAAAATCCAAAATTTTTTTCCAATGAACTTTCCTACATCCTAGGGTTCTCAAAACCCTTAAAACATATCCAAGCATACCCCAAAGCCTACTAACACCTGAATTATGCATCCAACGCATAACCCCTATTCTAGGATGTTACATGTGTCCCCTGCATCAAATTTATGAGAATTCGATTCGCCACACAGGCTAGCACACGGGCGTGTGCCTAGGCCATGTGCCCCTCAAGAGCTTGCTGACGTCATAAATAGAATACCTAGGTTTTCACACACGAGTGAGGACATGGGCGTGTCGAGGCCATGTGAGGGACATGAGCCACAGACACGGGCGTCTGTCCGGTCGTGTGAAAACCCCTGTAGGTTCGAAATGAAAAATAAATTCCACAGGGGCTGGGAACATAGGCGTGTGTGACCACACGGCCTGCCCACACGGGCGTGTTCCATTTCACACGAGCGTGTGACCTTGTTTTAGGTAAAAAATTTCTAAATGCACCAAAGTTCCCTGTTTAATTCCGAAACCTTCCGTATGGATGTTTAAGGCCTCGTAGGCCCATAATAAGGATGCTATGATTATGAATGAAGAAGTTTCAAGTTAAAACAAAATTTTATAGCCCGAAGTTGTATGTTTGAGTAAGTTAAGTCTGGTAATGCCTCGTACCCTGTCTTGGTGTCGGAGATGGGTAAGGGGTGTTACAGGCATTCCTAAAAAAACATGATCTTTTCCACAATAAACACATATTAACTCAACTGCTTTCATTTCCTGCATTGTAGATGGTCTTTTGAGTGTTTTAATCATATTCGTTAAAGATGATACTTGAGCTATTAGGGAAGTAATCACATCAAGTTCCATTGCTCCAGTAACTCTTTTGCCAGTCCCTACGCTTGTAGTAGGGTATTGATAATCCTTGTTTGCTATCCTCTCTAAAATTTCATATGCCTCATTATATGATTTATTGAGCAAAGTCCCTTTGGTAGTTGTGTCAACCATCAACATTGTATGAGCATTCAATCCACTATAAAACATTTCCATTTGCGTCTAATGTTGAAAACCATGCATTGGGCATTTTATAATTAACTCCTTGAAACGCTCCTATGCTTCATATAATGTTTCATCCTCATATTGCCGAAAGGACGTAATATCGTTCCTCAATTTGGCATTCATGTTTGGAGGATTATATCTTAGCAGAAACCTCTGACAAATTTCATTCCAAGATGCCACCGTTGTAACACCCCTAACCCGTATTCGACTCCAGAATAGTGTTAACGAGCATTACCAGACTTTCAACACTTTTAAACATATATTTCGTATACAATTTATCAATTCAAATACAATCCAATCATAATCAATCATAGTGTCCCTTAAATGAACCTACGAGTCCCTAAACATGCATTGGGAGTAGTTCGGGACTAAACTGGAAACTCAAAAAAAATTTCAACACTTAGCAATTTTTTCTCCAAAACAGGGGACACATGCCCGTGTGACCAGGCCGTGTGTCTCACACGGCCACCAGACACGCCCGTGTCACAGGCCGTGTGAACATTCGAAATGGGAGCACATGGTCGTGTCCCAGCCTATGTTCTACCCCATGTCCAAACAAATGAGCTTACTGACTTGGGTCATACGGTCAACCACACGCCCATGTGTCTAGCCCGTGTGCCCTTCGAAGTGGCCACACACGCCCGTGTGCCAGGCCGTGTGCTAGGCCGTGCCAAACCTGTAGGGTATACTAACTTATGCAACACGACCAAGTCCCACGCCCATGTGCTCGGCCGTGTGCCAATTAAGGGGTATACTGACTTGTGCCACACGGTCGATCACACGCCCGTGTGTGAGACCGTGTGGACCATACTGAATTTATTTTAATTTCAACACCAGGGGACACACGGCCGTGTAACAAAACCATGTGTCACACACGGCTGAGACACACGCCCGTGTCTCTTCCCATGTGGACAAAAATTGGCTATTTGCAATGCCAATTTGCCACCCTATTTTTACATACCTGCACAAGAATAATTTGCAACATTTTGTAACTCAATAGGCAACTATTCCATAACATTTCATACAAAGATTTGAATACTTATATGCAACCAAAGCATTATACCAAATTAAGCCAAATCAAATGGCTTTATCTTATACCACAACATGTACCAAAATCACTAGCTCAAGTAACCATAACAATCATCTTTATAACTAGCCTATACATGTCATACTTACATATATCCATAAATTCAAAGGTACTAATCGACAATTGGATAGTGTGATGCGTATCTCCGACTTTATCCGAATCGAGCGAGCTATCGAACATCTATAAAACACGAAAAGGAAACAGAGTAAGCTTTATAGCTTAGTAAGCCCGTATAATTTAGAATTAAATTTACCATTTATACATAATCAAGTCAATAATTAAGGTATACTCAATTCCATTACCAAATGCCTAAACACAAGCATTCATCAACAAGTTAGTCACATAAGTGCATATAATCATTCATTATCTCAATTTAATACTCAATACATTGTATCATATCAAATTCATATATCACGTACATCATTTGTAACAATTCACTCTCAATCATATAAACAATAATTCATTCAATAACAGTAACACATTCGTATCAACAGTACTTCATCCATATAAACAGTAATTCATCCGTATAAACACATAGCTTTATCACATAACCAATAATAGAATTTATGTCCGTTGAACCTATTAAAATGTTGAGGGATGCTCGGGTGATATACTTTACGTATATAAATCAGTAATTCGTCAATTCATTATCATTTCTGCTCTTTCGAGCTATGAACAGTAAGCTCCTCCTGAGCTGATGGACAGTAAGCTCTATTGAGCTGATGGACAGTAAGCTCTATTGAGCTGAAACGATAAGCTCTGACGAGCTGATATATCAGTAAGCTCATACGAGCTGTGGTGAGTCCGCAACATATGCAGGATCTCGACTAAAACGGTAACCCTAGTGACATGTCACTCGTATCCTACAACTTTCTACGGTTCAAACAGGACTCGGTATTCAATAATTCTCATCAATTAGGTATTCGAACTCAGTAATACCATTTACTCAATTATACTTTCATTTCAAATAATTTACAAGTATTTAAAGATTCAATTCTAATTATACGAACTTACCTCGAGTTGCTCGGATGGAAATTATCGACTATTCGTCCACTTTTCCTTTTCCCTGATCTCAGCTTATCTTGATCTATATATTATCAAATTTAGCACATTCAGCATTCGATCTATTCAATTTAGTCCAAATTTCACTTTAAGGCATTTTTACACATTTGCCCCTAATATTTCACATCTTTTACAATTTAGTCCTTATTTCATAAAATCACAAATTCATGTAATTTAACCACAACCCATGCTAGCCGAATTTCTCTAGTACTCATATTAGCCCATATTTCTCATATATTCACACTTTTTAACCACCACATTTCACATTTTCTCAGTTTAATCCCTTTTCAAAATTTTTGTCAAAAATTACTTTACAAAAGCTATTAATCTAACATTAAACCTTCCAAAGCTATCATGAATCATCAAATTACTCAAACATTCAACAATGGCAACATGATAAATCTTTAACAGTTTCGAAATCTAAGGTACGGGCTAGCTAGAATACGAAGCAACAATCACAAAAACATAGAAATCACTAAAAATCGAGTCAAAAATGGACTTACATGATTAAGAATACAAGGCCGAAAGCTTGAAGAGTCTTTAATGGCTTTCTTTGTTCTAATTTTCAGTGGAATATAGCATGAAGAAGATGATAGCTTAGTCTAGGTTATTTTACTTTAATTTATTTATTTAATTACAAATTTAACCTTAATTAAAAACCATGAATATCATCCATTTTAAGCCCATAATTGTCCACTTACTAAAACAATGGTATAATTACCATATACATCCCTCAACTAATTAATTCCATGGCCATTTAATACCTTTAACATATATAACTCTAGTTTTGCACCTTACACAATTTAGTCCTTTTTATCAAATTGACCAATCAAACGATAAAATTTCTTCACGAAATTTTCACACGTACATGCTATCATCCTGTAAACATTAAAATAATAATAAAAGAAATATTTTGACTTCAAATTTGTGGTCCCAAAACCACTGTTCCGATTTGACTAAAAACGGGCTGTTACAACTCTCCCCCCTTAGGGATTTTCGTCCCCGAAAATCTTACCAGTAAAAAGGTTAGGGTACTATTTTCTCATAGCTTCCTCGAGTTCCCACGTAGCTTCCTCAATCCCGTGTTTATGCCAAAGAACCTTCACTAGGGATATGCGTTTATTTCTCAATTCTTTGATTTCACGAGCTAAAATCCTGATTGGTTCTTCGCTATACATCAAATCAGTCTGTATCTCAACATCTACCGGAGAAATCACATGTGACAGATCGGATCTGTATCGACGTAGCATAGAAACGTGAAAGACATTATGAATCTTTTCAAGTTCTGACGGTAAAGCTAGTCGATACGCTACAGGCCGTATTCTTTTGATGATCTCATACAGTCCGATAAATCGCGGACTCAGCTTTCCTTTACGGCCGAATCGAAGAACCCTTTTCCACAGTGACACCTTTAAAAACACTCGGTCCCCGACTTGAAACTCAATTTCTTTACGTTTCAAATTCGCGTATGATTTCTGTCGATCTAAAGCTGCTTTTAAACTGTCACGAATCATTTCACTTTTTCTTCAGTTTCTCTGATAAATTCAACCCCGTGAATCTTTTTCTCACTTAGTTCAGTCCAGTATAACAGAGTTCGACATTTGCGACCATATAAAGCTTTGTACGGTGCCATCTTTATACTCGTCTGAAAACTATTATTATACACAAACTCAATCAACGGTAAGTATTTTTCCCAACTGCCCTAAAACTCTAAAATACAACATCTCAACATGTCTTTGAGAATTTGAATAACTCTCTGGTCTTACCGTCAGTCTGAGGATGAAAAGCAGTACTGAAATTCAACTGTGTTCCTAGAGCTTCTTGTAGTTTCTTACAGAATCGCAACGTAAATCTCGGATCTCTATCAAAAATAATAGATAGTGGCAGCCCCTACAATCGAACAATCTCAGAAACATAAAATTTAGCTAGCCCATCAAGTGAGTAATCTGTACGCACCGATATAAAATGAGCAGATTTCATTAGTCGATCAACGACAACCTAGATAGCATCTTTTTTTTTCAGAGTTAGGGGCAATCCTGACAAAAAATCCATTGTAACTATATCCCATTTCCACTCGTAAATCATCATAGGATGCAGTAAACCTGATGGTACTTGATCTTCAACTTTGACTTGCTGACAAATCAAACATTTAGAAACAAACTCTGAGATAGCTCGTTTCATGCCTTGCCACCAATAAAACTGTTTCAAATCGTTGTACATTTTGGTACTCCCCAGATGAATAGATAAGCATCTATTGTGCGCTTTGTAAAATCTTCTGAATGAGTTCTAAATTTCTCGATATGCAAATTATATTTCGGAACCTTAAACAATCATCGACTCTAATCTGAAACTCTAAATTAGGGATAGTCTCACATTGAATTCGTTTTGTAACACCCTGAAATTGGGCTAGTAGAATTGGGCCTATTGGGCCTTGGGCATGGGAGCGTTTAAAATTTTTGAGAACAAGAAAATGGCACAATTGCATGATGGATCTATTGGGTGAGTGATTTTGGAAGGTTAAGGGGCTCCTATGAAGTCCTGGGTTCAAGCCATGCCATATGGAAAATTTTTATTTTTAGCATTAGGGGAACCATGACTCCTGGGTTAAGCCGTTTAAGTAATTGTGATTAAAAAGAGACACAAGAGAGCCTGTGGTAGAGTGGTTGTGGCGTCATAGGTGTGGCAAGGAGGTCAGAGGTTCAAGCCTCACTGAATGCAAATGGGATTATTTATTTTGCTCATGTGTGGGCAAGAGTTTGTGTTGGATTTGAACTTTGTGATTGGAGAGTTTGAATGAGTCAATTGAGTGATTTAAGGAGTGGATCATGGAGGAAATCAAGGAGAGGGAGGTGGAGATTTTCAAGGAGTTTGAAGGCTTCAGAAGTTGGTGCCGAAATGGGGTCTTTGCTATGGAAAATTTGGCTAGAGTATGGTAGGAATACCATTTTTCTTTTAGCCATTTCGGCTTTTGGCCCTTTTTGTTCGTCTTTTTTCCTTTTGCCAAAATCGAGCAATACCCCTTTTCTCTGCTAATTTTTTCCTTTGCAACAATTGCTGCTGGTGCCGAATCTCCCTTTATTCTCCTCCTCTTGGCACATTTCTTCTCTTCTTGTTTCTTAATGTGACCGAACCAATTCCTTCTCTCCCTCCTTTCTTACTCATTCGAAGTTCTTCTCTTCTCTTATCTAAAACTGAATTCCCCTTCTCTCTACTTCTTTTTTTGCAACTTTTCTCTGTCAACCTTGAATATTCTTTTTTAATCTGGAGTTAGGCCGAACATTAGTTATCTTTTTTTCTTCTTCTTTTCTATTTTGGTCGGCATTTGATTGCTGTACTTGACCGATTCTCTTCCTCCCCATCTGCTTTAACCCGCATCATCAAAGCCTCTAAAGAGTCGAATCTGTTTTTCTCTTAAAGGTTGTCCGAGTGCAATTTATTTATTGGCCGGTTGTTAGGGGTAAGTGGTTTTTGCTTTCAATCATTGACCGAATGCTAGTTCTCTTATTGGCCGCATGTTTTCCTAAGGTTAGTATTTGATTAACCTCGGTTATTGGATATTGATGCCTAATAATGGTTGTGGTACAGATAAACAATAAGGAGGTGAGATCGATTCATAATTAAACGGCTTGGGAAGTATAAGCCGATTCAGTTAAGGTAAGTATTAGTCTTGGGTTCGGCTTCTGTAGGCTTGTTAAATCTTATTAATGGAATGCCTAACCAAATACCTTAATCGAATATAGGTTATACGCTCGTGGGCTACTGCTTTTTTCTCCAACAAGGTGTGTACACACACCACTCCAATTGTAGATCGGCAAATGCCGAAATGCCGAAATACCGAAAAGCCAAAAATACGGCAACAGTTACCATACGAGCGCACGAATGCTTGTGTGGGAAAGTCGATACAATGACAGAGGTAACCGTGAGCATCTCACGGTCTTAGGCCGTTTTGGGGCCAAATGGACCGGAAGGGGCCGAGTGGGCCCAATGGGCCCGTGGGCCTTACACGAGTAAATTTTGTGGACGGATAGGAAATAATGAGCCGGCCATGATGATCACATGGCCAAAGGCAGTTTTGGGCTAAATAGGCCACACGAGCGTGTGGGCCCACTTGGGCCGAATTTTGGGCTTTGGGCCAAAATACACCATTTTGATCCTATATGTTATCTGTGTCGCTCGAGGCGGCTGTAGACCTTTGGGAAGGTTGTAAATGACCGATATACCCCTATAGGGTAAATTACCGAAATACCCCATAGGGTAAATGACTGAAATACTCCCCATAGGGTAAATTACCGAAATACCCCCATAAGGTAAATGACCGTTATGCCCCTAAAGGGCAAAATGACTTAAATGCCCCTACATGTTATATGATTATTATTGTATGCTATTTATGGTATGTTGCATTCATGTGATATTATGTTGCATGGGGGATGGGATCATTGATTTGGAGAAAGTATATGATTTGTTAGGGTCGCATGGTTGCTTGACGACTGTGGATCCACCAATGGCTTTAAGCCGATTACGTGATTGGCAGCTCTGCTACAACATTGGTTAGTGCTGCAACCGGTGCTACATAAGGAGTGTAGGGATGGGTGGGTCGATTAAATCCCCACAGGAGTGCAGGGTTGGATAGGAGACGGAGTGTAGGGTTGGTATGGGCATTAATGCATTGCATACACTTGTTCTATTATTGAGATGGGCTTAGGCCTAGATAGATGTGATCTGTGACAATTGTTATGGGCTAAGGCCCAACTGAGGCTATATGGTCTAAGGCCCAATTGCCACCGTTACAGTGTTGGGCTTAGGCCCACATTGGTTACTGTAATGGGCTTAGGCCTAGATTGATGCGATGCATGCTTTATGATTGATGAGGGTTGTACACACTGAGTTTTTGCAAACTCACCCCTCTTTTTAATTTTTCAGGTAATTCTTAGTAAGCGGTTCGATGTACTGGAGGACTCGGAGGTGGCCACACTACGAACAACTCTAATTTTTAGTATTTTATTATACCTTACTTAGATCGCTTTCTTATTGGGTTGTAATAAGGCCTCTTTTAACTTTTGATTTTAATTTGGGATTTTCAGTTTACTACGTTTTTATCTATTAAGAGTAGTTCACGGTTTTCCAAAATAATAAATGTTTCCAAAACACTAAGCTTTCGCAACTAAATTTGTAAATATCACGTTTTTGTAAATCAGTTACTTTTAGACTTAGCTTCCGCAACTGAAAAGAAATTTTAGGAATAAACTTAATAATTTTTCTATGCACCATATTTTAAATAATAATAAATAAACTAACGTAACTGGGATTTTACTCAAGCTTTTAGGTAAGAAGGGTTTTCAATGAAAACATGGTTTTCGAAAAACACTTCAATGTGACACGCCAGATTCGGCCATAACGTCTAGGCCGGGTTTGGGGTGTTACACGTTTAACTTGCAATTCACGGTCATATTTTTGAGCTTCACAAATTTGTTGAAGAAATACCGTTTTAGCTTTTAATTCAGCTAAAATAGACCCATCATCACAAATCATCAATTGGGTATTCATTGCTCATAATGCAAACAAAGATTTGCGGCTCAGGGCCTCAGCAACAACATTAGCTTTTCCCGGGTGATAATCAATAACAAATTCATAATCTTTCAATAACTTGAGCCATCTTCGTTGTCGCAGATTCAAATCTTTCTGTGACATCAGATATTTTAAGCTTTTGTGATCCGTATAAATGTGGCATTTTTCACCGTATAAGTAGTGTCGCCAAATTTTCAATGCGAACACAATTGCAGCCAACTCTAAGTCGTGCGTCGGATAGTTCTTTTAATACGATTTCAATTCTCAGGAAGCATAAGCTATAACTTTTCCCTCTTGCATCAAAACACAGCCCAAACCGTTCAATGACGCATCACTATAAATCATAAACTCTTTCCCGATTCAAAGTTGAACGTAATCGGTGCTTGCTTAATGAAAGATTTTCAACTGTTCAAAACTCACGACAATTTTCTCGACTACCAAATTTTACATCTTTTCAAGCGATGCGTGTCATCGGTGTCGCAATCATTGAAAATCCTTTCACGAATCTTCGGTAATAGCCCGCTAAGCCTAGAAAACTACAGACTTCAGACACATTTCTCGGAGGTTTCCAGTCAACAATAGCAGAAATCTTACTCAAGTCAACTCTAATACCTTCAACTGAAACAATATGCTCCAGAAATCAAACCTCTCGGAGCCAAAACTCACATTTGCTGAACTTTGCAAATAATTGATTATCACGTAGAGTTTGTAACACGATTCTCAAGTGCTCGGTATGTTCAGATTCATCTCGCGAATAGATCAGAATGTTGTCAATGAATACAACAATGAATCTGTCTAAATACGGTCTGAATATCCGGTTCATCAAATCCATAAAAACTGCAAGAGCATTAGTTAATCCGAAAGGCATAACAAGGAATTCATAATGTTCGTATCTCGTTCTGAATGTGACTTTCGGCACATCCGACTCTTTAACTCGCAACTGATAATAACCCGATCTCAAATAAATCTTTGAAAATACTGTAGCCCATTTCAACTGATCAAATAAATCATCGATCCACGGTAGAAGGTATTTGTTATTTATAGTTACTTTATTCAGCTATCTGTAATTGATACACATTCTCATCGTGCCATCTTTCTTCTTTACAAAAAATACCGGTGCACCCCAGGGCGAATAACTCAGTCGTGAAAAACCTCTGTCTGTCAATTCTTGCAACTGAGGTTTCAATTCTTTTAATTCTGTTGGAGCCATTTCGTATGGAGCTATCAATATCGGTGTTGTTCCCGGTACTAATTCAATACCAAATTCAACCTCTCTGATCGGTGGTAAACTCGGTAATTCTTCTGGAGATTCATCCGAAAACTCACGAATAACAGGTACAGATTCAATCTTTGATTCAAACACCTTTGTATCCAGTACGATGCAAGATATGCATCATAGCCCTTTTTCATACATTTCTGAGCTAACATAGACGATATCACAGTAGGTAATTCACTCGAATCATCAAACTCAATCTAAAGAATTTCACCATTCTAACATTTCAATTCGATAATCTTTCGTCTACAATTCACAACTGCATCATTCATAGTCAGCCAGTCCATACGCAGAATCACATCAAACTCATCGAACGGTAGAAGCATCAAGTCAGCCAAAAAACAGTAACCCTGAGTCATCAAAAGTCAATTCTTACATATTTTATCAACTAAAACAGACTTGACTAAGGGGTTCGATACTTTAATTACAAACTCTGTAGACTCGACATGTAAACTCTTTTTAAACACTAAATTCATATATATACATGAATGGGTTGATCCAAGATCTATCAACGCAATTATATCAGTACCAAAAAGAGAAAAAGTACCGGTAATAACGTCTGGCGATGATGCCTCCTCCCTTGCACGGATAGCATAAGCTCGGGCAGGTGCTCGTGCCTCAGATCTCACAGCCGAATCTCTCATAGCACCTCGGTTACCACTCGTATTTCCAGTTTTTCGGGGTGGTCTCCCTCTAGTAGCCATATTACTTACTTTTGTCAATTGATCTCTTTCAGCTATACACTTTTCTGGACAGTCTCAGAGATAATGATCAAGAGATCCACATCAAAAACAAGCTCAGCTCATTATTCTACATTCACCGTGATGTTACTTATTGCAGTGCTTACATTCAAGTCCAACATTTCTAACACTACCCACACTGGTAACAGATGTTGTTTGAGGTTTAGAGCTGAAATGTCTCGCATCTCTATCTTTTATCGAAATCCCAGTAGAAGCAGTAGAACGAGGATGATATTCTCTAGATTTCTTTGATACTGACTGATGTGATTTGCACGCAAATCTCTTTCTAAAGTCTCTAGCCTCAGAATCGGCTTTTCTTTTCTCTTTGATAAGCTCTTCAGCTTTGTAACCTCTGTCAACAAGAACGACAAACTCTTTCAGCTCTAGAATCCCAACTAGCAGTCTAATTTCTTCATTTAATCCATCTTCGAACCTTTTACACATTATAGCCTCAGAAGAAACATATTTACGAGCATATTTTCTTAGTCGTACAAACTCTCTTTCGTATTCTATTACCGACATACGGCCCTATTTCAGTTTAAGAAATTCCTTTCGTTTCTGATCAATGAACCGTTGGCTAATGTATTTCTTTCTGAATTTGACTTGAAAGAATTCCCAAGTAACTCTCTCCCTCGGCACCACCGATACTAATGTATTCCACCACTGATACGCGGTACTCTCAGAAGGGATATAGCACATTTTAAACATTCTTCAGGTGTGCAAGAAAGTTCATCAAATACCCGAATCGTGTTTTCAAGCCAAAACTTGGCTCTCTCAGGGTCATCACTAATAGTGGCTCTGAATTCCTCAGCCTCGTATTTCTGTATCTTATCAACAGGTGGTTTATTCAATCTCAAAGGATCCATACCTTGAGGAACTACAGGGATCGGTTGGGGAATAGGTGGGGTGGAGGTTGTTGCGTAGCCGGATTAGCTCGGATGTACTGTGTGAACCATTCGTTCATCATTTGGAAGAAAGCTTCTTTAGCCTCTCCTCCCTAACTACCCCTCATGGGTCTAGAATTAGACAGTGCTATCCCTTGAGCGGGAGCGGGAGCATTACTTTCAACCTCATCAGCTATAGCTTGATTGGGATCCATTTACTATATGAAAACACCTTTTAAATATCAGGAGTCATCACACTATCACAGTTTTAATATGGCATGTATAGCTAGACTCTCACACAGGCTACGTTCGTCCTAGAATCGACTAAATCGTAGCTCTGATACCAATAAATGTAACACCCCTCACTCGTATTCGACTCTCGAATAGGGTTACAGAGCATTACCAGACTTTCAATACTTTTAAACATACATTTCATATACAATTTATCAATTCAAATTGTAACAGCCCGATTTAGGGGCTAGTCAGAACAGTGGTTTCAGAACCACTAATCCAAGGTTAGAGAAAATCATTTTCATGATATTTTATGAGTTAGAGCATGATTATATAAGTACATGAAAATTTTGGTGCTTTAATTTTAGCGATTTCATGCTTAATCGCAAAAAAAGACTAAATCGCATAAAGTGTAAAAGTTCAAAATTTCAAGCTAAGGGTGCCAAATAGCTATGGAATAATAATTTGAGGTATTTAAAGGGCAATTAGCCCCCTTAAGTGATGGTTGACCGGCCATAGGAGACAAAATATGTCAAAATTGGTCAAGTTGGTGGATTAGGTGATAAACTGTCTAGGAAATAAAATAAAATAAAGAAGAAAAGATATAATATTTTTTCTCCTTTCCCTCCATCGAAAATTTGCAGCAAAAATAGGGGTTGAGAGCTCAAAAATTTCAGCACACTCTTCTCCTTACAAGTAAGTGTTCTAGTGATCCTTTCTTGATAAAAATTGTACTTTTGGAACCCCTAAAGCTTAAGCTTTCTAAAGAGGGGACTATTTTGTAAGATGGTGAAGAATTTAGAGTTTTGCCATGAGAGCTTTTAAGTAGTTTGCTGCATTTTTATGGAAGAAAATGAGTCTTAGTTGTTAGATGAACAACTTTTGTGAAAGGTGTTACCATGAAAACACCCACAAAGGACCTTTTTGTAAAGGTTGTAAAATATGATGTAAATGTGTGAAATAATGAGTTTTGATGGTTTCCATAAGAGAAATAAATGTTCACCTAGGCTCGTTAAAGGTAGAAATTTTATTAGAATTGATTACCGAGCCTAGGGGTAAAATGGTCATTTTGTAAAAGGTTAAGGGCAAAATAGTAATTTAGCCAAAATATGATTATTGAAATGCAATTATTAATGTGATAATTAAATGAGCTAATTTTCTATTATAGATCAAGAAGAACCAAGAATTTACCTCGACAGGGGAAAGAACAAAGTATCGGACTAGATCGACGATCTAGCTTATTTTGAAATCGAGGTAAGTTTGTATGTGATAAATTCAACATTTATGCTAGTATGTTTGAGAATGTTTGATATTATAATGATACATGATATTCTATGAAATTGTCTATTGGTGTTGAATGAGAAAAATGATAAAAGTTAAGATGTTGAAGTCCCGGTTGGACTATAATAAAGGTGAGAATACTATCATCGAGACATGAGATAGATAAGGTCCCGTGTAAGACCATGTCGGGGACATGGCCTCGGCACTGAATTGAGATTCCGTATAAGACCATATCTGGGATATGGCTTCGGTATTGAATATGAGAATCGTATAAGACCCTATCCGGGATATGGCATCGATACTTGAAGTGAGATTCCGTATAAGACCATATTCGGGATATGGCATCGCCACTCAGAGGTGACCTCATATAAGACCACATCTAGGATGTGGCATTGGCTTCGTGTTTATGTTAATGACAATGAATATGCGTCTTTGAGTATCCCTAGTGAATTAGTGGGATAAATAGATAAGCTTGGAAATAGAAATGAGATTAGTACTAAAGTCATGTGATTGAGTGATCCAAAAGTGCAGTGAATAATTCACGAGGAATGTTTACGATATGTGGCATGGTATATGCTAGATAAGAACAAGTACGAGTAAGTTATGGCAAGGTTCTTATGACTTTGTATGGTTATCTAATGCCATGAATTTATGTCATTATGAACTTATTGTTGCTATTTATTTTCATGCAAACTTACTAAGCTTTATGCTTACCCCTCTCATTTCCCTTTTTCCTTGTAGTATTGCCAAGATAATTTGCGAATCGTGGGACGTTGGAGTTCGAAAATCACACTATCGACATCTCTTTGGTATAACAAGTTAGACTTATTTTGAGTATGGCATTTATCAGACTTGGGTATTTTGTTATGTCAATTTGATAGCAAAAGTGTTGGCTATTTATGTTATCAAAGTCATTTTGTAAATGGTCATTGGAATTCGGCCAATACATGACAAGTTTATTTATATTCAATGATGATGAAATTATGAAGTTTATGCTTGTGTGGATGCTTTGAATTGAGTTTTTGGAAGTTCCTTAGGGTCATGAATTATGTTGAAATGAATTAGTATAAGTATGGTTGCTATGTAGGGTGGAATTTGGCTTGGAATATAGCCTTTTTAATGTCCACAAGGGTAGACACATGGGCATGTGTCTAAGCCGTGTGTGACACACGGTCAGCCCCATGGGCGTGTTGATCGCCCGTGTGTCCTCCTGTAGCTAGGTTTGCAAGTCAGTATGCTCAGTAGTAAACACACGGGCAGAGACACGGCCGTGTGTCTCAGGCGTGTGGGAGGCACAGCCATGGACATGGGCGTGTGCCCAGGCCGTGTGAAGTCTTCACCTAAAATTAGGAATTTAATTCGACACACGGTCTAAGGACACGGGCGTGTGCCTTGGCCCTGTGATCATAGTGAGGTGATGACATCATAAATAGAATGCCATGGTTTTGGCACACGGGCTAAGACACGGGCGTGTCGAGGCCGTGTGAGGGACACGGGCTAAAAACACGGGCGTGTGATAGGCCGTGTGATGCAAGTCTGTGTCGACCACGGGTGTGGAACACGGGCGTGCGAATTACTACAGGGCGTGTCCCACTCTTCACACAGGCGTGTGGTCCCTGTTTAGGCAAAAAATTTCTAAGAGTGCAAAAGTTTCCGATTTAATTCCAGAACCTTCAGAATGTATTTAAGGCCTCGTAGGCCCATAATAAGGATGTTATGCATATGAAAGAGAAGTTTTAAGTTGGAATGAAATTTTATAGCCCAAAGTTGTATGTTCAAGTGAGATAAGTCTGGTAATGTCTCGTACCCGATTCTGGCGTTGAATACGGGTATGGGGTGTTACACAAATACAATCCAATCATAATCAATCATAGTGTCCCTTAAACAAGCCTACGAGGCCCTAAACATTCATTGGGAGTAGTTCGGGACTAAACCGAAAACTCGAAAAATTTTTCAACACTTAGCAAATTTTCTCCAAAACAAGGGACACACGCCCGTGTGACCAAGCCGTATGTCTCACACAGCCACCAGACACGCCCGTGTCACCGACTGTGTGAACATTCGAAATGGGAGCACATGGCCGTGTCCCAGCCCGTGTCCTACCCCGTGTCCAAACATGTGAGCTTCTTGACTTGGGTCACACGACCAACCACACGCCCGTGTTTCTAGCCCGTGTGCCCTTCGAAGTGGCCACACACGCCTTTGTGCCAAGCTGTGTGTGTAACACGCCTAACCCGTATCCGTTGCCAGAGTAGGGTTACGAGGTATTACCGATCAATTCACAACATTTAGCATACATTTATCAAACATAAAGTAATCATTCTAATAAATCATTCAACACAATTACATTGTCCCTTACAAGGGCCTACGAGGCCTTAAACATGCTTTAAAAGTGGTTCGGGACTAAACCGATAACATACGAAAATTTTGGAAACTTAGAAAAATTTCAATCATACAGGGGTCACACGCCCGTGTGAACAGGTCGTGTGCCTCACACGGTTCCAGACACGCCCGTGTCTCAGGCCGTGTAGAAACAGGGCATACATACTGACTTGTGTCACACGACCAACCACACGCCCGTGTGTCTAGCCCGTGTGCCCTTCAAAGTGGCCACACACGCCCGTGTGCCAAGCCGTATGCTAGGTCATGCCAAACCTATAGGGTATACTGACTTATGCAACACAGCGAAGTCACACGCCCGTAGGCTAGGCCGTGTGCCAATTAGGGGGGTATATTGACTTGTACCACACGGCCAGTCACACACCCGTGTGTGAGACCGTGTGGAGCATACTGACTTCAATTCAATTTCAACACCAGGGGACACATGGCCGTGTAACATGACCGTGTGTCACACACGGTTGAGACACACGCCCGTGTCTCTGCCCGTGTGGACAAAAATAGGCCATTTGCAAGGCCAATTTGCCACCCCAACTTCAAAGTACCTACACAAGGCAAAATGGTACCATTTCATCATACAATTAGGCTGCCAATATCATCAACCAAATGCACAACTCATACCATTATAATTTCATCTATTCCAATTCTCAAATCACTACCATTTACTTATCCAAATACATACCAAAACAATATCAAACAATATGGTTCATTTACCATAATTCCCACAATCATAATAACTTCCATAATGTCTTGGTTACAACCATGCCAAAACAAACCAAAATAAACCATCACCCATATTTATATATATACAAACCAAAACATATACATTTACAAGCCATTTCTAATAGCCAAACACATATCAATATTAACATCATTTACAAGCCAAATATCATGGCTATGATCACAACCAAAATACCACATCTAGCCTATACATGCCATACCATAAATGTATAGTCCAAAAGTACCAACTTAGATGTTTGATAGTGCGATGATGTTCCCGACGACTCCCAGATCCGAGCTAGCCTTGATTCACTATAAAACATAGAAAAATAACACGAAGTAAGCTTCATAGCTTAGTGAGCTCGTATGTAAATAACTTAATTCATCGAATAAATGCAAATCAACCAATTGCACATGACAAAACCATATATATACATTAACTACAAACCTTTCTCATGTCTCAAAACATGATCAAATACAAACTCATCAAACTTTCACTATTTAATACTCGAATAGGTTCTGCACGTACCTGTTTCGCCTCGTACTAACCTCTTTCTCAACCACATCATTCGTTTACCCGTTGAACCATTCAGAATAGAAATCGGATACTCAGGAGTCTCGTACGATAAGTACCTATACCATGGCCCGTAGCCAAATCAAGGTAACTTATCCAAAGAACTATTATCATGGCCCGAAGCCAAATCATCCGATATACATGGCCCGAAGCCAAATCATCCGATATGCATTGCCCTAAGCCAAATCGGTAAAATACGCACCCGAAGTGCTAATATCATGGCCCAAAGCCAACTCAACGTATCACTTACTGACATGTCAATAGTATCCAAAACTATTCTTAAGGTTCAACCGGGCTTTCACACTTTTCGTTTCTATCATCGAATGCATCCGTAAATTCATTTTCACAATTCATACATTATCCATAATCCCGTTTTAACAATTTATGCAATATTAAAGCATTTTAACATACATTTATAATGTAATCGTCACATACGAACTTACCTCGTATTCAGAATTGACGGATCAGGTCGACTACTCGATAACCTTGCTTTTCCCCCGATCTAAATCTGAATTCTTTCTTTCTTGATCTATATGAATACAAAATTAGCTTATTTATTCATCTACTCATTCAATTAATCCAAAAATACACATTTGGGCATTTTTACACATTAGCCCCTAAACTTTCACATTTAATCAATTTAGTTTCTATTTCACAAATACACAAAATTCACACAATTCAACAAAACCCATGCTTGGCTGAATTATATATAGGTCCCTAGCAGTCCAAAACTTTCATTTATTTCACATTTCAACCACACAATTTGCACATTTCACAATTTATTCCCTATTATGCATTTTCATCAAAAAGCACTTAACAAAACTTGTGTATCTAACAACAAGATTTCATATTTCATCATCAAACATCAAAGAACACATATATTCATCAATGGCAACTTTCAAAATCTTTAACAGTTTTGCAAATTAGTCCTTGGGCTAGCTAGATTAAGCTGCAACGATCTCAAAAACATAGAAATCATTAAAAACGGGACAAAAACCGTACCTTAATAGACAAAATTACTTTGGCCGAACCTAGGTCTTCAACTATGGCTTTCTCCCTTTAAAATTTCGGTGGAACTAACTTAAGAAAGATGATGACTTTAATTTTTATGTTATTTACTTAAGCTTATTTTCTAATTTACCTTTTTATCCTTGATATTAAACCATTAAAATTCCATTAATCATGCACATAAATGTCCACCCACTTTTATATTGGTCTAATTACCACATAAGGACCTCCTCTTTTAAATTCCATAGCTATTAAGCAATTTTAGCTAATGGAACTCCACTTTTACACTTTACGCGATTTAGTCCTTTTTATCAAATTGACCAACCAAACAATAAAATTTCTTAACAAAACTTTCACACACACTTAATCATGCTGTAAACATTAAAATAATAATAAAATAAATATTTTGACCTCAGATTTGTGGTCCCGAAACCACTGTTCTGATTTGACTAAAAAATGGGCTGTTACAGTGTGCTAGGCCGTGCCAAACCTGTAGGGTATACTGACTTATGCAACACGGCCAAGTCACACACCCATGTGCTAGGCCGTGTGCCAATTAGAGGGTATACTGACTTGTGCCACACGATCGATCACACGCCCGTGTGTGAGACCATGTGGAGCATACTGACTTAATTTTAATTTAAACACCAGGGGACACACGGCCGTGTAACATAACCGTGTGTCACACACGGCTGAGACACACGCCCGTGTCTCTGCCCGTGTGGACAAAAATAGGCTATTTGCAAAGTTATTTTGCCACCCTATTTTTACATATCTGCACAAGCATAATTTGCAACATTTTGTAACTCAATAGGCAGCTAATCCATAACATTTCATACACATATTTGAATACTTATATGCAACCAAAGCATTATACCAAATTAAGCCAAATCAAATGGCTTTATCTTATACCACAACATGTGCCAAAATCACTAGCTCAAGTAACCATAACTATCATCTTTATAACTAGCCTATACATGCCATATTTACATATATCCATAAATTCGAAGGTACCAATCGGCAACTAGATAGTGTGATGCGTATCTCTGACTTTATCCGAATCGAGCGAGCTATCGAACCTCTATAAAACATGGAAAAGAAACAGAGTAAGCTTTATAGCTTAGTAAGCCCGTATAATTTAGAATTAAACTTACAATTTATACATAATCAAGTCAACAAGTAAGGTATACTCAATTCAATTACCAAATGCCTAAACACAAGTATTCATCAACAAGTTAGTCACATAAGTGCATATAATCATTCATTATCTCAATTTAATACTCAATACATTGTATCATATCAAATTGATATATCACGTACATCATTTGTAACAATTCACTCTCAATCATATAAACAATAATTCATTCGATAATAGTAAATCATTCGTATCAACAGTACTTCATCCATATAAACAGTAATTCATCCGCATAAACACATAGCTTTATCACATAACCAATAATAGAATTTATGCCCGTTGAACCTATTAAAATGTCGAGGGATACTCGGGTGATATACTTTACGTATATAAATCAGTAATATGTCAATTTATTATCATTTCCGCTCTTTCGAGCTATGGACAGTAAGCTCTTCCTGAGTTGACGGATTGTAAGCTCTATTAAGCTGAAACGGTAAGCTCTGACGAGCTGAAAACAATAAGCTCTTATGAGCTGATATATCAATAAGCTCATATGAGTTGTGGTGAGTCCGCAACATATGTAGGATCTCGACCAAAACGGTAACCCTAGTGACATGTCATTCGTATCCTACGACTTTCTACGGTTCAAACCGGACTCGGTATTTAATAATTCTCATCAATTAGGCATTCAAACTCAGTAATACCATTTACTCAATTATACTTTCATTTCAAATAATTTACAAGTATTTAAAGATTCAATTCTAATTATATGAACTTACATCGAGTTACTCGGATGGAAATTATCGACTATTCGTCCACTTTTCTTTTTCCCTGATCTAAACCTGATCTCAGCTTATCGTGATATATATATATATTATCAAATTTAGCACATTCAGCATTCGGTCTATTCAATTTAGTCCAAATTTCACTTTAAGGAATTTTTACACATTTGCCCCTAATATTTCACATCTTTTACAATTTAGTCCTTATTTCATAAAATCACAAATTCATGCAATTTAACCACAACCCATGCTAGTAGAATTTCTC
The DNA here is from genome assembly GCA_025698515.1 of Gossypium sturtianum. Classification (NCBI taxonomy): domain Eukaryota; kingdom Viridiplantae; phylum Streptophyta; class Magnoliopsida; order Malvales; family Malvaceae; genus Gossypium; species Gossypium sturtianum. Next base: position 61,450,502 of record CM046948.1, read on the forward strand.
TAGTACTCATATTAGCCCATATTTCTCATTTATTCACACTTTTAACCACCACATTTCACATTTTCTCAATTTAATCCCTTTTTGACATTTTTGTCAAAAATCACTTTACAAAAGCTATTAATCTAACATTAAACCTTCCAAATCTATCATGAATCATCAAATTACTCTAACATTCAACCATGGAAACATGATAAATCTTTAACAGTTTTGAAATCTAAGGTACGGGCTAGCTAGAATACGAAGCAACGATCACAAAAACATAGAAATCATTAAAAACCTAGTCAAAAATGGACTTACATGATCAAGAATACAAGGCCGAAAGCTTGAAGAGTCTTTAATGGCTTTATTTGTTCTAATTTTTAGTGGAATATAGCATGAAGAAGATGATAGCTTAGTTTAGGCTATTTTACTTTAATTTATTTATTGAATTACAAATTTAACCTTAATTAAAAACCATGAATATCATCCATTGCCCATAATTGTCCACCTACTAAAACAATGGTATAATTATCATATACATCCCTCAACTAATTAATTCCATGGCCATTTAATACCTTTAACATATAGAACTCTAGTTTTGCACCTTACGCGATTTAGTCCTTTTTATCAAATTGACCAATCAAACGATAAAATTTCTTCACGAAATTTTCACACGTACATGCTATCATGCTGTAAACATTAAAATAATAATAAAATAAATATTTTTACTTCGGATTTATGGTCCCGAAACCACTATTTTGATTTGACTAAAAATGAGCTGTTACAACCGTACCTGACAGCAATGCATTTAACCATGCTCTGGCATGATCTCGCAATGAATAAAGGAATAACTTCAGTCTTAAGGCATCTTCAGGAACACTTTGCTGCCTGAATGAATCGCAAACTTCCAAAAAGAGTCTTAAGTGCAACCATGGATCTTTAGTAGATAATCCACTAAACTGCCCTACAGTTTGTAACATTTGAAACATCATCGGCTTTAACTCAAAATGTTGAGCTTGAATATGCAGCCTGACAATTCCTGGATTTTTTAATCAATTCCAAGATATGCACTAAATGTTCTCTGATGAGTCTGTATCTTTCATCTATTATTCGAGGAATATCAACACCCCTTCCATTCTGATATAATGGCTCTTCTCTAATCTGATCATTTCTCATTCTTTCCATTTCTTGCAATTCTTTTCTCCTTCTTCTCAAGGTTCTTTCAATTTCTGGATCAAAAGAATACTCTTCAAGTGTAGAAATATATCTACTCATGCAATAAAAAAAATCTTGAAAAACAAAAATCAAAACAACTAATTAAGCTAAACTAACAAAATTAAAGAGGTAATAACAAACCAAATTTTCACCAATATTGTCGATCCCCAGCGACGACACCAAAAAATTGTCGCGTGTGAATGTGTAATGCGAATGTACAAGTATACACATCGAGTCAAGTAATAAAGTGATGATTGAGTATCATCTCCACAGGGATCGGAATTGATTAAAAAATGGTTATGCTATTATAATGAATTTGAATAATTAAACAGTGCAAAAGAAACAAATGACAAATGATGAAGAGAATTAATCAATGGATTAATAAAATCAATTATGAATGAAAAAATGCTAGGGAAATTGAAATGATATGGCAATTCTCAAAGAGTAAGTGGGGAGGATTTGTATTGTTGAATGATAAAGGCTGGAATTACTCAAGTTTTATTTTTATATCATAATAATGCCATGGCAAAATATTGACCATTTTACTGCTCAAGGACTCACTACTACAATTTGCTTCTTTCGAAAGCCAGACTTTAAGCTATCATTCTGAGTTTTTGTATGTCTATAGAACTCAAGAATGATATCCAGGCTGTTCTTCATTTCCCTGTACAGATTGCTACTTCTACGTCTAGAGTGCTGTGAATATTATTTCGAATACTCACCTGTATCAATCGATAATAATCCAATTTATTTAATCTTTTCAGAATTAAATCAGATCTAACAACATACCATACAATCATCTATGTCTAGAGCTTGCATGCATGCATTTAAAATAATCACAAATCGAATGAAATAGTAATCTACTCAAAATCAGACCATAGGTATTAAAGATAGTAAAAATTCACCCAAATATATCCAACCTAATGAGATTTAGCTCATGGATTGGACATTCAAATCCAAAATAAAACCATTCAACATCATCATTCAAGTTTACGAATCACAAAGTTCAAATCAGAAAATAAAGGCAGAATTGCAGAAAGCTCTCGCTACTCCAACTTTCATTTTACTACTGAAATTTAATGCAAAACCTAAGGAAGATTTCTCTTCCCCTTCCTTGAGTCTATGATTTTTTGCTCTGTAAGCTGCTACCCTCTCCTCTCTTTTCTCTGAAATTTTCCACGAGAATTCAATGTAAAGAAAAACTACTCTCCAATTCTTCCCTCCCCAAAATCCTCGTCGCTCTTTTTTTCTCTTTCCTTTTTTGTAGGGTAGGTCCCTCCCTCTCAAAACAAACCTTTTGCTACCTCTTTTTTAGGGTGGTTTATCTAGTACAAGTATAGTTGGCTGAGAGTGATGTGGACTGAGTACTACGTCATCTTCCTAGAATTGCCATGGCATTCTTGTTGGCAATCTAACCAACATTTTGCCATGCCAATATTTCACTTCCTTTATTTTCTTTCTCATTTTTCTCTTCTCTTCTTCATCATGCACCTAATGCCAGCAATAACCAAGACCTTTCTTCCCCGATAACAAAATAATGACATTTATAGCACAATCCAAGCTTTGTTATGAAATGTTCCAAAAATATCCTAAAAGTGCAAACATATTTAATTAATTACAAACAATTAATTCAATCTAAAGGCCTGAAATATAACTCTTTTCAAGAGTTATCAGCAACTCTTCACGAAAGTTGTAAAGGAATTGTATGCCCATTTAACCTCTCCAGATAATTCTTTCATCTATGTACGCGGTGCTCCGGTGTTAGTCGATGAATACTCCATCAATGCATAATATAGTTTACCTAAAATCCTTGATGAACATTATCAATTTGTAAAGACAATAAGAGTAGAAGAACCCAATCAAGTTCTTGTATATTTATGCGTGAAAGGGACCAAATGGACAGTTTCTTGAAATGACTGCAACACCATCCACCATGTTTCTTTGAAGCCTCATTGTAGGGTATAGTACCATTTTCTTAAATCTCGCCTTAGCCCTTGAACTCATAACTCTACTATTTCAAAGGAACACATGTTGTTACTACACTTTATTATGATTGGAAGAAAGATAAATGTTGGAAAAATTATTTTTAGAGAAGTTCATCATTGCGCACAAAAAAATGCAGGCACCCTGAATTTTCCATCTCTTATTATTGCACTTTGTCAATGAGTTAATCTCCATATCCAAGCCAATGAGAACAAAATCCCTAACAAATGAGCCATCACTAAATAGATTGCTTATGAAATTTTTAGGGGAAGAAGTGCCACGGCATCCTGGCTCTGTATCAACCTCCTCTCCACCTACTGGTACCCATGCCACTCCATTCACATCTCACAATGATTTCGAGCAGCAAGTGCTCGGTGCTCTTGAGATGTTGAAACAACAGTTTTATTTGATGGAGAAGAAACAACTGAGGACAGCCACTGAACTAAGAAGGGATCAAGATGAAATGGCTTTATTTTGGGGCTATGTCAGAAGGAGGGATAATTCCTTTAAGAAATCTCTTCAGAATAACTTTACCAGGCCCATGCCTACATTCCCTACTTTTCTCAAAGAGCTGTTATCAGATCTAGAGGATGAAGATGAAGCCGCTGTGATGAACACTACCACACATCTAGCCACTGAAGAAAAGAATAACAAAGAAACAAAGGACGAAGAAGAGAAAATAGAATTGGTGAACATTGACTCAGATAAGGAAAGAGATAACATGAATCAAACTTCTGCACCATAGGAACCTGCTACTGCACATCAAACCACTGCACCCATATCGGAGTAAGATTGTGAGATTAATCAACTGATTGACGATCTCATAAAATCAGATGATGATGAAGATGAGGTGCCAATCAATTTGCTCAAACGAAAGCAGCGTTACAAGCAAACTGCCAGGAAATCCACCCAATCCAACAAAAGTAACACAAATCCTTTCAAAGCTTTTGTTTTCACTTTTCATTTGCATATTTTTTTCATTTTTATATGTGTTTTTCATGCATTCATAATTATTTTCATTGCATTTTCTACATATCTATTTATTTTTACACAAGTGAAATTTTCTGTCTGATCATGCATTGAGGACAATGCATCCCTTAGGTTTAGGGGTGTGTTGAACATATTGCATGCATGAGATATTTTGTTTGAACATTAGATCATTTTGTCACTCATTTTTCCATGACATACAAATGTTAAATGATTGTTAGACCATGAGAAGTATATTGTTACCTATGATGTTTGATGAGGATAATAACTCTTCAAACTGTGAAAATTGTGATAGTTGATTAGGTATGTTTAGCTTAGGATAGTCGTGTGAAAATTGATGTCTAAAAGTAGAATGACCTAAGTATAATTGCAATTAGTCTATAGTAGGTTTCTTTTAATACACTTAGAAGCCTTGAAACTAATATCAGTAAATTACCTTTATGTAATAATAAATACCACGACAAAGCTGAGGGTAAATGAAATAAAATTTAAAAAGACACTATAAAGCACTCCAATGTTTGAAATTGTTGAGTAGGCCAGTAATACTCTGTTTGATCCATTGTATTATTGATAAAAAAAACAAGATCAAATAAGAGTGAGTAAAAAAAATAAAAAAAAATAGTTTGGGCGCACTCCACTATAGTAGTAGGCTGAGTAGCTAAGGGGGTAGTTGTTTGTTGTATCCATCTTTTTAGTCAAAAGCCTTAGCTTCAGGAGTGAATTACATTCAAATTGTGGCGTGATGTAATACCTGGCAATCTAGTATATGCTCCATTAAGATTGTCAAGTAAAGAAATCATGTGGCAAGATGAATTCCCTAGAGAAAATTTTATATAATGCAATGACAGAATAAGTATAAGAAGAAAAATTGAGTTTAGTGGAAAGATAAACTAAGTACATTAGGAGGTTCTTGATATAGTCAGAATTGCATGAATATTTAGGAACTTGTATTTTTAGTTAACATTTTCTGCACTTCGTATGCTAAACAAGCCTATAAAATTTGAACTAATTCTTTTAAAACATAAGACTGCTGAGAATGGAGGTATAAAATATGTTTCATTTGGTTTAGCAGTACAAGAGGCAATTGTGTAGTTATGGCAAATTCATGCATTCATACATATTCTCCTTGAGGACAAGCAAGAACTCAAGTTTGGGGGTGTGGTAAATCTTAAAATGAGTTATATTTCGAGCCTCTAAGCTTGATTAAATGATGTACTTAAGTAGATATATTTGCATTTTTAGGTTATTTTTAGAACATTGCATAATAACGCTTGGATTGTGCCTTAAATGTCATTTCATGTTACTTTTACTATTGGGAAGAAGGGAATTGGTTGTTGTATCAGGCAGGTGCAGGAAGGATAAAGAAAAGGACAAAAAAGGAATAAGAGAATAAATGAAGTGAAATTTTGCCATGGCAAAAGGTTTGTAACACCCCTAACCCGTCTCCTTCGCCGAATTAGGGTTACAGAGTATTACCGATCAACCAAAAACCATACAACATCATAACCTTTAAATAAACTAAATATATAATAAAGCAATCACTCATAAACATTTCATCCCCAATTCGAGCCTTCGAAGCCCAGAAATAGCTTAGGAGCAATTTAGGACTAATTTGAAACAAATTGGAAAGATTAGGAAAAAGTTACAAAAATGGAAAATAGGGGTCACACGGCCGTGTGGTCAGGCCATGTGGAATAACCCCAGGGCTGTGTAACATTCGAACAAGGGACACATTGATGCGATCCCAGCCGCATCAAGTCTCGATACAATTTGACGACACCGAGAATGGCCTAAACACGAGGGGCCCAAGTGGAAAATGAAGCTGTTAATTTGTTTGCAAGCTTTAATTGATCGAGTGTGGGGAGAAAACATTGTTGGGCTAATCGAACGATCATGGACAAGTCACTCGAGTAGGCCTTGCAACATCCTACAAGCTAATCTAGTTCATTCGTAGCTCATTGAGCTCAATTCCAGCTCATTTTTAACTTAGCATTATTTTTTTGCTGGAATAAACTTTTAATTTGGTTTTTAGTTAAATTAGTTTATTTAGCTAAAATAATTAATGTTGTGTTTAAATGTGTCATAATCTGGACATTGTAATTAAGGTTTAATACATGTTTAATAATTGTTTTTAATGTGTCTAAGTTTGAGACAAATTAAATTCATGTTTGAATTAAATTTGCTTAGCCGAATTTAATATGCCCTAGCTGAATTAATTTGCTGAATTTAATTGTTTCAGGTACATGTATGGACGGCTTAAATGTGGTGTGCTGATGGTTGAGATGCTCCAAGCACCTCTTCATTTAGTCCAAGAGCCATTGAGCTGCTGATTTCTCTTCCTCAAGTTGCCCATTGTGTTCTCCAATAGCCCTTAAGTGTTTTCACACTTGCTGGAGGTTCCTTTCACACTTATGGCTGTTCGGTTTTGAGCTTTCACACCCAAAGCCTATTGAAGTGCCCAAGCTGATTTTAATAGCTCAAGACTATTCAGTTAATCAAAGCAGCACATTAAAGCAAGTTCACACCTCTTGGCCGAATTTAACCAAGTCCATTCAGCTCATTATTTATTCCAACTAAGCTAAATGACTTAGGAAATTACAAGGGACGTTCAAGGAAGCTTCAAGCCAAGTTCACACCATAAGGGTTGTTCGTGCGCCACAATTCAATTGAAAATGGCTGCTACACTTTCGGCTTCCCAAGAGAGGACTTAAGCACATTCATATTGCCTTGGCTGATCAAATACTTGCTAAATTTAGCTCAGCTCATTAAATCCAATTGATTAGCTGATTGGGAATTCTAATAGCCAAGCTGTTGGCGTCACCTAGGTCAAGGACTTGTCAAAAGACATGTTGATTCATTTTAATAGTCATTTCAGCTCATTAAAAGCTTAATTGAGCTGATTACTTTGTGTGTAACACCCATAACCCGTAACCATCGCCGGAATAGGGTTAAGAAGCATTACCGGACATTTCAAAACTTTTACTATCATTTCACAATCATAAGATATTATATCATCATATCATAGCAAATCATATTCATAAAGTCCCTTTAAAAGGTCTACGAGACCTTAAACATGCATTAGAAAGGGGTCAGGACTAAACCGGGCTCATACAAATTTTTTTTCCAAAATTTAACATTTTTCAAAGTTACGGAGGCCACACGCCCGTGTGGGTAGGCCGTGTGAGGCAGACATGCCCGTGTGTCCAAGCTATGTCAAAACAGGGCATACATACTGACTTGTCCACACGGCCAAAGACACGCCCGTGTGCTTTACCCGTGGTCGACACTGACTTATTTCACACAGCCAGTCACACGCCCGTGTGTCCAGCCCGTGTGTGAGTCTGACTTGTTTCAATTCGCAAACTTAAGAGACACGGTCGAGCCACATGCCCGTGTGCTCAACCGTGTGGGCAAATATAGGCCATTTGCAAGGCCAATTTGACACCCAAATATTGGGTCAAACCTACAAGAATTCAACATGTCTCAATTCATAATCTAATAACAATCAAAAACATACCAATTCATGCACAAATTGACCCTTAACCATATCAATCATTTGCATATACAATTCTTACTCAAATATACCAATTCAAAGTATCAACTTTCCATCAAAAACATAAAACTAATACTTCATCTAAACCATATCAATTCATAGCAATTTCTCAACATTTAAATATCCAAAATCAACCACAAACTCACCTATTTATGTACCATTTCATTTAGCCATTTATGAGCACATCATAACATACCAACTTATGCATCAATAAGCATAAACAAAACTCATTCATAAACACATCCATTAACAGGCCATATCACATGACTATTTTTGCATATCTCAAAACATCATCCAAAACTCACTAGACTATACATGCCATACTTTAATATATACATTTTCAAAAGGTACCAAATTATAGTTCGATAGTGTGGTGATGATCCTCGATGATCCCCAAGCTTCTCGTAGCTTTAATAATCTATAAAACAATCAAACAAACACACACACAAAGTAAGCTTTCATAGCTTAGTAAGTCATAAGCAAATAATGAACAAATAAACATTTACATTTAAATCAACTAACCAAAATCACAAAGACATTAACCAATTATACATTTAATATGATTGCAACTCAAATATTATCACATTCCCAATAGTAATATAACATCAACTTTCAAACTCACATATACTCATAAGCACATATAGATTTATCTTTTACCATGTTCAATTCATGTATTCATCATAAACATATACTTACCATGTTTACATATACATACCACAAAGCACATACTTGAATCATTTAGTTCGTTTTCACATCTGATCTCATCTCGATAATGCCCGTTGAACCATTCAGAATTAATAAGGATACTCGGATAGTCAGAAGGCTCGTACAATGCCAACATCCCAGACGTGGTCTTACATGTAATCACATATCGATGCCACTGTCCCAGATAGGGTCTTACACGAATCAAATACGATGCCAATGTCCCAGACATATGTATCCTAACTATTCCTAAGGTTCGTACGGGACTTTTGGACGTCGTATCTCGATCATTTCTGGCTCGTAAATATTGCTCCCAAGCTCAATCATTTCATCATATCAATTTACACAAATAACAATTCAATTTGGCACTATTAAATTGGATACAATAGAATTTAACAACATTATTTACTTAGGAACTTACCTCGTACGGATATAAACGGATGAAATCTACTACTCGACCACTTTCGACTTCCCCCGATCTAAATCCGTTGTCTTTTGTTCTTGATCTATATAAATTCAAATTTGACTATTTAATGACACATTTCATTTAATTCAAACCACAAACACATAATTAGGGCATTTTGCACTTAAGCCCCTAAAACTCACATTTTTCACAAATTAGTCCTTATTTCACAAAACACAAAATATTCAAAATTTAACCTCACTATAGCTTGGCCGAATATTTATTGTACTCATATAAGTCCACACATTTCATTTATTTCACATTTTAGTCCCTCAATTCATTATTTTCACAATTTAGCCCAAATTACTCAAATTCATCAAAAATCCAAAGACAAAACATTATAATCTATCACATATCTTTTATTTTCCATCATCAAAAAACAAAAATCACAAGCTATCATCAATGGCAAAACACAAATTCATCATCAAATTCAAAAATCAAAACATGGGCTTTGTAGTACTCGAAGCAACGATCACAAAAATGTAGAAATTATCAAAAACCGAACAAAACTCATACCTTAATTAAGTAAAACCTTAGCCGAACCCTATCAAGCTTTTATTCTTTCTTTTTATTTCAATATTCGGTCATAAGAAGATGATAATGGCCTATTTCTTTTGTTTGTTTTATTTAATTAAGCATTATTCATTCTTTTACTAAATTAACCTTTTTAATTAACATTAAAATTCTAATAACATATGTCCATCTTTGTCCATTCATCAATCCAAGGGTCCAATTACATCATAAGTACTCCACATTAAAAGAACAATACAATTTAACACTTTAACTATTAATACGCCACTTTTACATTTTACGCGATTAAGTCCTTTTATCAAATTAAGCACACAAACGGATAAATTAAATCACAGAAATTTCACACATATCAATTTACAAACTATAAGCACGGAAAATAATATTCAAATATTTTTCTGACTCGGATTTGTGGTCTTGAAACCACTATTCCGACTAGGGTCTAAACCGGACTGTTACATTGTATCCATTCGGCTGGAACATGTTCAGCCTATAAATAGCTTGCTTTGTAAACATTTGCGAGTTAGACAATAGATTTTGCTCAATTGATGAATTTTATTCAAACTTGTGAGTGTTCAACTCTCATAGTTCTCTCTTGACTGAATTGACTTATCAAGTATTCTTGTGGCGTCATTTCTGTCCTATTTGGAACTTATCACTTCAATTCGGAGTGTGGCGTTCACCTATACCTTCGGTTCCTATCTTCACATAGATAGTGGGTCAAGGTTCCCTCAAACTATCCTTATCAGTTTCCATTGATTCAACCTAAGAGCTTGTATAAGACTCAGGTCAATATTAACTTATAATATTGGTTCATTCTTAAGCCCTGGCCGAATCTTTATTTTGTCACCTAAACCAACTTAAAACTTCTTTGTTTCTAATCTATCTTTTCCATTTTCGAACCAAATCTTGAAAACAACTTAGCCTTACTTAATTTTACGATCAAGCATTTAAACGACTCGAATCATCACCGAAACGAGTTCGTATCACCCACGGCTGTGTCCCAACCCATGTCATCACCCGTGTAACTCTCTGAGTAGGTTCACACAGTCGTGTCACACGCTCGTGTGCCAGGCACTGTAACTCATTAACTTGAACCCTTTGAAAACCTTAGATGACACAAGACTGTGTCGCCAGGCTGTGTCGCTAGGCACGGCTGAGTCATAAGCCCGTGTCTCAGGCCGTGTGAACCCAAAATTACCTAAAATCAAGACATTTCAAAACCATATCATGCATAACCATTCAAATCATTTAAACACACATTCAAGGGTTCTAACCATCATCCATGTATAAATAAAGATACCAATTCAAAACCCTAATTCAACTAACCAATATGTCATTCAAAGGCACCACAGTTAAACAAAATTTACCAAAACATGTTAACATTACCTAATTCCATGCATAAAACCTCATTCTATTATGTACCTAATACATATCATAAATGACCATTTCCAAGCCAGCATATTATACCAAAATGCCATATACATCCATTATCAAAAGTGACCAAAAGGACTTACCTATACAAGCATTATAAGTCCAACAACCATACATTAACATCAAGGTACAAACATACCAGATTAGCATTTACATATTGATCAAAACACCATTATAAACCACCCTATACATGCCATTATAAACTTTAGCCAAAAATGCTCAAAAACTACCGAATTATCTGCTGGATAGTGTGATAGGTCTCCGATGAGCTTCTAACCAAATCGAACCTTCTGATAATCTACCGAAAAAGAAAACAACTAACGTAAGCAATAATGTTTAGTAAGTTCATATAAAGGCAACTTAATTGCTGAGCTGACATATTAGAATAAACAACAAAGCAAATTTTTATTATATTTTAAGCTAACTTTCATTTTCTATTCACTACACCTCTCATGGATAATGGGTGTAGCCTTGCATATACATGTATATATTTTTCCTTATAAGCATTTCATATAACCATTTCACTTAAACGTTTCTTCTTACCATAACACTTACACATTTAACATATAATCATTCTGTAATTCATCTTTCGTTTCAAACTTTCATATAAACATAACATCCCGAAATCACTTACTTTCACTAAACAATTTGAAAGCTAAATAAATAGATTAATCATACCTGTTATTCATTTACGAAGCACTTATAGGATTAATACTGAAAATAGTTCATTGTATGCTTCCTATACTATAATAATTCAATCCAAACTCATACATATATGTGTATAAACATCTATCTTTAATCGAATAATCCTCAATGTAATGGTACCCGTATATGATCAAGTAATTCATTAAACATTTAGCATTTACTAATATTTTAACTATACATTAGCCTTTAACATTTAAATAATTTTTTTAAATTCTATTCACATTTAGCCTAATGAACTAGTAACTTGAATCGGATACTTGGGTAACTACACCACACCGGAGGCATTGTAACAGCCCATTTTTAGTCAAATCAGAATAGTAGTTTCGGGACCAAAAATTTGAGGTTGAAATAATTATTTTATTATTATTTTAATGTCTACAGCATGATAGTATGATTGTGTGAAAATTTAGTTAAGAAATTTTATCGTTTGAATGGTCAATTTGATAAAAAGGACTAAATCGCGTAAAGTGTAAAACTTGTGTTCTATTAGCTAAAGGTGTCTAATAGCTATGGAATATGAAAGTGGAGGTCCTTATGTAGTAATTAGCCTATTTTTAATATGAGTGGACAAATATGGACATTAATTAGGTGATTTTAACGGTTTATTAATAAGGTTAAAAAGGTAATTTAGTAAAATAAATATGTAAATTAATAGAACAACAAAAGCTATCATCTTTCACTCATCTCTCCCACCGAAATTAGGAAGATAGAAGCCTCCATAGATGCATGCTAGGTTTGGCCAAGCTTACAAGCTCAATTGGTGAGTAAATTTTGTCTCGTTTTTAATGATTTCTATGTTTTTGAGATCGTTGCAGCTTAATCTAGTTAGCCCAGGGACTAATTTGCAAAACTATTACAGGTTTAGGGTTTTTCCATTGATAAATGTAAATGTATTTTGATGTTAATGATAGAAAATGTATGCTTGTTGTTAGATAAACAACATTTATAAAATGATTTTTGGTAAAATTACCAATTAGGGATTAAATTGTGAAATGTGTAAATTTTGTGGTTTAATTATGAAATAAATAAAAAAATGGGCTGCTATGGGGCTATATGAAATTTGGCTAGCATGGGTAGGGACTTAATTGCATGAATTTGTATTTTTATGAGCTAAGGACTAAATTGTAAAAATGTTGAAATATTAGGGGCAAATGTAACACCCCTCACCCGTATTCAACGCCGGAATAGGGTTACGGAGCATTACCGAACTTACAACACATTTAAACATACTTTTCTCATACATTTAATCAATCCAAGCAATCATCATTCAATCTCAATCAATATGTCCCTATTACGAGCCTATGAGGCCCTAAACATGCTTTAGGAATGGTTCGGGACTAAACCGATAACTTAAGAAACTTTCATGAACTTTGAAAATTTTTCTCAAAACAACGGACACACGCCCGTGTGGCCAGGTCGTGTGTCTCACACGGCCACCAGACACGCCCGTGTCAAAGGCCGTGTGGACATTCGAAATGAGAGCACATGGCCGTGTCACAACCCGTGTCCTACCCCGTGTCTAAACAAGTGAGCTTGCTGACTTGGGTCACACGACCAACCACATGCCTGTGTGTCTAGCCCATGTGCCCTTCGAAGTGGCCATACACGCCCGTGTGCTAGGCCGTGTGCTATGCCGTACCAAACCTGTATGGTATACTAACTTATGCAACACGGCCAAGTCACACGCCCGTGTGCTAGGCCGTGTGCAAATTAGGGGGTATACTGACTTGTACCACCCGGCCGATCACACGCCCGTGTGTGAGACCGTGTGGAGCATACTGACTTCACTTCGATTTCAACACTAGGGGACACATGGCCGTGTAACACGAGCGTGTGTCACACACGTTTGAGACACACGCCCGTGTCTCTACCCGTGTGGACAAAAATAGGCTATTTACCAAGCCATTTGCCACCCACAATTTCATGTACCTAAACAACCCAAATGGCACCAATACATAGCACAATTGAACATCTATTCAAGCCACATTCAAGACAATTTCATACCATTTCAAATACTAATAACTAACATACTTATAACTTATGTTTTTCTCAATCAAAACATACCAGAACATATACACCAATCAACTAGTTAAACCTTTATCAACCATACATCATCTTGTACCATTTCACAAGCATGTTACTAATTCCACAAACCTCATAATATAAGCCATTCACATATTCATCCATGAACTCAATATATTAACCATATATGCACATATATGCACATAGCCAAATCCACCAACTCAAGTCAACACTTATGGCCATATTTACAAACCAAAACATTTGTCATTACAAGCCATTACCAATAACCAAAATCACTATCAACCCATAATCAAAATGACTCAAAATACCTATACATGCCATATACTTAAAATACCAAAGTTCAAAGGTACCAACTGATAGGTAGTAGTGTGAAGCGATCTCCGACGATCCCCGAATCTGAGCTAGCTTCGATATCACTATAAAACACAAAAAATACACAAAGTAAACTATAAAGCTTAGTAAGATCGTATGAAATAAACTTAATACAATCACATAAATATAATTCAATAATTTGAATACAACAACATGTAGCTTATATTAGCTAACAAACCTTTCAAATACTCATTCACAAAACTATATACTTCCTCCATCGTTTTCTCAACTCAATACTAAATTAGTTTATACATATACATGTACCATCTCGTACAATTCTCATACACGTTCTCGTCTTTCATTTACCCGTTGAACCGTTTGGAATAGAAGTCGGATACTCAAGGGTCTCACACGATAAGTACCTATACCATGGCCCGAAGCCAAATCATGGCAACTTACCCGAAATACTGATATCATGGCCCGAAGCCATATCAGCCGATATGCATGGCCCTAAGCCAAATCGGTTTATCTCGCACACAAAGTGCTATATCATGGCCCGAAGCCAACTCACTGTATCCCTTAATGACATGTCACTAGCATCCTAAACTATTCCCAAGGTTCAACTGGGATTTCGATTGTTGAATCATCATCGAATCACTATCGTTCATATCCATAGTCTTGTATTTGCAATTCATGCAATATCAAAGCATATAAAAGACATTTATATTGAAGTTTATCGCATACGAACTTACCTCGAAGGTGGAAACGACGAAATAAGTTGATAACTTTCATTTTTCCCCTACTAAATTCCACTTTTCTTGATCCAAATATATTCAAAATTAACTTATTTAATCATCTATTTATTAAATTCAATCCAAAATATACTTTAGGGTACATTTACACTTTTGCCCCTAAACTTTCACATTTTTACAATTTAGTCCTTATTTCATAAAATCACAAATTAATGAAATTGAAAATAAACCCAAGCTATTCGAATTACTATTATGCCCCTAGCAGCCCACATTTTTCGTTTATTCACACATTTAACCACACAATTTCAACTTTTCTTAATTTAATCCCTATTTGGATATTTTACTAAAAATCACTTAACAAATGTTGTTTATCTAACAACAACCATGCATTATCTACCATTAAACATCAAAATACTCATAGATTCATCAATGGCAAAACCTTAAACCTTTAACAGTTTTGCAAAATAGTCTCTGGGCTAGCTAGATTAAGTTGCAACGATCTCAAAAATATAGAAATCATGAAAAATGGGACAAAAATTCACTTACATGCACAAAGGAGTAATAGCCGAATGAAAGAACTCAATAATGGCTTTCTCTTCTTCTAATATTCGGCCAAAATACCTTGAGTTTGAAGATTATATAACCATTTTACATAATTTAATTAAGACATATTATTAATTACTTATTTAACCTTACATTTAAACACCAAATTCACTTAATTAATGTTCATAATTGTCCACTCATGATTTTAATGGTTTAATTACCACTTAAGAACCTCCACTTTAATAATCCATAGCTATTAAACACCTTTAGCTAATAGAACATAAATTTTACACTTTACGCGATTTAGTCCTTTTTATCGAATTAAACACTGAAATGATAAAATTTCTCAACGAAAATTTTACACAACTATATTATCATGATGTAGACTTTAAAATAATAATAAAATAATTATTTTGACTTCGGATTTGTGGTCCCAAAACCACTGTTCTGATTTGACCAAAAACGGGCTGTTACAACTCTCCCCCTTAGGGATTTTCATCCCCGAAAATCTTACTATTGAATAGATTAGGGTACTGCTTCTCAACTCTTTAAACTCTCAAACTAAAATTCTGATTGGCTCTTCGTTATTTGACATGTCGAGTAAATCTCAACATCTGTCAGAGAAATTATATACAAATGGTCTGATCACAATATTGATAACTGAAATACATTATAAATCTGTTCTAACTTTGATGGTAATTCAAGTCGGTGTGTCACTGGCCCTCTCTCTCAATAAACGAATACAGCTCAATAAATTATAGAGTCCACTTCTCTTTGCTACCACACGAAGAATCCTCTTCAATGGCGATACTCTCAGAAACACTCTGTCGTCGATCTGAAATCCAATATCTTTACGTTTCAAATCTATATACCATTTATGTCAATCTGAAGCTGCTTTTAACTTTCACGAATCACTTTCACTTTTTCCCTAGAATCACGAATCAATTCAACCTCGTGTATCTTTTTCTCACTGAGCTCCGTCCAACATAACAGAGTTCGTCATTTACAACCACATAAAATTTTATATAGTATCATCTTATACTCGACTGAAAATTATTATTATACGTGAATTTGACCAACAGTAAACATTCTTCCCAGTTACCTTTGAAATCTAAAACATAGTAACGAAGCATATCATCAAGAATTTAATCACTCTCTCATACTTATCATCGATCTGAGGATGAATTGTAGTGTAAAAATTCAATCGCGTACTTAGAGCTTCTTGTAGCTTTCTCCATAATCAAGATATAGACCTTGGATCTCTATTCGAAATAATAGAGACTGACACTATGTATAACCTGACAATCTCAGAAACACATAACTCAGCAATTTTGCCACGTGAGAAATCTATACATACTGGAATAAATATGCAGAATTCGTTAACCGATCAATAACAACCCAGATAGTATCTTTCTTTTCAGAAATTAGGGTGATCTCGATACGAAGTCTATCATAATTCTATCTCATTTTCCACCTTAGTATCATCATTGCCTATAATAGTCCTGAATGCACTTGATATTTGGCTTTAACTTGTTGACAAATCAAACATCTGAACACAAAATCAGAAATATCATTTTTCATACCCGACCATCAATGCTTCTACCTCAAATCACTGTACATCTTGTTACTCCTCTGATGAATAGACAAGCTACCACTGTGAGCCTCGTGCAAAATTTTCTATATAAGCTTTGGATTCTTCAATACACAAATTCTATCTCAGAATAATAATAATAATAGTCATCAGGTCCGACCTAAAATTTAGAATCAGAAGTCTATTCACACTGTACTCGTTTCACTTGCAATTCTCTATCACATTTTTGAACTTCTCAGATTTGCAATGAAAACATCGGTTTAGCTTTTAACTCATCTAAAAGTGTGCCATCATTTCAAGGTCAATCGTGTAACCATCATTCACAAAGTAAACAATAATTTTCCACTCAAGCATCGGCAACTATATTTGCTTTTCCCAAAAAGGTTAATCAATAACTAACTCACAATCTTTCAATAGCTCGAGCTATCAACGCTGTCTCAGATTCAAATCTTTTTGTGACATCTGCTACTTTAAACTCTCGTGATCAGTAAGTATGTGACATTTTTCGTCAAAATTCAAAGCTTTTTGTGACATCTGCTACTTTAAACTCTCGTGATCAGTAAGTATGTGACATTTTTCGTCGAACAAATGATGTCGTCAAATTTTTAACGCAAACACAATAGCAGCCAACTCTAAGTCGCGTGTCGGATAATTCTTCTAATATGGCTTTAACCGTCTGGGAGCATTAACTACCACTTTACATTCTTGTACTAAAACACATCCCAATTCGTTCAATGACGCATCACTGAAAATCACGAATTCTTTACCCAATTTAGGCTGAACCAGAACTTGTGTTTCGGTTAAGAATGCTTTCAACTATTTAAAACTTTGTTAACAAGTATCAGACCATTTAAACTTCACAAGCGCGATAACTTTATCAATCAGAACAACTTTAACCCATAATAACGTCTTTCAATTAAAACAAATCTAATAGATATATTTTTGTATCATGTTTTCTAGAACATGAATTCTTCATTCAAACTGTCAGTCTGTTTACCCGTGAATGCACAAAATTATTTCCATACCTGAAGATAAACTTAAATGCATATAATTAAAATTACTCTTCAACTAATTAACCCACTCAGATTTAAAGCAACTGAATCTATCCTATCTATCATATAATAACATTTCAAAGTAGTCTTTTCTTCATGTTGTTAGAACAACTCAAACATACAATCTTTCATAATTCCCTCAACATACTAGTCAAAGATCTTTACAAACTGCATTAGTTCAACGAATCATAATATCCCGATTTAACTCAATGACCTTAATCAAGCTTACTTGAGAAAAGAAAACTATTATACAAATTTTAGCTTAAGCTTCCACTGTCTATACTTTTTCCGATGTCAACCCCTTTCACGAAAACTAGAAAAACCTGAGATCAGCATCACCATGCTCCCATGATCAGACTAGAAATTATAACTATAATAAATATAATTATTTTTTATCACTAAATATATTTTACAGATGAGCCATATTTGATACATTAAATAGTAAGAATGACAAGAAAACTGAGATAATGAAATCCATGATGTGAAGCTATACTAAATTTTCGAGAATACAACCCATATTGGATGATAAAGATCTCAATGATATTTTAGAGAAAATCCAGAAGAAAAACACCACTCATACGATCTGAAATCAATTGTGACAGAAGCAATATAATTTCCATATATATATAAAGTAGAGTAACAACCAGTAGAAACAGAATACTAGCATCATATGGATTTTACCATCAAATTTTCTACCAAATGTACTGGAATAGAATACCAAAGAAAGATAAAGCAATGCTGATCATAAACCAACTAAACCCACAATGCTTTCATCTAACAATATGGTTAGTTAGCGCTCTCATAAGACAAGAGTCTCATCCGAAAATGAACAGCTACATATATCTCTGAGAATGAATAGACACATAGAATACCCAGAAGAGTTCATCATAATCTACTCAACTATAACCACTGCACTCGGATATCTTTACAATTCAAACATGATTCCACTGACTATTACAGTCATCACTAATCCCACCTTATTCCATTCACTAACGAAAATCAATTCAGAAGAATTTCCAGTCAATACATTCTTTAGACATTATACCTAAATGAATCGATTAGTCGAGTTTAACTTCTTCTTTAACAGCATCATCGCGTAATCCGAATGATCTTCATAATAAGATGATATCTCTTCTGGAACTGTCTTTACTTGCTAACCCTTTCTCATCTCTAGCTGCATTAATAATTATTCCACCACTGAACTCTTTAGTTTCACACATGTGAGCTTATCCAATCTAAATCTTGTAAACTTCATTGTATAACACTATACTAGTGAGGGGGTGAAGATTGTAAAGACTCAAAAATTGACTCTCATATATACACACATATAATTCAAAATTTATCATCAACACCATATTAGGAACTTTTATTCATACCTTTATGAGTTTCAACTCATCATAGACACATTTTTACTCAAATGCTTGAGTATCATTTTCAGTATCATCGAAACTAGCTCGGTTGGAAACATCTCTGTCTAAGTAAAATAAATCTCATCAAAGTCGGGAGAGATCACACTATAACAGGTTATATATGGCATGTATAGCTAGACTCACATACGCTATGTTAGTTCAAGAATCAACTAAACCGTACCTCTAATACCAATAAATGTAACACCCCTCACCCGTATTCAACGCCGAAATAGGGTTACGGAGCATTACCGAACCTACAACACATTTAAACATACTTTTCTCATACATTTAATCAATACAAACAATCATCATTAAATCTCAATCAATATGTCTCTATTACGAGCCTATGAGGCCCCAAACATGCTTTAGGGATTGTTTAGGACTAAACCGATAACTTAAGAAACATTCACGAACTTTGAAAATTTTTCTCAAAACAGGGGACACAAGCCCGTGTGGCCAGGCCGTGTGTCTCACACGGCCACAAGACACGCCCGTGTCATAGGCCGTGTGGACATTCAAAATGAGAGCACATGGCCATGTCACAGTCCGCGTCCTACCCCGTGTCCAAACAAGTGAGCTACTGACTTGGGTCACACGACCAACCACACGCCCGTGTGCCCTTCGAAGTGGCCATACATGCCTGTGTGCCAGGCCGTGTGCTAGGCCGTGCCAAACCTATAAGGTATACTGACTTATGCAACACGGCCAAGTCACACGCCCGTGTGCTAGGCCGTGTGCAAATTAGGGGCTATACTGACTTGTACCACGCGGCTAATCACACGCCCGTGTGTGAGACCGTGTGGAGCATACTGACTTCACTTCAATTTCAACAACATGGGACACACGGCCGTGTAACACGACCGTGTGTCACACACGGCTGAGACACACGCCCGTGTCTCTGCCCGTGTGGACAAAAATAGGCTATTTACCAAGCCATTTTGCCACCCACAATCTCATGTACCTAAACAACCCAACTGGCACCAATTCATAGCACAATTGAACATCTATTCTAGCCACATTCAAGACAATTTCATACCATTTCAAATACTAATAACTAACATACTCATAACTTATGTTTTTCTCAATCAAAACATACCAAAACATATACACCAATCAACGAGTTAAACCTTTATCAATCATACATCATTTTGTACCATTTCACAAGCATGTTACCAATTCCAAAAACCTCACAATATAATCCATTCACATATTCATCCATGAACTCAAAATATTAACCATATATGCACATATATGCACATAGCCAAATCCACCAAATCAAGTCAACACTTATGGCCATATTTACAAACCAAAACATATATTATTACAAGCCATTACTAATAACCAAAATTGTAACACCCCAAACCCGGCCTAGACGTTATGGCCAAATCTGGCGTGTCACATTGAAGTGTTTTTCGAAAACCATGTTTTCATTGAAAACCCTTCTTGAAATTTAAAACTTTGAAACCATGTAAAACTTGTACAAAACCTCAGTTCGCGTTTGTTCATTTTCAATCGTGGTTTATTAAAAAGTTATTCTCTTTTTACAATGTTATCACCTTTAAAACCTTATTTGTTGCGGAAGCTTAAAAATCGTTGCGGAAACATAGTGTTTTGAAAACAGTTATCGTTTTGGGAAAACCGCGTTCTACCTATAACAAGTATAAATCATAATGATCAAAATCTCAGATCGAAGCTATAAAATTGGAGACGCCTTATTACAAATATAAAAAAAACCAGACGAAAACTAATAGTAAATAAAAGCCAAGTAAATGAAAACAGGAGCAGTAGTGTGGCCATCTCTGAGTCCCTCGCAGCACCGAACCGTCTAACGTTGGGGATTACCTGAAAGGTTAAAAACGGGGTGAGTTTACGAAAACTCAGTGCGTAATCCCTTATAATACAAACAGTCAGATATACGGTATACAGAAACAGACTGGGCCTGAGCCCATCACAGACACAGTATTAAGTGGGCCTTAGCCCATAACAGAACTAGGTGGACCTAAGCCCATTACAGAATCAGTATTAGATGTAGATATGCAGACAGAAATCCAGCCCAATCCAACCAATACACCACCCATACCAACCAACACACAATATGGGGATAAAATCGACCCACCCAGCCAACACACCAAGCTTAGCACCGGTTACGGCACTAAGTTAACAGAACGGCTCGGCGCTATAGATAGAACGGCTCAAAGACATAAATATCACAGCGCCGTTGCCAGTTAACAGAATGGCTAAAAGCCATAATATCGCAGAAAGGCTGAAAGCCTTGTACAGAACGGCAACGGGCCGTACACTTCCTCCGTAACAATGTCCCAACCCCATGCAATATGTCGTGTATGTCATGCTCAATCATCACATGTGTATGCAGAATGGCCATGCTCAGCAACAGTCATTTAAACATATATTAAAAGCATATCAGTCACATGACCACCGTCAAATCAGTCAAGTTCATAGTCTAAGTCAGTCATTTACCCTTAAGGGCAAAATAGTCATTTTGCCCTACAGGGGTATTTTGGTAATTTTACAAATATTAGGGTCTCGATACTTATTACGACCTCCTAAAGGGTCTATCGTCACTTCGAGCGACTCAGATAACCTACACGGCCAGAACAGTGTATATGGGCCCAAAACCTACTACTAGGCCCAAGTGGGCCCACACGCTCGTGTGGCCCATTTAGTCCAGATTCACATACGACATCGCGAGCCTCATAAACCAACCTATCAATGATCACTTACCGAGGATTTTACCCGTGTGGGCCCACAAGCCTATGGGGCCCACGTGGCCCATTTCGACCCATCGAGGCCCATAACAGCCCTAGTCCACAAAAACGCACGTGGTGGCCTCCACAGTCAAATGCCCATGTTCGTGGGCTCGGTTCACCACACGCACGATCGCTCGCTCGTGTGGCATCATACGCCATATTTTTGGCTTTTCGGCATTTTACCGATCTACAGTCAGATCAGGATGTGTACACACCCTTTCGGCTTTACAACAGTAATGATTTACGGTATACAGATACACACCTGATTACGTAGAGTACTAAAAATCCACAAGTGCCAGAACCTTGACTAGATCGGTCGACTATGATTTGCCTACTTGTTCCAGAGCTCGGTGTAGCCACCCTTCCACATCTTGGCGAAAAATCCCGAACAACTGACACCTTACGCCGCTTAAACTTGGGAGTAGAGGCTATGCGCTCAGACTCAGCAGGTATCTTTGCCTTCACTTTATTACTAGCACCCTCTTCACCCATCGGAAGTTCTAGTGTAACGCCCCGAATTTTTGGGCCTAGTAGAATTGGGCCTATTGGGCCTTGGGCATGGGAGCGCTTAAATTTTTTTTTGAGAACAAGAGGACAGCACTAATGCGAGTTGGACCTATTAGGTGAGTGATTTTGGAGTGTTTAAAGGGTACTATGAAGTCCCGGGTTCAAGTTAGGCCTTAGGAAAAATTTTGATTTTTAGCCTTAGTGGAACCCTGATCTCTAATGGTATGACTCATAAATAAATTAAGGAACCCTAATTTATGGACTTGTGGTCTAGTGGCAAATGGCGCCACATGGGAGATAAGGAAGTGACGCCATAGAGGAAGCAAGGGGTCCAAGGTTCAAGTCTTGGCTCTTGAAATTTATTTTGGTTTCTCTTTTAAATAAATCTAGAAGCGAGTAGGTAGGCTTTATAGTTAAATGTGTTGGACTTATGACACAAAGGAGCTTGTGTCCTAGTGGTGGTGGCGTGACATGGCTATCGAGAGGACTTTGGTTCGAATCCCTTTGCACGCAAATATGGATTATTTTGCTAAGGAGTCGATTTTTGAGGAGTGATAGAGAATCCCACATTGGGAAGCTAGCATGAGGATAGGCAAGAAGCTGGCTTTAAATAGAGCAAACCATGAGGAGAGTAAGCATACCTTTCTTGGCTTATCCCTTTCGCTTTGTGGCGTGCTCGTTTGGGTTAGGCGTTGGATCATTCGTTGATCTGTATGCCGTTGGGTCGCGGTGGTGGTGACCGAAGTTGATCGACACACCCCTTGGGGGTCAAGGGTGCGATTATTGTTGACTTCTACGCAGAACAGTGTTCAGAGCGCGGATTAACTTCAGATTCCTATCAGGTGTGTATTTCGCACTACTCTAGCTGTAGAGTGGCAAATGCCGAAATGTTGGTCACACGATGATGGTAGCCACACGAGCGTGCGAGCGCACGTGTGGGAGCTTCGACGCGATAGTTGAGGCCCTCATGAGTGTTCTCATGGGTTTAGGCTGCCTTGGGCTGAGTGGGCCCAATGGGCCTGTGGGCCCATACGAATAAATTGTATGATTGGGTAGTAGATATTGGACTGGTCTATGTGAATCTCATATCTGTGGCTAGATTTGGGCTGAATGGGCCACACGAGCTTGTGGGACCATTTAGGTTGAGAATGGGCCCTAGGTCCATTCGCAACATTATCTCTGTTTAGAATACTTTGGTTAAACTGGGCAAATCACAGTTGATCGCTCTAGTGAAGGTGACGGTGCTCGTGATTATTTAGTACTCTACGTGATAGGGTGTGTATCTGTATACACTGTTCTGATTGTTGGTCGGTTGAAAAGCCGAAGGTGCGTATATTATACTATTTTGATTGTTGATCGGCATTATGTCGAAAAGCTGAAATATTGGTGAACGATGCCATACGAGCGTGCGGTCGTGCATGTGGTGAACCGTGCTCACGGAGCGTGAGCGTGTGATGAGAAAGACCACCATGAGCGAATTCATGGGCTTGGGCCGTAGTGGGTCACTTGGGCTGGAATGGGCCTCGATGGGCCAATGGGCCGTAGGGCCCACGAATGCAAGTCACTTTGTTAAATGGAAAATAGATAGGCTTATCATGTCGCGCACATGACTTAGGTGCTTTGGGCCGCGTCAAGCCGAAAGGGGGCTGTGTGGGCCCAATGGGCTTGTGGGCCCATACAGATAAAATGTCTGTGATGTGATAAGTTATTGATTTGGGCTGTGCCGTTGCATAGCCGTGGTTGTTTTTAGGCTAAATGGGCAACACGAGTGTGTGGGCCCACTTGGGCAGGGTAATGGGCCTTAGGCCCATCTTCACCGTTAAGTCAAGTTAGATTTCCTAAGTCGCTCGAGGCGACGGTGGACCTTCTGTTGGGTCGTTAATACCCTCGATTTGTAAAATTACTGAAATACCCTCA
Source organism: Gossypium sturtianum (assembly GCA_025698515.1). Classification (NCBI taxonomy): domain Eukaryota; kingdom Viridiplantae; phylum Streptophyta; class Magnoliopsida; order Malvales; family Malvaceae; genus Gossypium; species Gossypium sturtianum. Next base: position 61,474,945 of record CM046948.1, read on the forward strand.
ATTTGTAAAATTACTAAAATACCCTCAGTTTGTAAAATTACTGAAATACCCTCGATTTGTAAAATTACGGAAATACCTCGGTTTGAAAAATTACTAAAATACCCTCAATTTATAAACTTACTAAAATACCCTCAGTTTGTAAAATTACTGAAATACCCTCTATTTGTAAAGTTACTGAAACACCCCTGATTTGTGAAATTACCGAAAGACCCGTGAGTTATGAAATTACTGAAATACCCTCAGTTTGTAAAATTACTGAAATACCCTTGGTTTACAAATTATTGAAATACCCCGATTTGCAAAATTTCTAAAATACCCTGATTTGTGAAATTACTGAAATACCCATATAGGGTAGAACTACCGAATTACCCCTGTAGGGTAGAATCACCGAATTACCCCGTAGGGTAGGATCACCGAAATACCCCTGAGGGGTAGGATTACCGAAATACCCTTATGGGGTAAATGACTGTTTTGCCCTTGTGGGTAAATGATTGACTTGTGCTATGATTTGACTGATTTGACTGTGATTGTATGACTATGTTTTAACTGACTTGACTGTGGGCGTGTGACTGATATGCTGTTAATATGTGTTGAAATGACTGTTACTAAGCATGTCTATTTTGCATACACATGTAATGATTGAGCATGACATACACGACATATTGCATGGGGTTGGGATTTATAATTGGAGGAAGTACTGTACCAGTGGCTCTGCCACGTTTTACTGCTCTAGTGGCTTTGCCACGTATACTGATTTTAGTGGCCTGGCCATGTTCACTATTTTTAGCAGCTCTGTTGCGTTAGTACTATGTACTAGTGGCTCTGCCACGTTTTACTGTTATAGTGGCATCACCACGTAATCTGATTTTAGTGGCTCGACCACGTATACTATTATTAGCGACTTTCTTTGCGTTGTTATTAGTAGCTAGAGTGTGTTATTGTGTGTCTTGGCCGGGTGGGTCGACTTGGTCCCCACGTGGTGTGTTGGTTGGTACGGGAGGTGTGTTACCGGATGGGTTGGGATGCATCCTCATACTGTTGCATATCTGTTTATGAGATCTGTCACATCGCATCGGGCTTAGGCCACTTGTTCTGCTATTAGTTTGGGCTAGGCCCAATTGATTCTGTTATGGGCTGTGACCCAAATGATATTGTAGTGGGCTTTGACTCACGTATGCTTTGAATTGACTGTACTGTTACTCTTAAAGGGCTTTGGCCCTGCATTCGATTTAGCTATTTACGATATCTTGATTGTTACTCTAGTAAGGGGATTACACATTGAGTTTGCATAAACTCACCCTATTTTTAACTGTGCAGGTAATCCTCAGCTTTAGACGGATCGGAGCTGCGAGGGACTCAGAGAAGACCACACACTGCTTATGCTTGCTGTTTTGATTATTTTTAAATATTTTTTTTATTTGGGTTGTTATAAGGCCTCTCTAATTTTAACTTATTATTTCTGATATTTATTTATGATGTTTTCTAACTGCTAAAAGTGGGATACGATTTCCAAAACGATAAACTGACTTCAAAACACTACGTTTTTGCAACGTTTTCAAAATGCTTCTGGTACTCAATTTTTAAACATCACGTTTTCGTATATTCTTTATTTTTAATATGCTTCCGCAACAGATAAAGTTCTAAAAGTTACGTTTTCAAGTGGTTAACAATTTCTTAAGTGTTTTGAGTTTTAACAAAGAGGCTTTAACTCTAAAATAAGTTTTAACAAACAAGAAACATGGTTTTGAAAAACACTTCCATGTGACACGCCAGATTCGGGCCTAACTTCTAGGTCGGGTTTGGGGTGTTACATCTAGAACTCGAAAAAACAAACACATAGGAGAAAGGAGAAGAATCGATAATAAGGGATCGCACCATTTGGCTTAAACAGTAAAAGAGAGAACTGAAAGGAACCGAGAGACTTACCGATTGTCAGAGCCGTTGCAGAAATGAAACAGAGAGGGGAGAGCTTTCAATCACAAACCGTAGAAGAGAAAGAATCCCAAGACTAAGGTGGTAGGTTCGGCTGAAAGATTCAATAATCAAGAAGGGAGTTGGACGAAACTTGTAAAAAGAATAGAGAAGAAGAGAGGTTTCGACAAATGTTGGTGCAAAGGAGGAAGAAAGAAAATGGTCAATTGCCAGAGAAGAACAGTAGAAACCAAACAAAAAGATGCACGAGTGGTATTGCAATTTTGGCACTCAGAGAGAAAAGGAGGAAAACAGGAATTGTGAGTCCTAAAATCAGTGACAAAACTGATCAAAATGAGGAAAACTCCTCAGCAAGGAAATTCGGCACACCCAAAAAGTGCCCAAAATCGAACAAAAGCAGAGAAAACACTCAGAAACCCCCTCCTAGTCGAATTTGCATGCTCAAGACTTCTTGTTCGGCTACAACACACCAACTTTGAATTTCCTAGATTCTCTCCACAATTTTCTCCTACAATCTCTCTATGACTAATTCAAACACCTCAACAGCAGTGTTTCAGTCCAACTCTTCCACCTTCCCAGCTCAAGCAGCAAAATAAACACTCCAATGCTTAACCCTGGATTTGAACCTCAGACCTCATAGATACCCAACACGCCACTTGCCACTAGGCCACAAGCCCTTTTTGTGTCACATTCTATCTTCAATTAATTAAAAGGTCTAAAGGCCAAAGTCCAGGTTCCTTTAAAAGAAAAACCAAAATAAATTACAAGAGCCAAGACTTGAACCCAGGCTCCCTTGCAACCTTAATGACGCCAAAACCACTAGACCACATGCTTCTTTGTGTCATTTTTTTAACACAATAATTTAAAAGGGCTACATCCAAGCATCCAGGGTTTTATCCACTTAAAACCAAAATTCTTGCTAAAGCCCAGATTTGAACCCAGGACTTTTCCAACTCCTCTCAGGACCCTTAACCACTTGAGTAGACATTTAATTGAGTCATTTCCTAGCTCAAATAAACTTTTATGCACAGTTTTCCAACTGTTCCCTTGCTCAAGGCCCAATACTTCTAGGCCCAAATTCCGGGGCGTTACAAAAATCACTATCAACCCATAATCAAAATGACTCAAAATACCTATACATGCAATATACTTAAAATACCAAAGTTTAAAGGTACCAACTGATAGGTGGTAGTGTGAAGCGATCTCCGACGGTCCCCGAATCTAGGCTAGCTTCGATATCACTATAAAACACGAAAAATACACAAAGTAAGCTATAAAGCTTAGTAAGCTCGTATGAAATAAACTTAATACAATCACATAAATATAATTCAATAATTTGAATACAACAACAAGTAGCTTATATTAGCTAACAAACTTTTCAAATACTCATTCACAAAACTGTATACTTCCTTCATCATTTTCTCAACTCAATACTAAATTTGTTTATACACATACATGTACCATCTCGTACAATTCTCATACACATTCTCATCTTTCATTTACCCATTGAACCATTTGGAATAGAAGTCGAATACTCAAGGGTCTCACACGATAAGTACCTATACCATGGCTCGAAGCCAAACCAAGGTAACTTATCCAAAATACTGATATCATGGCCCGAAGCCGAATCAGCCGATATGCATGGCTCGAAGCCAAATCGGTTTATCACACACACAAAGTGCTATATCATGGCTCGAAGCCAAATCGGTTTATCTCGCACACAAAGTGCTATATCATGGCCCGAAGCCAACTCACTGTATCCCCTTAATGACATGCCACTAGCATCCTAAACTATTCCTAAGGTTCAACCGGATTTTAAATGTCAAATCGTCGTTGAATCATTATCGTTCATATCCACAATCTCATATTTGCAATTCATGCAATATCAAAGCATATAAAATACATTTATATTGAAGTTTATCACATACGAACTTACCTCGAAAGTGGTAACGATGAAATAAGTCGATAACTTTCGTTTTTCCCCTATCTAGATCCGAATTCTACTTTTCTTGATCTAAATATATTCAAAATTAACTTATTTAATCATCTATTTATTCAATTCAATCCAAAATATACTTTAGGGCATATTTACCTTTTGCCCCTAAACTTTCACATTTTTACAATTTAGTCCATATTTCATAAAATCACAAATTAATGAAATTCAAAATAAACCCATGCTAGCCAAATTACTATTATGCCCCTAGCAGCCCATATTTTTCATTTATTCACACATTTAACCGCACAATTTCAACTTTTTTCAATTTAATCCTTATTTGGATATTTTACTAAAAATCACTTAACAAATGTTGTTTATCTAACAACAGCCATGCATTATCTACCATTGAACAGTAAAATACTCATAGATTCATCAATGGAAAAACCTTAAACCTTTATCAGTTTTGCAAAATAGTCCCTAGGCTAGCTAGATTAAGTTGCAACGATCTCAAAAACATAGAAATCATGAAAAACTGGACAAAAATTCACTTACATGCACAGAGGAGAAATAGTCGAATGGAAGAACTCAATAATGGCTTTCTCTTCTTCTAATATTAGGCCAAAATACCTTGAGGTTGAAGATGATACAACCATTTTACATAATTTAATTAAGACATATTATTAATTACTTATTTAACCTTACATTTAAACACCAAATTCACTTAATTAATGTCCATAATTGTCCACTCATGATTTTAATGGTTTAATTACCACTTAAGGACCTCCACTTTCATAATCCATAGCTATTAAACACCTTTAGCTAAAAGAACACAATTTTTACACTTTACGCGATTTAGTCCTTTTTATCGAATTAAACACTCAAACGATAAAATTTCTCAACGAAAATTTACACAACTATATTATCATGCTGTAGACTTTAAAATAATAATAAAATAATTATTTTAACTTCATATTTATGGTCCCAAAACTACTATTCTGATTTGACCAAAAATGGGCTGTTACAGCAAAAGTGTAAAGTTGCCATAATGTAATTTTTTGGCTAAATTGAATAGAATGAAAATTAAATAAGCTAAATTTGATTACATATAGATCATGAAAAGCGAAGTTCGGATCTAGATCGGGGGAAAAACAAAGTTTCGGTGTAACACCCCAAACCCGGACAAGACACCACGTCCGAATCTGGTATGCTACGGGGAAAATCGTTTTGAAAAGTTAGAGTTTCCGTTTAAAAGCTGAGTGGAAACACAGTGTGTTTGAAACAAATTTGAGTAGTCTTGTAAAAAAAAAAAATGGTTGATGTATTTGAAACCCGAAGATTTTGAAAACTTAGCCAGAATGTGTAGTTAACACGGGTTATTACCATTTAAAACCCCATTAGTTTCTCATTGATACATAAAACACTTTAGAACTTAGGAGACTACAAGTTTGATTTGGAACCCTTTTAGTATTTGTTTATCGTGAACTTAGTGCGATACCCGATGGTATAGTTTAAAAACACGTTGCGTTATAATTTGAAACATTGTCTTTCCAGCTTTTAGTAAAACTTATTCCGAGTTACCTTGTTAAGGCATATAAAAACCAACTTAAAACATAGACAACATAAAACATAACTTAAAAAGGCCTTTTACAAATCCAAAATAAAACCCAATTAAAAGTAAATAAACTAAAGTACCCAAATAGTAGAGTCTGTGTAATACTTTATTAAAGCATGGCATGTGCACCCCGAGTCCATACCGGCTCCATGTCCGATCTCACGAGTCACTGAAATGTCAAAGGAGAGGGTGAGTCGAGTGACTCAGTGTGTAAATCCCGCTCCCGATAAAACCACATGCTAACACACATCATACATAGCAACATAATTAATGCAACCCAATCCTAACCATCCATATCGCCTTTTCTACCCCCGTGTGGTACCAAACCCTTTGGTGGTGCCAAACCACTGGTGACATATAGTCACAATGTGTTACCAAAACACTGGTGTCCCAAAGACACAATATCCATCAATGTGGTACCAAACCACTGGTGTCCCAAAGACACAATGTGCTACCAAAGCACTGGTGACCGAAGTCACAAATCCAATGATGATGGGGCCAACCCATCGTGTGATACCAAATCACTAGCAGACGATCCCATATCTCAAGTGGGGCCAACCCACGGTGGTCAAACCACAGGGACAAGTCGCAATGAGGTGCCAAACCTCGGTGTCCCAAAGACACAATGTGCTACCAAAGCATTGGTGGACCGTAGTCACAAACCGGTGATGGGGCCAACCCATCGTGTGATACCAAATCACTTTGGCGTCAATCCCGTATAATCATCCGTGGGGCCAACCCATCGTGGTCTTGAGCCACTGGGACGAGACGCTGAGGTACCAAACCTCTGGAGGTGCCAAACCTCTGGTGACCCAAAGTCACAAAGTGTGCTACCAAAGCACTGGTGCTCGTCAGCACAATATACCACTGCTCCCTCCTCTCGTATCACCCACACATATCATACTCATGGGATTATGCATCTCATACAAGCCATGCATATCATGCCAACATATCAAGCATTACAACTCATAACATGCATAACATAGATCATGATATCATGTATTATCATTAATACTCATCATAGAACAGACTTACGAATCGTACACATACCCCTTTTTGGGTATCCAATCATCCTTCTCACTGTTTCAATCTTATTAAGCAATCAAGTTTATTAACAACGTTACTAAGTAGAGAGTGTGTTAGTTACACACCTGGTATACTCGAGTTTAACAATCCTGACAAAAGCGCTCTAAGTCCCTTCGGTTACTAGCTCCTACAACAATTGGCCAACATAGGATTAGGCACTAAGACCATTCGGCCAAAGACACTCAACCAAAGGGGTTAATATCGGATCATCACCTTCACTTGGTTTGATTCCCTACCAAACCCGAATCAAGCAATGATTCTTCTTCCAACAATCGGCACTCTACTAAACAAATAGTTAATCACCAATCACCTTTATCTAAACGAAAACTAATAAATGGACTAACAACTATACCAACCCTTACCACACTTACCAATCGGTTCAAAGAGTCGAAGGCTCTTCCTGGCTACTTTACGATATCCAAGACCCTATCACAAAATGATAATCCAAAAGGTTAACACCCTTCCAAACTGACCATAATCGGCCCTTAACCAAACCATAACCAACAAAGAACCAAAAGAAGGAGATATGGCCATTCGGCCTTGCACTTACCAACACCCAATATTCGGCCAACTAGGACTTCTAGGAGGGAACCACAAGAGATTCGGCCAAGGCTTGCAAAGAAAGAAAAAAAAGAATCGGTTTCAAGTGTTTATCACCTTTAATGTTCGGCTTGAGTGGAGGAGAAAGAAAAGAAGTGTGAGAAGAATGTAGTTTCGGCAATGTCAATTTGAGAAAGAGAAAAGTGAGTGAAATGGAAGTAGTTTCAGTTTGCCAAAGGAAGAAATGAAGAGAGAAAGAAAGAAAACAAGGCACAATCGGCTACCAAGAAAGTTGAGAGAAACAAATCAATTTCGACAACTAGGTGCTTGCACTTTTGGCTTCAAAGAGAAAATGAGAGAAACTCCTTAGAATTTCGGCTTGTTTTGACAAAAAGGGAAAAAGAAAGTGTGGCCTTACCAATTGTTTCATTGCCGAAAAACACCCAAAATGCCAAGGCACATTCGGCACTACCCAAACCCCATGCCAAACCGTCCACACTCCCACTTCAACACCCACAAATTCGGCCACATCCCCCAATTCACTCACATCCACACATTCAAACATCAAGACCAAGTCTCCCTCCTACAATTGCTCTCCACCCTCCTTTTGAATGTGAAGACTTGGTCCAAGTTAGAGTTTCACTAGCCTTCTGCCTCTCCTCCATGCCGTCCCAAAAAGAAGTCAAAAGGAGAACTCTGCAGCTCGAACACTGGACCTCCCCTCCCTTGCAAATGACGCCACATACAAGCTCCAAGTGGCGCCTTGCTTTGCCACTTTGCTAACACTTCTTTTGTGCAAAGAAACCACCATTTATTTTCTTAAACCCCAGCTACCTCAGCTCCCTTCCTATAAAGCCTAAAAACTAAAATTCTCCCAACCACTCAGGCATACACCTAGGCTATAATTAAGCCCCAAAAACATAGAGATAGCAACCTAGCATACTAACAACATGCAGAACATGCCATGACAAAAGAAATAGCCCCTAACCGGGATATTCTTGTTTCTACCCCTTAAAAATAATTTCGACCTCGAAATTACCCGATCAAAAGAGTTGCGGGTATTCTTTGTCTCATCGCATCCTCGGGTTCCCATGTCGCTTCTTCTATACCATGATTCCGCCAAAGTACCTTAACCAAAGGCACAGACTTCCTACGCAGAACCTTCACATCCCGATCAAGAATCGCACGAGTTCCTCTTCCACCGTCAAACTGGATTCACCTCGATTTCCTCCATTTGCTACCACATGCGACGGATCCGAACGATACCTCGAAGCATCGAAGCGTGAAAGACGTCATGAATCGGCTAACCTCTGCTGGCAACTCAAGGCGATACGCCATCGCCCAACTCGCCTCAATACCTTATACGGCCCAATGAACCTCGGACTAAGCTTGCCTTTCTTCCCGAACCTCAACACCTTCTTCCAAGGTGAAACCTTTAGGAAAACTCGATCTCCCACAAGCAAACTCTATATCTCTTCGCTTAAGATCGGCATAAGACTTTTGCCGGTCGAAGCTTCCTTCAATCGAGTCGAATCACTTTGACCTTGTCCTCGCCTCGGCTACCAACTCGGGTCCCAACAATTGACGTTCACCCAACTCCGTCCAACATGTAGGTGAGCGACACTTCCTACCATATAACGCCTCATACGGTGCCATCTTGATGCTCGCTTGGTAGCTCGTTGTTGTAGGCAAACTCGGCCTAATGGTAGAAACTCCTCCCAACTACCTTTGAAATCCAGGACACAACCTCTCAAAGATATCTTCTAAGATCCGAATGACCCCTTCGATTGACCGTCGATCATGCGGGTGAAAAGCCGTCTTTGAAATCCAAACGAGTACCCAGAGCCTCGATGCAAGTGCTTTCCGTAACCTTGACATAAACACGGGATCCCTATCCGAGATTATCAGCCCGCACACCGTGCAACCTCACGATCTCCGAAACATACGACCTTCGCTAAACCACAAGTGAGTAGTCAACCCTCACCGGAATAAAGTGAGTGATTTAGTCGATCGATCCACCACTACCCAAACCGAATCCTTCTTGCTTGGCGTAAGCGGTAACCCACCGACGAAATCCATGGTTATCCTTTCCCACTTCCATCGAGGAATCTTCACAGTGAAGCAACCCCGACAAGAAGCGATGTTCAGCCTTGACTGGCCGACAAGTCGGACACTTCCCAACAAACTCTGTCACCTCTTTCTTCAAACCAGGCCACCAAAAGCGCTCTCTAAGATCCTTATACATTTTGCTACCTCCGGGATGCATAGCATGAGGGCTGCTATGTGCGTCTGAAGAATCTTCGCCTCGACTCAACATCTTTGGGCATACAAGCCTTACCTTGAAAAACACGAACCTCGTCACTAGACAAAGCTGTAACCCTCCAAACCACTATCTAACACTTGCAACCTTCGCGCACTCGAACCTCATCCAACAATCTGTTTCTCTACGATCTGCTCAACCCAAGTAGGCTTAACTTTGTAGCTCTGCGAGAATACTCCCGTCGTCATACAAACTCAAATGGGCAAACAAAGCTCTTAAGTCCGAAACAACCTTACGGCTCAACGCGTCGCCACCACGTTAGCCTTGCCCGGATGATACTCAATAGAACCAGTCGTAATCCTTCAAACAACTCAACCCATCTACGCGCCTCAAATTCAAATCCTTACGAGTCGGTAGATACTTGGACTCTTATGATGCGTGTAGACTATCGATCTCTCTCCATACAAGTAGTGCCTCCAAGTTTTTAAGGCGAAAACTACACCGCTAGCTCCAAATCGTCGTCGGATAGTTGACCTCATGTGGCCTCAAGCCGGGAAGCGTAAGCCACCACCTTACCTTCCTGCATCAACACACAACCCAAGCCCGTATGTGATGCATCGCGAAAGCTGTGTATTCCTTACCAGACCTCAAAGTTGAATCGTAACCGAGCCTCGGTCAAAATCTTCTTTAACTTATCGAAGCTTTCTGTTGTTTCTCGGTCCATACAAACGGAACCTCTTTCCTTAACAACTTGGTCATCGGTTTGCTATTAACGAAACCCTCAACAAACCTTTCGGAGTATCCGCCAAACCCAGAAAACTCGAATCTCACCCACTCGACCTAGGCGGCTTCCAATCCAAAAGCGCCTCAATCTTACGAGGATCTACACGAATCCTCACCGACACTACATGACCCAAGAACGTCACTTCTCTAAGCGAACTCGCACTTATCGAACTTAGCATAGAGTTGCTTTTCCTCGAATCTGCGCAAAGCACCACTCTCAAATGCGCATCATGCTCTTCCTCCGTCCTGAGTACACTAAGATGTCGTCTATGAAAACCACCACGAACCGATCCAGATCATCGCTGAAACACCTATTCATCATATCCATAACGCTTTGCGGTGCGTTAGTCGACCCGAACGGCATTACTAGAAATTCGTGAGTGCCCATACCGAGTCCAAACATTTGTTTTATGGATATCCGCCTCTTAACCTTTAAGCGGTGATACCCGGACCTCAAGTCGATCTCTTGAAAATACCGCAACACCCTTCAGCTGATCAAACAAGTCATCTATCCGTGGCAACGGATACTTGTTTTTAATCGTCAGCTTGTTTAACTGGCGGTAGTCTATGCACATCCGCATCGAGCCATCTTTCTTCTTGACAAAGAGTACCGGCGCGCCCCACGGCGAAACACTTGGCCTGATGAAACCTCTATCCAATAACTCCTGGATCTGAGCCTTAAGCTCCACCAACTCCTTCGGCGCCATCCTATACGGAGCAATAGACACTGGCGCAGTCCCGGGTAACAGATCAATCCCGAACTCTACCTCACGATCTGGCGGCAAACCCGGAAGCTCCTCAGGAAACACATCAGCAAATTCCTTAACAGTACGAACCTTCTCAACAGCAGACTCTCTAGCCTCCAAGGCATACACATGAACTACATACGCTTCGCGAGCCCTTCCTGACCATCTTCTCCGCTTTCAAAGCGGATACCACATTTGATAAGTAATCCCTCCGATTACCTATCATAGCCACCTCATCACCATCAACCGTCTTAAGAACCATGCGCTTGGCGCGCAATCCAACCTCGCTCGGTACTTAACCACCAATCCATCCCAAGAATCGGATCGAACTCCCCAAACGGCGGTTCCATCGGATCGAGCAGAATACTACCCCTTGGAGTTCTAGAGGTACATCTCTAAACAACTTATCTACTACTACAGAGTGACCTAACGGACTAATCACGATCATCCGCCTAGAAGATATCTCGAGTCTAAGTCCATTGTCTCGACTATACTACTAGCAACATAAGAGTGCGTAGAACCCACATCAATTAAAGCGGTATAAGGGTACCAAAAATCAAGAACGTTCGGTTATGGACGTCCGCAAGCGTCATTCTCTCTCGACGCCTCGCGGCATATACCAATCCAGCCGTCTAGCATCAAAACCACCGCACCTCGCCGGTGCTCCACGGCCCGACCAGAACCATTACCACCTCTACCATTACCACGGCCCCTCTGCGGTGGCGGTCCATTACCTCTGAGACCGATTGCGGCTCGACTCTCCGGACCGAATCACGGCCATCCTACGCGGACAATCCCTAATGCGATGATCCAGAGAACCACATTCGAAGCAACCTTTTCCACCAGTCCAGCAACCACCCCAGTGAGATTTCCCACACTGATTACACTGCGGCGGTCCCTGCCTAGCAGCAACAACCCTAGCAGACTGATTCTGCTCACTCGGTCTAGCCCTCTTCTGCAGGTTACCCGACGGACCAGAAGACCCGAAGCTCCTCTTAAGCCTACTCCTGTCCATGCTCTGCCTCACGGACTCCTTAACACCCTCGGCTACCTTAGCCTTCTCAACTAAGATAGCAAACTCGCGCTCCTGCTGAGGAGCAATCAGCGACCTCAACTCGTCGTCGCGAGACCATCCTCGAAACGAACACACCTCTCATGCTCGGTGGCTACAATGCCCTGGCATACCTACTCGGCCAGGAACTCACCGCCTCGTCAAGCAATGCACTTACTCCCGAACAAGCCTCGAAATGCCTTTCTTTGGGAGTCGATATAACTAGCCCGATGTATTTCTTTTGATATGCGGCTCTGAAGTAATCCCATGTCAAATCCTCTCACGCCACACTATCCCGAACCGTGAGCCACCACCGATATGACTCATCCCGGAGAAGCGATCACGATACCCTTGACTTCTCTTGGTGTCAAGTCCAGATCATCCATGATCCGCTCGGTTGCCTCCAGCCAATATTCAAAGCGGTGCTAGGAGCAACACCGGATACACCTCGAAAGAATTCAGCCCCATTAGCGGAGTCGCCAGAACCGATTTCACGACTCTGCACCACCACCGCCCCAGCTACCCTTTCCAACACTCGCGGCATCGTCGCGTGTGACGCTGCTGTCGTCCCCGGTCGATCTTGGAACTCACCACCACCTCCGGTGGTGGCGGAGCCGGTATCTCATTTTCGAACCTGCCCGGATCCTACGGGCTCGAAAAGCGATCATTCTACCCTACCTCTACCACGAGTATTACGGCCACGTCCGCCTCGAGTGCTCATGTCAAATCTTTCTACGTATCGATTAAAGAATTTTATGCATCGGTGTTTATTCCACTTGTTTAAAAAAACAAGTCTTATGAATATTTAATGAGGATTTGTTCTCGCGAGTTCACGAGAATCCTATCGGTTTCAATCTCTAAAGTAGTATACTATTGCTATTCATCAAATCATATCACATCCGGTCAAATCACAAAGAATAGTCCAGGTACTTACAGGCGGAATCAGTAGGAGACTCGGTGCCATGCCTTTCAAACCATACTTTCAAAACAAACACTTAAACAGACTTTTGAAAACCTTTTTGGGCCTCGGGCCCACAGTAGAGCCTTTGAACACGGCTCGATACCACAAATGTAACACCCCAAACCCGGACAAGACACCACGTCCAGAATGCGGTATGCTACTGGGAAAATCGTTTTGAAAAGTTAGAGTTTCCGTTTAAAATTTGAGTGGAAACACAGTGTGTTTGAAACAAATTTGAGTAGTCTTGTAAAAAAAAAAAAAATGGTTGATGTATTTGAAACCAGAAGATTTTGAAAACTTAGCGTAATGTGTAGTTAACACGGGTTATTACCATTTAAAACCCCATTAGTTTCTCATTGATACATAAAACACTTTAGAACTTAGGAGACTACAAGTTTGATTTGGAACCCTTTTAGTATTTGTTTATCGTGAACTTAGTGCGATATGCGATGGTATAGTTTAAAAACACGTTATGTTATAATTTGAAACATTGTCTTTCCGACTTTTAGTAAAACTTATTCCGAGTTACCTTGTTAAGGCATATAAAAACCAACTTAAAACATAGACAACATAAAACATAACTTAAAAGGCCTTTTACAAATCCAAATAAAACCCAATTAAAAGTAAATAAACTAAAGTACCCAAATAGTAGATTCTGTGTAATACTTTATTAAAGCATGGCATGTGCACCCGAGTCCATACCTGGCTCCATGTCCGCGTCACGAGTCACCTGAAATGTCAAAGGAGAGGGTGAGTCGAGTGACTCAAAGGTGTAAATCCCGCTCCCGATAAAACCACATGCTAACACACATCATACATAGCAACATAATTAATGCAACCCAATCCTAACCATCCATATCGCCTTTTCTACCCGTGTGGTACCAAACCTTTGGTGGTGCCAAACCACCGGTGACATATAGTCACAATGTGTTACTAAAACACTGGTGTCCCAAAGACACAATATCCATCAATGTGGTACCAAACCACTGGTGTCCCAAAGACACAATGTGCTACCAAAGCACGGTGACCAGAAGTCACAAATCCAATGATGATGGGGCCAACCCATCGTGTGATACCAAATCACTAGCGGGACGATCCCATATCTCAAGTGGGGCCAACCCACTGTGGTCAAACCACAGGGACAAGTCGCAATGAGGTGCCAAACCTCTCGGTGTCCCAAAGACACAATGTGCTACCAAAGCACTTTGGTGACCGTAGTCACAAATCGGTGATGGGGCCAACCCATCGTGTGATACCAAATCACGGCGTCAATCTCGTATAATCATCCGTGGGGCCCAACCCACCGTGGTACTGAGCCACCGGGACGAGACGCCGAGGTACCAAACCTCTGGAGGTGCCAAACCTCTGGTGACCCAAAGTCACAAAGTGTGCTACCAAAGCAACGGTGCTCGTCAAAGACAATATACCTTCGCTCCCTCCTCTCTCGTATCACCCACACATATCATACTCATGGGATTATGCATCTCATACAAGCCATGCATATCATGCCAACATATCAAGCATTACAACTCATAACATGCATAACATAGATCATGATATCATGTATTATCATTAATACTCATCATAGAAACAGACTTACCCGAATCGTACACATACCCCTTTTTGGGTATCCAATCATCCTTCTCTTTGTTTCAATCTTATTAAGCAATCAAGTTTATTAACAACGTTACTAAGTAGAGAGTGTGTTAGTTACACACCAGTATACTCGAGTTTAACAATCCCGACAAAAGCGCTCTAAGTCCCTTGGTTACTAGCTCCTACAACAATTGGCCAACATAGGATTAGGCACTAAGACCATTCGCCAAAGACACTCAACCAAAGGGGTTAATATCGGATCATCACCTTCACTTGGTTTGATTCCCTACCAAACCCGAATCAAGCAATGATTCTTCTTCCAACAATCGGCACTCTACTAAACAAATAGTTAATCACCAATCACCTTTATCTAAACGAAAACTAATAAATGGACTAACAACTATACCAACCCTTACCACACTTACCAATCGGTTCAAAGAGTCGAAGGCTCTTCCGGCTACTACGATATCCAAGACCCTATCACAAAATGATAATCCAAAAGGTTAACACCCTTCCAAACTGACCATAATCGGCCCTTAACCAAACCATAACCAACAAAGAACCAAAAGAAGGAGATATGGCCATTCGGCCTTGCACTTACCAACACCCAATATTCGGCCAACTAGGACTTCTAGGAGGGAACCACAAGAGATTCGGCCAAGGCTTGCAAAGAAAGAAAAAAAGAATCGGTTTCAAGTGTTTATCACCTTTAATGTTAGAAGCTTGAGTGGAGGAGAAAGAAAAGAAGTGTGAGAAGAATGTAGTTTCGGCAATGTCAATTTGAGAAAGAGAAAAGTGAGTGAAATGGAAGTAGTTTCAGTTTGCCAAAGGAAGAAATGAAGAGAGAAAGAAAGAAAACAAGGCACAATCGGCTACCAAGAAAGTTGAGAGAAACAAATCAATTTCGACAACTAGGTGCTTGCACTTTTGGCTTCAAAGAGAAAATGAGAGAAACTCCTTAGAATTTCGGCTTGTTTTGACAAAAAGGGAAAAACAAAGTGTGGCCTTACCAATTGTTTCATTGCCGAAAAACACCCAAAATGCCAAGGCACATTCGGCACTACCCAAACCCCATGCCAAACCGTCCACACTCCCACTTCAACACCCACAAATTCGGCCACATCCCCCAATTCACTCACATCCACACATTCAAACATCAAGACCAAGTCTCCCTCCTACAATTGCTCTCCACCCTCCTTTTGAATGTGAAGACTTGGTCCAAGTTAGAGTTTCACTAGCCTTGCCGCCTCTCCTCCATGCCGTCCCAAAAGAAGTCAAAAGGAGAACTCTGCAGCTCGAACACTGGACCTCCCCTCCCTTGCAAATGACGCCACACACAAGCTCCAAGTGGCGCCTTGCTTTGCCACTTTGCTAACACTTCTTTTGTGCAAAGAAACCACCATTTATTTTCTTAAACCCCAGCTACCTCAGCTCCCTTCCTATAAAGCCTAAAAACTAAAATTCTCCCAACCACTCAGGCATACACCTAGGCTATAATTAAGCCCCAAAAACATAGAGATAGCAACCTAGCATACTAACAACATGCAGAACATGCCATGACAAAAAGAAATAGCCCCCTAACCCGGGATATTACATTCGGACTAGTCGATCTATTTTATCATTTTTACATTCGAGGTAAGTTTGTATGTTAATAAGAATTAATATAATTGTGTTTTAATTACTTTACTATTGAATTATTTGTGAAAACGACCTTACAGATATGTTCGATGATGATTCAGCAAATGAGAAATCCTGGTTGAACCTTAGGAATAGATTAGGAAATGAATGACTTGTCATTAGAGGTTATGTGATTTGGGTGTTGGTCCGTACGTCCTACCGGTGGCTGAGTTATCCGGCATGTGCTGTAGATTCTCGTCAGCATGTGTGAGCAGCACCGTGTAGCTACGTCATGACCGTTAGCTTGTGTGAGCAGACCCGTTGATAGCTCGAGAGTGAGCATTATATGAGATATGAGATTGAGATAGCTTTGGCTATGTATTTGGCACTTAGGGTGCGAGATTCCCGAGTATCCGATAGTATTCCAAATGGTTTAACGGGTATATCAAAGATATGAAATGGTGAGAAATATATACGTATCAGTACAGGTATGTACGAAAACTAATTGTGCATTGAAACTTATGAAAGTTGTGAGTTCATAACTACTTATGTGATTGAATATAAGTTAACCTTATGATTTAATGAATTTTGTAGTGCATTTTGTTCATATTACTTGAATGGTAAATGAATGGTGAGTTTTACTTATAAATTATACGAGCTTACTAAGCTTTATAGCTTACTCTGTTTACTTTTCGTGTTTTATAGTGATATCGAGGCTTGCTCAGATTTGGGAATCGTCAGAGATCTCATCACACTATCAAGCTATCACTTTGGTACTTTTGAACTTGTGTATTTGGTATATGGCATGTATAGAAGTTATGGTCATTTTGGTATAGTTTGGTAATGGATTTAGCCATTTGAGTTGGCTTGTAAATGATGAATGGTTTGTTATATATTTGGCATGTGACTTGGCTTATTTTGGTTGATTTGGTTGTGTATATATATGTGTGTGCAAATGGCCTTTGTTATGCATTTAGTAATTACTATGTAAATGCTTAAGGTGAATGGTTGTTATCAAATGGTAATTTGAGTATCATATAGTTATAATTGAGAATTGGTAGGTTTGTGATTTAGGTAAAGTGATGCATAAATGAAAGTGAATATTTAAGTGATAGAAGAATGTGAAATTAGCATGAATGGAATAGCACATTGTGGTACATGTGTGCCTTTTTGTTTTTGGTATTAAAATGGTATAAATGCTTGGTTGAGATTGATTGAATGCCTATTTATGCCATGCCATGTGCCAATTGGTTTGGTGTAGGTGTATAAAATTTGGGTGAGAAAGATGGCTTGGAAAATAGCCTATTTTTGTCCACATGAGCAGAGACACGGGCGTGTGTCTCAGCTGTGTGTGACACACGGTCAAGTGACACAGCCGTGTGTCTCAGCTGTGTGTGACACACGATCAAGTGACACAGCCGTGTGTCCCCTGGTGTTTAATTAGAAACCAAGTCAGTATGCTCCGCACTGCCCAGCACACGGGCATTGTAACAGTCTTGTTTAGACCCTAGTCAGAACAGTGGTTTCAAGACAACAAATTCGAGTCAGTAAAATATTTTAATATTATTTTATATGTCTGCAGTATATGATTAAGCATGTGTTAAAGTTCCGTGAATTAATTCGTCTGTTTGTGTGTTTAATTTAAGTAAAGGACTAAATCGCATAAAGCGTAAAAGTGACCCATCATTTGATTAATGGCTAAATTGATGTGGCTTTTTAAGGTGGAGGCCTTATGTTGTAAATTGGCCTTTTAGCAATGTAGTGGATGGCACATTAATGTGATAAATGGCTTATTTTATTTGGTAATGGTTTATTAAATGATAAATATTATAGCATAAGTTATATTATATAAAACAAAAACAGGAAAAAGAAAGCCATAATGCTTATCTTTGGCCGAATATCAAAAAGAAAAAGAAGAAGAAGAAGAAGGTTAAGTTTCGGTTATGTTCAAGCAAAATTGAGGTATGTATTAGTCTCGATTTTTTATAATTTTTACATTTTTGTAATCGTTGCTTTGTATACTTCAAAACCCATGTCTCAATTTTATGAATTGATGTTGTTTGTGAGATGTGCCATTGATGAAATGGTAAGCTTTGTGATGAGTTTTGGTGTTAAATGAAAGATATGTGTTTAATGAACAAATGTTGTTCTTGAATTTTTGATGAATTTAGCTAAATAGGGCTAAATTGTAAAAATAGTATTTTGAAGGACCAATTTGTGAAATAAATGAAATGTAAGGACTTATATGAGCATGGGTGACATTTGGCTAAGCATGAGTAAAATGAAATTAGGTATATTTTGTGATTTTGTGTAATAAGGACTAAATTGTCCAAATATGAAAATGTAAGGGCTAAAGTGTAAATTGCCATAATTATGTGTATTTGGATTGAATTGAATGTTTTGGTAAATAAAAGGGTTAAATTTGAATATGTATAGATCAAGAACCGAAGAAAACGGACTTAGATCGCGGGAAAGCGAAAGTAACCGAGTAGCCGTATCTGTTTTCGTAAAACTGAACTCGAGGTAAGTCATATTGTAAATAAATGTAATTGTATTGAATTGAGTTTATTTACATGACTATCAATGATAATGACTGCTTATGAGATGCTATGTATATGAATTCTGGGATAAGGTCGATATAATGATAAGTCTGAGAAGTCCCGTATGAACTTAGGAATACAAAGGTATCTGTTCTGTTTTATCATGTAAGACCACGTCCGGGGCGTTGGCATTGATTTGATATTCGAGTAAGACCACGTGTGGGACGTTGGCATCGATATGAGCTTTATGTGTAAGACCACGTCTGGGACGTTGGCGTCAATATGAGCTTTACGTGTAAGACCATGTCTGGGACATCGGTATCGTATTGATTCATGTAAGACTCTGTCTGGGACAGTGGCATTGATATCTGATTACGTGTAAGACCCTATCTGAAATAGTGGCATCGATATCTAATTACGTGTAAGACCCTGTCTGGGACAGTGGCATCGATATCTGATTACGTGTAAGACCCTGTCTGGGACAGTGGCATCGATATCTGATTACGTGTAAGACACTATCTGGGACAGTGGTATCGATATCTGATTACGTGTAAGACCATGTCTGGGACAGTGGCATCGATATTTGATTACGTGTAAGACCCTTTCTGGGATAGTGGCATCGATATCTGATTACGTGTAAGACCCTGTATGGGACAGTGGCATCGATATCTGATTATGTGTAAGACCCTATCTGGGACAGTGGCATCGGTATCTGATTACGTGTAAGACCCTGTCTGGGACAATGGCATCGATATCTGATTTCATCTAAGACCACGTCTGGGAAGTTGGCGTTATATGACTATTCTGAGTACTCTGAGTATCCGATTTAGTTCTGAATGGTTTGATGGGCAAGCCCAAGAAATGAATAACTATGTGAGTTATATACCCGTTTCAGGTACGTTTGATGCATGTGCTCTGAATAGCCATGAAAGGTGAGAAAATATGCTTATAGATGCAATAAGCCAAAATGTGATATGTGAATGAATGTGACTTGAGTAAATGAGATAGATGGAGAATACGATGGTTGGTAAGCAATGGTCAAATAATGAGTCAATGAAGAATTATGAATTTAACATTAAGATATGTTAATGATTCATGTATTGATATGATAATGTGATTTCTATGTTAGGTATTTGTATATGGCTTACTAAGCTTTTGGAAAGCTTACTTTGTATGTGTATGTTCTATTTTATAGGTCGTCAAAGCTACTGAAGGCTCGGGAACCGTCGAGGATCGTCATCACACTACTCAAGCTCATTTTGGTATCTTTTAAAAATGTATATACTAAGTATGGCATGTATAGGCTAGTTAGTTGGTATAAGTTTGAGATATGAACTTAGCCATGTGATGTGTCTAGTTATATGTATTGATAATATGCATAAATGGTTTAGTATATGATGATGGTTTTGGTTTGAATATATGTGCATGATAAGGTAAATTGATGCCAAATGGGCATATGTTTGTGATCTATGAAATGAACATATGTGTTTGGTAAGATGTGAAAGTACCATGCATGGTTAGATATGTGAATTTGTTATGCAAACTAGTATATGAGTTGACATGAACGGAAATGAGGTTGAATGAAATATTATGTTGTTTGTTTGACATGTCTTGGGTTGTCAAATATGCATGAAATGAATTGGTTCTTTGCTTGTAGGATTGACCCTAGCATGGGTGCCATATTAGCCTTGCAAAGGGCCTGTTTTGCCCACACGGTCATGGCACACGGGCGTGCCTATTGGCCGTGTGATTAAGTCAGTATATAGCATAAGTATACACGGCCATGGTACACGGGCGTGCCAGGTAGCCGTATGAATTAGTCAGTATCTAGCTTAAGAGCACACGGCCATGGCACACGGGCGTGCCTTGTGGCCGTGGAGATAAGTCAGTATACAAGCTCTATTTTGGCACGGCCAGGACACACGGGTGTGTCTAGAAGCCGTGGGAGGCACACGGCCTACCCACACGGGCGTGTGACCTTTGTAACTTAGAAAAGTTTTTTAAATTTTTGAGAACTTTGGTATGTGTTCGGTTTAGTCCTGACCCTATTCTATTATATGATTAAGGTCTCGTTGATCTATAAAGAGGAACACTTTGATTGTGACTGATGATTTGTTTTATGAATTTTCTATAAAAGTTTCCGATCCGTCCAGTAACGCCTTTAACCCTAATCCGATGACGGATACGAGATTAGGGGTGTTACATTTGGTTGGTATCAGAGCTACAGTTTAGTCGATTCTCGGACTAATGTAGCGTGTCAGAGTCTAGCTATACATGCCATATATCTAAATTGTGATAGTGTGATGAATCCTGACGTGTAAAATGTGATTTCCGTATAGTAATGGATCTCGAAAGAGCCGTAGCTGATGACGTAGAAAGTAATGCGCCTGCTCCTGCTCAAGGGATAGTGCTCTTTGATCCGAGATCGACCACGAGCAGTCAAGAGGGAGAAGTTAAACAAGCTTTCTTCCAAATGATGAGTGAGTGGTTCACTCAATTTGTGAGAAATAACCGGACTGTTTCACAATCTCCGCCTCCACCTAATCCCCCTCAGACCTCATTTGTGCCTCCGGTATTGGGTATAAATATGTTGAATAAGCCACTAGTCGATAAAATCCGTAAATATGGGGCCGAAGAGTTCAGGGCCATAAGTGATGATGATGCCAAGAAAGCCGAGTTTTGGTTAGAAAACACTATCCGAGTATTTGATGAGATGTCACTGACTCTTGGAGAATGTATAAAGTGTGTTGTTTCTTTGTTATGAGATGTAGCCTATCGGTGGTGGAAAACTTTGATTTCGGTTGTTCCTAAAGAACGGATCACATGGGATTTCTTTCAGTCTGAGTTCAGAAAGAAATACATTATTCAGAGATTCATTGATTAGAAACGAAAAAAAAAATTGGAATTGAAACAAGGTCACATGTCTGTCACTGAATACAAACGAGAGTTTGTGAGATTAAGTCAGTATGCTCGGGAATGCGTTTCAACTGAAGCGATAATGTGTAAAAGATTCGAAGATGGCCTAAATGAAGATATCCAATTGCTAGTTAGTACTCTGGAGATACAAGAGTTCGTAGTGCTAGTTGACCGAGCATGCAAAGCTGAGTCTGAAGCCAGAGATATGAAAAAGAGATTTATGAGCAAATCATTTCAGTCTGCCTCGAAGATATTCCGAGATGAACATAGCCGTTCAAAGGCTAATGTGAGGCATCCGAGTAAAGATCGAGCTAGATCACAGTTGAGCTCCAAAGCTCCAGCAACTTCAATGACTAGTATTGGAAATGACAGATCCAAGCGACCTGAATGTAAACATTGTGGAAAAAGGCATCCGGGAATTTATAGATTAAATGACCGAGCTTGTTTCAGATGTGGATCATTAGACTATTTCATCCGAGACTGCCCAGAGTCTGTTGAACAAGAGATTGTTCAAAACCTGAGATCAGAGAATGTTTCAGCGAGAGGTAGATCTCCTCAAAATGCAAGAAACGTCAGTGGTAGTCAGAGAACTACTAGAGATACTATTGCGAGATCCGAAGCTAGAGCGCCTGCCAGAGCGTATGCTATCCAATCTCGGGAGGAAGCTTCATCTCCAGATGTTATAACGGGTACTTTTACACTTTATGATACTTCCGTGATTGCTTTGATAGACCCTGGTTCTACTCATTTCTATATATGCATGAACTTAGTATTCAGTAAGACTTTGCCTGTAAAGTCTACTAAGTTTGTTATAAAAGTATCGAACCCCTTAGGTAAAAACATTCTGGTTGACAAAGTAGGTAAGAACTGCCCGTTAATGTTTCGAGATATCTGTTTCCCTGCTGATCTGATACTATTACCATTTGATGAGTTTGATATAATTCTAGGAATGGAATGGTTGACATTGCATGATGCTGTTGTGAATTGCAAAAGAAAGACTATTGATTTGAGTCGTCAGAATGGTGAAACAGTTCGTATTGAGTCGAATGATTTAAATGGATTACCCGCTGTGATATCTGTGTTGAAAGCTTAGAATTAAATTAAAAAGGGTTACGAGGCATATTTTGCTTATGTGATTGATTTGAAAGTATCTGAAAAGAAAGTTGAATCGGTGCCAGTAGTCTGTGAGTTCTCTGATGTTTTCCCTGAAGAATTGTCGTGATTGCCTCCGATTTGTGAAATTGAATTTGGAATTGAATTGTTGCACAGTACAACACCTATTTCGATAACTTCAGTATAGAATGGCACCAACAGAAAAAAAAGTTAAAGTCTCAGTTGCAAGAATTGATCGATGTGAGGGTTCGCTAGACCGAGTTTTTCACCATGGGGTGCTCCTGTTCTGTTTATGAAAAAGAAAGATGGCACGATGAGAATGTGCATTGATTAACGTCAGTTGAATAAAGTGACTATAAAGAATAAATATCCGTTGCCCAGGATTGACGATTTGTCTGATCAGCTAAAAGGAGCCACTGTGTTTTCTAAGATTTATTTGAGATCGGGATATTATTAGCTGAAGGTAAAAGATTCAGACATCTCAAAACCGCCGTAACGCGAGGTACGTGCATTATGAGTTTTTAGTTATGCCATTTGGACTAACGAATGCTCCTGCTATTTTTATGGATCTAATGAACAAAATTTTCAGATCGTACCTAGATCGATTTGTTGTTGTATTCATTGATGACATTTTGATTTATTCACGGGATGAAACTGAACATGCTGAACATCTGAGAATTGTGTTGCAAACTCTTAGAAAGAAAGATACGATTTGGGTCGTAGTTGATCGATTGATAAAATCTGCCCATTTTATTCTGGTACTGTAACAGTCTGGTTTACACCCTAGTCGGAACAGTGGTTTCGGGACCACGAATCCGAGTTCGAATAATATTTTTATATTATTTTCTGTGCCGTTGATATGTAATTAAGCATGTGATAAATTTTCGTAAGCTAATTTGTTTGTTCGTGTGTTTAATTTGACAAAATGATGAAATTGCATTGAATGTGAAAGTTGCTTGCTATTTGCTAAAGTGCCTATGTGTTGTGGCTTTATAATTGCGATGACTTAGGTGGCAATTAAGCCATTACTATAGTAAGTGGACGGCATTGAATGTGGTTTTATAATTATATATTTTATATTATATGTTTTCATAAGTTATAATATATGTTAGATTAGTATATTATTTTATAAGTTATTATATTATATCAATATAAAGAAAACAAAAAGAAAGTGGCTTTGTTTTCATCATTTTTAGCCGAATGTTTTAAAGATAGTGGAATGTTAATGGTCAATAATGACCTTGAGTAATATGTTTTATATTTTTTATTTTGATGGGTAAATTTGGAAATGGATTAATATGTATGTAATAATAATAAAACAAAACAAGGCCATTATTATTTTTTTTTTCTCTTGG
Source organism: Gossypium sturtianum (assembly GCA_025698515.1). NCBI lineage: Eukaryota > Viridiplantae > Streptophyta > Magnoliopsida > Malvales > Malvaceae > Gossypium > Gossypium sturtianum. Next base: position 61,498,989 of record CM046948.1, read on the forward strand.
CCGAATGTAAGAAAAGAAAAAAATAATGGAGAAAGCATAGGTTCGGCTATTGTTAAAGCTAAAATTCAAGGTTAGTTTGATTTCGGTTCTTGATAATTTTTACGTTTTTAAGATCGTTGCTTAGAAATCTTCAAGACCCATGCTTTAATTTTTGAGTTTGATGAATATTTTGAGTTGAGCTATTGTTGATAATTGGTTGTTTATGTTGTTTAAGGATGAATTATGAAATATATGTGTTAGATTTATATGTTTTGTCTTTGGATTTTTGATGAATTTGAGTATTTTGGGCTAAATTGCAAAGATAAATTTTTGAGGGACTAAAATGTGAAATAAATGAAATGCATGGATTTGTATGAAGACTAGGGATATTCGGCCCTTAAGGTGTGTGGCCAAATTTTGTGTATTTTGTGTTTTGTGCATATAGGACTTAATTGTAAAAATGTGAAATATTAGGGGCAAAATGGTAAATTGCCCATTTATGTGTTTTGGGATTAAATTGAATAGAAATGTGTTTAAATGAGCTTAATTTGAACATGTTTAGATCAAGAACAAAGAAAAACGGACTTGGATCGAGGAAAAACGAAAATTATCGAATAGCCAGTTTTTGCTGTCCGTCGATATCTGAGGTAAGTCTTTAAGCAATTAAACACCGTTAGTATTTGATGTAATTTAGTTTAATATGCTGAATTGGAATTTATGGATTTGTAATAAATAAAGCTAGATGTGATAAAGTATCGTAATAGTGTAATTGAGCTTAACTTAATTGAATTATGACATGTGGAAATTCGTATGAATTATGTGAATATCTGAAATATTCGATATATGAAATGTGTGTGAGATAGCTCAATAATATCGATATTCAGGCTTAGAGCCTAGCAAGCCTTGTGCTGGTGAAATTTATCAGGCTTTATGCCTAGCAGGCTGAATGCCGGTGATTGAATATCAGACCTCGAGTCTAGCAGGCTTAGTGCCGGTGTGTGATTCAGGCTTATGCCTAGCAGGTTTTATACCGGTGAATTATATTCCAAGCTTGGGCTTATGAAATGATAAGTGATGGAAGAAATTAAGTAAGCTAAAGCTTATTTAAATGAATTTGGTTAAATTCGGCCATAAGGTACGTATTTATACATGTATATGTCTTATGTGATGTTATTGAGCAAATAAGTTGATGGAATAAATTTGCTTGTACTTTCGGTTTCTTGGATATGTGGTTAAAATGATGTTGAGTGGATATTGTTTACTTGCAAACATGAGAATTGCTTAAAAGATGTATATGTATGTATATATATAGTTATATACATTCGGTTATGTGGAATTTTGTGTATATTCATTTGGTTATTTGAAATATATACATATATATTTTCGGATATGTGAGATTATATTAATACATACATTTGGTTATGTGGGCTTACTATGCATATATATATATATGGAAATTGTCATTTGGTTGTATATCGAGGTATACATATATATTTATTAATCAATGTGCATTTGATAAGTTCTACCTTTAAAGTAGATAATGATTAATGTTTTGCTATGTAAGGACATTGGCTCTTGGCTCTGACAGTTATATGCGTTATGCTATTATTTATAATTGTTACAAATTATTCGGTTTAGCATTATTGAATATCCAATTGATTTATTAAGTTTGCTTAAGACTTACTAAGCTAAGTTAGCTTACTCTGTGTGTTCGTTATTCTGTTTTATAGATTTTGGTTAAGCTGCAAGCTCAGGGGATCATCATCGAAGTCATCCACACTATCGACTTATTTTGGTACCTTTAAAGTTTGATTTTGAACTTAAGGCATGTATAGGCTAGACTAGTTTTTGAATCAATGAAATTTCGTCTTTGTATATAGTTATAGCCATGCGAAAATGGCTAAATTATGGTACTATGGTCTTGAATGTATTCAGCCATGATGTTTATTCATTATAAAAGTACAATCGGTAATGTATGTATGCATGTGTTGGTAGTTTGTTTGATTATCGTGTTTATTATGTCATGCATTTGACTTAGTAATTAGCTATTTTAGAAGTATATCTTATAGTACATTAATTAGGATGAATATTCATATGAATTGACCTAAAGCTTAAGATAGTCGTTGAATGTGATTGATTGTGCATGGTTGATAGTTGATCTTATTATGCGTTTTGAAACAATAGGTGTAACACCCCAAACCCGGCCCATGCGTTATGAGCGGATTTGGTATGTCACACGAGCAAAACATGTTAAACCCTTTTTGTTCGTACTAAAATATTGCTTTGTTAAAAATCAAGAAAACAAGTTTGATTTGATAAAATACTACTAACCTTAAAGATTTGATTGATAAATCGATAAATTTGAACTAATGATCTTACAAAACCGTGACTTTTGAAAACGACGTTGAAAATTCGAAAGAGAATCCAAGTCTTTTGAAAATATTGTTAATAGTTCAAGAGAAAATATCCGTGTTAAAAATATTTGTAAAAGTTTATTTTGAAATCCATTTGTTAATCGATTTTGGAAACCATTGTTTAAGTTTTTAGAAAATTCCCCTTTTTAAACAATTTAAGAAAAATAATAAAAACATCCCAACTAAAAAGCAAAAATAAAAATAGTCCAGAGGCCTTATTACAACATTTAACCCAAAATAGTAAAGTAATAAAATAAACGAGAAAGAAGTCTAAAGTCCAAATAAACCATTTCCGAAGTATGGCCTCCCTCGAGTCATCCATAGCCCAAGTCCATATCATCAAGCATTACCTACAAAGGTTAAGAGAAATGGGGGTGAGTTACAAGAACTCAGTGTATAATCCCCTTACCGTTATTCATTGGGCCGGAACCCAATTAGCAATATTTTGGGCCTAAGCCCATTTACAACAACAATAATGTATCAAATATAATATGCATATGATATACAATTCCCAAACCAAACCTAGTTTTCCATCCGCTACACACCACCCGTACCAACCAGCACACCTGTGGGGAGCTTTAGTCACCCACCTTGCCAACACACCAAACGTAGGCATTAAGCCGATTATATCAAATTTGTGGACAAGCCACCAGATTAACAGAATTTACATGGCATTGCCATTTTTCAGATTTGTGGCAGAGCCACCAGATTTATGTAGCAGAGCTACTAGAACTTCTCTTCATCATTATCCCATCCCATGCAAATCATGTATATAATGCATAACAAAATCACAATATATCAACAGTAATTTATTCGGATATTTATTACAAAATTATGGCCCATGATCTCAATTAATCAAAAAGGCCCATTAAGCAAAATATCAGATTTGGCCCATTTAGCAAAATATCAGATTGGCCCATTTAGCAAAATATCAGATTGGCCCACTTAGCAAAATATCAGATTGGCCCATTTAGCAAAATATCAGATCGGACCATTTATCAAAATATCATATTGGCCCATTTATCAAAATATCAGATTGGCCCATTTATCAAAATATCAGATTGGCCCATTTATCAAAATATCAGATTGGCCCATATAGCAAAATATCATATTGGCCCATTAAACATTTTCGTAATTCGTCCCTTTAGGGGCATTTTCGTAATTTCGATAATTTACCCATTAAGGGTAATTCGGTAATTTCGCAACCTAAGGGTATTTTGGAAATTTCGCAACCTACACTTAACTACTAATGTGGAGCATAAAAATTGAAACTGTCCATCTGCGTCGTACTAACTAAATTGACTATAACTTGAGTTAGGAATCTCGAAATCTAACTCCGTAAATTTTCCTTGAGACTAGACTCATATATTTTCTTACTATAATTTTTCCAGAATTTTTTACTTAGCCATTTAGTACATTTTATTCCTTAAATATTCCCTTGTTTCACTGACCAACGATTCTAACCTCTCTTACCCAAAATTCAAATATCTCACTGTACAGTTTTCATATGTTGCTCCCACTTGTTTCTATTGAAAATAGACTCACTAAGGAATCTGTACATATAAAATATAACTCATAATTCACTTTGTAAAATTTTATAAGATTTGTCCAAGACAGATCAGGGAACCACGAAGTCATTCAGAACCAGTCTCACTAAAATTAAGATATCTCAAAATATAAAATTCCTTTTCCTTCTTTGTTTCTTCCATATCAAAATAGACACGGTAATCTTTAATCTGATATATTATTCACTTCGTAATTCCTTTTCTCCTATTTTTCGTGATTTTTCAAATACACATCACTGTTTCTGATTGAAACTGTTTTATTACAAAATACGATTACCATTACGATCATACGCATGCCCGAGTGATCACGGATGCCGGTTTTCGGTTTTATTCGGTATTTCGACCAAATCACAGAACATATCATACAAAATTTCAGAGAGATGTGAGATTACACACCATATCAAACATGTATTCGGAAGGTACGGGATTACACACCTGATTTTGATTTCCTAACGAACCACTCGTCGATGACCTAGAACAATACCAACCAAAAGTTAGCCTCGGATTTCCAAAAGATTTTGTATCACTTACACTTGAATCACTTACCACTATGTCTGAAGGTAGAACATATCGAGTGATTTCGTCCCTAAAACATAATCGATTAGTCGAAACTTCGATCCGATTAACACAATAACCGAGTAGTGATATCGAATGGACTATGAAAAGACTCCTTACCTTAATCGATGATAATCCCAATTCCCACCAATTGACTTATGACTTGAGATGATTAGGAAATGATGTGGTATTCGGCCAATCCACTAGAATACTACAAATAAAAGATTATCAAGATGTGAGGGAGTAAGGGAGAACACCATTTCGGTTTTAGAATCAAGATGAAACAACCAAATAATGAGGGACTCTCATTCGGCTAAAGAGAAAAAGAATGAAAATATTTGAATAAAAACACTTACCCGGTTTAATCAAGAAATAAAAACCCAACTTGGAAGATGGAGAAGATGATCAATTAGGCTAGATGGTTTCGGCAAAACAAAGAAAGAAAAGTACTCACTAATGGCTTTAGAGTTTCGGCAATCAAGAAGAAAGAAGAAGAAATATCAACTTGAAGTTTCGGCTATCAAGAAAGATGGACAAAAGATGAATATGTGACCAATCCAAAGAGAAGAAAAAATGTACTATTGTGCTAGAAGATTTCGGCAAAGAGAGTAGCAATTTGGGAGAAAATGACACAAAGTTGCAAATGGGATTTTTGGCCAAAACAATACCAAAACCTTACCAAAAGCCAAAGTAAAATTTCAGCTACCTATCTACCCCCAAAACCGCCCACATGCATAGCCATAAGGGTCAAAATTTTGCCAACCATACTTTCCATAACACTCTCCTCTTTTTGTGCCAACATGTTCCCTATACTTGCCTTTTTCTTTTGATTCCTTTCCTTACCTTCATCCTTTCCTTGTTTCCTTAGCCATCATACCATAATTAAAAAGTCTTACTTACCATATTTAAGCCTTGGCCGACACTTACCATATAGCACAAAAATTTAATCCAAAATATTTGCACTAGGTGGGATTCGAACCTTAGACCATTAGTACACTCTACACGCCACTTGCCACTTTACCAATTGACTCCTTGTGCTAGTAACATGCACACTTATTTCCTTAAGTCTCGATGCTACTTGCCTACTCTCCTTAAATGCTTAAACACAAAATTTTTCCTATAGCCCATCTTGAACCCGGAACTTCCTAGAAACCTCGTAACTTTCCAAAATTACCTTCTTAATAAGTCCAACTTGAAATAATACCGTTCTCTTGTTCTCAAAATTTTAAAACGCTTCTATGCTCAAGGCCCATTGGGCCCAATTTTACTAGGCCCAATTTCGGGATGTTACAATATGGGTTGTTTTTGGGAAATTGGTATATGTGCTTTTGAATTTGATTGGACTATGAATTGATAAATATTTACTAGTGAAGTACATACTTTGAAACACAAATCAATTTGGAATATTGCTTAATCTTGAAAAATGTATATTCGGCCATAGCATGAGATTATAGGTTGAGTTTTGAATTTACCTTATCGAACATGTATTATAATTGTGCACGATTATAAAGTTTAAATTTATGTGCTTTGGATTATGGGAGACATGTTTGGTATTTTTAGGTACGATTATGTTCATTTAGATGTTTTGAGTTATGCTTTTGCATGGATGTATGAGCATTTGGTATATCTTGGTCATGTTAAATAAAGTCTATATATATAAATATACGTATATGTTTTGATTAAATATTTGACATCTTGTCTAAGTAGTTTTTAAGTGAGCATGTGCATGTGCGAATATTGAAACCTTTGTGTTTGATGCAAAAATGTTCATATGAAATTCGGTTAATGGTTCTGAGATATGCTCGAGATGGTTATGTAAACATTGATAACGTATTGTACTTACAGCACATTCGAATTTGACTATATGAGTAGTAAAAATTCTTATTGTGACTTGTGCTATGTTCAGTAATGCCTTGCAACCCCAATCCGGCGACGGATACGGGTTAAGGGTGTTACAGGTACGATCTAATTACTCACTTGATAGATTAGCCGAGCTTTATATTTCTGAGATTATGAGATTGCACGGGGTGCCACTATCCATTGTGTCAGACAAAGATCCGAGATTTACATCACGATTCTGGAAGAAATTACAAGAAGCTTTAGACACGAAACTATATTTCAGTACAGCTTTTCACCCGCAAACGAATGGTCAATCTGAGCGGATCATTCAAATTTTAGAGGATATGTTATGATGCTGCATTCTTGAGTTTAACGGTACGTGGGAACAGTACCTGCCATTGATTGAATTTGCGTATAATAATAGTTTTCAGTCGAGCATTAAAATGGCACCATATGAAGCTTTGTACGGATGTAAATGTCGTACACCTCTGTATTGGACTGAGCTTAGTGAAAATAAGCTACACGGGGTTGATTTAATAAAAGACGCAGAACAGAAAGTAAAAATAATCCGTGACAGTCTGAAAGCAGCATCTGATCGTCAGAATTCTTATGCAGACTTGAAACGAAAAGAGATTAAATTTGAAATCGGTGATAATGTATTTTTTTTAAAGTTTCTTCGTGGAAGAAAGTACTCAGATTCGGACGTAAAGGCAAGTTGAGTCCGAGGTTCATCGGACCATATGAGGTTATAGAACGAGTTGGGCGAGTTGCATATAGACTGTTGTTACCATCTGAGCTGGAAAAGATTCATAATGTATTCTATGTTACGATGCTCCGTAAATACCGTTCCGATCCGTCACATGTGATTACTTCGTCAGAGATTGAAATTCGATCTGATATGACTTATGAAGAGGAACCAATCCGTATCTTAGCTCGTGAAGTAAAAGAATTTCGAAACAAGAAAAAAATTATGTTAGTGAAAGTATTGTGGCATCAACATGGAATAGATGAGGCTATGTGGGAGGTTGAAGATTCAATTATATAGCAATATCTAAATCTATTTAACGGTAAGATTTTTGGGGATGAAAACCCCTAAGGGGGGAGAATTGTAATGATCTGGTTTAGACTGGTCGTAAACAAATTGGTTTCAGGACTACAAAACTGAGTCGATAAAATATTTTAATATTATTTTATGTGTCTCCAAAGATATGATTAAGCATGTGTTAAAGTTTCGTGAATTAATTCGTCTGTTTGTGTGTTTAATTTGAGTAAAGGACTAAATCGCATAAAGCGTAAAAGTGACCCATCATTTGATTAATGGCTAAATTGATGTGGCTTTTTAAGGTGGAGGCCTTATATTGTAAATTGGCCTTTTAGCAATGTAGTGGACGGCACACTAATGTGATAAATGGCTTATTTTATTTGGTAATGGTTTATTAAATGATAAATATTATAGCATAAGTTATATTATATAAAACAAAAACATGAAAAAGAAAGCCATAATGCTTATCTTTGGCCGAATATCAAAAAGAAAAAGAAAAGAAGAAGAAGGTTAAGTTTCGGTTATGTTCAAGCAAAATTAAGGTATGTATTAGTCTCAGTTTTTGATAATTTCTACGTTTTCGTAATCGTTGCTTTGTATACTTCAAAACCCATGTCTCAATTTTATGAATTGATGCTATTTGTGAGATGTGCCATTGATGAAATGGTAAGCTTTGTGATGAGTTTTGGTGTTAAATGAAAGATATGTGTTTAATGAACAAGTGTTGTTCTTGAATTTTTGATGAATTTAGCTAAATAGGGCTAAATTCTAAAAATAGTATTTTGAAGGACTAATTTGTGAAATAAATGAAATTTGAGGACTTATATGAGCATGGGTGACATTCGGCTAAGCATGAGTAAAATGAAATTTGGTATATTTTGTGATTTTGTGTAATAAGGACTAAATTGTCCAAATATGAAAATGTAAGGGCTAAAGTGTAAATTGCCCTAAATATGTGTATTTGGATTGAATTGAATGTTTTGGTAAATAAAAGGGTTAAATTTGAATATGTATAGATCAAGAACCGAAGAAAACGGGCTTAGATCGCGGGAAAGCGAAAGTAACCGAGTAGCCGTATCTGTTTCTGTAAAATCGAACTCGAGGTAAGTCATATTGTAAATAAATGTAATTGTATTGAATTGAGTTTATTTACATGACTATCAATGATAATGACTGCTTATGAGATGCTATGTATATGAATTTCGAGATAAGGTCGATATAGTGATAAGCCTGAGAAGTCCCGTATGAACTTAGAAATACAAAGGTATATGTTCTGTTTTATCATGTAAGACCACGTCTGGGACGTTGGCATTGATTTGATATTTGAGTAAGACCACGTCTGGGATGTTGGCGTCGATATGAGCTTTATGTGTAAGACCACGTCTGGGACGTTGGCATCGATATGAGCTTTAGGTGTAAGACGATGTCTGGGACATCGGTATCGTATTGATTCAAGTAAGACCCTGTCTGGGATAGTGGCATCGATATCTGATTACATGTAAGACCCTGGATGGGACAGTGGCATCGATATCTGATTACGTGTAAGACCCTGTCTGGGACAGTGGCATCGTTATCTGATTACGTGTAAAACCCTGTTTGGGACAGTGGCATCGGTATCTGATTACGTGTAAGACCGCTCGGGATAGTGGCATCGATATCTCGATTACGTGTAAGACCGTCATCGGGACGGTGGCATCGATATTCGATTATGTGTAAGACCCATGCGGGGACGGTGGCATCGATATTCGACACGTGTAAGACCCTGTCTAGGATAGTGGCATCGATATCTGATTTCATCTAAGACCACGTCTGGGAAGTTGGCGTTATATGACTATTCTGAGCACTCTGAGTATCCGATTTAGTTCTGAATGGTTCGATGGGCAAGCCCAAGAAATGAATAACTATGTGAGTTATATACCCGTTTCAGGTACGTTTGATGCATGTGCTCTGAATAGCCATGAAAGGTGAGAAAATATGATTATAGATGCAATAAGCCAAAATGTGATATGTGAATGAATGTGACTTGAGTAAATGAGATAGATGGAGAATACAGTGGTTGGTAAGCAACGGTTAAATAATGAGTCAATGAATAATTATGAATTTACCGTTAAGATATGTTAATGAATCATGTATTGATATGATAATGTGATTTCTATGTTAGGTATTTGTATATGGCTTACTAAGCTTTTGGAAAGCTTACTTTGTATGTGTATGTTCTGTTTTATAGGTCGTCAAAGCTACTGAAGGCTCGGGAACCGTCGAGGATCGTCATCACACTACTCAAGCTCATTTTGGTATCTTTTAAAAATGTATATAATAAGTATGGCATGTATAGGCTAGTTAGTTGGTATAAGTTTGAGATATGAACTTAGCCATGTGATGTGGCTAGTTATATGTATTGATAATATGCATAAATGATTTGGTATATGATGATGGTTTTGGTTTGAATATATGTGCATGATAAGGTAAATTGATGCCAAATGGGCATATGTTTGTGATCTATGAAATGAATATATGTCTTTGGTAAGATGTGAAAGTACCATGCATGGTTAGATATGTGAATTTGTTATGCAAACTAGTATATGAGTTGACATGAATGGAAATGAGGTTGAATGAAATATTATGTTGTTTGTTTGACATGTCTTGGGTTGTCAAATATGCATGAAATGAATTGGTTCTTTGCTTGTAGGATTGACCCTAGCATGGGTGCCATATTGGCCTTGCAAAGGGCCTGTTTTGCCCACACGGTCATGGCACACGGGTGTGCCTATTGGCCGTGTGATTAAGTCAGTATATAGCATAAGTATACACGGCCATGGTACACACAGGCGTGCTGTAGCCGTGTGAATTAGTCAAGATCTAGCCTAAGAGCACACGGCCATGGCACACGGGCGTGCCTTGTGGCCGTGGAGATAAGTTAGTATACAAGCTCTGTTTTGGCACGGCCAGGACACACGGGTGTGTCTAGAAGCCGTGGGAGACACACGGCCTGCCCACACGGGCGTGTAACCTCTGTAACTTAGAAAAGTTTTTAAAATTTTTGAGAACTTTGGTATGTGTTTGGTTTAGTCCTGACCCTATTCTATTATATGATTAAGGTCTCGTTGATCTATAAAGAGGGACACTTTGATTGTGACTGATGATTTGTTTTATGAATTTTCTGTAAAAGTTTCCGATCTGTTCGGTAACGCCTTTAACCCTAATCCGGTGACGGATACGGGATTAGGGGTGTTACAGGCATGTGTCTTGGCCATGTGGCATAAGTCACTATACCCTACAGGTTTAGCACGGCCTAGCACATGGCCTGGCACACGGGCGTGTGAGGCCATTTCGAATGGCACACGAGCTGGTCACACGGGCATGTGGTTGGCCGTGTGACCCAAGTCAGGGAGTTACACGGGGTTGGACACGGGCTGAGACACGACCATGTGATCCCATTTTAAATGTCCACACGACCTGTGACACGGGAGTGTCTTTGGTCGTGTGAGACACACGGGCGTGTGTCCGCTGTATATTCAAAATTTTCTAAGTTTTCTGAAAATTTCCTAAGATATCGGTTTAGTCCCGAACCACTTCTAAAGCATGTTTTGGGCCTCGTAAGCTTGTATTAAGGACTTGATGAATGATTATGAATGACTTGTATTTGAATTAGATAATTGTATGAGAAATGTATGTTCGATTATATAATATAAGTCCAGTAATGCTCTGTAACCTTATTTCGGCGACGGATACGGGTGAAGGGTGTTACATTTATTGGTATCAGAGCTACGGTTTAGTCGATTCTAGGACTAACGTAGCATATGTGAGAGTCTTGCTATACATGCCATATATAACCTGTGATAGTGTGATATCTCCTGAGAGTTTAAAACATGTTTTCTTATAGTAAATGGTTCCCAATCGAGCTGTGGCTGATGATGTTGAGAGTAATGCACCAGCCTCCGTTCACTGAATAGCGCAATCTGAGTCGAGACCCGTATCGGGTAGTCAAAGAGGAGTGGCCAAGGAAGCCTTCTTCCAAATGATGAACGAGTGGTTTACTGAGTTTGTCCGAACAAATCCGGCTGCTCAACAACCTCCACCCCCACCTATTCCCCAACAGGTTCCCGTAGCTCCTCAAGGTTTGGAACCTTTACGATTGAGTAAGCCACCAGTTGATAAAATCCAAAAATACGGGGCTGAAGAGTTCAGATCTACAGTTGATGATAATCCTGAGAGAGCCGAGTTTTGGCTTGAGAATAAGATCAGAGTATTTGATGAACTATCTTGTACACCAACTGAATGTGTAAAATGCACCGTATCACCTCTGAGAGACACTGCATATCGGTGGTGGAATACTTTGATATCTGTGGTGCCGAGAGAAAGGGTTACGTGGGAATTCTTTCAAGCTGAGTTCAGAAAGAAATACATCAGCCAGCGGTTTATCGATCAAAAGCAAAAAGAGTTTCTTGAGTTGAAACAGGGTCAAATGTCTGTGACTGAGTATGAAAGAGAGTTTGTGAGACTCAGTAAATATGCTCGAGAATGTGTTTCCACTAAGGCAATTATGTGTAAGAGATTTGAAGATGGGTTGAATGAAGACATCAGATTGCTAGTTGGGATTCTGGAGTTGAAAGAATTTTTTGTGTTAGTCGACAAAGCATGCAAGGCCGAGGAACTAGGCAAAGAAAAGGGAAAAGCTGATTTCGAAGCTAGAGATTCGAGAAAGAGGTTGATGAGTAAACCATATCACTTTTCATCAAAGAAATCACGGGATTCGTATAATCGTTCGATAGCTTCAGTGGGATATTTAAATAGAGATTGTGGGAAGCAATACACGAGTCCTAAAGCTCAAGCTACTTCAGTGTCGAGTGTGGGTAATGTGAAAAACAATAAACCCGAGTGTCAACAGTGTGGAAGGCAGCATTTTGGAGAATGCTGGATGAATAATAAAGGTTGTTTTAAATGTGGCTTGCAAGATCACTTCATTCGGGATTGTCCTGAATTACCCGAGAAAGATAGATATCAAAATATAAGATCGAGTAACACAGCTGCTAGAGGGAGACCACCTAGAAATACGGGAAATGTGACTAGTAGCAAAGGAACGAAAAAGGACTCTACTGTGAGATCTGAGGCTAGAGCATCAATCAGAGCTTACGTTATTTGCGCTCGCGAAGATGCGTCATCACCATATGTTATCACCGGTACATTTTCTCTCTATAACTTTGATGTGATTGCTTTGATTGATCCCGGATCGACTCATTCGTATGTTTGTATGAATCTAGTGTCTAGTAAGAGTTTGTCTGTTGAGTCTACCAAATTTTTTATTAAAGTATCGAACCCCTTAGGCAAGTATTGTAACACCCCTTACCCGTGTTCAATGCCAGAACAGGGTACGAGGCATTACCAGACAATAACACAAACATTCATGCAAAACTGGCCATAAAATTTCCTTCAATTTAAAAATTTTCATATTCAATCATAAAGTCCCTAAAATGGGCCTACGAGGCCCAAAACATACTTTGGGAATGGTCAGGGACCAAACCGAGAACTTTAGAAAAATTTAGAAAATTTACATAAAAATTGGGCACACGCCCATGTGGCACAGGGACACGCCCGTGTGGGCAGGCCGTGTGGTCGCACACGCCCATGTCCCCAGCCCGTGTGGATTTATTTTTTATTTTGAACCTACAGGGGTTTTCACACGGTCGAGCACACACCCGTGTCCTAGGCCATATCCTTCACACAGCCGAGACACACGCCCGTGTCTCTGCCCGTGTGCAAAAACTTGGGTATTTTGTTTATGACGTCAGCACACATTTTAGGTCACACGACCAAGGCACATGCCGGTGTGTTAGCCCGTGTGACGAACTTAATTTTTTTGCAAATTAGGTGCAGGGGACACACGGCCAGGCTACACGCCCATGAGGCAGACCGTGTGTCACACACGGCCTAGACACACGCCCGTGTGTCTACCCGTGTGGACAATTATAAGGCTATTTACCAAGCCTTTTGCCACCCTGATAAGCATCCACACTTATACCATTTCCAACCAACTTAACATGCTATTATTAGACATCTATTTCTCCACATTAAGAGCATTCATGCACCATTTAATAACCGTAGTCATCATGTATAACCACACTTATACTTAGCCATCACACATACACCTACACAACCATTCACATGTCACACTTCCCACACTTCAATTTCATGCTATCATTCATTCCCACTTAGGCAAGCAAACTCATTCATGAAAGGCCTCATCATAGACTTATAACACAACCATTATTAGCCACATCACATAGCCTTATACAAAATGATATATCAAATGACATAGACCACATTCTTGGCCAATCAATTATGACACTTACAAAATAACCAAATTCCTATACATGCCATAATTCAATGTAAATCTCAATATACCAAAATGTGTGGATAGTGTGGATGATCCTCTCGACGATCTCCGTATCTCCGAAATGGCTTGGCGACACTATAAAACAAGGAAAAGAGAAGGGAGTAAGCTTTAAGCTTAGTAAGTCTATATGTAAACAATGAACATCATACCACATACTTATAAATCAAGAACATTACATACTAATCAAGAACAATTCAGATCCTTGTAGTTGCACTTACTCATTTCAAACCTTACCACATTCCAAATACATATCATAGACATTGCTCACAATTACATGCACTTATAACCTTGCACTTGTCACCACATTGTCACACGTAATTTTACTTAGTCAAATTTTCCCGATGAACATTTTAGAATAATGCCGGATACACGGTGGTTTCGCACACAGCCCACCCACCAATAATAATAAACACGGTGGTATCGCACACAGCCCACCAATAATAATAAACACGATGGTATCGCACACAGCCCACCAATAATAACAATTATACAGTGTTCATCCGTATCCTTTTTCTATTCCGAAGGTTCATCCGGGAATTTCCTCACTTTTCATCATTTTAATAAATATCAATAATATTCACTCACATTTCACATAAGACATTAATATGTAAAAACATAAATAAAAAGGATGTATCATTTACATATAAACTTACCTCGATACAAAATGTGTCAATTTGCAATTTAGTCCGAAACCTTGCCTTTTCCTTGGTCAAGGTTGATTCCACGTACTTCTTTATCTATAATGACACATTTAGCTTATTTAATATACACATTATTCAAATCAGGCCAAAATCTTTCTATGGCAAAATTTACAATTTAGCCCCTAACTTTCTCAATTTTTACACTTTAGTCCCTAGGCTCGTAAAATGAAATGTGTTCATTTTTCACACACCCAAGCCTAGTCGATTCATATTCTCTCTTATAGCAGCCCACAATTTTAACTATTTTACATTTTATACACATATTGTTTCATCTTTTGCAAATAAGTCATTTTTATCAATTTCACCAAAAATCATCTAGCAAAAGTTGTTTATCACACTTCAAACTTTCATATTCTACCACTAGACATCAAAATACATGTATGTGGGTAAAATTTTAAACACAAACTCTAGCTCAAAATAGTGGTAGAAATAGCTAGATCGAGCTACGATGATTTCAAAAATACGAAGAATATCAAAAACGGGCTAGGAGGTACTTACAATCAAGCTTGAAAGTGAAACAAAACCCTAGCTATGGGTCCTTGCAAATTTCGGCTATGGAGGATGAAGATGGACAAAATTTTAGCCTTATTTTCCCTTTTATTTCTTTTTTTAGCTAAATGACCAAATTGCCCTTTATTAATCCTTTAGTTATTTTATCCCTCTATGGCCATTTTGTGTCCAAACTATAATATAACGATCTAATTACCAACTAAGGACTCTCAATTTAAAAACCCATCTCAATCAAGTACCTTTATGGATTATAATACACACTTTTCACCCATTGCAATTTAGTCCAACTTATCAAATTGGACATTCAAACAATAAAATTTCTCAACCAAATTTTCACACAAACATTCATTCACTCAATAAACACTAAAACTCAATCGGAATAAACATTTTGACCTCAGATTCATGGTGAAACCACTATTCCATTTAGGCCCTAATTCGGGCTGCTACAAGTATGTCTTAGTTGATAAAGTTTGCAAGAATTGTCCTTTCATGACTCAAGGTTACTATTTTTCAGCTAAGTTGATGCTTTTACTGTTTGATGAATTCGATGTGATTCTGGGTATGTATTGGTTGACTCTGCATGATGCTGTTGTGAATTGTAGATGAAAGACCATTGAATTGAAATGTCAGAATAGTGAAATTCTTCGAATTGAGTCAGATGAGTCGAGTGGATTGCCTATTTTGATATCGTCGATATTAGCTCAGAAATATGTGAGGAAAGGTTGTGAAGCTTATCTTGCATATGTACTGAATACAAAAGTGTCTGAATTGAAGATTGAATTAGTGCCAGTAGTTTGTGAATATCCAGATGTGTTTCCAGAAGAGTAGCCTGGGTTGCCACCGATCAGAGAAGTTGAATTTGCTATTGAATTAGTACCGGGAACATCACCAATATCGATAGCTTCGTACAGAATGGCTCTGAAAGAATTGAAAGAGTTGAAATCTCAATTGCAAGAGTTAACAGATAGAGGTTTAGCACGACCTAGTTTTTCGCCCTGAGGAGCACCAGTGTTATTTGTAAAGAAGAAAGACGGATCGATGAGATTGTGTATTGATTATCGTCAGCTCAACAAGGTTAGGATTAAGAATAAGTATCCTTTGCTGAGAATTGATGATTTGTTTGATCACTTGAAAGGAGCAACAGTATTTTTGAAGATTAATCTGAGATCTGGCTATTATCAGTTGCAAGTTAAAGATTCAGATGTGTCGAAGACTGCGTTTAGAACAAGGTACAGGCATTATGAAATTTCTTGTTATGCCTTTTGGATTAACTAATGCTCCTACAGTTTTTATGGACTTGATGAATTGAATCTTTAGATCGTATTTAGATAGATTTGTTGTTATATTCATTGATGACATTCTGATCTATTCTCGAGATGAGTCTGAGCATGCTGAACATCTGAGGATTGTGTTACAAACTTTGAGAGACAAGCAACTATTTGCTAAATTCAGTAAATGCGAGTTTTGGCTCCGAGAAGTTAGATTTTTGGGGCATGTTGTTTTAGCGGAAGGTATACGAGTTGATCCGAATAAGATTTCAGCAGTTGTTAGCTGGAAACCACCAAGAAACATATCCGAAGTTAGAAGTTTTATGGGATTAACTGGCTACTATCGTAGTTTTATAAAGGGTTCTCGATGATTGCTACACTGATGACTCGATTGCTATAGAAAGATGTGAAGTTCGAATGGTATGAGAAATGTCAACAGAGTATTAAACAGTTGAAAACATTATTAACTGAAGCACCAGTTTTAGTTCAACCTGAGTCAGGTAAAGAGTTTATGATTTTTAGTGAAACGGTTTGGGTTGTGTTTTGATGCAAGAGGACAAAGTGATAGTGTAAAACCCCTTACCCGTGTTCGACGCCGGAACAGGGTACGAGGCATTACCGAAACAAAACACATACAGTCGTACTAAACCGAGACATAAAATTTACATCCAAATTTAAAACTTTTCAATTTTCATCACACACTCATTCAACCTAGCCATGCATCTCATAAATTGCATCATCATAAACATATAACTTGATCAATAATAGCCAACATCAATGGCCTTATACAAAATGAACTATCAAATAACATAGGCCAACATTTTAGGCCAAATCAATTATGACACATTTTAGGCCAGTGGCATATTGACGAGCTTTACCTTCAGAATTAGAAAAGATTCACAACGTATTTCATGTTTTGATGTTGCGTCGATATAGATCAGATCTGTCACACGTAATTTCTCCGTTAGAGATTGAAATTTAACCTGATATGACATATAGAGAAGAACCGATCAAAATTCTAGCTCGAGAGATTAAAGAGTTGAGAAACAAAAACATAGCTTTGGTGAAGGTTTTGTGGCAACGTCACGGGGTTGAAGAAGCTACGTGGGAACCCGAGGAAGCTATGAGAAAATAGTACCCTAACCTCTTTTCTGGTAAGATTTTCGGGGACAAAAATTCCTAAGGGGAGAGAGTTGTAACAGCCCATTTTTAGTCAAATTGGAACAGTGGTTTTGGGACCACAAATTCGAGGTCAAAATAATTATATTATTATTATTTTAATGTCTACAGCATGATAGTATGATTGTGTAAAAATTTAGTTAAGAAATTTTATCGTTTGAATGGTCAATTTGATAAAAAGGACTAAATCGCATAAAGTGTAAAACTTGCGTTCTATTAGCTAAAGGTTTCTAATAGCTATGGAATATGAAAGTGAAGGTCCTTATGTAGTAATTAGCCCATTGTTAATATGAGTGGACAAATATGGGCATTAATTAGGTGATTTTAATGGTTTATTAACAAGGTTAAAAAGGTAATTTAGTAAAATAAATAAGTAAATTAATAAAACAACAAAATATATCATCTTTCACTCATCTCTCCCACTGAAATTAGGAAGATAGAAACCTTCATGGATGCATGCTAGGTTCGGCCAAACTTACAAGCTCAATTGGTGAGTGAATTTTGTCCCGTTTTTAATGATTTCTATGTTTTTGATATCGTTGCAGCTTACTCTAGTTAGCCCAGGGACTAATTTGCAAAAATATTAAAGGTTTAGGGTTTTTCCATTGATGAATGTACATGTATTTTGATTTAATGATAGAAAATGTATGCTTGTTGTTAGATAAACAACATTTATAAAGTGATTTTTGGTAAAATTGCCAATTAGGGATTAAATTGTGAAATTATAAATTTTGTGGTTTAATTGAGAAATAAATGAAAAATATGGGCTGCTATGGGGCTATATGAAATTCGGCTAGCATGGGTAGGGACTTAATTGCATGAATTTGTATTTTTATGAGCTAAGGATTAAATTGTAAAAATATTGAAATATTAGGGGCAAAAGTGTAAAGTTGCCATAATGTAATTTTTGGGCTAAATTGAATAGAACGAAAATTAAATAAGCTAAATTTGATTACATATAGATCAAGAAAAGCGAAGTTCGGATCTAGATCGGGGGAAAAACAAAGTTTCGGACTAGTCGATCTATTTTATCATTTTTGCATTTGAGGTAAGTTTGTATGTTAATAAGCATTAATATAATTGTGTTTTAAATGCTTTATTATTGAATTATTTGTGAATACGACCTTGCAGATATGTTCGACGACGATTCAGCAAATGAGAAATTCTGGTTGAACCTTAGGAATAGATTAGGAAACGAATGACATGTCATTAGAGGTTATGTGATTTGGGTGTTGGTCCGTACGTCCTACCGGTGGCTGAGTTATCCGGCATGTGTTGCGGATTCTCATCAGCTTGTGTGAGCAGCATCGTGTAGCTACATCATGACCATTAGCTTGTGTGAGTAGACCCGTTGATAGCTCGAGAGCGAGCATTATATAAGATATGAGGTTGAGATAGCTTCAGCTATGTATTTGGCACTTAGGGTGTGAGATTCCCGAGTATCCGATAGTATTCCAAATGGTTCAACGGGTATATCGAAGATATGAAATGGTGAGAAATATATACGTATCAGTACAGGTATGTACGAAAACTAATTGAGCATTGAAACTTATGAAAGTTGTGAGTTCATGACTACTTATGTGATTGAGTATAAGTTAACCTTATGATTTAATGAATTTTGTAGTGCATTTTATTCATATTACTTGATTGGTAAATGAATGGTGAGTTTTACTTATTAATTATACGAGCTTACTAAGCTTTATAGCTTACTCTGTTCACTTTTTTGTGTTTTATAATGATATCGAGGCTTGCTTGGATTTGGGAATCGTCGGAGATCTCATCACACTATCAAGCTATCACTTTAGTACTTTTGAACTTGTGTATATGGTATATGGCATGTATAGGAGTTATGGTCATTTTGGTATAGTTTGGTAATGGATTTAGCCATTTTAGTTGGCTTGTAAATGATGAATGGTTTGTTATATATTTGGCCATGTGACTTGGCTTATTTTGGTTGATTTGGTTGTGTATATTTATGTATGCAAATGGCCTTTGTTATGCATTTAGTAATTACTATGTAAATGCTTATGGTGAATGGTTTTTGTCAAATGATAATTTAAGTATCATATAGTTATAATTGAGAATTGGTATGCTTGTGATTTAGGTAAAGTGATGCATAAATGAAAGTGAATATTTAAGTGATAGAAGAATGTGAAATTAGCATGAATGGAATAGCACATTGTGGTACATGTGTGCCTTGTTTTTTTTGGTATTGAAATGGTATAAATTATGCTTGGATGGGTTTGATTGAATGCCTATTTATGCCATGTTATGTGCCAATTGGTTTGGTGTAGGTGTATAAAATTTGGGTGAGAAAGATGGCTTGGAAAATAGCCTATTTTTGTCCACACGGGTAGAGACATGGGCGTGTGTCTCAGCCGTGTGTGACACACGGTCAAGTAACACGGCTATGTGTCCCCTGGTGTTTAATTAGAAACCAAGTCAGTATGCTCCGCACGGCCCAGCACAAGGGCGTGTGTCTTGGACGTGTGGCATAAGTTAGTATACCCTACAGGTTTAGCACGGCCTAGCACATGGCCTGGCACACGGGCGTGTGAGGCCATTTCGAAGGGCACACGAGCTGGTCACACGGACGTGTGGTTGGCTGTGTGACCCAAGTCAGGGAGTTACACGGGGTCGGACACGGCCATGTGATCCCATTTCGAATGTCCACATGGCCTATGACACGGGCGTGTCTTTGGCCGTGTGAGACACACGGCCAGGTCACACAGGCGTGTGTCCCCTGTATATTGAAAATTTTCTAATTTTTTCGAAAATATCCTGAGATATCGGTTTAGTCCCAAACCACTTCTAAAGCATGTTTTGGGCCTCGTAGGCTTGTATTAGGGACTTAATGAATGATTATGAATGACTTATATTTGAATTTGATAATTGTATGAGAAATGTATGTTCGATTATATAATATAAGTCCAGTAATGCTCTGTAACCCTATTTCAGTGACGAATACGGGTGAGGTGTATTACAGGCATCATAGATGCATAACTAGAGCATCGAAGTGCAAACAGGGGCACAAATATACAAATAGGGGCACCGTAGTGCGAACAGGGACATCGAAGTGCAAACAGAGGCAACGAAGTGCAAATCCCGTGCAAGCGCGCATACTAACCCTATTGGCATGACAATTGTATCCTAATCGTTTACTATGACCAAACGGGCATTTTAACAAAATTATAACTTCCATGAATCAGAGGCACTTCCATATTTCTCAATACACATGTTGCAACAATTCATAATCATTCCAAAATCACATATATTATATTTCATAAATATTCAATAGTTTTCAACTAAATCCTTTCTCACCTTATATTCCGTTGTTATATTTCGACTTCCAACTCACATATTAAACATCATATATATATACATTTCGACTTCCAACTCACATATTAAACATCATATATATATACATTCATAAATCAGCAGTAACATTATGTATATATAGATATGTACAATTCTATACCTACGAACTTACCTCGACAATTACAATTATAAAACGAGGCCGACGACTAATCCGACACATTAGTTTTTCCTCTATTTAGATCCGTTTGATTCGTTTATGAATCTAAATAATAATTTTTCATTCAATTAATACAATTCTAGCACTTAAATAATATTTCTAATACAATTAAGTCCTTCCATAATCATTTTACAAATTAATCCCAATATTTTACCTTTTACGCAATTTACTCCCTAAACCCGAAACTTGCAAATTTACAATTTTTAGTTAAAATTAATGCTATCCAATTTTCATAGGGTTCATAATCAGCCCATTTTTATCATCATTTCACAATACTTACCTTGACTTTTACTATTTCTAAAATTTAATCCTTAAACATTAAAATTATCAAAAATCACTTAATAAAACTTGTTTATTTAGCAACCAAATTTAATAATCCATCATCTAAATCCAAAACACATGCTAAATATATCATGGTAAGTCTTTAAACTTTTAACAACTTTACAAATTGACCCCCGGGCTAGCTAGATTAAACTAATACGATAACAAAAACATAAAAATCATTAAAAACGAAATGAAAAACACTCACATGAAGTGGAACTATACTTGACTGAATGCTCTCTATCCGCCCATGGAGGTTTCGATTATGGGGAAGAAGAAGAACATAAAAGAAATTACAAATGTTGGCTTTTTTTTATTATCATTATTTTAACTTAACATTATTTTATTAATAATAACATATAATTAGTTAATAGTTAATGCAACAACTGCTTATACCAATTGATTTTGGTATATTTGCCACATAAAACCTTATGAATTTATAAATTTAACTATTTAACACCTTCATCTAACAGAATTCAACTTTGGCATCGTTTATGGTTTTGTCATTTTCACCTAATTAACCATTTAAACGTTAAAATTTCTTAACCAAATTTTAATACGACCTTAGTAACACTCCGTAAATATTTAGTAAAATATTTACGACTCGGTTTATAGAAACAAGGTCCCAATACCTTATTTTCTAAAATCACTTGACTTTAGGGTCATATCACTAAACCTATTTATTCGTTCAAGTAGCATAATTCATTAAATTAAATTTTATCATTACACTATATTCAACTCGTAAATAGTAAGTGATAATATTTATGGACTTACTCATCAGATTTGTGGCCCTGAAACCACTATTTTTGACACCACTAAAAAACGGGTTGTTACACGGTTGGATGGATTGCCAACATAAATGTCATGGCAATTCCAGGAAAATGCTGACGTGGAATTCAGTTCTCGTCACTCTCAGCCAGCTGGGCATGTACCAGATAAATCCACCTGACAAAGAGGGAGAGAAGAGTGTGTGCTGAGAGAGAGGGACCTACCCTATAAAAGAGGAAAGAGAAAAGAAAGAAAAAAAAAGAGGATTTTGGAGGGGGATTTGGAGAGTAGTTTTCTCTCCAGAAAAAATCATGAAAAATTCCAGAGAAAAGGGAGAGGGTAGCAGCTTAAGAGGAGAGCAGAGACACGAGGAAAGGGATGAGCAATCAGCCTTGGGTCCTACACGCTTCATCAGCGTCGAAGTGAAAGCTGGAGTGGCAACAGCTTCCTGTAGTTCTACCTTCATTCTGTTAATTAATTTCGGTGATTTCGAAACTGTTAATGATGATGTTGAATGTTATTCTGATTTTGGATTTTAAATCCCAACCCTTAAGCTAATTTCATTTGGGTTGGAATTACTGGATCTATCTTGATATATTGATGATCATGGTGATATTTTGAGTAGATCCACTGTTTTATTCGGTTTGGATTATTTTAAATATATGCATGCAAGATCTAGACATAGATGAATGCATGGTATATCCTTAGACTTGATTTAATTCTGAAAAGGTTAAATAAGTTGGATAATAATCGAATGATTCAAGCGAGCACTCCGGCGAATACTCGTAGCACTCTAAACATAAAGTTGTGATCTATACGGAGCAAGTAAAATATTGTTAGGTATTGTTCATGAAACTTGTAGACATGCAAAGACTTAGAATGATAGCTTTAATTCTAGCTCTCAAAAGAAGCGGAATGTAGAACTTTTACTCTGTAGAGTAATTTGGTCAAGATTTTGGCATGACATTATTATGTTATTAACGTATAATCCAAGTAATTCCAACCTTCCCATTCAACAGCTTTAATCCTGTAACACCCCTCACCCTTATTCAACACCGGAATAGGGTTACGGAGTATTACCAGACTTACAACACATTTATACATACTTTTTACATACATTTAATCTATAATAATCATTCAATCTCAATCAATTAGTCCCTAATACGAGCCTACGAGGCCCTAAACATACATTGGGAGTGGTTCGAGACTAAACCGATAACTTTTGAAACATTTGGAACACTTAGAAAATTTTTCTCAAAACAAGGGAGACACGCCCGTGTGGCCAGGCCGTGTGTCTCACAGGGCCACCAGACATGCCCGTGTCACAGGCCGTGTGGACATTTGAAATGGGAGCACATGGTCGTTTCCCAGCCCGTGTCTGACCCCGTGTAACTCTCTGACTTGGGTCACATGGCCAATACACACGTCCGTGTGGCTAGCCAGTGTGCCCTAAAAATGGCGATACACGCTCGTGTGCCAGACCGTGTGCTAGGCCGTGCCAAACCTGTAGGGTATACTAACTTATGCCAAACGGCCAAGTCACACGCCTGTGTGTGAGACCGTGTGGAGCATACTGACTTGATTTCAATTTCAACACCAGGGGACACACGGCCGTGTAATATAACCGTGTGCCACACATGGTTGAGACACACACCCGTGTCTCTGCCCGTGTGGACAAAAATAGGCTATTTACCAAGCCAATTTGCCACCCCAAACTTAGGCACACCTACACAACCATATGGCACAAAACATAGCATCAATAGGTATATAATTCAACTCCAAACCAAGCATGATTTATACCATTTCTAACACCAACTAATACAAAACATAATACCACGTTATGCCAACTAAATTCATACCATTCCATATCTTCTCAAATCATCAAAATGACCATTAACAAATATGCATTATTTGGCCTAATTTCACAAGCATACCAATATCCACAATTCAACCATTTGGACACCTATAACATCTATAACCATCGAACATCACCCAACCATCATACCATTCATATCACATAACATAAACACATATATCAATACATGATTCAACCATACCAAAATAACCCCAAATAAGCCATTACTCAAGGCTATATATATATACAAACCAAAACATGTAAATTTACATGCCAATTCAATTGGCCAAAATCATTACCAAAACATAATCAACATGACTCAAAGTCCCTATACATGCAATATACTTAAAATACCAAAGTTCATAGGTACCGAGTGATAGGTGGATAGTGTGAAGCGATCTCCGACGATCCCCGAATCCAAGCTAGCTTGATAACACTATAAAACACAGGAAAAATAAACAAAGTAAGCTATAAAGCTTAGTAAGCTCGTATACAATAAAATAAATTCAATCTCAAGATTATAATCCAACAATTTGAATATATCAACATTTAGCATATATAAGCTAACAAACCTTTCATACACACATTTACGAAATCAATCACATTCTTCACAAGTTTCTCCAAACCAAAACTTATACATGTCACGTACGTACCTGTACCGTCTCATATCATTTTCATACTTAGTCACATATTTAGTTTACCCATTGAACCATTCGGAATAGAAGTCAAATACTCAAAGGTCTTTCACAATAAGTACCTATACCATGGCCCGAAGCCAAATCAAGGTAGCTTATCCGAATACTGATATCATGGCTCGAAGCCAAATCAGCCGATATTCATAGCCCAAAGCCAAATCGGTATAACCCACACCCGGAGTGCTAATATCATGGCCCGAAGCCAAATCAATGAAGCTCCTAATGACATGTCACTAGTATCCTAAACTATTCCTAAGGTTCAACCGGGATTTCGAATGCCAAATTTCCCTCGAGTCAATGTTGAACTTATCCGAAGTCTCGTATTCACAACTTATACAATATCAAAGCATTTAAAATACACTTTTAATGAAATTTATCACATACGAACTTACCTCGGATGTGAAAACAACGGAATAAGTTGATTAGTCGATAACTTTAGTTTTCCCCCGATCTAGATCTGAATTCCGCTTTTCTTGATCAATTTAACCATGCAATTGTCGAACCCTAAAACATAACAATGGAGTTTATCCTTTCTTATTTTCGGTGGACAAATGAAGATGACAAGATTATAATTTTTTTTCATACTTTAACTTAGTTTATTTGTCACTTACTAAATTAACTTTATTATTAAACCATATTTACATCCATTTTATGCCTAAAAATATCCAACCACAATTGAAATGGTCTAATTACCACTTAAGGACTCCTACTTTAATGTTCCATAGCTATTTAATACCTTCAGCTAATAGAACATTAGTTGTACACTTAACACGATTTAGTCCTTTTTATCAAATTAACCACTCAAATGAAAAAAAAATTTAACAAAAATTTCACACAATAATATTACCATACTGTAGACATTAAAATAATAATAAAATAAATATTTTGGCTTCAGATTTGTGGTCCCAAAACCACTGTTCTGATTTGACTAAAAATGGGTTGTTACAGCTCTCCCCCCTTGGGGGTTTTTGTCCCCGAAAATCTTACCAGTGAATAGGTTAGGGTACTATTTTCTCATAGCTTCCTCGGGTTCCCACGTAGCCTCTTCAACACCATGTCGTTGCTATAAGACTTTCACTAAAGCTATGCTTTTATTTCTTAGCTCTTTAATCTCTCGAGCCAAAATTTTGATCGGTTCTTCGTTATATGTCATATCAGGTTGAATTTTGATCTCTGACGGAGAAATCACATGTTATGGATCAGATCTATAACGACGTAACAACGACACATGAAATAAATTATAAATCTTTTCTAACTCTGATGGTAAAGCTAGTCGATATGCCACTGACCCTATTCATTCAATAATCTCATACAGCCCGATAAATCATGGACTCAATTTGCCTTTGCGACCAAAACAAAGTATTTTCTTCCACGGAGATGCTTTCAAGAACACTTTATCACCGATCTGAAATTCAATGTCTTTTCGTTTCAAATCCGCGTACGATTTCTGATGATCTAACGCTGCTTTCAAACAGTCACAAATTACTTTCACTTTTTCTTCATTTTTTCTAACCAAATCAACCCTGTGAATCTGTTTGTCGCTAAGCTCGGTCTAGTACAATGTAGTTCAGCATTTACGACCATATAATGCTTCGTACGGTGCCAGCTTTATGCTCGATTAAAAACTGTTATTATATGCAAATTCAACCAGTGGTCAATATTTCTCCCAATTGCCTTCAAACTCTAAAACACAACATCGGAGCATATCTTCGAGAATCTGAATTACTCGTTCAGATTGTTTGTCAGTTTGCGGATGAAAAGCTGTACTAAAATTCAACTTCGTACCCAGAGCTTCTTGCAATTTCTTCTAAAATTGCAACGTAAACTTCGGATCTCTATCTGAAATAATCTAAACTGGCACCCCGTGCAATCTAACGATCTAAGCAATGTACAATTCAGCTAACCTATCGAGTGAATAGTCAGTACGTACCGGGATGAAATGTGCTAATTTCGTTAATCAATCAACGAGAACCCAAATAGCATCTTTCTTTTTTGGAGACAAAGGCAATCCCGATACGAAATCCATCGTAACTCTGTCCCATTTCCACTCTAGTATCATCACAGGCTGAAGCAAACCCGATGGCACTTGTTGTTAAGCTTTAACTTGCTGACATACTAAACATCTCACTACAAAATCAGAAATGTCTCGTTTCATACCCGACCACCAATACAGTTGTTTCAAGTCATTGTACATTTTAGTACTTCCAGGATGAACGAATAAACAACCACTATGTGCCTCATATAAAATTTTCTGAATCAACTCTGAATTTTTTGGTACACAGATTCTATCTCGGAACATCAAGCAATCATCGAATCCGATTTGGTACTCTGAATCACTAGTCGACTCACATTGCACTCTTTTAGCTTGCAATTCACTATCACATTTTTGAGCTTCGCAAATTTGACTGGTTTAGCTTTTAACTCAGCTAAAATCGAACCATCATCAGATAATGTCAAATGTGTATTCATTGCTCTCAAAGCAAATAACGATTTTCTACTCAAAGCATGTGCGACTATATTCACTTTCCCCGAGTGATAATCAATCACTAACTCGTAATCTTTTAATAACTCGAGTCATAATATATTTTAAGCTTTTATGATCAGTAAAAATGTGGCATTTTTCACTATACAAATGATGACGCTAAATTTTCAATACAAAAACTATAACGGCCAACTTTAAATCGTGCGTCGGATAGTTCTTTTCATGTGGTTTCAACTGTCTGGAAGCATAAGCTATCACTTTTCCCTCTTGCATCAACATACAACCCAAATCATTCAATGACGCGTCGCTGTAAACTATGAACTCTTTACCCGACTCAGGTTGAACCAAAACTGGTGCTTCGGTTAGCAATGCTTTCAACTGCTCAAAACTCTGTTGACATTTCTTGGACCACTCAAACTTTACATCTTTCTACAGTAGTCTGGTCATCGGTGTAGCAATCGTCAAGAACCCTTTTACAAAATGTCGATAGTAACCAGCCAATCCCAGAAAGTGTAACAGCCCGAATTAGACCCTAGTTAGAACAGTGGTTTCGGAACCACAAATTCGAGGTCGAAATAATATCTTAATGTTATTTTTGGTGTTGATTATATGTGATATAGCCTGTGTGAAAATTTTGTGTGGTAATTTTATCGACTGTGTGTTAAATTGTGAGAAAAGGACTTAATCGCATAAAGTGAAAAATGTTGTGTGCTGATTGTTAAGTGCTTAATTGTTATTGTCTTTAAAATGGGGAGGCCTTATGTGGCAATTAGCCCATTTTATAGTTAGTGGGTGGTGGATGGACATTTATAGCCAATTATAATGTATGTTATAATGTTTTAAATGATGGGTAAAATAGTAAATATGCATTAATATGTGAATTAAATAAAACAAAACCAAATTGTTTCTCATCTATTATCCATCTTTGCCGAAAATCATGAGAAAAAGAAAAGAAGAAGACTACTCTAGGGTTCAGCCATTGTTGTCCTTGATTAAGGTATGCTTTAAGATCAGTTTTTGATAATTTCTACGTTTTCGTAATCGTTGCTTTGTGCTCTTCCAAACCCATGTTTAAATTTTGTGAATTGATGATGTCTTTGAAATGTACCATTGATGGACATGTGAGTTCTTGAATGTTTTATGGTGGAAAATAAAAACTTAGTGTTGGGTTAACATAGTTTATGTTTGGATTTTTGATGAAATTGAGTAATTTGGGTTAAATTATTAAAATGATAATTGAAGGACAAAAATATGAAATAAATGAAATGTGTGGGCTTGTATGAACACAAGGAAAATTTGGCTAGGCTTGTGTGAGGAGAAATTATGTGAATTTGATAATTTTATGAATTAAGGACTAAAGTGTCGAAATGTGAAAATGTGAGGGCTATTTTGTAAAATGCCCTAAATATGTGTGTTTGGACTAAAATGAATGATTTGGTGATTGAATGGATTGAATTTGAATGTGTATAGACTAAGAAAAGAGAGGTTCGATCGATATAGAAGCAAAGAAAAAGTGCTCGATTGACCGACCATTGCGATAGTTCAACGTCCAAGGTAAGTTCGGACATAATACGAACATCTAGTTATGTTAAATGCTATGAAATGAATGTTATCATGATATTGAAATGTGGATGCTATTTGAGAGTTGAGTTTGAGTTATGTGGCACTAAGTGTGCGTATTCAGAAACATGATCGAAATGATCAGCACTCTGTGTGCGAAATAATATAAGCTTCGACTTCATGGTTGGCACTGTGTGTGCGATACTGATTAAAGAATGGTTTGATGTAAATGCACTATGTGTGCGATGATAATTAAGCTTTGGCTAAATATCGGGGCACTAAGTGTGCGATTGAATCAAAGAAGAGACGGAAGTTGATCGAAAGAGTAAAGTGAGTATTGAGTAGCAAATATAATTAACTACTAGGTGTTGGCTAAGGTACGCTCAGAACCTAAGTGGTTGATGAATCTATGAATGAGATTACGAAATGTTAAATGAGCAATTTAGTGTTGGATGGTATGATATATATGCATATGTGAAATAATCTATGTAGTGGTTTGTTTGATTTAAATGTGTTATGGTACGAACTTACTAAGCTTTGGAAAGCTTACTGTGTGATTTGTTTCTCTGCTTTGCAGTGTCAGTAAAGCTAGCTCGTATCCGGGGATCGTCAGCATTCTCTATCACACTATCGGCAATCTATTTTGGTACTTTTGGGAAAGATGTACATAGTTGAAATATGGCATGTATAGGCTAGTTTTGTAAGACATGTTTGAGATGTGTAAATAGCCATGTGATGTGGCTAGATAAATGTTGGTAAAATGCATGTGTGGCTTTGATATATGGTGCATATTTTGGTATAGCTTGTGAGTAAAGAAAATGTCTTATGAATGGTAATCTTAGTGATGGTATGATGCTAGTATGATTTAGTAAATTTGGGGATGAATCATGATTGATATTGAATGTATTCAAGTTGTGTAATTTAGTTCCTAAGTTGACATGTTAGAAATGAGATGATATGAGATGATATGTTGATCATTTGACATGAAAATTGGTCGCCAATTTGTGTGTGGAAGTTTGCTTAAATGTGCTTGTAGGTTTGACCTTTGTGTAGGTGGCAAATTGGCCTTGTAAATGGTCTATTTTATCACACGATTATGGCACACGGGCATGCCTAGTGACCGTGAGGCTAAGTCAGTAGCTAGCCTAATAGCACACGGCCAAGACACACGGGCGTGTCTAGTAGCCGTGTGAGAAAGTCAGTATATGGCCTAAGAGTACACGGCCTTAGTACACGGGGTGCTGGTGGCCTTGGATGTGAGGTCAGATTCGACCACGTCCAAGGGACACGGGCATGCTTGGTGGCCGTGGATGTGAGGTCAGATTCGACCATGGGGAGGACACACGGGGGTGTCTCGTAGCCATGGGAGGCACACGGCCTGCCTACACGAGAGTGTAACCCCTGAAACTTAGGAAAGTTTTAAATTTTTGTGAAATTTTGTATGTGTTCCGGTTTAGTCTCGACCCGGTTTATAAGTATGTTTTAGGTCTCGATGACTTACTAAAGGGACATTATGTTTGAGGTTGATATGAAATTGTATGAAATTTCTGTAAATGTTTCTGATCTGTCTGGTAACACCGTTAACCCTAGTCCAACGACGGATACGGGTTAGGGGTGTTACATTTTATTGGTATCAGAGCTACGGTTTAGTCGATTCTCGGACTAACGTAGCGTGTGTGAGTCTAGCTATACATGCCATATATTAAACTGCGATAGTGTGATGAATTTTGACAGTTAAAAATGTGTTTTCGTATAGTAATGGATCCCGATCGAGCGATTCTCGCGATGTAGAAATGCGCGTCTGCTCCCACTCAAGGGACAGCGCCGGCCACATCTAGGCCGAATGATAGTAGTGAAGGATGAGAGGCTAAGCTAGCCTTCTTCCATATGATGAGATAGTGGTTTTCAGAGTTCGTTCGAACGAATCCGGCTGCTTCACAACCTCCACCCCCGCAAGCACCTGTTGTGCCACAAGTGATAGATCCGATTCGAATGAATAAACCTCCTGTGGATAAGATCCGAAAGTATGGGGCCGAAGAGTTCAGGGCCACATCTGATGACGATGCTGAGCAAGCCGAGTTTTGGCTCGAGAATACAATCTAAGTATTCGATGAGATATCGTTGACAACTGATGAATGTATAAAATGTGTTGTTTCGTTGTTGAGGGATACTGCATATAATTAGTGGAAAACATTGATTTTCGTGGTTTCGAGAGAGAGAATCACTTGGGACTTCTTTCAAATTGAGTTTGAAAGAAGTATATCGATCAACGCTTCATTGATCGAAACGTAAAGAGTTTTTAGAGTCGTGAAACAGGACCGTTTGTCGATTCACGAAGTACGCAGTGAGAATTTGTGAGACTGAGCCAGTATGCACGAGAATGTGTTTCGACCGAAGTCACTATGTGTAAACGCTTCATAGAAGGGTTGAACGAGGATATTAAGTTATTGGTTGGGATACTTGATATAAATGAATTTGTTGTGTTAGTTGAAAGAGCTTGTAAAGCCGAGGAGCTCAGTAAAGAAAAGAAGAAAGCTGACTCTGAAGCTCGTGATGAAAGAAAAATATCGATGAATAAGTTTTCTCAACCCTCGATAAAGAGATTTAGAGATGCAAGCAGTCGTTTAAATGCTTCGTTTGGACATCCAAGTAGAGATCGTTCGAGGCAAAGTGCTACTCCACGAACTCAAGCTCTGATTGAATCAAGTGTTGACAGCGTTAAGAGTAACAAACCTGAGTGCAGACAGTGTGGAAGACGACATGTGGGAGAATGCTGGGGCAAGTACAATAATAGAGTTTGTTATAAATGTGGATCCCAAGATCATTTTATTCGAGATTGCCCAAAGATGGTTGAAGAGGAAAATATTCAGAATGAAAGACCGAGTAATGTGACGGCTAGAGGTAGACCACCCCGAAACACCGAAGCGTGAGTGGAAGCCAAAGGGGACTCACGACATTTGTGAGGTCAGAGGCGAGAGCACCTGCCCGAGCTTATGCTATACGTGCACGAGAGGAAGCATCATCTCCAGACGTCATCATCGGTACTTTCACTTTATTTGATATTGATGTCATTGCATTGATAGATCCAGGATCTACTCATTCATATGTGTGTGTGAATCTAGTATCAAGTAAGACTCTCACCGTTGAGTCATCGAATTTGTGATTAGAGTATCGAATCCCTTAGGCAAGTGTGTTTTGGTGGATAAGGTGTGCAAGAATTGTCCATTGATGTTTCGAGATGTTTGTTTTTCAGTTAATTTGATGTTACTACCATTTGATGAGTTTGACATAGTTCTGGGTATGGATTGGCTTACTCTGCATAATGCCATCGTGAATAGTATTGAGTTAAAAAGTCAGAATGGTGAGCTAGTTCGAATAGAATCCAATTATATGAAAGGATTACCAGCTGTTGTATCTGCGATGAAAGCTATGAACTATGTGAGAAAGGGTTGTGAATCTTATTTGGCGTACGTGATGGATACAAAAGTCTCGGAAAAGAAAGTTGAATCTGTGACTGTAGTATGTGAGTTTCCAGATGTGTTTCCTGAAGAATTACTAGGATTACCTCCGATTTAGGAAGTCAAATTTGGTATTGAATTAGTGCCGGAGACCACTCCCATTTCGATAGCCCCGTATAGAATGGTACCAACAGAATTGAAAGAGTTAAAGTCTCAGTTGCAGGAGTTGATTGACAGAGGATTTGCACGACCAAGTTCCTCACCCTGGGGAGCTCCTGTGTTATTCGTGAAAAAGAACGATGGAACTATTAGAATGTGTATTGATTATCGACAGTTAAACAAAGTAATGATAAAGAACAAATATCCGTTGCCTCGTATTGATGATTTGTTTGATCAGCTGAGAGGAGCTACAGTGTTTTCAAAGATAGATTTGAGATCAGGTTACTATCAGTTAAGAGTTAAAGAATCCGATGTGCCGAAAACTCCTTTCCGAACGAGGTACGGACATTACGAATTCTTAGTGATGCCTTTCGGACTAACAAATGCTCCTACAGTGTTTATGGATCTGATGAATCGAATATTCAGATTGTATTTGGATCGCTTTGTAGTGGTGTTCATTGATGATATTTTGATCTATTCGTGTGATGAGACGCAGCATGTCGAGCATTTGAGAATCGTGCTACAAACTCTGCGTGAGAAACAGTTGTATGCTAAGTTTAGTAAATGTGAATTTTGGTTGCGTGAAGTTGGTTTTCTGGGGCATATTGTGTCAGCTGCCAGGATACGAGTTGATCCTAGTAAAATCTCTGCTATATTAGAATAGAAGCCTCCGAGAAATGTGTCTGAAGTCCGTAGTTTTCTGGGACTAGCGGGATATTATAGACGGTTTGTGAAAGGCTTCTCGATGATTGCGACTCTGTTAACGAAGTTGCTACAAAAAGATGTTAAATTTGAATGGTTAGAAAAGTGCCATCAGAGTTTTGAGCAATTGAAAGTGTTGTTGACAGAAGCACCAGTGTTAGTTCAACCGGAATCGGGAAAAGAATTCATAGTTTACAGTGATGCATCGTTGAACGGTTTGGGCAGTGTGTTGATGCAAGAAGGCAAAGTTATTGCTTATGCTTCGAGGCAGCTAAAGCTGCATGAAAAGAATTACCCGACGCACGACCTTGAATTGGCCGCGATTGTGTTCGCATTGAAAATATGGCGTCATTATTTATTTGGTGAGAAGTGTCATATCTTTATAGATCACAAGAGTTTGAAGTACTTGATGACTTAGAAAGAATTGAATTTGTGACAGAGAAGATGGTTAGAGTTGTTGAAAGATTACGAACTTGTGATAGATTACCACCCAGGTAAAGCTAATGTTGTAGCTGATGCTTTGAGCCGAAAGTCCATATGTGCTTTGTGAGCAATGAATGCTCAGAAAGATCTATGTGATGATAGTGCGGTCATGGCTGAGTTGAAAATAAAACCGATGTTTGTACATCAGATTCGTGATGCTCAGAAAAGTGATGTTGAAATGATAGTTAAACGAACTCAATGTGAATCGAATGCTGAATCAGAATTTTGAGTTGATAGTGAAGATTGTTTGAGATTTAGAGGCCGAATTTGTATTCTGAGAAATTCAGAGTTGATTTCGATGATTTTGACTGAAGCTCACAATAGTCATTTGGTTGTACATCCGGGAAGTATGAAAATGTATAACGATCTCAAACGGTTCTATTGGTGGCATGATATGAAAAGGGATATTTCTGACTTTGTGTCGAAGTGTTTAGTTTGTCAGCAAGTTAAGGCTGAACATCAAGTTCTGTCCGGTTTGTTACAACCGGTTATAATTCCTGAGTGGAAATGGGAGAGAATTACGATGGACTTTGTGTCGAGTTTGCCGTTATCTCTGAGCAAGAAAGATGCAATCTGGGTGATAGTGGATAGATTGACGAAATCAGCCCATTTCGTTCCGGTGAGAACCGATTATTCTTTAGATAAGTTAGCTGAATTGTATATTGTCGAGATAGTGAGATTGCACGGAGTACCACTATCTATAGTGTCTGACAGAGATCCGAGGTTTACCTCTCGATTTTGGAGGAAATTGTGGGATGCATTAGGCACAAAATTACATTTCAGTACTGCGTTTCATCCACAAACGGATGGCCAGTCCGAGCGAATCATTCAGATTCTTAAAGATATGTTGAGATGTTGTATACTTGAGTTTGAGAATACGTGGGAAAAACATTTATCGTTGATTGAACTCGCGTACAACAACAGTTTTCAATCTAGCATTAAAAATGGCACCATATGAGGCTCTCTACGGTCAAAAGTGTCAAACTCCATTGTATTGGTCTGAGCTGAGTGAGAATAAGATTCACGGGGTTGATCTTATAAAAGAGACTGAGCAGAAAGTGAAAGTAATTCGTGGCAGTTTGAAAGCGGCCTCAGATCGTCAGAAGTCTTATGCAGATTTGAAACGAAAAGATATTGAATTTGAGGTGGGTGATAAAGTGTTTTTGAAAGTATCTCCGTGGAAGAAGATACTTCGATTTGGCCGGAAGGGCAAGCTGAGTCCGAGGTTCATTGGACCGTATGAGATTATTGAACGAGTTGGCCCGGTTGCTTATAGATTGATGTTGCCACCTGAGTTAGAAAAGATTCATAACGTGTTTCATGTGTCAATGCTTCGACGGTACAGATCAGACCTGTCTCATGTAATTGCTCCTACTGAAGTTGAGATTCAGTCAGACTTATCGTATAGTGAGGAACCGATCTGAATTTTGGCACAAGCGACCAAAGAGTTGAGAAATAAGAAAATCTCTTTAGTGAAAGTATTATGGCACAAGCACGGAATTGAAGAGGCTACGTGGGAGCTTGAGAACATTATGAGAGAGCAATATCCACACTTATTCACTGGTAAGATTTTCGGGGACGAAAATCCTTAAAGGGGGGAGAGTTATAACAGCCCGAATTAGACCCTAGTCAGAACAGTGGTTTCGGGACCACAAATCTGAGGTCGGAATAATATTTTAATGTTATTTTTAGTGTTGATTATATGTGATATAGCCTGTGTGAAAATTTTGTGTGGTAATTTTATCGACTGTGAGTCAAATTGTGAGAAAAGAACTTAATCGCATAAAGTGAAAAATGTTGTGTGCTGATTGTTAAGTGCTTAATTGTTATTGTCTTTATAATGGGGAGGCCTTATGTGGCAATTAGCCCATTTTATAGTTAGTGGGTGGTGGATGGACATTTATAGCCAATTATAATGTATGTTATAATGTTTTAAATGATGGGTAAAATAGTAAATAGGCATTAATATGTGAATTAAATAAAACAAAACCAAATTGTTTCTCATCTTTTATCTATCTTTGCCGAAAATCATAAGTAAAAGAAAAGAAGAAGACTACTCTAGGGTTCGGCCATTGTTGTCATTGATTGAGGTATGTTTTAAGCTCGGTTTTTGATAATTTCTACGTTTTCGTAATCGTTGCTTTGTGCTCTTCCAAACCCATGTTTAAATTTTGTGAATTGATGATGTCTTTGAAATGTACCATTTATGGACATGTGAGTTCTTGAATGTTTGATGGTGGAAAATGAAAACTTAGTGTTGGGTTAACATAGTTTATATTTAGATTTTTGATGAAATTGAGTAATTTAGGTTAAATTGTTAAAATGATAAATTGAAGGACAAAAATGTGAAATTAATGAAATGTGTGGGCTTGTATGAACACAAGGAAAATTCGGCTAGGCTTGTGTGAGGAGAAATTATGTGAATTTGATGATTTTATGAATTAAGGACTAAAGTGTTGAAATGTGAAAATGTGAGGGTTATTTTGTAAAATGCCCTAAATATATGTGTTTGGACTAAAATGAATGATTTAGTGATTGAATGGATTTAATTTGAATGTGTATAGACCAAGAAAGGAGAGGTTCAGATCGAGATCGAGGCAAAGATAAAGTGCTCGATTGACCTATCGTTGCGATAGTTCAACGTCTGAGGTAAGTTCGGACATAATACGAACATCTAGTTATGTTAAATGCTATGAAATGAATATTATAATGATATTGAAATGTGGATGCTATTTGAGAGTTGAGTTTGAGTTATGTGGCACTAAGTGTGCGTATTTAGATACATGATCGAAATGATCAGAACTTTGTGTGCGAAATAATATAAGCTTCGACTTCGTGGTTGGCACTGTGTGTGCGATACCGATTAAAGAATGGTTTGATGTAAATGCACTATGTGTGCGATGATAATTAAGCTTTGGCTAAATATCGGGGCACTAAGTTTGCGATTGAATCAAAGAAGAGACGGAAGTTGATCGAAAGGGAAAAGTGAGTATTGAGTAGCAAATATAATTAACTACTAGGTGTTGGCTAAGGTACGCTCGGAACCTAAGTGGTTGATGAATCTATGAATGAGATTACGAAATGTTAAATGAGCAATTTAGTGTTGGATGGTATGATATATATGTATATGTGAAATAATCTATGTAGTGGTTTGTTTGATTTAAATGTGTTATGGTACGAACTTACTAAGCTTTGGAAAGCTTACTGTGTGATTTGTTTCTCTGGTTTGCAGTGTCAGTAAAGCTAGCTCGGATCCGGGGATCGTCAGCATTCTCTATCACACTATCGGCAATCTATTTTGGTACTTTTGGGAAAGATGTACATAGTTGAAATATGGAATGTATAGGCTAGTTTTGTAAGACATGTTTGAGATGTGTAAATAGCCATGTGATGTGGCTAGATAAATGTTGGTAAAATGCATGTGTGGCTTTGATATATGGTGCATATTTTGGTATAGCTTGTGAGTAAAGAAAATGTCTTATGAATGGTAATCTTAGTGATGGTATGATGCTAGTATGATTTAGTAAATTTGGGGGTGAATCATGATTGATATTGAATGTATTCAAGTTGTGTAATTTAGTTCCTAAGTTGACATGTTAGATATGAGATGATATGAGATGATATGTTGATCATTTGACATGAAAATTGGTTGCCAATTTGTGTGTGGAAGTATGCTTAAATGTGCTTGTAGGTTTGACCCTTGTGTGGGTGGCAAATTGGCCTTGTAAATGGTCTATTTTATCACATGGTTATGGCACACGGGCGTGCCTAGTAACCGTGGGGCTAAGTCAGTAGCTAGCCTAATAGCCCACGGCCAAGACACACGGGCGTGTCTAGTAGCCGTGTGAGAAAGTCAGTATATGGCCTAAGAGTACACGGCCTTAGTACACGGGGTGTTGGGTGGTCGTGGATGTGAGGTCAGATTCGACCACGGCCAAGGCACACGGGCGTGCTTGGTGGCCGTGGATGTGAGGTCAGATTCGACCACGGGGAGGACACACGGGGGTGTCTAGTAGCCGTGAGAGGCACACGGCCTGCCTACACGAGCATGTAACCCCTGTAACTTAGGAAAGTTTTAAATTTCCGTGAAATTTTGTATGTGTTCCGGTTTAGTCCCGACCCGGTTTATAAGTATGTTTTAGGTCTCGATGACCTACTAAAGGGACATTATGTTTGAGGTTGATATGAAATCGTATGACATTTTTGTAAATGTTTCTGATCTATCTGGTAACACCGTTAACCCTAGTCCGGCGACGAATACGGGTTAGGGGTGTTACATTTTATTGGTATCAGAGCTACGGTTTAGTCGATTCTCGGACTAACGTAGCGTGTGTGAGTCTAGCTATACATGCCATATATAAAATTCTGATAGTGTGATGAATTCTGACAGTTATAAATGTGTTTTCGTATAGTAATGATCCCGATCGAGTAGTTGCGGACGATGTAGAGAGTAACGCGCCTGCTCCCGCTCAAGGGATAGCGCCGGCCACATCTAGGCCGAATGATAGTAGTGAAGGAGGAGAGGCTAAGCAAGCCTTCTTCCGTATGATGAGTGAGTGGTTTTCAGAGTTCGTTCGAACGAATCCGGCTGCTCCACAATCTCCACCCCCACAAGTACCTGTTGTGCCACAAGTGATAGATCCGATTCGATTGAATAAACCTCCTGTGGATAAGATCCGAAAGTATGGGGCCGAACAGTTCAGGGCCACATCTGATGACGATGCTGAGCGAGCTGAGTTTTGGCTCAAGAATACAATCCGAGTATTCGATGAGATATCGTTGACACCTGATGAATGTATAAAATGTGTTGTTTCGTTGTTGAGGGATACTGCGTATAATTGGTGGAAAACATTAATTTCCGTGGTTTCGAGAGAGAGAATCACTTGGGACTTCTTTCAAATTGAATTCAGAAAGAAGTATATCAGTTAACGCTTCATTGATCAGAAACGCAAAGAGTTTTTAGAGCTGAAATGGGGTCGTTTGTCAGTTACCGAGTACGAGGGAGAATTTGTGAGACTGAGCCAGTATGCACGGGAATGTGTTTCGACCGAAGTCACTATGTGTAAACGCTTCATAGAAGGGTTGAACGAGGATATTAAGTTATTGGTTGGGATACTTGATATAAATGAATTTGTTGTGTTAGTTGAAAGAGCTTGTAAAGCCGAAGAGCTCGAGAAAGAAAAGAAGAAAGGCGATTCAAGCTCGTGATGAAAGAAAAATATCGATGAATAAGTTTTCTCAACCCTCGACAAAGAGATTTAGAGATGCAAGCAATCGTTCAAATGCTTTGTTTGGACATCCAAGTAGAGATCGTTCGAGGCAAAGTGCTAGTCCAGGAACTCAAGCTCCGATTGAATCAAGTGTTGTGGCGTTAAGAGTAACAAACCCGAAAAGTGCGAGAAGTGTGGAAGACGACATGTGGGAGAATCTTTGGGGCAAGTACAATAATAGAGTTTGTTATAAATGTGGATCCCGAGATCATTTTATTCGAGATTGCCCAAAGATGGTTGAAGAGGAAAATCTTCAGAATGAAAGACCGAGTAATGTGACGGCTAGAGGTAGACCGCCCAGAAACACCAGAAATGTGAGTGGAAGCCAAAGGGAGTCGACTGACACAGCTTTGAGGTCAGAGGCGAGAGCACCTGCCCGAGCTTATGCTATACGTGCACGAGAGGAAGCATCATCTCCAAACGTCATCATCGGTACTTTCACTTTATTTGATATTGATGTCATTACATTGATAGATCCAGGATCTACTCATTCATATGTGTGTGTGAACCTAGTATCAAGTAAGACTCTACCTGTTGAGTCCACTGAATTTGTGATTAGAGTATCGAATCCCTTAGGCAAGTGTGTTTTGGTGGATAAGGTGTGCAAGAATTGTCCATTGATGTTTCAGGATGTTTGTTTTCCGGTTAATTTGATGTTACTACCATTTGATGAGTTTGACATAATTCTGGGTATGGATTGGCTTACTCTGCATAATGCCATCGTGAATTATAAAAGGAAGATTATTGAGTTGAAAAGTTAGAATGGTGAGCTAGTTTGAATAGAATCAAATTATATGAAAGGATTACCAGCTGCTGTATCTACGATGAAAGCTATGAACTATGTGAGAAAGGGTTGTGAAGCTTATTTGGCGTACGTGATTGATACAAAAGTGTCGGAAAAGAAAGTTGAATCTGTGCCTGTAGTATGTGAGTTTCCAGATGTGTTTCCTGAAGAATTATCGGGATTACCTCTGATTCGGGAAGTCAAATTTGGTATTGAATTAGTGCCGGGGACCACTCCTATTTCTATAGCCCCGTATAGAATTGCACCAATAGAATTGAAAGAGTTAAAGTCTCAGTTGCAGGAGTTGACTGACAGAGGATTTGCACGACCAAGTTTCTCACCCTGGGGAGCTCCTGTGTTATTCGTGAAAAAGAAAGATGGAACTATGAGAATGTGTATTGATTATCAACAGTTGAACAAAGTAACGATAAAGAACAAATATTCGTTGCCTCGTATTGATGATTTGTTTGATCAGCTGAGAGGAGCTACAGTGTTTTCAAAGATAGATTTGAGATCAGGTTAATATCAGTTAAGAGTTGAAGAATTTGATGTGTTGAAAACTACTTTCAGAACGAGGTACGGACATTATGAATTCTTAGTGATGCCTTTCGGACTAACAAATGCTCCTGCAGTGTTTATGGATCTGATGAATCGAATATTCAGATCGTATTTGGATCACTTTGTAGTGGTGTTCATTTATGATATTTTGATCTATTCGTGTGATGAGACGCAGCATGTCGAGCATTTGAGAATCATGCTACAAACTCTGCGTGAGAAATAGTTGTATGCTAAGTTTAGTAAATGTGAATTTTGGTTGCATGAAGTTGGTTTTCTGGGGCATATTGTGTCAGCTTCCGGGATAGAGTTGATCCTAGTAAAATCTCTGCTATATTAGAATGGAAGCCTCCGAGAAATGTGTCTGAAGTCTGTAGTTTTCTGGGACTAGCGGGATATTATATACGGTTTGTGAAAGGCTTCTTGATGATTGTGACTCTGTTGACGAAATTGCTACAAAAAGATGTTAAATTTGAATGGTCAGAAAAGTGCCATCAGAGTTTTGAGCAATTGAAAGTGTTGTTGACAGAAGCACCAGTGTTAGTTCAACTGGAATCGGGAAAAGAATTCATAGTTTACAGTGATGCATCGTTGAACGGTTTGGGCAGTGTGTTGATGCAAGAAGGCAAAGTTATTGCTTATGCTTTGAGGCAGCTAAAGTCGCATGAAAAGAATTACCCGGTGCACGACCTTGAATTTGCAGCGATTGTGTTTACATTGAAAATATAGCGTCATTATTTATTTTGTGAGAAGTGTCATATCTTTACAGATCACAAGAGTTTGAAGTACTTGATGACTCAGAAAGAATTGAATTTGCGCAGAGATGATGGTTAGAGTTGTTGAAAGATTACGAACTTGTGATAGATTACCACCAGGTAAAGCTAATGTTGTAGCCGATGCTTTGAGCGAAAGTCCATATGTGCTTTGCGAGCAATGGATGCTCGTAAAGATCCGTGTGATGATAGTGCGGTTATGGCCGAGTTGAAAATAAAACCGATATTTGTACATCAGATTCGTGATGCTCAGAAAAGTGATGTTGAAATGATGGTTAAACGAACTCAATGTGAATCGAATCTTTGAATCGAATTTCGAGTTGATAGTGAAGATTGTTTGAGATTTAGAGATCAGATTTGTATTCCGAGAAATTCAGAGTTGATTTTGATGATTTTGACTGAAGCTCACAATAGTTATTTGGTTGTACATCCGGGAAGTACGAAAATGTATAATGATCTCAAATGGTTCTATCGGTGGCATGGTATGAAAAGGGATATTTCCGACTTTGTGTCGAAGTGTTTAGTTTGTCAGCAAGTTAAGGCTGAACATCAAGTTCCGTCCGGTTTGTTACAACCGGTTATGATTCCTGAGTGGAAATGGGAGAGAATTACGATGGACTTTGTGTCGGGTTGGCCCTTATCTCGGAGCAAGAAAGATGCAATCTGGGTGATAGTGGATAGATTGATGAAATCAGCCCATTTCGTTTTGGTGAGAACCGATTATTCTTTGGATAAGTTAGCTGAATTGTATATTGCCGAGATAGTGAGATTGCACGGAGTACCACTATCTATAGTGTCTGACAGAGATCCGAGGTTTACCTCTCAATTTTGGAGGAAATTGCAGGATGCATTAGGCACAAAATTACATTTCAGTACTGCGTTTCATCCACAAACGGATGGTCAGTCCAAGCGAATCATTCAGATTCTTGAAGATATGTTGAGATGTTGTATACTTGAGTTTGAGAATACGTGGGAAAAACATTTATCGTTGATTGAACTCGCGTACAACAACAGTTTTCAATCTAGCATTAAAAATGGCACCATATGAGGCTCTCTACGGTCAAAAGTGTCAAACTCCATTGTATTGGTCTGAGCTGAGTGAGAATAAGATTCACGGGGTTGATCTTATAAAAGAGACCCGAGCAGAAAGTGAAAGTAATTCGTGGCGATTTGAAAGCGGCCTCGGATCGTCGAAGTCTTATGCGATTTGAAACGAAAAGATATTGAATTTGAGGTGGGTGATAAAGTGTTTTTGAAAGTATCTCCGTGGAAGAAGATACTTCGATTTGGCCGGAAGGGCAAGCTGAGTCCGAGGTTCATTGGACCATATGAGATTATTGAACGAGTTGGCCAGGTTGCTTATAGATTGATGTTGCCACCTGAGTTAGAAAAGATTCATAACGTGTTTCATGTGTCAATGCTTCGACGGTACAGATCAGACCCGTCTCATGTGATTGCTCCTACTGAAGTTGAGATTCAGTCAGACTTATCGTATAGTGAGGAACCGATCCGAATTTTGGCACAAGAGACCAAAGAGTTGAGAAATAATAAAATCTCTTTAGTGAAAGTATTATGGCACAAGCACGGAATTGAAGAGGCTACGTGGGAGCTTGAGAACATTATGAGAGAGCAATATCCACACTTATTCACTGGTAAGATTTTCGGGGACGAAAATCCTTAAAGGGGGGAGAGTTGTAACAGCCCGAATTAGACCTTAGTCGGAACAGTGGTTTCAGGACCATAAATCCAAGGTCAGAATAATATTTTAATGTTATTTTTGGTGTTGATTATATGTGATATAGCCTGTGTGAAAATTTTGTGTGGTAATTTTATCGACTGTGAGTCAAATTGTGAGAAAAGGACTAAATCGCATAAAGTGAAAAATGCTGTGTGCTGATTGTTAAGTGCTTAATTGTTATTGTCTTTATAATGGGGAGGCCTTATGTGGCAATTACCTCATTTTATAGTTAGTGGGTGGTGGATGGACATTTATAGCCAATTATAATGTATGTTATAATGTTTTAAATGATGGGTAAAATAGTAAATA
The DNA here is from genome assembly GCA_025698515.1 of Gossypium sturtianum. Classification (NCBI taxonomy): domain Eukaryota; kingdom Viridiplantae; phylum Streptophyta; class Magnoliopsida; order Malvales; family Malvaceae; genus Gossypium; species Gossypium sturtianum. Next base: position 61,541,882 of record CM046948.1, read on the forward strand.
GGCATTAATATGTGAATTAAATAAAACAAAACCAAATTGTTTCTCATCTTTTATCCATCTTTACCGAAAATCATAAGAAAAATAAAAGAAGAAGACAACTCTAGGGTTCGGCCATTGTTGTCCTTGATTGAGGTATGCTTTAAGCTCAGTTTTTGATAATTTCTACGTTTTCGTAATCGTTGCTTTGTGCTCTTCCAAACCCATGTTTAAATTTTATGAATTGATGATGTCTTTGAAATGTTCCATTGATGGACATGTGAGTTCTTGAATGTTTGATGGTGGAAAATGAAAACTTAGTGTTGGGTTAACATAGTTTATGTTTGGATTTTTGATGAAAATGAGTAATTTGGGTTAAATTGTGAAAATGATAAATTGAAGGACAAAAATGTGAAATAAATGAAATGTGTGGGCTTGTATGAACACAAGGAAAACTCGGCTAGGCTTGTGTGAGGAGAAATTATGTGAATTTGATGATTTTATGAATTAAGGACTAAAGTGTCGAAATGTGAAAATGTGAGGGCTATTTTGTAAAATGCCCTAAATATGTGTGTTTGGACTAAAATGAATGATTTGGTGATTGAATGATTGAATTTGATTGTGTATAGACCAAGAAATGAGAGGTTCAGATCGAGATCGAGACAAAGATAAATTGCTCGATTGACCGACCGTTGCGATAGTTCAACATTCGAGGTAATTTCGGACATAATACGAACATCTAGTTATGTTAAATGTATGAAATGAATGTTATAATGATATTGAAATGTGGATGCTATTTGAGAGTTGAGTTTGAGTTATGTGGCACTAAGTGTGTGTATTCAGAAACATGATCGAAATGATCAGCACTGTGTGTGCGAAATAATATAAGCTTTGACTTCGTGGTTGGCACTGTGTGTGCGATACCGATTAAAGAATGGTTTGATGTAAATGCACTATGTGTGCGATGATAATTAAGCTTTGGCTAAATATCGGGGCACTAAGTGTGCAATTGAATCAAAGAAGAGACGGAAGTTGATCGAAAGAGAAAAGTGAGTATTGAGTAGCAAATATAATTAACTACTAGGTGTTGGCTAAGGTACGCTCGGAACCTAAGTGGTTGATGAATCTATGAATGAGATTACGAAATGTTAAATGAGCAATTTAGTGTTGGATGGTATGATATATATGTATATGTGAAATAATATATGTAGTGGTTTGTTTGATTTAAATGTGTTATGGTACGAACTTACTAAGCTTTGGAAAGCTTACTGTGTGATTTGTTTCTCTGCTTTGCAGTGTCAGTAAAGCTAGCTCGTATCCGGGGATCGTCAGCATTCTCTATCACATTATCGGCAATCTATTTTGGTACTTTTGAGAAAGATGTGCATAGTTGAAATATGGCATGTATAGGCTAGTTTTGTAAGATATGTTTGAAATGTGTAAATAGCCATGTGATGTGGCTAGATAAATGTTGGTAAAATGCATGTGTGGCTTTGATATATGGTGCATATTTTGGTATAGCTTGTGAGTAAAGAAAATGTCTTATGAATGGTAATCTTAGTGATGGTATGATGCTAGTATGATTTAGTAAATTTGGGGATGAATCATGATTGATATTGAATGTATTCAAGTTGTGTAATTTAGTTCCTAAGTTGACATGTTAGAAATAAGATGATATGAGATGATATGTTGATCATTTGACATGAAAATTGGTTGCCAATTTGTGTGTGGAAGTATGTTTAAATGTGCTTATAGGTTTGACCCTTGTGTGGGTGGCAAATTGGCCTTGTAAATGGTCTATTTTATCACACGGTTATGGCACACGGGCGTGCCTAGTGACCGTGGGGCTAAGTCAGTAGCTAGCCTAATAGCACACGGCCAAGACACACGGGCGTGTCTAGTAGCCGTGTGAGAAAGTCATTATATGGCCTAAGAGTACACGGCCTTAGTACACGGGGTGCTGGGTGGCCGTGGATGTGAGGTCAGATTCGACCACAGGGAGGACACACGGGGTGTCTAGTAGCCGTGGGAGGCACACGGCCTGCCTATACGGGCGTGTAACCCCTGAAACTTAGGAAAGTTTTAAATTTCCGTGAAAATTTGTATGTGTTCCGGTTTAGTCCCGACCCAGTTTATAAGTATGTTTTAGGTCTCGATGACCTACTAAAGGGACATTATGTTTTAGGTTGATATGAAATTGTATGACATTTCTATAAATGTTTCCGATCTGTCTGGTAACGCCGTTAACCCTAGTCTGGCGACAGATACGGGTTAGGGGTGTTACAGAAAGCTTCTGACCTCGGATACATTTCTAGGTGGTTTCCAGTCAATAACTGTAGAAATCTTGTTTGGATCAACTCGAATGCCATCTGCCGAGACAATATGTCCCAAGAACCCGACTTTCCGGAGCCAAAACTCACATTTACTGAATTTAGCATATAGTTGCTTATCTCTCAAGATTTGCAACACAATCCTCAAATGCTCGGCATGCTCAGACTCATCTCGAGAATAGATCAAAATGTCATCAATGAGCACAACAACAAATCTATCTAAATACGGTCTAAAGATTCGATTCATCGAATCCATAAAAATAGCAGGAGCATTAGTCAATCCAAAAGGCATAACAAGGAATTCATAATGTCCGTACCTCGTTCTAAATGCAGTTTTCGGCACATCTGAGTCTTTAACTCACAACTGATAATAGCCAGATCTGAAATCAATCTTTGAAAATACTGTTGCACCTTTCAACTGATCAAACAAGTCATCTATTCTCAGTAACAGATAATTATTCTTTATTGTAACCTTGTTGAGCTGACGATAGTCAATACACAATCTCATGGACCCGTCTTTCTTCTTAACAAACAATATTGGCGCACCCCAGGGTGAAAAACTCGATTGTGCAAAACCTCTATCTGTTAACTCTTTCAACTCTTTCAACTCTATCGGAGCCATTCTATACGGAGCTATAGATATCGGTGATGTTCCCGGTATTAACTCAATAGCAAACTCAACCTCCCTGACCGGTGGCAACCCAGGCAATTCTTCTGGAAATACATCCGGATATTCACAAACTACAGGCACCGATTCAATCTTCTTTTCAGATACTTTGGTATCTAAAACATATGCTAGGTACACATCGCAACCTTTTCTCATATATCTCTGAGCCGACATCGACGAAATCATTATAGGAAAACCACCCGACTCATCAAGTTCAATATAAAAAATTTCATTATTCTGACATTTCAGTACTATAATCTTTCATCTACAGTTCACAACGGCATCATGCAGAGTCAACCAATCCATACCCAGAATCACATCAAACTCATCAAATGGTAAAAACATCAAATTAGCTGGAAAATAGTAACCTCGATTCATTAAAGGACAGTTCTTGCATACTTTGTCAACTAGAACATACTTGCCTAAGGGGTTCGATACTTTAATTACAAATTTTGTAGACTCAACAGGCAATTTCTTACTAGACACTAAATAATCACAAACATATGAATGTGTCGATCCAGGATCAATTAAAGCAACCACATTAGTGTCGTAAAGAGAGAATGTACCGGTAATAACATCTGGGGACGACGCCTTTTCGCGAGGGCGAATAGCGTAGGCTCTAGCAGGTGCTCTGGCCTCGGATCTCACAGCGGAGTCCTTTGTCGCTCCTTTTCCACTAGACACATTTCCCACATTCCTCGGTGGTCTTCCTCTCACAGTCGTGTTGCTCGGTCTTGCGTTCTGAAATTTATCTTTATCGGATAACTCTGGGCAATCTCAAATAAAGTGATCTGGTGAGCCACATTTGAAACAAGCTTTACTACCCTTATTCCAGCGATCTCCAAAATGTTTCCTCCCACACTGTTGACACTCTAGTTTGTTATTTCTCATACTGCCAATGCTCGAGATAGAAGTAGCTTGAGTTTTAGGATACACATGTTGATTTCCACGATCTCTATTTTGGTATCCCACTGATGCATTCGATCGACTATACGAATCTCGAGATTTCTTTGATGAAGAATGATAAGGTTTATTCATCAGTCTTTTCCTCAAATATCTAGCCCCTGAATCGGCTTTCCTCTTTTCTCGGCTAAAGTCTTCGGCTTTGCAAGCCCGGTCAACTAACACAACAAATTCTTTCAAATCTAAAATTCCAACCAGAAGTTTAATATCCTCATTCAACTCGTCAACAAACCGCTTGCACATAATCTCTTCGGTAGAAACATACTCTCGAGCATATTTACTCAACCGTAAAAATTCTCTTTCATACTCAGTTACAGTCATGCGGCCCTGTTTTAGTTCTAAAAACTATTTGTGCTTTTGATCTAGAAACCGTTGGCTTATATATTTCTTCCTGAACTCGGTCTGAATGAATTCCCAGGTGACCCGTTCTCTAAGTACAACAGATACTAGAGTATTCCACCACCGGTATACGGTGTCCCTCAGAAGTGATATAGCACATTTTAAACACTCAGCCGGTGTGCAAGAAAGCTCATCAAAAACTCGAATCGTATTTTCAAGCTAAAACTCAGCTCTCTCAGGATCATCGTAAACATTAGCTCTAAACTCTTCAACCCTGTGTCTACGGATCTTATCAACTGGAGGCTTATTCAATCCTAAAAGTTCTATACCTTGAGGAGCTACGGGAATCGGTTAGGGATTAGAAGTGGTTGGAGGTTGTTGAGCGGCTGGGTTTGTTCAGATATACTGCGTGAACCATTCGTTCATCATTTGGAAGAAGGCTTCTTTAGCCTCTCCTCCCTGGCTACCCGATACGGGTCTAGATTTAGAAGGCACTATCCCATGAGCGGGAGCTAGCACATTACTTTCAACCTCATCAGCTATAGCTCGATCGGGATCCATTTACTATATGAAAACAAATTTTAAAATGTCAGGATTCATCACACTATCACAATTTATATACGGCATGTATAGCTAGACTCTCACATACGCTACGTTAGTCCTAGAATCGACTAAACCATAGCTCTGATACCAATAAATATAACACCCCTCACCCCGGAATAAGGTTACTGAGCATTACCAGACTTACAACACATTTATACATACTTTTCACATACATTTAATCAATTCCTACAATCATCATTCAATCTCAATCAATTTGTCCCTAATACGAGCCTACGAGGCCCTAAACATACATTGGAAATGGTTCGGGACTAAACCTATAACTTTAAAAACATTTGGAACACTTAGAAAATTTTTCTCAAAATAAGGGACACACACCCGTGCAGCCAGGCCGTGTGTTTCATACGGCCACCAGACACGCCCGTGTCACAGGCCGTGTGGACATTCGAAATGGGAGCACATGGCCGTGTCCCAGCCTGTGTCTGACTCCGCGTAACTCTCTGACTTGGTTCACACGGCCAATACACACACCCGTGTGGCTAGCCCTTGTGCCCTAAAAATGGCCATACACGCCCGTGTGCCAGACCGTGTACTAGGCCGTGCCAAACCTGTAGGGTATGCTGACTTATGCCACACTGCCAAGTCACACGCCCGTGTGTGAGGCCGTATAGAGCATACTGACTTGATTTTAATTTCAACACCAGGGGACACACGACCGTATAACATAACCGTGTGCCACACACGATTGAGACACATGCACGTGTCTCTGCCCGTGTGGACAAAAATAGGCTATTTACCAAGCCAATTTGCCACCCCAAACTTAGGCACACCTACACAACCATATGGCACAAAACATAGCATCAATAGGCATATAATTCAACTCCAAACCAAGCATGATTTATACCATTTCTAACACCAACTAATACAAAACATAATACCACATTATGCCAACTAAATTCATACCATTCCATATCTTCTCAAATCATCAAAATGACCATTAACAAATATGCATTATTTGGCCTAATTTTACAAGCATACCAATATCCACAATTCAACCATTTGGACACCTATAACATCTATAACCATCGAACATCACCCAACCATCATACCATTCATATCACATAACATAAACACATATATCAATACATGATTCAACCATACCAAAATAACCCCAAATAAGCCATTACTCAAGGCTATATATATACAAACCAAAACATGTTAATTTACATGCCAATTCAATTGGCCAAAATCATTACCAAAACATAATCAACATTACTCAAAGTCCCTATACATGCAATATACTTAAAATACCAAAGTTCATAGGTACCGAGTGATAGGTGGATAGTGTGAAGCGATCTCCGACGATCCCCGAATCTGAGCTAGCTTGATAACACTATAAAACACGGGAAAAATAAAAAAAGTAAGCTATAAATCTTAGAAAGCTCGTATACAATAAATTAAATTCAATCTCAAGATTATAATCCAACAATTTGAATATATCATCATTTATCATATATAAGCTAACAAACCTTTCATACATACATTTACGACATCAATCACATTCTTCACAAGTTTCCCCGAACCAAAACTTATACATGTCACATATGTACCTGTACCGTCTCATATCATTTTCATACTTAGTCACATCTTTCGTTTACTCGTTGAACCATTCGGAATAGAAGTCGGATACTTAAGGGTCTTTCACAATAAGTACCTATACCATGGCCCGAAGCCAAATCAGCCGATATTCATGGCCCGAAGCCAAATCGATATAACTCGCACCCGAAGTGCTAATATCATGGCCCGAAGCCAAATCAATGAAGCTCTTAATGACATGTCACTAGTATCCTAAACTATTCCTAAGGTTCAATCGGGATTTCGAATGTCGAATTTCCCTTGAGTCAATGTCGAACTTATCCGAAGTCTCGTATTCATAACTTATACAATATCAAAGCATTTAAAATACACTTATAATGAAATTTATCACATACGAACTTACCTCGAATGTGAAAAAGATGAAATAAGTCGATTAGTCGATAACTTTAGTTTTCCTCTGATCTAGATCCGAATTCCGCTTTTCTTGATCAATTTAACCTTACAATTGCCGAACCCTAAAACACAACAATAGAGTTTCTCCTTTCTTATTTTCGGTGGACAAATGAAGATGACAAGATTATAATTTTGTTTTTCATACTTTAACTTAGTTTATTTATCATTTACTAAATTAACCTTATTTTTAAACCGTATTTAACATCCATTTTATGCCTAAAAATGTCCACCCACAATTGAAATGGTCTAATTAACACTTAAGGACTCTTACTTTAATGTTCCATAGCTATTTAATACCTTTAGCTAATAGAACATTAGTTTTACACTTTACGCGATTTAGTCCTTTTTATCAAATTAACCACTCAAATGACAAAAATTCTTTAACGAAAATTCCACACAATAATATTACCATGCTGTAGACATTAAAATAATAATAAAATAAATATTTTGACTTTGAATTTGTGGTCCCAAAATCACTGTTCCGATTTGACTAAAAACAGGCTGTTACAAATCCTCTCAACTTTGTCTCAACTTTGTCTCGTAGAATTACCACAGCATTTTATTCATTACTTGATTTTTATATTTCATACATTAATACTTCACTTCAAATTATTATTTTGTTTACTTTTCCATGCCTAATTCATATAGTTTATAGTCATAAATCAACCATATTTTTACCTATTCCGATCCATGTCGAGACGATCTCACTTATCACTTTATTACTTGATTCGATGTGTATACTTGTACATTCGCATTACATATTCACACTCGACAGTGAACCTCCCTTCTTTGGCACACATTGGACTGGACACACCCAAAAGCTATCAGATATTGGGTAGATAATGCCAACATCCAACCATTTGATTATCTCTTTCTTCACCACCACTTTCATAATTGGGTTCAACCTCCTTTGTTGCTCTTCTACCAGAATTGTGTACATGCAGAGTGTGGGGTTGATTCCTTTAATTTCTACAAATGTCCATCCTAATGCCTTTTTGAATTTATTAAGCACATTTAATAACTTAACCTCTTGCTCATAAGTCAGCTCAGTAGACACGACCACAGGCAGCATGTTATCCTTTCCTAAATAAGCGTACTTTAACTGTGAAGGTAGAGGTTTCAACTCCAAGGTGGGTGGTTCTTCTATAGACGATTTAGAAGGGCTGAAAGTTTGAGCAGATAAATCTAGTGTGTCAAACCTCTTTCCAGATCGATCGACAATTAGCTTGGTTTCATTATGCTCTTTGTCATGGTATCCTTTTTCAAATTCCTCTTTGACAACATTGTAACATCCTAAAATTCTAGGGTCTATGATATTTGTGTAAATGCATGTTATGTTTGTTCTACGGGTTGTTTGGGTGTGTTTGGGGGTCCTGAGGAGGCTCGGGTTCGAGCCTAAGCCCTGGAGAAATTTTGGTTTCTGGGCACTTTAGGGGGTGAGCTAGTGGAGGCAAGACTTAAGTTTAATTGGTTGTATCTTGTTAACACAAGTGAAGCATGTGGCATTGTGGTGTGGTGTCACAAGAGAAGCATGGAGGGGGAGAGTTCGAGTCCCACAGGTAGCATTTGATAGCTTTTATTTTATGCTGAGCAGGTGAAAGAAGTAGAGTTCAGCTAAAACTCTGCCTTGATGGTTGAAGACTCAATCAAACCGTTTGAATGGGTGAGGGAGAGTGAATTAGGGAGAGATTCAAGGAGAGAATCGTGGAATTCAAAGTGTGGAAAGAAGTGGCCGAAAATAGGGAAGTGCATGGGGGAATTTCAGTCAAAAGATGAAAAACTAGGGAGCATATTCGATCATGTGTGTGTGGAGAGTGCCGTTTTTTCTAAGTAATCTTTTGAGAGAGACTTTTAATTTGGTACATTTTGGCTGAAAGCATTTCGGTTTTTTTTTTCCCTTCATTGGAGCTATTGCCGAAATTCTTAGTTCATTCTTCCTCTCATTCATTTGGTGTTCATACCTTGTTTGCTTTTGCCCTTTACCTGATCACCTTGGCCGAAACTCACCCCCTCTCTTTCCATTTGTTTTTTTCACTATAACTGAAACCTCAATTCCTCTCATTTGTTTCTTCTCGTTTTCCTTTTCAAACGTTTTCTTCACTTGTAGTTGCTTAAATAGTGTTGGCCGAATCTCTTCTTTCCATACGATTCATCTCTGATCTAAGGGCCAAATCAAGATATTCCTTTCTACCTCAAATCGTTCTTGTTTCTTTTGGTGTGGGCCGAATTTGTTGGAGTGCTAGCATACCTCTTATCACCTTTCTAGTCTTGGTTTTCAGAGGTTGGTTGGTAAGTAGGATTAAGGTCGAATACAGGTGGTGAGGTTATGCTCTTTGGTTGATTCTTATTCAAGCCGAAAGGCTCCCATGTTTTTAAGTTTGGATATGAGTTCTAATGGCTAACACTTCTTCTCAATTTCAAAGTTGCAAGGGACTCGACGGGTGTAAACCAAGGAAACATTTATACAATCTTCCCTTGCAGTGAACTTCTCGGATTGTTGGTAAGTGATAAAGATTGCTTATCAATCTCAATACTTGGAAGACGTTGTAGTAAGATTTAGACTAACTGTTAGTCCATATGGATCTCAGGTATTCTGGTTATAGTGCCGAGTATTGCAAAGCGTAATCAGGTGTGTAATCTCACACCTATCTGAATGTTTGTATGGGATGTTCTGTGATTCGGCCGAAAGCCGAAAAGCCAAAAATCGGCATCTGTGACCACTCGAGTGTGCGAACGCTCATAGTGGTAAATTGAGATACGAATAAGGGCGGTAAGTCGTTGACAGTGACACGAGCACTCTCACAATACTGAGGCGGTAACGGGCCTAACTGAGCCGAAACGGGCCAAATGGGCCCAATGGGCTATCCAGCCCATTTGGGCCAAACTGTTGGAAAACTAGCAAATGATAGGTCTAAACGCGAAATTTGTAAATCTGACACCGAAATCATGCGTTTTGGGCCACACGAGCGTGTGGGCCCGTTTAGGCCTAAAATGGATTTTTGGCCCAATAGTTCCGTAGAGACCCAAAAAGGGTTCTGTGTCGCTCAAGGCGACAGTAGGCCTTCGGAAAGGCTGTTGAATGTGAAATTACCAAAATACCCCTAGAGGGTAAATTACCAAAATACCCCTGATGGGTAAAATTACTGTTATGCCCTTAGGGGTTGATTAGCATGATTGTATGTATTCTGTTTATTTGGTTATAATGGTAATTCATGTCATACATCCTATTTGATATATGCTTTGCATACATGACATTCTGCATGGGGTTGGGATATTGATGATCGGAGGAAGTGTATTCTGGTGGCTCTGCGACATTCTGATTCTGGTGGCTCTGCCACATTTCTGTCTGGTGGCTATGCCACATATATTCTGTTATTCTGGTGGCTTTGCCACAAATTTTGTGATGAGCAGCTGATCTTCCATCGAGGTGTGTAGCGGATGGACGGGTCGATTTAGAAATCCCCACATGTGTGTTGGGCTGGTACGGGTGGTGTGTAGCGGATGGATTATTAGGTTGGGTTGCATGCATTATCTGCTTTACCATGCTATTAGGGCTAAGGCCCAGTCTGTTTCTGTACGGGCTCGGGCCCAGTTAATGACCGATTAGGAGATTACACACTGAGTTCTCGTAACTCACCCCTCTGCTTTAATCTTGCAGGTGATCCCAGCACTGAGGATTTGGAGCTGCGGAGGACTCTGTGGTGGCCATACATCGGAACTTTAGTAAAATTTCGTTTCACTTTAATTTGAGAAATTATTTTAAATTTGGGTTTAATGTTCTGTAAAAAGGCCATTGGACTTAATTTTTCTTTTTAACCTTAATTTCGGTTTTTTTCAATCTATAAATGATTAAACTCGGGATTTCTCTTAAAATTTCAATTACGGTTTTCAAAATATCACATTTTAGCAAATCACTGAATTTGAATTCGGTAATAAGCAAAGTTTTCAATAGTAGTAATAATAAAGTTTTTTCCAATAACACCGTCAAAGCAACTTGTATTTCACAAACAACAAAGCTCGAAGTTTTCAAAAAGAATACGAAATTTTTAACGAGAACGCGGTCTTTAAACAACCTATCCATGTGACATGCCAGATCTGGTCATAACGTCTAGGCCGGGTTTGGGGTGTTAAATTTTTTGTGGTATCAGAGTCAGGTTGCAAAACTCGGCTGTGGAATGGGTTCGAAAATGTTTTCCAAAATTTGAAATATGATTTAGAAAATATATATATCTTTAGTGGAAGTATGACACCTCGAGTCTCCGGCACCAAATCCGTAAGTCCTCTTATTTTATGTTTGATGATATGATGAAATGATCGTAGTAAGAAACTGCTAGAGTTAGTAGTGGTACACTGAAACTTTTAACTATAGGAGCTAAGACTATAGAGACTGAAACCTTAGGAAATTCGATCTGCGAAAACAACTCTTATATCTATTTTCATAAAACATTTGCTAATAAACATTGGAATTATAAACTGATTCATAAAATTCTTAATCAGATTAACTCGATTCAGTAGCATGAGTACAAGAGGACGTGGTCGCGGTACACGCGACCGTGGTAGAGGCCAAGGTGCTAGGGCTGGATCCTCAGCATCAGGGCATATGCCTGAAATGGAAGCACCTGCATAACCAAAGTGGCCAAGCAGGTCTCGTGCAGAAATTTGGAGGGGACGACGCTTTGTCCCAAGCAATGCTGCGAGTCTTGGAACGGGTTGCTGGAGCAAGTACTGGGTCGGCAGCCCGTGGGTCTATTTCTGAGCGACTTCGGTCGAACGGGGCCGAGGTTTTTAGGGGCATCTCTGGTATAGCCCCGAATGTGGCGAAATATTGGTTGGAGGCTGTGGAGCGGATCATGAATGATCTGGACTGCTCGGTGGAGCAGAAGCTGAAAAGGGCGGTATCCCTACTGAGAGATGAGGCATACCAGTGGTGGCTCACTGTGAGGGAAGGTACCCAAGCGAATCGTATAACCTGGGACTTCTTTAAGACGGCATTCCGAACTCGTTACGGGCATTACGAGTTTTTGGTTATGCCGTTCGGATTAACGAATGCACCAGCCGCATTTATGGATATGATGAACCGGGTCTTCCAACCCTATCTAGACAGGTTCGTGGTGGTATTCATAGACGACATCTTGGTGTACTCAAGAACGGAGGAGGAGCATGACTCACATCTTCGGGTTGGGTTACAGACATTGAGGGAAAAACAACTTTACGCCAAATTTAGTAAGTGCGAATTTTGGCTGAGGGAAGTGACATTTTTGGGGCATGTTGTGTCTGCCGGGGGCATTAGGGTTGATCCTCGAAAAGTTGAAGCGGTATTGGATTGGAAACCACCGAAGTCAGTATCAGAGATCCGAAGTTTTCTGGGTTTGGCTGGGTACTACAAACGGTTTATCGAGTGGTTTTCCTTAATTACTGTGCCTCTAACTAAATTGCTGCGTAAGGGGGTACCGTTTGTGTGGAAGGATAAGCAGCAAGAGAGTTTTGAGAAACTGAAGAAGATTCTAACTGAAGCACCAGTGCTGATTCAGCTTGAGGCAGGGAAAGAATTTGTTGTTTATTGTGATGCGTCACACACAGGTTTGGGTTGTGTGCTGATGCAAGAAGGGAAAGTAGTGGCGTATACATCTCGTCAACTAAGGCCACATGAGGTGAACTACCCCGCTCATGATTTGGAGCTAGCTACTATGGTGTTTGCCCTAAAGATATGGAGACATTATCTGTCTGGAGAAAAGTCGATCATCTACACCGACCATAAGAGTCTGAAGTATCTCCTTACCCAAAAGGAGTTAAATCTCAAGCAACGGAGGTGGATAGAGTTGCTAAAGGACTACGACTGCTCGATTGAGTATCACCCGGGTAAAGCCAATGTGGTAGCAGATACATTAAGTCGGAAGGTGGTATCTAATTTGAGAGCTATGTTTGCTCGTATCAGCCTTTATGAGGATGGTAGCTTGTTAGCAGAACTTCAGGTGAAACCAACATGGGTTAGTCAGATTAAGGAGAAACAGTTGTTGGATGAGTCGTTGAGTGCTCACTTTCAGCAGGTGAAAAATGGAGAGACGGTGGATTTTGGGCTGAACAGCGAAGGGGTGTTATGTTTCCGTGGAAGAGTTTGTATGCCGAAGAACTCTGAGTTGAGACAGATAATTCTACGGGAAGTGCATAGTAGCCCATATGCTATGCATCCCGGTGGAAGCAAAATGTACTGAGATTTGCGAGAACAGTACTGGTGGCCTGGACTAAAACGTGATGTTACCGACTTTGTCAGCAAGTGTTTGACATGTCAGCAAGTGAAGGCTGAGCATCAACTGCCTTCGGGACTACTGCAACCGGTGAAGATTCCACTTTGGAAGTGGGAGAGGATAACAATGGATTTTGTTAGCGGGCTACCCCTGACGCCTACTAAGAAAGATTCAGTGTGGGTAATCATTGACCAGTTGACTAAGTCCGCGCATTTCATAGTAGTTCGCACTGACTACTCGCTACAAAGGTTGGCCAAGTTGTATGTGGCAGAAATTGTGAGACTGCATGGGGTACCAGTGTCTATCATATCAGACAGGGACCCTAAGTTCACATCTCTGTTCTGGAAGGTGTTTCATGAAGCTTTGGGTACAAGACTAGACTTCAGCACAGCGTTTCATCCACAGACTGATGGTCAGTCGGAGAGGGTATCCAGATTCTGGAAGACATGTTAAGGGGATGTGTGATCGATTTCAAAGGCAGTTGGGAAGATTATTTACCCTTAGCAGAATTTGCGTATAACAACAGCTACCAATCCAACATTCAGATGGCACCCTATGAGGCGTTGTATGGTCGTAGGTGTCGTACCCCTACGTGTTGGACAGAATTGGGTGAGCGACGGTTGTTGGGTCCAAAATTGATTTTGGAAACTGAGGTAAAGGTGAAGCTGATTCGGGGTCGGTTAAAAGAAGCTTCCGATAGATAGAAGTCGTATGCAGATCTGAAGTGCAAGGAGATAGAGTTTTCGGTAGGGGATTTTTTCTTCTTGAAGGTCTCACCGTGGAAAAAGATCTTGAGATTTGGACGGAAGGGCAAGTTAAGCCCTAGGTTCATCGGGCCTTATCGGGTGTTGAAACGTGTGGGACCGGTCGCCTATCAGCTTAAGTTGCCCCCGGAGTTGAATCGGATGCATGATGCATTCCATGTTTCGATGCTGAGGCGCTACCGTTCAGATCCATCTCATATAATGCCGGTGGAGGAAATCGAGGTTAGATCTGATCTGTCTTTTGAAGAGGAACCCGTGTAGATTTTGGACCGTGATGTGAAAGTGTTGAGGAGGAAATCTGTACAGTTGGTCAAAGTATTGTGGCGGAATCACGGTTCGAAAAAAGCCACTTGGGAGCCTAAGGAGGCAATTCGACAGCAATACCCTCACCTCTTTTGATCAGGTAAATTTCGAGGCTGAAATTTCTTTAAGGGGGTAGAACTGTAACATCCTAAAATTCTGGGGTCTTTGATATTTGTGTAAATGCATGTTATGTTTGTTCTGCAGGTTGTTTGGGTGTGTTTGGGGGTTTTGAGGAGGCTCGGGTTCAAGCCTAAGCCCTGGAGAAATTTTGGTTTCTGGGCACTTTTGGTTGTATCTTGTTAACACAAGTGGAGCATGTGGCATTGTGGTGTGGTGTCAAAAGGGAAGCATGGAGGGGGAGAGTTCGAGTCCCACGGGTAGCATTTGATAGCTTTTATTTTATGCTGAGCAGGTGAAAGAAGTAGAGTTCAGGTAGAACTCTGCCTTGATGGTTGAAGACTCAGTCAAACCGTTTAAATGGGTGAGGGAGAGTGAATTAGGGAGAGATTCAGGGAGAGAATCGTGGAATTCAAAGTGTGGAAAGAAGTGGCCGAAAATGGGGAAGTGCATGGGGGAATTTCGGTCAAAAGAGGAAAAACTAGGGAGCATATTCGGTCATGTGTGTGTGTGGAGAGTGTCGTTTTTTTCTAAGTAATCTTTTGAGAGAGACTTTTACTTTGGTACATTTTGGCTGAAAGCATTTCGGTTTTTTTTCCCTTCATTGGAGCTATTGCCGAAATTCTTAGTTCATTCTTCCTCTCATTCATTTGGTGTTCATACCTTGTTTGCTTTTGCCCGTTACCTGATCACCTTGGCCGAATCTCACCCCCTCTCTTTCCATTTGTTTTTTTCACTATAACCGAAACCTCAATTCCTCTCATTTGTTTCTTCTCGTTTTCCTTTTCAAATGTTTTCTTCATTTGTAGTTGCTTAAACAATGTTGGCCGAATCTCTTCTTCCCATACGATTCATCTCTGATCTAAGGGTCGAATCAAGATATTCCTTTCTACCTCAAATCATTCTTGTTTCTTTTGGTGTGGGCCGAATTTGTTGGAGTGCTAGCATACCTCTTATCACCTTTCTAGTCTTGGTTTTCGGAGGTTGGTTGGTAAGTAGGATTAAGGCCGAATACAGGTGGTGAGGTTATGCTCTTTGGTTGATTCTTATTCAAGCCAAAAGGCTCCTATGTTTTTAAGTTTGGATATGAGTTCTAATGGCTAACACTTCTTCTCGATTTCAACGTTGCAAGGGACTCGACGGGTGTAAACCAAGGAAACGTTTATACAATCTTCCCTTGCAGTGAACTTCTCGGATTGTTGGTAAGTGATGAAGATTGCTTATCAATCTCAATACTTGGAAGACGTTGTAGTAAGATTTAGACTAACTGTTAGTCCATATGGATCCCAGGTATTGTAACACCCCATACCCGAGTCCAAGGCTAAGACTGGATATAAGACATTACCATGCTTGAACTCACTTAAACATGTACTTACGGGCTGTAAAATTTTGTTCCGAAATAGAAACTCTTCTTTCTTAGTCAAAACATACATATCATGGGCCTATGAGGCCTTAAACACATATCTGGGAACTTTCAAAATATAATCAGGAACTTTTCCTCGAAACAGGGGTCACACGCCCATGTGGCTTGGGGCACGCCCGCGTACCCCTAAGACACGTCCATGTTTCCCAATCGTGGTCGACATTGACTAATCTCACAAGGTTTTGACATGCCCGTGGACTGAAACCGTGTGCTATACCTTGATATACTGACTTGTTCACACGGCCGGGGCACACACCCATGTTCTAATCGTGTATCACACACGGTCTAAACAAATGGCCGTGGGATTAGCCCGTGGTCTATTCTGACTTAAGATACAAAGGTGCAGGGTGCACACGGCGTAGACACACGCCCGTGTGTCCATCCGTGTGGGCACTTAGAGGCTATTTACCAAGCCAATTGCCACCCTGAAATCAAGACCAAACTCATGCTCAATTCAGCAACTCAAGTATTACATCTAACACGAACAAGGATGCATACTTCATTGATAGATTAAAACATACATACTTAATCATTCATGACTCATCTCTTTGGCCATATACAAAAAGAATACTAAGCTTGATAGCCAACACTTTGGCTAGTTTTAAAACATAACTCAAAATGAAATGTTTCCTATACATGCCATACTTAATATAAACAACTTGGCTATACCAAAATAGCGATTGATAGTGTGCTCAGAGAGCTCGGTGGCGATGATCCACGAGATTAGCTTGGCAGGACTACATGGAAAGAAAGAGTAAAGGACGTAAGCATTTAACTTAGTAAGTTTGCATGTAATTCTCATAGCAATATATTTGCTTAACATTAACCATTCATCATAAACAATGGCATTATGAAATCTCAAGTATTTAAGCTTACTTACTCTTACCGATTCTTACATATCTCATGGTACTTACTATTCTCATGCTCAAATGCGGTAACAAGATACTGTATCACTTCATCACATAGATCAGTATACTTTACTATGATAAGCATAATCTCAACTTCATCATTCATATCATGAATAATACTCTTAATTAACTCTGACTAGCATAACTTGATAATAACTTAACTTACTTAACTTTCTTACTTTCTCATTTAATCTTTACTCTTTTGCCTGATGAATTACTATGAATAACAGAGGATACTAAATCTCAAAACACATGTGTCTTGATGCCAATGCTATATCCTTGATATAGTCTTACATGGGATCTCTTACTTGGTATTGATGCCATGTCTTGACATGGGCTTACACGAAGTCTTCCTTATGAGTTCCCTTGGGAACTTACCATTGCCATGTCTCGGCATGGTCTTACTTGGTATCTTTACTTGTCAATGTCGAGCCTTGGCTTGGACTTACATGAAATCTTTCTTGTTACTCACCAATGCCATGCCTTGGCTTGGACTTACATGGGATCTCTATCTCTTTATAGCTTTTCAATGCCAAGACTTGTCTTGGACTTACATGATAACTTTGCTTGGAGACTCACCAATGCCATGCCTTGTCTTGGGCTTATATTGGTCTTCATCTCATAATAACTCTTCAATGCCAAGACTTGTCTTGGTCTTACATGATAACTTGCTTGATTGCCGATGCCATGCCTTGGCTTGGTCTTATACGGACTTTCTCATTTCATGTGATAGATTGAGTATCCTAAGTAATTCAACTTCAATCGGGACTTTCTCATGCTTGATCTCATTGATTTCTTTGTTTAACATAGCATTAAACAATCTCATGGAATTAAAATATATTCTACATTATACTAAGCAATTCAATGATATTAATCATAAAGCTTAGAAAACATACAAACTTACCTCAATATACAAAATGTGTGTAGATATGCAATTTAGTCCTCGACTTTGTTCTTGCCTCGGTTTCGATTCGGGCTTCATTTTTCTTGATCTATAATAATAATTAGATCATTTAATACTCACGTTGACTAAATTGACTCTTAACTCATACTTTGGCAAAATTACTATTTTGCCCCTAAACTTTCTCATATTTGCACTTTTGCCCCTAAGCTCGTAAAATGATTCTCATTTAACTTTCTTAAACATCATGCTTAGCTGATTCATTTTCTCTACTATAACAATCATCAATTCTCACCATTTCTAATAGGTATGACCAATTTCATAACTATTACAAATTAGTCCATACTATCATTTTTCAAGAAATTCACTAAGGAAAAGATGTTTATCTAACATCAAACTCTCATAAACTTCCATTAAATATCATTTTACAAGCATGTCACTATTGGGTAGATTTTTGAACATGCATCTTAGCTCATTTTATAGCTAAAAATAGCTAATTCATAATACGAGAACTTCAAAAATACGAAGAATATTAAAAACGGGGCTAAGATGAACTTACTAGCAAGCTTGAAAGATGAACAAACCCTAGCTATGGGGTTCTTCAAATTTTCGGCACCAAGGAAGAAGATGAATGAAATTTTTATCATCTTTTTCCTATTTTAATCATTTAATTGGTAAATGACCAAAATGCCCTTCTCTTTAAAAATTTACAATTTACTAACTCATGTCCATTTTTGTCCAATAATTATAATTTGGGCAAATTGCTATTTATGGACTTCTAATTAATATTCTAAAGCTATTTCATACAAAAAGCTTCTAGAAACTCATATTTTGCAACTTTTGCAATTTAGTCCTATTTGATCATTCCATGTCAATTTCACAAAATTTCTACATGGAACTTTAATACTATCATGCAAACATGTCATAAGCCTTAAGAACTCAATTTACTAACTTTCATTTGTGGTCTCGCACCACTATTCCGACTAGGCCCTAAATTAGGTCATTACAATTCTCCCCTCTTAGGAATTTTTCGTCCTCGAAAATCTTACCAAAGAAATGAGTTTGGATCTTTGGTTTCTCATGCTCTTTTCTCGGTTCCCACGTAGCTTCTTCTATTTCATGTCTTTGCCACAATACTTTTACCAGGGCAATACTTTTATTTCTTAGCTGCTTGACTTCTCGAGCTAAAATCTTAATTGGTTCTTCACCATAAGTCATGTCGGGATGAATCTCTATCTCTGACGGGGTAATTACATGTGAAGGATCTGATCGGTAGCGTCGCAACATGGACACGTGAAACACATCGTGAATCTTTTCTAACTCTGATGGCAAAGCCAATCGATAAGCTACCGGCCCAACTTTCTCGGTAATCTCATACGGTCCAATAAAACGTGGACTCAACTTGCCTTTTCAGCCAAATCTGAGAACTTTTCTCCATGATGACACTTTCAAGAAAACTTTATCTCCGACTTGATACTCTATCTCTTTTCTCTTTAAGTCCGAATAGGACTTCTATCTATCTGATGCAGCTTTTAAACATTCTTGTATCACTTTCACTTTCTCTTCAGCTTCTCTAACCAAATCAACCCCGTGAATTTGGTTTTCCTTGAGTTTAGTCCAAAATAAAGGCATTCTGCACTTACGCCCATATAGAGCCTCATAAGGCGCCATCTTTAAACTCGACTGAAAACTATTATTGTAGGCAAACTCTACCAATGGGAGAAACTTTTCCCAACTGCCTCGGAATTTAAGAATACAACATCTAAGCATGTCCTCGAATACTTGAATTAACCTCTCCGACTGACCGTCAGTTTGAGGATGAAAAGCGGTACTAAAGTTCAACTTTGTACCCAAGGCCTCTTGCAACTTCTTCCAAAATATGGATGTGAACCTCGGATCTCTATCTGATATAATTGACAACGGAACACCGTGAAGCCTTATTATTTCTGACACATACAAGTTTGCCAACTTGTCTAGTGAGTAATCAACTCGTACAGGTAAGAAATGAGCTGACTTCGTGAGTCTATCAACTACAACCCATACAACATCTTCCTTGCTCGGAGATAATGGTAAACTCGTTACAAAATCCATAGTAATACGGTCCTATTTCCACTCTGGAACCAAAATGGGTTGAAGTAAACCCGAAGGTACTTGGTGTTCAGCCTTTACTTGCTGACAAATCAAGCATTTGGAAACAATCTCTGAAATATCTTTCTTCATTCTCGGCCACCAATACTGTTGCTTTAAGTCATTAAACATTTTGGTACTACCCGGATGTACAGATAAACATCCGTTATGTGCCTCATGCAAAATTCTCTGAATAAGCTCGTCCTTTCTCGGTACACAAATTCTATCTTTGAACATCAGACTTCCATTGGGACTAATCCGGAAATCAGACTCAACATCTGTCTCACTGAGCTCTCTTGACTTGCAATTCACTATCTTCTTTCTGAGCCTCAAAAATCTCTTGGAGGAATACTGGTCTAGCTTTCAACTCAGCTAGAATAGAACCATCAGTGGATAAAGTCATCCGTGAATTTATTGCCCTTAATGCAAATAGGGACTTTCACCTCAAAGCGTCGGCGACCACTTTCGCCTTCCGGGATGGTAGTCAATGACCATCTCATAGTCTTTTATCAACTCTAACCATCTCCATTTGCCTTAAGTTCAACTCTTCTGCGTCATCAAGTACTTCAAACTTTTGTGATCGGTGAAAATCTGACATCTCACACCATATAGGTGGTGTCTCCATATCTTCAATGCGAAGACTATGGCAGCCAACTCTAGATCATGGGTCGGATAATTCTTCTCATGAGGCTTCAACTGTCTTGAGGCATAAGCAATCACTTTGCCTTCTTGCATAAGTACACAGCCTAATCCATTTAAGGATGCATCGTTGTAAATCACAAATTCTTTCCCTACCTCAGGTTGTACTAAAACTGGAGCTTCTGTCAACATCGCTTTCAGTTTCTTGAAACTTTGTTGACATCTTTCTATCCACTCAAACTTTACATTTTTCTGTAACAATTTAGTCATCGGGGTTGCAATAATAGAAAACCCCTTGACGAATCGTCTATAATAGCCAGCTAGGCCTAGGAAACTTCTAACCTCAGAGACATTCTTCGGTGGCTTCCAGTCCATAATAGCCGAAATCTTACTAGGGTCTACTCGAACTCCTTCTCCCGAGACAATATGTCCCAGAAATCCTACTTCCTTGAGCCAAAATTCGCTTTTACTTGGCATACAACTGATTTTCTCGTAGAATCTGTAAAACTGTCCGTAGGTGCTCAGCATGCTCATTCTCATCTTGGGAATAAATCAGTATGTCGTCAATGAAAACGACTACAAACTTGTCGAGGTATGGTCTAAAAATGCGGTTCATTAAGTCCATGAATACCGCAGGAGCATTGGTCAAACCAAAAGGCATGACTAAAAATTCATAATGCCCATACCTTGTTCGAAAAGCTGTCTTAGACACATCTGATTCCTTTACTCTTAACTGATAGTACCCTGATCTCAAGTCTATTTTGGAGAACACAGTGGCTCCTTTCAATTGATCGAACAAATCATCGATCCTAGGCAATGGGTACTTGTTTTTCGCCGTCACTTTATTAAGCTAATGGTAATCTATGCACAATCTCATGGTGCCATCTTTATTTTTCACAAATAAAACTGGAGCACCCCAGAGAGAACAACTTGACCTAGCAAAGCCTTTATCTGTCAACTCTTGCAACTGTGACTTCAGCTCCTTTAACTCCGTTGGAGCCATTCTGTAAGGAGTAATAGATATTGGTACAGTACCGGGAGCCAGTTCAATGTCGAACTCAATCTCTCTTACTGGGGGTAGTCCTGGTCATTCTTCAGGAAAAACATCCACGTACTCACATACTATCGGTACTGACTCAATCTTTAACTTTGTTTCTTTATCATTCATCACGAAGGCCAAATATGCCTCGTACCCCTTTCTTATGTATCTCTATGCCGTCATGTGAAAAATCATTGCCAGTGATTTACTTTGCTCATCTGATTCTATATGGAGAATATCCCCATTCTCACATCTCGTCTCAATATATTTCTTCCCACAATTAACTATTACATCATGAGTGGTCAACCAGTCCATACCAAGAATGATGTCAAACTCATCAAATGGTAGCAACATAAGATTTGCTTTAAAGTAATGACCTCTAATCATAAATGGACAATCTTTACATACTTCATCAACTAACACACTCTTGCCTAAAGGATTAGACACCTTAATCGTAAATTCTGTAGAATCTATAGGCATATTCATACTGGAAACTAGTTTCATACAAATGTAAGAGTGTGTGGATCCGGGTTCTATTAAAGCAACTTTAACATCATGAAGAGAAAAGGTACCCGTAATAACATCAGGAGAAGATGCCTCTTCGCGAGCGCGAATGGCATAAGTCCTCACAGGCGCCCTACCCTCGGGTCTCGCAGCCTGCTCTCTAGGGTTACCCCTTCCACTTGCCCCACTTCCTGGGTTCCTTTACGGTCTTCCTCTGACTACACTCCCGGATCTCGGGTTCTGAGCTCTATCTTCTTTCATTGTCTCTGGACAATCTTTTATGTAGTGGTCCAGGGAACCACATCTGAAACATGCATTTTCATGTGCTCGACATTCTCTAAAATGATGTCTGCCACACTGTGGGCATTCGGGTCTATCCGATCGGATGTTCCCCACACTAGTAACTGAGGTTGTCTGTGCCTTACTTCCCGAATACTGCTTACTCTTGTCCTTCCTTGAAAACCCAGTGGAAGTAGCCGATCGGGTGGAGAAATCTCTTGACTTCTTGGATGTGGATTGGAATGACTTATTCCATCTGTCTCTCTTTAGAGTCACGAGACTCTATTTGAGACTTTCTCTTCTCCTTTACTAGTTCTTCTCGCTTTACAAGCCCTCTCTACTAGCACAATGAATTCATTCGGTTCTAGGACAACAACAAACAATTTGATGTCCTCATTTAGCCCATCTTCAAATCTCTTACTCATGATGGCCTCGGTGGACACGCATTCTCGAGCGTATTTCTTTGAGCCGTACAAACTCACGCTCATAATCATCCACAGACATCTTGCCTTTCTTTAACTCTAGAAATTCCTTTCTTTTCTGGTTCACGAACCTTTGACTGGTATACTTTTTCTTGAACTCTTCTTGGAAGAATTCCCATGTGACCTTTTCCCTCGGTACCACAGACACCAATATGTTCCACCATTGATAGGCAGAATCTCTTAAAAGAGAGACTACACACTTCATGCATTCCTCATATGTGCATGACAACTCATTAAATACCCTGATGGTATTTTCTAACTGCATCGACTTTTTAGGATCATCATCTTTTCTAGCCCGGAATTCTTCTACCCCATGTTTCCTGATTCTATCAAGCTGGAGGCTTCTCTCCTCTTACCACCTCTACTACTTGAGGGGCTACTGGGATAGGTTGAGGAATAGGTGGGGGTAGAGGGGGTTGCGCATTCGGGTTCGTACGAAAGAACTCCGTATACCATGTATTTATCATATGGAGGAAGGCTTCTCTAGCCTCTTCTCCTCCTTCTTGACTCACCATAGTACGTCTATTCTAATTCTCGTTCGGCACCGTCCCCGGGCCGAGTGAGGCGCGCGCGTTACTCTATCGTCATTCGCCACAGCTCTATCGGGATCCATTTACTAAATGTATAAACATAATTTAAGTTGTCAGGAATCATCACACTATCATTATAAAAACATTCTTACGTATGGCATGTATAGCTAGACTCGTGCTCGTGCTACATTAGTCCTAGAACTGACTAAACTGTAGCTCTGATACCACTAAATGTAACACCCCATACCCGAGTCCAAGGCTAAGACTGGATACGAGACATTACCATGCTTGAACTCACTTAAACATATACTTACGGGCTGTAAAATTTTGTTCCGAAATAGAAACTCTTCTTTCTTAGTCAAAACGTACATATCATGGGCCTATGAGGCCTTAAACACATATCCGGGAACTTTCGGAATACAATCGGGAACTTTTCCTCGAAACAGGGGTCACACGCCCATGTGGCTTGGGGCATGCCCGTGTACCCCTAAGGCACGCCCATGTCTCCCAACCGTGGTCGACACTAACTAATCTCACACGGTCTTGACACGCCCGTGGACTGAAACTGTGTGCTATACCTTGATATACTGACTTGTTCACACGGTCGGGGCACACGCCTATGTTCTAACCGTGTATCACACACGGTCTAAACAAACGGCTGTGGGATTAGCCCGTGGTCTATTGTAACACCCCATACCCGATTCCGAGGCTAAAATCGAATACGAGACATTACTATGCTTGAACTTTCTTAAACATGTACTTACGGGCTACAAAATTTTGTTCCGAATTAAAAACTTCTCTTTCTTAGACAAATCATGCAGATCGTGGGCCTACGAGGACTTAAACTTGCTTCCGGAAACTTTTACAAGCCAAAAGAAACTTTTCTTTGAAACAGGGGTCACACGCCCATGTTGGTATAGGGACACGCCCGTGTGTCCTTAAGACATGCCCATGCCTTCCACCCGTGGTCGACACTGACTAAATCCACACGGCCTGGACACGCCCGTGGCCCTGGCCCGTGTGCCAAACCTTGGCATTCTGACTTATCCACACGATCTGTACACACGCCCGTGTGCGTCAGCCGTGTGACAATTAAATTTCTAAGTGTCGAGTGCAGACTTCACACGGCCTTGGAACACGCCCATGTGCCAACCGTGTGTATCACACGACCTGGACAAACAGCCGTGTGACCAGCCCGTGGTCTAATCTGACTTAAGATACTAAGGTGCAGGAGACACACGGCCTAGACACACGCCCGTGTGTCTATCCGTGTGGGCACTTAGTGGCTATCTTACCAAGCCTTTTTCCACTCCCGTTTACAAACATTCATATACTACTTCAAAACATTCTCAAATCATCAATTAAAACACATGAATTAACACATTTAATCATTAAAGAGATAAAGTCTTTATCTCATACCCTAGGGAGAACTACTCCCAATACAAATACAACCAACTTAGATTCTCTTAGGCCAATACAATTTGGCACATTATCAATGACTTAATCAACCTCAAGTACTAGCCCTATACATGCCATGACTTCTAAGGACTTGATACCTCATTCCAAGGGTTTGCTCGATAGTGTGAAAACATCTCCGGCGGCCTCCAACCCGAGCTAGTTAATATAACCTATAAAAGATGAGGAAAGTAAAGGAGTAAGCAATAATGCTTAGTAAGCTCATCTGCATAATGTGTCAAATATTGATATTCATTGAATATACATAATTACAAAGTATCATGAAGAGTGTCTCTCATAAATTCATGGTTACTTACTCAACTATTCTTGAAACTTACTCATTCAATCTCTTACCACATTCTTACCTTGCCGCAAGCCAATTGCTCATTTAATTAGTACATATTCCTGCACTGATCACCACATGATCATATAAAATAGCTCATCAAGCATTTTCAATAAGATACTCATACTATTAATCTCTCAGTGGTTTCGCACTTAGCCCACCATTGAATCTCTAATAGGGTGGTATCGCACACAGCCCACCAATCATTTATACTTATGGTGATTTCGCACTTAGCTCACCAATTATTTATACGCGATGGTATCGCACACAGCCCATCATTACCATCAATAAGGTGATGTCGCACATAGCTCACTGTTATTTTACATTCATGGATAATAATCCACATGTATATCTCTATTTCAAAGATTCATCCAAGAACATCCTCACATACTTCTATTCTTACTTAACTTTCTACGATACTCGTTATCATTCACACAGTACATCAATAAATCTGTCTCATCAACTAAGGTGCATCAACTACACAAACCCCACTAGGGGTTCATCATATATTGAATTCATCTCAATTCAGTTCTACACATACTTGTGCTACTCATGGCACAACCACATACATTCAACATATACATTGAATCATTCGAATTGTTAAATAACTCTCTTGAGTCTCATGCACATAGTTCTCATTATCATCATACCCCAATTGGGTCTTACATACACTAACATATCGATGCCACGTCCCTGACATGGTCTTATATGAATTTTTACACTGAGGCCATATTCCAATATGGTCTTATTCGAGACTTTAACCATTGTCCTATCGTGCAATACACCTTTCCCATTTCTCTAAATTTAATTCCATTGACATCTCATCAAGAGACATTTCATACATTCATATAGTAATATACATTCCATACAACATTGGAATACTAAATCAGCTCATACATAATTGCAACATTCGCACATGAACTTACCTCGATGTCGAAAGGGCCAAAAGGGACCTTTTTGCCCACATTTCTCTTTTCATCCGTTCTAGGTCCGAAACTTGTTTTCTTTGATCTAGAACAACGAAATTTACTGATTTAATCACTTATAAAACATAATACACCATAATCTACACTTTAGGTAAAAATGACTATTTTGCCCCTACACTTTGGTAAAATTACGATTTTGCTCCTAGGCTCGTAAATAAATTTTCATCACATTTTCTTGTTAAACAAGCCTAGATGAACATTTAATCCTCTTACAACTATTTTCAATTCCATCAATTTCATGCTTAAAAGAACAAATTACAACTTTTGCATTTTAGTCCAAATTAGGTGTTTTCATGACAACACCTTTCACAAAAGTTGTTTCTCATCATCCTATCATTCATTTTCTTCCATAAAAACTCATCAAACAACATGAACTCTATCATGGCAAGTCCCTAAACTTTCAACCATATTGCAAACTAGTCCCCTCTTTAGAAAGCTTAAGCTTTGGGGACTCCAAAAGTACAATTTTCTTCAAGAAATATCATCAAAATCACTTACTTGAGTGGAGAATTGCTTGCTGAAATTTTAAGCTTCAAAAACCCCTCCCATGGCTGCTATTTTCGGTGGAGGAAGAGAAGAAATAAAAAAGATGATAGCTTGGCTTATTTCATCTTATTTTATTTCTTTTTAGTCCCCTAACATGACCACATTTAATATTCTTCTCCCCTTAGATATCCTTGACCGGCCAACTCACTTAACAAGGCCAAATTGCACATTTGGGACCTCCAATTTATAATCCATAGCTACTTGGCACCTTTAGCAAATAAAATGGAACTTTCGCACTTTATGCGATTTAGTCACTTTTTTGCAATTAAGCTAGAAATTGCTAAAATTAAGGCACCAAAATTTTCATGCATCCTTATAAACATGTTATAACACATATCATAACATGAAATTAATTTTCTCTAACCTCGAATTAGTGATTTCGAGATCATTGTTCCAACTAGCCCCTAAATCGGGCTATTACAATTCTCCTCCCTTAGGGATTTTCATCCCCGAAAATCTTATCAGGAGGAGTTGCTATCAACATTATTAAAACGTTTCCATCTACTCTTCAAAATCACGAATCCACTTATCCTCAAGTTTCTCTTGTCAACAACTCTTAAGCTGTGATACATAAGGTCGAAATGTAACTTGAGACCTAGGTTATTCTTCCTCTGGGGCATATACTATATCCAGAAATCCACTATTTTGGAACTCTGTAGATGTCTAAATGATCGTTCGGATATTTACTGGTTGATTCACTACGATTCGAATGACATTCCCGCTCTTTGGGAATTTTGTCAATCCAATTTTGAAATCCATAAGGTTTTATCTCACTTTCTCATTAAAGCATTCTTCGACTGTAGTAGTCTTGACTTGTACGCTTTGACGACTCAGCTTTTAGTGGTCAACTACTTCTGACCATAATCTCAATCATACTGCAAAATGTACTCTATTGTCAAAACATTTATGCACATAACTGTATTTCCTTATTCTTGCATTAATAGATATGCAATTACTAAATCTCATACCAAAACTTCTATATAAGTTCTGGATTCCTCATCATTCCAAATTTTATCTCGAGAAAGCATCATCAACTGAAAACTTATCCAACTAAGATCAACCGAGTAACTAACTCGCACTGCTTAACATGGATCTTCATTTAGACACTTGTATTATGTCTACTATTTGATAAGTATTACAATAACTATATTCGCTATTGTAATAGTTCAAGCCGTTTTCACTATTTCATTTTCAAAATCCTCTGCAGCATAAGATTATCAAAATTCAAAAGGCACATATCGGTTTGTCCATGAATCATTTCCTAACATTTAACTCACAATATAGACACAAAAGTGATCGTCTCTGGATCACTAACCTGTCAACTCTCCTTCCCGATTTAGACTGAACTCAGTATTAGAACTTTCAATTAATAGCTCCCTACTCACGTACACACAGGATTTTATTCTCTTTATTGATTCATGCGTGAATATACACAGAACTTGAATCATATCTCAACATTTTAATCTACTTTTTTCTCCACACTGAGAACATATTTCTAGCACACTCTCATCTGAGTTTCTCTTGCTGTGCTAATCTAAAACCTTTACTAACATCATATCTCATGATAGTAGGGACATCTCGATCGAATTCATTAACTCTATTCAACTTACTCGAAAACTCATCATACAACGTGAAACTTGTGATTTCACTTCTTATACTAGAATCATCACCAACTTCCTCCTCAAGGTACCCAACTAAGGTTACGAGAAGATAGAGGAATGTCGATTTCAATTAACTAAATCGAAAACCGTTTAGTCTACTTTTTCCGTCAGTTAACGTTCTTACACAATCACAATTTCATGAAAAGAACGACCACATCATCCCTGAAGGGAAACATGTATTAGTACATAATACTAAAAGAGATCATTATAATCCCATCCATGGCATTAACTAACCATGCACAAACCATAGGCTTCTAGCCAACTTACTCATACTTGCCCTTATATAACACGCCCGTGTCATCTATAAATGTAATCTCTTCTTCGTGATTCATTCACGAGTACATGTTTTCACTCTTTCACATGACTTTAGTACCATTCTCATTTCTACCTCTCGACTCATCTATCTGTCCCATTGATCACTAGGGATAATCAAAGACGCATGTTCATCATCATTCATGTAGGTATGAAACCAATGCCACATTCCCGAGGTGGTCTTATATGGAGTCACCTCTAAATGCCAATGCCATATCCCTGATAAGGTCTTATATGGACTTCAACATCAAGCATCAATGCCATATTCTGAATATGGTCTTACACGATTCTCATATTCATTACCGAAGCCATACCCTAGATATGGTCTTATACGGGATCTCAATTTGGTGCCGAGGCCATGTCCTGGACGTGGTCTTATACGGGACCTTATCTATCTCATATTTTGATGATAGCATTATCATAATCATTATAGTCCCCTAGGACTTCAACCTCACGTTCAACAACAATTACTCTATTTAGTAGAGTATCATGTATCAGCGTGATACAAAGCATTCTCAACTATGCTAACATAATTATTGCATTAATCCGATGCAAACTTACTCAACTTAACTCTCATAACATCTCATCATAAATCAACAGTGGTAAGGGAGTGAGGTTGCAAAGTCCCTTAGCCTAACTCTCGTGACTACATACATATGATTTACTACTCATTGTCAATGAAATATCATCATAGTCACACAACTCGCCTCAAGTGAGTTTTCACATTTATCACGCTACAATTGTTTCTATCACTTATACTTTCGAACTGTGACTTCACTTACTCAAGTTTCACATTAAGGTCTACTTGAGTACTCAATATTTAACTCTAATTCCTCTTACTATTTCTTATTAATCTAGAGAATGTCTTATGGGTTTTGAGTACGTCGTTTACTTGATTTCCATAGTCCAACTATGGTCTTACTCGTATCACAACATCATAGCCCAGCTATTGCTTTACATGTCGTCACGATGCCATAGCCTCGCTATAGTCTTACACAAAATCTCATATCAACACCAATACCATATCCCAGATACGGTCTTACATGGAAACTCATATTGATGCCGATGCCATATCCCAGATATGGTCTTACATGAAATCTTATATCGATGTCGATGCCATATCCCAGATATGGTCTTACACGATCTCATACCGAAGCCAGGTCCCAGATATGGTCTCACACGGGATTACTATTTGATATCGATGTCATATCCCAGATATGGTCTTATACGGGATCTCACAATAATTATCGATGCCATATCCCAGATATGGTCTTATCCGATTATCTTATTCAATCATGAAGCCATATCCACGATATGGTCTTACGAGGATCATGTATCGATGCCAATGCCATCCCCGCACATGGTCTTATATGGGATCACATATACTGCCATGGTCCAACCATGGTCTTATTCATCATTTTATAATTGAACGACCGTACTCATCTCCTGCATTCTACTTAGTCAAACTTTTCAATTTTAACTCTCACACTATAATATGTGTGACTTTGTAACAGGTCATAAGGCGAAACATTATACCTTCTCTACTTTACTTGATCCACACGTGAGATTTAACCATGTGGACATATTTATCATAAATAATGGCATTACAAATCTCAAACGCTTACTTACTCTTACTGCTTCTCACATACATCATGGTACTTGCTAGTCTCATGTTTGTAAGGTAAACAAGGTACCTGTAACACTTGATCACATAGATCAGTATACTTTACTATAACAAGCATAATCTCAACATCATCATTCATAACATGAATTATACTTGTTAGTCAGCCTTCACTAGCATGTAATAATATCAACTTTACTACTAACTTTCTTGCTATCTCATTTAAGCTTTACTCTTTTGCTCGATGAATTACTATGAATGACTGAGGATACTGAATCTCATCTCACATATATCTCGATGCCAAAGCCATATCCTAGATATGGTCTTACATGGGATCTCTCAACTTGGTATCGATGCCATGTATTGACATGGACTTACACGAAGTCTTCATTGTGTGTTCCCTTGGGAACTTACCATTGCCATGTCTTGACATGGTCTTATTAGTAACTTTACTCATGAACTGGTCAATGCCGAGCCTTGGCTTGGGCTTACATGAAATCTTCCTTGTTACTCACCAATGCCATGCCTTGGCTTGGACTTACATGGGATCTCTATCTCTTGATAGCTTTTTAATGCCAAGACTTGTCTTGGACTTACATGACATCTTTGCTTGGAGACTCGCCAATGCCATGCCTTGGCTTGGGCTTATATGGGTCTTCATCTCATAGTAGCTCTTCAATGCTAAGACTTGTCTTGGTATTACATGATAACTTGCTTGATTGCCGATGCCATGTCTTGACATGGTCTTATACGGACTTTCTTGTCTCATATGGCAGATTGAGTATCCTAAGTAATTCATTTTTAATCGGGGCTTTCATATACATGCTCTTAGTAACTTCTTTGTTTAATAAATCATTAAACATTTTCATGGAAATAATGTGCATATAACATCATCACAAGCAATTCAATGAAATATTCATGAAGCTTGAAAATCATACAAACTTACTGAAATTAGCTCGGTTGGGAATCATCTCTGTCTTAACAAAACAATTCCGTTAGAGCCGAGAGAGATCACACTATCACGGTCTACATATGGCATGTATAGCTAAACTCTTACTCAAGCTAGGTTAGTCTGAGAACTGACTAAACCATACTCTGATACCACAAAATGTAACACCCCATACCCGATTCCGAGGCTAAAACCGGATACGAGACATTACTATGCTTGAACTTCCTTAAACATGTACTTACGGGCTACAAAATTTTGTTCCGAATTAAAAAATTCTCTTTCTTAGACAAATCATTCACATCGTGGGCCTACGAGGCCTTAAACTTGCGTCCGAAAACTTTTACAAGCTAAAAGAAACTTTTCTTTAAAACAGGGGCCACACGCCCATGTTGGTATAGGGACACGCCCGTGTGTCCTTAAGACATGCCCGTGCCTTCCACCCATGGTCGACACTGACTAAATCCACACGGCCTGGACACGCCCGTGGCCCTGGCCCGTGTGCCAAACCTTGGCTTTCTGACTTATCCACATGGTCTGTACACACGCCCGTGTGCGTCAACCGTGTGACAATTGAATTTCTAAGTGTCGAGTGCAGACTTCACACGGCCTTGGAACACGCCCATGTGCCAACCGTGTGTATCAGACGGCCTGGACAAACGGCCGTGTGACCAGCCCGTGGTCTAATCTGACTTAAGATACTAAGGTGCAGGAGACACACGGCCTAGACACACGCCCGTGTGTCTATCCGTGTAGGCACTTAGTGGCTATCTTACCAAGCCTTTTTCCACTCCCGTTTACAAACATTCATATACTACTTCAAAACATTCTCAAATCATCAATTAAAACACATGAATTAACACATTTAATCATTAAATAGATAAAGTCTTTATCTCATACCCTAGGGAGAACTACTCCCAATACAAATACAACCAACTTAGATTCTCTTAGGCCAATACAATTTGGCACATTATCAATGACTTAATCAACCTCAAGTACTAGCCCTATACATGCCATGACTTCTAAGGACTTGATACCTCATACCAAGGGTCTGCTTGATAGTGTGAAAACATCTCTGGCGGCCTCCAACCCGAGCTAGTTAATATAACCTATAAAAGATGAGGAAAGTAAAGGAGTAAGCAATAATGCTTAGTAAGCTCATCTGCATAATGTGTCAAATATTGATATTCATTGAATATACATAATTACAAAGTATCATGAAGAGTGTCTCTCATAAATTCATGGTTACTTACTCAACTATTCTTGAAACTTACTCATTCAATCTCTTACCACATTCTTACCTTGCCGCAAGCCAATTGCTCATTTAATTAGTACATATTCCTGCACTGATCACCACATGATCATATAAAACAGCTCATCAAGCATTTTCAATAAGATACTCATACTATTAATCTCTCGGTGGTTTCGCACTTAGCCCACCATTGAATCTCTAATAGGGTGGTATCGCACACAGCCCACCAATCATTTATACTTATGGTGATTTCGCACTTAGCTCACCAATTATTTATAGGCGATGGTATCGCACACAGCCCATCATTACCATCAATAAGGTGATGTCGCACATAGCTCACTATTATTTTACATTCATGGATAATAATCCACATGTATATCTCTATTTCAAAGATTCATCCAAGAACATCCTCACATACTTCTATTCTTACTTAACTTTCTACGATACTCGTTATCATTCACACAGTACATCAATAAATCTGTCTTATGCAACTAAGGTGCATCAACTACACATACCCTACTAGGGGTTCATCATATATTGAATTCATCTCAATTCAGTTCTACACATACTTGTGCTACTCATGGCACAACCACATACATTCAACATATACATTGAATCATTCGAATTGTTAAATAACTCTCTTGAGTCTCATGCACATAGTTCTCATTATCATCATACCCCAATCGGGTCTTACATACACTAACATATCGATGCCACGTCCCTGACATGGTCTTATACGAATTCTTACACCGAGGCCATATTCCAATATGGTCTTATTCGAGACTTTAACCATTGTCCTATCGTGCAATACACCTTTCCCATTTCTCTAAATTTAATTCCATTGACATCTCATCAAGAGACATTTCATACATTCATATAGTAATATACATTCCATACAACATTGGAATACTAAATCAGCTCATACATAATTGCAACATTCGCACATGAACTTACCTCGATGTCGAAAGGGCCAAAAGGGACCTTTTTGCCCACATTTCTCTTTTCATCCGTTCTAGGTCCGAAACTCGTTTTCTTTGATCTAGAACAACGAAATTTACTGATTTAATCATTTATAAAACATAATACACCATAATCTACACTTTAGGCAAAAATGACTATTTTACCCCTACACTTTGGTAAAATTACGATTTTGCCCCTAGCCTCGTAAATAAATTTTCATCACATTTTCTTGTTAAACAAGCCTAGCTGAACATTTAATCCTCTTACAACTATTTTCAATTCCATCAATTTCATGCTTAAAAGAACAAATTACAACTTTTGCCTTTTAGTCCAAATTAGGTGTTTTCATGACAACACCTTTCACAAAAGTTGTTTCTCATCATCCTATCATTCATTTTCTTCCATAAAAACTCATAAAACAACATGAACTCTATCATGGCAACTCCCTAGACTTTCAACCATATTGTAAACTAGTCCCCTCTTTAGAAAGCTTAAGCTTTGGGGACTCCAAAAGTACAATTTTCTTCAAGAAATATCATCAAAATCACTTACTTGAGTGGAGAATTGCTTGCTGAAATTTTAAGCTTCAAAAACCCCTCCCATGGCTGCTATTTTTGGTGGAGGAAGAGAAGAAATAAAAAAGATGATAGCTTGGCTTATTTCATCTTATTTTATTTCTTTTTAGTCACCTAACATGACCACATTTAATATTCTTGTCCCCTTAGCTATCCTTGACCGGCCAACTCACTTAACAAGGCCAAATTCCACATTTGGGACCTCCAATTTATAATCCATAGCTACTTGGCACCTTTAGCAAATAAAATGGAACTTTCACACTTTATGCGATTTAGTCCTTTTTTTTTGCAATTAAGCTAGAAATCGCTAAAATTAATGCCCCAAAATTTTCATGCATCCTTATAAACATGTTATAACACATATCATAACATGAAAATAATTTTCTCTAACCTCGAATTAGTGATTCCGAGATCACTGTTTCGACTAGCCCCTAAATCGGTCTATTACATCTATTCTAACTTAAGATACAAAGGTGCAGGGTGCACACGGCCTAGACACACGCCCGTGTGTCCATCCGTGTGGGCACTTAGAGGCTATTTACCAAGCCAATTGCCACCCTGAAATCAAGACCAAACTCATGCTCAATTCAGCAACTCAAGTATTACATCTAACACGAACAAGGATGCATACTTTATTGATAGATTAAAACATACATACTTAATCATTCATGACTCATCTCTTTGGCCATATACAAAAAGAATACTAAGCTTGATAGCCAACACTTTGGCTAGTTTTAAAACATAACTCAAAATGAAATGTTTCCTATACATGCCATACTTAATATAAACAACTTGGCTATACCAAAATAGCGATTGATAGTGTGCTCCGAGCTCCAGTGACGATGATCCACGAGATTAGCTTGGCGGGACTACATGGAAAGAAAGAATAAAGGACGTAAGCATTTAGCTTAGTAAGTTTGCATGTAATTCTCATAGCAATATATTTTCTTAACATTAACCATTCATCATAAACAATGGCATTATGAAATCTCAAGTATTTAAGCTTACTTACTCTTACTGATTCTTACATATCTCATGGTACTTACTATTCTCATGCTCGTACAGTAACAAGATACCTGTATCACTTGATCACATAGATCAGTATACTTTACTATGATAAGCATAATCTCAACTTCATCATTCATATCATGAATAATACTCTTAATTAACTCTGACTAGCATAACTTGATAATAACTTAACTTACTTAACTTTCTTACTTTCTCATTTAATCTTTACTCTTTTGCCCGATGAATTACTATGAATAACAAAGGATACTAAATCTCAAAACACATGTGTCTTGATGCCAATGCTATATCCTTGATATAGTCTTACATGGGATCTCTTACTTGGTATTGATGCCATGTCTTGACATGGGCTTACACGAAGTCTTCCTTATGAGTTCCCTTGGGAACTTACCATTGCCATGTCTCAACATGGTCTTACTTGGTATCTTTACTTGTCAATGCCGAGCCTTGGCTTGGACTTACATGAAATCTTTCTTGTTACTCACCAATGCCATGCCTTGGCTTGGACTTACATGGGATCTCTATCTCTTTATAGCTTTTCAATGTCAAGACTTGTCTTGGACTTACGTGATAACTTTGCTTGGAGACTCACCAATGCCATGCCTTGGCTTGGGCTTATATGGGTCTTCATCTCATAATAACTCTTCAATGCCAAGACTTGTCTTGGTCTTACATGATAACTTGCTTGATTGCTGATGCCATGCCTTGGCTTGGTCTTATACGGACTTTCTCATTTCATGTGATAGATTGAGTATCCTAAGTAATTCAACTTCAATCGGGACTTTCTCATGCTTGATCTCATTGATTTCTTTGTTTAACATAGCATTAAACAATCTCATGGAATTAAAATATATTCTACATTATACTAAGCAATTCAATGATATTAATCATAAAGCTTAGAAAACATACAAACTTACCTCAATATACAAAATGTGTGTAAATATGCAATTTAGTCCTCGACTTTGTTCTTGCCTCGGTTTCGATCCAGGCTTCATTTCTCTTGATCTATAATAATAATTAGATCATTTAATACTCACATTGACTAAATTGACTCTTAACTCATACTTTGGCAAAATTACTATTTTTCCCCTAAACTTTCTCATATTTGCAATTTTGCCCCTAGGCTCGTAAAATGATTCTCATTTAACTTTCTTAAACATCATGCTTAGCTGATTCATTTTCTCTACTATAACAATCATCAATTCTCACCATTTCTAATAGGTATGACCAATTTCATAACCATTACAAATTAGTACATACTATTATTTTTCATGAAATTCACTAAGGAAAAGATGTTTATCTAACATCAAACTCTCATAAACTTCCATTAAATATCATTTTACAAGCATGTCACTGTTGGGTAGATTTTTGAACATGCATCTTAGCTCATTTTATAGCTAAAAATAGCTAATTCATAATACGAGAACTTCAAAAATACGAAGAATATTAAAAACGGGGCTAAGATGAACTTACTAGCAAGATTGAAAGATGAACAAACCCTAGCTATGGGGTTCTTCAAATTTTCGGCACCAAGGAAGAAGACGAATGAAATTTTTATCATCTTTTTCCTATTTTAATCATTTAATTGGTAAATGACCAAAATGCCCTTCTCTTTAAAAATTTACAATTTACTAACTCATGTCCATTTTTGTCCAATAATTATAATTTGGGAAAATTGCTATTTAAGGACTTCTAATTAATATTCTAAAGCTATTTCATACAAAAAGCTTCTAGAAACTCATATTTTGCAACTTTTGCAATTTAGTCCTATTTGATCATTCCATGTCAATTTCACAAAATTTCTACATGGAACTTTAATACTATCATGCAAACATGTCATAAACCTTAAGAACTCAATTTACTAACTCAGATTTGTGGTCTCGCACCACTATTCTGACTAGGCCCTAAATCGGGCTGTTACAGGTATTCTGGTTATAGTACCGAGTATTGCAAAGCGTAATCAGGTGTGTAATCTCACACCTATCTGAATGTTTGCATGGGATGTTCTGTGATTCGGCTGAAAGCCGAAAAGCCAAAAATCGGCATCTGTGACCACTCGAGTGTGCGAATGCTCGTAGTGGTAAATCGAGATTCGAATAAGGGCGATAAGTCGTTGACAGTGACACGAGCACTCTCGCGATACTGAGGCAGTAACGGGCCTAACCGAGCAGAAACGGGCCAAATGGGCCCAATGGGCTATCCGGCCCATTTAGGCCAAACTGTTGGAAAACTAGCAAATGATAAGTCTGAACGCAAAATCTACAAATCTGACACCGAAATCATGCGTTTTGGGCCACACGAATGTGTGGGCCTAAAATGGATTTTTGGCCCAATAGTTCCGTAGAGACCCAAAAAGGGTTCTGTGTCGCTCGAGGCGACAGTAGGCCTTCGGAAAGGCTGTTGAATGCGAAATTACCAAAATACCCCTGGAGGGTAAATTACCAAAATACCCCTGGTGGGTAAAATTACTGTTATGCCCTTAGGGGTTGATTAGCATGATTGTGTGTATTCTGTTTATCTAGTTATAATGGTAATTCATGTCATACATCCTATTTGATATATGCTTTGCATACATGACATTCTGCATGGGGTTGGGATATTGATGATCGGAGGAAGTGTATTCTGGTGGCTCGCCACATTCTCGATTCTCGTGGCTCGCCACATTTTCTCGTTCGTGGCTATGCCACATATATTCTGTTATTCTGGTGGCTTTGCCACAAATTCTGTGATGAGCAGCTGATCTGCCATCGAGGTGTGTAGCGGATGGACGGGTCGATTTAGAAATCCCCACAGGTGTGTTGGGCTAGTACGGGTGGTGTGTAGCGGATGGATTATTAGGTTGGGTTGCATGCATTATCTGCTTTACCATGCTATTAGGGCTAAGGCCCAGTCTGTTTCTGTACAGGCTCGGGCCCAGTTAATGATCGATTAATGG
Organism: Gossypium sturtianum; assembly: GCA_025698515.1. Taxonomy (NCBI): domain Eukaryota; kingdom Viridiplantae; phylum Streptophyta; class Magnoliopsida; order Malvales; family Malvaceae; genus Gossypium; species Gossypium sturtianum. Next base: position 61,579,646 of record CM046948.1, read on the forward strand.
ATTACACACTGAGTTCTCGTAACTCACCCCTCTACTTTAATCTTGCAGGTGATCCCCAGCACTGAGGATTTGGAGCTGCGAAGGACTCTGTGGTGGCCATACATCGGAACTTTAGTAAAATTCCGTTTCACTTTAATTTGAGAAATTATTTTAAATTTGGGTTTAATGTTTTGTAATAAGGCCATTGGACTTAATTTTTCTTTTTAACCTTAATTTCGGTTATTTTCAATCTATAAATGATTAAACTCAGGATTTCTCTTAAAATTTCAATTATTGTTTTCAAAATATCACATTTTAGCAAATCACTGAATTTGAATTCGGTAATAAGCAAAGTTTTCAATAGTAGTAATAACAATGTTTTTTCCAATAACACCGTCAAAGCTACTTGTATTTCACAAACAGCAAAGCTCGAAGTTTTTAAAAAGAATACGGAATTTTTAACGAGAACGCGGTCTTTAAACAACCTATCCATGTGACATGCCAGATCCGGTCGTAACGTCTAGGCCGGGTTTGGGGTGTTACAAACATAATCTAACAAATTGATAGCACGACACTCTTCAATATCATTAACACATTTTAGAGCCTTGAAAACATTAAAAGTGATCTATTGATCGTTCACCCTCATAGTTAATTCTCCCTTTTGAACATCAATCGCAGTCCTACCTGTTGCAAGAAAAGGTATACGCAGAATAAAAGGCACATCTTTGTCAGCTTCACAATCTAACACAATGAAATCAGCAGGAAAATTGAATTCCTACAATGTCTCATCTTAATTCAACCGCCCAAGCTGCTTGAAAAAATCTATAAAGAACTAAACTAGACATATCAGACCATGTATTAATTGAACCATGAGGTAAATAAAATAACCACTCTCTAGTAAAGTCGGCTAACGAGAAAGGAAAAGCACGAAGTTTAATTTCATCTTAGGTCACTCCCTGAGGTTTCATGCTTGTGAAAACCATGTGAAATTCTTTAAAATGGGTATGCAAATTTTAATTTTACAATCCGCAGAAGGTCGGCAAAAGATGAATTAAGCCTGATTTCAACTTGAATGGCATTCCTCCCACTGGATAAGTTATGCATAGTGGTTTTTGTTCATCTTGTGCTGCTACAAGTTGGTGCATAGTTTGATCTGCCATTTCATCCGGTTCATCGAATGAAAAGATATCTTCCATATATGATCCTGTTTCAAAGTAAGGTTGTGGTCGTTTACAGTGCCAAATAGCTTTTCTTTGTAGTGTTCGAGCCAACTTCTCTATTTCCGGTTCAAATCCCAGAGCCCCTGGTTTTGACCTGGTCATAAAGAAATCACATGAAAATTAGAAAAAAATATTTCCAATCCCAGGCAACGACGCCAAAATTTGATGGGCATCGAAACCACCAAATATAAATTCTTACAACAAAATAATACTAAATAGTAATATATAGTAGTAGGGTCGATCCCACAAGGATTGTGATTCCTAATTTTCCTATTTTTGGTGACCAAATTTCTGAGTCTGGGCAGCTGTCGTGCCCTCGACTTGAATGTACAGAGCTGTAATATAAATAAATAAAAAGTGGGTTTAGTTGATAAAGATAATAATATAAGAAAAGTAAAAACTAAATTGTGATTGTAAAGTAAGTAAAGTGAAATAAATTAAATTGGTAAATTAAATATATATTAAAGCTTAGCCTTAGCCATGGTATACTCTGAACTTGAACCGATCCTTGAAAAATAGATTTTCCCTTCCAAGCGATAAGCTGGATATAACGACCAAGAATGTCTCGACCGCCAACTTTTCATTGTGCAGTCGATTACGATACAACATGTAAATCAACCCTTGACAAATGTCTAACCGTGATACGCGCGTTCGCAATTCAAGATTTCGACAGCCTTGCAATCTGAAAATTCCAACTCAAATCAATGACCTCAACCGCGTAGGCCGTTTAAATTTGATCACTAGCTCCCTTGATGGAATCCAACTCAGTAAACCTTATTTTTCAGCAGTGATACAGTACCCTTTAATTTCTGCATGGGGGTACACTCTAGATCATCCAAAATTCTCTCTATAGCCTCCAATCAATATTCAACTATAGTAGGGGTCATCCCAACAATGCCCTTAAACAACTCGGCTCCATTAGATCGAAGCCTCTCAGTGATATTCCCATGAATACTTGACCCAGATTAGGCTCCAGCCACTTGCTATAGCACCCTAAGCATGGCCTATGATACAACATCGTCAACAGGCTCATGATGGCTCTCATCAACAGTAGGTACGTGCTCGACATGCTCAGCTACTGGCTCGAGAGTGCACACTTGAGACACAGACGAATCAACTTAGGTCCCATGACCTTGCTCTCTACGAGTTCTCATACCCCCGGTTCATACTTCACGAGTATTCGTTTTGCTATCTATTTTCTAAGTTTTACGCGATTATTTGATAATTTAAAAATGAGTTTTCGTTATCAATCTTTAATGTTTTCAGTCTAATAGTTTAGTCACAGTTTCATTGTCTACAGTTTCACAGTCTATAGTTTCACAACCTATAGTTTTAATATATAATAAGTAATTATATTTGACCGACTCCGAAGTTTCAGATTTTTGAAGAAAACACAACTTTTGTAAAAATAAGCTTCAATTGTGGCAGGATTTTTTCCCCAAACTACCCCTTATTAAAACATGCATGCAAACTTAAAAAAAAAATAGTCTGAGTTTTGAACCAGGCTCTGATACCACTAAATGTAACCTCTTAAATCTAGCCTAGATGTTATGGCCGAATCTCGAAGGTTACATTGGCCATTGAGTTGGCACGGAAAAAATGATTTAATTCTTTCTTAGAAATCGTAATATTTTTTTTATTTATTTGAGGAAACTAAGAATAATCTTGTTTAACTACTTTGGAGTTATAACACAAAAAATTGAATATTTTAGAAAAATATTATATTTGAACATTTGAAGAAAATGTCTTCATTACAAAATATCGCAGCGGAATTTGATAAAAATTATGTTTTTTTGCTACAAGTCATTATTTAGTTTATCCCAAAAAAACCTCGCCTATTTGGATAAAATAAATTCAAGTCTTGTAAAAAAGTAATTTTTAGTTAAAAATAGAGTCATTTTTATGGAAATAGTATTTTTGTTGGAAAATTAATTTTTTGCGTCAAAATTATGAATTATTGTAAAAATTCTTTTCGACTTAAGTCATGCAGAAATTAACCAAAAGTTCCCAAAGTAATGTTCAATGCCACAGTTCGAAAAATAATAAAACAATAGTCCAAATACCAAAATAACAATATAAAATTGTAACACCCTAAACTCGGCCTGCGCGTCAAGGCCAAGTTCAAGGAGTTACACCAATGTTACTAAGAAAATCGACTTATATAACATAGTTAAAACCGTCTTACATATTGAACAACCATAAACTTCAGTTGAAAACCAAAAATCTTGGAAAGCCATAATATAAAAGACTACTGAACTACTAATTAATATAGATAAGAGAGATGATTAAGTAGGATGACCGAGCTCCCACAATGTTGGCCCAATCAGGACTGTGAGTTACCTGAAATTTAGTCATCAAAGAAATGAGTACAGAACTCGATATATATATCCAATATAGATTTAATTAGAAGCACTGTATATCGATAAATTCTTAAGTTTATACTCTATTCAGAATCAGAGACTTTCCAGTACAATGTTACACATCAATTGAATAACAATACAAGTTCAGTTCAGGTGTAGAACAGATCAGAAACAAACACAGTGATTCCTACCCCCATCCGCTACACACCATCTCCGACCACCCTAACACATTGATAGGGGAGTTTAAAACCCCTCCAGCCCTACACACCATATAGTGTCGATTCAACACCTTCAAGTAATTGCAGACCGGCTGCTAGATCAAAGTTGCACAAAAGTGCTAGATTACATATAGATTGTGGCCTAGCCGCTAAATTAGAACATATCACTTCTTTTTTCACAATTCTCGCCCAATGCAAATGTAAATCACAGATGTCAAAATGTACATGCAGTCATTCAGATCAATTCATATTCAGATGGTACAGATCGATGTCATCAACAATCATAATATTCAGTATCCATTTATATACTCACAGTTCAGTTTTAGATTTATCAGATAGCAACACATACAGTCTAATACAGGTCATCAGTGCACTACGGAAAGCTGACGTTCATGTTAGGCAACGCTTACGGCCTTAGAAATAAATTTCAGATCTGGCCCACATGCCTAGATAACCCCACACAGCCTGGCACATGCCCGTGTGCCTACACGTGTGTCCTAGACGGCTTAACATACGCCCGTGTCATCAGCCCGTGTGGCCCTAAATTGCAAATAGTGAGTCACATGGCCTAGATACATGCCTGTAACCCTAACCCGTGTGATCCCTATCTTGTACTCAATGAGTTACACGGCCTAGACACACGCCTGTGTCCTTGGCTCGTGTGAACCCTGCACTAACCTGACCACACACAGCCTTGACACACGCTCATGTCCCCTGCCCATCTGGTTCATTTTTGAAAGACAGTGAGTTACACAACTAACCACACGGCCTGGCACACGGCTGTGTGACGTCAACAGCCATGTTTTTTGGTGTCCAAAATTCGTAAAAACTCTAGTTTTCGGTACGCACTTGTTATAGTTTTGGAGTAGGACCAACATAGAAGTATTCTGAAACTTTACACGTAAAAGAGAAAAATCGATCTAGTGCGATGGAGGAACGTCTCCTGTAAGATCCGCGCACAATAACCGTGCAATTAACGCAATGAGCAACAAAGAACTCCCAATTAACTCAATAATGATTTATAGAAGCAAGCAAAAGAAAATGGGAAAAATAAGAAAAACCAAAGACAATAACATCGATAGAGACAAGTTTTTAAAAAAATTAAGTTAACCACCAACCAGATTCCTAGCATTTAGCAAAAATGTTTCCTACCGCATACTCCGAGGCTCGAACATAGGACCAAGTAGAATACAAATGCTTAACCATTGAAGCAACATGCTCATTCTTGACACAGGTTTACACTGAATTAAACTTAATTTCGAAGTTCAAGGATTTGAGGTTGCTTAGAATAAAATAACAAAACTTCTAAAACTACGACTCGAACTCCTAACCTCGATCACATAAGCAGAGTACAGAACCACATATATAGAGACTCAATTACGACAGAATCCAACACTCAAGCATTCAAATTTTGGGGCGTTACAAAAACGTTTATTCAAAATTCATCTGAGTACTCCTCCATCAGCGCTATCCATGTCTAACCTCGAGATTATCTAAAATTTCAGGAAACTAAGGAGGAGCTATTAAAGCCTAGTGTGAGTACTAACTTAAATAGCAACAGAATTTAAGACATACATTTCATAAACATAGCAGAATTTATAGATCAACACAATATCATAGATAATTGAATGCATGATGATGTAAATGCAGAGCTTTTCAGAAATCAGTGCAAGGTTTTTTAGGAAATGTTCCTACCCAACTACGTTGCACACCATAAAAGAGTTCCCCAAAACTCGTCCATCCAATAACACACCATAATATGGACAAGCCACCAAATATTGCAGACAAGATGCCAAAAAAATGTGGTTTAACCACTAGAATATGTAGATCATTAAACTGCCAGAATATTCCTTCTTTCAATACTGTCCCAACCCCATGCATGTGATATGACATACAGATACAGAAATTTTAGTGGGAATGCTTAACATGCAAATCAGAATCTTTATTAACAGAAGTGATACAATGGGCATGCTTATTTTCATGCTTATCAAACAAAACACCATATTCATGATTTTTCATTATGTCAATTTTTCACTTATTCAGACATTACCGTAAAATCACATGACATGATTATTGGAACGTTTACGTAACATTTCATCCAACAATATATCATACAAACATAGCCAACATATCACAGATTTTAACAGTTATGAATACTTACTTGGGTATCATCCTTTCAAAGTATTTATCATCCATTTTGAATATGTAATGTATTCATGTACAATCATATTTTCAGAGTGTTAATAATATAAATCAACATTAAATGTTGTTTATCAATTAATTATACAATTTTGTATTATTAGGTTAGACACATACCTTGATTAGTAACTATGTCTGCATCGATTCCGTTTCTAAACTCCAAAGAAGAAGATCTGACCTTGAATCCTTTAGATTTGATAAAACCAATACCATGTGTTAAATTAATAAGACATTTCATGTAGATCTCATATTGAAGATCAAACGAGAAATCTTACTTAATCAATCGTCTAAGTAAACGTACGCTCCCTATAGTAAGGATACGGATCTGAGCGATTCAGAATGGAACTCTTCACGAGTGTGCAAAAATTAATGTTAGAATCGACTTAAAGAGATGGAAAGGAAAAGATTGAGATCGGAGAATTTTCCAATTACTTATGTTATATTGAGAAATATGAGAGTTCATGATTTCCATGGTGGTTCGATTAAGGAGGAGGATTGGTGACTAACAAAATACAATAAAAATAAAAATAAAGTGGATTAGTAAAAGAATGTCAATAATTCCTTTCTAATCAAAATATAGGTGTTAAAATGATTGAGAATTCAATTACGAACAAGGGAATGAGAAGAGGAACAGAAACGTAGGGAAATGGTGACTAACAGCGGTGGTAGTGTGGCGGCACAATGGTAGTGGAGATTCGACGGTGGTGCAGCGGTTGTGAGGAGTGGAAGAGGTGGAGGATTTAGTGGAGTAGAGGTGGTGGTTCAGTGATGAATGGTGGCCAACGGTGGTGTTTTAGGTGACAAAAAGTGAAAGAATGGTAGCTAAATGAGGAGAATAAAAATGGAGAGGAGAGAATAGTTGAGATGGAAAAACAAAAGTGAACTTTTGTGTGTCTAGGTGTAGTTAATCTTGTTAATTATTTCAATCAAAATGATGATGTCAATTTTTCTTAATAACACTATTCTAATAAAAAAATTGAATATGTATTTTTCTTTTAAAAAACCCATATCAATATTTTCAACATTGCTTTTATTGTAACATGATTAAGTGAATATAAATTTTTTTTCAATTTCAAAATGTTACACCAATGAATTTAATAAAAAAAAATAATGGTGGTAGCAACTGGATTTGAATTTTTAAATTTGAAAAATAGATGGACTAAATTTGTAACACCTCGAAACTTGGCCTAGAAATCTGGTCGAATTCAGAGTGTCACAGTGGTCGCTGGAGCGACCCACTCGATCAAAGATTCAATTATACACATTGAAACATAAAAATTATAACATTTAAAAAATCAAGTTATACAAAGCTTTTATATAATAATAAAAACATATCAAATATATAATTAAAGCAAAATTGAACACATATCAACTATAGATAAAAAGTCCTGATAAGACAATATGTCCTAAGTACATGTCAAACTACACTATTCATTTAAAAGGAGAATATTAAAAAAAATTTGTGTGAAGATTCTTCACGACGATGCTACTGGATAATGAACTTACGAATTATTTATAACTTGCTCTTGAACACTGAGCTTTTCACAACTCAGTAGTGATATGGAGTTTCTAATTTTACTAAATATTATAGTTGATATGAAAGCAATTAAAAATCACAATTAAACAATTCGAACTTGACAAAAATAAATCCATGAAACATTTTCCTTAAAAATGTTATTAACAATTTGTCAAGTCATTTTCCTTAAAAAAATTGGATCATATTTTGCAGTTTTTTCTTCTGCAGTACCTCAACGTGACATGAGTGTGATAAATGCAATTTAATCAATCAAGATCGGACAACATATAGATCGCGTTTTACCTATCTAAAAATGTTGGAAAATAATGGATATTTTGGAACTTTGAGGCATATTATTTTATTGATAAAATTGAAGGTTTGAATAATAAATTATGAATTTATATTCTATATAATATGCTCAAAATTGTTGAGTGATGAATGATAAATTGATGCTCAAATTAAACAATAGTTCTGTCTCTTGATAAATAGTTGTATGTTTTGAACAACTGTATCTCTTGGTGAACAAATTCATTGCTTTTGGTTTAATATTGCATCTTTTCATTTATTGTGTCTGTTCACTTATATCTATTAACTTTTCAACAAAACTCTTCATGAATCGGTCTAAATCACTTCATTTATTTCTTCTCCTCTATATAAAGCCAAGTTAGGAGACTTTCGAAACACACCATCAAAAACCATCAATATAAAAAATTCCTTCTAAATACATTTCTCCCTGTGATAGAGAAAGACAAGATTGTGTTCGATTGATCACTGTTGTTGTGCTACTACTGTGATCATTTGTTGTTGTATCCTAGGAGACAGACGTCCAACGTTACTCAAAGTATGTCGAATTTGTCTTAAGGAAACTGTTCATACAGGCCTCAACAAAATTCTTCTTTTAATTTTCAACTCTATTTGATTACAGGTATTTTGTTGTTGTGTTACTGCTGCTGCATTGTATTGCATTATTATTGTTACTGACATATTAATACTACATACAATATTATATTTTCTTACAGAAAATAAATCATGAGTGATTTAAGGAGAAAATTATCAATATTGAAAAGTTTACTTAGAGGACCCAATTATAAACATCCAAAACCATAAAGAACTTGACATGCAATTATCCCAAAAGAAAGCAAATGCACGATAACTCTTTCACATGATTTTGGCAAGTCTGATCACTTCTTTGGGTTTTCATTTGTTGGCTTTAGGTTAAACAAAAACATCTTAAAACCAAATCCCCATCTCACAACTTTTTCCACAAAAAAACACGTCCAAAGATTATTTACCATGGGTTAAAGATTCGAACCTTTCATTAAACTCCAGTCTGCCACTACCTTAGAAGGCTCCATGGAGTTGTTATGGCCGGTGAAAACAATAGCTCGGTATATGGTGAAGAAAAGAGAAGTCGGGCAACTAAAGGGCGATTACACTATGCAAAGGCTAGGGAGCTGGGTTAGCGACAAGCGGCCTGGTGCAGCAAAACAGGGCTGGAAGCAGGACGATGGAAGGTGTCCTGGTACGGTGCTAAAGCGACGTTGAGCGTAGGTGAGGCCAGGAGAAAAACAGGGACATGAAAAGGCTGGGACGAAAGTGGCGATGCAAGGCAACAACTGGTAATTGGCATAATAAGAGTAATGGGCTAACGATGATGGAGCCGGTGGGCCGATGGAATGTTGGGACAAGAAAAGGTGAAGAAAATAAAATGAGTTTAAACATAGTGAAGAAAATAAAATGAGTTTAAACATATTAAGAGTTTTGGTAATTATGAGTTTGATTGGTGAAAATAAAATTGACCAAACTTGAATTCTAAATTAGAGTTTCTATTATTTTCCTAATATATATCTCTACAGCCTAATGCATAACGACGACCATGACGAAAACAACAACAATAATAGTAGTAATAATAATAATAATAATAATAATAATAATAATAATAATAATAATATAAGACACACCACACTAGTATACCACATGAAAAAAATGTTATTACAATTTAATCCATAAAACGAATTTTAAAATTTAAGAATTGAATTTAAAATTTTCAAATTAAGTTCATATCTCTAAAAAATGAAGGGTATGTTCAATTTAATTTAAGTGTTGAATTTTTAATATTAAATTTTATATATAATAAAAAATTATTTGGTAAATTAGTAAATATAAGTACGGAATATAATTTTATTGTTTGATAAAAATAAATATTTATTTTTAAAAAATTATTTATTTTTCAATTTTAATCTTATTAATCTAATATTTTATATTATTTTGAATAATTTTGGATAAAATATAAATATTATAATTTGAATATTTCAATTTAAAAAAAGTAATTTATTTAATTTTTAATAAAATAAAATCATTAATATTTTAATACTTTATCTTATTCAATTTTTTTTTGAAAATTTTATATTAAGTAAATTATAGATCTAAAATATTCTATCATTGTCAGTTAACTTTGTTTATCTATATACTGATGGCGCAAGGAATGTGAGTACAGGGTTAGCCTCTACTGGCGATGTGGTGTGAGATTAGTTTGGGGAGTAGATTGTTGGGTTTAACTATAATTTGGTGATTGCTCAATTTTTTATGCTGAGTTATGCGACATATGAGATGATTTACTTTTGTTACAAAAAAGAGGCATGAAAGGGCTTTGATTTAAAGAGATTGCTTAGAGGTGGTCAAAACTATTAAAAAAAGTTACTCTATGTCCTCAAATTTAGCTTTGCTTCGACAAATTCAACAAATGCTACAAAGTAGAAATCATTGGGTGAAAAAACATGTGTTTAGGTAGTGTAGTCAAGTTGCTAATTTTATAGTTAAAATGTCTTCTGTTGGGAAGGAGTAGAGGTGTTCATGGGCCGGGCGGTCCGGCCCGGCCCGAAGGCCCGACCGAAATTTGGGAGGGTTTGGGCAAAAATATAAGCCCGAAAAATGGGCTTAGACAAAAAATAACCGTTTAAAAAATGGGCCGGGCCTCGGGTAAGGTAATTTTGGCCCGGGCCTGGCCCGAATTCACTAAATGACAAAAAAATCTGCTATTTTTTTTTTTGAATGTTATTTTCTTGTTGTTTTCTCCATATTTTGCTACCATATTACTATTATGTTGCTACTATTATGTTGTTATTGATTGAATATTGTATAAAACTTATTTTATTGTTAATTTTGTTATTATTTTAAAGGCATTTATTAATTTTATTATTATTTTAGAGGTATTTGCTTGTTAAGTTATATATATCTTAGTGTTATTTAAGTCTACATATTTTTTTAAAATTTATTTTCAATTTGTTGGGAAATATTTATTTTGATTTTTTTAGTATTTTTGATGTATTATATATATTTAAAAATTATATAAAATAATATAAAAATTTAATAAGGGCGGGCCGGGCCGGACCCGGGTTTTAGTATTTTTATATGGGCCGGGCTTGGGAACAATTTTAAGCCCATTTTTTGGGCCTAGCTCAGCCCGAGCCCGATGAATGGGCCTAAATTTTTAGTTGAGCCCGACTCAAACCCGGCCCAGCCCGGCCTATGAACACCTCTAGGAAGAAGGATATGCGAAGATGTGTTTAGGGACACTCTTAAACTATACAAAACTTTTAAATATTTTTTATTCACTTTAATTTGATATAGTATTATTATTTTATTATCTACCAAAAAACTTATTCAAAAATATTTATGTAGGGTGAAATTCAAACCCAAAATAAAAAAATAGAAAACTAAATTTCAAAATGTAGGAATTGTATATGAATTTAGAACCAATCTTCTCCAACAAGTTATTATTATATAGATTAAAGTACTAAAAAAAAAGAAAAAAAAAGAAAGATAAATGGGTCTACTACTTTGTTTCAAAGTAATTTCGCTTCTCCGTCTTCTTCCTTTTAAGGACTCCCTATCTTCTCTCTTCTTTGCATGGCCATGCCCATCCCTGTTCTGTCTATTTCTCTTCTTCTCATATCTTGTTCATTATTCTCACAACATTGATTCTGGAGTAGGAATTAACTTCATATCCTTAAGACGATAGATTTCAATCTTCCATATTTTAAGAAATTAACAGGTCTTTCTTTCTTTTCTATGTTTTCATTTTCTATGATTTTTTCAATTGATTGTAAAATGTGTTTAGTTTTTTCTTCTTTGTTTTTCGTTTTAGGGTTTAGGGTTTTGTTTGTGCTATTGGTGAAATGCAACTCTTATTGAGTTGTTGTTCTTCCCATTTTCTCTGCATACGTGATAAATTAGCATTTTCTGAACTTTTTAAATTTTTTCCAGATTAATTTATTCAAACATCTGGAGGTCACATGGAAACTGGAGGATCATTGGTACAGGCAATAAGAAAGCCCACGCTTACGCCTAAAGCTATTATACACCAGAAGTTTGGAAGCAAAGCTTCTTATACGGTAGAGGAAGTAGAGGAACCTACTCAAAATGGATGCCCAGGATTGGCTATCCTTCAGAAGGGGCCCTGCCTTTATCGCTGTAGCTTGGAGCTTCCAGATTTTACTGTTGTGTCTGGGTCCTTTAAGAAGAAGAAAGATGCTGAGCAGTCTGCTGCTCAGATTGCCTTGGAAAAGGTTTTAATCACCTTGCTCACCATACTGATTTCCTTATAATTCTAGGTTGATAGACGTGCCAGTAGCTGCATCGATTGCTTTATTGTGAGTTTTGGTGATATTTTGTGGAATATATAGTGAAATTCGATAAAAAATAAAGAGCGTTCATTATGCCATTTGCAACTATTGAATAGGTGTTCCTTGGTTTGTTGCTGGGGTTAAAAGGTTGTATCATGGAAGCCATTAGTTTGAAGTAAGCTTTTCTTGATGAAAAGTTTTTGAGGATAAATTGAGTTAAATTCAGAAATTATATATATATATATATATATAGTTTTTTTTACTTGAACTATCGTCAATTTTTTATTTCAGCACTTGAAGTTTAAAAGTGAACAGTTAGGTATTCAAACATAAGGCAGGATCCTTATCATTTCAGAATTTTCTGATGTTTACAAATTCTTCCAGATGTAACTCAAAAGACAATGGCAGTTGATGAACCTTTTATGTTAGACCATCTACTTGTTAATTCTGTCTAAATTTTATGTTGCACAGATATTTAAAATTAATTAGGTTAATGGCATTGTCAGTTTATAACCATGTAAATGATTGTTAGGGGATTCAATATTCTCTTTTAATACTGAATATGTTCCTTCAGGTCTGATTCCCTTTCTGAGTCTTTGTTCGTTAGAGGTTGCTATCCTGTTGTCATCCTATTAAGCTTTAATTTATTATCTGCTTTCTTTGATGATAATATTTCAAATTTCTTCATCCTCCTCATCTAGATACGCTTTCATTTTCAAATAAATATCTCAAAGCTTTTTCCCAGTGATACAGGTATTTGTTATTACTCAAGGTTGACTTTGCTCTTTGGAAGCTTGTAACCAAATTTTATGCAAGGAACATAGAAACTGATTGAGTATCTCAATTTCTTAGTAATCTGGTATCAACTGCCATAGCTTTTGGAGCTGGCATTTAACTCATGCATATTCCTGTACATTTCTGCACGATCTTATAAATTGTTAATTGTTAAGCTATTTTCTCGGGCCTACCATCAAGGTACAATGTCAGGGTATTTTACAGATTGTTGTACTGAGACCCTTGTTCATTGAACTGTATCTTTGAGTTTATAATATCTTTGGGATATATAAGTCTATGTGGATGTAACATGTTTTATTCGTCTTTCCAGAAATGAATAGTGTGAACTGAATTGTGATCGTTTTTGTTTGCATAAAACTTAAACTAAACTTATGAATTTGACATGATCATATTTTATTTCAAGCTTGAGCTGTTCTATCATTTGTGTATAGTGGAGAATAATTTTTTAAGCTTGTTTTCACTCATAAGAGCAAATTATTAGTTAATTTCTCATATTATCCAAGCAATCTTCAATTTGAAGTGTCACTTCTTATTTTCATCTTCTTATATTTCTTATTTTTTTCTTTTTTAAAATTTCAGCTTGGCATCAATCTTTCTGCTGATAGTCCCACTGCAGAGGAAGCATGGAGAGAGTTGATAGCTCGTGTTAAATATATATTCTCGAATGAGGTTGGTGGACTATTTTTTTGTTTGGTGTGTTGGAGTGGGTTTGTGCATTCCCAAGTGCATTAGTAGGGGGTTGTGTGTCTGTATGCATGTATATGCTACTTCTATTTTTTCTTTCTCAAACTATACACAACCAATAACCATGATACATGTAAACATGGAATTATCTGGACTTTTGTTCTTGTTTCACTGTACATCAAGAAATAATCAGTTTGCATTGAACTGTACAACTTTCTACTAGAACAGGAGAAAGGACTGTAGATAACAGTATATAGTATTTATCATACTTCTGCTTGCAGGGAGCTTGGGTAAGATAACTTTTCCCGACTTTATCCCAATTTTAACGAGCTAGTGTGAAATTTATTTATTTATTTATTTTTAGCGAATGCATTTGCTTCCTGACTCATCTTTACTAAGTGAGTTCAATAGAGTTGTTTTTCTCTTCGCCTCCTTTTCTGCTGGTCCTCTCTCCAAGCACAAAATATGTAGTTGCAATGGCCAGCTTTTCTTGACTCTGCTTTATTTACTCATTTATGAAGTTTTCATCTCTTTATCATGCATTTATGTTAATTTTATCTTTTTTTTTTATATTGTCAGGGAATAGTTTTATTTCTTTAAATTAAATAAAATTTTCATTCTGATCTTTTCTATCTTTATTTTTTTTCAATCATTGAATAAGTTCCTTTCAGCTCTTCATCCTTTGAGGAGTCACTTCAAAGCAGCTTTACGCAGAGTTGGTGATCTTAATGCTTCAGTTCCTGCTTCTGTTATTGCTATATGTGACGGAAAACTTAATAATCTGTGCAAAATAATTAATCCTACTGTGGAGTCTCATCCTCTCTTGGTCTTATCATATATTATGAGAGCTGCTGCAGGATTACCAGAGTTGGTTGTTGGTGCTGAGGGACAGCTTTCGATTTGGAGGAAAGATCCTTATCCTCCTAATGTCATAGAATCATCAATATCTCAACAGTCTGATGTTGCTGAAAGCATTACAACTATGGCCATATACATACCATGTTCACCTGAAAAGGCTGTTGAACCGGTGATTCTTAATATATCATCAACAGGTTATTACCTTGATGTTATTGCACAAATACTCGGATTATCAGATGCCAGCATGGTTTTGATCTCGAGGTATGTTGAAACTGTTATATGACTGATGATGCCTGAAATGGCAATTCTATGTGTGAAGTATGGTCCTTAAGATTATCTGTCCTCTGTAAGGAACTAACTGTCTTTATTTCTCAACAGGACTATTGGTAAAGCTTCATCTGAAACAAGATTTTACTTTGCTGCTCCCAAGTCATATCCTCTAGATATGTCATCTGATCTTTTAAATGCTAAAGTTGTTCCGTTTGGAGGACCTTTGAATGCAAGGGCCAGCTCTCTTTGTGGTCAAGATATATATGGGGATTCAATTTTGGCATCCATTGGTTACACTTGGAAAGGCCAAGATATTTTCCATGAAGATGTCACCTTGCAATCTTATTACAGGTTTCTTCTTCATTTGCATACACACTTTCTTTTGAAACTATTTCATCTGTTAAAGGCTTTTTTCTATGTTGGGGGTTCAAATTAGCACACAGGGCTTCTGAAACCCCTGGCTGCTAATGACCTCAGCTGAGAAGACTGTTAGTATGTCTTACCTTGATATGTTTGAATTTTAAGGGCAATCAAGCTCATTCTTATCTTTTTTGGAGTGCTTTCTGGATAGAATTCAAGATCAAACCATAGGAAATTTTGATAGTTACAGCTACGTTTTGGTCTTCCCATGTCATCTTTCTAGCTTATGCAACTGTAAGCACAATACTACCTCAATGCACTGACCTAAGAAAGGAAGTGAAGAATTTCAAATAGCAAAGCTCTGCATTTTCATAAAACAAGGCTGCTTGAATATATAGGAGAAATATGACAACAGGTATGATCCTCAATTTTAGCAGCAAACTAATCCCTTAAATCAAGGAAAAAATAGATCTAGAGAAATTTTAGGAACGGCCTTCCTAATCTCTTTATTTAAACATAGAAACTACCCAAACAAGGAAATATGAAATAAAGAACTAATTAAAGCCTAGAGATTAACTTCGGAATTTATAGACAGCACCAGCCGCTGGCTCTATTAATAAACTCCGTTAAAAAATTTCCAAAATCATTAATACCTAGATATATAAATGGAATTTCAGTATACATTTCCTCAAACCACTTTATTTTGCTTGTGTTGTGGCAAAAAATTCCAAGTATTTTAATTTCATTGAAAACCAAGGAGAAAGGTGTCAATTGCCCTGGAAAGCTTTTCATTAACTCAGTTGCTTAGTAAGGCACAATGAATGCTTCACTGACCGGTGATGAACTGTCAAGTTGTTGGAAGAAGTGGGACTGAGGGGGCTTCTCTCTAGATGTGCGAGTCAAGCCCTTGATAATCAGGCCAAACCACCTTAATTTTCTGCAATTTGGCTGCTTATTCAATCAGTTATCTGCCTTTAGTGGTATTTCTTGTATGATGCATCTGTTGAGTTCGTCACTATTCGCGGTATAATTTTTTTGGCTGGACTTGTGCAGGATGCTTATAAGTAAAATACCAAGTGGAGTTTACAAGTTGTCCAGAGAGGCAATACTTGCAGCTGAGTTGCCCCTGACGTTTACTACAAAGACAAACTGGAAGGGTTCCTTCCCGAGAGAAATTCTCAGTTCATTCTGTCGCCAGTACCGGCTATTAGAACCTGTTTTTTGTGTCTCAAGTATTCCTTTAAAAGTATCATCGGAGTTGTCAAGATCAAACAATAAACCTGAGGTTTCAGAATCAGCTGAGCAAGAGAGAGAGTATGCCAATGAAAATGAATCTGTTGATGTTGACCCAAAATTGGTGGTATTGGGAAGCAGTTTTACTTGTGAAGTAAAAATATACTCAAAGTGTCAAGATTTGATTTTGGAGTGTGCACCCAATGTTTTGTATAAGAAGCAAAATGATGCTGTCCAGAGTGCTTCCTTAAAAGTTTTATCATGGTTGAATGCATATTTAAAGGACATAGATATGTCTTTGGAGAAAGAAAAACAATTAGCCAATGTCTTTGATATTAAGTTTTATCGACAAATCTTTTTCAAGGAAGTTGTAAAATGCCTATCTGTTTGTAACTGTCAGCATAATGAAACTTTGGGAGGGAAAGAACCTGAATTGAATGGTGTGGTGGAAAATGATGCGAGTTATATAAATATAGAAGGTACAGATTCTGGTCTGTGTCCATCTAATGGATCCCTTTTGTGCGTATGTTATTCTGTATCTTTAGTGACAAAAGGTGAACTTCAGAAGGAGCTTCTTGAAAGTATCGAGGCGTTTGAGTTTGAGATGGGGACTGGAGCGGTAATTCCCTGTCTTGAAGCTGTTGTCTCCCAGATGTCTGTCGGCCAGTCTGCTTGTTTCTATACAGAGTTGCCTCCTGAAGATTTGGTTTTGGCTGCAGCCAAGGATTTGGCAAATGCTCTTGCATTCTTAACTTCACGTGAGTAAATACATTATTTAAATGCTAAATAATAGTTGATAAAGTTCCTTGTGTTGATTAGGGATGTGGATTGCCTGCAATGCTTTGGCAGTGTCTAAATCCGTGTTGTGTGTTGAAAAAACGTATCACTTAGATTAAAACTTGTTTTCAGTGAGCAGGGAAACAAAATATATTTTGTGCATGAGACACTTCACGTGGTAATGCTAATGTCAGTTAATATGCGCTTCATTAATTTCAGTTGCATGTACAATGGCAACTATATTTGTAATCTATAATCACTTGAACCTTTAACGCGGCAACTAATATTATTAGCAATAAATGGAGCTTTTATAATTCTTTTAATAGCATTTTGCTTTAAAATGGTTGAGAGATCTAAATGGCTATACATGGTTTTCTTTGCATAAGCTTGCTGCTTGGAGTACTCGATCATCTTGTTACAGGTGACAGAACCCCCGGAAGACAGAATGGAGCAGGCACTTTTCAACCCACCACTTTCCAAGCAACGTGTCGAATATGCAGTGCAACACATTAAAGAATTTTGTGCTACTTCTCTGGTATTTATCTTGTTTCCTCGTTTTTGTAGCGTTGATAATAACAAGTTCAGCTTGACATCATGCTATGTTCTGTTGCAGGTTGATTTTGGATGTGGCTCTGGTAGTTTACTGGAGTCTTTGTTGGAGTATCCAACTTCTTTGGAAACAATTGCCGGAGTTGATATTTCACAAAAGAGCCTCAGTCGTGCAGCAAAGGTGTGTTCCAGTGTATTTTGGTTTTACGTATGGCCTAATGAATTTGAGGTCTCTTTGAGCATTATCTGAAAGATATGAATAAAATAAATTATTCCATTGTTGCATATCATAAATGTGCAGATAAGGATTTTAAATCATCAGTGTGCTATATTATTCTCTCGCAAGTTAAAATGTGGCTAAGTATCTTTGATGTCTTTATTACACAGGTTCTTCATTCAAAACTAGTCATGAAGTCAGATTTTGATGCACCTTGTAGGAGTATAAAATCTGCCATTCTTTTTGATGGCTCTATTACAGATTTTGATTCTCGGTTGTGTGGATTTGATCTTGCCACATGCTTAGAGGTATTTAGAACTAACCCTTTTAGTGAACCTTTGCATGCAAAAACACTGGTAATTAATGCTATACTGCTAATTGCTGATTGTGTTTTTAAGAAACTGTGGTTGCACTAACCATTTGTTATGTGTTATATCTTTGTAAAAAGCTTAAGCTCACCTACATATGTTCAATTCTTCTTCCTAGCCTAGTGTTTGGAATATACTTTCCATTAGACCTGTCACTGGACAAGTCTGGGGGGTTTGGATTTTGGATCGGGTTAGTTCGAGGGTTAGGTATGAGTTATTTCTGATTCAGGTCATTTTGAATATGGGTTCACCCATTTGAGTTCAATCTATTTATTTTTTAAGCGCAAATTAGACTCAATTTTAAATAGAATTTTTGATCTGAGTAATATTTTATTATAATTTTATTGGAAGATAAAAAATAAAATATTAAAAATAAATAGAATATTTGTGTGCTTTCAATTGAAGCTAATTTTATATATAGATGAAAAAGAATGTGATTTTACTTTTTTACTAAACTGAAGTGTTTTTACTTGACGTTCCATTATATGTAATCATTGGTCCACTACTTCACTTTTAATCAAATTCCAGAGTCATCTCAATTTCAGATTCTATACTAAAAGATTTCAATTTCAAATTCTCAAAGTCAACTTTTTTATGAAGTCAATCCAATCTAGCAGATTGCAATCAACCATGAGCCATATATGTAATATATTAATTGCCAATAGGCCATATGGATCCATGACTGTTTATGATAAGAAATTCTGTGGTGATATTATGAGAATGAATTATTACCTAACAAGTCAAAAACAATATTCAAATTTTATGTGGATTTGTAATTTGAAATCTTAGAACATTTTGGTTACGTGTTAGTAGGTGTGACTGTGTTTATAATCTATCTTTCACTTGATTTTAGATTGTTCTTTTTTAGCTATTTTAGAAAGTAGCATTTTCTTATGAAGTTTAAAATAGAATGTCTAAAAGCATCAGAATTAGTTTATCGAACTGTTTTCAATTATTTTTGTTTTAGAATGATTATTATTGTTCTATTTAATTAGTTTGCAAAGTGAAAATAAGAGAAAAAAAAAAGATATTTATAATAAACATAAAAATTAAATCCTTTTATAATAGTAGAAGTAATTTGTTTTTATTCTATTTTATCATAATTAAAAATAAAATTATTCAGATTATACAAAATTGTAGTAAAGAAAAAGTACTTTAAAAGATAATTTAGAGTTATAAAATTAGAGTAACAATATTTTTATATTTATTATTTTTATTTAATCATAAAATCAAAATAGATTAATAATTTATGTTATATTTCTTATTTTTGTGAAATTAATGTTCTCTAAAAATCAAATTATTCTTATTTTAAGTTTGTGCAATTTTGAGTTAATTTTTTGGGTGATATGAGTTCTATTGATTTCAGACGTTGATTTTTTTGGGTTAAATCAAGTTGGATCAAGTTTGGATTTGGATTGGTTAGATGTATTTTACTTCTTGGCAGATTTGATAGGTTTATTTTCCATGTAAAAGCTAATATTGTCAGCCGTGTCACTGCATTACCCATTTCACATATTTGTTCTGTACGAACAAGATTGACTAAAACATACGTCTTACCTATAACAAGAAATTCTGGAGTTCATAATATATTTTCTTAGTTTTATTTATTGCTCTTAAATTTTGACTATGTTAGGTTATGTAGACTCCTAGTGTTGTTAATATATATACCTAGGTGTTGTGCCTTGGTGGACAACCAAAGTGTCTCATTCTGTTTCGGATAGGGTACATTTGATTGGGTGCACGCTTGGTGCATTTAAGCTTGCTTTTATGTCAGGCGTTGGTTGCAAAAATCAGTCTGATTGACTATCTTTTTAGTATTTTCTTTCGTTAATTCTACCTTAAATAGTAAAAAAGGGGGATTCCAAACTCTATATTTGAGTATCCAACAACCTGGGGGACCATGAACAAATCATGCATATTATCCAACAAAAGAATTTTTTTTTGCATATTTTAGGATAAATTGGACTGTTGCTTTGAGTTGTTATCAAAATTATTTCTTGTAATCTTATATTATATCTAAATAGACATATATTAGAATACATACATATACAGTGTCTTACTTAGGGAAACAGTTCTTTATGCCTTATGCCTCAAGCAATATAATGGTTTAGTGCCTAGAGTGCACAAGACTTGGCAACACTAGTAGAACAACATATTAAATGGTGAAGAGCTTTAAAAATGTTTGAAATATATATTGAACACCATAAATGTGGATACTTGTTGGGAAGATGAATACCAATGGGACATGATACTTAAATTGGCCAAAGGAAAGGAATGAAAAGAAATCATTGTGCCATTGCCTACGTATTCCCTTACATTGTTGTCAGAAGACCAAGTAATGAACTGACTGTAGAAAGTATTCTCTTTCATTGTTGCCGAAAAACCCAAGTAATAGACTATGGAAAGCACAGTGTGTAAATTTGATTGCCGATTTCTTAAAAGTGGTTCCATCAAGTAATAGAAATATTTGAAATTCAGGATGAGGATATTTATAGGAAACCTTAAATAATTCTTCTTGTTGTGCCATATTATTGGTTGTGCCTAACTTTTGAAAATTTGACCGTAGGTTTTTCTTGATAGGACTATTCAGAAAATTTCATAACCTATATATATTTTTATGTATATTTACTTGTGATATATTTCTATTATTTTATATATGAAGAGATATATGCATGTTTACATGCACATTTGCTTATATATTGAAGCTCTTTGGCCCCTGTAATTAATCATAAGTCATGGGTGTAACTACTGGGACAAAATCCTTAGGTCCTAATGTTTGGTGTATAAGATTGGTGCAGCACCACTGCTTATGTGATCCTTGAATACAAACGGAATGGCCACTAGTTCCAACTTCTTGGGTTTAAAAGAATAATAGATTTTATGAAAAATGAAAATTTGTAACTTATCCAAGGTTTTCTATTGGGTTGATTGAAAAAGGAGTCTGAACAGCATCCGGGGTATATTTTTTACTTTAGTGTTGAAAGCTAATCATATCATGTTGATGTTAACAATAAAAAGAATGCAGTTTGCTTTCTATTGTTCTTGATTGCAGCTTACATTTTTAAAATAAATAGGTGATTGAACATATGGAGGAAGAGCAGGCCAGTCTGTTTGGTGATATTGTGCTCAGTTCTTTTCGTCCAAGGATTCTTATTGTTTCGACTCCCAACTATGAGTACAATGTTGTACTCCAGAAATCCAATCTAACAAGCCATGAAGATGATCCAGAGGAGAAGATTCAGTCACAATCATGTAAATTTCGCAACCATGACCACAAGTTTGAGTGGACAAGAGAGCAGTTTCATCACTGGGCATCTGAATTAGCTGTTAGACACAAGTATAGGGTTGAATTCAGTGGGGTTGGTGGTGCTGTTGATCTGGAACCGGGATTTGCTTCACAGATTGCTGTCTTTAGAAGGGTGTTTCTATCCGAGGATGATGACGGTCTGAAGGATGAAGATTCGGTATGCCAATACAAAGTTATATGGGAGTGGAATAGAAGTAAGCCCCCTCTGACAAATTAATAGATAAATATTTTGAATTTGGTTTAGCAGTAGAGGGTTATAACTACAAATTTTGACCATGGTAAAATAGCCGTCAAATATATACATATTGTACATGAGCAGAAGTCTGCAAAGCTTTTGAATTTATTATTTCACATTCCGCTATACGATGTTTCTGCTATTGAATGTGATTTATCCTTTTTCTTTTATAAATGAAGTGAATATGCCCTGGCTGGTTTTCCTTATATTTAAATTTTAATGGGACGAAAGCGTTGGTGAGAAATGGGACAAGCAGAGGAAGCTTGCTTTAGAGTTCATTTAAAAGTAGTGCAAGGTTATTGCAGTTCTCAAGCACCATAAATGTTTTTATTTTATGGAGGGAGAGAAATCGGGAAAAATGAATCTGGGATGGGTGTGTTGAGAACATGGGAAAAATGAATTTGTTGCCTCGTAAGACAACAAATGAGATGGATCACGACCTTAGATAACTTGGAAGTTTTTTTGTAGTGCAGAGTGGAAAAAAGTATTATAAAAATATTCAGCCCACGGTACCCATGCCACCTATCCCTTTGAAAAATCTCCCACAAAACATTGAAGATACATTTTCACTGTACAGTTGACTACCTCTGTCTACCCATCTGTCTCATGGTGGTAAGAATGGAGAATTGAAGTTTGGTTCCATTCAAATGGAAAAGCTCCTTCAATAATGCACTAGTAAATACTGTATATTTATTATAAGTAAGAGTCTCAGGTAAGCCATGTAAGCAAACAATGTATTCAAAAAATACTTGCACTGTTGGAACGATTGCATAATGGTGTGTAATTAGGGAAATGGGCATACTTTGAAAATTGGTGCACCACGACTAAAAAAATAGATTTACCCCAAGATTTGGGTAACCTATCAATAAGGTCCATGGAAACATTAAATCTCATGGTAAGTTGAATTTTTATGTTTAACGCACCCAATTTCACTAATTTTTGCTACTGAGTTTGTGATTTTTGTTTAATTTTATCAAGTATGCAGTTGGAGTATCGAAATTCGAGTTAGCAAGCAAATCGGGCTAAATTGGAGCATAAGCAATAAAAGGGGGCCGAATTGAAAATTTTGAGAAATTTATGTCTGATTAGATTTTTTTATTTATTTAACTTTGTAAAAGCTAGATTTAAAAAAAATATTGATCTAAAATTTGATTTTATATGGTCGGTTGTTAGATGAATTAAGCTAAATTTAGCATATGAAATGTATATAAATACCTTGTATGGTGGCTTTGAGAAACACTTGAGATTGAATAAAATATAATTTGTTTTCTCTCATCTTTTTCCATTCGTCTGTAGCATTAGGAAAACCATTCTGCCATTTCATTTCTTTTCGTGCTTTTGGTTTCACTGCTTTGTAAGCCCTTTCTCCTTTTCACCTATCACCATTCCATTCAAATCCACTTTTAAATCCCAATTAAGTATGATTAATTTCATGCTCAACTAATTTCCTTTTAGCTTAAGCCCGATTTTCATTCTGAATCGTGAGACATGAACCTAAACTAAAAACCTTTTCAACACGATATTCGTTATTTCTCCGATATATGAGATAGTCACAATCATCCCTTAAAGTTAATTCAATTTCAATTCAAAAAGCACGCGTTAGGTTGGAATTGTTCGGCGTATAGTTGGGAAAACGAGATGGTCGTCTGCCGAGTTCGAATTCTCGCGAACAAATTGGCGTATTCAATTGGAAAAAGCTAGTTGGATAAAATTGACGAGCAGGCTAATGTAGTTAAAAAATTGATTGCAGGAAAAATGAACCCAGCTTGGTTGTGCGGGATTTGTGCCATGTTAGATCATCCAACAAGCTCGTGTTTGATTTTACACGAGGACACAACAACACAAGTAGATGTCGTTGGAAACTTTCGAGGCCCATTTCAAAGGCTTTATAATCCACATTCGAATACTACAATGTAGGGTGGAGAGACCACCCAAATCTAAGTTATGGATCGAATCAATGTAACAACCAACCGTACCAACCAAGGCCACTTCCACCTCAACAGTATCAACCCCTAAAGTCATCTTTTGAAACCATAGTAGAGAGGTTAGCTGTTAGCACCGAAATGTTCCAACAAAAGGCTGAAGCACACTTCCAAGAAATAGATCAACAAATAAGTAAGCTTACTCTTACGATTAGTCATTTAAAGACCTAAGGGAAATTTCCATCTCAAACCGAGCCAAACCCATGACAAAATATGAGTGATATGACCATAAAAGATGGAACAATTTTGGAGTTAGTACCTGGCACGAGTCATGGTCACGACATTGAACGAGAATAATAGTAACCTGAATCAGTAGCTCTCACGGAGTCGACACCACTGAAACCATTTGTGGTACCACCCTCATTCCCTAGAAGGCTCGCTCAATGTAAAAGGGAGTGAAAAGGGAAAGGGATCTTGAGACATTTCAAAAGGTAGAAATTAATATCCCCTTACTCGATGTGATAAAACAAGTTTCACACTATGCGAAACTATTAAAAGAATTATGCACTGACAAGAAGAAACTTCAAGGTAGCGAATGGGTAAATGTAGGAGAAAACGTATGATTTAGGTGCAAGTGTAGGGACAATGTATATTTTCTATATCTTGCAAAATAGGTAATGTTGGCATAAAGAAAGCCATGTGTGATTTAGGTGCATCTATTAACGTTATGCCTTTATCTATTTTTAAATTACTAAACACGGGTCCTTTGAAAGAAATAGGGGTGATCATTCAATTAGCGGATAGGCCAGTTGTGTATCCGGAAGGGGTGTTGGAGGATGTCCTCGTCAAGGTAAATGAACTAATTTTTCCAGTAGATTTTTACATCATCAACATGGAGGGTGAAAATTCAAAAAATTCCTCAGATATTTTACTTGCAAGACCATTCTTAAGCATCGCACGTACGGAAATTGATGTTTGAAGTGGAACTCTAACTATGGAATTTGACGGTAAAGTGGTCAAATTCAATGTTTATGAGGCGATGGGCCACCCTAGTATAATGAAGAATGTCTCTAGTATCGATATTATTGAACCCTTGACAACGTTACATTTTGAATATAATGAAGAAGATGAATTACAAAATGTACTTTGCAAGAGTTTAGATATCGATGCTTTTGAAAAACTAGAGGAATTGGTGGCAATCAAGGAACCAATTCGTGAAGCTGTCATTTTCATGGAGGCACCACAGTTTCTTAGAAGTCAAGGTAAAAATTTTGAATTGTCTCATTTGCAAACTAAACTTTTGCCTTCCATTTTGCAGGAGTAACACCCTTTACCCATATTCAACGCTGGAACAAGGCTCGAGGCATTACCGGACTTATAACACAAGCATTCACACAATTCCGAGTCATAAATTTGCGTCCAAATTAAAAACCATTCATATTCAATCATAAAGTCCCTTATACGAGCCTACGAGGCCCAAAACATGCTTTGGAGGTGGTTCGGGACTAAACCGAGAACTTTAGAAATTTTTACAAAACTTAGAAAATTTTTACTAGATGCAGGGCTCACACGCTCGTGTGGTCCAATGGACACACCCGTGTGACTCTGGGACACGCCCGTGCTTCAGACCGTGTTTGATTTAGGGTGCTCTCTGACTTGTGCCACACGGCCGTGCCACACGCCCGTGTGCTAGGCCGTGTAGCACACACGGCTGAGACACCCGTCCGTGTCTCTGCCCGTGTGCTCAATTCTGGACATTCTGCTTCTCAAAATTTAGGTGCAGGGGACACACTTCCAGAACACATGCCCGTGGGGTAGACCGTGTGTCACACATGGTCTAGACACACGCCCGTGTGTCTACCCATGTGGACAAAAACAAGGCTATTTACCAAGCCATTTTGCCACCCTCACTTGCACACATCAACACAGTATCACGTGGCACAAATTCAAGCATATAAGAGCAACCAAATAACCACAACCAAGAAAATAACATGTCATCCTCATGCCATTATTTATCATGCTTAGAACATAAACCATTCAACACCAAATCATGTAAGATTCCACATTCACAAATGACATTAATATATAAATATACTCATAACCAATATTAGCCAACTTCCATGGCTATATACGAAAATGAACCATAAACCATTATAAGCCAACACATATGGCCAAATTAATAATGACACATATAACCAAAAGACCAAATCTCTATACGTGCCATAAACTCAAAATACTTGAATTCATCAATACCCAAAGTAATAGCTTGATAGTGTGATAGGATCTCCGGCGATCTCTAATCCGAGCTAGCTCAATGACACTATAAAACATGGGAAATGAAGGGGGTAAGCTATATAGCTTAGTAAGTTCGTATGAATATAATAAGCAACTCTTACCAATCATATACCAAGTCCAACAATATAAACATAAGATAATATAAATTGCTATAAATCTCAAAGTTACAATTTATTCAGTCACATTGTTTGTTCTATCAATTTGTAAGTATAATTTAACATGTCTTGGCATTAGCCTAACCATCGCAATCTCTCCATTATTACATATTACCACAACCAACAAACCATTTCAAACCTCATAGAAAACATACACATTAATTATGAGTATTTACATTTCAAGCATATACTTTAACATCTTTCAATTACCTAAACTCTTATCTTCCCATACTTCCATAACCATTCTAATAGGCAATTATGCCAATCTCCCTTTTTTCTCATATCCAATAAATCACAATTTGTGTGAATAAAACATGCTATATCATAACTCAATTTGGCCAAAAACCAATCACATAATCATCAACCGAATTTACCATGTATTTCATACATCACAAGTATAGACCAATGATTACAAGGTTTTCACAAAAACATTCTCGTGGAAACCATGAACTCACAATATCATGAAGTCAATGCTTATAAACTTTATGTACATACCTGTACTTATTTGTAATACTTACATGGTCTTTCTCTTCTTTGACATACCCGTTGAATTTTCTGTCGAACCACTTGGAATACTATCGGATACACGGAAAATCTTGCACATAAGTGCCACATATGTAGCCAATGCTACCTCATATCTCATAACACATATAGGCTCACTCTCGAGCTATCCGCGGGCCTGCTCACACAAGCTGTCAGTCGAGACGTAGCTACACGGTGCTGCTCACACAAGCTGTTAGGTATCTGCAACATATGCCGGCATACCCAGCCACTGGTAGGACGTACAAGACCAGCACTCGAGACTCATAAATCACATAATCACATGGGTTCCTAGTGACATGTCACCTGTATCCTAATCTGTTCTTAAGGTTCAACCGGGATTTTCTCGCTTGTCGAAACTTCGTCGAATATGCTCATAGAATCAATCATACAAATCATGCAATATCAAAACATTAAAATACAAATATAACATTGCATTATTAACATACGAACTTACCTCGGCATAAAAATGGCAAAAAGGACCTAACCGTCAAATACTTATTTTTCCCCCGTTCTAATTCCGAACCTTGTTTTTCTTGATCTATAATATCAAATTTAACTTATTTAATCATTATACTATTCAAATCAGCCCAAAATCACATTATGGAAAAATTACATTTTTGCCCCTAAAGTTTGACAATTTTACATTTTAGTCCCTAGGCTCGTAAAATGAAATGTACTCAATTTCTACAATACTCATGCCTAGCCGAACCTTATACATGCTTATAGTAGCCGACATTTTTCTTTTATTCACATCTTAGCACCCATTTTTACAACTTTTTACAAATATGTCCTTTTTAGGCATTTTCATCGAAAATCACTTAGCAAAAGTTGTTTATCTAACAACTATCATGCATTTTCTATCATTAAACATCAAAATACATACATGTTCAACATGGGTCAAACCCTATACCTTCAACCATTTCTCAAATTAGTACTAGAAATAGGTAGATCATGTTACAAGGATTTCAAAAACATAAAAATCATTAAAAACGGGGCTAGAACGGACTTACAATCGAGCTTGGAAGCTTGGCCAAAACCCTAGCAATGGCTTCTTGGTATATTCAGCCATGGGAGGAAGAAGATGGACAAATTTGGGCTTTATTTTGGCTTTTTAATTCATTTAATTACCAAATTACTAAAATGCCCTTAATGAAAAACTTTAGAAACATACCTAACCATGTCCATTTTTGTCCACCAACTTAACCAATGGTATAATTACCATTTAAATACCTCCAATTTAAAATTTCATAATAATTAGACACCTTTAACCTATAGAATTCAAGTTTTGCACTTTTTGCAATTTAGTCCCTTTAACTAAATTGAGTGCCCAAACGTTAAAATTTTCAAACGAAATTTTCATGAAATTGTTCCATAAAACTGTAGACCATAAAAATATAATAAAAATAAATTTTTCTGTGCCAGATTTGTGGTCCCGAAACCACTGTTCCGACTAGACCCAAAATCGGGCTGTTACAGCAGGCCTTGGATTTGGAACTCAATCCATCGATGATGAAGGAATTCAGAACGTGCTTCAAGGTTAATGGGCAAAGATTGAAACCTTTTTACGAGAACTTCCAATTGCACATGGTGGAAGAATTAATTCTCAAGGAACCAAACGAATAACACTCAAGTCGTCAAACTAACGACGTTAAACAAAAACACTTTTTGGGAGGCATATCATAAATATTTATTTTAATTTATTTAATTTTTAATTCGATTTAGTTTATGTCTAAAATAAAAAAATTATTATTTAATCTATTTTAATATGTTGCTTTCTAGGAATAATGATGAAGGCTTGAATCTCAAATATCCTCGCTATATTGCAAAGCCGTCATTTCCACCATCCTCTACCAAATTAAACTTACACGGTGAGTACATTTGACGTTTCTCTTTCTCATTCTTTTAAAATTGCACATTGAGGGCAATATGGGTTAAGTAGGGGGAGATGTCATGTTATTTCTTCTGTGTATGTGTTAATTCGTATACTAAGATTATTCCTTGATTCGTTTCGAAAATGAACTTCCATTTCTTTTGCTTAGTTTATTTAAATAATTGGGTGATTCATGAATAACTATTGCTTACTTTGATCAATTAAGTATTTTGGAGAGTTGAAAATGTTACGGCTAAGTCAATATTTCATAAAAATTGTTGGCTCTTTATACTTGCCTAATAAAAGTGCTCAGTCTCATTTAAAAAAAAAGGAAAAAAGAAAGTGCTCTTTAACCTAGCAATTACTTATTTTTTATTCAACTAATTGTTTGCATTACGCTTGGCTGAGGAAGGAGATTTGATTTCGAAAAGAATTATCGAATGATTTCCAGTATAGGAATACAAATCATACTTGAGGACAAACATCGGTTAAGTAGTAGGGATTTGATAACAAACTGAATTTGTATGTTTAACGCACCCAATTTCAGTAATTTTTGCTACTGAGTCTGTGATTTTTGTTTAATTTTATCAAGTACGCAGTTGGAGTATCGAAATTCAAGTTAGTAAGCAAATCGAGCTAAATTGGAGCACAAGCAATAAAAGGGTGCCGAATTGAAAATTTTGAGAAATTTATGGCTGGTTAGATTTTTTTATTTGACTTTGTAAAAGCTAGATTTAGAAAAAATATGATATAAAATCTGATTTTATGTGGTTGGTTGTTAGATGAATTAGACTAAATTTAACATATGAAATGTATATAAATACCTTGTATGGTGGCTTTGAGAAATACGTTTGAATTTACACTTGAGATTGAATAAAATATAATTTTTTTCTTTCATCTTTTTCCATTTGTATGTAGCATTAGGAAAACCATTCTGCCATTTCATTTCATTTTCTTGTTTTTGGTTTAACTGCTTTGTAAGCCCTTTCTCTTTTTCACCTATCACCATTTCATTCGAATCTACTTTTAAATCTCAATTGAGTCTGATTAATTTCATGCTCAACTGATTTCCTTTTAGCTTAAGTCCGATTGTCATTCCGAAAAAAAATGATGAGTTATGAATCCGCAATAAAAATCTTTTCAACATAATATTCGCTATTTCTCCAATATATGGGATAGTCACAATCATCCCTTAAAGTTAATTCAATTTAAAATCAAAAAGCGCGCATTGGGTTGGAATTGTTTGGCGTACATTTGGGGAAAATGAGACAGTCATCTATCAAGTTCGAATTCTCGCAAATAAATATGCATGTTAAATTGAAAAAAGCTAGTTGGATTCCGTCAAGGGAGATAGTGATCGGATTTAAACGACCCACGTAGTTGAGGCCGTTAATTCGAGTTGGGCTTTTCAAGATCGTAAGGTTGTCGAGATCTTAAATTATGGACGTGTGTTACGTGGTTAGATAATTGGAAAGGTTTGGTTTGCAGGTCGTATCGGAACGAACTACACAAGGAAGAGTTGGCGGTTGGGCCGTCCTTGATCGTTATAATCAACTTATCATTTGGAAAGGAAAATCTACTTTCAAGGATCGATTCGATTTCGGAGTGTATCGAGTTTAAGACTAAGCATTCACATATTGATTTACCAATTTGATTTAATTTCCTTAATTTTATTTTGCAATCATAATTCTGTTATTATTTCATTTATATTTATTTAATTTATTTTATTTATAAACTAAAATCCCTGATTTTATTTATTTTAAAGCTCTACACGCACAGGTTGGGGGCACGACAACTGCCTAGACTCAGAAATCTTGTCACGTAAACAAGAAAATTAGGAATCCCAGTCCTTGTGGGATCGGCCCTACTACTCTATACTACTACTTAATTAAGTAAGAGCGTAGGAAATTGTATTTGGTGGTTTCAACGCTCATCAAGACCATACTTATGTAAGAAGTTGAAGTGGTTGAAGCAAACTTGCGAGGCTTAAGTGCTCGATCTTATTGTGTTGACAAGTTAGGCAAGAAAACAATTAGGTAGCAATGTCGGACTTCATACTCTTCCAATAGAAGTCCACATGAATGAAGCGCATATATATTTTTTAATACCTTCATGTGAACTGTTAACCGACTGTAAATACATATATTTAAGGATTACATCGTATATTCAAGAATTAGATTTTATATTATTTACATATTGAACTAATAGTACTTTGTATATATCCTCTTGTAAATCTATAGAGAAATATACCTTTTCCTTTAAAATATTGGTGTTGTAACTTGGTATCAGAGCCCAGGGTTCTTTTTTTCCATTCTTTCCCATAGTTTTTTTTCAACTTATGTTTTATGGGTCCCCTCCTTTTAGAGTTCTTTAGCTCTCATCGTCACCTTAAGGAAGGTCAGGCAATGGTTCTTTTTGACCGGTCTTCTAAATCTGGTGTCTTGGTTCTTGGCGAGTGTGACTCATGCGCCACACTAGCTTCGCAATGAAATCTTCATGCACCGATGTGCTAGGGTGCGTGCACAATATTTGCAACAGTGCCTCCCTACTCTGACATTGACTTTGTTTTCTAACCATGCCTGATGGTTTTTGTTGTTTTCGTTGTTTAATTGGTTTCAGTTTGAAATTTTCTTGCATTTTGATACTCTTTGAAAATTGTATAGGGGGTTTTGGTGTTTTGGTTTTCTTTTTGGGTATTGAACCAACTTTGGTAGGGTTGATTAATTTGTTAGAATGACGATAGAGACTAAGTTGCCTATCAGTGAGATGGTTCTAGTCTTATATAAAATTACAGAACACAAATTCTCTTACTTTAATTACTTTGATTGGAGTAAGACATTCTGTAAGTACCGATGGAGTATTTGTTAGAAATATCAGTTAAGAAAATAGTATTTTTAGGCACAATGAAAGTTAAAAAAATTTTAAATCGGTTTCTTATGATATTTCCAGCAACAAACTTAATCGAAATTGTACCTATGCTTTGTACGAGGCGGTTTAAAGTCGATCTCGACTTTCTATCGAATGATCATCTCCGCTATTCTGGAACCACGAATTGCTTTGAATGTGGGCTCAAAGTATATCAAACCAATCACACGGAATGAAAAATTTTATTTACTTTTATTAAGAAAGTTAATTCTCTCTTTAATAAAAAACTATGTGTTTTCCCCCCAAAAAATAGAATTTATTCTATAAAATAAATTACCACTATTTTTAACAGAATAACAATGTATATGAAATGTGTAAATAGTTCCACACATAGTTCCTATTTATAGAGAATCAATACAAGTGTTCTACTCAAATAAAACTTGATTAAATAATAATATTTTAATAAAAATTCAAATTTTAGTCTAAGTATAAGTATAGGGGGCGACAACACCCCTAGTAAAATAGTAGGGGTTGGTGCCCCTTGTATGTTACAAGGCTTAGTTGGGCCTTCCATGTATTTAGTCTAATTACATGTGTTATTTGAACTTTTATCTAACACTTATAATTCATCAAATCCAATATTTAGTTTTTATTTCTAAAAGTATTATTAATTTAATCAATTAATAAAATTATTAAAATTTTCAATTAAATTATCTTCTCAACCCAATTCTAATTCCATTAAAGTCATGACAACTTTACCGTGATAGAATTTATGAGAAAAATATATTTAATTGTCTTATTCAACAAATCCACGATGACTAATTATTTTAATTCTCACTTCGAACTTCAATTATTTAATTAAAACTAATTAAATAATAATTCGAAGAACTTAAATTAATTTCTAAGCCATCTTTTGTGCTTAGTGAGAAAATACATTTATTACAGATAGTAATACATGCGATCTATTTCTCTTACTTCATCATTTTCATTCATTTCATTTTTATTGGTTTTACATTCAATTTGTTTATGGTTATCTCGGGCTAGTGGAGTGACCAATTGGACAAATATAATTAGGGCTTAAATAATTTGTAATTAAATTTCAACTCCTCACCTATTAATTATAACATTATTTAGTCTTAAAGTTATTCTACTAAAGTATCATAATTGAGCTTTCCCTTATTATATACCATTTCGAAAGATACTTGTAACATCCTAAAAATTGAGTATCGATATGTTGCATAAGTTTGGTGCTTAGCTTGTGAATGATTCAATTTGTCTGTTGATATAGTCTTGAGAAGGCTCGGGATTTATTCGGAATTAGAATAAATTTTAGTAATGAATACTTTATTGAAGTGGAACAAGTAACCTTGATGTTTAAGGAAATTAAGTGATAAAAAGATAGCATAAAAGAGCCATTAGTGAAGAGGTTATGCGCTACATGTATGGTCTTGAGGGGAGAGGTTCGAATCCCCTAGTATGCATTTTGTGAATATTAATTTTTGCTCTTTCCTAGCAAGTGTCGGCCAAGCATCATATTCTTGGTAAGTTAGACTTTTATTTTTATGGTATGATGACTAAGAGATATGGTAAGAGTGAACTTAAGGAAAAGAATCATATGGAAAAGGCAAGTAAAGGGGGGACATAAGGCATGAAACAAGGGTGATGTTTTGAAAACTTTGGGGTGGCTAAACTTTGACTTTTGGCCAATGTACTTGGATGGTTTTGGGGTTAGAAGGGGTTGGCCGAATATTGGTAAGGATTTGGAGCTAGTTGGCCATAATGCTTTAGCAAATTAGTGCATTTTTTCCTTTTCTCTTCACAACTTCTCTCCTTAGCCGATTGTGTCTTGTGCAATAGGTAAATTTTGTTTTGGTTTTGGTCATTTCTTCTAGACCAAATTAATATCATCTTTCATTCTTCCCAAGTTTCTCCTCTTTGTGCCGAAACCATAACATCTTGAAAGGTCATATTCTTTTTCTTTCTTTTTGGCCGAATATACACCAACCCCAAGATCATTTCTTTGTTCATCTTCCATCATTGAAAATTGACACATAAACACTTTCTCTTTTATTTCTTTTTCTCCTTTCTTTCTTCTTGTAAAGAACTCTTAACATCACTATTTCTTTTCCAAAATCTTTCACCATGGCCGAATGTTAATAATCATCTTCATAGCCGAAATTTCCATTTCTTATATATTTTCTTATCAATCATTTTCTTTGCATTCGTTTTGATTAATCGGTAAGAATCCTCTTCGATTTCTTTATTTATCATCTTTTCTTTTGCCGAATCTACTTTTGTTCGGGAGGGTCTTTTGACCGAAAGTATCCTCTATCTCTTTCTCTTAGACAATCTTTCTCGTCTTTATAGTGATATAGAGAAGGCCGAAACTCGGAGTATTCGTAATCATCGTGGATCGCTAGGATTCGGTTCAAAGTGTTAAGGTAAGGGTTTCTATCAAGGACTTCCATATTACTCGTTATTTCGTCAAAGATGGGTTACTAATCGGTTTTATCTTAGGAATGTTATCGCTCGATTTTCATCCCGTGAACGTAAGATTTCGTGGTAAGCCGATTTCGCCCTTAAAACCTATAAACTTAGTTTCCAAAATATTAGTTGGACTAATATTCTTTTGTCAATGGAGGCAAGCAAGATAGGGTCGAAAAGGGTGGTGAATAGTGTTTGAAAGAGGGACGGATTCGCTATTCCCTCTAGATTCAAGCGAAGAAATTTGTTTCGCACATTCGAGATTTTCCACCGGGTTGTGGACCCTCATCCGAGGAGAATCAATTATTCGAAGTTGTTCGTAGTTGGAGCCATTATCTAACCGGGATTTTCCAGGGTTGTGAACCGAATCAACGGGAGAACCGCCAAATAGTAGTTGTTCGAGATTCCGAGGGTAAGGATCTAGATCGCTTATCTTTAGCATAGATTTATATTAAGTATTAGTGTTCTAACCAAGCGTGATACGTATTTAGGTATCGACGATTGGGAAAGTATAGTCCTCACCGTAATCAGGTGTGTAATCTTACACCATATCTCGCGGGTTAGATAACCACATCGTAATAATGCTAGATTAAAATCACAAAGTTGGTGAAATCAGGTAAAATGGTTTATTTTATCACTTTAATCGTAAAAACTATGAAATTGATATCAAGATTATGAAAATTACGAAATTGCCCTTAATGGGCTAAATCGATAAAAGTGACTTAATGGGCCATATGTGATATTTGATAAATAGGCCATATGTGATATTTGATAAATGGGCCATATGTGATAATTGTTAAATGGGCCATATGTGATATTTGATAAATGGGCCATATGTGATAATTGTTAAATGGGCCAAATGTGATATGAGATTATGTGGGCCAAAATGTGAAATGGGCCAGTTTGTGATAACTTTTATAATGAGCCTTATGTTGAAATTACTATATATGAATGAATTGTCATGCATTTTATATACATGATTGCATGGGTTGGGATATTTGACGAAGAGAAGATGGCTTCATGCCCAGTTAATGGCTTCGTGCCCAGTTAATGGCTTCGTGCCCAGTTAATGGCTTCGTGCCCATTTGATGGCTTCATGCCCAGTTTAATATATGGCTTAATGCCCAGTTAGTGTGTTGGCGGGGTGGGTTATAAAGCTCCCCACAGGTGTGCTGGTTGGTACGGGTGGTGTGTAGCGGTTGGAAATTTAGGCTTGGTTGGGAATTGCATATCACAAGCATTTTATACTTGTTATATTGTACATTTGTAAATGGGCTCAAGCCCAATTAAATGCTTAAATGGTTTTGGCCCAGTGGACTTGGTAAGAGGGTTCACACTGAGTTCTAAGTAACTCACCCCGTTTCCTTTACCCATCTCAGGTAACGATCATTAATAGAGGCTTGGGTCGGGGGATGACTTCGTGGAGGCCATACTTCGAATGATGGTTTTTGTGAACTTTGAACTACTCTTAAGTATTTTTATTTAATTACTATTTCAACTATGATGTAATAAGGCCTCTGGTATTATTTTTATGGATTTTTACTTGTGGATGGATTTTAATTATGTTTAAATACTAAAATGGGACTATTCTATTTTTAATAAATGTTTTCTTAAATTCTCGTGCAAAAAGGGGTTTTTCTTAAATATTTTATTCTCGTAAATTTTTCTGTAAAATTCTTTAAGAATCTTGTTTTCAAATTTCCTTTGAACTCTTTTAAACTTCTCGTAAAATTGTTACCAATTAATTTCTAAGTTTTAATTTATAAACTCTTATGTCTTAAATCATAGATTTTAAATTAACCTCAGTTTTCAATAAACTTCAATTCCAAAATAGTTTTGAGGATCTGTTTTATTTAAATCAATAAATGACTAGATGTATGTTCGTTTTGTGTGACATACCAAATCTGGTCTTAACGCATAGACCAGGGTTTGGGGTGTTACAATGCTCTTCAAGTGCTCATCCAACGACCTTTTCCTAAGGGTGTTACCCTAATAGGATATCCTTAATCTCTTTGGAACAAATTCATTCTCCTAATATGATCCTATGTTATCTCATGGTAACCATTACATCTTCATTCAAGAAAAGTAAATGACAATCAAATACAATTAAATAATTTATCACAAAGACAAATGACCCATGGCTAGATTACGTTCCATCTATCATGTGATACCGATGAAAGGATATCATTTACCCTTTATTGGACTATGGATTCCACTATTACAGAATGATGCTACATCATGTAGAGTCATATACCCAATGTATCAATTTTTGGTTCCTTATTTATTTTAACTCAAGCTTGCATTTACATCAAAGTATTCGAGTCATGCATACATAGTCCACCATCCACTCAGGATTAAGGTATACCACACTATGAACGTCACAAGTGAATAAATTCATAAAAGGATCTAAGAATTATTCTACTTGGGTCCTTTTTAATATATTGTTAGTCCAATCCATCACATTTATGTTTCTATCTTCTAGGAGTCATTCGGTTCGATACGCAAGACAATGTATCTCCTCAATTGGACTTGATAGACGACAAATTAATGTTTCAATAGATTTGCCAAAATAAAAAATTAAAAAGCAAAAATAAGAAAATAAATAAGAAATAATGAATATTAAAAATGAAAAAGAAAGACAAACCGAACTTGTTGAGGGCGTAGAGAGCAGAGAACATCAAAAGAAGAAGAAGGAAATTTGGGGCGGCTTAAAGAATGGGGACATCATGACGTTAGGGTTTTATAATCGTCACCTCGTGGCGACATCAAAGCTCGACTCATCACAATTTCGTATTTAAATTCCAAGTTCCAAGGTAGGCACGTGACGGCTCGTCGTGACATCGAGGTATCTTGTCCTGACATAACTCTTTGTATTAAATGTTTTGGTGTTGGACGTCGTAACATTGAGTTAAAAAGTTGCGACGCCAAGACTTCTTGTTCCAACCATGAAGCTTTCCACGTCACAGCGTCACTTATTGACTTGGGCATGACATTTTCCCACATTGTGACTTCAAGGTATCCATGTCACAACATTGCGTTAACTTCTAAAATTCTTCGATTCTTCGGTTTGTTCATTCTATGGTATCAACACCTGCTGTGAAAAACAAATAAAAACAACTCAAATTAACACTTAAAAACTGTAAAATTAAATGATCAAACAATAAAAATTTAAAACAAGAATTAAAACAAAAATTAAAGAAAATCATAGAAGTCTTTTAGAAGCAGACATGATTTGTACTGCCACCATAGAAGAACTTCTAGTTGGTTCTCGACACTTTGATTTGTCTCTTGTTCTCTAGTTGAAAAATATAAACCATCATCCTGAGTCAAAACCACTAATACTAACTTATATTCGACTGAAATGACATCTACATTACGAGCCATTTGACACCAAATTCGAGTGAACCCCATACTTCATTTCGGAGTAGTATTATCGCACATACAACCACCTTAATGTCGCGTGAGGCCATGATTTCTCGAGTTTTTCTTCTCTTCGAATGAGAACGAGTTGAACTCATTAACTCCCTTAATTGGGGTCTCCCCAACTATGGTTAAAGGCATATAGGCTCCTTTACACCTTCATTCAGAATTGATTAAAGCTCACTATTACCAATTACTTCTAGATCTACTCCTACACCTATGTCAATTAGATTGGAGACATATTTTTCCATATTCGAGTTTTCTTCATGGTCTCCAATTCCAACCTCTTGTTGAACTTCCACATTCAATTCAACATGATCAACAATGGTATAGTGGCTTTCTTCTTTAAAGTCGAGAACATCATGCTCGACTTATTTCATTAGAGTATTCAATTCTAATTGATCTTGGAGGTATTCCAATATCCGCGCCAATTGATTGGACATGGAAGACATGGTATTCTTAGTCTTGGGTATCTCATCCTCCACTGCACTAATACGAACCTCCAATGATAGGTCCTTCTCGTATCCACTATGATCCTCACCCCAATCCGGATAGTAATACTGATGTTGTAGGTCATAAGTCATATAGCCATTGGACTATCCTCAGTTATAGTCACCTCTCTTGGTCGCATGTACATACGAATTGTATGAATGTTCGTCTAAATACCTACATTCCGCATATTCTCCATCATAATTCCACTGGTTTGTCGAGGCTCCATTCGACCAACTTGATCTCTCATTATATCTGTGTCGATCATCATACCACCTATATCCATTGTTATACATAATTACGTTGAGTTTTCAAGAAGGCAAATAAATAGAAAAATAAAAGTAGAAGTTTAAAATAACTATATAAGAAAATTAAAGCACAATCTAGCTTATTCTTCTTTCGACTAATATTGTTTTTCTAAAACAACCAATTTAATAATAGCATTACACCGTTGCTATCCCCAGAAATGGCACTAATAACTTGATTGTGCGTCGGTGTGCGTGCACTGAGGTTGTAAAAACAATATAGATTAAAGATAAATAAATGTAGTATACTGTAAGCGAACATGTCAAATTATAATATAGTTTTATTTACAATAAAATACGAAAGTATTTCGAGGATCATTCCCAACGGATTACCAAAATTGGTGATTGTTGTTGCTAAATTAATTATCCAAAAACAAGTACTAGTATATTCGAGTTATGAATTAGTTGTACGAATCCAAGATTAAATTGAAATCAAAGTAATTAAAATAAAAACTAATTCTAATTTACTAACTACTAAATGGACTATTATTTCCCAATTAAACAATGCACAAGTCAATTAATTAATTAATTACTAATTAAGCTAAATCCTAACCTGATTGAACTGTTACTACCTTTACCTAGAAATACCCTTTTGGTCTCTTTGCTTCAACAAAAGAATTTCTTGTTTTCTGTCTTCATGATATAGGTCCCCGACATACTTCTTCTAAAACTTTGTCTAAAAGAACTTCCATTCTATAGCTTCAGCGGGGACGTGTCGTGTAATAATTTTCCACCATATATAGGCTTCCCCCTGTAGTAGTGAAAAAACTCAAATAACACTTTTTTGAGAAGTTCATTCTAGCTATTGAAGAACTTGAGTTGTTGATTCCAACCACATTTCAGTCATTGACGGATGAACTCCTTTTAACCTAACAAATTCTGTAGCACCATACCTTCTTAATTCTTTAATGAGAGCTTGTTTAACCGTAGCTGCGAGCATCATTATTGGAGTAACTCCTGCTACTCTCTGAAGAGCTTCAGCAATAGTACGTAGTATGTTCATATCACCCTGTCCTTCGTTAGTGCCTCTATTAGCACTTGGCTATTGAGCACCATCTAATTGAATAGTCGGTGTTACCAATTCAATCTCATCTAATTTATTATTAGAATCATAAATTGTATGGATCTCTTGATCAACCACATTATTAGATTCATTAGACATATTTTAACTATAAAGCAGAAACATTTATAATCAGCATCCAAATCCTAAATTAGACTCGACTCAACTTTGGCATGTAGTTCTAGGCACGATCCCGAGCTCGATTTAGTCTGAGAATTGACTAAATCGGTAGCTTTGATACCACTAAATGTATCACCCCTAACCCTTATTTGTCGCCGAATTAGGGTTACAAAGTATTACAATAAAATTTTAAACATTTAACAATGCATACAAACAATCATTCCAATATAATTATAAATAAACAAATCACATTCGATCTATAATAAACATGCACCTACGAGCCTTAACCAAAGTTTACGGGCCCTAAAAATATTTTGGGAACATTCTGGGACCAATTCAGAATAAAACAAAAAAACTTCGAAAAAAGATGAAAAATTTGAAAGCAGGGGTCACACGGCCAAGCCTTGTGACAAAGCCCAGACCGTGTGACTTAGAAACATGGTCGTGTACACAGACCGTGTAACTTACTATGACTGTGTAGGTCAGGGTCACATGGCCGTGTTGCTAGGCTGTGTAACTCTCTGTGCCCGTGTGGACCAACCTGTACTGAAAACAAATAAGACATACAACCGTGTGAAAGCCCGTGCACCAAAATTTGCTTTTAAAACAAGGCACATTTTACACCTATCTTGGGTACCAAGCTAGGCCTAAAACAAACCTTTAAACATTGGCAAAAACACCTTCAAACAAGTCAAAACATGCAAATCCCATACAACCTAAGTGCCTAACCAATGTGCCATCATTAACACCATAATTCAATCATGACATACAAAGGTATTCAACCACAACCAAATAATACATTCATCTTACTCAAATAATAAGAACCATCAACTTTAATTGTCATATCATACCATACATCAACCTAAACAAAGTGACTTAAATAATTCACTTCCAAAAGAGCCAATTTCATAGAACATATAACATCAACCATATGCACAAGCATTTACATTTGAACCAAAAAAAATTATGAAAAAAGTTTACAAAGTAACATCCTATACATGTAACTTTCTTTAAAAACAATAAAACATAAAAAATAACCATTTCATAACATTAACATCTTAGGTACATGCCAAAACTAAAATAATAATACATCACCAACGTTGAGTTTGGGATTATTGATGGATGCTGAGTCGACAATCAAAGATAGGTACCTACCCTGCACATAGAGGAATGATCAAATACTGAATAAATTTCATTAAATCGCAAAAACAAAACACACACTTATTAACCATAATTCATGTATTCAAAACATATAGTGTTCATTACCACATACTATTTTATAAGAAATATATGTATCAATTCTCAAGTCTTCCCATTATAGCTCTTTTGACAAGTTCATTCAATGAATCGATTATACGCAATTCATCAATTATACCATCACTGGCACTCGGTGCCTGAAGGATATATCGTATTAAATTTTTGTGCCTAGAGCTAGTCAGATATACCGATAATAATTGTGCCCTACACTGGTCGGATAAATCGATAGTGTTTTGTGCCCAGCGCTAGTCTGATGAACCGACAATAGTTGTGCCCTACACTGGTCGAATAAATCGACGATGTTATGTTCCCAGTGCTGGTTGGATAAACCGACAGAATTATATGTGTGGCCAGCACTGGTTGGTCATACCAACATTACAAACATTTCAATATGCCCAGCACTAGTCGGTAAAATTGAAAAATACATACATAATTAATATATCTCCAAAATCTCTCATTTCATAATTCCACCATTTGCATCAAATAACTATGATTAATTCCAGAGGAGGTGGTAATTTACTTGGCAACCCGTGGTATCCGATTGCCTAACTTTGCATATCACTTCGAGGTCGTCACAAGGGAGAGACGTCAGAGTGATTCCAGTGAGGGCCTTATTCTACCCCTCTACTTGTTGGAAGCTGGCTTCCATCTCCCTTTACATCCTTTCTTCTGGGCAATTCTCAAAGAGTTCGGAATTGGACCAGGGCAACTAACTGGTTTATCCTGGTGGACCTTGATGGCGTACTTCTTGTACTGCTATAGTCAGGATGAACCACCTTTGCTTGGTGTCTTCTAACGCTTTTACTGGTTGAAAGTGTTGACTCACGAGCCTTCAATTGGAATTGTTTACTTCACTGTTCGCAAGGTATTGAACCTATACTCAAAGACCTGGCTCCAAACCTTTGTTTGCACCACAACAAATTTATTTTGGTGAAAAAAGAACTTCCTAGTGGTTTCGAGTTTCCCACGAAGTGGTCTATTCTTACCAAGTCTATTTGCCCCAATCTCAGCCCTTAGACAAAGAGATCGTTGTGGCACAAGTTAAAAGATTGAATCCAAGATGGACTCTGGAGTTAAGAAGGCTCTTTTCTGTACGAGCCCAAATGGTTGGTGTAACAGCCCAAATTTCGGTGAAATCAGAATAGTGGTTTTGGGACCACAAATCTGAGCCGAAAATAAAATTTATTTTCATTTTATTACATGGTCCGTAATATGATAGAAAAGTCATGTGAAAATTTCGATACGAAAATTTTATCGATTAGGTGTTTAATTAGGGAAAGGACTAAATCGCATTAAATGCAAAAGTTGAAATCTAGTAGCTATAAGGATTAAATAGCTATGGAATTCAAAAATTGAGGTCCTTATATGGTAATTAGACCATTAATAAAAAGTTAGTAGATATTTTTGGATGATTCATCCTTGGAAAATGAGAAAAAGGCTAAGGACTAAATTGGAAATCAAAATTATTAAAAGATGAAAAATTATTAAATCGAAATAAAAATCATTTTTATCATCTTCTTCCCCAAAATATTCCATGGAAACCCTAGGAGAGAGAGAAGAAACTTTCTTGGCCAAATTGGGT
This sequence comes from Gossypium sturtianum, assembly GCA_025698515.1. Lineage (NCBI taxonomy): Eukaryota > Viridiplantae > Streptophyta > Magnoliopsida > Malvales > Malvaceae > Gossypium > Gossypium sturtianum. Next base: position 61,621,783 of record CM046948.1, read on the forward strand.
AAGTTTTCTTGTCCCGTTTTTAATAATTTTGATATTTGTGAAATCGGGATAACTTAATCTATCTATTTGGGGGAATAATTTGAAAAGTTATCAAGGTATGAAATTTGGTTCATGGATGAATATGCTGAAAATTAGAAATTTATGGTAGAAAATGAAAGGTTGTTGATAGATAAACAACTTTTACAAAGTGATTTTTGATGAAAACATGATTTAGGGACTAAAATGTAAAGTTGTGAAATTTGATGAAAAGTTCTGAATTTTTATGAATACATGTGCTGTAAATTTTGTAATGGGATTTTGGTTAGGCTTGGAATAGGGAGTAAATTACACAAGTTTCATTTTCCGAGCCTAGGGACGAAATGGGAATTTATAGAAAAGTTAGGGGCAAAATGATAATTTTGCCTAGGATGAAAATTGAGTCCACTTGAATAAGAAATATGATAAATTGATGTTAAATTTACTTGTATAGATCTGGATAGACCAAATTCGGAGCTAGAACGAGGAAAAAGGAAAATGTCGGATTAGTAGATTTTACGTACACAAACATTTTCGAGGTAAGTTCGTGTAAATTGTGTTTATTTACATGCTTGCATGATTGTGTTTATGTAAATTGCATAAATATCATAAATATGTGAAATGATTACATATCCGATCAAGCCCGATAAATGAAAATGTTTAAATCGAATGATAATGCCCGATAGATGATAAAGGATAAACGATGAGAATGTTACTTATATGCTTGAAATGAATGTGGAATGTGTTTATTTTAATTATATGAATGTTGTGGATGTATGAAATAATCACATGCCCGATAATGCTTGAGAAAAATGTTTAAATCCCGGTTGAATAAAATGGAAAATCAATGGATATGTGATTTCTCGAAATGAATGAGGCCATGCATTTGTTGCTGGAGGGATTTAGCTCGGTCGAGTAATCCTATTGACCTCATCTCTAAAAGGATTTAGCCCGGACGGGTAATCCTGATATAAGTCCTCTCGAGCATATGTTATGGATTGGATTTAGCCTAGACGGGTAATCCAAGTCAAGCTCGTTAGAGCATATGTCATAAAAAGGATTTAGCCTGGACTGGTAATCCTGTTGTTTTTATATATGTGGCTCGAGAGTGTACTCTCTAAAATAGTACCTTATGTGTACCATTGGAAATGAATTGAAAAATTCTGATTTGTACACCTCGAGTGTACTACCTGTGTATCCATCGATATTTCGAATAAATTCAACGGGTAAAAGTTCTTGACATGCAAAGATACGAATAAGAAATGAGTTATTACACATATCGACCTGAAGTACAAGAAAATGATGATACATGACAAATGATATATGAAAACATGAGATGATGATATTTGTATATGGACTTTATTTGATAAATATATGTTCATTCTTGATTATACACTTGTACACCTTGAGTGTACTAATCGTGACCTTGATATTCCGAGTAATATGAGTAAAGTTCTGATATGAAATGATCTGAACTCGAAATGAGCTATTATGAAATTATACTTGTAATAATGAGATGAATCATGCATGTTGAATGAATACATGTTGTGGAAAGCATATGTTCTTGGAAACTTGATTGTTGTTGAGCCCATATATGTTTTGATGTTATTATGGAATATATGACTAACAAGGGCAATGAGGATGTGTGTAGGGCTTGAGGTCAAATTGATTGAACATGCCTTACATAGTTACCTCAAAATAGAATGAATGGTAAGTTAAGTACCATGTTATATAAAATTACTAAGCATGTAATGCTTACTTAGTTTTATTTCCTTGTTTTAAGAGTAAATCGGAAGCTCGTTGGATTGGAAGCTTGGCGGAGATCACTCACACTATCCATCGGCCTATGTCGGTACAATATGGTAAAGCAATTATGGTTACAATGGCATGTTTAGGATATATTAGCCATATTGGCATGTAAATGTAAATTATGCTTGTAATCTAGCCATTGGAATGACTAGTAATGGTTTGTTCTAATATACTTGTAATGTCAAACTATGGTAGCTACATGTATGTTAAGTAGTTGATCAAATTATGTCTAACTCGAGGTCTTAACTAAAGTAAGATTATAGACATGTATGCATGAAATGTCATGCCATGATGAATGATGGAATTTTCTTGATTTGAATGCTTGAAATGGTTGGTATTTAGAGGTGTGATTCAAGTGCAGGTCATGGGTGTGAATTTGGGTGAGAAATGAAGCTAGGAATGGCTTTATTTTGTCCACACGGGCAGACACATGGGCGTGTATCTAGACCGTGTGTGACACACGACCATGTACATGGGCGTGGAGTTAGGCCGTGTGTCCCCTGCACCTTAAATTTGAGAAATAGAATGCTCAGAATTGAGCACACAGACAGGGACACGGGCGTGTGTCTCAGCTGTGTGTGCCACACGACCTAGAACACGGGTGTGTGTCTTAGCCGTGTGAAACCTGCACTTAATTTCGAATTAAATTAATTAACCACACGGCCTAGGACACGGGCGTGTGGCATGGCCGTGTGCACAAGTCAGAGAGTTAAGGGGTCAAACACGGCTTGTAGCATGGGCGTGTCTTAGGGTTACACGGGCGTGTCCCTTGGACCATACGGGCGTGTGAGCCCAACACCTTGGAAAAATATTGAAATGTTGCGAAAAATTCTTAGATTTCCTGATTAAGTCCCGACTTGATTCTAATGCTCGAATTGGACCTCGAGGGTCCAATTAAGGGATGTTTTGTATAATCTTGGTGAATGAATAGTGATTAACATGAAATGTCTGTAAATGTTCTGAAAATTTTTAGTAATGCTCCGTAACCCTATTTTAGTGACGGATACAGGTTAGGGGTGTTACAGTTGGCAAGCATCTGATCGTTAGAATAGTCTGGTCTGCCAAAGAGGCATGGTAGTTTGGGGCCAATAACGAGTTTGCTTGGGCTCTAGTGGGAAAACAGAAGGAGCCCACAGGTTTCTTCTATACTATTTGCAATATACTTCCCTGTCGCTGGCTTACCACAACTCCGGGATTCATGGGTGAGTGTCTGGGTAGTGACTTAATTAAAAATGGTGCTGACCGAGCTATTCTCCCTTCAAGTCCTACTCATCTCTTGCCTCTAACACCCCTGTCCCAGCTCGACATCGTGGATATAGAGGCTTTGTTTGAGAGTGTACAACAAACCATGGATGTGGTTGCTTCAAGTGTGCGAGCTGGTAGTAGTAGCCGCAAGAGGTTGAGAATTGATAGGGGGTCTTTTAGTCTTGGGGAGAGGAGTGGCAATAGGTTGTCCCACCACAGACCCGACAAGCAACTGGTCTTTCCAGAGAAGGGATCTTATGCTCCTCATTTGTACCCAAGATAATATTCCCAAGATTTGACTCTCCAATACGCCTTTTATCCCTTCCTCTAATTCTTCTCGACCCTCTTTATGAGTCTACCAATGCTGCAAACCTACCTGTTACCAACCCAATAGCCCATACTTCCCCTATTGGTGCCTTCAATTATACTACCCCTTCAGGGGAAGTCCAAACCTTCTTCTCATGGCAAAATCATCTCAGCATGGGCCAACATCCCTTCTCTCATTTTGCTGTCCAATAATGTTAAGACCGGTAGTTGTCCCAAGAATTGAAGGAGTTTGCTCATCCTTCCTCCCCTTCTTCCAACGTTCATAAGCCCACTTTCTACGAGCTGATAGGCTACTTTTCCATGTTATCAGTGGAGAGTAACCTCATGAGCTGGGCCCTCTAATAGGCTTGTGCTAAATCTGAGGCCAAACGGGTTGAGTCTGAAAAAGCCATTCTCTCTAGTGAGCAGTGTGTTGCCCAACTCTGCCAGTAAACCATTGAATTTACTAAGTCTGTCTCTACCTGGGAGACCAAATATCAATCCTTAGAGACCCAAGCAAAAGAGTAGGAGGAGAGGGCTTGCCAGTCGAGGAGCCTCGAGCAACAACACCTCGCTGATAGGAACACATCTCGAAGGAGAATGAGGAGACTCTGAAGAAGTACAAGGAGAACACAGAGCAAGGATCAAGATTTTGTGCCTAGGTCAAGTAAACTTCAATTGTCTACACCGATTTACCAAGACGAACACCAGAGCCTCTTTTATCATGGTAGCTAAGCATGACAATAATTAATTGGTTAAACTAAAGGTGGTAAGTCCTTAGAAACCCAAAATCTTAAATTATATAGAAGCTTTAAGAGTCCTTACTCTAATTCTTCCTTAATCCATGAGTACAGAGAGATAAGGAAGCTTATCAATTCTCCAATTTCTCTACTTCTAGACTTCAAATCACATGATGACTGCAACATGTAGAGCTTCCTTATGCTACATCCTCTTCTTCTTTAGAGCGTCCGAAGAAGACAATAATATAGAGGGAGAATAATTTGCAAACATGCTTGAGAAGAATTCTATTTTCCCCAAACACTTAAATATATACTCCTTTGGCACAATCTTCACCTACCATCACAACCATTCATCCTTAATCATTTTGTCTTCCATTCTAGAACCAGCCGATTTTAATCTAACTAAACCAAGGTTGAAATTCAATTATTCCCAACTAGTCGCTTAAGTTTCAAAGTATCTCAGTTGAGCCCGCAAATTTATATTTCTATTTAATCAACTTACATACCGTACTTTGATTTTGTGTCCTTAGGAGTGTCGAGTGTGACATAACTAATACAAATACTTCAAGAATTAAGATTGATTATTTTTATATAATATTGAATTTCTTAAAATTTGAATAGAAATGTATCATTCTTATTTAGAAATTGTTGTTGCTAGTGTGACTATTGTGAATCTTGTGTTTGAGAATTGATATGTTCCATACTCATGACAGAAAAAAAAAACACTTAATTGATTTCTATTTTTGTGAAAAAAAATTACTAGTTGTATGTTAGCTTAATAAAAACCTATATCAGCTCTTGCTTGACATTATTGTTAGGTTTGAGTCATGGAATGCTACAATCGTTGCCAAAGCAACTATAGACGAAAACATTGAAATCCAATCATCGAATCAAGCAAACAATTCATAATTTCAGTCATTATACGATAATTAAACTTTTCTAAGATTTAATCGAGCTTATGAAAGCTCAAATACTACTCCAAACATGAAATAGGACCAAATTGCAAAGTTTTGAAAATCTAGGCCCGATGTCATGACATCACCTCATCCATGTCGTGATGTAGCCAAACAATTTTTCACGTTGCGACATTGGGATGTCACAAACTGTCGGTCGATGTAGTGATGAAGAGAGTTTCTCTTCTTAACATGGACTCTGTTTTAGTACATTTTAGGCCATTTGGTACCTATTCCATGGCAAGCCAAATCATTTGCACAATTGGTGCATAAATGCACACTTATATCCAACACAAAACCAATCCAAAAACATGTCTAAAAATTTATTTAAATATTTCTAAACTTTCATTCCAACATTTCCAAAAATTTTGCAACAACAAACCTGTAACATCCCAAACCCGGCCCAAACATTACGACCGAATTTGGTTTGCTACAGAGAAAACAATTTGAGAACCATTTTAAAACCGATTTAAGTTTTGTCGAAAATCTTTCAACTTCAAGTCTCTTGTTAAAAACCACACTTAGTGTTGTTTAAACATATTTATTAAGTCGAGTTGTTTATAGTTTTCAAATGTACCCGACGGTACTTTAAAACATTTTTCGTTTGATTTGGAAAAACATGTGAACTCATTATTAACATAATTAAATAGTCTAAACAAATATTCAAAGCATGTAACAATAATAAAATAATTCTAGGAGGCCTTATTACAACTCAATTAAAACAAAACCAACCATAAAAATATGATAAAACAAAATCCAAGTTCATCTATTAAAATGTCCTTTGCATGGCCACCTCGAGTCCATCAGGCTCCATCTCCGCGATCTACTCATCTGCAAAATGTTAAGGAAAGGGTGAGTCACCAAGACTCGAGTGTGTAATCCCCACCCGGTAAGATAACTCATACACAAGTCATTAATAAACATGCACATGCAACCCAACCTAACCATCCATACTCCTTTTCTACCGGTGTGTGGTCAAAAAACTTTGGTGGTCAAAACCACCGATGACTTAGAGTCACAAATCGATGATGGGGCCAACCCATCGTGTGGTCAAAACCAGCGATGACCATAGGTCACAATATATCAAATGTGGTCAAAACCACTTGGTGGTACCAAACCACCGGGACTTAGTCGCAAATAATTAATCGTTGTGGTCAAAACCACCGATGACCATAGGTCACAAATAATCTGATGGGGCCAACCCATCTTGTGGTCAAAACCATCGACGCATCCATAGTTCATCCCCCTCCTCTCATCAATCCCACCATCACATGCTTACACATCAAATTTCATATATCATGTCATAGTATCAAACATCATGTGATGGCATGCAAACATATAAAAATTACAAGTTAGGGGACTTACGAAATCCATGATTATGCCATAAGCAAACATTACCACAAGAGTGACTAACAATAACAGTAATCATGTAAATTAATAAAGTGTGTAATGAGTTTTTACACACCTGCTTCTACTAGGAATTCCTAGATCCAGAAGATCCGATCTACGTCGCTAGATCTCTTGTCCTATAATCGACCAAAAAGCATGGTTAGGGACTTAGGCCTATTCGGCCAAATACATGGTTAGTACCATGGCCTATTCGGCCAAACCAAGTATTTGAAAGGGTTCTCTTTTGAACCCGAGTCCTTACCCGAGTGTCTTTAAATAATTACCACCACACTCCAAGCGTTTACGCTTCCTAATAATCAGCAACCTTAGATTAGTAGCCTTCTGGCTTAAACGAATATTAACTAAATTCATAGATCCTTACCAAAATTACTTGACAGAGAATGGAACTTGAATCGTATACCTCGAGATCCCGGCACCCCTTGCTTCAATATTCGGCCAAGACTTCACAAAGTATGAAGAAGAAAATTCGGCTATGGCTAAGGAGTAGGTTCGGCTAAGGTTGGTTTCAATATCAATCAAGGCTTGACTTTGGGTGAAAAATAAAAAGAATGGAGAAGAAAATATGGGAGGAGTTTCGGCCAAGGTTTTAAGAGAATGGAAAAAGAAAACCAATAAGGAAGGGTTGAGAATTTCGGCTATTTGCATAAATGGCTAAAAAAAATCAAGAGGGTAGATGGGTGCTTATAAAGGAATTCGGCACCCCCCCTCCCCCTTATGCTTGCCGTCCAAAGAGTTTAAACTCTAGCCAAATCCTTGCTTTTCTCTAGGCCACTAATTTGATTTAATTCAAATAATTTGAATTAATCCCAAACAATAACCCAATAATCCACTAATATCTTCTTTTATCTATTATTATCTTGTTATCAAAATAATAATAATATTATCCTTGATTATCACTTATCAAATAAATAATAAATAAAAGAAACCATGTGCCTAACAAACTCTTCCAGCCGAATGCTAAACAAAGAACCATGTGCAGGCCAACTCACCTTGTCACGCCAGCAGCAGAGGGACGAAAAAATAAAGTCAAGAGTCTTTGCTCACGGGGTTCGAACCAGCGACCCCAAGCAAGCAGCAGCAGCCCCCCCCCTTAAAGCGCCCAGACCAACTCTCCCAATTTGACTTTCATGTCAATTACCCACAACATTTAATTATAAAACCTTCTTCTCGGCCCTCTTTCTTTTAACGCAAAAAGCCCAAAATAAAAATGCTCCTTGCGTCCCTTGTGTCTCGAACCCGAGACCTGCCACTTCTAAACTCTTAAGTGGCGCCCCAAGCCACTCTTACTCACTGGACTTTCATGCTACGAACCTTCCCCATTTATTTTTAAGGCCTTCATATTTTTGGCCCCCTTCATTCAACGCCCAAAAATAAAAACAAAATAACTTCTCCCCTTTCCAAGATTCGAACCCAAGACCTCCCTTGCAAGCCCTTAAGTCATCAAGCCAACACGCCAATTACAACCTTGTGTCAAATTTCCTTAAATTTTATTTAAGCCCTATCGTTACCTAGCTCCTTCCTTGTACACACTTTAAAAATAAATTTTTAACACTGGGTCAGGCCTAGCTCGGGTTATTTTTAGACCCTTAAACATGTCAAATAAATCCTAGAATTTAACTCTTCAAGCACACACATGGGAAAATATTTAAAATAATTAAATTCTCAACAACCCCTAATTTAGGGTGTTACAAAACCAATCCAAGCTATACCAATTCAACCAACCAATCATTGATTTATAATCTTCCAAAATAATCAATTTCTCCATGCCTTATCATACTTAAAATATCATTCAAATAATGTTCATTATAACACAACACATTACCAATGTAGTCTTACAACTTTTAACCATTCAAATAGCATTCAAAGACATTAATTCAAGACTAAAATTAACATGAAATACTTAGAAATTAATGCATAACCTCAAACATTAACTAATTCAAACCAACATATCCAACTAGTAATATAAGCAATCACATATATACGGATCAATAACTACTATTGCTACTGGCGTACATGCCATTATTTTCGTCATACCGACGGATCCCTACCCTTACCCGTTCATTCCACACTGAACTAAACATATGTTTACCACATTACCCCAAAAATTAACTTCTTTGACTTAACCCCTGACATAGATCCTTCTCGCCGTGCGAGACATACACAAATTTCCATTTTTGTGCCTTGACTGGTTTCCTGGTTCACTGTCCTGGTGCACTTTATCTTGCCATAAAGTGTACCTATTCATCACTGGATCATGCCATGGCTACCCATGGGCTTTTGATTCTGAAGAATCAGTAAACCTTTTTTGAGGTGTCACCTCAAATAACTTATATATCGTTCACACGATGTCGCCCCGAAGGTTCAGTTGATAATCGTCGTCACGGTGTCACCCTATAAGGCTAGTAGATAACCATTTCACGATGCCGCCAAACTCCATTAAATCCCATAACAATCCGCCCATTCCTCCCATACACCAATTTTTCATATCTTAAACTAACCCTCCAATGTAACTCCCTCCGTGCTCCGCATTCGATTCATACAAATCATTGTACTTGTTATGTAACATCCTCCACCCGATCCGACTCGCTGGATCCAGACCATAGGTGTTAGCACACAGAACACATAACCAAAAATACAAAATTCCAATAGACAACCATAATTTAGAAACAAACTTAGCTTAAAATTTCATTCCAGGACTAGATTTCCAACAGTACAAATAAAATATTTAAAGCATATAATTATACAAAAGTAATCGATTCTGACACAACTATTTAACTTTTATATCTCAATAAATGAACTCCTTCATCACTACACCCAAATAATAACATTGGATGCATAATATTCCAATATGCCCCATCTTCGGCGTACCTGAAACATGAAGACAAAAGAGGATAAGTTCTAAATAACTTAATGAGAAAGGATGTCGTTACCTTAGCTGATACTTATATATATAGTAGCTGTTAGTTCTTCATGGCGATCTTTTTGTTCTCAATCATGTGGTTTTGCTTATGATGAATACTTGCCCTAAAATCTTTCCTTTATATGCACGTTAACTACCCTACCTTGATATATTCCCATTTCTATTTTTTATCAACCTCAATCCTCAGATATTTCTTTGGCTCTCATCATTCCTAAATCTGTGCAAATATCATTCGAAGACCAGTACATGCTGAATGTTACCTCATGCATATTCTTAACCCAGAACTAATATTCATACACAAATTTTAGGCAAACACATACCCAGTTGGCAAAATCATAATGCAACTTATCTATCACAATTTACCCAATCAATAACAATCTAAGCCCATAATTTTTACCTACTTATACTGACATAGTGCAAATAAAATGGCGATTAACTTCTTCGAACAATCAAATTCAAACTTCTAGATGTTTCTGTGTAGTATCGTCTGGACTGTAACGTCCTAAAAATCGGGGGTTAGTAGAATCAGGTTTGGGAATCGAGAGAGAGTGGTCATGCCCTAATTTTTGAGATTATCTGTGCATTTTTAGGAATAAATGAGGTATTGGTTTGTTGGATAAGTTTTAGTGAAACATTTCTTGAAACCCAAGTTCAAATCCCTTCTCTCGCATCATTTTTATTATTTTGCAAATTTTTCCTTAAACCCTAGTATGTGACATGCCTTGTTTTCAAAATATATATTTCAAAATTACTTCAAGAATGAGGAAAAATCCTAATGGTTAAAAGAAATATGAGAAAGCATGAGAATTAAATGAGGTCCCAAGTTCGAATCCTTTTATAACACTCCAAACCCGGCCTAGAAGTTAGGCCCGAATCCGGAATGTCACATTAAAGGCACACTTCAAAATGATTTTACCATTTAACAATTTAAGGCCCAAAAGCCCAAAAGCCTTGTATCTTGTTAAGTTACGTTGAAAAAGCCCATATTTTAGAAAACATTCATAGGTTAAGTTATTTTGAAAACCATGTTAACTTTAGAAAAATTATGAAACTTAATAAGCGGATAGCTGAAACAATAATAATAAAACCCAAAATCTAAAGTCACTTACGAGTTACATGGCCTTATTACAATCCAATGAAAAAAAAAACAAAGTATTCAAAATAAATTCATTTGAACAAAATAAAACATTTGATCAGCTTGTAGTGTGGCCATCTCCGAGTCCTCTCTCGCGTCGAGCCGACTATTCAGGATCACCTGAAACATTAAATAAAAGGGTGTGAGTTTCGAAACTCAGTGTGTACAACCCTTGGCAATCAATTCACATACAAATATTCACATTGGGCCTAAACCTTATCAAATCGGTGGTCTTGGGCCTTAGCCCACCATGACCTCATAGCACATCATATCGCATCATATACAACAAGATAATGCAAAACCTACCCTAAAAATCCATCCACTACACACACCATTTCCCTTCCAACCTTATAAATCCTGTGGGGAATTCTAGCTCGACCCACCCCTCCGCTACACACCATGGGTAGCCTAGTTCTGGTACTACCGAACATTGCAGCAAAGCTGCTAATCATATATTGGGCTTAAAGCCTCCGGTGGATCCATACCATACAGCCATGCGATCCTCAAATCCTCCTCCGTACCATAATTCCCACCCATATGTGTAACACCCCTTACCCGGGTTCTACGCCGAGAACCGGGCCCGAGGCGTTACCGAACTCAAACTGCTTAATCGCCACTTAAGCTCAACGTCATTACTCGCTATAACCTCATTCTCGACTTACGAGGCCTCACTCATACACACGAGGGCTATCGAGACTAATCCAGAACTTTTATGATCCTTAAAATTTTTCTCTTTTATACAGGTCTCACATGCCTGTGCAAGATTAGACACGCCCGTGCATGAGCACACACGCCCATGTCCCCAGACCGTGCCTAAAAACCCAAGCATTCTGCCAAATGCCCCACGGCCATGGCAAGCCCGTGCTCCCCAACCGTGGTGAACACTGACTTCCCTCGCGCGGCCTAGAGTCTAGACACACGCCCGTGTGGCTAGCCCGTGGCCAACACTGATGAATCCCACACGCCCTAGGCACACGCCCGTGTGACTAGTCCATGGTCTATTCTGTTTTCAAATATTAACATGCAGGGGACGCACGGCCACAACACACGCCCGTGGGCTGACCGTGTGTCACACATTGTCTAGACACATGCCCGTGTGTCTACCCACATGGTCAAGAACAAGACTAAGTGTCAAGTTCTTTTCACCCTTCTAACATACACAACATATACTCATCTAACACCATCATAATCAACTCAAATTGAAGTGCATTCTCACATAGAAAACTACATCTTTCTTTCATATAATGTAATAGCCAACAACCATAGCATTATACAAAATAAGCTATCCATCTATAGGCCAACACATCTTAGCCATTTACAACAAAATTTACTAACTTATCTAGCCCCTATACATGCCATATACAAAACATTAAGTTTCATGTACCAAAGTGTGCTGATATGTGGGCTATCTTCTGATGATCCTCGTATCTCGATTCAACGTTTTTAATCTATAAGACAAGGGAAAAGAAAGAGAGTAAGCTTTGAGCTTAGTAAGTTTACACATAAAAAATTAAGCATCATAGTATAAGCCCAACCACAATTAGCATTATACCAACATATAATATACAACTATGCTTACTCTTTCTATCCCTTACCATATTACCAACACATCATGAGTCACATGCTCATAATTATTGAAATGCACCTCTGCATTCAATATCACATTTACACAATATACAACACGTCATTATTGCTCAATAATGAATCCACATAGCTAACTCACATAGCTAATCCACACAGCTAATCAACATATCTTATCCACACAGCTATTACACACGGCTAATATACACAATTAATCCCACATGACTAATATCTCGGTGGTTTCGCACTTAGCACACCACAATCAATTTATAAGGTGGTATCGCACTTAGCCTACCACAAAGGTAATCATCGTGATCTCGCACATAGCCACTAAACGATATACCTAACGATAGCATCGCACGTAGCCAGCTCATCATCAATATGCATTTGAATGGTATCGCACTTAGCCCACCATCTAGCATTATCACAACACATGCACAAGTCTATTTACCCAATTATTCATCCATTCACATCTATATTACATTCATTCTACTTGAACCACATAGGTTCCCAATCATTCTCATTCATTCTCATTCATGCTACACCCTAGCTAGCATTTACAAATTGTAAGTATGAATGCATTGTTTATGCATAGACTTACCTCGATACTCAAAAGTATTGAAATGTGCAATTTAGTCCACCACCTTGTTTTTGCCCCGGTTTCGATCCGGGCTTCGTCTTTCTTGATCTATAATGAATAAATCAACTTATTCAATACAAACATTGACTAAATTGACCCAAATCTCATACTTTAGCAAAAATACTATTTTGCCCCCTAAACTTTCTCATATTTACACTTTAGTCCTAAAGGCTCGTAAAGTTATTTTTATTCAACTTTCTAGCCTTTCATGCTTACCCGAACCACTTACTCAACTAAAGCATTCAACAATTCTCACTAAATCACCCATGTATGACCAAACTTAAGATTTTCACAACTAAGTCCCTACATGCATTTTCATGGAAAATCACTTAGCAAAAGATGTTTCTACTACATCAAGCTTTCATATTCTTCCATAAAACATTAAAATACATGCATATCATACATATGTACATTTTTGAACATCCATAATAGCTCACCAAATAGCTATAAATAGCTTACTCATGCTACTAGGACTTCAAAAATACGAAGAATATCAAAAACCAGGCTTAGGAGCACTTACTAGCAAGCTTGAAAAATTGAAAGAACCCTAACAATGGCTTCTCAAATTTTCGGCAGCTATGGGAATAAGATGAATGAATTTCTATCATCTTTTCACCTATTTTAATCACTTAATTGATAAATGACCAAAATGCCCTTTTGATAAACTTTCAATTTTAACTCATCCATGCCCATTTTTGTCCAAAAATTAGAATTTGGATAAATTGCTATTTAAGGACCCCTAATTAATAATCTAAAGCTATTTCACACATATAGCTTCTAGAAACACACATTTTGCAACTTTTGCAATTTAGTCCTTTTGGACAATTCAACCACAATTTCACAAAATTGCTTCATGAAACTTTCACACTAGCATGCATACATAATATAAGCCTCAAAAACTCATTCATGCCCTCAGATTTGTGGTCTCGAACCACTATTCCGACTAGGCCCTAAACCAGGATGTTACAATATGCATCCTAAGCAGAATATCATATGAATGCATCAAACACACAAGTAACATCCGTAAACTCATATCCGTCACAAAGGGGTATTTTCGTCATTTCACTACCCATGGGTATTTTCGTAATTCTACCCTAAAGGGGTATTTTGGTAATTTAGAAAAATAGGGGTATCTTGGTAATTTTGCAAATAGGGGTATTTTGGTACTTTTGCAAAATAGGGGTATTTTGGTAATTTTGCAAACTAGGGGTATTTTGGTAATTTTACAAAATAGGGGTATTTTGGTAATTTTACAAATATAAGGGTATTTGGTCCCTCTCGGGTTTTAGTTATGAACTTTGGCCCATAAACAAGTCCTCGCGGTTAAAGTGAACAAACACTATGCACCAGGTAGGATCTCAGAAAAGAGGAGGTGGGTCACTAGGACCACTTAAGTACCAAGCTCTCACTAGATCCAATCCTAGACATGCATATGTCGGTTACCACACTCTAACTAATCGACTTGTCCACAGACATGTTTGATTATTAGGTTAAGTTTTATGTGATTTAAGAGTTGTTCAGAACTAGGCCTAAAGTCCATTAAACCCTAGCATAGTTGTCTACGTCCCCCATGAAGCCCATATTACATCCTTACGGCCCATTAGGCCCAAATCTCATTCATATGACCTACTAGGCCCAAAACAATTCCAAATCATGTAACATGCGTGACTAACTTAATACGTATGACCAAACCAACCAATTTCATCAAACTTAGCCTCAGGGCCCACCGAGCCCATTTAGCCACTTTCGGCTTTTCAGCATTGCCGATATCGTGTGTGTAGTGTTTGTACACACCTGGTAACCTCGCGTGCTGCAAACCCCTTTGTCACAAACCTAGAATTGACATTACTAGCGATTAACCAAAGCGTTAACACATACTAACCAAAAACCGAAACCTCACCGTACCCTTACCGTATGCCTCACGTTCTAGTAGCCCTTCCTTTGCTACTATTGGCGATTAACCTCTAGATCTGCACCCAAACACCTATATTGTCAAAATTAAGTGACCCATATTGATCATAAGTCACCCCTATGAGCCACAATAGATTCGGTCATTTACTAAACCCTAACTGAGTCGAGAATACTTACTGCCGTGATAGCAATCCTTACCTACCGCACTTGCGATTGCTGAACCTCACCCTTGTTAATACATGGTAACGGCAAAGAGGGGTTAGATAGCCCTTCGGCTTTCAACAAAATGTACTAAGGGGAGTTAACAGAATACTTACCGAATCCAACCTTAGATCCTGCGGCCTACCAAATGAGATTCGGCTTTTAACCTTGACTGAGAGTAGATACCAACTGATTTGTGATAGAGAAAAACAACAAAGATTCAGCACTAATGGGGGATTTTGGCAAGAGAAGATGATGGTAATTCGGCAATAGAAAAGTTTGGCTAAGAGAGAATTAGGCAAAAAGGAATGATGGTTTTTCGACAATGGAAGAATTCGACAACATAAGAATAGAATGAGGGGGAGAAAAGAAAAGATCAAATGTGCTTGTGTGAGGGTAACTACAGGATATTCGGTAAAGAAAAGAAAGACTAACTTATTTGCAAAACTCTCCAAATACCAAAAGCCACAATGAAAATTCGTAATACCCCCTAAAAGACCCAAAAACGGCACTCATTTACCCTCCTAAGCCGAATTTATACACTTCCCACTTCCCACAACGGCACCAACTCTTCACACTTCTCAACTCCTAACTTTTCTCCCTGATAACTCCTCAATCTCATCCTAAATTTTCTCTAAGATAAGCTCCTTTATCCCTTCCTTAATTTTCTCTCATGAACACTTCCTTCAGAGTCCACATACAACGCCACTACTAACCATCTAGAAGGCAAAAATTAAATCCCCAACAAAATACCATGCCACTACTCGAACCTTGGACTCCCTTGCTTGCTAATGACGCCACCTCCCTACTCCCTAAGTGGCGCCACTTTGCCACTACACCACAAGCTCTTTTGTGTCATTTTTCTTCTTCATTTATTTAAAAGGCCTACTAACTGAAGTCACAGTTCCCTTGGGCTAAAACTAAAATTTTTTCTATACCCTTACTTGATCCCAGAACATCTCTAACAACCCTAGACACTCCAAATTCATTACCCTCAAAGCCCACATGCCAATTGTCTTTTTCTTGCTTACTTAAAAATTTTCTGAGATCTAAAGCCCAAAGCCCAATAGGCCCAATACTTCTAGGCCCAAATTCGGGGTGTTATAATTCTTCCCCCTTAAAGAAATTTTGTCCTAGAAATTTCCAACTAACAGGATGGTCGTGTATCAACTACCCCACCACGCTACCGCTGCGCACTCTGACCCTAATAATTTTAATACATACCCAAAACATCCACCTAACGCAAACATTCTCAAACATACGTAGAATAAGTACCAAATTCTGATTCAAATGTTTACAAAGTCGTAACACTTCCACGGCCTCAGCTGCGGCCTCTTGCACCTCTTCTAGCGCTCATCGTTGGGTATTTAAAAATTTTATGAAATTAGTTCGTAATTCCACTGTTTAAAGCGCATGTCTTATGTAAGTAACAAATTTTTTTTAAAGCTATTTCGCGGTCGTGAACCCACTACAGGCTTAAGTTTCCTAAGGGCTTTAGTCTCTAAAAGCCTATTTTAAAGTAGCCCATTATCTATATAGTCCAGTAATTTAAACAGATGTAGTACAGAAAACTTACTTGGCTCGACGTCAAGGACACGATGAACCACACTTCAAGAATCCTGCAAAAACTTTTTAAAACCCAAAATCTAAGGCCCATTTCATAGCCCGAGCTTTGCAACTGGGCTCTGATACCACTAAATGTAACACCCCAAACCTGGCCTAGAAGTTAGGCCCGAGTCCGGAATGTCACATTAAAGGCACACTTCAAAACGATTTTACCATTTAACAATTTAAGGCCCAAAAGCCCAAAACCCTTGTATCTTGTTAAGTTACGTTGAAAAAGCCCATATTTTAGAAAACATTCATAGGTTAAGTTATTTCGAAAACCATGTTAACTTTAGAAATTTTATGAAATTTAATAAGCGGATAGCTGAAACAATAATAATAAAACCCAAAATCTAAAGTCACTTAGGAGTTACATGGCCTTATTACAATCCAATGAAAAAAACAAAGTATTCAAAATAAATTCATTTGAACAAAATAAAACATTTGATCGACTTGTAGTGTGGCCATCTCCGAGTCTCTCTCCGTCGGCCGAGCCGACTATTCAGATAATCTGAAACATTAAATAAAAGGGTGTGAGTTTCGAAACTCAGTGTGTACAACCCTTGGCAATCAATTCACATACAAATATTCACATTGGGCCTAAGCCCTATCAAATTGGTGGTCTTGGGCCTTAGCCCACCATGACCTCATAACACATCATATCACATCATATACAACAAGATAATGCAAAACCCACCCCAAAAATCCATCCACTACACACACCATTTCCCTTCCAACCTTATGACTCCTGTGGGAATTCTAGCTCGACCCACCCCTCCGCTACACACCATAGGTAGCCCGATTGTGGTACTACCGAACGTTGCAGCAAAGCTGCTAATCATATATTGTGCTTAAAGCCTCCGGTAGATCCATACCATACGGCCATGCGATCCTCAAATCTTCCTCCGTACCATAATTCCCATCCATATGCATCCTAAGCATAATATCATATGAATGCATCAAACACACAAGTAACATCCATAAACTCATATCTGTCACATAGGGGTATTTTCGTCATTTCACTACCCAGGGGTATTTTCATAATTCTACCATACAGGGGTATTTTGGTAATTTGGAAAATAGGGGTATCTTGGTAATTTTGCAAACAGGGGTATTTTGGTATTTTTGCAAAATAGGGGTATTTTTGTAATTTTGCAAAATTAGGGTATTTTGGTAATTTTGCAAAATAGGGGTATTTTGGTAATTTTACAAATATAAGGGTATTTGGTCCCTTTCGGGTTTTAGTTATGAACTTTGGCCCATAAACAAGTCCTCGCGGTTAAAGTGAACAAACACTATGCACCGTAGGATCTCGAGAGAAAGAGGTGGGTCACTAGGACCGCTTAAGTACCAAGCTCTCACTAGATCCAATCTTAGACATGCATATGTCGGTTACCACACTCTAACTAATCGACTTGTCCACAGATATGTTTGATTATTAGGTTAAGTCTTATGTGATTTAAGAGTTGTTCAGAACTAGGCTTTATGTTTGACGACCGTGGATCCACCGAAGGCTTTATAGCCACCGCAGGCTTTTTAGCCACCGAGCAGCCATGCTGCACCGATAATGTTACCGAGGGCTGTGTGCCATTAATATGGGCTTCGTGCCGTAATTATGGGCTTTGTGCCAATACCGAAGGCTTTGTGCCATAATTATGGGCTATGTGCCAATACCGAAGGCTTTGTGCTGTTATTATGGCTTTGTGCCAATCGTATTTACTGTGGCTATGTGCCTAACTTATGTATTGATGACTCCGTGTTGATCATATTTACCCAAGGCTATGTGCCGATTATATTACCGTCGCTGATGGCTATGTGCCAAACATAATACAGTGACTGATGGCTTTGTGCCAATTGTAATACCGCTACTGAAGGCTTTTTAGCCACAGAGCAGCCTTGCTGCACCGATAAGTTAGTGCCGCAACTGGTGCTACATAAGGAGTGTAGGGATGGGTGGGTCGATTAAATCCCCACAGGAGTGCAGGGTTAGACAGGAGACGGAGTGCAGGGTTGGTATGGGCATTAATGTATTGCATATATGGTTTTTAATATTGAGATGGGCTTAGGGCCAGATAATTATTATATGTGACATTTGATATGGGTTAAGGCCCAATCGAGGCTTTTATGGGCTAAGGCCCAATTGCCACCTGGCATCGAAATGGGCTTGGCCCGGATTGTTGTGATTCATGTTCTTACTGATGAGGGTTGTACACACTGAGTTTTCGTAAACTCACCCCCTCTTTTTAATTTTTCTTAGGTAATCCTCAGTAGTTTGTTTGATGTACTGGAGGACTCGGAGGTGGCCACATTACGAGCAGTTCTGGACTTTAGTATTTTACTTATTTTTAACTTGGGTTAATATTTTGTAATAAGGCCGCTTTAACTTTAAGTTTGGTATTTTATTTGGTTTAGCTTTTAATATGATACTGCCTATTATTCTTAAATGTTTAATACGAGATTTTCCTAAACCCTTAACAACCGTTTTCCAAAATGTTAACAAAAGGATAACAAGCGAATACATAATTAAACTCGAAATTTTTAACAAACGCGCAATTTTTAAACAACCCTTTTATGTGACATGCCGGATCTGGTCGTAACATTTTGACCAGGTTTGGGGTGTTACAATTATGGTATCAGAGCCAGATTGTAGAATTCGGCTGTGGATTGGGTTTTCAAAATTGAATTTCTAAAAGTATTGTTCCAAAAAGGCTTGAAAATATTTAAAGTTCTGAAATTGTATTGACCGATTTTTGAAAGTGTGGTACACCGAGTCTCCAGCGCCGAATCCGTAAGTTTCCTGACCTTATACTCTGTTATGTGCTGTAACGACTGTATTTTTGGTATTTATTTTGTATGTGTTTTGTTTGGATGTGATGTTTGGATATAGAAATTGGTTCCGTATAAGATATCTGTCTACTTTAATGGTTTGGTGTTTTGAGTATGTGTAGGGAGTTCCAAATTCTAGTTAAAATGTGATAGGGATATTAGAATCAGAGTACGTAGCGATAGCGTAGTGGGGTAGTTGTTACACGACTACCCTGTTAGCTGGAAATTTAGGGGACGAAATTTCTTTAAGGGGGTAGATTTGTAACGACCTGAATTTGGGCCTAGTAGAATTGGGCCCATTGGGCCTTGGGCGAAGGTGCGTTTAAAATTTTTAAGCACAAGAGAACGGCTAGTTGGACCTATTCGGTGGGTGATTTTGGAAGGTTAGGGGGCTTCTATGAAGTCCCGGGATTAAACTTGAGCTATAGGAAAATTTTGGTTTTAGGTGAAAAAAACCCTGGGAGTTGGTAGGTAGGCTTTAAGAATAAAATGTGGAGAAATGACACAAGTGGAGTGTATGGTGTAGTGGCAAAGTGATGCCACTTAAGGAGCAAGGGAGTGACGCCACAGGGAAGGAAGGAGGTCCAAGGTTCAAGTCTTGGCTCTTGCGTTTTGGTTTTCTTTTTAAATGGACTTTAGAATTTGGCTATAGATTTATATTTAGTTGCGCATGGTTTAAGACACAAGAGGAGCTTGTGGCTTGGTGGCAAGTGGCGTGTTGAACTATTGAAGGGAGCCTGGGTTCGAATCTCATGAAAAGTAGGGGAGTATTTATTTTGCGAATTGGACGGCAAGAGTTTTAGTTGGATTTAAACTCTACTGACGAAGGGATCCCACATCGAAAAGATACAAAGAAGGAAGGTGAGAAGCTAGCTATATATAGAGCATTCTATGATAGGAGGAAGGATACCTTGGAGGGCGTTTGGGCACAGGAGTGTTCGGCGCACGGATTAACTTCAGATTCCTATCAGGTGTGTAACTCTCTCTACTCTAGTTGTAGAGCGGCAAATGCCGAAGTGCCGGTCACGGCAATAGTAGCCACACGAGTGTGCGAATGCACGTGTGGGGCTTCGACGCGATAATTGAGGCCATCAGTAGTATTCTTGTGGGTTGAGGCTGCTTGGGCCACGATGGGCCGAAGTGGGCCCAATTGAATAAAATGTATGATGGTGTAGTATATAGTGAACTAGACTAGGTGAATCTCATATACGTGGCTAGATTTGTGTTAGGTGGGCCACATGAGCATGTGGGCCTGAATGGGCCGAAATCGGGTTTTAGGCCCAATAGTCCGGTACGAGCGGAAATGGTAGTTGAGTCACTTGAGGCGACATTAGGCCTTTGGAAAGGCCATTGCAGGTGCAAAATTACCGAAATACCCCTGGTTTGTAAAATTACCAAAATACCCCTGGTTTGCAAAATTATCGAAATACCCCGGTTTGTAAAATTACCGAAATACCCCTGGTTTGTTAAATTACTGAAATACCCCCGGTTTGCAAAATTATCGAAATACCCCTAGTTTGTAAAATTACCAAAATACCCCTGGTTTGCGAAATTACCGAAATACCCCTGGTTTGCAAAATTACCGAAATACCCCTGGTTTGCGAAATTACCGAAATACCCCTGGTTTGCGAAATTACCGAAATACCCCCAGTTTGCAAAATTTTTGAAATACCCCTAGTTTGTAAAATTAGCGAAATACCCCCGATTTGCGAAATTACTGAAATACCCTCGATTTGAGAAATTACCATTTTACCCCTAAATGACAAAATGACCGTTGTACCCTCGTGGTAGTACTAGCGTTGTATGTGTTAATTGTATGATTGATTATGTTTGAGATGCGTTGCATACATGGATTGGTTATGAGTAGAATTACCGAACTACCCCTGTAGGGTAGAATTACCGAAATACCATTATAGGGTAAAATGACTGATTTTGCCCTTGTAGATAAATGACCAACTTGTGCAATGAGTTGACTAATTTGGCTGTGGTTGTATGACTGATATGCTTTTATTACATGTTTAAATGATTGTTACTGAGCATGGCCATTTTGCATACTCGTGTAATGATTGAGCATGACATACACGACATATTGCATGGGGCTGGGACATTGATACGGAGGAAGATATGTGAGGATCGCATAGTCGCTTGACGACCGTGGATCCACCGAAGGCTTTATAGCCACCGCAGGCTTTTTAGCCACCGAGCAGCCATGCTGCACCGATAATGTTACCGAGGGCTATGTGCCATAAATATGGGCTTCGTGCCGTAATTATGGGCTTTGTGCCAATACCGAAGGCTTTGTGCCGTAATTATGGGCTATGTGCCAATACCGAAGGCTTTGTGCTGTTATTATGGCTTTGTGCCAATCGTATTTACCGTGGCTATGTGCCTAACTTATGTATTGATGACTCCGTGTTGATCATATTTACCCAAGACTGTGTGTCGATTATATTACCATCGCTGATGGCTATGTGCCAAACATAATACTGTTGATCGATGGCTTTGTGCCAATTGTAATACCGCCATCAAGGCTTTTTAGCCACCGAGCAGCCCTTTGCCGCACCGATAAGTTAGTGCCGCAAAGCAGGTGCTACATAAGGAGTGTAGGGATGGGTGGGTCGATTAAATCCCCACGGGAGCGCAGGTTGGACAGGAGACGGAGTGCAGGGTTGGTATGGGCATTAATGCATTGCATATATGGTTTTTAATATTGAGATGGGCTTAGGGCCAGATAATTATTATATGTGACATTTGATATGGGTTAAGGCCCAACTAAGGCTTTTATGGGCTAAGGCCCAATTGCCACCGTTACTGAAATGGGCTTCGGCCCGGATTGTTGTGATTCATGTTCTTACTGATGAGGGTTGTACACACTAAGTTTTCGTAAACTCACCCCCTCTTTTTAATTTTTCTTAGGTAATCCTCAGTAGGCGGTTCGATGTACTGGAGGACTCGGAGGTGGTCACACTACGAGCAGTTCTGGACTTTAGTATTTTACTCATTTTTAACTTGGGTTAATATTTTGTAATAAGGCCGCTTTAACTTTAAATTTGGTATTTTATTTGGTTTAGCTTTTAATATGTTACTGCCTATTATTCTTAAATGTTTAATACGGGATTTTCCTAAACCCTTAACAACCATTTTCCAAAATGTTAACAAAAGGATAACAAGCGAATACATAATTAAACTCGAAATTTTTAACAAACGCGCAATTTTTAAACAACCCTTTTATGTGACATGCCGGATCTGGTCGTAACATTTTGACCGGGTTTGGGGTGTTACAGTTGTCGTCGCCTACACCTCCCATTTTTCCATCTCTTTCTTCTTATTTTTCCATCAAGATTGTGCACCATCTCCTTTACTCTATTGCTTCCATTTATCCTCATCTAAATCAGCCCCAAATCTGAAATCTTGAACCCCAAAATCAATCCCGAACATTGCCAAGAAAGTGCCTGTAACACCCCTTACCCGTATCTGTCGCCGGAATAGGGTACGAGGCATTACCGGACTTAATCACCTATAACTGATTATTTCCGAGTCACAAATTTCCATCCTAATTTAAAACTTTTCATATTCAATCCTAGAGTCCCTAATATGGACCTACGAGGCCCAAAAAATGCTTTGGAAGCGGTTCGGGACTAAATCGAGAACTTTGGAAAATTTCACAACACATAGAAATTTTTTCTTCAAAACAGGGTCACACTCAATATGCATCCTCAACAACTCTTATACATGCATAATTATATCTAATTATCATACCATACCATTGAGCCAAACTTAGCCATTCGACATCAAGACTACTAGCACATTCAACCATTAGGTATTTAGGCCATAACCCACAACTCATCATGTATCATGCAAACACAGCTCACGTCACAAGACATTGGCATATAAATAATATATATAGGCTTTCAATCAATTAGCCAGTATAAGCCAATTAGCATGGCTACATACTACAATAACCTTTAACCATTACAAGCCAATACATTTGACTAAAACATAATAACACATACACAAAATGACTAAGTCCCTATACATGCCATAGACTTAAATTACTTTAAGGCATTGATACCAGTCAAAAGCTTGATAGTGTGATAGAATCTCCAACGATCTCCAACCCGAGCTAGCCTCTATGACACTATAGGAAAAAGGAAAGGAAGGGGGTAAGCTATATAGCTTAGTAAGTTAGCATGTAAATAATAATAAATTAATTAATATGTTTTTACCAATCCTCACAATATGTTCTCAAGGTAATAAATCATAATTGCACAAAATTTCACTATTTACTTATGTTCATCTCAAGCTGTCTACTTGAGTCACAGTCACTAAATTATTTATATCTTGAGTTACGAAACTCCAAATTAAAATCCACTAATTTTCCCTGAAACTAGACTCAAATATATTATTACCATAAAATTTTTAGAATTTTTGGTTTAGCCAATAAGTACAGTTTATTCATTAAAGTCTCCACTGTTTTACTGTCCGATAGTTCCAAACCCTCTGTACTAAAAATTAATTATCTCATCATAAAGAATTTGGATAATGTTTCCGTTTATTTCTCTTGACATTAGACTCAATAATAAATTTAATAATATAAATTATAAACCATAATTATTTTTATACAATTTCTAATGATTTTCTAAAGTTGGAACAGGGGATTCCAACATCATTCTGACCCTGTCTCACAAAAGTTCTAATATCACACAATATGAAATTCTTTTGTTTACTCTGTTTCTTTTATGTGAAAATAGACTCACTTAGATTTAATTTCATATCTTATTCAACCTCTAATTCGATTTCCACCATTGTTGGTGATTTTTCAAAGTCACACAACTGCTGCTGTCCAAAACTGTTTTGTCGCTAAATTTACTCTTTCATAATTTCACTTACTCCATTTCATCTTACCGAAGGTTCGATCAAATATCGAGCACATTGTTCATAAATTTTCACACTTATACCTACACTTATTCATCACATAGTAATATTCAATTACACTTAGTCGTTACATGATCACATGTATTTTCACTTAGTCAATTTCCCGTTGAACTCATCGGAATAATAATGATACACGGTGGCTTCGAACATAGTACCACCCTTGTAGCGGGTTATCGGTGCACATAGTAGCCTGCACTTAGTACTACACATGTGACCAAAACCATCACTTACACATAGTGGCCTGCACTTAGTACAACACATGTGATCGAAGCTATCGGGTACGCATAGTAGCCTGCACTTAGTACTACACATGTGATCGAAGCTATCGGGTACGCATAGTAGCCTGCACTTAGTACTACACATGCGACCTATCCGTCTGGTACACGTAGTAGCCTGCACTTAGTACTACACACATGACCTAAAACCATCTCGTAGCTCTCTTGTACACATAGTGGCCTACACTTAGTACCACACATGTGACCTAGCTACCTCATTCGAATCTTTTCTATTCCGAAGGTTCAACCAGGAATTCTCACTTTTCAACATTTTACCAATTCATCCATAATCAATCACAATTCATAATTTACATCAAATAATTAGTCCATATTCAACCATATCTCATATAATATAACAAAATATTAAAACATAAATAAAAAAATGATGTATTATTTACATACAAACTTACCTCGGTAGCACAATCGGTGAAAAGGACTTATTCATCATATTCTTTGTTTCCCCCCCATTCTAAGTCTGAATCTCGTTTTCCTTGATCTATAACAACACATTTAACTCATTTATTCATCCTGCTACTCAAATTAGCCTAAATTCACATTTTGGAAAAATTTACATTTTTACCCCTAAATTTTGTCATATTTACACTTTTTCCCCTAGGCTCGTAAAATGATTTTTTCTATTTCCTTGTATTTTAAGCCTAGCCGAACCATTTTCATAACTACAATAGCCCACAATTTCCACTAATTCACACTTTTATGACAAATTTCATAACTTTTACAAATTAGTCCTTTTAGGCATTTTTACCGAAAATCACTTAGTAAAAGTCGTTTCTCTAACCATAAAAATGCTTTTTCTACCATTAAACATAAAATACACACATATTCATCATGGGCCAAAACCCTAAAATTTAACCATATCTCAAATTAGTGGTAGGAATATATAGATTTTGTTACGAGGATTTCAAAAACGTAAAAATCATTAAATACGGGGCAAGAACAGACTTACAATCGAGCTTGGAAGCTTGAAAAACCCTAGCCATGGTTTCCCCTTCTGAAATTAGGCCATGGGGTTGAAGATGGACAAAAATTAGCATTTAATTTTATTTTCAATTCATTTTAATTACTAAATGACCAAAATGCCCCTAACTTAAAAATATTCTATTTCACCTATTTCATGTCCATTTTGTCCAAAAAATTAACCAATTGTCTAATTATCATTTAAGGACCTCAAATTTAAAATTTCATAACAATTGGACACCTCTAACATGTAGAACTCAACTTTTGCACTTTTTACAATTTAATCCTTTTGACTAAATTGAGTGCCCAAACGTCGAAATTTTCGAACGAAGTTTTCACGAAATCTTTCCGTGAAATCGTAGACCATAAAAATATAATAAAAATAAGATTTTCCTCGTCAGATTTATGGCCCCGAAACCACTATTTCGACTAGGCCCAAAATTGGGCTGTTACAACCCTCCCCGCTTAGGGATTTTCGTCCCCG
The DNA here is from genome assembly GCA_025698515.1 of Gossypium sturtianum. Classification (NCBI taxonomy): domain Eukaryota; kingdom Viridiplantae; phylum Streptophyta; class Magnoliopsida; order Malvales; family Malvaceae; genus Gossypium; species Gossypium sturtianum. The sequence goes on from CM046948.1 coordinate 61,647,749, forward strand.
AAAATCTTACCAGAAGAAATTGATTTCAACTCTCATGAATAACTTCCACTAATTTCTCAGAATCAAAAATCAAATCAACCTCGTATCTCTTTCAAGTCACCTTTGAACTTTAACACCTCGTGTCAGAGCATATCGTCAAAGTTTTGAATTACTCTCTCAGACTTACCACCGATTTACAGGTGTATTACCGTGCCAAGATGCAAATGCGTATTCATAGTTTCCTATAGCTCTTTCCATAATTGGGATTTAGCCCTCGGATCTCAATTCGAAATAATGGAGACTGATACTTTGCATAATCGAATAATCCCAGAAACATCTTACTCGGCTGGTTTGTTAAACAAGAAATCTTTACACGAACGATCAATCACAATTCGATAACATCTGTGACTATATCTGCTTTCCCAGAGATTAAGAAATAACTACTCGCGATCTTTCAATAGCTCAAGTCTTTAACACTATCTTAACTTCAGATCTTTCTATGACATTCGATACTTTAATTCTTGAAATCAGGGAACATGTGACATTAACCGTATGAAAACATGAACCATCACTTTACATTGTAGTAATAAAACACATTCCAATCCGTTCAATAGTACATCACTGAAAAATCATGAATTCATTACTCAATTCAAATCGAACTCGTAACTGCAGCTTGGTTAATAGTATCTTCAATCTGTTTTCAAATTTGCTAACATGCACAGACCATCCGAATTTTTGTAAATGTGATAACCATATCATTCAGAACAACTTTAACTCATACTGACATCATCAGATTAGAACAAATCTAATAGGTGTACCTCGGTATCATACTTTCTAGAATATCAATCCTTCATTCAGACTGTCCATCGATATACTCATGAATGCACAAAATTTATTACCATAACTGAGGATGCTTTAACTACATGTAACTCAAATTATATTTCAACTGACCAATTCACTTTGATAAGAACAACTAAGTTGATTTTGATTATCAAATAATAACATAACAAAATGCTCCTTTCTTCATGTTGTTAGGACAGTTCAAACATACAATCTTTCATAGTTCTTTTAACATGCTAGTCACAGATATTTACTAACTGTATTAACTCAGACGAAACATAACATCTTGCTTGAACTCACTGATAACAATCAAAATTATCCGAGGGAAGAAAATCAGTATACAATTTGAACTTGACTGTCATAATCCACACTTTTGCCAATATCGACTTCAAAGATAATCCATACTTGATAAATTAAACAATAAGGATGATAAGAAAACCGAGATGATGAAATCCGAGATATAAGACCATACTGAATGTCCGAGGACACCACTCATATGAAATAATAGAGAAACTTGACGATTCTTCAGAGAAAACCAGAAGAAAGAGAAATACTATTCATACATCCTGAAATCAATTGTAACAGAGATAATATATATTCCATACAGATATAAACAGAACAATAGTCAGAAGAAATAGGAGAATAGTTTCATATGAATTCACCGTCAACTTTTTATCTCAGACGTAATGGAATAGAATACCAATGGAAGATAGAGGAATGCTGATCATAAATCAATCAAACCAAAAATGCTTTCATCAGAAAATGAACAATTACATATGCCTCTAAGAATGTATGAATACATAGAATACCCAGAAAAGATAGTCATAAATTACTCAACTGTAGCTGTCATACTCAAACATCTTTACAATTCAAACATCATTCCTAAGACTAATTCTATCATCATTAATCCCATAATATTTCATTCATTAAAAAAAATCAATTCAGAAGAATTCCCAGTAAGTACAGTCTTTAGACATCATACCTGAATGAGTCGATTAGCCGAGATTAACTTCTTCTCTAGCCGTGGCATTGTACATTCCAAATAATCTTTAGAATAATCTGATATCTCTCTCATAACCGTTTTTACTCGCTAAGTCATTCCCATCTCTGATCACATTATTAATTATTCCACCACTGAACTCTTTAGTTCCCCACTTGTGAGCTTATTCAATGTAAATCTCGTGAATTTTGTCATATGACACTATACCGTTAAGGGGGTGAAGATTGCAAAGCCTTTAAAGTTTTGACTCTCATACACACACACATCTCATCGGTTGGAAAGCATCCCTGCTTTAACCAAAACAAATCTCATCGGAGTCGGGAGATATCACACTATCACAGTTCACTTATGGCATGAATAGCTAGACTCGCATACGCTACGTTAGTTCGAGAATCGGCTAAACCATGGCTCTGATACCATTAAATGTAACACCCCTTACTTGTATCCGTCACCGTAATAGGGTACGAGGCATTACCAGACTTAATCACCTATAACCGATTATTTTCGAGTCACAAATTTCAATCCAAATTTAAAACTTTTCATATTCATTCATGGAGTCCCTAATATGGACCTACGAGGCCCAAAACATGCTTTGGAAGCGGTTCGGGACTAAATCAAGAACTTTGGAAAATTTCACAACACTTAGAAATTTTTTCTTCAAAACAGGGTCACACTCAATATGCATCCTCAACAACTCTTATACATGCATAATTATATCTAATTATCATACCATACCATTGAGCCAAACTTAGCCATTCGACATCAAGACTACTAGCACATTCAACCATTAGGTATTTAGGCCATAACCCACAACTCATCATGTATCATGCAAACACAACTCACATCACAAGACATTGGAATATAAATAATATATATAGGCTTACAATCAATTAGCCAATATAAGCCAATTAGCATGGCTACATACTACAATAACCTTTAACCATTACAAGCCAATACATTTGACCAAAACATAATAACACATACACAAAATGACTAAGTCCCTATACATGCCATAGACTTAAATTACTTGAAGGCATTGATACCAGTCAAAAGCTTGATAGTGTGATAGAATCTCTGACGATCTCCAACCCGAGCTAGCCTCTGTGACACTATAGGAAAAAGGAAAGGAAGGGGGTAAGCTATATAACTTAGTAAGTTAGCATGTAAATAATAATAAATTAATTAATATATTTTTACCAATCCTCACAATATGTTCTCAAGGTAATACAATCATAATTGCACAAAATTTCACTATTTACTTATGTTCATCTCAAGCTGTCTACTCGAGTAACAGTCACTAAATTATTATATCTTGAGTTACGGAACTACAAATTAAGATCCGCAAATTTTCCCTGAAACTAGACTCACATATATTCTTACCATAAAATTTTTAGAATTTTTGGTTTAGCCAATAAGTACAGTTTATTCATTAAAGTCTCCCCTGTTTTGCTGTCCGACAGTTCCCTCTGCACTAAAAATTAATTATCTCATCGTACAGAATTTGGATAATGTTCCATTTGTTTCTATTGAAAGTATACTCATTAAAAAAATTAAGCATATAAATTATAAACCATAATTATTTTTATACAATTTTTAATGATTTTCCAAAATTGGAATAGGGGATTCCGACATCATTCTGACCGTGTCTCACAAAAATTTGAATATCATAGAATATGAAATTCTTTTGTTTACAACGTTACTTTTATGTGAAAATAGACTCATTCATATTTAATTGCATATCTTATTCAACCTCTAATTCGATTTTCACCATTTTTGGTGATTTTTCAAAGTCACACAACTGCTGCTGTCCAAAACTATTTTGTTGCTAAATTTACTCTTTCATAATTTCACTTACTCCATTTCATCTTACCGAAGGTTCGATCAAATATCGAGCACATTGTTCATAAATTTTCACACTTATACCTGCATTTATTCACCACATAGTCATATTCAATTACACTTAGTCGTTACATGATCACATGTATTTTCACTTAGTCAATTTCCCGTTGAACTCATCAGAATAATAACAGATACACGGTGGCTTGTACATAGTACCACCCTTGTAGCCGAAGCTATCTGGTGCACACAGTATCCTGCACTTAGTACTACACACGTGACCTAAAACCATCTCGTAGCTCTCTTGTACACATAGTGGCCTACACTGTAACATCCCTTACCCGTATTCTACGCCGGAACCGGGTCCGAGGCATTACCAGAGTAAGACCACTTGATCGCCACTTAGGCTCAACGTGACTACTCTCCTTAAGTCACCACAACAACCTTATTCTCGACTTACGAGGCCTCATTTATACACACGAGGGCTCTCGAAACCATATCGAAAACTCTTACGAATTTAAAACTTTTCCATGCCAACAGGGCTACACGCCCGTGTAAGATGATACACGCCCGTGTGTAGTCACACACGCCCATGTCCACAAATCTTGCACAAAACACAAGCATTCTGCCAAAGTCCCACGGCTAGGGCACACGCCCGTGCTCTCCACCCGTGGTGAACACTGACTACTTTACACGGCCTAAAGCCTAGACACACGCCCGTGTGGGTAGCCCGTGGCCTATAACACTCGAATCTGCCAAAGTGACACGGCCAAGTCACACACCCGTGGGCTGGCCGTGTGTCACACATGGCCTAAAGACATGCCCGTGTGTCTATCCACATGGACAAGAACAAAGCTATTTGCTAAGCTCTTCTCACCCTTCTAACTCATACAACATGTATACATTCAACTCATTCACAATCAACTCATATTGTAACATAATCTTACATGGATAACTACATCTTTTCATATAATAAATTAGCCATCAACCATGGCATTATACAAAATAGATTATCCATCTAAAGGCCAACACATCTTAGCCATTACAACAAAACTCACTAACTTGTCTAGCCTCTATACATGCCATATACAAAACATTAAGTCCAATGTACCAGAGTGTGCTAATAGTGTGGGCGATCTTCCGATTAATCCGCGTAGCACGATTCAATCCTTTTTCTCTATAAGACAAGGGAAAAGAAAGGAGTAAGCTTTGAGCTTAGTAAGTTTACACATAAACAATTTAAGCATTCTAGTATAAGCTAAACAACAATTAGCATTATACTAACATATGTAATTCACATCCACTACTATGCTTACTCTTTCTATCCCTTACCACATCTCCAACACATCATGAGTCACATACTCATAATCATTGACATGCACCCCTGCACTCAATATCACATTTACTCAAAATACAACACATCATTATTTCTCAATAATACACCCACACAGCTAAATTACTCAGTGGTTTCACACTTAGCCCACCACAATCAGATCACGAGGTAGTATCGAACATAGCCTACCACAAAGGATAATTATAGTGATTCCGCACATAGCTAACTAAATAATATGCTTAACAATAGTATCGCACACAGCCCATCATTGTTAAGTATCAAGGTGGTATCACACTTAGCCTACCATCAAGCATTATCACTACACATTCACATGTCTACTTTGTAATACATTCATCCATTCACAACTACTATCTCATTCATTCCACTAGAACCGAATAGGTTCTCAATCATGCTACACATTAGCTAGCATTAACAATGTATACGCATAAATGCATCGTTCATACGTAAACTTACCTCGGTACTCAAAAAGTATGGAGATGTGCAATTTAGTCCACGACCTTGCCCTTGCCTCGGTTATGATCCGGGCTTCGTCTTTCTTGATCTAAAATAATAAATCAACCCGTTCAATACACACATTGACTAAGTTGACCCTTATCTCATACTTTAGAAAAATTACCATTTTGCCCCTAAACTTTCTCATATTTACACTTTTGTCCCAAGGCTCGTAAAGTGATTTTCATTCAACTTTCTAGCCTTTCATGCTTAGCCGAAACATTTACTCAACTAAAGCAATCATCAATTCTCACTAAATCACTCATGTATGACCAATCTCAAGACTTTCACAAACTAGTCCCTACATGCATTTTTCGTGGAATTCACTTAGCAAAAGATGTTTCTACTACATCAAGCTTTCATATTCTTCCATAAAACATCAAAATACATGCATGTCATAGATGGGTACATTTTTGAACATCAATCCTAGCTCAAAATATAGCTAAAAATAGCTTACTCATGTTACTAGGACTTCAAAAATACGAAGAATATCAAAAACGGGGCTTGGATGCACTTACTAGCAAGCTTGAAAAATTGAAGAGCCCTAACAATGGCTTCTTGAAATTTTCGGCAGCTTGGAGAAGAAGATGAATGAAATTCTATCATCTTTTCCCCTTTTTAATCATTTAATTGTTAAATGACCAAAATGCCCCTTCTCACTAAACTTTCCAATATCATCCATTCATGCCCATTTTTGTCTAAAAATTAAAATTTGGGAAAATTACTATTGAAGGACCTTTAATTGATAATCCAAAGCTATTTCATACAAATAGCTTCTAGAATCTCACATTTTGCAACTTTTGCAATTTAGTCCTTTTGGACAATTCAACCGCAATTTAACAAAATTGCTTCATGAAACTTCCACACTAACATGCAAACATAGCATAAACCTCAAAACTCATATATATACCTCGAATTTGTGGTCTCGCACCACTATTCTAACTAGGCCCTAAATTGGGATGTTACATACACTTAGTACCACACATGTGACCTAGCTACCTCATTTGTATCTTTTCTATTTCGAAGGTTCAACCGGGAATTCTCACTTTTCAACATTTTACCAATTCATCCATAATCAATCACAATTCATAATTTACATCAAATAATTACTCCATATTCTACCATATCTCATATAGTATAACAAAATATTAAAACATAAATAAAAAAAATGATGTATTATTTACATACAAACTTACCTCGGTAGCATAATCGGTGAAAAGGACTTATTTGTCATATTCTTTGTTTTTCCCCCGTTCTAAGTCCGAATCTCATTTTCCTTGATCTATAACAACACATTTAACTCATTTATTCATCCCGCTACTTAAATTAGCCTAAAATCACATTTTGGAAAAATTACATTTTTGCCCCTAAACTGTCATATTTACACTTTTGGCCCTAGGCTCGTAATATGATTTTTTTCTTCAATTTCCTTGTATTTTAAGCCTAGACGAACCATTTTCATAACTACAACAGCCCACAATTTCAACTAATTCACACTTTTATGACAAATTTCATAACTTTTACAAATTAGTCCTTTTAGGCATTTTTACCGAAAATCACTTAGTAAAAGTCGTTTCTCTAATCATAAACATGCATTTTATACCATTAAACACAAAAATACACACATATTCATCATGGGTCAAAACCCTAGACTTTAACCATATCTCAAATTAGTGGTAGAAATAGATAGATTTTGTTACGAGGATTTCAAAAACGTAAAAATCATTAAATACCGGGCAAGAACGGACTTACAATTGAGATTGGAAGCTTGAAAAACCCTAGCCATGGTTTCCCCTTCTGAAATTCGGCCATGGGGTTGAAGATGGACAAAAATTGGCATTCAATTTTGTTTTTAATTCATTTTAATTACTAAATAACCAAAATGCCCCTAACTTAAAAATATTCTATTTCACCTATTTCATGTCCATTTTTGTCCAAAAAATTAAACAATGGTCTAATTATCATTTAAGGACCTCAAATTTAAAATTTCATAACAATTGGACACCTCTAACATGTAGAACTCAACTTTTGCACTTTTTACAATTTAATCATTTTGACTAAATTGAGTGCCCAAACGTCGAAATTTTCGAACGAAATTTTCACGAAATCTTTCCGTGAAATCGTAGACCATAAAAATATAATAAAAATAAGATTTTCCTCGTCGGATTTATGGCCCTGAAACCACTGTTTCGACTAGGCCCAAAATCGGGCTGTTATAGTGCCATTATCGTTTCGCTCAACTAGCTTGTGTAAGATCTCTTCTTTCTTTAATTTTTTGATTAATGTTGTCAATTAAAAACCTAAATTCTCAGATCTGAAATTTGGGGGATTTAAATGATTTAAAAGGTATTTTCCCATATTTTAATGAGATCTCAAACCATTTCAAATTTTAGGCCCAATTTTTTCCACCATTGGTGGTGGTGCGTGCGCCTGTGTGCAAGAGAGGGGGCTGTTTTGTTTCTTGGGTCTTGCCCATATTTTTTCAGCATTAATTTGTGTTCTTGAACCCTCCTAATCATCCTTTTATCATGTGTTAATTAGTGAGAAGTTCTTTATCAATTAGGCAATTGGATCCCACAAATCGTGAAGCGTAAGTGCAATTAAGGATAACTAATTTGTTATTTCGACATAGTTGTTGGGTTAAGGTTATGAATTGATTAAATGAAGGAATTTAATCATTAATTAGCTATTTATTTTCCAGCATATTATTGAATTAGGTGTTGACCCAAATGCCCCAAATCGTCTGTAAAGGCGAAGAATGATTGTACGTACAGTTCGCATCGATACAATGTAAGGAATCTAACTAGTTTGGATTCATAAAATAGTTATAATTTCAACTATTGGTTTGAACTCATAAGTGGGTGTTTAGCGGCTGGGTTAGTGGTAAATTGATTGAATTTATACTGAATTTTGGTTTAGGTTCGTTTAAGGAATTATTAAGGAAAATTGGAAGATTCGCTAGTGGTTGAGTAAGACCTTAACTAGTGGGTTATAGCATCATATGGAAAGATCTAAAGGAAGGTTATTACATAAGGGGTTCTCTGCATGATCCAGAATGATGAGGGGAAATCCTCATGAAATGTGAGTTTAGGCGAATCCCTGTAACACCCCTAACCCATTTCCATTGTCAGATTAGAGTTACGAAGTATTACAACACATAAAAACAAATAGAAACATAAAACCATTCAATTATTAAACTAGATACCAAATATTCAAAACCAACCATCATTTATAGCATAAATACAATTACATGCTTTATATTGAGCTTACGGAACCTAAAAATAAATTCGGGAACAATCAAGGACTTACTTGAAATAAAACAAAAAAATGTAGAAAAACTTGAGGAAAGGGGTCGCATAGCCGTGTGGCTCAAGGACATAGTCGTATGGCCAAACCGTGCACAATTCGAAAATAGGGTCACACGATTGTGTCACCAGGCCGTGTGCCCGACCGTGTACAATTTAAAATAGGGTCACACGACCGTGTCATAGACTTTGTGCCAAATCGTGTGTGACTTGAAATAAGGTCACACGATCGTGTCTCCAAGCCCTGTAACAACCTGAGATCGTGTAGGACATACCTATACCAAAATTAAGTAGGCCACACGATTGTGTGGTGCGACCGTGTGTGGTAGCTCATGTCCCAGGCCGTGTGTACCTAAAATGACTTCTAAGATAAGCCAATTCATCACCTATTTCTTAGATATCATGTCATACCATTTCCAACAACATCCACCTATTCAAAACACATATAAACACACTTGAAACATACCAAAATCATTTAACCTATGTGCCTAACCAATACGCCCTCATTGGCACCACAATTTGAACATATATTACAACCTTACTCTATAAATGCATAATCAACATGTTAGACTCATTCAATCATCACTAAAGTTTAATTACCATACATCAAAACCATCTATCATTTTGTCTCACCAACCACTAAAACATGCCTACTATTCAAATGGTTCAAACCATCCTTTTACCAAACCTATACAACATGATATTTCCACCATTTACATCACATTCACCCCAAATTAAACATGGATATAAACATAACATCATATAACAACTTTAACTTAATTACACATCCAACTAGAAATTTCAATTAGACAACTCCAAAACCTTATATACATGCCACAAAACAAAAATAACTAAATCAAAAACTACCGAAATAGGAGCTTGATAGTGTGAGCCTTGAAGTTGATTCGTCTGCCCAGTTGTAACACCCCAAACCCGGACAAGACACCACGTCCGAATCTGGTATGCTACGGGGAAATCGTTTTTGAAAAGTTAGATGTTTCGTTTAAAAGCTGAGTGAAAACACAGTGTATTTGAAACAAATTTGAGTAGACTTGTTTGAATAACGGGCGATGTTCTTGAAACCCGGAGAATTCGAAAACTTAGCCAGAATGTGTAGTTAAAACGAGTTTATACCATTTAAAACCTCATTAGTTTCTTTGTGATACATAAAACACTTTTAAACTTAGGAGAACTACAAGTTTGAATTGGGAACCATTTGTAATCGTTTATCATAAAGACTTAGTGTGATCCCCGATGGTATAGTTTAAAAACACAGTGCGTTATAATTTTGAAATCATTATCTTTCCAAGTTTTAGTGAAATTCATACCAACTTGTTTTGTTAAAGCATATTAAAATCTAATTAGAACATCAAACAACTTAAAGCGTAAACTAGAGGCCTTTTACAAAACCAAATTAAAACCCAAATAAAAGTAAATAAGCTAAAGTACCCAAAACATAGAGTCTGAGTAAGAACTTTATTCAGCATGGCATAAGCACCTCGAGTCCATCCCGGCTCCAAGTCCGCATCTACGAGTCACCTGAAATGTCAAAGGAGAGGGTGAGTCGAGTGACTCAGTGTGTAAATCCCGCTCCCGAAGAAACAACATGCTAACACATATCATACATAGCAACATAATTAATGCAACCCGAACCTAACCATCCATATCGCCTTTTCTACCCCCGTGTGGTACCAAACCACTTTGGTGGTGCTAAACCACCGGTGACATATAGTCACAATGTGTTACTAAAACACTGGTGTCCCAAAGACACAATATCCGTCAATGTGGTACCAAACCACTGGTGTCCCAAAGACACAATGTGCTACCAAAGCACTGGTGACCGAAGTCACAAATCCAATGATGATGGGGCCAACCCATCGTGTGATACCAAATCACTAGCGAGACGATCCCATATCTCAAGTGGGGCCAACCCACGGTGGTCAAACCACAGGACAAGTCGCAATGAGGTGCCAAACCTCCGGTGTCCCAAAGACACAATGTGCTACCAAAGCACCGTGACCGTAGTCACGAACCGTGATGGGGCCAACCCATCGTGTGATACCAAATCACCGGCGCCAATCCCGTATCTCACAAGTGGGGCCAACCCACGGTGGTGTTAACCACGAGGACGAGACGCCGAGGTACCAAACCTCCGGAGGTGCCAAACCTCCGTGACCCAAAGTCACAAAGTTGTGTTACTAAAACATCGGTGCTCGCCAAAGACAATATATCATTGCTCCCTCCACTCGTATCACCCATCCACATACCATTCCCATGTAATCATGCATATCATTCAATCATGCATATCATGCTAACATGTCTAATCCCATATCCCATGTCACATATATCCACAGCCATGGTAACATATAGATCATTATTAAACACATAATAATAATACTGACTTACCCGAGTCCAGAATCATACCCATTTGGGTATCATATCAATCATCACTGTTTCATTAGTCATCTCCCAGATTATCAATCATATTACTAAATATAAGTGTGTTAGTATACACACCTGATAACTACGAGTCTAGAATCCCAACGAAAACGATCTAAGTCCCTCGAGTACTGACTCCTTGCTATTGGTTTGATTCTTTATCAAACCCGAACCACAAAGGCTTTCCTTCTCACAATCGGCCACCAACGATCAACAAAAGAATGACGATTCCCTTGTTTGCTTCACACTCCAAAGACCCTAAAACAAAGAGATTAGAACCCTTCCACATGGCCATATTCGGCCCTTAATCAACCAAACGATCAAGAACAGAACAAGAGAAGAAATGGCCATTCGGCCAAAAGCTTACCACCACCAACGATTGAAGCAAGGACCCCAACCCTCTACTGATATTCGGCCACTACAACTTCTAGGAGAAGGGGAGATATTCGGCCTAGAAGGAAACTAACGGAGGAGAATAGATTCGCCAAAGACTCGAATAAAAGAAAAGAATTTGCTTTTAGATGTTTAACACACCTGTGATCGGTTCTGAATGAGAGAAGAGAGAAAGCAAATATGAGATGAGAGTAGAGTGAAAATGGAATTTCGGCAAGATGGTTTAAGAAAAGAGAAAAATCGGCAACAATAGAAGAGAGGTTCGGCTTAAGATTTTGGGAAGAAAAGAAATGATGGAAGTATTTTGAGAGATGACTTTCGGTTTACAACTGAAAAGAAGAAAGAAACTAGAAGAGCATTCGGCTAACAACACAAAAGGTAGAAAACAAATTCAAAGAATTCGGCAAGGATGCCTTTTGACTTATGGTTTGCAAAAGAAAGAAGGAGAACTCACTAGCAATTTCGGTTGCCTTTTGCTACCTCCTAAGACCGATTGTGCACCCAAAATGCCAAAATGCAAAAATGCATTTCTGCTAGCACCTCACCCCACTATGCCGTCCATTTCCCCACTCCAACACCCAAAAGTTCGGCCAAATCCTCCATTAACTCCCCTCCACTCATTTGAAATGTGATGACCAAGTCCTCCTCCTAAACTTCCTCTCCACCCTCCATTTGAAAGTGAAGACTTGGTCCAAGGTAGAATTTGATTAGCCTTCTACCTCTCCTCCATGCCGTCCCAAAAAGAAGCCCAAAATGGGAGCTCTACGACTTGAACTCTGGACCTCCCTCACATGTAGACGACGCCACACCAAGCTCCTCCTTTGCCACTCTGCCAGCTCTTCACTTGTGCAATAAATTACCAAGGAAGACCCTTATACCCTAGCTCCAACAGCTCCCCTGACTTAACACCCAAAAACCAAAAATTTCCCATTTACTCAGGCATACACCTAGGCTACAATTTAGCCCCTAAAACACCGAAATAGCAGCACAGCACACTAAACACATGCAATAACATGCAACAACAAAATTGCCCCTAACCCGGGATATTACAGTTCTACCCCCCTTAAAAATAATTTCGACCCCGAAATTACCTGGTCAAAAGAGTTGCGGGTATTGCTGCCTCATCATATCCTCGGGCTCCCACGTGGCTTCTTCCATGCCATGATTCCGCCAAAGTACCTTGACCAAAGGCACAGACTTCCTACGCAGAACCTTCACATCCCGATCAAGAATCTGCACAGGTTCCTCTTCTATGGTCAAATCTGGATTCACCTCGATCTCTTCCACTGCTACCACATGTGACGGATCCGACGATACCTCTCAAGCATCAAACGTGAAAAACATCGTGAATCGCTAAGCTCTGCTTTGGCAACTCAAGCCGATATGCTCATGGTCCAACTCGTCTCAAAACCTTATACGCCCAATAAACCTCGGACTTAGCTTGCCTTTCTTCCCGAACCTCGGCACCTTCTTCCAAGGCGAGACCTTCGAGAAAACTCGATCCCCTACCGCGAACTCTATATCTCTTCGCTTAAGATCGGCATAAGACTTTTGCCGGTCCGAAGCTTCCTTCAATCGAGCTCGAATCAACTTAACCTTGACCTCGGGCCTCAAAGAACCAACTCGGGTCCCAACAACCGACGCTCACCTAACTCCGTCCAACACGTAGGTGAGCGACACTTCCTACCATACAACGCCTCATATGGTGCCATCTTGATGCTCAAGCAGTAATCGTTGTTGTAGGCGAACTCCGCTAATGGTAGAAACTCCTCCCAACTACCTCTCGAAATCCAAGATACAACCTCTCAAAGATATCCTCTAAGACCGAATAACCCTTTCGGATTGACCGCCGATCATGCGGGTGAAAGGCCGTGCTAAAATCCAAACGAGTTCCGTGAGCTCGATGCGGTGCTTTCCGAACCTTGACGTGAATCGGGATCCCTATCCGAGATTATCGAAACCGCACGCCGTGCAACCTCACTATCTCTCGAGACATACGACCGCTAACTCAAGTGAGTAGTCAACCTCACCGGAATAAAGTGAGTCGATTTAGTCGATCGATCCACCACTACCCAAATCGAATCTTTCTTGCTTGGCGAAGCGGTAACCCACCGACGAAATCCATGGTTATCCTTTCCCACTTCCATCGAGGATCTTCACCGGCTGAAGCAAACCCGACGGCAAATCGATGTTCAGCCTTGACTGACCGACAAGTCGACACTTCCCAACAAACTCTGTCACCTCTTTCTTCAAACTGTGCCACCAAAATCGCTCTCTAAGATCCTTATACATCTTGCTACCTCCGGGATGCATAGCATAAGGATCGCTATGTGCGCCCTGAAGAATCTTCCGCCTTAGCCCAACGTCCTTAGGCATACAAGCCTTACCTTGAAAACACAGTAACCTCATCGCTAGACGGACTATAACCCTCCAAACCACCATTCTCAAGACTTGCACCTTCGCGCGCCGTAACCTCATCCAATAAGCGTTTCTCTACGACCGCTCCAACCCAAGTAGGCTTAACTCGCGGCTCGCCAAAATACTCCCATCGTCATACAAGCTCAAATGGGCAAACAATGCTCTTAAGTCCGAAACAACCTTACGGCTTAACGCTGGTCGCCACCACGTTAGCCTTGCCCGGATGATACTCAATCGAGCGATCGTAATCTTTTAACAATTCGACCCATCTACGCCGCCTCAAATTCAAATCCTTCCGAGTCAAGAAATACTTCGACTCTTATGATCCGTAGACTATCGACTCTCTCCATACAAGTAGTGCCTCCAAATCTTTAAGGCGAAGACTACACCGCTAGCTCCAAATCGCGGCGTCGGATAGTTGACCTCGTGTGGCCTCACCGCCGAGAAGCGTAAGCCACAACCTTACCTTCTTGCATCAACACACAACCCAAGCCCGTATGTGATGCATCGCGAAGAACGTGTATTCCTTACCAACCTCAAAGTTGAATTAGAACCGAGCCTCTACCAAAATCTTCTTTAACTTATCGAAGCTTTCTCTTTGTTTCTCCGTCCAAATAAACGGAACCTCTTTCCTTAACAACTTGGTCATCGGTACTGCTATTAGCGAGAAACCTCAACAAACCTTCGGTAGTATCCGGCCAAACCAGAAAACTACTTAATTTCCGCCACCGACCTAGGTGGCTTCCAAACCAAAATCGCCTCAATCTTACGAGGATCTACACTAATCCCCTCACCGACACTACATGACCCAAGAAAGTCACTTCTCTAAGCCGTAACTCGCACTTATCGAACTTAGCATAGAGTTGCTTTTCCTCAAAAATCGCAACACCACTCGCAAATGCGCATCATGCTCTTCCTCCTCCGCCCTTGAGTATACTAAGATATCGTCTATGAAAACCACCACGAATCGATCCAGATCATCTTTGAAACACCCTATTCATCATATCCATAAACGCTGCCGGTGCATTTGTCAACCCGAACGGCATTACCAGGAATTCGTAGTGCCCATACCGAGTCCGAAACGCTGTTTTATGGATATTAGCCTCCTTAACCTTTAACTGGTGATACCCAGACCTCAAATCGATCTTCGAAAATACCGCAGCACCCTTCAGCTGATCAAACAAATCATCTATCCGTGGCAACGGATACTTGTTTTTAATCGTCAGCTTGTTCAATTGGCGGTAGTCTATACACATCCGCATCGAGCCATCTTTCTTCTTGACAAAGAGTACCGCGCACCCCACGGCGAAACACTTGGCCTAATAAAACCCCGATCCAATAACTCTTGGATCTGAGCCTTAAGCTCCACCAATTCCTTTGGTGCCATCCTATACGGAGCAATAGACACTGGCGCAGTCCCGGGTAACAGATCAATCCCGAACTCTACCTCGCGATCTGGCGGCAAACCTGGAAGCTCCTCAGGAAAAACATCAGCAAACTCCTTAACGGTACAAACCTTCTCCACAGCAGACTCCTTAGCCTCCAAGGCATACACATGAACTACATACGCTTCACAGCCCTTCCTGACCATCTTCTCTGCTTTCAAAGCAGATACCACATTTGACAAGTAATCTCTCCTATTACCTATCATAGCCACCTCTTCACCCTCGACCGTCCTAAGAACCATGCGCTTGGCCGCGCAATCCAACCTCGCCTGGTACTTAACCAGCCAATCCATCCCAAGAATCAGATCGAATTCCCCAAACGGCAGTTCCATCAGATCAGCAGCAAACACTACCCCTTGGAGTTCTAAGGGTACCTCTCTAAACAGTTTATCTACTACTACAGAGTGACCTAGAGGGCTAATCACACCAAGCGCCTAGAAGATATCTCGAGTCTAAATCCATGGTCTCTACTATACTATTGGCAACATAAGAGTGCGTCGATCCCACATCAATCAAAGCAAGATAAGGAGAACCACACTCAAGCAACCTTTTCCACCACCCAACAACCACCCCAATGAGATTTCCCACATCGATTACATCTGCGGCGGCCCCTCGCCTAGCAAAGAACAAACCTAGCAGATCGATTCTCGCCCACTCGATCCGCCCTCTTCTCGCGGATTACCCGACGCGATCCGTAAGACCCAAAACTCCTCTTAAGCCTACTCCCGCCCATGCTCTGTCTTACCGACTCTTTAATACCCTCGGCTACCTTAGCCTTCTCAACTAAGACAAGAACTCAAGGCCCCGGCTGTGGAGCAATCAGCAGCCTCAACTCGCTCTCGCATGAGACCATCCTCGAAACGAACACACCTCTCATGCTCGGTGGCTACAATGCCCCCGGCATACCTACTCACCAGGAACTCGGCCTCATACTCGTAAATGGACTTACTCCTCGAACAAGCCTCGTAAATGCCTTTTCTTTGGGAGTCGATGTAATCGGCCCGATGTATTTCTTTTGATATGCAGCTCTGAAATAACCCCATGTCAAATCCTCTCGCCGCCACACTCGTCTCGAACCGTGAGCCACCACCGATATGACTCATCCCGAGTAGCGAGCACGATGCCCCTTCGACTTCTCTTCTTTGTTAAGTCCAGATCATCCATGATCCGCTCAGTTGCCTCTAGCCAATATTCCGCAGTGCTAGGAGCAACACCCGATACACCTCGAAAGAACTCGGCCCCGTTAGCCCGGAGTCGCTCAGGAACTGATTTCCTAACTCCCGCACCACCACCGCTCCGGCTACCCTTTCCAACACTCGCAAAGATCGCTCGTGACATCGCTGCGTCCGCCCCGGCCCGATCTTGAAACTCACCACCTCCACCTGGTGGCGAACCGGTATCTCATTTTCGAACCCCGACTGGATCCTACGGGCTCGAAACCGTCATCCTACCACGACCTCGCCCACGACCACGCCCACCCTAGCGCTCATGACTAATCTTTCACGATCCGGTTAAGAATTTTATGCATCAAGATTTATTCCACTTGTTTAAAAAGCAAGTCTTATGAATATTAAAGAGGATTTGTTTCATGAGTTCACAGGATCCTATCGCCCAATCTCTAGAGTAGTATACTATTGCTATTCATCAAATCATATCACATCCAATCAAATCATAAGTAATAGTACGGTGTACTTACCTAGGCGAACTGGTGCCGGAGACTCGGTGCCATGCCTTTCAAACCATACTTTCAAAACAAACACTTAGACAGACTTTTGAAACCATTTTGGGCCTCAGGCCCACAGCCGAGCCTTTGAACTTGGCTCTGATACCACAAATGTAACACCCCAAACCCGGACAAGACACCACGTTCGAACTCGGTATGCTACGGAAATCGTTTTGAAAAGTTAGATGTTTCGTTTAAAAAGTGAGTGAAAAACACAGTGTATTTGAAACAAATTTGAGTAGACTTGTTTGAATAACGAGCGATGTTCTTGAAACCCGGAGAATTCAAAACTTAGCGTAATGTGTAGTTAAAACGAGTTTATACCATTTAAAACCTCATTAGTTTCTTTGTGATACATAAAACACTTTTAAACTTAGGAGAACTACAAGTTTGAATTGGGAACCATTTGTAATCGTTTATCATAAAGACTTAGTGTGATCCCCGATGGTATAGTTTAAAAACACAATCATGTTATAATTTTGAAATCATTATCTTTCCAAGTTTTAGTGAAATTCATACCAACTTGTTTTGTTAAAGCATATTAAAATCTAATTAGAACATCAAACAACTTAAAGCGTAAACTAGAGGCCTTTTACAAAACCAAATTAAAACCCAAATAAAAGTAAATAAGCTAAAGTACCCAAAACATAGAGTCCGAGTAAGAACTTTATTCAACATGGCATAAGCACCTCGAGTCCATCCCGGCCCAAGTCCGCATCTACGAGTCACTGAAATGTCAAAGGAGAGGGTGAGTCGAGTGACTCGATGTGTAAATCCCGCCTCCGAAGAAACAACATGCTAACACATATCATACATAGCAACATAATTAATGCAACCGAACCTAACCATCCATATCGCCTTTTCTACCCCGTGTGGTACCAAACCACTGGTGGTGCTAAACCACTTGGTGACATATAGTCACAATGTGTTACTAAAACTTTGGTGTCCCAAAGACACAATATCCGTCAATGTGGTACCAAACCCACCGTGTCCTAAAGACACAATGTGCTACCAAAGCACTGGTGACCCGAAGTCACAAATCCAATGATGATGGGGCCAACCCATCGTGGTGATACCAAATCACTAGCAGACGATCCCATATCTCAAGTGGGGCCAACCCACGGTGGTCAAACCACGGTGGACAAGTCGCAATGAGGTGCCAAACCTCCGGTGTCCCAAAGACACAATGTGCTACCAAAGCACCGTGACCGTAGTCACGACCGTGATGGGGCCAACCCATCGTGTGATACCAAATCACCGGCGTCAATCCCAGATCTCACAAGTGGGGCCAACCCACGGTGGTGTTAACCACGTGGACGAGACGCCGAGGTACCAAACCTCTGGAGGTGCCAAACCTCCGTGACCCAAAGTCACAAAGTTGTGTTACCAAAACACTTTGGTGCTCACAAGACAATATATCATTGCTCCCTCCACTCGTATCACCCATCCACATACCATTCCCATGTAATCATGCATATCATTCAATCATGCATATCATGCTAACATGTCTAATCCCATATCCCATGTCACATATATCCACACCATGGTAACATATAGATCATTATTAAACACATAATAATAATCTTGACTTACCCGAGTCGTAATCATACCCATTTGGGTATCATATCAATCATCATCTGTTTCATTAGTCATCTCCTGCATTATCAATCATATTACTAAATATAAGTGTGTTAGTATACACACCGATAACTACGCAGTCTAGAATCCCAACTAAAACGATCTAAGTCCTCGAGTATCGACTCCTTGCTATTGGTTTGATTCTTTATCAAACCCGAACCACAAAGGCTTTCCTTCTCACAATCGGCCACCAACGATCAACAAAAGAATGACGATTCCCTTGTTTGCTTCACACTCCAAAGACCCTAAAACAAAGTGATTAGAACCCTTCCACATGGCCATATTCGGCCCTTAATCAACCAAACGATCAAGAACAGAACAAGAGAAGAAATGGCCATTCGGCCAAAAGCTTACCACCACCAACGATTGAAGCAAGGACCCCAACCCTCTACCGATATTCGGCCACTACAACTTCTAGGAGAAGGGGAGATATTCGGCCTAGAAGGAAACTAACGGAGGAGAATAGATTCGCCAAAGACTCGAATAAAAGAAAAGAATTTGCTTTTAGATGTTTAACACACTGTGATCGGTTCGAATGAGAGAAGAGAGAAAGCAAATATGAGATGAGAGTAGAGTGAAAATGGAATTTCGGCAAGATGGTTTAAGAAAAAGAGAAAAATCGGCAACAATAGAAGAGAGGTTCGGCTTAAGATTTTGGGAAGAAAAGAAATGATGGAAGTATTTTGAGAGATGACTTTCTGGTTTACACAAGCGAAAAGAAGAAAGAAACTAGAAGAGCATTCGGCTAACAACACAAAAGGTAGAAAACAAATTCAAAGAATTCGGCAAGGATGCCTTTTGACTTATGGTTTGCAAAAGAAAGAAGGAGAACTCACTAGCAATTTGGTTGCCTTTTGCTACCTCCTAAGACCCGATTGTGCACCAAAATGCCAAAAATGCAAAAATGCATTTCGGCTAGCACCTCACCCCACTATGCCGTCCATTTCCCCACTCCAACACCCAAAAATTCGGCCAAATCCTCCATTAACTCCCCTCCACTCATTTGAAATGTGATGACCAAGTCCTCCTCCTAAACTTCCTCTCCACCCTCCATTTGAAAGTGAAGACTTGGTCCAAGGTAGAATTTGATTAGCCTTCTACCTCTCCTCCATGCCGTCCCAAAAAGAAGCCTAAAATGGGAGCTCTACGACTTGAACTCTGGACCTCCCTCACATGTAGACGACGCCACACCAAGCTCCTCCTTTGCCACTCTGCCAGCTCTTCACTTGTGCAATAAATTACCAAGGAATACCCTTATACCCTAGCTCTAACAGCTCCCCTGACTTAACACCCAAAAACCAAAAATTTCCCATTTACTCAGGCATACACCTAGGCTACAATTTAGCCCCTAAAACACCGAAATAGCAGCACAGCACACTAAACACATGCAATAACATGCAACAACAAAATTGCCCCTAACCCGGGATATTACACCAGTTCTGTAAAATGTTAACTACAGAAAAAAAAACTAGTAAGCTTAAGAAGCTTAGTAAATTCATAACTAAATTACAAACCAGCTTACCTCAATTAAAAACTGAATAAAAAAAGGAACTTAAATTACTTAACCCTGACAACCATTTGCAAGATCGCAGAACATTAGTACTGAATCATTTCATTATATAATTGACACCTCATGTAATGTCCCAAAAATTGGGGGTTAGTAGAATCGGGTTTTTGGATCGAGAGAGAGTGATAATGCCTTAAGTTTTGAGATTTATCTATGTGTTTTTAGGAATAAACGAGATATTTGTTTGTTGGATAAGTGTTAGTAAAACATTTCTTGAAACCCAAGTTCAAACCCCTTCTATCGCACCATTTTTTATTATGTTGCAAATTTTGCCTAAACCTTAGTATGTGACATACCTAGTTTTTAGAATAAATATTGCAAAATTATTTAAAAAATGAGAAAATAGCCCAGTGTTTAATTGATAAATGGAGAAGCATGAAAATTTAATTGAGGTCCTAAGTTCGAATCCCTTCTCATGCAAAATAACTATTTTTTTTATACAAAATCCCTTGTTTTTAATTTGTGTGTCATCCATGCCCTTGTAACCCTAGGTATAAATGTTAATTTTACACAAAGTAATCAGCCTTTATTCTATTTTTACTCACCCTAGCCGTTCCTCCCCTCTCCTCTCCTCCTTGATCTTCAATTTTTTTTTCTTTTTTCCTCCACTGTTGCCATCGCCTACACCTAGTTTTACCATCTCTTTCTTTTACTTTTTGTCTCAAGATTTGTTAACACATTCTCCACCATATTGCTGGTATTTTTCCTCATTAAAATCATCCCCAAATCTAAAATCTTGACCTCCAAGATTGATCCCGAACATTTCCAAGAAAGATCCATTGCCTTTTTTTTTAACTAGCTTATGTAAGATCTCTTCTTTCTTCAATATGTTGATTACTCTTGTCAATTAGAAACCTAAATTTCCAGATCTAGAATTTAGGGGATTTTTTAATATTTGAAAGGTATTTTTCCATATTTTTAATGGATCTTTAAATCATTTTTAAATTAGCCCCGAATTTGGCCATCGCGGATTCTTGCCCATCTTTTCCTAGAATTAATTTGAGTTCTTGAACCCTCCTAATCAGCCTTTAATCACATGTTAATTAGGGAAAGACGTTCTTGATCAATTAGCTATCTGGATCCCACAATTCGGGAAGTGTAAGTGCGATTAATTGTAGACTAGTTGTTGTTTCAACATAGTTGTTGGGAAAAGGATATGGATTGATTAAATGTGGGATTTTGATCAATATTGGCTATTGATTTTCCAGTATGTGAATTGATAACTCTTAAAAAGAGTTATATTTCAAGCCTCTAGATGAGATAAATTGTTTGTAATTAAGTAAATATGTTTGTATTTTTAGATAGTTTTAGAATATTACATAACAAAGCTTGGATTGTGCTATACATGTTATTATTTGTTACTTCTATTATTAGGAAAGAAAGGTGTTGTTTGTGGTTGGCAGCAGGTGTAGGATGAAGAAAAGAAGAGAAAAAGGATAGGAAAATGAAGGAAGTGAAATATTTCCATGACAGAATGTTGGTTAGATTGCCAGCACGAATGCCATGGCAATTCCAGGAAGATGACACAGCACTCAGTCCATGTCTCTCTTAGCCAGCTGTACTTGTACCAGATAAATCACCCTAAAAAAGAGGTAGCAAAAGGTGTGTGTTGAGAGGGAGGGACCTACCCTATAAATAAGAAAAGATAAAAGAGAAAAGAGAAAAAAGAAAGGATCAGAGGGAGAGAGAATAATGATTTCTATCTCTCTGCATCAGATTCTCGTGCATTCTCAGAGGAAGACTGAAAAGGGTAGTAGCTGACAGAGCAGAAGAATTACAGATGCAGGGAAGGGGAAGAGAAATCTGCCCTAGGTTGTGCATCAAATATCATCATCAGAGTGAAAGCTGGAGTAGTGAAATCTTCCTAGAGTTCTGCCTTTATTTTCTAATTTGAATTTTTGATTTGTGAATTTAGACAATGACATTGAATGGTTCTGTTATGAATTCTAATGTTGAACCCATGAACTAATTTTCTTTTGGTTGGAATTATTCTGGGTGAATTTTTATTAACTTTTAATGCCCATGGTTTTGTTTGATTTTGAGTTGAATATTGTTTCATTCAATTTGTGATTAGTTTTAATGCATGCATGCATGCTCTAGACATAGATGACTGTGTAGCATGTTATTAGATTTGATTTAATGCTAAAAAGACTAATTAGATTGGATAATAATTAGTTGATACAGGCAAGTATTCGAAAGAATAATTGTAACACTCTAGACATAGAAGTTGCAATCTGTACAGGGAAAGGGAGAAAATTCTGGTTATCAATCTTGATTCTGTAGACATACAAAAACTCAAAATGATATCTCAAAGTCTATCTTTCGAAAGAAGCAGACTACAGTAGTGATTCCTTGAGTAGTAGAATGGTCAAGAATTTGCCATGGCATTATTATGTTATTGAAATAAACCCAAGTAATTCCAACCTTTATCATTCAACAGTACAAACTCTTTCCCACTTACTCTTTGAGAATTGCCACAACATTTTAATTGCCATAGCATATTTTTAGTCATAATTGATTTTCTTAATCCTTCATTACATCTCTTTATCAATTATTCACTTGTTCCTTTTCCTCAGTTTAATTAGTCTGTTTCATAGTAATAGGATAACTAATTATTTTATTCAATTTTGATCCCTATGGAGACGATATGCACTCATCACTTTATTACTTTATTCGATGTGTATACTTGCACATTCGCTTTACACATTCACACACGACAAGTTTTTTGCGCCGTTGTCAGGGATTGGTAAAATTTTGATGAAATATTTGGTGTGTTATTATCTCTTAAATTTTATCAGTTTAGATTAATTAGTGTTTTGATTTTTTTTTGTTCAAGAGTTTTTTTGTTGGTGCATGAGTAGAAATATTTCAGCAATTGAAGGGTATTCGTTTGATCCAGAAATTGAGAGAACCTTGAAATAAATTAGAAAAGAATTGTGAGAAATGGAAAGAATTAGAAATGATTAGGTTAGAGAAGAGTCATTACAACGAAGGGATGCTAATATTCCTCAAACAATAGACGACAAAGACAAACCCACAAGAGAACATGTAATGCCAATCTTAGATGATTTGAATCTAGGAATTGTTAGGCTGCATATTCAGGCTTAGCATTTCGAGTCAAAGCCGGTGATGTTTCAAATGTTACAAACAGTGGGGTAGTTTAGTAGATTGCCCAAGGAGGATCCAAGGTTGCACTTAAGACTCTTTTCGGAAGTCTGCGATTCATTCATGTAGCAGGGTGTTCCTGAAGATGCCCTGAAACTGAAGTTATTCCATTATTCATTGCGAGATCATGCCAAAGCGTTCCTGAAGTTTCCCTGAAACTAAAGTTATTCTCTTAATCATTGCGAGATCGTGCCATAGCATGGTTAAACGCATTACCATCAGGTACTGTGGCATCTTGGAATGAACTTTGTCAGAAGTTTCTGCTGAGATATAATCCTCCGAACATGAATGCCAATCTGAAGAATGATATTACGTCCTTTCAGCAATCTGAGGACAAAAAATTATATGAAGCATGAGAGCAATTCAAGGAGTTAATTAGAAAATGTCCAATGCATGGTTTCCAACATTGGACACAAATGGAAATGTTTTACAATGGATTGAATACACATACAAGGATGGTGGTTGACACATCTACCAATGGGACTCTGCTTGATAAATCATATAATGAAGCATATGAAATTCTTGAGAGGATAGCAAACAATGATTATCAATACCCCACTATAAGAGTAGGGACTGGTAGAAGGGTTGTTGGAGCAATGGAACTTGATGTAATCACTTCCCTAACAACTCAAGTATCTTCTTTAACGAATATGATTAAAACACTGAAAAGACCAACTGTATTGCAAGAAATGAAAGCAACCAAGTTAGCATGTGTTTACTGCGGAGGAGATCATTTTTTTGATGAATGCCCATCAAATCCAGCCTCTGTTTATAATATGGGAAATTTCAATCGCAACAACAACAACCCATATTCCAACATATAGAATCCGAGGTGGAAGCAACATCCTAACTTCAGTTGGAGTAATCCAGGGGGAAATTCTAACAATGTTTTTCGATAGAATGCTGAGGGTGCACCACCTGGATACAATCAACTATTGCCATGACAAAATGTTCAGCAAAATCCAGCCTCGAGTTCCTCATCGATGGAAGATTTATTGAAGGAATACATGGACAAGAATGATGCTATCATCCAAAGTCAAGCTACATCTTTAAGAGCTTTAGAGAATCAAGTGAGGCAAATTGCCAAAGCATTAAGGTCAAGACCACAAGGAGCACTTCGATTGATACTGAAAATTCACGATTTCAAGGAAAGGAACAGTGTAAAGCTATTACATTCAGAAGTGGTACGTAGCGATAAGAAGTTGTTAATGACACCACTATCGAAGAAAGTAGTTTAGATTTCACAAATAAGAAGAATTCAGAACCAGTAGTGGAGCATGCTACAAAGGAAAAGAGCAACCGAAAAAATGTTGAAGTAGGTTCACTGTGCATTGCCAATAAAAATGCCACGACAAAACAACCTCAACAAATGGAAGGAAGGCCACTGCCACATTTTCCTTAGCATTTCGAAAACTCTAAGTAAGGTTTCCAATTCAAGAAATTCTTAGATATTTTGAAGCAACTACATATCAATATACCGCTAGTGGAAGCATTGGAACAAATGCCCAACTATGTGAAATTCATGAAAGATATCTTATCAAAGAAGAGAAGGTTGGGAGAGTTCGAAATTGTTGCTCTCACAGAAGGGTGCACGTCAATGTTGAGAAACAAATTGCCACCAAAACTGAAGGATCCAGGGAGTTTTACTATATCTTGCTCTATTAGAAACCATTATGTAGGCAAAGCACTATGTTATTTAGGTGCGAGTATAAATATAATGCCTATATATTTTTTCAAGAAGCTGGGAATAGGGAAAGCAATACTTACAACTGTCACTTTGCAACTAGCTGATCGTTGATATGCACATCTAGAAGGTAAAATGGTAAGAGTTGCAAATTTATTTTTCCAGTTGATTTTATTATTCTGGAATGTGAGGCTGATAAAGAGGTACTAATCATACTTGGGAGAACTTTTCTAGCAACTGGCAGAACATTAATTGATATTCAAAAAGGTGATTTAATTATGAGAGTTAATGATCAGCAAATAACTTTTAATGTTTTTGATGCTATGAAGTGTGAAGATACAAATGAAGATTTCCATGCTATAGAGATAGTTGACACAATAGTTTAGGAAGAAATTATAGATTTTTATCACAATAACTATAATGACGCTGATTTAATTGAGTTAATTGAAGAGCTTGGTGAACTGATGGATGTTAAGCAACTTGAGAATGGAGCGATGAGAAGTTTTAAATCATTGAATTTATCAGACTGATCTTTTAAACCTCCTCGTCCATCTATAGAATATCCTTCTCTGTTGGAATTGAAGCCTTTGCCAGCACATCTGAAGTATGCTTATTTGGGAGACAACAACACATTGGCAATAATTATTTCTGTGGTATTGACAGTAGATCAAGAAGCTCAATTATTGAAAGTTTTAAAGAAATCTAAGAAATCATTGGGATGGATGATTGTAGATATCAAAGGAATCAGTCCAGCAATCTGCATACACAAAATATTACTGGAGGATTGCCATGGCAAATCTATCGAGCAACAGAGAAGATTGAATCCTATCATGAAGGAAGTTATCAAAAAGGAGATTATCAAATGGCTAGATGCCAGAATCATATACCCAATCTCGGATGGTTCTTGGCTGAGCCCTGTTCAATGGGTACCTAAAAAGGGGTGTCATCGTGGTAAGAAATGATAACAATGAACTCATTCCTACTCATACTGTTATAGGATGGAGGGTTTGTATGGACTATCAGAATCTCAACAAAGCCACAAGGAATGACCATTTTCCTTTGCTATTTATGGATCGAATGCTAGATTGATTAGTGGGGAAAACCTTCTATTATTTTCTAGATGGTTATTTGGGGTATAACAAGATTGCCATAGCTCCTACTGATCAAGAGAAGACCAAATTCACATGTCCTTATGGAACTTTTGTGTTCCGAAGAATGCCATTTGGATTATGCAATGCCCCTGCAACATGTAAGCATTGCATGATGGGAATCTTTTTGGACAAGGTGGAGAAATTATTAGAAGTTTTTATGCACGATTTCTTGGTGTTTGGCAATACGTCTGAAGATTACTTCAAAAATCTAGAATTAGTTCTTTGTCGATGTGAAGAAACCAACCTTGTTCTAAATTGGGAGAAATGCCACTTTATGGTTCGTAAAGGCATCGTTCTGGGACATAAAATTTCATAGTAAGGAATTACCGTCGACAAGGCAAAAATTAAAGTTATTGAGAAATTTCCACCACCCTCCACAATTAAAGGTATTCACTGTTTTTTTGGGCCAAGCGGGTTTCTACAGACGATTCATCAAGGATTTCTCAAAAATATCAAAACCATTGTGTAAACTATTAGAAAACAACATGTAACAACCCATTTTTTGAAGTATCAGAACAGTGGTTTCGGGGCCACAAATATGATGTATGATTTCGTAAATATTATTATTTAATATTTATGAATAAGATATAGTATAATGGTAAAATTTGATTTAATGATTTGTTTTAAATGGAAGAACAATTAGGTTCAAGTGGTATGACCCTAAAGTCAAGTGGTTTTAAAAAATGAGGTATCGGAACCTCATTTCTATAAACTGACCTGTAAATTTTTTTATAAATATTTATGGAGTGTTATTAAGGCCGCATTAAAGTTTCGTTAAGAATTTTTGATGTTTAAAGGGTTAATTACATGAAAAGGACTAAATTGAAAAAGTTGCAAAAGTTGGGTTCTATTAATTAAAGGTGTCTAATAGATATGAAAAGGTGAATTGTTGGACTTGGTTGGTAATTATAACAATTGAATTGTTGGTGGACGGTTTTGGGTAATTAAAAGCTTGAAATTTGGTTGATTTTTAAATGGACAAAAATGTAATTTCATAATTAAATTAATTAAAAGAAACAAAATGGCCTAAATGCTATCATCTTTTTGGTTTTCTAAAACACAACAAAAAACGCCATGGATTTAGGAAGGAAGCTTTCGGCCATGGTGAAATATGCATGGTATGGTGTTTTTGTCCAGTTTCTAATAATTTTTATGTTTTTGAGATCGTTGCAACTAGGTCCAGCTAGCCCATACCTTCGTTTTTGAAACTGTTAAAGATTTTGAATGTTGCCATTGATGAATCTTTGTGATTTTATATTTTAAATGATGAATTTGAAGTATTAGTTGTTATTTATAAGTATTTTGTTAAGTGATTTTTTATGAATTTAACAATTATGGATTAAATTGTTGAAATAGTAAAAGTACAAGGATTTAATGTGTAATAATAGCAAATATGGGCTGTAGTAAGGTCCCAATAAATTCTGTTAAGCTTAAATTTGAGTAAAAATGGTTTATTTGCATGTTTTAGGCTCAGGGACTAAATTAAATAAAAGTAAATTGTTGGGGGCAATTTTGTAAAAATGTCAAGGAGGACTAAATTGCATAAAATGAATTGGTTTTGTTGTCTAAATTAATGAATGAAATGAAATTGTTAATTTAGATCAAGAACGAGTGGAAAATCGAGGAGAAGAGAAAATTACCAAATAGCCCCTGTACTTAGTCATTGCTACAATTTAGCCAGGTAAGTTCGTATGATTAATTAACGTTTTAATGTTATATTGAATTATATATTCATGTATTGGTTGCCATGAAATTAAATGTGGAAATATAACGATGTTACGACGTTTATTGAGCCCCGTTTGAACCTTAGGAATACGTAGGATACAAATGACATGTCATTAGGATTACCATGTTTCGGGTGCTGGTCTTGAATGTCCTACCTATGGTTGAGGTCATGCATTTGTTGCAGATGCTAAATAGCTTGTGTGAGCAGCATCGTGTAGCTTACATTCTGACCGTCAGCTTGTGTGAGTAGACCCATTTCACAGCTCGAGTGAGCAATGATGTAAAGGAAAAGGAAAGGTTACGACCATATGTTTAGCACACTTTGTGTGAGCTCTCTCGCGTATCCAATGTTATTCTAAATGGTTCAATGGGCATGAAAAGGAAAGGAACGGTAAGTGTTCGAATGACTTATGTCATGAATCTATGAAATGGATTGAAAAGGAAATGTTCAATGAAAGTATATCGATGTTCATGAAAATGATGATTTCAAATGAAGTTGTTCATGTATAATGACTTACCTTATGTTAATTCAAGTGAATTATGAGTTGATGCACTAACATGTGTTGTTGATGGTGCTTAGGCTTGTGCCAAGCTTATGGTTGTTTATGCTTATGTCTTGTATTATGCAAATGGAACGGGTAAGAAAAGGTAATGAAACAGTAAGTTCATAAAACCAGATAATGCATGATATCAGGCTTAAGTAAAAATTGAAATTGTTCCCTAATTATCGGAGCCAAAACTCGCATTTGCTGAATTTTGCAAAAAGTTTCTTATCTCTCAATGTTTGTAACACAATCCTCAAATGTTCAACATGCTCCGACTCATCTCGGGAATAGATCAGAATGTCATCAATGAATACAACAACAAATCTATCTAAATACGGTCTAAAGATTCGATTCATCAAGTCCATAAATACTGCAGGAGCGTTAGTTAATCCGAATGGCATAACAAGAAATTCATAATGCCCGTACCTTATTCTGAATGCAGTTTTCGGCACATCCGAATCTTTAACTCTCAATTGATAATAACCAGACTGCAGATCAATCATCGAAACTACTTTCAACTGATCAAACAAATCATAAATTCTCGGCAAAGGATACTTATTCTTAATCGTAACCTTATTGAGCTGACGATAATCAATACACAATCTCATCGATCCATCTTTCTTCTTTACGAACAGAACTGCTGCACCCCAGGGCGAAAAACTAGGTCGCGCAAAACCTCTATCTATTAACTCTTGCAACTGAGCTTTCAATTCTTTCAACTCAGTTGGAGCCATTCTGTATGGAGTTATCGTTATCGGCGATGTTCCCAGTACTAATTCAATAGAAAACTAACCTCTCTGATCGGTGGCAACCCAGGCAACTCTTCTGGAAATAGATCTAGATATTCACAAACTATTGGCACTGATTCAATCTTTGATTCAGACACTTTTGTATCCAATACATATGCAAGGTAAGCATCGCAACCTTTCCTCACATATTTCTGAGCTAACATCATCGATATCACTTTAGGTAATCCACTCAACTCATCTGATTCAATTCAAAGGATTTCACTATTCTGACATTTCAATTCAATAGTCTTTCATCTACAATTCACAACAGCTTCATGCAGAGTCAACCAATCCATACCCAGAATCACATCGAATTTGTCAAACGGTAAAAGCATCAAATTAGCTGGAAAACAGTAACCCCGAGTCATCAAAGGACAATTATTGCAAAATTTATCAACTAGAACAAATTTGCCTAAGGGGTTCGATACTTTAATCACAAATTCAGTAGACTCAACAGATAAACTCTTACTAGACACTAAATTCAGATAGATATATGGATGAGTCGATCCAGTATCAATCAAGGCAACAACATTAGTGTCATAGAGAGAAAATGTACTGGTGATAACATTTGGTGATGGCGCATCTTCGCGAGCGCGAATAGCGTAAGCTCTGGCT
Source organism: Gossypium sturtianum (assembly GCA_025698515.1). Lineage (NCBI taxonomy): Eukaryota > Viridiplantae > Streptophyta > Magnoliopsida > Malvales > Malvaceae > Gossypium > Gossypium sturtianum. The sequence goes on from CM046948.1 coordinate 61,677,851, forward strand.
GGTGCTCTAGCCTCAGATCTTACAGCAGAATCCTTTGTCGCTCCTTTGCTACTAGTCACATTTCTCGTATTTTTAGGTGGTCTCCCTCTAGCAGCTGTGTTGCTCGGTCTTGCATTCTGAAATTTATCTTTCTCGGTTAACTCAGGACAATCCCGAATAAAGTGATCTAGCGAGCCACATTTGAAACAAGTTTTATTATTCATCCAGCAGTCTCCAAAATGGAGTCTTCCACACAATTGACATTCGGGTTTGTTGGTTCTAACACTACCAACGATCAATACTGAAGTGGCTTGAGCTTTAGGACTCGTATATTGTTTCCCACGACCTCTATTAGAATACTCCACTGAAGCAGTCGAACGGTTATATGAATTTCGTGATTTCTTGGACAAAGAGTGATATGGTTTACTCATCAACCTCTTTCTCGAATCTCTAGCCTCGAAGTCAGCTTTTCTCTTTTCTTTACCAAGTTCTTCAGCTTTACAAGCTCTGTCGACTAGCACAACAAATTCTTTTAATTCAAGAATCTCGACTAGAAGTCTAATATCATCATTCAACCCGTCTCCAAAACGCTTACACATAATTGCCTCAGTGGAAACACATTCTCGAGCATATTTACTGAGTCTTACAAATTCTCTCTCATACTCGGTCACAAACATACGACCCTGTTTCAATTCCAGAAATTCTATGCGCTTTTGGTCAATAAATTGCTGGCTTATGTATTTTTTTTAAACTCGGTTTGAAAGAATTCCCATGTGACCCGTTCTCTCGGCACCACAGATATCAAAGTATTCCACCACTGATATGCAGTGTCTCTCAAAAGTGATACAGCGCATTTTACACATTCAGCAGGCATACAAGACAGTTCATCAAATACCCAGATTGTATTCTCAAGCCAAAACTCGGCTCTCTCAGGATCATCATCAACTGTATCTCCAAACTCTTCAGCCCCGTACTTTTGAATTTTATCCACAGGTGGCTTTCTTAAACGTAAAGGTTCCAAACCTTGAAAAGCTACAGGAACTGGTTGGGGAATAGGTGGGGGTGGAGGTTGCTGAGCAGCCGAATTAGTTCGGACAAACTCAGTGAACCATTCGTTCATCATTTGGAAGAAGGCTTCTTTGGCCTCTCCTCCCTGACTACCCGATACAGGTCTAGACTCAGAATGCACTACTCCTTAAACGGAGGCTGGCGCATTACTCTCAACATCATCAGCCATTGCTCAATTGGGATCCATTACTATATTGAAACACGATTTAAATTATCAGGTGATATCACACTAGCACAGGTTACATATGGCATGTATAGCTAAGCTCTCACATATTCTATGTTAGTCTTAGAATCAACTAAATCTGGCTCTGATACAAATAAATGTAACACCCCTAACCCGTATCTGTCGCCAAAATAGGGTTACGAAGCATTACAAAACTTATTTCATAAATAATCATACATTTCACATACATTTCCCAATTACAAATAAAAGTCATTAATAATCAATCACATTGTTCCTAATACGAGCCCACGAGGCCCAAATCATGCATTAGAAGTAGTTCGAGACTAAACTGATAACTCAGGAATTTTTTGGAAAACTTAGAAAATTTTTCATAATACAGGGGACACACGCCCGTGTGGCCCAGCCGTGTGTCTCACACTGCCAAAGACACTCCCGTGTCACAGGCCGTGTAAAAATTCGAATTGGAATCACATCGTCGTGTCCTAGCCCGTGTCTGACCCTGTGTAACTCTCTGACTTGGGTCACACGGCCAACACACACGCTCGTGTAGCTAGCCCGTGTGCCCTTTGAAATAGCCACACACGCCCGTGTGCCAGACCGTGTGCTAGGCCGTGCCAAAACTGTAGGGTATACTGACTTATGCCACACGGCCAAGTCACACGCTCGTGTCCCGGGCCGTGTGGAGCATACTGACTTGGTTTCTAATTAAACACCAGGGGACATACGATCGTGTCACCTGACCGTGTGTCACACACGGTTGAGACACATGCCCGTGTGGAAAAAAATAAGCTATTTACCAAGCCATTTTGCTCACCCAAATTTGCATTCATCTACACAAATCAAATGACATATAACATGGCATAAATAGGCATTCAAACCAATCTCAACCTAGCCTAATTCATGCTAAATCCATACCAAGAACTATAATATTCATAACATCATAATTGTCAATTCAAATAATACCAAATTCACATTCACAATCACTTAACTAGTTAATTTCATATATGCACTTTCTTACCTAAAATCACATGCATACCAAATCTCCAAATTTCAACCATATGGTACTCTAATTACCAAATCATAATAAACATCACTGTAACAGCCCGATTTAGACCCTAGTCGGAACAATGGTTTCGAGACTACAAATTTGAGGTCAGAATAATATTTTAATATTATTATTTTCTGAGTTTACCGTATGTGATTTAGGCTGTGTGAAATTTCAGTGTGAAGATTTTATTGATTGTGTGTTCAATTATGAAAAAGGACTTAATCGCATAAAATATAAAAGCTGTATGCTGATTGTTAAAGTGCCTAATTGTTGTTGTCTTTATAAATTGGGGGTTTTATGTTGTAAATTGCCCAAAGATAATGATAGTGGATGACATTATGATTAATATATATAGTTTATAAATATTTATTAATTATAAAAGTTAAAAATTTATATTATAAGTTATAATATATTAAAATAAAACATAAGATAGTGGATGGTTGTTCATCCTTCACCAAAAATTTAAAGAAAAAAGAGGATAATAAGGGCTAGCTAGGTTCGGCACTTTAAAGCTTCAATTGGTAAGCATTTTGTGTTTGGTTTTTGATAATTTCTACGTTTTTGCAATCGTTGCTTTGTACTCTACAAAACCCATGCTTAAATTTTGTGAATTGATGATGTTTTTGAAATGTGCCATTGATGAACATGTGAGTTCTTGGATGTTTGATGGTGGAATTTGGAAGATATGTGAAGGATGAACATATTTTGTCTTTGAATTTTTAGTGAAATTAAGTAATTTGGGCTAAATTGAGAAAAGTGTAAATTGAGGGACTAAAATGTGAAATGAATGAAATGTGTGGGCTTGTATTAGCATGGGAAGAATTAGGCTAAGTATATGTGATATGAAATTGTGTGTATTTGATGATTTTATGAAATAGGGACTAAAGTGTCGAAATGTGAAAATGTAAGGGCTATTTTGTAAAATGCCCTGAATAAGTGTGTATGAACTAAATTGAATGAATTGGTGATTAAATGGATTGAATTTAAATGTGTATAGACCAGGAAAAGAGATGTTTGGATCGAGATCGAGGCAAAGACAAAGTGCTCGATTAATCGACCGTTTTGGTATTTCGACGTCCGAGGTAAGTTCAGATATAATACTAGTCATTAAATTTATATCTATGTGATGAGAAATGAATGAATGTATAGAGTTGTATTAATACTATATTACATATGAGATCAAGTATTGAGGCACTAAGTATGCGAAATTAAAAAAGAGACAAAAATGAATAGCACTGTGTGTGCGAAAAGATTGAAGCTTCAGCTTACCAAATTGGTACTGTGTGTGCGATACTGATGTAAGTTTGGTTTACCGAATTGGCACTGTGTGTGGGATACCGATATAAATTTGGTATATTGAACTGGCACTGAGTGTGCGTTGGCAATTATGCTTTGATTATTAAATTAGCACTAAGTGTGCGAATAAATCAAAAGAGTAGCAAAGATTGAGCGGAATATAAAACCGAGTGGTTGAGAAAAATGGTTGGAGAGTAGCTATGTGTTGACAAAAAGGTATGTATTTAACCTTTGTGGTTGATGAGATTGTGCATGATTTTGGGAATGGTTGAGTAGGATTATTGGCTATGAATGATGGTATGTATGATACCTATGTGGTTGGTGAATTTGGAAGTAAACGAATGAAATGCTATGTGAGTATTGGATTTAGTTGAATTTGTGTATCATTGGTAAATTATCTATGTGATAGTTCAATTTGTACATTGATTTGATTCAATGAATTAATTGTATTGTATCTCGAACTTACTAAGCTTTGAAAGCTTACTGTGTGATTTGTTCTCTGTTTTGCAGTGTCAGTAAAGCTAGCTCAGATCCGGGGATCATCGACATCTTTATCACACTATCGGCAATCTATTTTGGTACTTTGGAAAGATGTATATAGTTGAATTATGGCATGTATAGGCTAGTAGTTAAGATATGTCTTGAAATGTTTAATCCTTGCCATGTGAGTTGGCTTGGAAGTTGAATGTTGTTGATATTATTAATGAGTTATGAAAATCGTATATCTCATGATGGTGTGGTTGATGAAAGGATGTGGTTGAAGATAGTTCATGAATTTGGTATATGCATGTTTAGTTATATAATTGTCATTTTGAATAGCTTTAGTTGTGATGATAATAATGCATGAAATGGTATGATTGAAGGCATTTGTAAGCTTGATCTGGTATTGTATTGATGCTTGTAGGCATGAACCTATTGAGGATGGCAATTTGGCCTTGCATATGGCCTGTTTTGCCTACACAGTCATGGCACATGGGCGTGACTAGTGACCGTGGGATAAAGTCAGTAGTTAGCTTAGTTGCACACGGCCATGGCACACGGGCGTGTCTAGTGGCCGTGGGGATAAGTCAGTTTATGGCCTAAGAGCACACGGTCTTAGCACACGGGCGTGCCTGGTGGCTCTGTGAAGAAGTCAATATACTTGCTCTATTTTGGCACGGCCTGGACACATGGGGGTGTCTGGTGACCGTGTGAGACACACGGCCTGGTTGCACGGGCGTGTGACCTCAACAGACTTGGTGAATATTTGAAAATTTGAGAACTTTCATAAATGTTCGGTTTAGTCCCGACCCCTCTCTAGTATGTGTTAAAGGTCTCGTGGGCCTCAATAAGGGACTATTTGATTATGTTTTGATGTGCTTTGATGATGATTGACTTTGTGTCGTGAATTGGATATGAAATGATTTGATTGTTCGGTAATGCCTCTTAACCCTATTCCGGCGAAGGTTTCGGGTTAGAGGTGTTACATTTAATTGGTATCAGAGACAGGTTTAGTCAATTTTAGGACTAACGTAGCGTGTGTTAGTCTAGCTATACATGCCATATATGAAATTGCGATAATGTGATGAATCCTGACAGTTATAAATTTGTTTTCATATAGTAATGGATCCCGATCGAGCAGTTGCTGACGACGAAGAGAGTAATGCGCCTGCTCCCACTCAAGGGACAGCGCCGGCCACATCTAGGCTGAATGATAATAGTGAGGAAGGAGAGGCTAAACAAGCCTTCCTTCGAATGATGAGTGAGTGGTTTTCGGAGTTCGTTCGAACGAATCCGACTGCTCCACAATCTCCACCCCCACAAGTACCTATTGTGCCACAAGTTGTAGATCCGATCAGATTGAATAAACCTCCTGTGGATAAGATTCGAAAGTATAGGGCCAAAGAGTTTAGGGCCACAGCCGATGATGATGCCGAGAGAGTTGAGTTTTGGCTCGAGAATACCCTTCGAGTATTTGATGAGATGTCGTTGACTCCTGATGAATGTATAAAATGTGCTGTTTCGTTGTTGAGGGATACTGGGTATAACTGGTGGAAAACATTGATATCTGTGGTTTCGAGAGAGAGAATCACCTGGGATTTCTTTCAAGTTGAGTTCAGAAAGAAGTATATTAGTCAACGATTCATTGATCAGAAACATAAAGAGTTTCTAGAGCTGAAGCAGGGTTGTATGTCCGTTACTGAGTATGAGCAGGAATTTGTGAGATTGAGCCAGTATGCACGAGAATGTGTTTCGACCGAAGCTACTATGTGTAAACGCTTTATAGAAGAAATTTGAATGAGGACATTAAGTTGTTGGTTGGGATACTTGATATCAACGAATTTGTTGTGTTAGTTGAAAGAGCTTGCAAAGCCGAAGAGCTCAGTAAATAAAAGAAGAAAGCCGATTTTGAAGCTCGAGATGAAAGAAAAAGATCGATGAGTAAGTTGTCTCAGCCTTCGACAAAGAAATTTAGAGATGCAAGCAACCGATCAAATGCTTCTTTTGAACATCCGTATAAAGACCACGCAAGACTAAGTGTTGGTCCGAGAACTCAAGCTCAAATTAAATCAAATGTTGAAAGTGCTAAAAGCAACAAACCTGAGTGTAGATAGTGTGGAAGATGACATGTGGGAGAATGCTGGGGAAAATACAATAATAGAGTTTGCTATAAATGTAGATCACAAGAACATTTCATTCGAGATTGCCCAAAGTTAGCTGAGGGAGAAAATGTTCTGAATGTAAGATAGAGTAATGTCATGGCTAGGGGTAGACCATCCAGAAATGTCGGGAATGTGAGTGGAAGTCAAAAAGGGACTACTAATACAGCTGTGAGGTCAGAGGCGAGAGCACCTGCCCGAGCTTATGCTATACGTGCACTAGAGAAAGCATTATCTCCAGACGTCATTACTGGTACTTTTACTCTATTTGATACTAATGTGATTGCATTAATAGATCCGGGTTCAACTCATTTCTATGTGTGTGTGAATTTAGTATCAAGTAAGACTCTACCTGTTGAGTCTACTAAATTGGTAATTAGAGTATCGAACCCTTAGATAAGTATGCCTTGATGGATAAAGTGTGCAAGAATTGCTCCTTAATGTTTCGGGATATATGCTTTCCGGCTAATTTGATAATGCTACCATTCAATAAATTTGATATAATTTTGAGTATGGATTGGCTCACTTTGCATAATGCCATTGTGAATTGTAAACGAAAGAGTATAGATTTGAGAAGTCAGAACGGTGAGATAGTTTGAATTGAATCTAGTGATATGAAAGGGGTACCGATTGTTGTATATGCGATGAAAGCTTCGAACTATGTGAAAAGGGGTTGCGAAGCTTATTTGACATATGTGATTGATATAAAAGTGACTGATAAGAAAGAAGAATCTGTGCCTGTGATTTATGAATTCTTAGTTATGCCTTTCAGATTAGCGAACGCTCATGCAGTGTTTATGGATTTGATGAACCGTATATTTAGACCGTATTGAGATCGTTTTTTTGTAGTGTTATTGATGACATTCTGATTCATTTATGTGATGAGACGCATCATGCCAAGCATTTGAGAATTGTGCTACAAACTCTGCGTGAGAAACAGTTGTATGCTAAGTTTAGCAAATGTGAATTTTGGTTGCGTGAGGTTGGTTTTCTGGGGCATATTGTGCCAGCTGCGGGAATATGAGTTGATCCAAGTAAACTCTCTGCTATTTTAGAATAGAAGCCTCCGAGAAATGTGTTTAAAGTCTGTAGTTCTCTGGGACTAACGGGATATTATAGACGGTTTGTGAAAGGCTTCTTGATGATTGCGACTCCGTTGACAAAGTTGCTATAGAAAAATGTTAAATTTGAGTGGTCAGAAAAGTGCCAACAGAGTTTTGAACAGTTAAAAAGTGTTGTTGATAGAAGAACCAGTGTTAGTTCAATTTGAATCGGGTAAAGAGTTTATAATTTATAGTGATGCATCGTTAAATGGTTTTGAAAGTTTGTGTCTTTGATGCAAGAAGGCAAATTCATTGCTTATGCTACGAGGCAGTTAAAGCCGCATGAAAAGAACTACCTGACGCACGACCTTGAATTAGCCGCGATCGTGTTTGTGTTAAAGATTTGGCGTCACTATCTTTTTGGTGAGAAATGCCATATTATACCGATCATAAGAGTTTAAAGTACTTGATGACTCAGAAAGAATTGAATTTACAATAAAGAAGATGGTTGGAATTGTTGGAAGACTACGAGCTTGTGAAAGATTACCACCCGGGTAAAGTTAATGTTGTAGCTTATGCCTTGAGTCAAAAATCATTATGTGTTTTGTGAACTATGAGTATTCAGATAAATCTGTGTGATGATAGTATAGGTTTGGCTGAGTTGAAAGTAAAGCCGATGTTTGTACGTCAGAATTGTGATCCTCAGAAAAGTGATGTTGAAATGATGGCTAAGTGAACTCAGTGTGAATTGAATATTGATTCAGAATTTTGAGATGATAGTGATGATTGTCTGAGATTTAGAGATCGGATTTGTATTTCGAAGAAGTCAGAGTTGGTGGTATGGTATGAAACGGGACATCTATGGCTTTGTGTCGAAATGTTTAATTTGTCAGTAAGTTAAAGCTGAACATCAGGATCCGTCCGAATTGTTACGACCGATTATGATTCCTGAGTGGAAATGGAAAAGGATTACAATGGACTTTGTGTCAGGATTACCTTTATCTCCGAGAAAGAAAGATGCGATATGAGGCTCTTTAAGGTCAAAAATGCTGAACTCCATTGTATTGAACTGAGCTACATGAAAATGAAATTTACGGGATTAATTTGATAAAAGAGAATGAACAGAAAGTGAAAGTGTTGTGACACAAACACTGAGTAGAAGAGGCTACGTGGGAGCCTGAGAATATAATGAGAGAGCATTATCAACACCTATTCACTGGTAAGATTTTCGGGGACAAAAATCCCTAAGGGGGGAGAGTTGTAATAGCCCGGTTTAGACCCTAGTCGGAACAGTGGTTTCGAGACCACAAATCTGAGGTCAGAATAATATTTTAATATTATTATTTTCTGAGTTTACCGTATGTGATTTAGCCTGTGTGAAATTTCAGTGTGAAGATTTTATTGATTGTGTGTTTAATTATGAAAAATGACTTAATCGCATAAAATGTAAAAGCTGTGTGCTGATTTTTAAAGTGCCTAATTGTTGTTGTCTTTATAAATTGGGGGTTTTATGTTGTAAATTGCCCAAAGATAATGATAGTGGATGACATTATGATTAATATATATAGTTTATAAATATTTATTAATTATAAAAGTTAAAAATTCATATTATAAGTTATAATATATTAAAATAAAACATAAGATAGTCGATGGTTGTTCATCCTTCACCAAAAAATTAAAGAAAAAAGAGGATAATAAGGGCTAGCTAGGTTCGACATTTGAAAGCTTCAATTGGTAAGCATTTTGTGTTTGGTTTTTGATAATTTCTACGTTTTTGCACTCGTTGCTTTGTGATCTACAAAACCCATGCTTAAATTTTGTGAATTGATGATGTTTTTGAAATGTGCCATTGATGAACATGTGAGTTCTTGGATGTTTGATGGTGGAATTTGGAAGATATGTGAAGGATGAACATATTTTGTCTTTGAATTTTTAGTGAAATTAAGTAATTTGAGCTAAATTAAGAAAATTGTAAATTGAGGGACTAAAATGTGAAATGAATGAAATGTGTGGGCTTGTATTAGCATGGGAAGAATTCGGCTAAGTATATGTGATATGAAATTGTGTGTATTTAATGATTTTCTAAAATAGGGACTAACATGTCGAAATATGGAAATGTGAGGGCTATTTGGTAAAATGCCCTGAATAAGTGTGCATGAACTAAAATGAATGAATTGGTGATTAAATGGATTGAATTTGAATGTGTATAGACCAAGAAAAGAGAGGTTTGGATCGAGATCGAGGCAAAGACAAAGTGCTCGATTAGTCGACCGTTTCAGTATTTCGACGTCCGAGGTAAGTTCGGATATAATACTAGTCATTAAATTTATATCTATGTGACGAGAAACGAATGAATGTATAGAGTTGTATTAATACTGTATTACATATGAGATCAAGTATTGAGGCACTATGTGTGCGAAATTAGAAAAGAGACAGAAATGAATAGAACTGTGTGTGCGAAAAGATTGAAGCTTCGGCTTACCGAATTGGCACTGTGTGTGCGGTACCGATATAAATTCGGTTTATTTAATTGGCACTAAGTGTGCGTTGGAAATTATGCTTTGATTATGAAATTAGCACTAAGTGTGCGAATAAATCAAAAGAGTAGCAAAGATTGAGCGGAATATAAAACCGAGTGGTTGAGAAGAATGGTTGGTGAGTAGCTATGTGTTGACAAAAAGGTATGTATTTAACCTTTGTGGTTGATGAGATTGTGCATGATTTTGGGAATGGTTGAGTAGGATTATTGGCTATGAATGATGGTATGTATGATACCTATGTGGTTGGTGAATTTGGAAGTAAATGAATGAAATACTATGTGAGTATTGGATTTAGTTGAATTTGTGTATCATTGGTAAATTATCTATGTGATAGTTCAATTTGTACATTGATTTGATTCAATGAATTAATTGTATTGTATCTCGAACTTACTAAGCTTTGAAAGCTTACTGTGTGATTTGTTCTTTGTTTTGCAGTGTCAGTAAAGCTAGCTCAGATCCGTGGATCGTCAGCATCTTTATCACACTATCGGCAATCTATTTTGGTACTTTGGAAAGATGTATATAGTTGAATTATGGCATGTATAGGCTAGTAGTTAAGATATGTCTTGAAATGTTTAATCCTTGCTATGTGAGTTGGCTTGGAAGTTGAATGTTGTTGATCTTATTAATGAGTTATGAAAATGGTATATCTCATGATGGTGTGGTTGATGAAAGGATGTGGTTGAAGATAGTTCATGAATTTGGTATATGCATGTTTGAGTTATATAATTGTGATTTTGAATAGCTTTAGTTGTGGTGATAATAATGCATGAAATGGTATGATTGAAGGCATTTGTAAGCTTGATATGGTATTGTATCGATGCTTGTAGGCATGAACCTATTGAGGATGGGAATTTGGCCTTGCATATGGCCTGTTTTGCCTACACGGTCATGGCACACGGGCGTGCCTAGTGACCGTGGGATAAAGTCAGTAGTTAGCTTAGTTGCACACGGCCATGGCACACGGGCGTGTCTAGTGGCCATTGGGATAAGTCATTATATGGCCTAAGAGCACACGGTCTTAGCACACGGGCGTTGAAACACCCCAAACCCGGCCCACAAGCCCCGACCGGATTTGGCATGTTCCTCGAGTAAAACATTTCAAATCTTGTTTGTCAATTTGGAAAATGTGGTCATTTTGAAGAGGAATCGTTAGGTGTCAAAACATTTAAAAATTTTTCCAAGATAAGTTATTTAACCCTCGATTTAATAATAATCGTATCATAATAAAAATTTGAAACATAAAACAGTTTAATAATAATGGCCTTATTACATCAATAGCAAACCCGAAATAAATCCAAACTTAAAAATAAAGACTCAAAATAAAATAACTGCAAGCTGAGCATGGCCGCCACTAAGCTCCCGCCGACCCGGTCCATCTACTAAGTTTCACCTGAAAAGATATCCCACAACGGGGTGAGTCAAACAGACTCAGTGTGTAACAGCCAACACCAATCCCAACGATTTAGGCACATCAAATCATACACATATAACGAATATAAATAATGATGCAATCCCGAACCCAAACCTAGATAACCATCTGCTACACATCACCCGTACTTGCCATCACACCGTGGGGATTACTAAATCGATCCTCCATCTGCGCACACATCATCGGCGCCGCTGCCGAGACGACTTGCTCATCGCCCTTATAAATTTTGTGGCATAGCCACAGACATTATTTTGTGACATAAGTCACCACATTGATTTTGTGACATGAGTCACCACATTCAGATATTATGGTATAAACCACCGGATCACTTCCCTTTCCATATAACCCATATGCCCCATGTCACACAGAATATGCAATATCATGCCTTATGCCTTATTCCACATTCTTATCGATATTCACATATGTACCATATTCCAAATATTCATATCATAATATTATTCATATCATTTATTAACATAATGTTAAGGTTACTTACATGAGTACTTTGTACCATCACATGGTACCTTTGCCCACTTTTCACATTATTATAAACACATATATTAAATTGATGCCATAAATCTATTAAGAGTTAGTGTGGGGTACACACCTGGTTTACTTAACGAATTCACTGAAATCCCGAAAGTCTATCGAATCGGATTGTACTCCTCCTTTGCGGATCTAAACCCTGAATTTATCCCTTGTCTTTGAAGATGTCGCAATACCTTAGATTTTGAAATCTCGAATGATCTCCTCCTCGTAGTCGACAACAACCAAATCCCGAATTCCTCCTTCAAAGTTTCGGCCAAAGTGCATTAATGGGATTAGTTCCTAGATTTCGGCTAAAAGAAAAAGGAATGAAAATCGAATAACATTTGATCTTACCCCTAATGATGAAATCGACTGCACCCTTGCTTGAAATCACAAAGAGATTCAGCTATATAGGCTAGATGTTGATCAATAGGTTTCGGCTTTTAAGACTTGCGACAAATAAGAGAGAATGTGGGGCTAAAAGATTCGGCTAGGCTCCCCAAATGATGATGAGGATATTCGGCTATCACCGAAAATAGATATAGACTTGAGTTTGAGTGGAAGAAAAGAAGTATAGAAGTGAGCTAGGAGAATTCGGCAATGGTGTACTTTGAGAGAGAGAGGTTTCGGCTATGGTGTTTCTTTAAGGTGTCAAGCAAAGAAAAGAGAAAAAAAGAAGCTACCAAATTCGGCTATGACTCTAGGTGCAAATAGGGTATTCGGCCAGAAGGAAAATAAGTATGGATTTGGAGTTTGAAAGAACGAAAAGAAGAATAGGAGAAGAGTGGAAGAATTTTGGCAACACCTTAATGCACTAAATGACTGAAACTTGGAGAATATGAGCATCCTACCAACTAAATTTCGGCACCCCCCTAGAGTCCTACATTCGGCCACTAGCCTTCCTTCTCTCCTATCCCTTATTTTGCCTAATTTTCCTCTCCGCCTCTCATTCAAAGAATTTGAATGAGTCCAACCTTCATCCACCCTCCTTAGCCGATATTTGAATGCATTTGACTTGATCAAATGTTCATCCACCTAGAGTCCCATTGCCGTCCACCTCTGTCCCTCCTTGCTGCAAAAAAATAAAACTCCCTTTTGCTTCCCTTGCTGCTCGAACCTAGGCCCTTTTTCCCTGCTTGTGGAGTCACTTACTAAGGCCCTAAGTGGCGCCTCCTTGCCACTTTTCCAAGCCCAATCTTGTGTCTAATTTCCCCTACTATTTCTCTTAAGGACTCTTTTGTTCAATTCCCCTTCAATACTTAAAATTTAATATTTTCTAAGGCATTCACCTACACTCTTAAGGTTCTAAAAATTCATAAAACATATTTACAACACACACAGGCATGTTACTTCACATAATTAAGCAAAAATGCACAAGCCCAAAATCCCGGATATTACAGTTCTACCCCCTTAAAATAATTTCATCCTCAAAATTACCTGGCTGAAATAAGTGAGGGTATTGCTGTCGCATTGTTTTTTTTGACTCCCACGAAGCTTCTTCCGATCCATGATTGCGCCATAACACTTTGACTAAAGGAACTGACTTCCTTCGTAGCACTTTCACATCTCATTCCAAAATCTGAATCGGCTCTTCCTCGTAGGACAAATCTGGCCTTAGCTCCACCTCCTCAACCGGTACTACATGAGATGGATCCGATCGGTAACGACGTAGCATAGAAACATGGAACACATCGTGCATCTCCTTCAACTCCGGAGGTAACTCTAGCTGGTATGCCACTGGTCCAACTCGCTTCAATACCCGATAAGGTCCTATAAACCTTGGACTTAATTTCCCTTTGCGACCAAATCTCATCACCTTCTTCCAAGGCGAAACCTTAAGAAACACTCGATCTCGCACAGTAAATTCTATTTCCTTTCGCTTAAGATCCGCATACGACTTCTACCTGTCAGATGCCTTCTTTAATCGTGCCCAAATTAACTTAACCTTTTCTTCGGATTCTGCCACAATCTCTGGACCCAAAACTTGACGTTCTCCTAATTCTGTCCAACACGTATGAGTGCGACACTTCCGTCCATACAGCGCTTCATACGGTGCCATCCGAATACTGGCTTGATAGCTGTTATTATATGCAAATTCTGCTAGAGGCAAATATTCTTCCCAACTTCCTCTGAAGTCTATTACACAGCCTCTCAACATATCTTCCAACACTTGGATCACTTGCTCAGATTGACCGTCTGACTGTGGATGAAATGCCGTACTGAAGTCTAATCTGGTGCCCAAAGCTTGATGTAGTGCTTTCCAAAACCTAGATGTAAACCTTGGATCCCTATCCGAGATAATCGACATTGGCACTCCATGCAACCTCACAATTTCTGCCACATATAACTTCGCCAACTTCTGTAAAGAATAGTCAACCCGCACCGATAAGAAATGCGCGAACTTTGTCAATCGATCCACTATCACCCATACCGAGTCCTTCTTAGTAGGCGTAAGGGGAAGCCCACTAACGAAGTCCATGGTGATTCTCTCCCACTTCCATTGCGGAATCTTTATCGGCTGAAGCAATCCTGATGGAACTTGATGTTCAGCCTTGACTTGCTGACACGTCAAGCATTTCCCTACAAATTCGGTAACTTCCCTCTTAAGACCAGGCCACGTTCCCTTAGGTCTCTATACATCTTACTACCTCCAGAATGCATAGCATAGGGGCTACTATGTGATTCCTGAAGAATTCTCCGTCTTAACTCCTTGTTCTTCGGCATACAGACCTTACCCTTGAAACACAATACTCCATCGCTGTTAACACCATAATCCTCTAACTCCCCACTTTGCACTTGTCGCAACTTAGCACTTAGATCATCATCTGCCAACTGACTCTCTTTCACCTTATTCAACCATGACGGCTTAACTTGCAATTCAGCTAGCAAACTTTCGTCGTCATACAAGCTCAGATGTGCAAACATCGCCCTCAGATCCGACACTACTTTTTGACTTAGAGCATCTGCCACTACATTCGCCTTGCCCGGATGATACTCTATAGAACAATCGTAATCCTTTAATAACTCCACCCACCTTCGCTGTCTCAGTTGGCTCTTCTCGAGTCAACAGATACTTAAGGCTCTTGTGGTCTGTGTAGATCACTAACTTTTCTCCATATAGATAGTGCCTCCATACCTTAAGAGCAAAGACCACCGCCGCCAATTCCAAGTCATGCGTCGGATAGTTAACCTCATGTGGCCTTAATTGTCTAGATGCATAGGTAACTACTTTTCCATCTTGCATTAAAACACATCCTAACCCTGTGTGGGAAGCATCACAAGACACCACAAAATCTTCCCCGCCGTAAGGTGAATCAAAACCGAGCTTCACCAAAACCCTCTTAAGCCTCTCAAAGCTTTCTGTTGCCTATCTGTCCATCCATACGAAAGGTACCTCCTTTCTCAATAGCCGTCAAAGGAGCGGCTATTGATGAGAACCCTTCCACGAACCTTCAGTAGTAGCTTTGCCAATCCCAAGAAACTGCGAACCTCTGCCACCGACTTAGGTGGTTTCCAATCCAACACTGCTTCGATCTTCCTAGGATCCACCCTTATTCCCTCTGCAGACACTACATGCCCTAAGAATGCGACCTCCTTAAGCCAAAATTCACACTTACTGAATTTGGCGTAGAGCTTCTTCTCCCTTAACACTTGCAACACTAACCGGAGATGCTCGTCATGTTCCTCCTCCGACTTAGAATACACTAGGATGTCGTCTATAAACACAACAACGAATCGATCCAAGTAGGGTTGAAAAACGTAGTTCATCATATCTATGAACGTGGCTGGGGCGTTCGTCAATCCAAATGGCATTACTACGAACTCATAATGCCCGTATCTTGTCCGGAAAGCTGTCTTATGGATATCCGCTTCCTTCACCTTAAGCTGATGATATCCAGACCGTAGATCTATCTTCGAGAACACCGCGGCTCCCTTAAGCTGATCGAACAAGTCGTCTATCCTTGGCAACGGGTACTTGTTCTTGATGGTCAACTTATTCAACTGACAGTAATCTATGCACATACGCATAGTCCCGTCCTTCTTCTTCACAAACAAGACCGGTGCTCCCATGGAGACACACTAGGTCGGATGAACCCATGATCAAGCAACTCCTGAATTTGAGCTTTGAGCTCCACCAATTCCTTTGGTGCCATTCTATACGGAGCTATAGATACTGGCACCGTTCCAGGCAGTAAGTCAATCCCAAACTCCACCTCCCTATCAGGGGGTATTCCAGGTAACTCCTCCGGGAAAACATCCACAAATTCCCTTACGGTTCTAACTCCACTAACTCCTTCTTCTTTTGTATCCAACGCACTAACGAAAGTCAAGAATGCCTTGCACCCTTTTCGAACCATCTTATCAGCCTTTAATGCAGAAACTATGTTAGACAAGTAGTTTCTTCTCTCTCCTATCATAATTATCTCCTCATCCTCTAGGGTCCTTAACTCCATTCGCTTAGCTACACAATCCAATATAGCCCGATGTTCCACTAGCCAATCCATGCCAAGTATGAGATCAAATTCTCCGAAAGGTAGTTCCATCAAGTCGGCAGAGAATATCACTCCCTGAATCTCTAGAGGTACATTGCAAAATATTCTATTCACCACTACAGTTTGACCTAACGGGCTTACTACAGTCATCTCCCTACTAGACAGTTCAGAGGCTATGCCTACAGTTTCAACTACTCTACTTGCAACATACGAGTGGGTCGAGCCAATATCAATTAAAGCAAAGTAAGGCTTATCAGCTATAAGGAACATACCGGTTATGACGTCCGGTGCATCTCCATCCTCCCTCCGACGAACTGCATACACCAGACCCGACTGTCTTGCCTCTGTGTTACCAACACCTCTGCCCGGTGTTCCATGTCCTCTTCCAGCACCATTTCCTCTGCCATTCGGACCACGACCCTGCGGTGGCTGCGGTCCACCTCTTCCAGCCTGATTAAAATTCTGACCTATTGGTCGGCTCCCGTCTATTTTTATAGGACAGTCCTTAATCATGTGGTCCTTGGACCCACACTTGAAACATCCCCCTGTCTTTTTCCAACACTCTCCTAGGTGCCTCTTCCCACACTGATCACAAGTACGACATCGCCCTCCCGTAGCAAACCCATCGACTCGCGCCCATCAACTCTAGGCCTCTTTTGAACATTCTCGGATGACCCCGATGACCCAAAACCTCTCTTGTGCCTATTCCGTTCAGTATTCTGTCTCACAGAGTCCTTAATCCCTTCGGCTACCTTAGCCTTTTCCACCAACACGGCAAACTCTCGCTCCTGCTGTGGAGCTATCAACAACCTTAGGTCATCCCTCAGGCCGTCCTCAAACCAAACACATCACTCATGCTCCGTAGCCACGATACTCTCGACCATACCTGGCTCAACCATAAGAATCGACCTCCAGACCACTACGGACTTGTTCCCTTAAACCAAATTTTAAATGCCTTCCTCGAGCATCGGTGATAACTAGTTCCAACATACTTCTTCCGATATGCCGCCTTAACATACTCCCAAGTGAGATCCTCGGTGTAGCACCATCCCGAATCGTGAGCCACCACCGATATGCCTCATCGCGCGAAGTAGCGACACCATTCCTTCCGGCCTTCTCTTCAATCGGATCCGATCCTCATCCATAATTCGCTCTTTCGCTTCCAACCAATACTCAGCCGTACTGGGTGCCACACTAGATACGCCACGGAATACTTCAACTCCATTTGCTCGGAGTCGCCGCACAGACGAGCTCCCATACCTCCACCGCTCCAACCACCATCTCAAGAACTCGCAAAGATCGCTTGCACATCGCATCATCCCCCCGTCTGATCCTGATGCTCAACGTCAGCAGCTGGTGGTGGTGGTGGTACCTCATTTTAGGACCCTTGACCAGACCTAACGGGTTCCGATACGGCCATTCTGCCTCCACCACGCCCTCGCACATTACGACCACATCCCCTAGAACTCATGTCTACGATCGCGATTTAATCTGTTTTAGAAAGTTTTATGCATTAGTCTTTGTTCCACTAATTATCCACGAACAAGTTTTATGTAAGGAAGTTTAGTAGTAGTTCTTTCGATCATTACAGGGTTTTCATTTCAAGTCTTCTACCCTAATTCAGAGAGATACATTCATTCAGTAGTACCTACCACACACATTCACCATTTGAACATTTTTTTTTTGTCTGTTCCTATCCCAAGGGTATTTTCATAATTTGTCCTACAGGGGTATTTTGGTAAATTTTCAAATCAGGGTATCTTGATATTTTGTAAAAATAGGGTTTTTTGGTATTTTTGGTAAAGTAGGAATGTCTTAATAAAAGTCGAGGATAATATGGTAACTTTATAAACCAAGGGTATTTTAGTAATCTTACAAACCAGTGGGTATTTGGGTAATTTTAAAACTAAGATTTATAAAACAATGTAGCAGTCCCTTTCGGGTTTTAATTATTGAGTTTAGCCTATGAATGAGTCCTCTTGGTTAGGGTGAACCGTTACTACGCACTGTAGGATTCGAGTGAAGAGGAGGTGAGTCACTAGGACCGCTTAAATACTAGGCTCTTCCCGAATCCAATCCTAGACATGCGCACAATGGTTGCCACACCTAACCTCGACGACTAGTCACAAAGTTTGTTTAATTAGGCCTTAAAGTTTTATGTAATTCAGATTGAAGTAAGCTAATCCTAGGGTTCCATAACTTAATATACTACTCTCACGTTCCCGTTATACCCATATACAAATCATACATTAATTCACACAACGGTTAGGGTACTTACAGTGGACTTCTGCCTGAGACTTAGGTGCCATGCCGAAAAACACGCTTATTTCACAAAATTTTCACAAAACTTATTTGGGCTCAATTTTTGAAAATGTTGTGGGCTTTAAACCCAAGGCCGAGAGTTTAAAACATGGCTCTGATACCAAATTGAAACACCCCAAACCCGGCCCACAAGCCCCGACTGGATATGCCATGTTCCTCGAGTAAAACATTTCAAATCTTGTTTGTCAATTTGAAAAATGTGGTCATTTTGAAGAGGAATCGTTAGGTGTCAAAACATTTAAAATTTTTTCCAAGATAAGTTATTTAACCCTCGATTTAATAATAATCGTATCATAATAAAAATTTGAAACATAAAACAGTTTAATAATAATGGCCTTATTACATCAATAGCAAACCCGAAATAAATCCAAACTTAAAAATAAAGTCTCAAAATAAAATAACTGCAAGCTGAGCATGGCCACCACTAAGCTCCCGCCGACCCGGTCCATCTACTAAGTGTCACCTGAAAAGATATCCCACAACGGGGTGAGTCAAACAGACTCAGTGTGTAACAGCCAACACCAATCCCAAAGATTTAGGCACATCAAATCATACACATATAACGAATATAAATAATGATGCAATCCCAACCCAAACATAGATAACCATCCGCTACACATCACCCGCACTCGCCATCACACCGTGGGATTACTAAATCGACCCTCCATCCGCTACACATCGCGAAGGCGTCGCTGCAGCACGACTTGCTCATCGCCCTTATAAATTTTGTGGCATAGCCACCAGACATTATTTTGTGACATAAGTCACCACATTCAGATTTTGTGACATGAGTCACCATATTCAGATATTGTGGTATAAACCACCAGATCACTTCCCCTTTCCATATAACCCATATGCCCCATGTCACACAGAATATGCAATATCATGCCTTATACCTTATTCCACATTCTTATCGTTATTCACATATGTACCATATTCCAAATATTCATATCATAATATTATTCATATCATTTATTAACATAATGTTAAGGTCACTTACTTGAGTACTTTGTACCATCACATGGTACCTTTGCCCACTTTTCATATTATTATAAACACATATATTAAATTGATGCCATAAATCTATTAAGAGTTAGTGTGGGGTACACACCTGGTTTACTTAACGAATTCACTGAAATCTCGAAAGTCTATCGAATCGGATTGTACTCCTCCCTTGCGGATCTAAACCCCGAATTTATCCCTTGTCTTTGAAGATGTCGCAATAGCTTAGATTTTGAAATCCCAAATGATCTCCTCCTCATAGTCGACATCAACCAAATCTCGAATTCCTCCTTCAAAGTTTTGGCCAAAGTGCATTAATGGGATTAGTTCCTAGATTTCAGCTAAAAGAAAACGGAATGAAAATCGAATAACATTTGATCTTACCCCTAATGATGAAATCGACTGCACCCTTGCTTGAAATCACAAAGAGATTCGGCTATATAGGCTAGATGTTGATCAATAGGTTTCAGCTTTTAAGACTGGCGACAAAGAAGAGATAATGTGGGGCTAAAAGATTCGGCTAGGCTCTCTAAATGATGATGAGGATATTCGGCTATCACCAAAAATAGATATAGACTTGAGTTTGAGTGGAAGAAAAGAAGTATGGAAGTGAGCTAGGAGAATTCGGCAATGGTGTACTTTGAGAGAGAGAGGTTTCGGCTATGGTGTTTCTTTAAGGTGTCAAGCAAAGAAAAGAGAAAAAAAAAGCTACCAAATTCGGCTATGACTCTAGGTGCAAATAGGGTATTCGACCAGAAGGAAAATAAGTATGGATTTGGAGTTTGAAAGAACGAAAAGAAGAATAGGAGAAGAGTGGAAGAATTTCGGCAACACCTTAATGCACTAAATGACCGAAACTTGGAGAATATGAGCATCCTACCAACTTAATTTCGGCACCCCCCTACAGTCCTACATTCGGCCACTAGCCTTCCTTCTCTCCTATCCCTTATTTTGCTCCTAATTTTCCTCTCTGCCTCTCATTCAAAGAATTTGAATGAGTCCAACCTTCATCCACCCTCCTTAGCCGATATTTGAATGCATTTGAATTGATCAAATGTTCATCCACCTAGAGTCCCATTGCCGCCCACCTCTCGCCCCTCCTTGCCGCAAAAAAATAAAACTCCCTTTGCTTCCCTTTGCCGCTCGAACCCAGGCCCTTTTTCCCCGCTTGTGGCGCCACTTACTAAGGCCCTAAGTGGCACCTCCTTGCCACTTTTCCAAGCCCAATCTTGTGTCTAATTTCCCATACTATTTCTCTTAAGGCCTCTTTTGTTCAATTCCCCTTCAATACTTAAAATTTAATATTTTCTAAGGCATCCACCTACACTCTTAAGGTTCTAAAAATTCATAAAACATATTGACAACACACACAGGCATGCTACTTCACATAATTAAGCAAAAATGCACAAGCCTAAAATCCCGAATATTACAGGCGTGCCTGGTGGCCGTGTGAAGAAGTCAGTATACTTGCTCTGTTTTGGCACGGCCTGGACACATGAGGGTGTCTGGTGACCTTGTGAGACACACGGCCTGGTTGCACAGGCGTGTGACCTCAACAGACTTGGTGAATTTTTGAAATTTTGAAAACTTTCGTAAATGTTCGGTTTAGTCCCGACCCCTCTCTAGTATGTGTTAAAGGTCTCGTGGGCCTCAATAAGGGACTATTTGATTATGTTTTGATGTGCTTTGATGATGATTGACTTTGTGTCGTGAATTGGGATATGAAATGATTCGATTGTTTGATAATACCTCTTAACCCTATTCCGGCGAAGGTTTCGGGTTAGGGGTGTTACAATCACATAGCCATTATCAACCACATAACAAAAGGTCATTTGCACCTATACATATACATCACCAAGCATGCCAAAAATAAGCCAATTCACATGGCTATACACATAACTAACCATTCATCATCTACAAGCCAGATCAAATGGCTAAATCCATTACTAACATATATACTAAAATGACCATAACTCCTATACATGCCATATAACCAAATACATAAGTTCAAAAGTACATAAATGATATCATGATAGTGTGATGAGATCTCCTACGACTCCCAAATCTGAGCAAGCTTCGATATTAACTATAAAACACAGAAAAGTAAACAGAGTAAGCTATATAGCTTAGTAAGCTCGTATGCTTAACGTAAAACTTACCATATATGCACAATTTAAATAATTAATGTATCATAACATAACTCATATTGATCCACAAACCTATCACATTTTCATTCACAAGGTTAGATATGAAATTCACAAGTTTCTTCGATTCAAAACTTGTACGGTTAATGTACATACCTGTACCAACTCGTATCCATCTCATACTCATCCATATCCTTATTTTACCTATTGAACAATTTGGAATAATATCGGATACTCAGAAATCTCGCACCCTAAGTGCCAATACATAGCTGAAGCTATCCCAATCTCATATCTCATATAATGCTCACTTTCGAGCTATCAATGGGTCTGCTCACACAAGCTGACGGTCATGACATAGCTACACGGTACTGCTCACACAAGTTGACGAGAATCCACAACACATGCCGGATAACTTAGCCACCGATAGGACGTACGAACCAGCACCCAAAACACATAACCCCTAATGACATGTCATTTGTATCCTAATCTATTCCTAAGGTTCAACTGGGATTTCACATTTGTCGAATCTTCGTCGAACGTATCCGTAAGGTCGTATTCATAATTAATTCAATAATAATGAATTTAAAATACAATTATATCAATGCTTATTAATATACGAACTTACCTCGATTGCAAAAACGACGAAATGGATCGACTAGTCCAATACTTTATTTTTCCCCGATCTAGATCCGAACTTCACTTTTCTTGATCTATATGTAATCAAATTTAACTTATTTATTATTCATTCTATTCAATTTAGCCCAAAAAACATAATATGGCAAAATTATACTTTTTCCCCTAAGATTTGAACATCTTTACAATTTAGTCCTTAGCTCATAAAAATACAAATTCATGCAATTAAGTCCCTACCCATGCTAGCCGAATTTCCTCTATTATCATAGTAGCCCATATTTTTCATTTATTTCACATTTCTACCATAAAATTTACACATTTCACAAATAAATCCCTAATTTGAAATTTTACCAAAAATCACTTAACAAATGTTGTTTATCTAACAACCATACATTTTCTATCATCAAAATTCAAAACACGCACATATTCATCAATGGTAAACCCTAAACCTTTAAAATTTTTGCAAATTAGTCCTTGGGCTAGCTAGATTAAGCTACAACGACTCAAAAAACATAAAAATCATTAAAAACGGAACAAAAATCACTCACCAATTGCACACACAAGCTTGGCCGAATGTTGAATGTTCAACAATGGAGTCTTGCCCTAGTATTTTTGGTTGGAGAAGAATAAGAAAGATGATATATTTCTTTTATTCATTTTATTTTAACTTTAATTACCAATTACCAAAATTAACCTTAAAATTATCACAAATTTCAAAATTGCCAAGCCATTATCATCCACTAGCAAATTAATGGGCTATTTACCACATAAGGACCTCTAATTTAAGGTTCCATAATTATTAGACACCTTTAGCTATTAGAACACAACTTTTACACTTTACGCGATTTAGTCCTTTTTATCGAATTGAGCATTCAAACGATAAAAATTCTCAATGAAATTTCATAAAATCATACTATCATGCTGTAGACCTTAAAATAATAATGAATTAAATATTTTTACCTCAGATTTGTGGTCCCAAAACCACTATTCTGATTTGACTAAAAATAGGCTGTTACAAGAGCGACAAGCAAACGATTTTTCTGAAACAACACTATCAACAATAAAATGAATCTTAGGTATAGTTGACCTAATAAATGAATGTTTTAAACTAACTCAAAGTACTACGATTTTTCCCTAATGTGAGTTTATTTAAAGTTTTCAAAAGTATCGTAAGTTAGCTTAGCCATTTCGGTGGCTAAGGTAGCCTTTTCGATCTAGTCATAACGTCTAGGCCAAGTTTGGGAGGTTACATTTGTTGGTATCAAAGCCTAGGTTTAAAATCTAAGATTGAATTTTCAAACCTTCCAAGAATGAGTCTGCATGCATGCATGCATACATGAAAAAGGGGTATTTTTGGAAAAACAAGCCACAATAAATTTTGAAAATGATATTCTATAAAGAAAAATAGGTTCGAGATTCTGATGCCAGTTTCCATAGAAAAGTTATTGTTAAATTATACGTAAACACTTGAGGTGTATTACTGTAGTCATGGAACTAAAATATTTAGTATTTAATTTTTCTTTGAAACTGTAAGATAGGAAACTAAAAATTGACTAAAGTTAGCTAGTGAATATTATTTTTTGAAACTGTAGATCAAATTGAAGACTGTAGGATACATAATGAACAATTGTAGAATGAGGAACCATGAGGAGCGTCGAGCTATCCTAGTTGAGTCATTTGCTTCACAAATAATTGTGCCTAACCCTGAGACGAATGACATCGTGATTGTGCCTACTTCTGAAGGCGAAAACCAGGAGGTTGAGGATGATGCAGTGTCCCAAGCGATGTTGGGAGTCTTAGAAAGGGTTTTCAAGATTATGGTTGAAATGACTAAGATGGAGGGAGAGAATAAACACTTAGAGTGCAAGAGAAAGAAATAGAATAAAGTTCGGAAAAGGAGAGAGTCTACTTCCACTGGCCCGAATTTGTGACCTTTAAACTGGACCAAAGAAACTAGACATCAACAGAATGTTGTATTAGTCATTACTGGAGAAATTGTTAGATCAACTAGGATTCCGATTTATAGATATTGTGGTAATTGTCATCCAGTAGAGTTTCCGTTAAAATTGGGAATTGGGGTAGAGGAATCTATTAGTAACATTTTCGTAATTAGATATGTAAGATATACATTGAGAATTTAATGAGACGCATTGTCTGGAATTGTGTTGGAATTAGAGTTGCGTAGTGAAAGCTTGATGGCTTGGTTTGAAGAAAAATGGGTAACAAATTTTATGATTAAGAAAATTTCGAGGACGAAATTTCTTTAGGGAGGGAAGAATTGTAACATTCCAAAAATCAGGGGCTAGTAGAATCGGCTTTGTGAATCGAGAGAGAGTGGTCATGCCCTAATTTTTGAGATATTGGTTGTAACATCCTGGAAAGGGCCTATGCATTTTCGGTTTAATTGTACGAAGTAACATGTTTTATGTACTAAGGATAAATTTTGAACAATTTTGGAAACCTGAAAATGTATGGAAATGTTAAGTTAAAAAAAAAAATGGAAAGTGAACATTTTTGGAAACTTGGAAATGGATGGAAATGATTTGGAAATGATTCAAAATAGGAAAGTGCACATTTTTGGAAACTTGGAAATGTAAGAAAATGTCAAGTTTACAGAGCCGAACGAAAATTTTTGGAAACTTAGAAATGACCTAGAAATGACGAGTTTTAAGGTTTAAAAGGGGAAATTAAGGCAAGGTGGCCTTAAAAGAAAAAGTTTGTGGAATTTGACACACAAACAGGCTTGGAAAAGTGGTCTGAAGATGCCACTTAGGGCCTATGGAAATGGCGCCATATGCAAGAGGAATGGGCCTGAGTTCGAGTCACTTGGGAAGCAAATAAAGGAGGTTTTATTTTTGCTTCCGTAAGACCGAGGTGGACGGCACATGCTTCTAGAAAGGAGGTGTTTATTTTTATAAATATTCGATTAAAAGGGTGATAAATAAAGGATTTTTTTTTAAATTGGATTATTATGAAGAGATAAATGTTGGATTTAAACTCTTTTATTTATGATAATTAAGGTGATAAAGTTATCACAAAGGAAGAGTGGTGGCCAAGTAGGGGACTCTAGCCTAGTAATTTCGGCTATAAAAGGAAGGAAGGAGGGCTACTCATCAATTTGTGCTACCTCCTTTCTCTGCCGAATTCTTAGTGCTCTCTTCTCTTCTTTTCTTTCTTTTCTTTTGTCAAGTTGAAATTAAGTAATTGTTGGAAACTAGCCGAATATTTTCCTCTCCATTAGAAGCCATAGTCGAATCTCCCTGTGAATCTAAGCAAGGAAGCAATGATCAAGTATTAAGGATCTCTCGGGTTTCTACAATTGTCGACTACAAGGAGGAATATTTGGGATCTAAGGTAAGAAACTATAAGATCCAAAGGTCTTGTTTTAAGTTTTAATGTTAGATTAAACCTAACATGTGATTATAGGAATTTCGACATCCCTAGGAAAGCAAGGATACTTTTACAGGATTTGAGATCACAAAGGTATGTGTTTAAGACATTCGGCCAAAGCCTATTTTAAGTATTTGGATTTATTCCCAAAAGCCGAAACTAACCTATGATGTGTTTTAATGTTGGCCGAATGCAAGAAGGAATACAACAAAGTTTTGGGACTTGATTCTTAAGTCAATCGGCAACAAGGTAGGTTTTCAGTATACAAATCCTACTAGGATTTGGTTTTAAAGCCAAAAAGGTTTATTAATGTGTTTAAATGATTGGCCGAATATAGGAGTTAAGGATCTAAATCAGTAGATCGGTTCTTCGAGATTTCAAGGACTTCGTTAAATGAATCAGGTGTGTACTCCACACTAACTTTTAATAAGATTGATGGTAATATGTAAAATATGCATGTTTATAAGAATATGGCTAAGGTACCATAATATGGTACAGAGTACTCAGGTACGTTTCCTACTCCTATTAGGATTACGAAATATGTTATATTTATAACATGTGAAAATTTATAAGAATGTGAATTTAAGTAGGATATGCATGATATGAATAATATGGGTCATTCGGGATATATGAAAAGGGGAAGTGAATGTGATGACTACGGTCTCACTATCCGAATGTGGTGACTTGGTCACATTATCCGAATGTGGTAACTTCGGTTACATTATTCGAATGTGGTGTCTCATGACACAATTATCTAGTGGCTATGCCACAAATTTTATATGGGCGATGAGCACGCCGATTGCAATGATCGCCTTCGATGGTGTGTAGCGGATGGAGGGTTGACTTAGTAGTCCCCACGGTGTGCAAAGTTGGTACGGGGATGTGTAGCGGATGGCACCTAGGTTTGGGTTTGGGTTGCATCATCATTTTTATCTGTTATATGAATAAGTATTGGATATGAAAAATGTATGCCTGATCTATTGAATTTTAGTGTTGTGTACACATTGAGTCTGTTGACTCACCCCGTTGTGGGACTATTTTTCAGGTGATGATCAATAATGGACCGGGCTCGGCGGAAGCTTAGGGATGGCCATGCTCAGCTTGAAGTTTTATTCAATATGGATATTTAAATTTATTTAAGTATTTTAATTTTATTTTGGGATTCTACTTGGTGTAATAAGGCCATAAGTTACACTTCTTTACTTTTATTTTTAATTACTATGTTACGAATTATTTTCAATTAAAGTTAAGTAAAATTTATTTCTTTAAAAATAAACCCTAATTGTTTTTTTTTCTTCCTAACTAATGGAGTTTTAAAATAAGATAAATGGGTTTTTAACTCAAGCCTAACCCAAAATAATAGTTTTTAAAAATCGCACAAGTTTTTCCTAAGGAACAAAAGAATTTGAAACTGGTTTACTTAAGGAACATACCAGATTCGGTTCAGGCTCGTGGGCCGGGTGTGGGGTGTTTCAGTTTGGTATCAGTGCCCAGTTTTAAACTCTCGGCCTGTGGGCTAAGGCCCAAAACTTTTTCAAATCGAGCCAAGTAAGCTTTTTGAAAGAATTTCATGAAATAAACTGGTTTTCTGGCATGGCTCCTAAGTCTCCGACCTGTAGTCCACCAGGTAAGTACCCCTAACTATTTGTGTGATTATGTGTTATGAAATATGGAAGGGTAGAAAAGGAATGGAACGTAGAATAGCATGATAGAAACTTGAACCCTAGGACTAGTCTACTCAAACACAAACACATAAGACTTAAGGAACGTTAAACAAACCTATGGCTAAGTCACTGAGTTAGGGTGTGGTAACCCCTGTGCGCATGTCTAGGATTGGATCCGGAAGAGTCTGGTATTTAAGCAGTCCTAGTGACTCACCTCCTCTTCGCAGGAATCCTACAGTGCGTAGCTTCGGTTCACCCTAACCTAGAGGGCTCGTGAGGTGTGGCAACCTCTGCGTGCGCATGTCTAGGAATGGTTTCGGTGGGAGCTTGGTATTTAAGCAGTCCGCGTGACTCACCTCCTCTCCATTCGAATCTTGCCTGGTGCATAGCTTTGGTTCACCCTGACCAAGAGGGCTCGGTCATAGGCTAAACACAATAACTAAAACCCGAAAGGGAATTAGCCGTGTTTTTATAAAAACAACAAAACCCTAGTTTTAGAACTCTTAAAACTTTATTCTAAATTCATGAAAACCATCTTTACAAAATTTTTCGAAAGATTTTCGATTTATACAAAAATGCCCCTAGTGGTAAAATTACCGAAATACCCCTGAGGTCAAAATTTCTGAAATACCCCCGGATTTCAAAATTTTTCCAAAATACCCCGGGAATTTAAAAATACCAAAATACTTTGTGACGAAATCACCAAGGAACTCTTTCTTTCAAAAAATTATGAAAATACCGCTGTAGGGCAGAATTACGAAAATACCCCTGGGTAGTGAAAAAACAATAACAATGAAAACTACAACGTTTCTCTGAATGAACGAAAGTTCATACTTGTTTGATGGATGAACGAATGAATGAAAAGACTGTGTGCATGTATGAATACGAAAGAACCACTCCTAAAACTCTTGTCATAAAATTCCTTCGCGGGTAAACAAGTGAAAGAAAGACTAATTCATAAAACTTCTTAATCAGATTCTGACGTTAGAAATGAGCTCTAGACGACGTGGTCGTCGTGGACGAGGTAGAGGAAGGATGACGGTGTTAGAACCCGTTAGATCGGGTCAAGGGTCTGACAATGAGATACCACCGCCACCACCACCCCCAGCTGTGGGTGTTGAGCAGCAAGCTCAGATGGGAGAAGATGCTGTGTCCCAGGCTGTGCTGCGAGTTTTGGAGTTGGTGGCTGGTGTAGGAGGAAATTTAGGAACTCGTAAGTCTGTGCCTGAGCGGCTCCGAGCTAATAGAGCCGAAATGTTTCGTGGAGTATCGGGTGTGGCACCCAGTTCAGCTGAGTACTGGTTGGAAGCAACAGAGCGCATCATGGATGAGCTTGACTTGACCTCTGAGGAGAAGTTAAAAGGAATGGTGGCACTGTTACGCGATGAAGCGTACCAGTGGTGGTTGACTATTCGGGATGGTGCCACTACCGAGGATCGACTGGAAATATATTAAGGAAGCATTTCGTAAGAAGTATGTGGGAACCGGGTATCTTGATGAGCAAAGGAAGGCATTTCGGAAATTTGGTTCAAGGGAACAAGTCCGTGGCGCAGTATGAGGTTGAATTCCTAAGGTTGAGCCGATATGCTCAAGGAGTAGTGCAAATCGAGCATGAGCGCATTTGTGTCCATTTTGAGGATGGGCTAAGGGATGATCTCGAGATCATTGATAGCACCGCATCGGGAGCGAGAGTTTTCGCTTTGGTAGAAAAGGCCAAGGTGGTGAGGGAATCAAAGATTCTACAAAAGGCATGTGGATCGGAATAGGCCCAAAAGAGGTTTTGGATCGTCTAGGAAGGCTCAAAAGAGGACTAGAGTTGATGGGCCGCAAAATCGCAAGCCGGGTGCAGGATGGCGATGATCGTCCTTGTGAACATTGTGGGAAGAAGCACTTAGGGAGTCTTTGGAAAAAGACGGAGGATGTTGTCGGTGTGGGTCCAAGGACCATATGCTCAAGGATTGTCCTAAGAAACCGGATGAAAGTCGCCACCGCTCGTAATGTTAGTCGAGGTTGGTAGAGGAGGACAAGAACCTCAACGAGGTCATGGTTCGAGTAATCGAGGTAATGGTTTGGGGTAGAGGACGTGGAGCACAGGCGGAGGTCTTTGCTAATGCGGAGGCAAGGCAACTGGGTTTGGTTTATGCGGTTCGTTGTAGGGAGGGACGGAGACGCACCGGATGTTATAACCCAAGACGTTCCTTATTTATGGCAAGCCTTATTATGCCTTAATTGATGTGGGCTCGACCCATTCATATGTTGCATGTAGTGTAGTGGAAACACTAGGCCTAGACTCTGAACTTTCTGATAGGGAGATAACTGTAGTAAGCCCATTAGGCCAAACTGTAATGGTGGATAAGATCTTTCGAAATGTACCCCTAGAGATTCAGGGAGTGAACTTTCGGGCTGACTTAATGGAACTACCTTTCGGGGAGTTTGAACTTATACTTGGAATGGACTGGCTAGTAGAGCACCGAGCCGTGTTGGATTGTGCGGCTAAACGGACCCCAGAGGATGAAATAGTAGTAATGATCGGAGAGAGAAGAAACTACCTGTCCAACGTAGTTTCGGCGTTGAAGGCTGAGAAAATGGTTAAGAAAGGGTGCAAGGCGTTCTTAGCCTTTGTAAGTGCGTTAGGTGGAAAGGAAGATGGTGTCAGTGGAGTTAGAACGGTGAAAGACTTTGAAGATGTATTTTCGGAGGAATTACCAGGAACACCCCCAGATAGGGAGGTGGAGTTTGGAATAAACTTACTACAGGGAACAGTTCCTGTGTCAATCGCTCCATACCGAATGGCGCCAAAGGAGTTAGTTGAGCTCAAGGCTCAAATCCAAGAGTTGTTGGATCGTGGGTTCATACGACCCCAGTGTGTCTCCATGGGGAGCACCGATTCTCATTTGTAAAGAAGAAGGACGGAACTATGCGTATGTGCATAGATTACCGTCGATTGAATAAGTCGACCATCAAGAACAAGTATCCTTTGCCAAGGATCGATGACTTGTTCGATCACCAAGGGGGCCGTAAAGATTCTCAAAGATAGACTTAAGGTCGGGATATCACCGATTGAAGGTGAAGGAGGCGGATATCCATAAGACCGCTTTTAGGACAAGATACGGCCATTTTGAGTTTGTGGTGATGCCGTTTGGATTGACAAACGCTCCACCGCGTTCATGGATATGATGAACCGAAGTTTTCCAACCATATTTGGATAGGTTCATCGTTGTGTTCATCGACGATATTTTGGTGTACTCCAAGTCGAAGAAGAGCATGATGAACACCTCCGAATTGTCTTTGCAAGTATTAGGGGAGAAGAAGCTCTATGCCAAATTCAAAGCAAGTGTGAATTTTGGCTTAAGGAGTGGCATTCCTAGGACATGTGGTATCCGCAGAGGGAGTAAGAGTGGACCCTAGGAAGATCGAGGCAGTGTTGGATTGGAAACCACCTAGGTCCGTGGCTGAGATTTGAAGTTTCTTAGGGTTGGCGGAGCTATTACGAGTAAGGTTTGTGGAAGGGTTTTCGCCAATAGCCGCGCTTTGACAAAGTTACTAAGGAAGGAAGTACCCTTTGAATGGTGCGATAAGCAATGAAGAGCTTTGACAACCTTAAGAAGGTGTTGACTGGAGGCTCCAGTGTTAATTCAAATGAGGGTACAGGAAGGATTTCGTGGTGTACTGTGACACTTCACATACGGGATTAGGATGTGTGCTAATGCAAGAAGGAAAAGTAGTCGCTTATGCGTCTCGGCAACTAAGGCCTCATGAGGTTAATTACCCAACTTATGACTTGGAACTGATAGCAGTGGTTTTCGCCCTTAAGGTTTGGAGGCACTACCTCTATGGAGAAAAGTCAGTGATCTACACAGACCACAAGAGCCTTAAGTATCTGTTGACTCAGAAGGAGTTGAACTTGAGGCAACGAAGGTGGGTGGAGTTGTTGAAGGACTATGACTGTTCGATAGAATATCATCCGGGCAAGGCGAATGTGGTAGCTGATGCCCTAAGTCGGAAGGTTGTGTCGAATTTAAGGGCTATGTTCGCTCACTTAAGTTTGTACGATGATGGAAGCCTGTTGGCAGAGTTTCAAGTCAAGCCCACATGGCTGAAGGAGGTGAAAGAGGGACAGTTGGTTGATAAGGATCTAAGTGCTAAGTTACAACAAGTGCAGAATGGGGAATTAAAGGATTGTGGCGTTAATGATGAAAGAGTATTGTGCTACAAAGGAAAAGTCCAGATCTTAGAAGGACAAGGAGTTAAGACGAAGGATTCTTTGGGAGGCGTATAGTAGCCCTTATGCTATGCATCCGGAGGCATTTGTCGCATGAGATCTAAGGGAACAATTTTGGTGGTCCGATCTTAAGCAAGAAGTGACCGAATTTGTGGGGAAATGTTTGACGTGTCGCCAAGTTAAGAAATTTGAACACCAAGTTCCATCAGGATTGCTTCAACCAATCGAGATTCCGCAATGGAAGTGGGAGAGAATTACCATGGATTTCGTTAGTGGGCTTCCCCTTACGCCTACTAAGAAGGACTCGGTATGGGTGATAGTGGACCGTTTGACTAAGTCCGCGCACTTCATCTCGGTAAGAGTTGACTATTCTCTCTTGAAGTGGCTAAGTTATATGTGGCGGAAATTGTGAGGTTACATGGTGTACCAGTATCGATCATCTCCGACAGAGACCCAAGGTTTACGTCTCGGTTCTGGAGGGCACTTCATCAAGCTTTAGGCACTAAGTTGGACTTCACTACGGCTTTTCATCCACAATCAGATGGGCAGTCCGAACGAGTTATACAAGTGTTGGAGGATATGTTGAGAGGTCGTGTGATGGATTTCCGAGGAAGTTGGGAAGACTATTTGCCTTTAGCCGAGTTCGCCTACAACAATGACTATCGGGCTAGCATTCGGATGGCACCATATGAAGCATTGTATGGTCGAAAGTGTAGAACTCCTACTTGTTGGACTGAGTTAGGAGAACGTCAAGTTTTGGGTCAAGAGTTAGTGGCCGAAACTGAAGAGAAGGTTGAGATAATCCGAGCATGGTTAAAGGAAGCTTCTGATAGGCAGAAGTCGTACGCAGACCTTAAGCGAAAGGAGATAGAGTTTGAAGTGGGAGACCAAGTGTTTCTAAAAGTCTCGCCTTGGAAGAAGGTGATGAGGTTCGGTCGCAAAGGGAAGTTAAGCCCAAGGTTTATAGGGCCCTATCGAGTAATCAAGCGAGTTGGAGCGATGGCATACCAATTGGAGTTGCCACCACGAGTTGCAGCAGAGATGCACGACGTATTCCATGTATCCATGCTACGTCGTTATTGATCTGATCCGTCTCATGTGGTACCTGTCGAAGAAGTAGAGCTAAGGCAAGACTTATCCTACGAGGAAGAGCCGATTCGGATATTGGAACGTGATGTGAAAGTGCTACGGAGGAAGTCAGTTCCTCTAGTCAAAGTGTTATGGCGCAATCATGGATCGGAAGAAGCTTCGTGGGAACCAGAAGAGTCAATGCGACAGCAATACCCTCAATTATTTTAGTTAGAAAATTTCGAGGACGAATTTTTTTTTAAGGGGGTAGAACTGTAACATCCTGGAAAGGGCCTATGCATTTTCGGTTTAATTGTACGAAGTAACATGTTTTATGTACTAAGGATAAATTTTGAACAATTTTGGAAACCTAAAAATGTATGGAAATGTTAAGTTAAAAAAATGGAAAGTGAACATTTTTGGAAACTTGGAAATGGATGGAAATGATTCAAAATAGGAAAGTGCACATTTCTGAAACTTGGAAATGTAAGAAAATGTCAAGTTTCTGAGCGAACGAAAATTTTTGGAAACTTAGAAATGACCTAGAAATGACGAGTTTTAAGGTTTAAAAGGGGAAATTAAGGCAAGGTGGCCTTAAAAGAAAAAGTTTGTGGAATTTGACACACAAACAAAGCTTGGAAAAGTGGTCCAAGATGCCACTTAGGGCCTATGGAAATGGCGCCATATGCAAGAGGAATGGGCCGACTTGAGTCACTTGGGAAGCAAATAAAGGAGGTTTTATTTTTGCTTCCGTAAGACTCGAGGTGGACGGCACATGCTTCTAGAAAGGAGGTGTTTTATTTTTATAAATATTCGATTAAAAGGGTGATAAATAAAGGATTTTTTTTAAATTGGATTATTATGAAGAGATAAATGTTGGATTTAAACTCTTTTATTTATGATAATTAAGGTGATAAAGTTATCACAAAGGGAGAGTGGTGGCCAAGTAGGGGACTCTAGCCTAGTAATTTCGGCTATAAAAGGAAGGAAGGAGGGCTACTCATCAATTTGTGCTTCCTCCTTTCTCTGCCGAATTCTTAGTGCTCTCTTCTCTTCTTTTCTTTCTTTTCTTTTGTCAAGTCGAAATTAAGTAATTGTTAGAACCTAGCCGAATATTTTCCTCTCCATTAGAAGCCATGGCCGAATCTCCCTGTGAATCTAAGCAAGGAAGCATCATGATCAAGTATTAAGGGGATCTCTCGGGTTTCTACAATCGTCGACTACAAGGAGGAATATTTCGGGATCTAAGGTAAGAAACTATAAGATCCAAAGGTCTTGTTTTAAGTTTTAATGTTAGATTAAACCTAACATGTGATTATAGGAATTTCGACATCCCTAGGAAAGCAAGGATACTTTTCGGGATTTGAGATCACAAAGGTATGTGTTTAAGACATTCGGCCAAAGCCTATTTTAAGTATTTGGATTTATTCCAAAAGCGAAACTAACCTATGATGTGTTTTAATGTTGGCGAATGCAAGAAGGAATACAACAAAGTTTTGGGACTTGATTCTTAAGTCAATCGGTAACAAGGTAGGTTTTCAAAGATACAAATCCTACTAGGATTTGGTTTTAAAGCCAAAAAGGTTTATTAATGTGTTTAAATGATTGGCCGAATATAGGAGTTAAGGATCTAAATCAGTAGATCGGTTCTTCAGATTTCAAGGATCATAAGTTAAGCGAATCAGTGTGTACCCTACACTAACTTTTAATAAGATTGATGGTAATATGTAAAATATGCATGTTTATAAGAATGTGGCTAAGGTACCATAATATGGTACAGAGTACTCAAGCACGTTTCCTACTCCTATTAGGATTACAAAATATGTTATATTTATAACACATGTGAAAATTTATAAGAATGTGAATTTAAGTAGGATATGCATGATATGAATAATATGGGTCATTCGGGATATATGAAAAGGGGAAGTGAATGTGATGACTACGGTCTCACTATATCGAATGTGGTGACTTCGGTCACATTATCTCGAATGTGGTAACCGGTTACATTATCGAATGTGGTGTCTCATGACACAATTATCCAGTGGCTATGCCACAAATTTTATATGGGCGATGAGCACGTCGATCGCAATGATCGCCTTCGATGGTGTGTAGCGGATGGAGGGTTGACTTAGTAGTCCCCACGGTGTGCGAGTTGGTACGGGGATGTGTAGCGGATGGCACCTAGGTTTGGGTTTGGGTTGCATCATCATTTTTATCTGTTATATGAATAAGTATTGGATATGAAAAATGTATGCCTGATCTATTGAATTTTAGTGTTGTGTACACATTGAGTCTGTTGACTCACCCCGTTGTGGGACTATTTTTCAGGTGACGATCAATAATGGACCAGGGCTCGGCGGAAGCTTAGGGATGGCCATGCTCAGCTTGAAGTTTTATTCAATATGGATATTTAAATTTATTTAAGTATTTTAATTTTATTTTGGGATTCTACTTGATGTAATAAGGCCATAAGTTACACTTCTTTACTTTTATTTTTAATTACTATGTTACGAATTATTTTCAATTAAAGTTAAGTAAAATTTATTTCTTTAAAAATAAACCCTAATTTTTTTTCTTCCTAACTAATGGAATTTTAAAATAAGATAAATGGGTTTTTAACTCAAGCCCAACCCAAAACAATAGTTTTTAAAAATCGCACAAGTTTTTCCTAAGGAACAAAAGAATTTGAAATCGGTTTACTTAAGGAACATACCAGATTTGGTTCAGGCTCGTGGGCCGGATGTGGGGTGTTTCATTGGTTCGCTGGGTGAGTGTTAGAAAAATGTTCCTTGAAACCCAAGTTCAAATCCCTTCTATCGCACCATTTTTTATTATGTTGCAAATTTTGCCTAAACCCTAGTATGCGACACACCTGGTTTTTAAAATAAATATGGCAAAATCATTTCAAAAGTAAGGAAATAGTCTAGTGGTTAATTGATAAATGGAAAAGCATGAAAGTTTAATTGAGGTCCCAAGTTTGAATCTTTTTCCATGCAAAATAACTATTTTTTTTTTTTACTAAATCTCTTGTTTTTAATGTGTGTGCCATCCATCCATACCCCTGTAAACCTAG
Organism: Gossypium sturtianum; assembly: GCA_025698515.1. Classification (NCBI taxonomy): domain Eukaryota; kingdom Viridiplantae; phylum Streptophyta; class Magnoliopsida; order Malvales; family Malvaceae; genus Gossypium; species Gossypium sturtianum. The sequence goes on from CM046948.1 coordinate 61,713,619, forward strand.
GTGTAAATGTGAACCTTACACAAAATAATCAACCTTTTTTTTGTTTTTACTCACCCTAGCTATTCTTCCCATCTCCTCTCCTCCTCGATGTAATAGCCCGATTTAGAACCTAGTCGGAACAGTGGTTTTGGGACCACAAATCTGAGGTCAAAAAAATATTTTAATATTATTTTCTATGTTTACAGTATGTGATTGAGCATGTGTGAAAATTCTGTGTGAAAATTTTATCGTTTGAGTGTCCAATTTGATAAAAGGACCTAATCGCATAAAATGTAAAAGTTGCCTATTAATTGTTTAAGTGCTTATTTGAGTTGGTTTATTAAATGTGAGGTTCTTATGACACAATTAGACCATGAATAAGGTGCGTGGACAATGATGGACACAAATTAGTGGATTTTTAATGTTAATAATAAGGTTAAAATTGGTTTTTAATTATTAAAGTTATTATAATGAAAACAAAAGAAATTAAAAGCTATTTTCTCAATCTTTGGCCGAAAATAGCAAGAAGAGAAAAGAAAAATTTTAAGCTAGGGTTCGGCACTTGCATAGCTCAATCAAGGTATGTTTTGAGCTCAATATTTGATAATTTCTACATTTTTGTGATCGTTGCTTCGTGTTCTCTTAAGCCCATGCTTTAATTTTAGAATTTGATGGTGAGTTTGTAATATTCCATTTATGAATGCTTGAGCTTTGTGATGGTTGGTGATGAAATATGAAAGATATGTGATAGATTAACATATATTGTCTTTGAATTTTTGGTGGATTTGAGTAATTTGGGCTAAATTGAGAAAAGTGTAAATTGAAGGATTAAAATGTGAAATAAATGAAATATGTGGGCTAGTAGGAACATAAGGAGAATTCGGCTAGGCATGTGTGAAATGAAATTATGTTAATTTGATGATTTTATGAAATAGGGACTAAAGTGTCGAAATGTGAAAATGTGAGGGCTATTTTGTAAAATGCCCTAAATATGTGTGTTTGGACTAAATTGAATGATTTAGTGATTGAATGAGCTAAATTTAAAAATGTATAGATCAAGAAAAGAGGGATTTGGATCGAGATCGAGGCAAAGATAAAGTGCTCGATTAATCGACTTGTTTCGTAACTTCGACGTCCGAGGTAAGTTTGTGTAACACCCCTAACCCGTGTCCGTCACCGGATTAGGGTTACGGGTATTACCATGTAAGTTAAAACTTCAGTTCACTCGATTAAATCTTAGTTGATCATCTTTATCAAATAATTTAATTATAAGCAGACAAATCACACATGTGTAACACATACTTAATATATAACATCCCCAACCCGGCCCATTAGCTCTGGCCAGAATCTGGTTTGTGTCATTGGGAAAGTCGGATGAAAATCTTTATTAACTTAGCATAAAGCATGAAAGAATTCAATTTTTGAAAACCATGTTCATTTAAAGCAATATGCAAACTTTAGAAGTTACAAATTGTCGAAAATACTTTATTAAACATACTTTTATAAATAGGTCTTTCGAATTAAAACCATTTTCACATAGAAATCCAAATTAGATAAACCATGGTTAAAGTAATACCAAAATAATAAAATGGCCTTTATTACAACCCAATAATTCAAATAAAGTACTTATATCAAAACCAAGCATAAAATATTAAATCATCATCTTGGCATGGGCCACCTTGTCTCTCGATCCGGTCGACTTTATGCAATACGAAATGGTTAAAGGAAAAGGTGAGTCACCAAGACTCGATGTGCAACCCTTTTTCCCGGATTAGCAAAACATCATATGCAAACATAACATAATCATCATGCATCCAATTATATGTACCACTCCTAACCATCCATTCACCTTTTCTACCCCATGTGGTACCAAACCACCGGTGGTGCCACATGGGGTAGAAAAGGTGAATGGATGGTTAGGAGTGGGTGCATAATAATTGGATGCATGATGATTATGTTATGTTTGCATATGATGTTTTGCTAATCCGGAAAAGGGTTGCACATCGAGTCTTGGTGACTCACCTTTTCCTTTAACCATTTCGTATTGCATAAAGTCGACCGGGATCTGAGAGGACAAGGTGGCCTCATGCCAAGATGATGATTTAATATTTTATGCTTGGTTTTGATATAAGTACTTTATTTGAATTATTGGGTTGTAATAAAGGCCATTTTATTATTTTGGTATTACTTTAACCATGGTTTATCTAATTTGGATTTCTATGTGAAAATGGTTTTAATTCCGAAGACTCTATTTATAAAAGTATGTTTAATAAAGTATTTTCGAACAATTTGTAACTTCTAAAGTTTGCATATTGCTTTTAAATGAACATGGTTTTCAAAAATTGAATTCTTTCATGCTTTATGCTAAGTTAATAAAGATTTTCATCCGACTTTCCCCATGAGGACAAACGAGATTCGATCGTAGCTTAATGGGCCGGGTTTGGGGATGTTACGATTTGGTATCGAGGCGCCTCGTCGGTGGCTCGGTACCACGGTGGGTTGGCCCCACAGATGATTATACGGGATTGACGCCGGTGTTTTGGTAACACACGATGGGTTGGCCCCATCACCGCATTTGTGACTACGGTCACCATTTGCTTTGGTAGCACATCGTGTCTTTGGGACACCGAGGTTTGGCACCTCATTGCGACTTGTCCCCGTGGTTTGACCACCGTGGGTGGCCCCACTTGAGATATGGGATCGTCCGCTAGTGTTTTGGTAACACACGATGGGTTGGCCCCATCATCATTGGATTCGTGACTTGGTCACCCAGTGCTTTTGTAGCACAATTGTGTCTTTGGGACACCAAAGTGCTTTGGTAGCACATTGACGGATATTGTGTCTTTGGGACACCGGTGCTTTGGGAGCACATTGTGACTATATGTCACCGGTGGGTTTGGTACCACACGGGGTAGAAAAGGAGATATGGATGGTTAGGTTCGGGTTGCATTAATCATGTTGCTATGTATGATGTGTGTTAGCATGTTGATTCTTTGGGGAGCGGGATTTGCACACCGAGTCACTCGACTCACCCTCTCCTTTGGCATTTCGGGTGACTCGTGAGACGCGGACTTGAGCCGGGATGGACTCGGGGTGCACATGCCATGCTTTAATAAAGTTTTACTCGAGACTCTACTATTTGGGTACTTTAGTTATTACTTTACATTGGGTTTTATTTCGGATTGTAAAAGGCCTTTTAAGTTATGTTTTATGTTGTTTATATTTTAAGTGATTTTGATATGCCTTAACAAAATAACTCGGAATAAATTTTACTAAAACTGGAAAGATCATGTTTTCAAAATTATAACGCGACGTGTTTTTAAACTATACCATCGGGTATCACACTAAGTCTTTTTGACAAACAAATTCAACTGGTTTCCAATTCTAACTTGTAATTCACCTAAGTTCAAAAGTGTTTTATGTATCATTAAGTAACTAAGGAGGTTTTAAATGGTTTTAACTTGTTTTAACTACAAACTCTAGCTAAGTTTTCAAAATCTCCGTGTTTCAAATACATCAATCTGTTTTCCAAACAAGACTACTCAAATTTGTTTCAAACACACTGTGTTTTCACCCCACTTTTAAACGAAAAATCTAGTTTTCCCAAGACGTTTTCCCCGTAGCATACCAGATTCGGACGTGGTGTCTTGTCAGGGTTTGGGGTGTTACATTTGTGGTATCGTCGAGCCAAGTTCAAAGGCTCTATTTGTGGGCTGAGGCCCAAAATGGTTTCAAAAGCCTGTTTAAGTGTTTGTTTTGAAATATATGGTTTTGAAAGGCATGGCACCGAGTCTCCGGCACCAGTTCGCCCATGTAAGTACCCCGTACTATTACTTGTGATTTGATTGGATATGATTTGATGAATAGCTATAGTATGCTACTTTAGAGATTGAAAGCGATAGGATTCTCGTACACTTGCGAGAACAAATCCTCTTTAAATATTCATAAGACTTGCTTTTTAAACAAGTGGAATAAACACTGATGCATAAAACTCTTTAATCAGATCCGTAGAAAGATTTGACATGAGCACTCGAGGCGGACGTGGTCGTAACACACGTGGTAGAGGTAGGGGTAGAATGACAGTTTACGAGCCCGTAGGATCCGGCGTGGTTCGAGAAAATGAGATACTCGGTTCCGCCACCACGGAGGTGGTGAGTTCCAAGATCGGAGCGGAGACGACGCAGATGTCACAGCGATCTTTGCGAGTGTTGGAAAGGGTAGGCGGGGCTAGTGGTGGTGCGGGAGTTAGGAAATCGGTTCTGGCGACTCGGGCTAACTGAGTGAATTCTTCCGAGGTGTTTACGGTGTTGCTCCTAGCACTGCTGAATATTGGCCGAGGCAAGCGAGCGGATCATGGATGATCCGGACTTGAGCGACGGAAGAGAAGTGAAGGGTATCGTATCTCTTCTCGGGATGAGTCATATCAATGGTGGCTCACGGTGCGAGACGATGTGGCGGCACCGAGGATTTGACATGGGATTATTTTGAGCCGCATATCAAAAGAAGTACATCGGAGCTAGTTATATCGACTCCCAGCGAAAGGCATTTCGAGGCTTGTTCGGGAGTAAGTCCGCGGTCGAGTACGAGGGTGAGTTCCCGGTGAGTAGGTATGCCGGGGCATTGTGGCCACCGAGCATGAGAGGTGTGTTCGTTTCGAGGATGGTGCGAGACGAGTTGAAATTGGCGATTGCTCCTCGCCAGGAGCGCGAGTTTGTTGTCTTAGTTGAGAAGGCTAAGGTGGCGAGGGTGTCAAAGAATCGGTAAGACAGAGCATGGACAGGAGTAGGCTTAAGAGGAGCTTTGGGTCTTCTCGGTTCGTCTCGGCAATCCGCAGAAGAGGGCTAGACCGAGAGTGGGCGAGAATCATCCGCTAGGTTTGTTCTTCGCTAAGCGGGGACCACCGCATGTATGTCGGTGGGAAATCTCATTGGGGTGGTTCTTTGGGTGGAGGTAAAGGTTGCTTCGAGTGTGGTTCTCGGAGCATCGCATTAGGGATTGTCCGCGTAGGATGGCCGAGGATTCGGCCCGAGAGTCGGGGCCGTAATCGATTCGAGGTAATGGACCGCCACCGCAGAGGGGCCGTGGTAATGGCAGAGGTGGTTATGGATCCGGTCGGGGCCGTGGAGCACGGGCGGAGGTGCGGGTAGTTACGAGGCTAGGCACTGGGTTGGTGTCGTGCGAGACGCCGAGAGGAGAGCGACGCACCGGGACGTCATAAGCCGAGACGTTTTTGATTTTTGGTACTCCTTATAACGCTTTAATCGATGTGGGTTCTACGCACTCTTATGTTGCCGGTAGTATAGTAGAGACAATGGATTTAGACTCGAGATATCTTCTAGGCGGATGACCGTGATTAGTCCTCTAGGTCACTCTGTAGTAGTAGATAAACTGCTGTTTTAGAGAGGTACCCCTAGAACTCCAAGGGGTAGTGTTTCTTCTTGATCCGATGGAACCGCCGTTTGGGGAGTTCGATCTAATTCTCGGGATGGATTGGCTAGTTAAGTACCAAAGAGGTTGGATTGCGCGCTAAGCGTATGGTTCTTAAGACGGTTGATGGCGTTGAGGTGGCTATGATAGGTAATAGGAGGGATTACTTATCAAATGTGGTATCCGCTCCGAAAGCGGAGAAGATGGTCGAGGAAGGGTCGCGGCGTATGTGGTTCATGTGTATGCCTTGGAGGCTAAAGAGTCCGCTGTTGAGGAGGTTCGTCTTTGTTAAGGAATTTGCTGATGTGTTTCTGAAGAGCTTAGGGTTTGCCGAGATCGAGAGGTAGAGTTTGGGATTGATCTGTTACCCGGACGGCGCCCGGTGTCTATTGCTCAGATAGGATGGCACCAAAGGAATTGGTGGAGCTTAAGGCTCGAGATCCGGGAGTTATTGGATCGAGGTTTTATCAGCCGAGTGTTTCGCCGGGGTGCGCCCGGTACTCTTTGTTAAGAAGAAAGATGGTACGATGCGGATGTGTATAGACTACCGCCGATTGAACAAGGCGACGATTAAAAACAAGTATCCGTTGCCACGGATAGATGATTTGTTTGATCGGTGAAGGGTGTTTGCGGTATTCTCGAAGATCGACTTGAGGTCCGGGTACCATCGGCTAAAGGTTAAGGAGGTTGATATCCATAAAACAGCGTTTCGGACTCGGTATGGGCACTCACGAATTCTCGTAATGCCATTCGGGTTGACTAACGATCATCGGCGGCGTTTATGGATATGATGAATAGGGTGTTTCAGCAGTGATGATCTGGATCGGTTCGTGGTGGTTTTTATAGACGACATCTTAGTATACTCAAGGTCGAGGAAGAGCATGATAAGCATTTGAGGTGGTGCTGCAGATTACGAGGAAAAGCAACTCTATGCTAAGTTTAGTAAGTGTGAGTTCGGCTTAGGGAAGTGACGTTCTTGGGGCATGTAGTGTCGGTGAGGGTATTCGAGTAGATCCTCGTAAGATTGAGGCGTTTCGATTGGAAGCCACCTAGGTCGGTGGGTCGAGATTCGTAGTTTTCAGGTTTGGTGGATACTACGTAAGATTTGTTGAGGTTTCGTTGATAGCAAATACCGATGACTAAGTTGTTAAGGAAAGAGGTTCCGCTTGTTTGGACCGAGAAACAACAGAAAGCTTCGATAGGTTAAAGAAGATTTTGACCGAGGCTCCGGTTCTAATTCAACCTCGAGGTGGTAAGGAATACACAGCCATCGCGATGCATCACACACGTGCAGGTTGTGTCTTTGATGCAGAAGGTAAGGTTGTGGCTTACGCTTCTAGGCGGTGAGGCCACATGAGGTCAACTATCCGACGCACGATCTGGAGCTAGCGGCCGTAGTTTTCGCCTTAAAGATTTGGAGGCACTACTTATATGGAGAGAGATCGATAGTCTACACGGATCATAAGAGCTTGAAGTATCTACCGACTCGGAAGGATTTGAATTTGAGGCGGCGTAGATGGGTTGAGTTCTTTGAAGGATTACGATCGTTCTATTGAGTATCATCCGGGCAAGGCTAACGTGGTGGCGACGCGTTGAGCCGTAAGGTTGTTTCGGATTTAAGAGCTTTGTTTGCCCATTTGAGCTTGTATGACGACGGAGTATTTTTGGCAGAGCCGCAAGTTAAGCCTACTTGGGTTGAGCAGATCGAGAAAGCATTAGAGGATGAGGTTCGGGTGCGCGAAGGTTGCAAAGTGCGAGAATGGTGGTGTGGATGGTTACTGACTTGTCTAGTGACGAGGTTCGTGTTTTCAAGGTAAGGCTTGTATGCCTAAAGATGTTGAGTCGAGGCAAAAGATTCTTCAGACGCACATATAGCGATCCTCATGCTATGCATCCCGGAGGTAGCAAGATGTATAAGGATCTTAGAGAGCGATTTTGGTGGCCCGGTCTCAAGAAAGAGGTGACGGAGTTTGTTGGAAAATGTCCGACTTGTCGCAGTCAAGGCTGAACATCGCTTGCCGTCGGGTTGCTTCACTGTAAAGATTCCTCGATGGAAGTGGGAAAGGATAACCATGGATTTTGTCGGTGGGTTACCGCTTACGCCAAGCAAGAAGGATTGATTTGGGTAGTGGTGGATCGTCCGACTAAATCACTCACTTTATTCCGGTGAGGGTTGACTACTCACTTGAAGCTAGCAAAGTCATATGTGTCTGAGATAGTGAGGTTGCACGGTGTGCCGATTTCGATAATCTCGGATAGGGATCCTGTGTTTACTTCAAGGTTTCGAAGGCATTGCATCGGGCATTGGGTACTCGTTTGGATTTCAAAGACGGCTTTTCACCCATGATCGACGGACAATCGTAAAGGGTCATTCAGATCTTAGAGGATATGCCGAGAGGTTTGTGTCCTGGATTTCGTGGGTAGTTGGGAGGAGTTTCTACCGTTGGTCGAGTTTGCCTACAACAACAGCTTATCAAGCGAGCATCAAGATGGCTCCGCATGAGGCGTTGTATGGTAGGAAGTGTCGCTCACCCACGTGTTGGACGGAGTTAGGTGAACGCCGATTGTTGGGACCCGAGTTGGTAAATGAGACGAGAAGACAAGGTTAAGTTGATTCGGGCTCGATTGAAGGAAGCTTGAGGCCGCAGAAGTCTTATGCCGATCTTAAGCGAAGAGATATAGAGTTTCTTTGTTGGGGATCGAGTGTTTCGAAGGTCTCGCCTTGGAAGAAAGTACCGAGGTTCGGAAAGAAAGGCAAGCTTAGTCCGAGGTTCATTGGGCCGTATAAGATTTTGAGACGAGTTGGACCAGTAGCGTATCAGCTTGAGTTGCCAGCAGAGCTTAGTCAGATTCACGACGTTTTTCATGTTTCGATGCTTCGAGGTATCGTTCGGATCCGTCACATGTGGTAGCGAAGTGGAAGAGATCGAGGTAAATCCGGACTTGACTATGGAAGAAGAACCATGCATGCATTCTTGATCGAGATGTAAAGGTTCTACGAGGAAGTCCGTGCCTTTGGTTAAGGTACTTTGGCGGAATCATGGCGTAGGAAGCGACGTGGGAACCCGAGGATACGATGATGAGACAAGAATACCCGCAACTCTTTTGACTGTAATTTCGAGGCCGAAATTATTTTTAAGGGGGTAGAACTGTAATATCCGGGTTAGGGGCTGTTTTGGTGTTGCATGATATTGCATGTTTGTAGTGTGTTTGTGTTGCTGTTTTATGTCTTAGGGGCTTAGCTATAGCTTAGGTGTATGGTGAGTAAATTAGAAAATTTTGGTTTTTGAGCTAAGGCATTAGGAGTGAGGAAAGTGGGGGCTTTTAAATTTATTTTGGGAGTTTGTTAGCACAAGAAATTAATTGGTGGAGTGGCAATGTAGGCGCCACTAAGGCTTGGAGTGGGTAACGCCTAAAGCAAGGTGGAGGCCTTGTGTTCGAGCCATGGAGTGGCCACTTTTGGCACTCATTTTGACGGCATGGAGGGAGGAGTTTGTAGGCGCTCAAACTCGCTTATGACTTGGTCTCCACTTTCAAATGGAAGGTGTGGAGTGAAGATAGGAGTGTGACTTGGTCCACTCAATTCAAATGAGTGTATGGGAGCTTTTGGGGGATATGGCCGAATATTTGGGGGAGTTTTGGGGAGTGGCCGGTTGTGGTAGTAAGTGGGAAGGCTAGGCCGAAATTCTATTTGGCATTTTGTTGTTTCGGTCAAAAAGGTAGGGAACAAAATTTCTTCTTTTGTCAACAGCTTAAACTGAAAATTCAAGAGAGTCTCTTATTCTTTTCTTCTTGAAAAACCGAAATACCAAACCTCTAAGGCTTGCCGAATTTGTTTTGCTTTTCTTCCAACCTTCTTGTAGCCGAATGCACTCTTGCATTTTCTCTTCTCCTTCACCTGCATAAGTCGAAACTAGTACCAATTGTCTTCTTATTCATTTTCTCTCTTCTTGAAAAACACTAGTGCCGAAACTCACCACTTCCCCAACCGATTTCTCCATTTCTTCTTGTCTATCTTTTTGGGTGTGCGAACCCATATCAACTTGCAAAACTTTCTTTTGTTCTTCTCAAAACTGTTGTCGTAGTCTCTAATTCTTCTCTTGTTTGCACTCCATTTTTCACCTTTGGAAGCCGAATATAGGTGTGTGTAAAACACCAAGGCCGAACCTTCTCTCCCTCCCCCCTAGTGGTTTCTTGGCCGAATTTTGGTGTTGGGTGTTGGTAAGTGCAAGGCCGAATGGCCATATCTCCCTCTTTTGGTTCTTTATTTGGTTATGTTTTGGGTTAAGGGCCGATTATGGTCAGTTTGGAAGGATGTTAACCTTTGGTTATCATCTTGTGTTAGGGTCTTGGATATCGAAAGCAGTCAGGTGGAGCCTTCTCTCTTTGTGAACCGATTAGGTAAGTGATGGTAAGATATCATTCGCAGTTATTCGTTTAAATCTGATTAAGTCAAGGTGACAAAGGATTAACCATTCTCTCTTAAGGTGTAGCCGATTGGTGATCAAAGAAGGGGCTATTAGTTGGTTCGGTTTGGTAGGAAACCAAACTTTTGCAAGGTAAGGGTCCAACGCTAACCCTTGTGGTTCATTTGGTTATGGCCGAATGGTCTTAGTGCCTAACCCCTATGTTGGCCGAATATTGTGGTTGCCTAATGGTTTACTTTTGGCCGATTCTAGGAGCCAGATAGTCAAGGGACTCGAGTGATTCGTAGGGATCTTTAGACTCGTAGCTATGTGTGTGTATACTAACACACTTATATTTAGTAATATCGTTAATAACCCGTGCAATGACTAATGGAACAGTGGTGACTATTATGATACCCTCATGGGTACGAGTTTGGACTCGGGTAAGTCGGTGCTATTATTATGAGTTATTGATGATCCGTATGATACCATGGTTATGGATATGTGACATGGGGTATGAGATTAGACATATTGGCATGATATGCATGATAGTATGATATGCATGATAGCATGATATTCATGTTTACATGAGTTTGGCATGTTGATGGGTGATACGAGAGGAGGGAGCAGTTGATGTATTGTGTCGACGAGCACCGGTGCTTTGGTAGCACACTTTGTGACTTTGGGTCACCAGAGGTTTGGCACCTCCAGAGGTTTGGTACCTCGCGCCTCGTCCCAGTGGCTCGAGCACCACGCTGGGTTGGCCCCTACAGATGATTATACGGGATTGACGCCGGTGTTTTGGTAACACACGATGGGTTGGCCCCATCACCGCATTTGTGACTACGGTCACGAGTGCTTTGGTAGCACATCGTGTCTTTGGGACACCAGAGGTTTGGCACCTCATTGCGACTTGTCCCCCGTGGTTTGACCACCGTGGGTTGGCCCCACTTGAGATATGGGATCGTCGCTAGTGTTTTGGTAACACACGATGGGTTGGCCCCATCATCATTGGATTCGTGACTTGGTCACCAAAGTGCTTTGGTAGCACAATTGTGTCTTTGGGACACTAGTGCTTTGGTAGCACATTGACGGATATTGTGTCTTGGGACACCAATTGCTTTGGGAGCACATTGTGACTATATGTCACAAAGTGGTTTGGTACCACACGGGGTAGAAAAGGAGATATGGATGGTTAGGTTCGGGTTGCATTAATCATGTTGCTATGTATGATGTGTGTTAGCATGTTGATTCTTTGGGAGCGGGATTTGCACACTGAGTCACTCGACTCACCCTCTCCTTTGGCATTTCAGTGACTCAGACGCGGACTTGGAGCCGGATGGACTCGGGGTGCACATGCCATGCTTTAATAAAGTTTTACTCAGACTCTACTATTTGGGTACTTTAGTTATTACTTTACATTGGGTTTTATTTCGGATTGTAAAAGGCCTTTTAAGTTATGTTTTATGTTGTTTATATTTTAAGCTGATTTTGATATGCCTTAACAAAATAACTCGGAATAAATTTTACTAAAACCTGGAAAGATCATGTTTTCAAAATTATAACGCGACGTGTTTTTAAACTATACCATCGGGTATCACACTAAGTCTTTTTGACAAACAAATTCAACTGGTTTCCAATTCTAACTTGTAATTCACCTAAGTTCAAAAGTGTTTTATGTATCATTAAGTAACTAAGGAGGTTTTAAATGGTTTTAACTTGTTTTAACTACAAACTCTAGCTAAGTTTTCAAAATCTCCAGGTTTCAAATACATCAACTGTTTTCCAAACAAGACTACTCAAATTTGTTTCAAACACACTGTGTTTTCACCCCACTTTTAAACGAAAAATCTAGTTTTCCCAAGACGTTTTCCCCGTAGCATACCAGATTCGGACGTGGTGTCTTGTCCGGGTTTGGGGTGTTACATAATACATTAATCCAAGTCATATACGATATAATCATCGATGAACATAAAATGACCATGCAATGTATATTACGACATGACATTATCACATAACAATACAGATTTCGTGCACCACATTTATCAAAACGATCTTGATCTATAAAATTTATAACAACTAAACTATTCGTAACTAATTAATTAAGTAAGTATACTTCGAATGTCAATGCATAATACTTCCTATTAAGACCAATTTCATATGGCATAAAACCTATTTCCACATAACCGAATATATGCAACTTATTACACATCACATACATACTTATGTATTTGGCCGAATATACAAGGTCTCATTTATAACATTTCATGTTCGTTACCTAGCACAAACCGAGTTTGGTAGTTTCATGCACTGAATTAAATTAAGCAATCTCACAAGCCAAATATATATATATATATATATATACATGTATACATCATAGTTATGCACATTTTCCATATTCGACTATGAGCCTAAACAATTAATTCTTTAAACATGTTAACTACATTTGCAACTATCACCTAGGTTTGGCCGAATAGACATACACGCATTACTCAATATAATTCCTACTTCGTAAATCGACTAAAGATGACACACATACATAAATTCCGAATGATGCTCAACTAACACATACCTACCTTGACTTATACATGCAAAGATTTACTTAAATGCCGAAACACCTGACTAATTTAACACAAACATTGGCATTACAAACAAGCAATCATATAGAACGCATAATACATAAGCTTGAAGTAAAGAAACAACCCATAGACGAATTGTTGAAACCAAACACTTTAATCACATAGTCAAGAACAAATAAAACTGAACTTATAATGAATGTTTAAGCCATTTTTGCATGGCTATTATATATATATAAACATAACATCATTCCAACATTTAGCTAGCCTATACATGCCTTTTATTCAAAATAACTAGCTTAAAAGTACCAAAAAGGGATGATAGTGTGGTTGACTTCACCAACGATCCTTTGAGCCCTTAGCTTGACCAAAATCTATAAAACGAACAATGAACACACACAAAGTAAGCTCACTAGCTTAGTAAGTCTCAAGCAACTATAAATGTAATGATCATACACTTAAATATTTTAAATCTTCAGGCTTATAGATTGAACATAAATATTTCAATATGTAAAAACAATGTACATAGCCGAATACTAGTAATACCCTTGATTTAAATATTATCACTATATCACCATGAACATATACATTATCAAATCTCATGAATATCATATTTAATCGTATATTCCGAGTCACATGAACACATCTTAGGTATCGATCTCCTATATCTACTTATACATATATGCAAACACTTTCAAACCCTTTCACCATTGATCTTTCCATTTGTAACTGAATCTTCAATGTAATAAGCATGTATATATCTCAATTTCACACACATATAATGTTCATACACATTAATGATAAGCTCAACATTATAAAATAAAATACTTATAGAATCATCCACTTCATCACATCGTACTTAACTAAAACGATAATAAATTAACTTACTTCATTCCTTACTAATATAGTAGGCTAACTCTTACCCGAGCTTTTAGCACATAGCACTATACATGTGTCACCCTGTTTGATTTTCGGATTCTCCGTTTGAAGCATATCACCGACATTAAGCCTGCTAGACCCGAAGTCTGAAGTTTGAACACCGGCATTAAGCCTGCTAGGCAATAAGCCCGAAATAATTCACCGGCATAAGGCCTGCTAGGCTCGAAGCCCGAATATCAACACTATTAACCATTCAATTCGCATTACTTAGTGCTAAATTCACAAACATTTCGTATACTTCATATTTCTTTCACATATCAAACAGAACTTACTTATTCACATTACATTAAACAACATAAAGTCAATCCAATAATATACCACCACATTCGGCCATCACATAGATTTATACTCAAAATTATCAAATATCATCATTTACCATGTTCATAATTAATTCTTTAACATATATTTGCTTAAGGACTTACCTCGACTATCAACGGACAACGTATACCGGCTATTCGATAACCTTCGCCTTTCCCCGATCCAAATCCGTTTTTCTTTGTTCTTGATCTAAACACATTAAAATTTAGCTCATTCAAGCACATTTCATCTCAATTTAGTCCCAAAACACATAAACGGGCAAATTACCATTTTACCCCTAATGTTTTATATTTTTACAATTTAGTCCTATTTGTATAAAACACAAAATACACAAAATTCCACTATACCACTCAAGGGCCGAATATTCATAGGGACTATACAAGTTTATTTCTTTCATTTATTTTGCATTTTAGCCCCTCAAAAATTTATTCTTTGTAATTTAGTCCAAATACTCAAATTCACTAAAATTTCCAACACAAAACATGCTAATCCTTAACATAACTTTAATATAACATCATCAAACATCAAAAACTACAAGAACATGACAATGGCCGAACATCAAACATGCTCAAATTTAAAAATTCTAACATGGGTCAACTAATGTTCGAAGCAACGATCTCAAAAACGTAAAAATTAACAAAAACCGAAATCAAACTAACCTTGAATTTGAGCTTATATGTGCCAAAAATAAAAAGAAACCAAGTTCTTATTCTTCCTCCAATATTCGGCCAAGAGAAATAAGATGATAATGGCCATTTCATTTGTTTTATTTTAACATATAATATGATTTTACTTAATTACTAATATAACCTTTCAAATAAAATAAAACTAATATATAACTTAAGGTTACTTATGTCATATACCATCCACTAACTTAAAAATGGGCTAATTACCTTTTTAGTACCCCATATTAGAAAGCCATCATCATTTAAGCACTTTCCACTATAGTATGCAACTTTTACACTTTACGCGATTTAGTCCTTTTTATTAAATTAAACACTCAAACGATAAAATTTTTATACGAAAGTTTCACACATCATAAATCACATATAATTAGCACCAAAAATAATATTTAAAAATTTTTCGGACTTGGATTCATGGTCCTGAAACCACTGTTTCGATTAGGGTCAAATTCAGACTGTTACAACTCTCCCCCCTTTAAGGTTTTTTGTCCCCGAAAATCTTACCGTTAAACAAAGTCGGATATTGTTGCCTCATTGAATCCTCAGGCTCCCACGTAGCCTCTTCAACTCCATGCCAATTCCATAGCACTTTCACTAACGAAATTTTTTTGTTTCTCAACTCTTTCATTTCCTGAGCTAAAATACGGATCGGTTCTTCCTCATACGTCATATCGGATCGGATTTCAATCTCGGACGGAATGATCACATGTGACGGATTTGATCTATATCTATGAAGCATCGAAACGTGAAATACGTTGTGTATCTTTTCTAATTCAGAGGGCAACTTCAATCTATAAGCAACAGGCCCAATACGTTCGATGATCTCGTATGGTCCGATGAATCTCGAACTTAGTTTGCCTTTCTGACCAAATCGGAGTACTTTCTTCCACGGAGAAACTTTCAAGAATACCCGGTCTCCGACCTGGAACTCAATGTCTTTATGTTTTAAATCAGCGTATGACTTTTGACGATCCGAGGCAGCTTTCAAACAATCTCTGATTATAGCCACTTTCTGTTCCGTCTCTTTAATTAAATCAACCTTGTGTATCTTATTTTCATTGAGCTCGGTCCAGTACAACAGTGTACGACACTTGCGGCCATATAGAGCTTCGTAAGGTGCCATTTTGATACTAGATTGAAAACTGTTATTATAAGCAAATTCAATCAAAGGTAAGTATCTTTCCCACGTACCTTCAAACTCAAGGACGCAACATCTCAACATGTCCTCAAGTATCTGAATGGTTCGTTCAGACTGACCGTCTGTCTGTGGGTGAAAGGCTGTGCTAAAGTGGAGTTTAGTACGTAAAGCATCTTACAACTTCTTCCAAAACCGCGATGTGAATCTCAGATCTCTGTCTGAAATAATGGAACTCGACACACCATGTAATCTCACAATTTGAGATACATACAACTCAGCAAGTTTATCAAGCGAATAGTCTGTACGAACCGGCACAAAGTGAGCTGATTTGGTCAGTCTATCCACTATAACCCAGACTGCATCTTTCTTGCTCGGTGTCGTAGGCAAACCGGATACAAAATCCATAGTGATTCTATCCCATTTCCATTCAGGTATCATGATTGGCTGAAGTAACCCAGAAGGCACTTGATGCTCGGCTTTTACTTGCTGACAAATTAAACAGTTTGAAACAAATTTAGATATATCCCGTTTCATGCCAGGCCACTAATAGAACTGTTTCAAATCATTATACATTTTCGTGCTACCCGGATGTATCGATAGTCGACTATTATGAGCCTCGTTCAAAATCATCTGAATCAAATCCACATTCCTCGGAATACATATTCGGCCTTTGAAGTTCAAACAATCATTTGCATCAATTCGAAACTCTGACTCTGCATCATTTTCACACTGAACTCGTCTAGCAATCATATCTTTGTCAATTTTCTGTGCATCACAAATTTTTTGAATAAACATCGGTCTTGCTTTCATCTCGGCTATGATCGAGCCATCACCAGACATAACCATATGTGCGTTCAACGCACGGAGAGCAAACAATGATTTTCGACTTAAGGCATCCGCAACAACGTTAGCTTTCCCGAATGGTAGTCAATCACTAATTCATAGTCCTTCAATGACTCTAACCATCCGTGTTGTCTCAAGTTCAAATCTTTCGAGTCATCAAGTACTTCGGACTTTTTGCGATCCGAATAAACATGACATTTCTCACCGAATAAGTAATGACGCCAAATTTTCAATGCGAAAACAATGGCTGCTAATTCCAGATCATGAGTCGGATAATTTCTTTCATGAGGCTTCAATTGTCTCGAAGCATAGGCTATGACTTTGCCTTCCTGCATCAAAACGCAACCCAAACCATTCAAAGAAGCATCAATAAAAATAATAAATTCTTTACCCGATTCAGGCTGAGCTAGTACTGGAGCTTCGGTCAAAAGGGCTTTCAACTGATCGAAGCTTTTCTGACACTTTTCTGACCATTCAAATTTAACGTCTTTCTATAATAGCTTTGTCAATGGGGTAGCTATTATAGAAAAACCTTTCACAAATCGTCTGTAGTAACCCGCAAGTCCTAGAAAACTTCAAATTTTAGAAACATTCTTCGGTGGTTTCCAATCAAGTATAGCCGATATTTTATTCGGATCAACCCGAATGCCTGATGCTGAAACGACATGACCCAAAAAGCTGACTTCCTTCATCCAAAATTCACACTTGGCAAAGTTTGTAGCACCAATCTCAAATGCTCGGCATGCTCGGTTTCATCTCTGGAGTAGATCAGGATATCATCTATAAACACTACCACAAACCGATCCAAATACTGTCTGAAAATTCGATTCATCAAATCCATAAAAACAGTAGGTGCATTAGTAAGTACAAAAGGCATAACCAGGAACTCAAAATGTCCGTACCTCGTCCGAAATGCAGTCTTTGACACATCAGAATCTCTGACTCGCACTTGATAATAACCCGATCTCAGATCTATCTTCGAAAACACTGAAGCCCCTTTCAACTGATCAAATAAGTCATCAATCCGAGGCAACGGGTATTTATTCTTTATTGTCACCTTATTTAACTGCCGGTAATCAATACACATTCGCATAGTCCCATCTTTCTTTTTCACAAATAGAACTGGTGCACCCCAAGGAGAAAAGCTCGGTCGTGCAAAACCCCTATCTGTCAATTCTTGCAACTGTGCTTTCAACTCTTTTAATTCAGTAGGTGCCATCCGATACGGAGCTATCGAAATCAGAGTCGTCCCCGGTACTAACTCAATACCAAACTCTATTTCTTGAACTGGCGGTAAACCCGGTAATTCTTCAGGAAACACATCTGGGTATTCACACACAACTGGTACGGATTCAATCTGCTTTTCAGACACTTTATTATCCAACACATAGGCCAAGTAAGCTTCACATCCTTTTCTCACATACTTACGAGCTAACATCGAGGATATTACTACCGGTAACCCACTCAGATCATTAGATTCAACCCGGATGATCTCACCGTTCTGGCATCTCAAATCAATAATCTTTCTTTTGCAATTCACCACTGCATCATGCAAAGTTAACCAGTCCATTCCCAAAATTATGTCGAACTCGTCGAAAGGTAACAACATTAAATCAGCTGGAAAGCAGAAATCCCGAATCATCAACGGGCAACCTTTACACACTTTATCAATGAGTACACATCGACCCAAGGGGTTGGACACACGAATCACAAACTCAATAGACTCTACAGGTAGAGTCTTACTGGATACTAGAGTTTCACACACATACGAATGAGTCGAACCAGGATCAATCAATGCAATCACAGTAGTATCATAAAGTGTGAAAGTACTGGTAATGACATCTGGGGAAGAAGCATCCTCTCTGGCACGTATAGCATAAGCTCTAGCTGGTGCTCGAGCCTTTGATCGAACTGCAGTGTCCTTCATTCCTCTCTAACTGCCACCTACATTCCCTGAATGTCTAGGTGGTCTGCCTCGTGCTGACGCGTTACTCGGTTTAGTGTTCTGAGCCGTATTTTGCTCGGCTAGCATCGGGCACTCTCTAATAAAATGGTCTGGTGATCCACATTTAAAGCAGGACCGATCACGGAATCTACAACTCCCAGAATGCCATTTTTCAAAATGCTTGCACTCAGCCCGGTTCTGCTGAACATTACCAACACTAGCCATTAAAGTGGCT
Organism: Gossypium sturtianum; assembly: GCA_025698515.1. Classification (NCBI taxonomy): domain Eukaryota; kingdom Viridiplantae; phylum Streptophyta; class Magnoliopsida; order Malvales; family Malvaceae; genus Gossypium; species Gossypium sturtianum. The sequence goes on from CM046948.1 coordinate 61,732,108, forward strand.
CGGGAACCCACTGGAGGTCGATCTCGTCTAGACAGGTCTGAAGTAGCTTTATGTCGGCCGAAGTCATCTATGAACTTCTTAGGCGCGGTATGGAAAGTCTTACTCGATGATCTTTTACGAGTGTCTCTAGCTTCTATTTCAGCCTTTCTTTTCTCTTTTCCAAGCTCTTCAGCTTTGCAAGCTTGCTCGACAAGTACCACGAACTCTTTGATCTCAAGAATGCCCACAAGCTGTAACACACCAAACCCGGCCTAAACGTTACGACCGAATCTGACATGTCACATGAAAGGAATGTCTAAAAACTGTGCATTGTTAAAAAGCTCATATTCTTTATAGTTGTGGTGAGAAATCGAGTTTAAGTAATTTTGAATAAGAAATGGTTTATTATCATTTTAGGAAAATCCCATATTGATCATTTAATAATAAGCAATAAACAAATTGAAAGCTGAAACCAAATAAAATACCCAAGGCCTTATTACATAACAAAAACTCAAATAAAAATAAGTCCAAATAAAAGAAACGAATTTACGAGTGAACATATGTATAGCCTCCACGAGTCCACCTCAGCTCCCAAATCCGCGATCTAATGATTACCTGCAAAATTTAACTAAGGGGTGAGTCATCGAGACTCGGTGTGTAAATCCCCATCCAATGAGGCCCTTACACAATTTCATATGAAAATATGCATATCATGCACCCAAACCTAGCCATCCAATGCTCCTTTCTACCCCGTGTGGTACCAAACCACTTTGGTGGTGCCAAACCACCGATGACCCAAAGTCACGATATCCATAAGTGTGGTGCCAAACCTTTGGTGACCCAAAGTCACGAATAATCCAATGATGGGGCCAACCCATCGTGTGATACCAAATCACTTTGGCGTCAATCCCAGTATAATCGGTGTGGGGCCAACCCATCGTGTGGTGCTAAGCCACCGGGACGACGCTATGAGGTGCCAAACCTGCGGTGTCCCAAAGACACGAATGTGATACCAAATCACCGGTGATCGAAGTCACGAATCCAATGATAGGGCCAACCCATCGTGGTGATACCAAATCAGCGGCGTCAATCCGTATAATCATCGTGGGGCCAACCCAGCGTGGTGCTAAGCCATCGGGACGAGACGCCGAGGTGCCAAACCTCGGTGTCCGGAGACACGAATGTGATACCAAATCACTTTGGTGACTCAAAGTCACTAATAATCCATCTGTGGGGCCAACCCACGTGTGATACCAAATCGCGGCGGCGATCCCATATCTCAAAAGTGGGGCCAACCCACGGTGGTGTTAACCACGAGGGACGAGTCGCTATGAGGTGCCAAACCTCCGGAGGTGCCAAACCCTCGGTGACCGTAGTCACAATGTGGTACCAAACCACCGGTGCCCGTCGACACGAATATCATTGCTCTCCACTCATATAACCCATGCAATATGACATAATAATTCGTGTATGCGTTATGTCATGTATGCTAGACATATATCAAATATAAGTATAACATGAATTACCATCATAATCAGATAGACATAAAACAACATAATCACCCTAATCAACCTCTAAGGGTATAACCGTAATTTTACCTACCAAGGGCATTTTCGTAATTTACCCACCAAGGGTATATCGGTAATTTACCCACCAAGGGCATTTTCATAATTTACCCTTCAGTGGTATTTCAGTAATTTACCCACTAAGGGTATTTTCGTAATATACCCTTTAGGGGTATTTTGGTAATTTACCCACCAAGGGTAATTTTGTAATTTACCCACCAAGGGTATATCGGTAATTTTGTACCTGGAATGGCCTTTCCCAAAGGCCCAAATGTCACCCCGAGCGACTCAACTACCATTTTCGGTCGTACCGGACAATTGGGCCTAAAACTCGATTCCGGCCCATTCGGGCCCACACGCTCGTGTGGCCCACCTAGCACAAATCTAGCCATGTATATAAGTTCCACCTAGTCTAGTTCACTATATACTACACAATCGCACAATTTACTCATAAGGGCCCACGGGCCCATTGGGCCCACTTCGGCCCATCGCGGCCCAAGTAGCCCCAACCCACAAGAATACTACTTATGGCCTCAACTATCGCGTCGAAGCCCCACACGTGCGCTCGCACGCTCGTGTGGCTACTATTGCCGTGACCGGCACTTCGGCATTTGCCGCTCTACAACTAGAGTAGAGAGAGTTACACACCGATAGGACTGCGGTGTTAATCCGCGCTCCGACCACTCTCGTGCCCAAACGCCTTCCAAGGTGTGTCAACCCTCCTCTGGAATGCTCTTTATATAGCTAGCTCTTCACCTTCCTTCTTTGTATCTTTCCGATGTGGGATCCTTCACGTCGTAGAGTTTAAATTCAACTGAAACTCTTCCCGTCTGCATCAGCAAAATAAATACTCCTTGCTTCTCATGAGATTCGAACCTGTGCTCCCTTGCAACATAATCCACGCTACTAGCCACTTAGCCACAAGCTCCTCTTGTGTCTTAAACCATGCGCAACTAAATATAAATCTATAGCCAAATTCGAGGTCCAAGTAAAAAGAAAACCAAAATGAAAAAGCCAAGACTTGAACCTTGGACCTCCTTCCTTCCTTGTGGCGTCACCCCTTGTCTCTTATGTGGCGTCACTTTGCCACTACACCACACACTCCACTTGTGTCATTTTTCCCACATTTTATTCTTAAGGCCTACACGCCAACTTCCAGGTTTTTTCACCTAAAACCAAAATTTCCCCAAAGCTAATATTTGATCCCGGGACTTCATAGAAGCCCTCTAACCTTCCAAAATAACTTACCTAATAAGTCTAACTTGCATTAATGCCGTTCTCAAAAATTTTAAACTCAAGGCCCATTGGGCCCAATCCTACTAGGCCCAATTTCGGGATGTTACACAAGTAACTTTATTTCTTCATTCAGACCGTCTTCAAATCTTTTACACATCGTGGCTTCAGTTGATACACACTCTCGGGCATATCGGCTCAATTTGACAAACTTCCGCTCATATTCCGTCACAGTCATACGACCCTATTTTAGTTCCAGAAATTCTTTTTATTTTTGATTGATGAATCTCTAACTGATATATTTCTTACGAAACTCGATCTGGAAGAAATCCCAAGTCACTTTTTCTTTCGGAACCACTGATACTAGTGTATTCCACCAGTGATATGTAGTGTCCCAAAGTAGAGATATAGCACACTTCAGGCATTCATCTGGAGTATAGGATAGCTCATCAAGTACCCAAATAGTGTTATCAAGCCACATCTCAGCTCGCTCTGCGTCATCATCATCATTAGCTTTGAATTCTTCGACCCCATATTTCCTGATTTTATCAATGAGAGGCCTATTAGATCTCATCGGATCTATCATCGGAGGTGCGGAAGGTGTCGGAGTTGGATTATTCGGGGGTGGAGGTTGTTGTACAGCCGAGTTAGTCTGAATGAACTGGGTGAACCATTCATTCATCATCTGGTAGAAGGCTTGCTTAGCCTCCCCTTCATGGCTACCCGAAACAGGTCGAGAGTCTAACGGCGCTGATCCACGTGCGCGATCAGGCGCTACACTCTCTACATCATCCACTACGACTCTGTCAGGATCCATTTACTATATAAAACATAGTTTGAAATGTCAGAAGTCACCACACTATCGTATGTATAATAAAGGCATGTATAGCTAGACTCACACGCGCTACGGTAGTCCTAGAATCGACTAAACCGTAAGCTCTGATACCAATCAAATGTAACACCCCTAACCCGTGTCCGTCGCTGAATTAGGGTTATGGGTATTACCATGACAGTTAAAACTTCAGTTCACTCGATTAAATCTTAGTTGATCATCTTTATCAAATAATTTAATTATAAACAGACAAATCACACATGTGTAACACATACTTAATACATTAATCCAAGTCATATACGATATAATCATCGATGAACATAAAATGACCATGCAATGTATATTACGACATGACATTATCACATAACAATACAGATTTCATGAACCACATTTATCAAAACGATCTTGATCTATAAAATTTATAACAACTAAACTATTCGTAACTAATTAATTAAGTAAGTATACTTCGAATGTCAATGCATAATACTTCCTATTAAGACCAATTTCATATGGCATAAAACCTATTTCCACATAACCGAATATATGCAACTTATTACACATCACATACATACTTATGTATTTGGCCGAATATACAAGGTCTCATTTATAACATTTCATGTTCGTTACCTAGCACAAACCGAGTTTGGTAGTTTCATGCACTGAATTAAATTAAGCAATCTCACAAGCCAAATATATATATATATACATGTATACATCATAGTTATACACATTTTCCATATTCGACTATGAGCCTAAACAATTAATTCTTTAAACATGTTAACTACATTTGCAACTATCACCTAGGTTTGGCCGAATACACATACATGCATTACTCAATATAATTCATACTTCATAAATCGACTAAAGTTGACACACATACATAAATTCCGAATGATGCTCAACTAACACATACCTACCTTGACTTATACAGGCAAAGATTTACTTAAATGCCGAAACACCTGACTAATTTAACACAAACATTGACATTACAAACAAGCAATCATATAGAACGCATAATACATAAGCTTGAAGTAAAGAAACAACCCATAGATGAATTGTTGAAACCAAACACTTTAATCACATAGTCAAGAACAAATAAAACCGAACTTATAATGAATGTTTAAGCCATTTTTGCATGGCTATTATATATATATAAACATAACATCATTCTAACATTTAGCTAGCCTATACATGCCTTTGATTCAAAATAACTAGCTTAAAAGTACCAAAAGGGATGATAGTGTGGTTGACTTCAAACAACGATCCTTGAACCCGTAGCTTGACCAAAATCTATAAAACGAACAATGAACACACACAAAGTAAGCTCACTAGCTTAGTAAGTCTCAAGCAAATATAAATGTAATGATCATACACTTAAATATTTTAAATCTTCAGCTTATAGAATTGAACATAAATATTTCAATATGTAAAAACAATGTACATAGCCGAATACTAGTAATACCCTTGATTTAAATATTATCACTATATCACCATGAACATATACATTATCAAATCTCATGAATATCATATTTAATCGTATATTCCGAGTCACATGAACACATCTTAGGTATCGATCTCCTATATCTACTTATACATATATGCAAACACTTTCAAACTCTTTCACCATTGATCTTTCCATTTGTAATGAATCTTCAATGTAATAAGCATGTATATATCTCAATTTCACACACATATAATGTTCATACACATTAATGATAAGCTCAACATTATAAAATAAAATACTTATAGAATCATCCACTTCATCACATCGTACTTAACTAAAACGATAATAAATTAACTTACTTTATTCCTTACTAATATAGTAGGCTAACTCTTACCCGAGCTTTTAGCACATAGCACTATATATGTGTCACCTTGTTTGATTTTCGGATTCTCCGTTTGTAGCATATCACCAGCATTAAGCCTGCTAGTCCCGAAGTTTGAAGTTCAAACACAGCATTAAGCCCGCTAGGCAATAAGCCCGAAATAATTTCAGGCACAAGGCACGCTAGGCAATAAGCCCGAAATAATTCACCGGCACAAGGCCTGCTAGGCTCGAAGCCCGAATATCAACACTATTAACCATTCAATTCACATTACTTAGTGCTAAATTCACAAACATTTTGTATACTTCATATTTCTTTCATATATCAAACCGAACTTACTTATTCACATTACATTAAACAACATAAAGTCAATCCAATAATATACCACCACATTCGGCCATCACATAGATTTATACTCAAAATTATCAAATATCATCATTTACCATGTTCATAATTAATTCTTTAACATATATTTGTTTAAGGACTTACCTCGACTATCGACGGATAATGTAGACCGGTTATTCGATAACATTCGCCTTTCCCCGATCCAAATCCGTTTTTCTTTGTTCTTGATCTAAACACATTAAAATTTAGCTCATTCAAGCACATTTCATCTCAGTTTAGTCCCAAAACACATAAACAGGCAAATTACCATTTTACCCCTAATGTTTCACATTTTTACAATTTAGTCCTATTTGCATAAAACACAAAATACACAAAATTCCACTATACCACTCAAGGGCCGAATATTCATAGGGACTATACAAGTCTATTTCTTTCATTTATTTTGCATTTTAGCCCCTCAAAAATTTATTCTTTGTAATTTAGTCCAAAATACTCAAATTCACTAAAATTTCCAACATAAAACATGCTAATCCTTAACATAACTTTAATATAACATCATCAAACATCAAAAACTACAAGAACATGACAATTGCCAAACATCAAACATGCTCAAATTTAAAAATTCTAGCATGGGTCAACTAATGTTCGAAGCAACGATCTCAAAAACATAAAAATTAACAAAACCTGAAATCAAACTAACCTTGAATTTGAGCTTATATGTGCCGAAAATAAAAAGAAACCAAGTTATTCTTCTTCCTCCAATATTCGGCCAAGAGAAATAAGATGATAATGGCCATTTCATTTGTTTTATTTTAACATATAATATGATTTTACTTAATTACTAATATAACCTTTCAAATAAAATAAAACTAATATATAACTTAATGTTACTTATGTCATATACCACCCACTAACTTAAAAATGGGCTAATTACCTTTTTAATACCCCATATTAGAAAGCCATCATCATTTAAGCACTTTCCACTATAGTATACAACTTTTACACTTTACGCGATTTAGTCCTTTTTGTTAAATTAAACACTCAAACGATAAAATTTTTATACGAAAATTTCACACATCATAAATCACATATAATTAGCACCAAAAATAATATTTAAAAATTTTTAAAACTCAGATTCGTGGTCCCGAAACCACCATTCCAATTAGGGTCAAATTCAGACTGTTATAGTTCGTGTATAATACAAATCGTTTAAATTGTGTTCATGTACTATGCAATGAATGAATATATGTTGTTGATGAATTGGTGAAGCTAAATGTGGATTTGAGAAATATGGCACTAAATGTGCGTAATTAGAATCGAAACAGAGGTGATTAGCACTGAGTGTGTGAAGTAATGGAAGCCTCGGCTTTATTGATTGGCACTGTGTGTGCGATATCGAGATAAATTCGATTTAATGTAAAGGCACTAAGTGTGTGATGATATTTAAGCTTCGACTATGAAAGGGGCACTAAGTGTGCGATTGAATCGAAGGAATAACAAAGATTTATCGAAATGAGGTATCAAATATTGAGTAGCAAGAATGAATGTTAACTAAATGTATCAAATATTGAGTAGAAAGAATGAATGTTAACTAAATGTTGGCAAAGGTATGTTCGAAACCTATGTGGTTGATGATATCATTTATGGACAAATGGTTAGTTTTGTAAGCATATGTCTAAAGATGAGATTATGCATTCTTGTAATATAATCTATGTGATGGTTTAATTAGTATATTGATTTTGTATCTTAGAGTTTAATGTATTATATTACGAACTTACTAAGCTTTAAAAGCTTACTATGTGAAGTGTTTCTCTGTTTTACAGTGTCTTTAAAAACTAGCTCGGATCTGGGGATCGTCAGCGACTCAATCACACTATCGGCTATCTATCTTGGTACTTTTGGAAGATGTATATATATGTGGTATATGGCATGTATAGGCTAGTAGTTATAGCATGTTTTGAAGTGTATAAAATTAGCCATGTGATTTGGCTTGGTAGTTTGATGGTTTGGTATATGTTTTGAACATGTGAAAAGAATGACTTATATATGTATGTGTATGTTTTATGTGAGTGATCATTATGGCATAAAATAGTGAGATGAAATGGTATGTTTCATGATAGAATTGGTAAGGAATGAATGTTGAATAGATTATAAGTTTTGGGATGTGGAATTGATATTTTAGATGGATTTATTTGAGTTGAATTTGAACATGGAAGTAAATGGTGTGGTTGATGATTATTTAGTGCATATATTGGTATGTTTTGGTTGCTATTTGAGGTATAAATGTATGTGCTATGATGCTTGTTGGTGATCCTAAGTGTGGGTGGCAAGTTTGGCCTTGCAAGTGGCTTATAATTGCCCACACGGTTGAGCACACGGGTGTGTGGCTCGATCGTGTCCTTCGTGGTTGTATTTCAAAAACAAGTCAGACTCGACCACGGGCTGGACACACGGGCGTGTGACTGGCCGTGTGCTGCAAGTTAGTGTCGACCACGAGTGAGGCACACGGGCGTGTCTCAGGCCGTGTGGACAAGTCAGTATGTATACCCTATTTTTTGTAACAGCCCGATTTAGGGTCTAGTCAGATTAGTGGTGTGAGACCACAAATTTGAGTTAGTAAAATGAGCTTTTAAGGTATTTGAAATGTTTGCATGATATTATGAAAGTTCCAAGTGGAAATTTTATGAAAATTTCCATTAAAGGGTCCATTAGGACTAAATTGCAAAAGTTGCAAGATATGAGATTCTAAAAGCTTTTTGTATAAAATAGCTTTGGATTGGTAATTAGAAGTCCTTAAGTAGCAATTTGCTTAAATTATAATTTTTGGACGAAAATGGACATGAGTTTGTAATATTTGAAAGTTTAGTAAAAAGGGCATTTTGGTCATTTGGCTTTTTATTGATTAAAAAGGATAATAAGTCAAAATTTATGTTCATCTTCTTCAAGCTTGGCTGAAACTTTGAAGAACTCCATAGCTAGGGTTTATTCAATTTTTCAAGCTCATAGTAAGTGCATCCTAGCCTCGTTTTTAATATTCTTCGTATTTTTGGAGTTCTCGTAACATGAATTAGCTATTTTTAGCTATAAGATGAGCTAAGATGCATGTTCAAAAATCTACCCATGTATGGTATGTTTGTAAAATGATGTTTTATGGAAGATTATGAGAGTTTGATGTTAGATAAACATCTTTTTCTAAGTGAATTTCATGAGAAATGCTAGTAGGGACTAGTTTGTAAAATTTATGAAATTTGTCATACATGGTAGAAATTGTAAGAATTTGATATTCCAATAGTTGAGACTATTAACTAGCTAAGCATGAAGTATTAGAAAGTTGAATGAAAATCACTTTACGAGCCTTGGGGCAAAAGTGTAATTATGAGAAAGTTTAGGGGCAAAATAGTAATTTTGCCAAAGTATGTGTTAAGATTCAATTTAGTCAATATGAGTATTAAATGAGTTAAATATTATTATAGATCAAGAAAAATGAAGCCCGAACCAAAATCGAGGCAAGAACAAAGTCGAGGGCTAAATTACATATCTACCTATTTTTGTACATTGAGGTAAGTTTGTATGATTTCTAAGCTTTATAATTAATATCATTGAATTGCTTAGTATAATGTACAATATTACCATGAAAATGTTTAATGATATGTTAACAAAGAAATTAATGAGATTAAGCATGAGAAAGTCCTGATTGAAGTTGAATTACTTAGGATACTCGATCTATCACATGAGACAAGAAAGTCCGTATAAGACCAAGCCAAGGCATGGCATCGGTAATCAAGCAAGTTATCATGTAAGACCAAGACAAGTCTTGGCATTGAAGAGTTATTATGAGATGAAGACCCATATAAGCCCAAGCCAAGGCATGGCATTGGTGAGTTTCCAAGCAAAGATGTCATGTAAGTCCAAGACAAGTCTTGGCATTGAAAAGTTATCATGAGATAAAGATTTCATGTAAGTCCAAGCCAAGGCTCGGCATTGACCAGTTTACGAGTAAAGATACCAAATAAGACCATGTCAAGACATGGCAATGGTAAGTTCCCAAGGGAACATATAAGTAAGACTTTGTGTAAGTCCCTGTCAAGGCATGGCATCGATACCAAGATGAGAGATCCCATGTAAGACCATATTTAGGATACGGCTTTGGCATCGAGTTATATGTGAGATGAGATTCAGTATCCTCAATTATTCATAGTAATTCATCGGGCAAAATAAGTAAAGCTATTATCAAGTTGAAAATGAGTATTATTCATGTTATGAATGATGAATTAGAGATTATGATTATTATAGTAAAGTATATTGATCTATGCGATCAAGTGATACAGGTACCTTGTTTACCTCACGAGCATGAGACTAGTAAGAATCATGAGATATGTAATAATCAGTAAGAGTAAGTAAGCTTTAATAGCTGAAATTTATGATGCCAAATGGTTTCTGTTAAGTGAGTATGTTTCTATGTGCATTATTTGCAAACTTACTAAGCGAAATGCTTACGTCTTTAATTCTTTATTTCCATGTAGTCCCGCCAAGCTAATCTCGTGGATCATCGTCATCGGAGCTCGGAGCACACTATCAATCGCTATTTTGGTATAGCCAAGTTGTTTATATTAAGTATGGCATGTATAGGAAACATTTCATTTTGAGAATATGTCTTAAAAAGGGGCAATAGTATGGGCTATCAAGTTCATTATTCTTTTGTATATGGCTAAGCGATTTGCCAAGATTGACTAAGTATGTATGTTTATTGATATCAATGAATCACGTAGTGTTGTTCATGAAAGATGTAGTGATTTGAGTTGTTGAATTGAGTATGAGATTGATCATGATTCAGGGTGGCAATTGGCTTGGTAAATAGCCCACATGTGCCCACACGAATGGACACCCGGGCGTGTGTTTAGGCCGTGCGTCCCCTGCACCTTAGTAACTTAAGTCAGAATAGGCTACGGGTTAGTCCCACGGCTGTATGTTTAGGCCGTGTGTGACACACGGTTAGCACATGGGCGTGTGCCTTGGCCGTGTGAAGTCTGCACCTTGCACTTGTAAATTGGATTGTCACACGGCTGAAGTACACGGGCGTGTGTATGGACCGTGTGGATAAGTCAGAATACCAAAGTTTAGCACACGGGCCAAAGGCACGGGCGTGTCAAGGCCGTGTGAAATTAGTCAGTGTCAACCACAGGTGGAAGACACGGGCATGTCTTAGGGGTACACGGGCGTGTCCCAAGTCACATGGGCATGTGACCCCTATTTCAAGGAAAAGTTCCCGATTGAGTTCCGAATGTTTCTGGGTAGATGTTTAAGGCCTCGTAGGCCCATGAAACGTATGTTTTGATTAAGAAAGAGGAGTTTCTCTTTTGAAACAAAATTTTACAGCCCGTAAGTTCATGTTTCCTTAAGATCAAGTACGGTAATGTCTCGTATCCAGTCTCAGTCTCAGACGTGGGTATGGAGTGTTACATTTAGTGGTATCAGAGCTACGGTTTAGTCGATTCTAGGACTAACGTAGCACGAGTACGAGTCTAGCTATACATGCCATACGTAAGAATGTTTTTATAATGATAGTGTGACGACTCCTGACGACTTAAATTATGTTTATACATATAGTAAATGGATCCCAAAAGAGCTGTAGTGGATGACGTAGAAAGTAACGCGCCAGCTCCTGCTAAAGGGACGGTGCCTAACGAGAATGAGAATAGACCCACTACGGTGAGTCAGAGGGGAGGAGAAGAGGCTAGAGAAGCCTTCCTCCATATGATGAACACGTGGTATATAGAGTTCTGTCAAGACGAACCCGTATGCTCAAACCCTCCTCCACCGCCTATTCTTCAACCTATCCCAGTAGCCCCTCAAGTAGTAGAGGTGGTAAGAGGAGAGAAGCCTCCGGTTGATAGGATCAGGAAACATGGGGCAGAAGATTTTTGGGCTAAAAAGGATGATGATCCGAAAAAAGGCCGAGTTCTGGTTAGAGAATACCACTAGGGTATTCAATGAACTGCCATGCACGTCTGAGGAATGAATGAAGTGTGTAGTCTCTCTTTTAAGAGATTCTGCTTACCAATGGTGGAACACCTTAGTGTCAGTGGTACCACGAGAAAAGATCACGTTGGATGTAACGACCTGAATTTAGGCCTAGGAGAATTGGGCCCAATGGGCCTTGGGCGTAGTAGCGTTTAAAATTTTTGAGAACAAGAGAACGGTTTGTTGGACCTATTAGGTGAGTGATTTTGGAAGGTTAGGGGGCTTCTATGAAGTCCCGGGATTAAACTTGAGCTTTAGGAAAATTTTGGTTTTAGGTGAAAAAAACCCTGGGAGTTGGTAGGTAGGCTTTAAGAATAAAATGTGGAGAAAAATGACACAAGTGGAGTGTGTGGTGTAGTGGCAAAGTGACGCCACATAAGAGTCAAGGGGGTGACGCCACAAGGAACGAAGGAGGTCCAAGGTTCAAGTCTTGGCTCTTGCATTTTGGTTTTCTTTTTAAATGGACTTTAGAATTTGGCTATAGATTTATATTTAGTTGCGCATGGTTTAAGACACAAGAGGAGCTTGTGGCTTGGGGGCAAGTGGCGTGTTGAATTATTGAAGGGAGCCTGGGTTCGAATCTCATGAAAAGCAAGGGAGTATTTATTTTTCGAATTGGACGGCAAGAGTTTGAGTTGGATTTAAACTCTCATCGATGTGAAGGATCCCACATCGGAAAGATACAAAGAAGGAAGGTGAGAAGCTAGCTATATATAGAGCATTCTATGATAGGAGAAAGGACACCTTGGTTGGCGTTTGGGCACAGGAGTGGTCGGAGCGCGGATTAGCACCGATTCGTGATCGGTGTGTAACTCTCTACTCTAGTTGTAGAGCGGCAAATGCCGAAGCACAGGTCCACGATAATAGTAGCTACACAGCGAGCGTGCGAATGCGTGTGGGGCTTCGACGCGATAGTTGAGGCCATCAGTAGTATTCTTATGGGTTGAGGCTGCTTGGGCCACGATGGGCCGAAGTGGGCCCAATTGAATAAAATGTATGATGGTGTAGTATATAGTGAACTAGACTAGGTGAATCTCATATACGTGGCTAGATTTGTGTTAGGTGGGCCACACGAGCGTGTGGGCCCGAATGGGCCGAAATCGGGTTTTAGGCTCAATAGTCTGGTACGACCGGAAATGGTAGTTGAGTCGCTCGAGGCGACATTAGGCCTTTGGAAAGACCATTGCAGGTGCGAAATTACTAAAATACCTTTGGTTTACAAAATTACTAAAATACCTTTGGTTTACAAAATTACTAAAATACCCTTGGTTTACAAAATTACTAAAATACCCTTGGTTTACAAAATTACCAAAATACCCCCGGTTTGTAAAATTATCGAAATACCCTCGGTTTGTGAAATTACCGAAATACCTTCGATTTACAAAATTACAGAAATACCCTCAATTTGTGAAAATTACTGAAATACCCCCAGTTTGCAAAATTAATGAAATACCCCGATTTGCAAAATTACCAAAATACCCCCGGTTAGCGAAATTACCGAAATACCCCCAGTTTGCAAAATTATCGTTTTACCCCTAAACGACAAAATGACCGTTGTACCCTCGTGGTAGTACTAGCGTTGTATGTGTTAATTATATGATCGATTATGTTTGAGATGCGTTGCATACATGGATTGGTTATGAGTAGAATTACCGAACTACCCCTATAGGGTAGAATTACCGAAATACCCTTATAGGGTAAAATGACTGATTTGCCCTTGTAGGTAAATGATCGACTTGTGCAATGAGTGGACTAATTTGGTCGTGGTTTTATGGTGATATGCTTTTATTACATGTTTAAATAATTGTTCTTGAGCATGGCCATTTTGCATACACGTGTAATGATTGAGCATGACATACACGACATATTGCATGGGGTTAGGATTATTAATACGGAGGAAGTGCTAATAGGATCGCATGGTCGCTTGACGACTGTGGATCCACTAAAGGCTTTATAGCCACCGCAGTTTAATAGCCACCGAAAGCGACCATCTTTGCATCGATAATGTTACTGAGGGCTGTGTGCTATTAATATGGCTTCGCGTCGTAATTATGGGCTTTGTGCCAATACCGAAGGCTCTGTGCCGATATTATGGCTTTGTGCCAATCGTATTTACCGTGGCTATGTGCCTAACTTATATATCGATGACTCTGTGTCGATCATATTTACCCAAGGTGTGCCGATTATATTATCGTCGGTCGATGGCTATGTGCCAAATATAATCTGATCGATTATGGCTTTGTGCCAATTGTAATACCGCTAGTGAAGGCTTTTTAGCCACCGAGCAGCTATGCTGCACCGATAAGTTAGTGTCGCAACCGGTGCTACATAAGGAGTGTAGGGATGGGTGGGTCGATTAAATCCCCACGCGAGTGTAGGGTTGGACAGAGACGGAGTGCGGGGTTGGTATGGGCATTAACGCATTGCATATCCGGATTATATTATCGAGATGGGCTTAGGCCCCAATTTATATGTATGACATGTGACATTTGACTTGGTTAAGGCCCAACCGAGGCTATTTTGGGCTAATGCCCAATTGCCACCGTTACTTTAATGGGCTTGGGCCCGAATTATTTTGATGCATGTTCTTACAGATTTTGTTCGTAAGGGGAATTACACTCTGAGTTTTCGTAAACTCACCCCCTCTCTTTAATTTTTTTAGGTAATCCTCAGTAGGCGGTTCGACGTGCAGGAGGACTCGGAGGTGGCCACACTACGAGCAGCTTAAATTTTAGTATTTTATTCTACTTTATTTAAATCATTTTCTATTTGGGTTGTAATAAGGCCTCTCTTAAATTCTGGTTTTTAATTTGGGATTTTTAGCTTATTATATTTTAAAACTGGTAAACATTGAATCACGATTTTCCAAAACAATATCTGTTTTCAAAACACCACGCTTTCGCAACAAAATTGTAAATATCACGTTTTCATAAGTCAATTGTTTTAAATTAAGCTTCCGCAACGAACTAGGTTTTGAGGGTAATAACTTATTAATAAATCTCGAATAATATTAGTAATAAACCGTTGTAACTGGGATTTTATTCACAATAAAGGTTCTCTACAAAAAACTTGGTTTTCGAAAAGCACCTCATTGTGGCACGCCAAATTTGGGCCTAACTACTAGGCCGGGTTTGGGGTGTTACATGGGAGTTCTTTCAAGAAGAGTTTAGAAAGAAGTATATCAGTCAAAGATTTGTCGATCAGAAGAGAAAGGAATTTCTAGAACTGATGCAAGGCAAGATGTCCATAACTGATTATGAGCGTGAGTTTGTACGACTCAGTAAATACGCTCGAGAGTGTGTATCCACCGAGGCCATCATGAGCAAGAGATTTGAAGATCGACTAAATGAGGACATTAAGTTGTTTGTTGCTGTCCTAGAATTAAAAGAATTTATTGTGTTAGTAGAGCAGGCTTGTAAAGCCGAATAGCTAGTAAAAGAGAAGAGAAAATATGAAATGGAGTCTCGTGACTCGAGAAAGAGACAGTGGAATAAGTCATTCCAACCCTCTTCCAAGAAGTCAAGAGATTTCTCCACCCGATCGGCTTCATCCACGGGGTTTTCAAGTAGAAACAAGGGTAAACGGTATTCAAAAAATAAGGCACATACTATTTCAGTTGCTAGTGTGGGGAACATTCGGTCTGATAGACCGAAATGCCCACAGTACGGTAGACGTCATCTTGGTGAGTGTCGAGCATATGAAAATGCTTACTTCAGATGTGGTTCCCGAGACCACTTTATAAAAGACTGTCCTGAGATGATGAAAGAAGAGAGAACTCAGAACCCGAGATCTGGGAGTATGGTCAGAGGAAGACCGTAGAAGAACTTGGGTAGTGGAGCAAGTGGTAGAGGTAACCCTAAAGAGCAGGTTACGAGACCCGAGGGTAGGGCACCTGCAAGGACGTATGCCATTCGCGCTCGCGGAGAGGCATCTTCTCCTGATGTTGTTACGGGTACCTTTTCTCTTCATGATATTAAGGTTATTGCTTTAATAGATCCTGGATCCACACACTCTTATGTTTGCATGAAACTAGTATCCAGTATGAGTATGCCTATAAAGTTTACAGAATTCGTGATTAAGGTGTCTAATCCTTTAGGCAAAAGTGTTTTAGTTGATAAAGTGTGTAATGATTGCCCATTGATGATTAGAGGTCATTATTTTAAATCAAACCTTATGTTGTTACCATTTGATGAGTTTGACATCATTCTTGGTATGGACTGGTTGACCACTCATGATGTAATAGTAAATTATGGGAAGAAATATATTGAGATGAGATGTGAGAATGGGGACACTCTCCATGTAGAATTAGATGATCAAGGTAGATCGCCGGTAATGATTTCTCATATGACGGCACAGAAATACATAAGAAAAGGGTATGAGGCATATCTGACCTTTGTGATGAATGATAGAGAAATAGAATTAAAGATTGAGTCAGTACCAATAGCATGTGAGTACCTGGATGTTTTTCTCGAGGAATTACTAGGATTACCACCAGTTAGAGAGGTTGAATTCAACATTGAGCTAGCTCTTGGTACTGCACCAATATCTATTACTCCTTACAGAATGACTCCAACAGAGCTGAGAGAGTTGAAGTCACAGTTGCAAGAGTTAACGGATAAAGGCTTTGCAAGATCAAGTTGTTCTCCATGGGGTGCTCCAGTTTTATTTGTGAAAAAGAAAGATGGCACCATGAGATTGTGCATAGATTACCATCATCTTAATAAAGTGACAGTAAAGAACAAGTACCCCTTGCCTAGAATCGATGACTTATTCGATCAATTGAATGGAGCTAATGTGTTCTCCAAAATAGATTTGAGATCAGGGTACTACCAGTTGAGAGTAAAGGATTCAGATGTATCCAAGACCGCTTTTCGAACAAGGTATGGGCATTACAAGTTCTTAGTCATGCCCTTTGGATTGACTAATGCTCCTGCGGTATTCATGGACTTAATGAACCGCATCTTTAGACCATACTCAACAAGTTTGTAGTCGTTTTTATTGACGACATATTGATTTATTCCCGAGATGAGAATGAGCATGCCGAGCATCTACGAACAGTTTCTGAGACACTCTACGAGAAAAGATTTGTATGCCAAATTCAAGTAAAAGTGAATTTTGGCTCAAGGAAGTAGGATTTCTCGGACATATTGTCTCGGGAGAAGGAGTTCGAGTAGACCCTAGTAAGATTTCGGCTATAATGGACTGGAAGCCACCGAAGAATATCTCTGAGATTAGAAGTTTCCTAGGCCTAGCCGGCTATTATAGACGATTCGTCAAGGGGTTTTCCATGATTACAACCCCAATGGCGAAGTTGTTACAAAAAAATGTGAAGTTTGAGTGGACAGAAAGATGCCAACAAAGTTTCGAGAAACTGAAAGCATTGTTAACAGAAGCTCCAGTTTTAGTACAATCCGAGACAGGGAAAGAGTTTGTGATATACAGCGATACATCCTTAAACGGATTAGGCTGTGTACTTATGCAAGAAGGAAAAGTGATTGCTTATGCCTCAAGACAGCTAAAGCCCCATGAGAAGAATTATCCGACGCACGATTTAGAGTTGGCTGCCATAGTCTTTGCATTGAAGATTTGGAGACACCATTTATATGGTGAGAGATGTCAGATTTTCACCGATCACAAAAGTCTAAAATACTTGTTGACGCAAAAAGAGTTGAACTTGAGGCAACGGAGATGGTTAGAGTTAATAAAAGACTATGAGTTGGTCATTGACTACCATCCGGGAAAGGCGAATGTGGTCGCTGATGCTTTAAGCAGAAAGTCCCTATTTGCATTAAGGGCAATGAATTCATGGATGACTTTATTCAATGATGGTTCTATTCTAGCTGAGTTGAGAGCTGGACCAGTATTCCTCCAAGAGATCTTTGAGGCTCAGAAAGAAGATAGCGAATTGCAAGCCAAGAGAGCTCAGTGCGAGTCAGGTGTTGAATCCGACTTTCAGATTAATTCCGATGGATGGTTGATGTTTAAAGATAGAGCTTGTGTATCGAGAAAAGAGGAGCTTATTCAGAAAATGTTGCATGAGGCACATAACGGATGTTTATCTATACATCCGGGTGGTACCAAAATGTATAATGACTTGAAGCAACAGTATTGGTGGCCGAGAATGAAGAAAGATATTTCAGAATTTGTTTCCAAATACATGATTTGTCAGCAAGTAAAGGCTGAACACCAAGTACCTTCGGGTTTGCTTCAACCCATTTCGATTCCCGAGTGGAAATGGGACCGTATCACCATGGATTTTGTAACGGGTTTACCGTTGTCACCAAGCAAGAAAGATGTTTGTATGGGTTGTGGTTATGGACTTACGAAGTCGGCCCATTTCATACCCATGCAGTGGATTACTCACTCGACAAGTTGGAAAACTTGTATGTTTTAGAAATAGTAAGGCTTCATGGAGTTCCTTTGTCAATCATATCGGATAGAGATCTGAGATTCACATCCAGATTTTGGAAGAAGTTACAAGAGGCCCTGGGTACAAAGTTAAACTTTAGTACAACTTTTCATCCTCAAACTGAGGGCCAGTCAGAGAGGTTAATACAAGTACTTGAGGATATGATCTGGTGTTGTATTCTCAAATTCCAAGGCAGTTGGTAAAAGTTTCTCCCATTGGTAGAATTTGCCTACAATAATAGCTTTCAGTCAAGCTTAAAGATGGCGCCTTATGAGGCTCTATATGGGTGTAAGTACAGAACGCCTTTATATTGGACTAAACTCAAGGAAAACCGAATTCACGGGGTTGATTTGGTTAGAGAAGCTGAAGAGAAAGTGAAAGTGATACGAGAGTGTTTAAAAGCTGAAGCGGACAGACACAAATCCTACTCGAATTTAAAGAGAAAAGAGATAGAATATCAAGTCGGGGATAAAGTTTTCTTGAAAGTTTCACCATGGATAAAAGTTCTCAGATTCGGCCGAAAAGGCAAGTTGAGTCCACGTTTCATTGGACCATATGAGATTACCGAGAAAGTTGGGCCGGTAGCTTACCGATTGGCTTTGCCATCTGAGTTAGAAAAGATACATGATGTGTTTCACGTATCTATGTTGCGACGCTACCGATCCGATCCTTCACCTGTAATTGCCCCGTCAGAGATAGAGATTCGTCCCGACATAACTTATGGTGAAGAACCAGTTAAGATTTTAGCTCGGGAGGTTAAGCAGCTAAGAAATAAAAGTATTGCCCTAGTAAAAGTATTGTGGCAAAGATATGGGATAGAAGAAGCTACATGGGAACCAGAAGAGAGCATGAGAAACCAGTACCCAAACCTATTTGCTGGTAAGATTTTCGTGGACGAAAATCCCTAATGGGGGAGAATTGTAACAGCCCAGTTTAGGGTCTAGTCGGATTAGTGGTGCGAGACCACAAATCCGAGTTAGTAAAAGTAGCTTTTAAGGTATTTGAAATGTTTGCATGATATTATGAAAGTTCCATGTGGAAATTTTATGAAAATTTCCATTAAAGGGTCCATTAGGACTAAATTGCAAAAGTTACAATATATGAGTTTCTAAAAGCTTTTTGTATAAAATAGCTTTGGATTGGTAATTAGAAGTCCTTAAGTAGCAATTTTCCCAAATTATATTTTTTTGGACAAAAATGGACATGAGTTAGTAATATTTGAAAGTTTAGTAAAAAGGGCATTTTGGTCATTTGGCTTTTTATTGATTAAAAAGGATAATAAGTCAAAATTTATGTTCATCTTCTTCAAGCTTGGCTGAAAATTTGAAGAACTCCATAGCTAGGGTTTATTCAATTTTTCAAGCTCATAGTAAGTGCATCCTAGCCTCGTTTTTAATATTCTTTGTATTTTTGGAGTTCTCATAACATGAATTAGCTATTTTTAGCTACAAGATGAGCTAAGATGCATGTTCAAAAATCTACCCATGTATGGTATGTTTGTAAAATGATGTTTTATGGAAGATTATGAGAGTTTGATGTTAGATAAACATCTTTTTCTAAGTGAATTTCATGAGAAATGCTAGTAGAGACTAGTTTGTAAAATTTATGAAATTTGTCATACATGGTAGAAATTGTAAGAAATTGATATTGCAATAGTTGAGACTATTAACCAACTAAGCATGAAGTATTAGAAAGTTGAATGAAAATCACTTTACGAGCCTTGGGGCAAAAGTGTAATTATGAGAAAGTTTACGGGCGAAATAGTAATTTTTCCAAAGTATGTGTTAAGAGTCAATTTAGTCTATATGAGTATTAAATGAGTTAAATATTATTATAGATCAAGAAATACGAAGCCCGGACCGAAACCAAGGCAAGAACAAAGTTGAGGACTAAATCGCATATCTACCTATATTTTGTACATTGAGGTAAGTTTGTATGATTTCTAAGCTTTATGATTAATATCATTGAATTGCTTAGTATAATGTACAATATTACCATGAAAATGTTTAATGATATGTTAACAAAGAAATCAATGAGATTAAGCATGAGAAAGTCCCGAGTGAAGTTGAATTACTTAGGATACTCGATCTATCACATGAGACAAGAAAGTCCGTATAAGACCAAGCCAAGGCATGGCATCGACAATCAAGCAAGTTATCATGTAAGACCAAGACAAGTCTTGGCATTGAAGAGTTATTATGAGATGAAGACCCATATAAGCCCAAGCCAAGGCATGGCATTGGTGAGTCTCCAAGCAAAGATGTCATGTAAGTCCAAGACAAGTCTTGGCATTGAAAAGTTATCATGAGATAGAGATTTCATGTAAGTCCAAGCCAAGGCTCGACATTGACCAGTTCACGAGTAAAGATACCAAATAAGACCATGTCAAGACATGGCAATGGTAACTTACCAAGGGAACATATAAGTAAGACTTTGTGTAAGTCCATGTCAAGGCATGGCATCGATACCAAGATGAGAGATCCCACGTAAGACCATATCTAGGATACGGCTTTGGCATCGAGTTATATGTGAGATGAGATTCAGTATCCTCGGTTATTCATAGTAATTCATCGGGCAAAATAAGTAAAGCTATTATCAAGTTGAAAATGAGTATTATTCATGTTATGAATGATGAATTAGAGATTATGATTATTATAGTAAAGTATACTGATCTATGCGATCAAGTGATACAGGTACCTTGTTTACCTCACGAGCATGAGACTAGTAAGAATAATGAGATATGTAATAATCAGTAAGAGTAAGTAAGCTTTAATAGCTGAAATTTATGATGCCAAATGGTTTATGTTAAGTGAGTATGTTTCTATGTGCATTATTTGCAAACTTACTAAGCGAAATGCTTACGTCTTTAATTCTTTCTTTCCATGTAGTCTCGCCAAGCTAATCTCGTGGATAATCATCATCGGAGCTCGGAGCACACTATCAATCTCTATTTTGGTATAGCCAAGTTGTTTATATTAAGTATGGCATGTATAGGAAACATTTCATTTTGAGAATATGTCTTAAAAAGGGGCAATAGTATGGGCTATCAAGTTCATTATTCTTTTGTATATGGCTAAGCGATTTGCCAAGATTGACGAAGTATGTATGTTTATTGATATCAATGAATCACGTAGTGTTGTTCATGAAAGATGTAGTAATTTGAGAATTGAGTATGAGATTGATCATGATTCAGGGTGGCAATTGGCTTGGTAAATAGCCCACATGTGCCCACACGAATTGACACACAGGCGTGTGTCTAGGTCGTGCGTCCCCTGCACCTTAGTACCTTAAGTCAGAATAGGCTACGGGTTAGTCCCACGACCGTATGTTTAGGCCGTGTGTGACACACGGTTAGCACATGGGTGTGTGCCCTGGCCGTGTGAAGTCTGCACCTTGCACTTGTAAATTGGATTGTCACACGGTTGAAGTACACGGGCGTGTGTATGGACCGTGTGGATAAGTCAGAATGCCAAAGTTTAGCACACGGGCCAAAGCCACGGGCGTGTCAAGGCCATGTGAAATTAGTCAGTGTCAACCACGGGTGGAAGACACGGGCATGTCTTAGGGGTACACGGGCGTGTCCCAAGTCACATGTGCGTGTGACCCCTGTTTCAAGGAAAAGTTCCCGATTGAGTTCCGAATGTTCCCGGATAGATGTTTAAGGCCTCGTAGGCCCATGAAACGTATGTTTTGATTAAGAAAGAGGAGTTTCTATTTCGAAACAAAATTTTACAGCCCGTAAGTTCATGTTTCCTTAAGGTCAAGTATGGTAATGTCTCGTATCCAGTCTCAGTTTCGGACATGGGTATGGGGTGTTACAATTTTGCCACAGCTTGGACACATGGGTGTGTCCGAGGCCATGTGAGGTACACGGCCTGCCCACACGGGCGTGTGACCTCTGTAGCTTTGAAAAATTTTAAATTTTCAGAAATTTTCGTATGTGTTCGGTTAAGTCCCGACCCCTTTCTAACCCGTGTTTAAGGTCTCATAGACCTCATTAAGGGACTATATGTATATATTTTGTTATGTTTGGGTGGTGATAGACTTTGTGTTGTAAAATGTTAGTAAATGTTCCGGTTTGATCGGGAATGCTTCTTAACCCTAGACCGGCGACGGTTATGTGTTAGGAGTGTTACACTCGATCTTCAATTTTTTTCTTTCTTCCTCCATTGTTGTCGTCGCCTACACCTAGTTTTACCATCTCTTTCTTTTTCTTTTTGTCTCAAAATTTGTTAACATCTTTCCACCATCTTTCTGGTATTTTTCTCATAAAAATCCGCCCCAAATCTAAAATCTTTAACTCCATGATCGATCCCGAACAATGCCAAGAAAGTGCCAGTGTCGTTTCTCTCAACTAGCTTATGTAAGATCTCTTCTTTCTTCAGTTTTTTGATTAATCTTGTCAATTAAAAATATAAATTTTAAGATCTATAATTTAGGGGAATTTTAAATATTTTAAAGGTATTTTTCCAGATTTTTAATGGATCTTTCAATAGTTTTTAAATTAATCCCGAATTTGGCCACTGCGGGTGGTCGTGCGTGTGCCAAAGTGCAAGAAAGTAGGCTATTTTGTTTCTTGGTTCTTGCCCATCTTTTCCTAGAATTAATTTGAGTTCTTTAACCCTCATAATCATCCTTTAATCACATGTTAATTAGGGTAAGACGTTCTTAATCAATTAGCTAGTCGGATTTTACAATTAGAGAAGTGTAAGTGCGATTAATTGTAAACTAGTTTGTTGTTTCAACATAGTTGTTGGGAAAAGGATATGGGTTGATTAAATGTGGGATTTTTATCAATATTGGCTACTGATTTTCTAGTATGTGAATGTATTAGGTTCTGACCTAAACACCCCAAATCAACCGTAAAGCCAAAAAATGTTTGCATGTTCGATTCGCATCAAAGCAGTGTAAGAAATCTAACTAGCTTGGATTCGTAAAATAGTAGGAATTGTGACGATTGATTTGAACCAATAAGTGGGGTTGTAGGGGCTGTTTTGGAGGTTAATTAATTGAATTTATATTTTTTTTAATTTAGGTTCAATTTAAATCTTCTTAAAGAAATCAGAAGATTCACTAGTGTGTTGCGAAAGAGCATAAAATAAGGTGTGGGTCCTAAACTCATAAGATTGTTTGAAATTGATAATTATCATGTTATATATGATGAATTAGCTTGCTAGTTGGATTGGCTTAATAGCAAAATAACTAGTTTTGTAAGTGGCTGAACTAGGTATGTTTCGAGCCCTAAAAGATTGATGTGTTAGCAAAGTTGCTAGTTTGACAGTGTGACTATGCGATTGAAATTGTGATGAATGATTGTGTTATATAGTATGATATTG
This sequence comes from Gossypium sturtianum, assembly GCA_025698515.1. NCBI lineage: Eukaryota > Viridiplantae > Streptophyta > Magnoliopsida > Malvales > Malvaceae > Gossypium > Gossypium sturtianum. The sequence goes on from CM046948.1 coordinate 61,755,654, forward strand.
GTTGGTTGAATAGCATGATTTGCTGAAATATTGAGTTTATGCATGATATAATTGCATGAGATATTTGCTATAATGTATATTGAAAAGGTTGCTAAACATGCACAGTGAAGTTTGTAAAGTATGTGAAATTGAATGATATTGATAGACACTATCATAACGGTAGTTTGAAAATTGGAACACTATTTCCATTTACTAAAGGTATTTAATTATTGATGATGTGTTAAACATGTCAATTAAATGTGAAAAGTACTGAATTATGGCTATTTATGAGTTTCCATGCCATATTGCATTTGCATTGGGATGGGATATTTTGTGGTTTACGGATGAGTTCCGTGGAGTACTACCGGCATATTAAGTCTGCATTTATTAGTAGTTAGTGCACTGAATTTGGAGTACTGAGGGGATTGGCAATTATATCATATTATTTTTTATTCGGCACTTTTACTACATTATTGTTATTTTGTGGTTTTACCACATCGAGTTATGCTCGCATTTGTTGGAGTTTGGCGGATGAGTTCTGGGAAACTCGTGGTGTGTAGTGGATGGTATGGGTAAGAACCTTTTTGCATTGCATCATGTGCATGACATATTTGAATGTTATTAATTTATGCTACGTTTTGTACTTTTTTGTATTTAATGTTATCGGAATTAATGATTGTTACTCGAATGAATGATGACCCATGCTCATACACTGTTTGACATTGATATTGATAATGGCTATGTAATGATAAGAAATTCCTATGATGGTTCTGTGTTCTTCTCTTAATGCTAATATGTTTCACTATATTTGATATTTATGTTCGTTTAAAAAACTGTTTGACTCACATTGATCTTTCATGAGCTCACCCCCCATAGTGTTTTAACTTTTCATGTAAACCTCAAAATTAGGACTGGACTCGACATTCGGAGAATCACCTTGAACCTCAGACTATTTTTAATAAGCATTAGTCAGTTTGTATTGGTTTTTGTTTGTAATTTTTAATTACTTATGGTCTGTGGCTTGGTAACTTTTCATTTGGGGATTTTTCCATGCATCGATTACTCTAGCATAATAACTGAATAATGCATGATATCAAGCTTAAGTAAAATTTGACATTGTTCCCTAATTTTTGCTGAATTGCAAAGGAACCATGTTTGAAAAATAAATTGATAAGGCAACTAGGTTTCCAAAATGACTTGAAAAATGGTTTTTTCGTTGCATTAGTTTAACATCGAGTTTTTACAAAGAAGAGCAACAAGCAAACTATTTTTCTAAAACAACACTATCAACAATAAAATGAATCTTAAGTATAGTTGACCTAATAAATGAATGTTGTAAACTAATTCAAAGTACTACGATTTTTCCCTAAAGTGAGTTTTTTTTAAAGTCTTCAAAAGTAACGTAAGTTAGCTTAGCCATTTCGGTGGCTAAGGTAACCTTTTTCAATCTAGTCATAACGTCTAGGTCGGGTTTGGGAGGTTACATATCACAATAGTTCATACTAAATCACTTCATACATAAAAAAAAATTATTTTTCATCACATGAACACCATAAGGTAATAAACTAATATGATTATACTTAATACAACATTATAATGATTATAATCTAGACTTATAAAATAGTTCAAATCTTAATTGCATAATCTGATAGCCCGATGAACTATAGCAACATGACTCGGATGCTCGGGTTCCCCAAAACACACTGAGAGCATCAAAATTCTAACAGAGGCACCGAAGTGAAAATAGAGGTGTCGTAGTTCTATCAGAGGCATCGAAGTGCAAACAGAGGCACCAAAGTGCTATCAGAGGCACCGAAGAACAATCCCAGACTAGCGCGTGTCCTAACACTATTGGCATGCCAATCGTGTTCTAATAATTTACTACATTCAAATGGGCATTTTAACTGAACTCATCACACGAACAAATCAGAGGCAGTTCCACAATATTCGTACGTATATTGTATATCCATTACATCCATTCCGAGATTATAAAATTCATATTTCACAACCATTTTTCAACTTCCAAATAAATACACTTTCACTTTATACTTATAAACAAATCATAATTAAAATTTTATTACCAAATATTCATCCACATTTCAATTTAAATAAATACAAACAACATAATTTATAAACATATATACTTATTCAATAATGCTATTAACTTACCTAGGATATGCTATTGGTTGACTCGTACGGACTAATCCGCGATTTTTCCTTTACCTCGGTTATCCTCCGTTCGATTCAATTCTTGATCTATATAATAATTAAATTCAATTATCAAATTCAAATACATTATCAAGCTTATTTTTATGCATGTGACCTTTAAACTTCATTCCAAATCTCCCCTAAACTTTTACAGTTTATTCAATTTAGTCCTTAACACCAAAACTATTTAAGTTTTCACTTTTAACCGAATTGAATAACACCCCAAAACAACCTTTGAACATCTAAACTCTTCACAATTAACATGCTAAATTTTTTAGAATTTCAAATTAGTCCCTAGGTTCAATTATAACAAAAATTCCTTTACAAAATAGTTCTACTTAACAACCAAGATCACAATTTCATCATTTAATCTCAAGAACTACTAGAATTCATCAATGGTAAGTTTCAAAACCTTTAACAATTTTACAAAATAGTCCCTAGGTTAGCTAGATTAAGTTTGAACGATCTGAGAAACATAAAAATTATAAGAAATGGATCATAAAATCACTTACATACATAATGTTTTGCTTGGCCGAACCTTAAGTTTCTCTAATGGAGTTTCTTCTTCCTACTTTCAGTAATGGGAATGTAACACCCCTAGCCCGTATTCGTCACCGGATTAGGGCTACAGAGCATTACCGGAAGATAACATCATACAACAAACATTTATTTATCATAATCAAATCACAACATAAATCATAGCAATAATATCCAAACTCATGCATATAGTCCCTTTTACGATCCCTCGAGGCCCTAAAAACACATTAGAAACGAATCATGACTAAATCAGAAACATATGGCATTTTACGAAAAAAGATGCAAAATTTCAAACTGTAGGGGTCACATGGCCGTGTGGCCAGGCCATGTGACTTACACGACCGAGAGACACGCCCATGTCCCAAGCCGTGTGGACATTCGAAGTAGGGACACACGGCCGTGTCCCAGCGCATGTCCATGCCCGTGTAACTCACTGACTTAAGTCACATGGCCAAGCCACACGCTCGTGTGCTAGGTCGTGTACCCTTCAAAATTGCCTCACACGCTCGTGTGCCAGGCCGTGTGCTAGGCCGTGTAACAGCCTGACTTGCAACCCTTAATAAGCTATAGGGGACACATGGCTGTGTCGCCTGGTCGTGTGTCACACATGGCTGAGACACATGCTTGTGTCTCTAGCCTTGTGGACGAAAAATAGACCATTTTCAAGCCATTTTTCTCACCCAGAAACTAGCCACTTGCACAACCCAAATCTACCTATTTTCATGCATTCAAATGGCACTTAATATATACATATACAAGCTAGAACATCATAAAAACTAACCATTCAACCAATATGCCAAAATGGCACCTCAGACTCAACAATCAAACTTGATTAAACACCTACCAAATTTATTCATAATTCAAACAACCAATTGAACAACTTTGATTCCACGTTTGCCATAAAGTTCATATACCAATTACCTGCACAACAAATACCATTATGGCCATTTTCACATATACCATTAATCTTAATAAGTAAACCAAATGCCAATATACATTCAAGGGTACCAAAACTAACCATTAACACTTCAAAGCACTATCTATACCATACCAAAACAACATCTCATAGCATACCTTAATGTTCATCCAATCAACTATCATCACTAAGTACTTAGATGCCAAAATGACAACCACTTTAAATAGCATATATATATATACATGATATCATATAAACTAAATCATTAACCCAAAATAACATATATACAAGCCACACATAATGGCTAATTTCATCACACAAAGATACCTACACATGCCATTATAACCATGACTCAAAATCATCAAAATCTATTGATATAGCCGATGGATAGTGTGATGGATCTCCGACAAGCTTCCAGACCGAACGAGCTTTCGATTATCTAAAAACATAAGAGAAATACACGAAGTAAGCATATAATACTTAGTAAGTTCGTAATTCATAAACAAAGCTTACCATTTCAATATATATAAGCTTAAACGCAATTTATGAGATAATCCAACATTGCTTGGCACAAGCCTAAGCAACAACAACCTTTAAAGTTAGATAACCAAATAACTTAGCAACTCATTGCAAAACATAATAGCTTTTATGCACATATTTTATAATCATTCATACTTTCATGAATATGGCTAATCATATTTAAAGCATCATCATTTCATACCTGTTTCATACTTTCATAGCATTACTTATCAAACTATCTGTTGATCCTTCCCTTTTGTATACCCGTTGAACCACTAGAATAATATCGGATACGCGGGAATCTCACACACTATGTGCTAACATATGGCCGAAACCATTACATTCTCTTATCTCATATAAATGCTCTCTCTCGAGCCATAAGTGGGTCTGCTCACACAAGCTGCTAGTCAGGATGTAGCTACGCGGTGCTGCTCACACAAGCTGTCAAGTAACCGCAACACATGCCAAAAATACAGCCACAGGTAGGACGTGCAAGACCAGCACCCGAAACACGGGAACCCCTAAGGACATCTCATTTGTATCTTATATATTCCTAAGGTTCAAACGGGATCTGAAAGTCGCTAAAACTTCATTGGATTTTTCCGTAGACACGTAATACCATAATATAACTTAAAAGCATGTAAATCGAGCATAATACAACTTTAATTAAATGTATGAACTTACCTCGATCACAACCGAAGAAATACGATCGACTAATCCAACACTTTTTCCTTTCCCTGATCTAAATTCATACGTTGCTTTTCTTGATCTAAATAATCAAATTTAATTCATTCAAACTTCATTATATTCAATTAAATCCAAAAATCATATTTTGGAAAAATTATGCTTTTGCCCCTATAATTTTGAATGCATTACAATTTAGTCCTTAAGCTTATAAAATGAAATTCATGCAATTTGGTACCAACCCACTATAGCCGAATTTTATTTAGACCCCTCTCAAGTCCTACATTTCATTTATTTCAAAATTTCACCATGAATAATTTTTTATTTTTCAATTTAATCTCTAATTTACAAATTCATCAAAATTCCCTGTACAAAATTTGTTCAACTATCATCAAACATTCATTTTCATCCATCAAACATCAAAAACAACTAATATATATTCAAGGTAAAAGCCTAGACTTTTAACAGTTTTGTAAATTAGTCCCCAAGCTAGCTAGATTAAGCTACGACTCCAAAAACATAAAAATCGTTAAAAATAGGAAAAAAAATGCACTTACATGCACTTGATTTTTTGTTTTTGCTTTCCCAAAACTTCTTCTCTACAGCAACAATGGTGGCCAGTTCTAATGTTTGCAAAATTAAGAAGACAATTGTTTGTTTCATCTTTTCTAATTAACATTTGTTTAATTACAATTTTAACCTTATACGCTAACCTTTAAAAATCACTTAAATGATGTCCATCTTTATCCACTATTAATATTAATGGTTTAATTACTATTTAAGGCCACTCACATTCAAAATTCATAGCAATTTGACACTTTTACTTGTAGAACTCTAATTTTGCACCTAATGCAATTTAGTCATTTTTATCAAATTAAGCATGCTAACGATAAAATTTCTTAACGAAATTTTTATACGGTAGTACTATCATGCTAACAATTAAATAGTAAATAAATATTTCAACGTCAGATTTGTGGTCCCAAAACCACTGTTTCGATTTCACTGAAAACGGGCTGTTACAGGGAATGTTAAGGAAGATGACAAATAATTTTTATTTTATGTTTTTACTTATTTTAATTATTTTATCATTTAATTTAATGAATAAAAATCTAATATAATGTGTACCAACCGTCCACACTAACTAAAAATGGTCTATTTGCTTTTTAAATCCTGAAACATATCTTAGTTATGCAATATATTTAATAAAAAATCAATAATGATGAAGTTTTACATCTTTTACAATTTATTCCTTTTTCATTAGTTAACTAGTCAAATAATAAAATTTCCGAACCGAAACTTCACATACCTATAAAATAACTCCGTAAATATTAAATAAAAATATTTACAAGCTCGATTTACCAAAATGAGGTCCCAACACCTCATTTTCCAAAACCATTTGTCTTTACTATTTGTTCAATAAGCTAAAATTTATCAAATCAAAATTTAATATATAACTATAGTTGACTCAAATAAATTTAATAATAATTATTACGGACTTACTCATCTGAAAGCTCGATGAAGCAAATCAAAAATGGCAAGAGGAGGGTGAACTGGCCTTTAAAAAATTTTGTTAAAGCAAAGGCAAGAAAGAAATAAAGAACACAAAGAATTTAGAGTGGTTCGGCCCCAATTGCCTACTCCACTACCTTAGCTTTTCACTACAAAGGATTTTTCCCAAATTCACTAATTTTTTCAACCTTTAAGGATAAGGTTTAACCTTACAACTCCTTAAGATTTCTACCCCAAATCTTAAGTTTCAAAACCTCTCAAAGAGATACAAATGATCAAAGAAAGAAACAATCCTTACAAGATAAATTTGTTTGCAATTTGAAGCATAAATACAATGAAATACACTTGAGCAAAATGAAGAAGATAAAGCTCACAAGTGTATGCAAGAAGATTATGAAAATTTAAGCACTAAGATTGTTTGATTGATGAATTTTGCTTGAAGTACTTTTTCTTGGATGTAGTAGGACTTTAAAATATGGTATTTATACCCCATAATAGACTTCCAGCCGTTGAGGAAGTTGGGGAAGTAAATACGGCCGTTGGGGATGTAAAACTAGAACATTTATTTCACTGGCAACTTCGAGTATCGATACCTTTAAAATGGGTATTGATAATATTTGTCATAAATGTTGATTCAGTGACCGCTGGAATGAAAAAATCGATACTTCAAATATATTTTATCGATACTTCCTTAAGAAGGTATCGATACTGGATCAATACATTGTATGATTTTTGAGAAATAAAATACAAGTTTGGTATCGTTTTTAAATAAGGTATCGATTATTTTGAAAAATATCGATACCAAAGTCATGGTATCAATAATTTTTAGGTTCTTGAAAGAACGCCTTTTTGGTCTCGATTTTACTAAGGGTATCTGTTATTTTCAAAAATTATCAATACAGGGCCAAATGGTATCGATACCTTTTTTCTTGGAGCAATTCTCACTTGTTAGAAAACTATTTTGATGTGTTAGAATGATTTTAACTTAATTGGGATCATTTTGACTTGGTTAAAAATAATTTCACTTGATTTTAAATGTAATACCCCTAACCCGTTTCCGTCGTCGGATTAGGGTTAAAGGTATTATCGGACGAATCAGAAACGTTTACAGACATTTCATAAAACAAGTTATCAATTTCAATCACTATGTCTCTTAGATAGGTCACCGAGACCTTAAGCATGCTTTAGAGAAGGGTCGGGACTAAACTGAACACATACAAAAATTCTCAGAAATTTAAAGCTTTTTGAACACTGCAGAGGTCACACGCCCGTGCAGTCAAGCCGTGTGCCTCCCACGGCTACTAGACACACCCATGTGTCTTGGCCGTGCCAAAACAGAGCATGTAATCTGACTTCCCCTCACGGCCAGCAAGCACGCTTGTGTGCTAAGGCCGTGTACTCTTAAGCAATACACTGACTTATCCCTACGGCCACCAGGCACGCCCGTGTACCATGGCCATGTACTCTTAGGCTATATACTGACTATATCCCACAGTCACTAGGCACACCCGTGTGCCATAACCATGTAGACAAAACAGGCCATTTGCAAGGCCAACTTGCCACCCACACATAGGTCATACCTACAAGCATCAATACAAACCAATTCATGCTTTCAAATGTATTCAATCATACCATTTCATGCATTATTCAATCACAAACTAAACCATTTACTTCCATGCTCATTATCATCACAACTAAAGCCATTTAAAGTGACAATTATACACCTCAAAACATATATAATTCAAACATCATGTAATCCATATCAAAGTTCAACTTCAAACCACATCTTTCCCAATCAACTAAGTCATGAAATATACCATATTCATAGCTCATTCATCAATTCAACCTCTTTCAACTTCCAAGCCAAATCACATGGCAAGTATTAAACCTTTCAAAACATATCATAACATCTAGCCTATACATGCCATAATTCATCTATATACATCTTTCCAAAAGTACCAAAACAGATTGCCGATAGTGTGATTGTTATGTCGACGATCCCGGATCCGAGCTAGCTTTTATCGACATCGCAAAGCGAGAGAAACAAATCACACAGTAAGCTTTCCAAAGCTTAGTAAGTTCGTAACATAACACATTTAAATCAAACAAACTGCCACATAGATTATTTCGCATATACATATATATACATCATATCATCCAAAACTAATATGTTCATTTAACATTTCATAATCTCATTGATAGATTCATCAACCAACTAGGTTCTGAGCGTACCTTAGCCAACACCTAGTAATCAATTACATTTGCTACTCAATACTCACTTTCCCCTTTCGATCAACTTTCGTCTCTTCTTCGATTCAATCGCACACTTAGTGCCCAGATATTTAGCCGAAGCTTAATTAACATCGCACACATAGTGCTTTTATATCAAACCGCTCTTCAATCGGTATCACACACACAGTGCCAACCACAAAGTTGAAGTTCTTATTATTTCGCACACACAGTGTTAAACATCTCAATCACATTTCCGAATACGCACACTTAGTGCCACATAACTCAAACTCAAACTCTCATATAGCATCCACATTTTAATATCATTATAACATTCATTTCATAGCATTTAACATAACCAAATATTTGTATTATGTCCGAACTTACCTCGGACGTCGAACTATCGAAATGGTCGGTCAATCGAGCACTTTATCTTTGCCTCGATCTCGATCCGAACCTCTCCTCTCTAGGTCTTGAATTGAGCTTAGAAATGGCCGAATGCCCTAGCTCTTTCTTATTTTCTTTTTCTTTTCTTTGTTTCGGTCATAGTAGAAAGATGAACACAAGGTTAATGGCTTTTTAATGCCTTTGTTTTATTATAATATTTTTTAATATATAATATAAATTTTACTTATAAAATTAAACATATAAAAGCATGTAATATATACATGTTGCCGTCCACTACTAAATAAAATGGTCTAATTGTAATATAAATCCTCCATATTATAAAGACAACAACAATTAGGCATATAACAATCAACACACAACATTTTGCACTTTATGTGATTTAGTCTTTTCTCTAATTTGGCACACAGTCGATAAAATTATCACACAGAATTTTCACACAGGCTATATCACATATTATTCACACAGAAAATAATAAAATATTATTCCGACCTCAGATTTGTGGTCTCGAAACTACTATTTTGACTAGGGTCTAAACCGGGCTGTTACAACTCTGCCCCTTAGGGATTTTCGTCCAAGAAAATCTTACCAGTAAATAGATGCGTATATTGCTCTCTCATAACGTTTTCAGACTCCCACGTAGCCTCTTCAATTTCGTGTTTGTGCCATAATACTTTCACTGAGGAAATTCTTTTGTTTCTCAACTCTTTAGTCTCTCGTGCCAAAATTCGAATCGGTTCCTCACTAAACGACAAGTCTGACTGAATCTCAACCTCAGTAGGAGCAATTACATGAGACGGGTCAGATCTGTACCGTCGAAGCATCGACACATGAAACACGTTATGAATCTTTTCCAACTCTGCTGGAAACATCAATCTATAAGCAACTGACCCAACTCGTTCAATAATCTTATACGGTCCGATGAATCTCGGACTCAGCTTGCCTTTCCGGCCAAATCGAAGTATTTTTTTCCACGGAGATACTTTCAAAAACACTTTATTGCAAACTTCGAATTCAATATCTTTTCGAATTCAAAAACACTTAGCTCAGTCCAATACAATGGAGTACGACATTTTCGACCGTAAAGAGCCTCACACGGTGCCATTTTAATGCTAGATTGAAAACTGTTGTTGTATGCAAACTCAATCAATGATAAATGCTTTTCCCACGTACTTTCAAACTCAAGAATACAACATCTCAACATATCTTCAAGAATCTGAATGATTCGCTCGGACTGACCATCCGTTTGCGGATGAAACGCAGTACAGAAATGTAATTTTGTGCCTAAAGCCTCTTGCAATTTCTTCCAAAATCATGAGGTAAATCTCGGATCTCTGGCCGACACAATAGATAGTGGTACCCCATGCAATCTCACAATCTCAGCAATATACAATTCAGCCAATTTATCAAGTGAATAATTTGTTCTCACCGGAACAAAATGAGTTGATTTCATCAATCTGTCAACTATTACCCAGATTGCATCTTTCTTTCCCAGAGATAAAGGCAATCCCGACACAAAGTCCATCGTAATTCTCTCCCATTTCCATTCAGGAATCATGATCGGTTGTAACAAACCGGACGGAACCTGATGTTCAGCTTTAACTTGCTGACAAACTAAACTTTTCGACACAAAGTCAAAGATGTCTCGTTTCATACCACGCCACCAATAAAATTGTTTCAAATCATTGTACATTTTCGTACTCCCTGGGTGAACAGTCAAACGGCTATTATGAGCTTCGTTCAAAATTAGCTAAATTAATTTTGAATTCTTCGGAACACAAATCTGATTTCTGAATCTCAAACAATCATCACTATCAACTCAAAATTCTGAATCAACATTCAATTCACACTGAGTTCGTTTAGCCATTATTTCAACAACACTTTTCTGGGCATCACAAATCTGACGTACAAACATTGGCTTTACTTTTAACTCGGCCAAAACCACACTATCATCACACAGATCTATCTGAGCATTCATTGGTCGCAAAGCACATATAGACTTTCGACTCAAAGCGTCAGCTACAACATTAGCTTTACCCGGATGATAATCAATCACAAGTTCGTAATCTTTCAATAGTTCTAGCCATCTTCTCTGTCGTAAATTCAATTCTTTTTAAGTCATCAAGTATTTCAAACTCTTATGATCAGCATAAATATGACATTTTTCACCGAATAGGTAATGACGCCAAATCTTCAACGCAAACACAATCGCGGCCAATTCAAGGTCATGCGTCGGATAATTTCTCTCATGCGTCTTTAACTGCCTCGAAGCATAAGCAATGACTTTACCTTCTTGTATCAGCACACAGCCCAAACCATTCAACGATGCATCGCTATATACTACGAATTCTTTACCCGATTCTGGTTGAACTAACACTGGTGCCTCCGTCAACAACACTTTCAACTGCTCAAAACTCTGATGACACTTTTTTGACCATTCAAATTTAACATCTTTCTGTAGTAACTACGTTAACGGAGTCGCAATCATCGAGAAGCCTTTCACAAATCATCTATAATATCCTGCTAGTCCCAGGAAACTACAAACTTCAGACACATTTCTTGGAGGCTTCCATTCCAAAATAGCTGAAATCTTACTCGGATCAACTCGTATTCCCGCAACTGATAAAATATGTCCCAGAAAACCAACTTCACGCAACCAAAATTCACATTTGTTAAACTTAGCGTACAACTGTTTCTCACGTAGAGTCCGTAACACAGTTCTTAAATGTTCGGCATGTTGCGTCTCATCACAGGAATAAATCAAAATATCATCAATGAACACCACAACAAAGTGATCTAAATACGGTCTAAATATCTGATTCATCATATCCATAAACACTGCAGGAGCATTCGTTAACCCAAAAGGCATCACTAAGAATTCATAATGTCCGTACCTTGTTCTGAAAGTAATTTTTGGCACATCGGATTCTTTGACTCTCAACTGATAGTAACCCGACATCAAGTCTATCTTAGAAAACACTGTAGCTCCTCTCAGCTGATTAAACAAATCATCGATACGAGGCAATGGATATTTGTTCTTTATCGTCACTTATTTAATTGTCGGTAATCAATACACATTCTCATAGTACCGTCTTTCTTTTTTCACAAATAACAAAGGAGCACCCCAGGGCGAGAAACTTGGTCGTGCAAATCCTCTATCTGTCAACTCTTGCAACTGAGATTTCAACTTTTTCAATTCGGTCGGTGCCATTCTATACGGAGCTATAGAGATAGGAGTTGTTCCCGGAACTAATTCAATACCGAATTCAACTTCTCTGATTGGAGGTAATCCCGACAATTCTTCAGGAAATACATCTGGAAACTCACTAACCACACAGATTCAACTTTCTTTTCTGACACTTTTGTATCAATCACATATTCCAGATAAGCTTCGCAACCCTTTTTCACATAGTTCATAGCTTTCATTGCAGATACAACAGCTGGTAACCCTTTCAAATCACTGGATTAAATTCAAACTATCTCACCGTTCTGACTTCTCAATTCGATACTTTTTTCGTTTACAAATCACAATAGCATTATGCAGAGTGAGCCAATCCATACCCAGAATTATATCAAATTCATCGAATGGTAACAACATCAAATTAGCCAGAAAACATATATCACGAAACATCAATGGACAATTCTTGCACACCTTATCCACCAAGACACACTTGCCTAAGGGGTTCGATACTCTAACGACAAATTCAGTAGACTCAACGGGTAGAGTCTTATTCAATACTAGATTTACACACACATAGGAATGAGTAGATCCTGGATCTATTAATGCAATCACATCAGTATCAAATAGAGTAAAAGTACCAGTGATGACGTCTGGAGATGATGCTTCTTCTCCTGCACGTATTGCATAAGCTCGAGCAGGTGCTCTTGCCTCCGATCTCACAGCGGTATCGGTAGTCCCTCTTTGACTTCGACTCACATTCCCGACATACTTAGGTGGTCTACCCCTAGCCATCACATTACTCGATCTCACATTCTTAACATTTTCTTCCTCAGCCATCTTTGGGCAGTCTCGAATGAAGTGATCTCGTGATCCACATTTATAGCAAACTCTATTGTTGTACTTGCCCCAGCATTCTCCCACATGTCATATTCCACACTATCTACACTCAGGTTTGTTACTTTCTGCACTATCAACACTTGATTCTATTGGAGCTTGAGTTCTCGGACCAACACTTAGTCTTGCGCGATCTCTATTAGGATGTCCAAACGAAGCATTTGATCGATTACTTGCATCTCTAAATCTCTTCGTAGAAGGTTGAGAAAACTTACTCATCGATCTTTTTCTTTCATCACAAACTTCAGAATCGACTTTTTTCTTTTCTTTACTGAGCTCCTCTACTTTGCATGCTCTTTCGACTAACACAACAAATTCATTTATATCAAGTATCCCGACCAACAACTTAATATCTTCATTCAACCCTTCTATGAAGCGTTTACACATAGTAGCTTCGGTCAAAACACATTCCCGTGCATACAGGCTCAATCTCACAAATTCCCGCTCATATTCAGTAACTGACAAACGACCTTGTTTCATCTCTAGAAACTCTTTACGTTTCTGATCAATGAATCGTTTAATGATATACTTCTTTCTAAACTCGGCTTGAAAGAAATCCCAGGTGATTCTCTCTCTCGGAACCACGAATATTAATGTTTTCCACCAGTAATACACAGTATCCCTCAATAATGAAATAACACATTTTATACATTCATCAGGAGTCAACGACATCTCATCAAATACTCGAAAGGTATTCTCGAGCCAAAACTCAGCTCTCTCAGCATCATCATCGGCTGTGGCCCTAAACTCTTCGACCCCGTACTTTCAGATCTTATCTACAGGAGGTTTATTCAATTTGATCAGATCTACAACTTGTGGCACAACAGGTTCTTATGGGGGTGGAGGTTGTGGAGCAGCTGGATTCGTTCGAACGAATTCTGAAAACCACTCACTTATCATACGGAAGAAGGCTAGCTTAGCCTCTCCTCCCTCACTACTTTCATTCGGCCTAGATGTGGCCGGCGCTGTCCCTTGAGCAAGAGTAGGCGCGTTACTCTCTACATCATCAGCAACTACTCGATCGAGATCCATTACTATAATAAAACACATTTTCAACTATTAGTATTTATCACACTATCGCAATTTCATATATGGCATGTATAGCTAGACTCACACACGCTACGTTAGTCCGAGAATCGACTAAACCGTAGCTCTAATACGAATAAAATGTAACACCTCTAACCTGTATCCGTCACCGGATTAGGGTTAAAGGTATTACCAGACGAATCAGAAACATTTACAAACATTTCATAAAACAAGTTATCAATTTCAATCACTATGTCCCTTAGATATGTCACCGAGACCTTAAGCATGCTTTAGAGAAGGGTCGAGACTAAACCGAACACATATAGAAATTTTTAGATATTTAAAACTTTTTGAACACTGTAGAGGTCACACGCCTGTGAAGTCAGGCCGTGTGCCTCCCACGGCTACTAGACACACCCATATGTCTTGGCCGTGCCAAAACAGAGCATGTATTCTGATTTCTCCACACGGCCACCAAGCACGCCCGTGTGCTAAGGCCGTGTACTCTTAAGCAATACACTGACTTATCCCCACGGCCACTAGGCATGCCCGTGTACCATGGCTGTGTACTCTTAGGCTATATACTGACTATATTCCACGATCACTAGGCACGCCCGTGTGCCATAACCGTGTAGACAAAACAGGCCATTTGCAAGGCCAACTTGCCACCCACTCATAGGTCATACCTACAAGCATCAATACAATACCAATTCATGCTTTCAAATGTATTCAATCATACCATTTCATGCATTATTCAATCACCAACTAAACTATTTACTTCCATGCTCATTATCGTCACAACTAAAGCCATTTAAAGTGACAATTATACACCTCAAAACATATATAATTCAAACATCATGTAATCCATATCAAAGTTCAACTTTAAACCACATCTTTCCCAATCAACTAAGTCATGAAATATACCATATTCATAGCTCATTCATCAATTCAACATCTTTCAACTTCCAAGCCAAATCACATGGCAAGTATTAAACCTTTCAAAACATATCATAACATCTAGCCTATACATGCCATAATTCATCTATATACATCTTTCCAAAAGTACCAAAATAGATTACCGATAGTGTGATTGTTATGCTGACGATCCTCGAACTGAGCTAGCTTTATCGATAATCAGAACCGAGAAACAAATCACACAAAGAAGCTTTCCAAAGCTTAGTAAGTTCAGAACATAACACATTTAAATCAAACAAACCACCACATAGATTATTTCGCATATACATATATATACATCATATCATCCAAAACTAATATGTTCATTTAACATTTCATAATCTCATTGATAGATTCATCAACCACATAGGTTCCGAGCGTACCTTAGCCAACACCTAGTAATCAATTACATTTGCTACTCAATACTCACATTCCCCTTTCGATCAACTTCCGTCTCTTCTTCGATTCAATCGCACACTTAGTGCACAGATATTTAGCCAAAGCTTATTTAACATCGCACACATAGTGCTTTTATATCAAACCACTCTTCAATCGGTATCACACACACACAGTGCTAAACATCTCAATCACGTTTCTGAATACTCACACTTAGTGCCACATAACTCAAACTCAAACTCTCACATAGCATCCACATTTCAATATCATTGTAACATTAATTTCATAGCATTTAACATAACCAAATATTCGTATTATGTCTGAACTTACCTCGGACGTCGTGTAACATCCTAGAATTAGGGGCTCTGCATTTTATGCTTTTCTGTGTGCTTGGCTTGTTCTGCTTGTTATTTTGGTTTGTTTGGAGGCCCTGGGAAGGCTCGGGTTTGAGCTAGAGCTTTAGGGAAAAATTTTTTTGGGCACTTTAGGGGGAGAGCTAGTAGAAGCAGGCTTTAAGAATATTTATTTGTGTTTGATAACACAAAAAGGGTTTGTGGTGTGATGGCAATGAGATGCAACTTAAGGAGCAAGGAAGTGGCGTCACAAGGAAGCATGAAGGGGAAGGAGTTCGAGTCTCATCTGCAGCATGTGGAACTTTATTTTTTTTTGTGCCAAAGGTGGAGGAGTGGTGGCTTTCGGCTGGGACTCTTCAAGGTGGTTGTTGAATGAGTCAACAAGTTCAAAATGGGTGGACAAGAGAGCTTGGAGGAGTTTGAATTGGTCAAACCAATTTGAAAGAGTGATGGGGAGTATTTGGTGGAGCAAATCAAGGGATTTGGTGATGGTGGAGGTGTTGGCTGAATGTGAAGAGCCTGGAGAGGGGATTTCAGTTTAGTAGCTAGGATAGGTGTGCCAAAATTCTCTTTTGGTTTTTAGGCATTTTTCATCCTAGTATGTTTGGTTATTGTGAGTAAGAGGGGGTGTGCCAAAACTTTTCAACATATGCTTTAGTGATTCTTTTGTTTTCTTTTTAGTGAATACACTTTTGTTCCCTAGTGTTTTGCCAAATTTTCATATTACTTTCCTCCTCTTTTCAGTCAGTTTCTCCTATTGTCTACCTTTTATTCTCTCATTTTTCTTCCTTTCTCTTAAGACGCCACAAGCTGAAACCCTCTTCTTCATCTTTTCTCTTCTACTTCTTGTGTTTTCTTCAGCCGAACCCTCTTCTAGTTTTTCTTTTCTTTTAGCCAAATTTTTGGTTCTCCTCTATTCATCTCTTTCATTCTTTCTTTCTTTTTAGAAAGCCAAAACTCTTTTCTCCTCTATTTCTATCTTTTTTAGCCGAATACTTTCTACACTTCTCCCATATCTTTTATTTTCTCTTTTTGCACCTCCATTTCTTATTTCTCTAGCCGAATCTTAAGAAGCAGAGTAGTTAGTTTTCTGCCTGCCGAAAGATCCTCTGCCTTCGGTAGGTGCTTTTGTAAGTCAAATCTGTTGTTACGATTCCTCGGTAGCCAAGGTAAGGGGTTTCTCTTTTATTCATTGTGATCGGCTTCTTTTCATATTACTCTGCCGTAATTAAACCCCTTGTTGGGGCAATTCCTGTTTTCGCTATAGTATTATATTGATCAAGACTTTTCTTCATGGATATGAGTGCCAGTCATTCTAAGGAGGAAAGTGAACCCGTAGTCTCTGCTCCTAAGTTCAAGCGACATGCTGTGTCGGTGGTTTGAGACTTTCTGTCGGGCTGTGGCAGGGAGCCGACATCTGCCTGGGATAGACAAATCGCGGTTGTTTCTTCTAGTGAGAGTGTCAACAATCTAGAGAGTTTAGTCTTATGCGTAATTAAGTGTGTAACGCTCACACATTTCTTTATTATTTGCGTTAGTAACTGTGTTTGCTGAAAGCTGAAACAACTGTTGAGACAGTTGAGATACCCTTGTGGGTAAGGCTGGAGACACCGGGTAAGTACCATTATGATTTTACTTTCATAGATTTGTATGTATGAATTAATTGTCTGATGTACCTTGAAAGTATGTTTGCATTCATCTCAGTATGATAATATGTTGCATGGGCTTTGGGATATGAATGAAAGGGTAAGTGTGATTCAGTGACTATTGTCACTGTAGTCTGGGACCATAGTGGTTTGGAACCACGTATACATCTTTATCAGTGACTTATCTCAGTGGTCTGGGACCACAGTGGGTTGGCCCCACGGATACTTATCAGGGATCGTCACAGTGGTCTGGGACCATAGTGGGTTGGCCCCACGTTTATATATTCTGTGACTCTGTCACACAAGTGGTCTGGGACCACAGTGGTTTGGAACCACAGTGGCTTAATGCCACCGGTGTTTGGCTGATTCAGGTGACCTAGAGGATGGAAAACTAGGTTGGGATGGGCTGCATTGCATACATTTTTAATATGCTATATTGTGAGGGTTAAGGCCCAATGTGCATCTGTGGGCTTAAAGCCCGAATACGTTATAAGGAGAATTACACACTGAGTCTCGGTGACTCACCCCTCTGCTTAATTTTGCAGGTAACCCCTAGTTACAGATTTGGAGCCGTGGTGGGCTTGAGGTGGCCATGCATTATTTCTCGTAAACTTTTGTTTCTTATTTGAACTTACATATTAATTTTGGGATTTTGCAATGTAATAAGGCCTCCATAAGTTTAATTTGGGTTTTCGCTTTAAATTGGTTATTGCATATCTTATGAATTGTCAAGTATGGAGTTTTGTTCTAAAATAAAACCATAACCATCATTTTTCTAAAAAGGGTGATAACAAAAGATGACATGCGAATAACTAATTAATTCAGAGATTTTCTTAAAACCTTAACATTGTTTTCAAATGTCACGTTTATAAAATTTCCTAATTTTTTGCTTTCGTAAAACAAAACTGTATACGACTTTTAGTTCAATCTAATAAGAAGTTTGGAAGAAACTTTCAATTATTTTCAAGATGGTAACACTAATCAAAAATAATTTTTTATTAAAATTACGATGTTCCGGTAAAAATTTCAAAACTTCTTTTCCTGTAACATACCAGATTTGGTCGTAGCGTATTGACCGGATTTGGGGTGTTAAAATTGTGGTATCAGAGCCAAGTTTGCAAAACTCGGCTGTGGGTTTGGGGTTCAAAAATGTTTTCAAAAGTTGGTTTGGAATATGGTTTAGAAAAATACATGTTTTCTAGAAGCATGGCACCCGAGTCTCCGGCACCAAATCCATACGGTAAGTCTTTTGACTATTGATTGAATTGTATGAAAGATTATATTGTGATGTGCTGTGATTGCTAGTGTTAAGAGATACAACCTTAGAAAATGAGACCCTTAGGTATGCGATTTGCAAAAATTACTTCTAATACTATTTACATAAGCTATCCTTTAATAAACAGTGGAAGATGTACTAATTCATAAAACTTGAAATCAGATTAAGTTGAATTCGTAATCATGAGCACTAGAGGATGTGGACGTGGTATGCGTGGCCGGGGTAGAGGCTGGGGTGTTGAGGCTGAACCCTCGGAATCAAGGCATGGGCCGGAAGGCGAAGTGCCAGCATCACCAGTAACGAAAGCGGGGTTTCAAGACCAAACTGGAGGGGACGATGCTATGTCTCAAGCTATGTTGCATGTTCTGGAGCAGGTTGCTGGAGTAAGCACGGGATCAGTAGCTCAAAAATCTATTCCTGAGCGACTTCGAGCAAATGGGGCCGAGGTATTTAGGGGTATTTCTGGTGTGGCTCCTAACGTAGCTGAGTACTGGCTGGAAGTGGTTGAACGAATCATGGACGATCTTGATTGTACTGCGGAGGAAAAGTTGAAAGGATTAGTGTCCCTCTTTCGGGATGAGGCATACCAATGGTGGCTCACGGTGAGGGATGGTACATCAGCGGACCGTATTACTTGGGATCTCTTTAAGAAAGCATTCCAGGGAAGGTATGTCGGGGCGAGTTACGCGGACGCTCAGAGAAAGGCATTCTTAAACTTGGTCCAGGGGAATAAGTCAGTGGCTGAGTATGAGGCGAAGTTCCTGCGTTTAAGCCGTTATGCCTGAGGTATCGTCGCAACTGATCACGAGCGTTGTGTCCGATTTGAGGATGGTCTGAGGGACGAGTTGCGAGTACTGATAGCTCTATAACGGGAAAGAGAGTTTACTACTCTGGTCGAGAAGGCTAAGATGGATGAAGAGGTGAAGCGGTCTGAAAGGCAGAATCGGGATAAGGATAGGGGCAGGAATAAAAGGAATTTTGGGTCGTCAGGATCTGCTGGGGGTCTCCAAAAGAGGCCTAGGTTTGATGGGTCGGGTCGAGTTACGAAGCCTGTTACCATTGGTCGGTCTCAATCGTGTGCTAGATGTGGGAATTATCATTCAGGAGAGTGTTGGGCAAGAAATAGAGAATGCTTCAGGTGTGGATCTGTAGATCATCTGGTAAGGGACTGTCCGCAATAGCCAAACAGGGTACGGCTAGTAGGGCATGGATATGTACAGTCTGGAAGAGGTGGGCAGCAACCACCGAGAAGTCGTGGTCTTGCCAGAGGAGGAAATGGTTTTGGTCAAGGGCGTGGAGCACCGGGCAGAGGTGCTGGGAATACAGATATAAGACAGCCTGGATTGGTTTATGCAGCTAGACGTCGGGAGGATGGCGATGCACCGGACGTCATAACCGGTACGTTCCTTATTTTTGGTTTGCCCTTTACAGCACTGATAGATATTGGGTCTACACATTCATATGTTGCTAGTACTGTGTCTGGAACTTTGAGTATAGAATCTGAGGTTGCTTCTAGAGAAATGACTGTGATTAGCCCTTTAGGACAAGGTAGTAGTGAACAAACTATTTAGGAGTGTGCCTTTAGAAGTACAATGGGTTATTTTCCCGGCTGACTTGATGGAATTGCCGTTCGACGAGTTCGATTTGATTTTAGGTATGGACTGGTTAGTTAAGTATTGAGCAAACTTGGATTGTGCTGCTAAGCACATGATATTAAAGACTTCCGAGGATGAGGAGGTGCTGGTGATAGGGGAAAGAAGGAATTACCTGTCCAATGTGGTGTCTGCATTAAAGGCTGAAAGGATGGTGAGAAAAGGGTGTGAGGCTTTCTTAGCTTTCATCAGCGCTTTGGAGGCCAAAGAATTGTCTGTAAGAGATGTTAGAACGGTGAAGGAGTTCTCGGACGTCTTTCCAGAAGAGCTTCCAGGGTTACCTCCGAATCACGAGGTGGAGCTCGGCATTGATCTTCTTTTGGGAACAGCTCCAGTGTCCGTTGCCCCATATAGGATGGAGCCGAAGGAGCTAGTAGAACTTAAAGCTCAGTTTCAGGAATTGTTGGATCGTGGTTTTATTCGACCAAGTGTGTCTCCGTGGAGAGCACCGGTGTTATTTGTTAAGAAAAAGGATGGGTCGATGCGGATGTGCATTGACTACAGGCAATTGAACAAGCTGACGATTAAGAATAAGTACCCGTTGCCAAGGATTGACGACTTGTTCGATCAGCTGCGAGGCACTTCAGTGTTCTCGAAGATAGACTTGAGGTCAGGTTATCATCAACTTAAGGTCAAGGAGGTGGATATTCATAAGACTACTTTTTGAACTCGTTATGGTCACTACGAGTTCTTAGTGATGCCGTTCGGATTGACGAATACACCAACTGCATTTATGGATATGATGAACCGAGTATTCCAACCCTATCTGGACTAGTTTGTCGTAGTGTTCATAGACGATATTTTGGTGTATTCAAGGACGGAAGAGGAGCATGATTCGCATCTTCGGATTATTCTGCAGATTTTGAAAGAGAAGCAACTGTATGCCAAATTCAGCAAGTGTGAATTTTGGTTGAGGGAAGTTACTTTTCTGGGGCATGTTGTGTCTACCGAGGGGATTAAGGTTGATCCTCGAAAGATTGAAGCTGTTTTAGATTGGAAACCACCGAAGTCAGTAGCAAAGATTCAAAGTTTCCTTTGGTTAGCTGGGTATTACAGAAGGTTTGTTGAGGGATTTTCGTTGATCGCTGCATCTTTAACCAAGTTGTTATGGAAAGGGGTACCGTTTGTATGGACAGATAGGCAGCAGGAAAGCTTTGAGAAGTTGAAGAAGATTCTGACGGAGGCACCTGTATTGATTCAGCCTGAGGTTGGGAAGAAGTTTGTCGTCTATTGTGATGCGTCGCACACAGGATTAGGATGTGTGTTGATGCAAGAAGGGAAAGTAGTAGCGTATGCGTCTCGGCAACTAAGACCGCATGAAGTGAACTATCCCACTCATGATTTGGAGTTAGCTGCGGTAGTTTTTGCTCTGAAGATTTGGAGACATTACCTGTATGGGGAGAAGTCTATTATCTACACAGATCATAAGAGCCTGAAATATCTCCTTACCCAGAAGGAGTTGAACTTAAGGCAGCAGAGGTGGATTGAATTATTGAAAGATTATGATTGCTCGATTGAGTATCACCCGGGTAAAGCTAACGTAGTGGCGGATGCGTTGAGCCGTAAGGTGATATCTGATTTGAGGGCAATGTTTGCTCATCTCAGTTTGTATGATGATGGAAGCTTGTTAGCTGAACTTCAAGTGAAGCCTTCATGGATAAGTCAGATTAAAGAGAAGCAGTTGTCAGATGAATCGTTAAGTTCTAGATTTCAGCAAATGAAAGGTGATGAGACAGAAGATGTTAGTTTGAACAGTGATGGGGTATTGTGCTTTCGTGGAAAGGCTTGTATGCTAAAGGATTCCGAGTTGAGACAGAGGATTCTGTAGGAAGCGCATAGTAGTCCATACGCTATGCACCCTGGTGGGAGTAAAATGTATCGAGATTTGCGTGAACAGTTTTGGTGGCCAGGTCTAAAGTAAGAGGTTATCGAGTTTGTGAGTAAGTGCTTGACGTGTCAGCAGGTGAAGGCAAAACATCAGTTGCCTTCGGGATTGTTACAGCCAGTGAAGATTCCACTTTGGAAGTGGGAGAGGATAACTATGGACTTTGTTAGTGGGCTACCTCTTACGCCTACTAGAAAAGATTCAGTGTGGGTAACTGTCGACCGGTTGATGAAGTCCGCTCATTTCATACCTGTTCGTGTTGATTACTCACTACAGAAGTTAGCCAAGCTGTATGTAATAGAGATTGTGAGGTTACATGGGGTACCAGTGTCTATCATATCAGACAGAGACCCTAGGTTTACATCGCGATTCTGGAAGGCATTGCATAAAGCGTTGGGTACAAGATGGATTTCAAAGACGGCATTTCATCCTCGATCGATGGTCATCGAGAGAGGTAATCCAGATTCGGAAGATATGTTGAGAGGTCGTGTTATCGACTTCAGGGGTAGTTGGGAGGAATTCTTACCGTTGGCAGAATTCACATACAACAATAGCTATCAATCCAGTATTCAGATGGCACCCTATGAAGCGTTATATGGTCGTAAGTGTCGTACTCCTACCTGCTGGACAGAATTGGGTGAGCGAAAGTTGTTAGGTCCGGAATTGGTTTCAGAAACAGAAGAAAAGGTTAAGTTGATTCGAGCTCGGTTGAAGGAAGCTTCCGACAGGAAGAAATCATATGCAGACCTGAAGCGTAAGGAGATAGAATTCTTAGTGGGTGATCAAGTTTTTTCTGAAAGTTTCACCTTGGAAGAAGGTTTTAAGGTTTGGACGAAAGGGCAAGTTGAGCCCCAGATTCATTGGGCCTTATCGAGCGTTGAAACGTGTGGGACCAATAGCGTATCAGCTGGAGTTATCGCTGGAGTTGAATCGGATACATGATGTATTTCATGTTTCAATGTTAAGACGCTATCGTTCGGATCCATCTCACATAGTGCCAGTAGAGGAAATTGAAGTAAGACCTGATTTGTCTTTTGAAGAAGAACCAGTTCAGATCTTAGATCGAGATGTTAAAGTGTTGAGAAGTAAGTTAGTTCTGTTGGTTAAAGTTTTATGGCGGAATCATGGCTCAGCGGAAGCCACGTAGGAGCCAGAGGATGCGATGCGACAGCAATACCCTCACCTCTTTTGATCAGGTAAATTTCGAGGCCAAATTTCTTTAAGGGGGTAGAACTGTAACATCCTAGAATTAAGGGTTCTGCATTTTATGCTTTTCTGTGTGCTTGGCTTGTTCTGCTTGTTATTTTGGTGTGTTTCGGGGCCCAAGGAAGGCTCGGGTTCGAGCCAGAGCTTTAGGGAAATTTTTTTTGGGCACTTTAGGGGGGAGAGCTAGTAGAAGCAGGCTTTAAGAATATTTATTTGTGTTTGATAACACAAAAAGAGTGTGTGGTGTGATGGCAAGGAGACGCCACTTAAGGAGCAAGGGAGTGGCGTCACAAGGGAGCATGAAGGGGAAGGAGTTCGAGTCTCATCTGCAGCATGTGGAACTTTATTTTTTTGTGTCAAAGGTGGAGGAGTGGTGGCTTTCGGCTGGGACTCTTCAAGGTGGTTGTTGAATGAGTCAACAAGTTCAAAATGGGTGGACAAGAGAGCTCGGAATAGCTTGAATTGGTCAAACCAATTTGAAAGAGTGATGGGGAGTATTTGGTGGAGCAAATCAAGGGATTTGGTGATGGTGGAGGTGTTGGCCGAATGTGGGGAGCTTGGAGGGGGGATTTTGGTTAAGTAGCTAGGATAGGTGTGCCGAAATTCTCTTTTGGTTTTTAGGAATTTTTCATCCTAGTATGTTCGGTTAATTTGAGTAGGAGGGGGTGTGCCGAAACTTTTCAACATATGCTTTAGTGATTCTTTTGTTTTCTTTCAAGTGAATACACTTTTGTTCCCTAGTGTTTTGTCGAATTTTCATATTGCTTTCCTTCTCTTTTTAGTCGGTTTCTCCTATTGTCTACCTTTTATTCTCTCATTTTTCTTCCTTTCTATTAAGACGCCACAAGCCAAAACCCTCTTTTTCATCTTTTCTCTTCTACTTCTTGTGTTTTCTTTAGCCGAACCCTCTTCTAGTTTTTCATTTCTTTTAGCCAAATTTTTGGTTCTCCTCTATTCATCTCTTTCATTCATTATTTGTTTTCAGAAAGCCGAAACTCTCTTCTCCTCTATTTCTATCTTCTCTAGCCGAATACTTTCTACACTTCTCCCATATCTTTTATTTTCTCTTTTTGCACCTCCATTTCTTGTTTCTCTAGCCGAATCTTAAGAAGCAGGGTAGTTAGTTTTCTTCCTGTCGAAAGATCCTCTGCATTCGGTAGGTGCTTTTGCAAGTCGAATCTGTTGTTACGATTCCTTGGTAGCCAAGGTAAGGGGTTTCTCTTTTATTCATTGTGATCGGCTTCTATTCATATTACTCTGCCGTAATTAAACCCCTTGTTGGGGCAATTCCTGTTTTCGCTATAGTATTGTATTGATCAAGACTTTTCTTCATGGATATGAGTGCCAGTCATTCTAAGGAGGAAAGTGAACCCGTAGTCTCTGCTCCTAAGTTCAAGCGACGTCTTTGTGTGGGTGTTCGAGACTTCCGCACGGTGTGGTAGGGAGCCGACATCTGCCTGGGATAGACAAATCGCGGTTGTTTCTTCTAGTGAGAGTGTCGACAATCTAGAGAGTTTAGTCTTACGCGTAGTCAGGTGCGTAACGCTCACACATTTCTTTATTATTTGTGTTAGTAACTGTGTTGGCTGAAAGCCGAAATGACTGTTGAGACAGTCGAGATACCCTTATGGGTAAGGTTGGAGACACCGGGTAAGTACCATTATGATTTTACTTTCGTAGATTTGTATGTATGAATTAATTGTCTGATGTACCTTGAAAGTATGTTTGCATTCATCTCAGTATGATAATATGTTGCATGGATATGTTTGCATTCATCTCAGTATGATAATATGTTGCATGGGCTTTGGGATATGAATGAAAGGGGAAGTGTGATTCAGTGACTATTGTCACAATGGTCTGGGACCACAGTGGTTTGGAACCACGTATACATCTTTATCAGTGACTTATCTCAGTGGTCTGGGACCACAGTGGGTTGGCCCCACGTATACTTATCAGGGATCGTCACAGTGGTCTGGGACCACAGTGGGTTGGCCCCACGTTTATATATTCTGTGACTCTGTCACAAGTGGTCTGGGACCACAGTGGTTTGGAACCACAGTGGCTTAATGCCACGAGTGTTTGGCTGATTCAGGTGACCTAGAGGATGGAAAACTAGGTTGGGCTGGGCTGCATTTCATACATTTTTAATATGCTATATTGTAAGGGCTAAGGCCCAATGTGCATCTGTGGGCTTAAAGCCCGAATGCGTTATAAGGGGAATTACACACCGAGTCTCGGTGACTCACCCTCTCGCTAATTTTGCAGGTAACCCTAGTTATGGATTTGGAGCCGTGGTGGGCTTGAGGTGGCCATGCATTATTTCTCGTAAACTTTCATTTCTTATTTGAACTTATTAATTTTTGGATTTTGCAATGTAATAAGGTCTCCATAAGTTTAATTTGGGTTTTCGGTTTAAATTGGTTATTACATATCTTATGAATTGTCAAGTATGGAGTTTTTTTTTTCTAAAATAAAACCATAAACCATCATTTTTCTAAAAAAGGTGATAACAAAAGATGTCATGCGAATAACTAATTAATTCGAAGATTTTCTTAAAACCTTAACATTGTTTTCAAATGTCACGTTTATAAAATTTCCTAATTTTCGGCCAGAAACAAAATCAGATATCTGACTTTTAGTTCAATCTAATAAGAAGTTGGTAAGAAACTTTCAATTATTTTCAAGATGGTAACACTAATCAAAAAGATTTTTTTTTTTAAATTACGATGTTCCGGTAAAAATTTCAAAACTTCTTTTCCTGTAACATACCAGATTTTGTCGTAGCGTATTGACCGGGTTTGGGGTGTTACACGTCGAACTATCGAAACGGTCGGTCAATCGAGCACTTTATCTTTGCCTCGATCTCGATCCGAACCTCTCCTCTCTAGGTCTTGAATTGAGCTTAGAAATGGCCGAATGCCCTAGCGCTTTCTTATTTTCTTTTTCTTTTCTTTGTTTCAGTCATAGTAGAAAGATGAACACAAGGTTAATGGCTTTTTAATGCCTTTGTTTTATTATAATAATTTTTAATATATAATATAAATTTTACTTATAAAATTAAACATATAAAAGCATATAATATATACATGTTGCCGTCCACTACTAAATAAAATGGTCTAATTGCAATATAAATCCTCCATATTATAAAGACAACAACAATTAGGCATATAACAATCAGCACACAGCATTTTACACTTTATGCGATTTAGTCCTTTCTCTAATTCGGCACACAATCGATAAAATTATCACACAGAATTTTCACACAGGCTATATCACATATTATTCACACCGAAAATAATATTAAAATATTATTCTGACCTCAGATTTTTGGTCTCGAAACCACTATTTTGACTAGGGTCTAAACCGGGCTGTTACATTAAAATTGTTTCAAAATTTTCTAAGATTATTGTAAGTATTAACAATTTTATTTCTTAGAATTCAAATTTAAAAATTTTGTCAAATTCAGCTTATATTCAAAAACACTTTTAATTTGTTATATCAAAATATTTTATCAAATAAAGCTTAATTTAACAATCTCCCCCTTTTTGATATAACAAAACATTTGGTAAATTTGTTTTTGAATAATTGCTCCCCCTCAGTAAAAGACATTTTAAATTTGAGTCCAAAATAAGATTTGTCAAACAAGTTGACATTCATTCGTACTTAAACAAAATTTTGGTCACAAAATTTTCATTTAGTTATCAACAAAGGGTAATCTCAATCATCAATTTACCTTTTTCTTCTCCCCCTTTTTGTTATATCAAAAGACAAATAAAGCTTAAAGAGAGAAGTTAGCTCATCAAAATATAGAAGAAGTGAAATGAGCATAAAAATAGCTAAGGATAAAAATAAATCAATAATGTGCAAGAACAAGTTATAGGCATAAAAAGAATAAATGTGCAAATGTTATGAAATGAAAATGAAATGTATGGTTTACAACTAACCTAATCATCATGATGAGGAGAGAAAGGAGGAGTCGAAGGGAAACGAGCTAATAGAGATGCCATTTGCGTCTCCAAGGTCAAGAGATGAGAGTTAACATTTGCCCGAAGACCTCGAATGTCGTTGTTCAAAGAATGTATAGCATCGAGGATAGCACTATTAACCTCAGAGGAGGGTTGAGCAGCATGCGACGAGGAAGGCGGTGGAAGAACGGGGTCTGGAGCCGGAATATCATCAAAGGCAGCGTCAACTTCATCATATTTATTTTCCCTAGGTTGATCATGTTTCATCCAAGTGTTGGAGGCAGCATCGAAATGGTATCCTGCATGATGTAGAGCTCCATAACTGATAGGTTGATTAGAAGAAACGGGGGTGTCTCCATGAGTACTAATACCTAATTGCTTTAGAACGTATGACAAATACGTACCATGAGGAAGAGTGATATTTGTGTTCATCCCTCTTTGAATAGCTTTCGTAATGTCATTAAACAAGATGAGTGCAAGATCAGGACGACTATCAGATTTAAAACAATCGAGCCACCAATAATCAGTGTTTCAAAGCTTGGCATGCTTTTTGATAGGTCTTAGATTCCAAGTAAGAATTAAATAGAGGGCACGATCGTGGAGATTTAGTTCGGATGCCGATCTAGACTGGATAAAAGGGAAGGGATCAAAATGCCTTGTAACACCACTAAGCCGTAACCATCGCCGGTCTAGGGTTAAGAAGCATTACCTGAAAAATCTGATCATTTTACAACCATTTTCCATACATAAATATATCATCATCATATCATAGCAAACTATGTGCATAGAGTCCCTTTTAAAGGTCTACGAGACCTTAAACTTGCATTAAGAAGGGGTTGGGACTAAACCGAACTCATACAAAGTTTTTCCAAAAACTTAACATTTTTAAAGTTACAGGGGTCACACGCCCGTGTGGGTAGGCCGTGTGCCTCACACGGCCTCAGACACACCCGTGTGACCAAGCCGTGGCAAAATAGGGCATACATACAGACTTGTCCATACGGCCGAAGACATGCCCGTGTGCCTAACCCGTGGTAGATACTGACTTATTTCACACGGCCAGCCACACGCCCGTGTGCTCAACCGTGTGGGCAATTATAGGCCATTTGCAAGGCCAATTTGCCACCCACACTTTGGGTCACACCTATAAGCTTCAAACGATTCCAAAATCATACTTCAAACACATCCAAAACAGACCAAAACATACACAATTTAACCTCTTAACATCATCATCCATTTCATATTCAAATCTAACTCAAGCATACCTATCCAAGGTATCAATTTCACATCCAAATCATATAATCTATACATAATTTAATCCTTATCAAGTCATAGCATGAAACATACTACCTCCATATCACCAAAACGTGTCGTAAAGGTCATTCACACAAAGGAACATATACACATTTTAACTTTCATTCTCACATATCCAAAACATGTACTAAAGGTATTCAACTTTCATGCCATATAACATGGCAAGAACCATACATCTCAAAACATTTCATAAACACTAGCCTATACATGCCATATACCAAATATACAACTTCCAAAAGTACAAAAAATAGATGGCCGATAGTGTGATTGAGTCACTGACGATTCCCGGATCTGAGCTAGCTTTAATGACACTGTAAAACAGAGAAACACTTCACACAGTAAGCTTAAAAGCTTAGTAAGTTCGTCATATAATACATTTAACTTAACCATTCGAATTTAATATACAAAATAGACTAACACATGATTCAATTCAAAATGATATATAATCTCAATAATAGTCATTACTCACATAATCATCCATTTATCCATATACGATATCATCAACCACATAGGTTCCGTACATACCTGTGCCAACACTTAGTTAACGATCACTTTTGCTACTCAATACCACATTTCGTCCAATCTTCATTAACCATTCAATTTACTCGCACACTTAGTGCCAATTCTTTAGCCAAAGCTTTAATATCATCGCACACTTAGTGCCTTTACATTAAACCAAATTTAACTCGGTATCGCACACACAGTGCCAATCAATATAGTCGATACTTTCTTTATTTCGCACACACAATGCCGTTCATACTGTATCAATTCTATCTCGCACACTTAGTGCCACATCTCTCAAATCCACATATAGCATTACTAACTCATCAACCACATTACTCATTCATTTCATAACACATGAATATGATTTAAACAATTCGTATTATACACGAACTTACCTTGGATGTAGAAATAACGAAACAAGTCGATCAATCGAGCACTTTGTCTTTGCCTTGATCTCGATCCAAATCTCTCTTTTCTTGATCTATATAATATTAAACTCAACTCATTCAATCACCAATTCATTCAATTTAATCCAAACACACAAATTTAGGGCATTTTACAAAATAGCCCTCACATTTTCACATTTTAACATTTTAGTCCCTATTTCATAAAATCACAAAATACCCATAATTTAATTACACCATGCTTAAGCCGAATCTTCCTCATGTTCATACAAGTCCACATATTTCATTTATTTCACATTTTAGTTCTTCAATTTCTCATTTTCACAATTTAGCCCAAATTACTCAAATTCATCAAAAATTCAAAGACAAAATATGTTAACCCAACATTAAACTTTCATATTTCACAAACATTCAACACAAAACTCACATATTCATCAATGGCACATCTCAAAATCATCATCAAATTCTAAAATTAAAGCATGGGCTTGATAGTATGCTAAGCAACGATCACAAAAACATAGAAATCATCAAAAATCGAACAAATTTCATACCTCAATCAAGATCACAAGTGTGCCAAAACCTAATGCTCTTCTTTGTCTTTATTTTCTTTTGTTATTCGGTTAAGATGAAGAGAAAATAAAGATGATAATGCTTTTGTTTTATTTATTATTCATTAATACATGTTTTACCATTTTAGCCTTATTATTAAACATATATATTCATCCATTATAAGGTCATTTATGACCACTTAGTCAAATAAGGGTCCATTTCCATAATAAGGACCTCACATTTAAAGAGACACATCAATTCGACACTTAGTCAAATAGAAAGCCACTTTTGCATTTTCTACAATTTAATCCTTTTATCAAATTAAACACTCAAATGATAAAATTAATTCACGAAACTTTCACACATACTTAATCATATACCGTAAACACAGAAAATAATATTAAAATATTTTTTTGACCTCAGATTTGTGGTCTCAAAACCACTGTTCTGATTAGGGTCTAAATCAGGCTGTTACATGCCTTTTTTTTTGGAGGAACCTCCGGAAGGTAGGTGAAGATAATCGCCAAACTCTTCGAGAGTGAGGCGAATTGGAGTTCCCATTAAAAATGAAGTGATGGCAGTAACAGAGTCACTAGACTCATTGTGTTCGAGTTTTGCATTAGAAAAGAAAGCTTGAATAAGATTTAAATAAGTTGGTGAGGAAATATTTAAGAAATCCATCCACCCCCAATTTTGCAAAATAGGGAGATAAGCAAAGCTAATGGATTCCAACATGGCTATATCAATTTTCTTAGCCTCCCATACACGTTTTGATGCAAAATACGAGTTAAAAATATACCTAGAGTGTGTGTCATGAAAATAAGTGCTAAATGACGACTCCAACTCACTAGATAGATTAGAAGATGATGCACAAGTCCTAGAATGCTTCTATGGGGCCATAATAGCTAGAAACAACTTAAAGAAACACTAAAACCAAAAAAAATTCCTTTAAGGAATTTTATCAAACACTTGGTGGATTAGGGTTTCAAAAAGAGTTTAGAATATATCTTTAAGAATAAGAGACCTCCTGCAAAGAACATGATATATATATATGTTCAAAAACATCCCAATAACCATCAACAAACAAGATCTCAACCTACATTTGTCAAAATCAACAAGTTGAAATGTTTAGAAATTTACCTCAAAATTGTTGAAAGATGAGAAATCTTCAAGTAAGGATGAGAAAATCTTGTGATAATGAAGTTTAAAGATGGAAAAGAACCAAGATTTGTGAAAAAAATGAAGAAATTTGAAAAAAAATTTGAGACAAGAGAGGATTTTTCGATGGAGGGGAAAACAACTTAGGGTTTTTTATGTTTAAAAAATAGCTGCAGCATTTTTAAAAGCCCGTGGTATCGATATTTTTATATGAGTATAGATATTTTTACAAAAGTATCGATATTTTTTAGTTGGTATCGATACCAAATTAGCATTCTGGTTTCTAAGTGCAGTAAAATGACAAAAACAAGATGTTTAGGTTGTATTGTTTCTCAAGTGTCTTAAAATGACTCCAAAATAGTTCCTAAACATTTCATATGCATAACGATATGTAATGTGCATGAAATGCATGAAGCAAGAAGAAAATGACTAAGTTAATACCAATTTTTTAAAATGTGAATAAGAATAGAAAAATTTTTCACAGAAAACTCCCCCTACCTATTTGCATATAAAAGCCATGAAATCCATGCTCAACAAGCTTGTAGTAGTAAAATAATCAAATATGGTACAAGAAGGTTGTAACACAAAGTTAAGGCTAGGTTGTTAAACCTAGTTCTCCCCTAAGTGTCTAAAATATTTCTTTGTTTAATGGTTTTGTGAAAATGTCAGCTAATTGGTTTAAGGTGTCAATATACTCTAGAACTATTTCACCCATTTGGACATGATCTCTAATGAAATGATGTCTAATTTCAATGTGTTTAGTTCTAGAATGTTGGATGGGATTTTTAGTGAGACAATTAGAACTAGCATTATCACACTTGATAGGAACGATATCTATATCAATTCCATAGTCCTTAAGTTGTTGTTTCATCCATAAAATTTGAGCACAACAACTACCGACAGAAATATATTCCGCTTCGGTGGTGGACAATGCAACACTATTTTGTTTCTTTGACAATCGTGAAATTAGAAATTGACAAGTACCGGAGGTACTTTTCCTATCAACTTTGGAACCTCCAAAATCTACATCCGAGTAAGCATGCAAGCTAAAGGATGAGTCTCTAGAGTACCAAAGACCTAAATTTTGAGTATATCTAAGGTATCTAAAGATTCTCTCAATGGCTTGTAAATGTGATTCCTAGGGCAAGATTGATATCTAGTACACAAGCATACACTAAACATAATGCCGGGTCTACTTGCGGTAAGATAAAGCAAAGAACCAATCACTGACCTATATAATTTTAAATCAACACATTTACCTTCCTCATCTTTGTCAAGCTTTGTAGATGAGCTCATTGGAGTAGCTTGTGGTTTGAGAGTGTCCATCCCAAACTTTTTTAGCATGTCCCTTGTGTATTTAGCTTGATTGATGAAGATACCATTCTTTCTTTGCTTGATTTCGAGACCCAAATAGAAATTTAGTTCTCTCATCATGCTCATCTCAAACTCACCTTGCATTAGCTTAAAGAATTCTTGACAAAAAATATCATTAGTAGAACCAAAAATAATATCATCAACATAGATTTGAACTACTAATAAATCTTTGTCTTTTCTTTTAATAAAAAGTATTGTATCAACCCTCCCTTTACAAAAATCTTTTTCAATAAGAAAATTTGATAATCTTTCATACCAAGCTCTAGGAGCTTGTTTCAAACCATAAAACCTTTTGAAAGTTTGAAAACATGGTTTGGAAATTGTGGATATTCAAAACCGAGTGGTTGTTAAACATACACTTCTTCATTTATAAAACCATTTAGAAAAGCTCTTTTTCTAACACCCCTTACCCATATTCAACGCCGGAACAGAGTACGAGGCATTACTAGGCTTACACGCAATCAATCATACAACTCCGAGACCTGACTTTCTACTCCCAATTTAAAACTTTTCATAATACCTCTTAAACAAGCCTATATGGCCTAAATCCTCCCTTTAGGAATGGGTTCAGATCAAATCGAACCCTTCGAAGCCCTCTAGAAAACCTTAGAAAATTTACACTAAACAGTCCACACGCCCGTGTGGAGTAAGGGACACGCCCGTGTGGCATATCACATGCCCGTGTTCCACACCCGTGTGGAATTATTTTTCAATTCGAACCTACAGGGGTTTTCACACGGCCGGACACACGCATGTGTCCCTGGCCCGTGTCCCTCACACGGCTTTGACACGCCCGTGTCTTAACCCGTGTGCCAAAACCTTGGCATTCTATTTCTGGCGTCATCAACTCAAAAATGTCACACGGCTTGGGCATACGCCCGTGTCCATGGCCGTGCCTTCCATACGGCTGAGACCCACGGCCGTGTCTCTGCCCGTGTGTTTACTACTGGCCATACTGACTTGTAAAACTAGCATGCAATGGGACACATGGCCTAACCACACGCCCATGGGGCTGACCGTGTGTCACACACGGTCTAGACACACGCTCGTGTGCTTACCTGTGTAGACAAGAAAAAGGCTATTTTCCAAGCTCTTTTTATCACCCTAACTCATACAACATAAACCACATTCAAACATCAACCCATTCATGCATACTTTAACCAAGCAACCCAATCA
This sequence comes from Gossypium sturtianum, assembly GCA_025698515.1. NCBI lineage: Eukaryota > Viridiplantae > Streptophyta > Magnoliopsida > Malvales > Malvaceae > Gossypium > Gossypium sturtianum. Next base: position 61,789,553 of record CM046948.1, read on the forward strand.
TGCACCATACACATTCATGAATAACCTCATCTTTTCATAGATTAATAATAATGAGCCATCAACTATGGCCTTATACAAAAGAGTTCATCTTTAGAAGAGCCAATACACTTGGCCAAAACAACATGACATTTCACTAAGTCTAGTCCCTATACATGCCATACTCAAAATGCTAAGTCTAAATATACCAAGATGTGCTGATATTGTAGGTGATCTTCTGATTATCTTCGTACCCCGAGCTAGCTCTTTGACACTATAAAACAAGGGAAACGAAAGGGAGTAAGCTTTAAGCTTAGTAAGTCTACATGTAAACAATAAGCATCATATCATATGCTAATCAATCAAAACATTACATACTATGTAAGAACAATTCACATTATCATATTCATGCTTACTCATCTCAACTCTTACCACATCCCAACCATATCATATACATTGCTTACATTTATTTGTACTTATACCCTGCACTTATCACCACAAAGCCACATGAAATGTTTAATTAAACAAGTTTCTCGATGAACCCTTCGGAATACCACAAGATACCCGGTGGTTTTGCACACAGCCCACCATTAACCAATAATAGGGTGGTATCGCACACAGCCCACCAACAATAATAATTAGGTGGTATCGCACATAGCCAACCAAATGATAATATAAATGATGGTATCGCACACAGCCCATCGTGAATAGGTAACAAGGTGGTATGGCACACAGCCCACCAAATGATAATATAAATGATGATTTCGCACACAGCCCATCAATAATTACACATTTACGAATATTTATCCGTGCCCACATTTCTATTCCAAGGTTCATTCAAGAATTACTCATTTTCTATCATTTTTAATCAATCTCACTAATAAGTATTTACATCCATACAATGCATAAATAGGTAACAACATATGTATTAAAGATGTATCGTTTACACATAAACTTACCTCGGTGCAAAATGTGTTAATTGGCGGTTTAGTCTGTAACCTTGCCTTTTCCCCGGTCAAGGTTGTTTCTGCGCTCTTCTTGATCTATAATAATAAAATTTACTCATTTAATCACTACATAACTCATGATACTTCAAAATTTCTATTTTGGAGAAAAAATGACCGTTTTACCCTTATACTTTGGCAAAATTACAATTTTTCCCCTAGGCTCGTAAATCATTTTTCATCACCTTTAGGGCGGTCTAATTGCACTTTAAGGACCTCTAATTTAATATTCCATAGCTATTAGACACTCCTAGATTGTAATATAAAACTTTCGCACTTTATGTGATTTAGTCATTTTTCGCATTAAGCATACAATTGCTAAAATTAAAGCACAAAAATTTTCATGCATCCTTATAATCATGCTATAACACATGAAATAATATTAAAAATAATTTTCTTCAACCTCAGATTAGTGGTCCCGAAACCACTGTTCTGACTAGCCCCAAAATTGGGCTGTTAAAACTCTCCTCCTTTAGAGATTTTCGTCCCCAAAAATCTTACCGGTAAAAAGGTTTGGGTATTGTTCTCTCATGGCTTCTTCCGGTTCCCACGTAGCCTCTTCTACACCATGTTTTTGCCATAACACTTTCACTAAGGCTATACTTATGTTTCTCAACTGTTTAACCTCTCGAGCCAAAATCTTAATTGGTTCCTCTTCATAAGTCATGTCCAGTCATATCTCAATTTTGGTCGAAGGGATCACATGCGAAGGATCGGAACGATATTGCCGCAACATCGACACATGAAACACGTTGTGAATTCTCTCTAACTCTTTCGGTAAAGCCAACCGGTAAGCTACTGGCTCAATCCTTTCAATAACCTCGTACGGTCTTATGAATCGTGGACTCAACTTGCCCTTTCGACCAAATCGCAATATTTTCTTCCATGGGGATACTTTTAGGAATACTCTATCGCCCACCTGAAACTCGATTTCTTTCCTTTTTAAATCTGTGTATGACTTTTGTCGATCTGAAGTAGCTTTCAGATTATCACGGATCACTTTCACTTTCTCCTCAGTTTCCTTAACTAGATGAACCCCGTGAATTTGCTTCTCACTAAGCTTGGTCCAATACAAGGGAGTCCAACAATTGCGACCATATAAAGCTTCGTACGGTGCCATCCGTATACTCGACTGATAACTGTTGTTGTAGGCAAACTCAACTAAAGGTAGATATTTTTCCCAACTACCTTCGAACTCTAAAACACAGCATCGGAGCATATCCTCAAGAACTTGAATCACTCTTTTAGATTGGCCATCGGTTTGAGGATAGAACATAGTGCTAAATTTCAATTTTGTACCCAAAGCTTCCTGCAACTTCTTCCAAAACCTCGAAGTAAGTCTCGGATCTCTATCCGAGATAATAGATATAGGTACCCCATGTAATCTTACCACCTCAGTAATATACAGCTCGGTCAACTTATCAAGTGAGTAATCCACACGGATCGGTATAAAGTGAGCTGATTTCGTTAATCTATCAACAATGACCCACACAACATCTTTCTTTTTCAGAGTCATAGGTAACCCCGTTATGAAATCCATCGTGATTTGATCCCACTTCCATTCGGGAACCATCACTGTCTGAAGTAATCTCGAAGGTACTTGATGCTCGGCTTTCACTTGTTGATAGATCAAACACTTAGTAACAAACTCGGAGATATCTCTTTTCATACCCGGCCACCAATATAACTTCTTCAAATCATTATACATTTTTGTGCTGCCCGGATATACTGACAAGCAACCATTGTGTGCCTCATGAAAAATTTTTCGGATCAACTCATCATCTTTAGTTACACAAACTCTATCATGAAACATCAACAATCTTCTAAACCAATCCGAAAATCAGATTTATTCTCCGATTCGCACTGAGCTCTCTTAACTTGCATCTCACTATCATTCTTTTGAGCTTCACGTATCTGCTGAAGAAATAATGGTCTAGCCCTCAACTTGGCCAATATAACACCATCATCAGACAATGCTAAACTCGTATTCATAGCTCTCAAAGCATACAGGGATTTTCTACTGAAGGCATCCGCAACCACATTCGCTTTCCCCGGGTGGTAATCAATTACTAGCTCATAATCCTTCAGTAATTCGAGCCACCCCCATTGTTGCAAATTCAAATCCTTTTGGTCCATCAAGTATTTCAAACTCTTGTAATCGGTGAAGATTCGATACTTTTCACCATACAAATAATGACACCAAATCTTCGAAGCGAAAACGATCGTAGCCAACTCCAAATCGTGAGTTTGATAATTCTTCCCATGTGGTTTTAGCTGTCTTGAGGCATAAGCTACTACTTTACCCTCTTGCATCAACACACAACCAAGGCCATTTAATGACGCATCACTGTAGACCAAAAACTCTTTTCCCGACTCAGGTTGTACTAAAACTGGTGCCTCAGTTAACAATGCTTTCAGTTTCTCAAAACTCTGTTGGCATTTCTCAGTCCATTCAAACTTAACATCTTTATGAAACAGTCTCGTCATCGGTGTAGTAATTATGGAGAACCCTTTAACGAACCGTCTGTAGTACCCCGCTAAACCCAAAAAGCTCCTAACCTCAGACACATTCCTCAAAGGTTTCAACTCCACAATAGCCGAGATCTTACTCGGATCGACTCTAATTCCATCACCCGACACAATGTGTCCTAAGAATCTGACCTCTCGGAGCCAAAACTCACTCTTGCTAAACATAGCATACAACTACTTATCTCTTAGAGTCTGCAAAACAGTTCTCAGGTGCTCCGCGTGCTCATTCTCATCCCGAGAATAAATTAGCACGTCGTCAATAAAAATGACTACGAATTTATCTAAGTACGGTCGAAAGATACGGTTCATTAAATCCATAAAGACTGCAGGAGCATTCGTTAAGCCAAATGGCATGACAAGGAACTCGTAATGGCCATACCTCATCCAAAATGCAGTTTTTGGCACATATTGCTCCTTAACTCTCAACTGATAATAACCAGACCTCAGGTCTATTTTAGAGAACACCGTAGCTCCCTTCAATTGGTCAAATAAATCATCTATCCTTGGCAAAGGATACTTATTCTTCACTGTCACCTTGTTGAGTTGTCTGTAGTCTATACACAATCTCATCTACTTGTCTTTCTTCTTCACAAAAAGTACCAGAGCACCCCACGGTGAATAGCTCGGTCTTGTAAAACCCTTATCCGTTAACTCTTGCAATTGAACCTTCAACTCTTTTAACTCCAATGGTGCCATCCTATACGGGGCAACCAAAATAGGTGTTGTACCCGAAACTAACTCCATACCAAACTCAACCTCTCTAACTGGAGGCAATCCGAGTAACTCATCCGGGAACACGTTCGGATACTAGCACACCACAGGTACTGATTCAATCTTTACCTCTGACTCTTGAGTATTCAATACAAAGGCGAGATAGGACTCATACCCTTTTCTCAAGTATTTCTCAGCTACCATTGACGAAATCACTACAAGCATATTATCCAATTTACCTGATTCAACCCGAATGACATCTCTATTTACACATCTCAATTCAATAAACTTACTACCACAGTTTACTAAAACATTATGAGTAGTCAACCAATCCATGCCAAGAATCAGGTCAAATTCATGAAATGGCAACAACATGAGATTTGCCAGAAAATAATGACCTCTAATTGTCAAAGGACAATTCCTACACACTTTGTCAACTAGCACATGTTTACCTAACGGGTTTGACACTTTTACCACAAAATCTATAGAGTCAACTATCATACTCATGCTAGATACCAATTTCATACAAATATAAGAATGGGTAGAACCCGGATCAATCAAAGCAACAACAGAGATATCACGAAGAGAAAAAGTACCCGTTATAACATCTGGATATGATGCCTCTTCGCGAGCGCGAATGACATAAGTCCTTGCATGTAACGCCCCGAATTTGGGCCTAGTAGATTTGGGCCTATTTGGTTGTAACACCCCAAAAATCCTAAAACTTTAAATTTCTGTGCACTGAGGTTGGTATGTATGAGTAGCACTTAGAATATTAATTTTAAGGTATCATCGGGATTATTTGAATTCTTAGAGATAGGGAAGACCATAGGAAAAAAATTATTTTTCTTACTTTAGTGGACCCTAGTCTCAGGCATTAGGCCTCTTAAGCAGATTAAGGGGAAAATAGGACACAAATGGGCATGTGGTCCAGTGGCAAGGTGGCGTCACTAGGGGAGCTACACGGTGGCGTGAAGAGGTCCAAGGTTCGAGTAGTGGTAAAGTGTTTTTGGAGTGTTTAATTTTGCATAGTGGACGGCCAGAGTTGTGTGGAATTTGGACTCTTTCATTGAAGTGTTTGAATTGGTCTTGTGAGCTGATAAAGGAGGGAATTTCGGATGAGATAAGCGAGATATCATGGAGAAAAATTAAGAGATGAGAAGTGGGAAGAGTTGGTGCCGAATTGGACTATGGGGGAAGGTAGGATTCGGCTATTGGCTATAAAAAGAGGTGCCAAATTCCTTTGAGAGGTTCCTTGGGTTCCATTACTTTTCTTTTTCTCCCCCTTAGCCGAATTCTTCCATTTGCCGAAAAAAACCATCATTCCTTTGTCGAATTTTTGTTTTCTCTCTAGCCGAATTCCCCATACCTTCTCTTTTTAAATTCCTTTTCTTGTTCACCTTTAGTTCTAGCCGATCACTTCTCCTCTTCTTCTCCCTATTGGTGTTGAATTGTCTCTGTCACCATACTAATCTCAAAAGCTGAATTTAGGCCGTAGGATCGAAAATGGATTTGGTAAATATTTGATTAACTTCTCTTGTACGTTATGCTAAAAGCCGAAAGGCTATCTAACTAACCTATCATTAACTCTGTGGTAACAAGGATAAGGTTCAAAGATCGCAAGCGTGGTAGGATCATTAGCAAGGGAAAGTGTTCTTTACTTCAGTTTAAGGGTTGGCTGAATGGTCATATATGTTGTGAGGGTGACTTGTGTTGGATGCAAGTCATCTATTACTTAGGCTCTAATGTTTAAGTTAGTACAGATCTAGGGTCTAACCGCAGTTGGTGTTAAAGAAATGAGCTATTAAGGCTTGTCGCACACGATAAGGCTACTGTGAGGTTTCGGTTTTTGATAAAGTTTGTATTTAGCCTATGATTAATGATTAAGGAATATCGGTTGTAGTTTCGTGACTAAGAGGAATTCACAGCACGCGCTATTACCAGGTGTGTACAAACACTACACACACACGATATCGGCAATGCCGAAAGTGGCTAAATGGGCCTGCCGAACATGTGGGCCCAAAACAGTAATGGTTGATATGTAAGCATAAATGATGAATTGGCATGAACTGTTGTATGATTTGATCGTGTTCGAGTCCAATGGGCTATATGAGCATGAAATTGGCTTAATGGGCTATATGACATGAAATGGGCTTAATGGGCCTTATGGGTTTTTAGAAATATATGTTAGGGTTTAATGAACTCTAGGCCTTGTTTGACAAACTCTTGAATAACATAAAACACTTGTAATAATCAAACATGTCTGTGGACAAGTCGATTAGTTAGAGTGTGGTAACCGACATATGCATGTCTAGGATTGGATCGAAGGAGAGCTTGGTACTTAAGCTGTCCTAGTGACCCACCTCCTGTTCTCTGATATCCTACCTGATGTATAGTGTTTGTTCACTTTAATCGCAAGGACTTGTTGATGGGCCAAAGCTCATAATTAAAACCCGAGATGAAAGAATTACAGAAATACCCCTGTATGGCAGAATTACAGAAATACCCCTGTAGGGCAAAATTACGGAAATACCCCTATAGGATAGAATTACAAAAATACCCTTGTAGGGCAGAATTACGGAAATACCCCTGTAGGGTAGAATTACGATAATACCCCTGTAGGGTAGAATTATGAGAATACCCTTGATTGTGAAATGACTAAAATACCCCTATCTGATGAGTATGAGTTTTATGGATGTTACTCATGTGCATGCCGCATTCATATGATATTCTGTTTAGGATGCATATGGGTGGGAATTATGGTACGGAGGAAGAATTTGAGGATCGCATAGTCGCTTGACGACTGTGGATCCACCGGTGGCTTTAAGACCATTATATGATTAGCAGCTTTGCTGCAACGTTGAGTAGTTCCGTTGTGAGTGCTACCATTGGTGTGTAGCGGAGGGGTGGGTCGAGCTAGAATTCCCCACAGGTGTATAAGGTTGGAAGGGAAATGGTGTGTAGTGGATGGATTTTTGGGGAGGGTTTTGGATTACCTTGTTTTGCATATGATATGATATGATATGATATGATATGGTATGAGGTCATTGTGGGCTAAGGCCCAAGACCACCGATTTTTTGATAGGGCTTAGGCCCAATGTGATAATTGTATATTAAATTGATTACCAAGGGTCGTACACATTGAGTTTTGAAACTCATACCCTTTTATTTAATGTTTCAGGTGACGCTCAGTAGACGGCTCGACGTGAAAGAAGGACTCGGAGATGGCCACATTGCAAGTTAATTAGAAGTTTTTTTTTTGTTTATTTGTTTCGAATGACTTTAGTTTAAATCCTTTATTTTCATTGGTTGTAATAAGGCCTTGTATCTCCAATTTGACGTTACTTATAGGTTTTATTATTATTTTTACTGCTTAATTTTTATTTCAACTTAAATAAATTTCTAAAGTTTAACAAGGTTTTCAAAATAACTATAACTTATGGGCTTTTATTTTAAAACATGGGCTTTCTTCTTAACTTAACAAGATTCAAGGATTTTGGGCTTTTAGGCCTTAGATTTTTACTTAGCAAAATTGTTTGAGATTGTGCCTTTGATGTGACATTCCTGAATTCGGCCGTAACGTCTGAGCCGGGTTTGGGGGTGTTACATTTAGTGGTATCAGAGCCAGGTTGCAAAGCTCGGGCTATGAAATGGGCATTAGATTTTGGGTTTTTAAAACAAGTGGATTAAAGAGTTTTTGCAGGATCTTGAAGTGTGGTTCATCGAGCCCTTGACGTCGAGCCAAGTAAGTTTTTCTGTTATTTTACTTGTTTAAATTACTGAACTATAATTAGATATTTGGCTACTTTAAACAATAGGTTCTTCGAGACTAAAGCCCGTAGGGAACTTAAGCCTGTAGTGGATTTACGACCGCGAAACAACTTTTAAATCATCACTCGCATAAGACATGTGTTTTAAACAGTGAAACTATGCACTAATTTCATAAAATTCTAACCCAGAAATACGCACGCAACGATGAGCGCTAGAAGAAGTGCAAGGGGTCGCGGTAGAGGCCGTGGAAGTGTTAGGGCTGATGTGCTGATTCAGCTAGTTAAGGAGGTACTGGAGGAGGTTAAAGAAATTGTTGAAACACTTCGGGTTAGGTGCATGGACTGTAAGAAAAAAAGAGATCGCAGTCTTCTAGGGCCGCAGTCTCGTTCTGTGAAGCATGTTAAGGTACGTCCAAACCTTCCGACTTGTGAATATTACAGAAGGCGTCATCCGAGTGAATGCTGGAGGAATTCAGGAGCGTGTTTAAGATGCGGGTCTGAGGAGCATAAGGCTCGGGATTGTTCAATCACCATTAAGTCGGGTATGTTTTGTGTGGATGTGATATTTTTGGGAATAGAAATTGTATGCGTGCAATGATTATGTGTTATTAAATCAGAGTGCGCAGCGAAAGCGTAGTGGTGAGACTTGGGTAGTACAATTTATAGTTAGTTGGAAATTTCGAGGATGAAATTTCTTTAAGGAGGGTAGAATTGTAACGCCTCAAATTTGGGCCTAGTAGATTTGGGCCTATTGGGTTGTAACGCCCCAAAAATCCCAAAACTTTAAATTTCTGTGCACTGAGGTTGGTATGTATGAGTAGCACTTAGAATATTAATTTTAAGGTATCATCAGGATTATTTGAAGTCTTAGAGATAGGGAAGACCATAGGGAAAAATTTATTTTTCTTGCTTTAGTGGACCCTAGTCTCAGGCATTAGGCCTCTTAAGCAGATTAAGGGGAAAATAGGACACAAATGGGCTTGTGGTCCAGTGGCAAGGTGGCGTCACTAGAGGAGCTACAAGGTGGCGTGAAGAGGTCCAAGGTTCGAGTAGTGGTAAAGTGTTTTTGGAGTGTTTAATTTTGCATAGTGGATGGCCAGAGTTGTGTGGAATTTGGACTCTTTCGTTGAAGTGTTAGAATTGGTCTTGTGAGCTGATAAAGGAGGGAATTTCGGATGAGATAAGGGAGATATCATGGAGAAAAGTTAGGAGATGAGAAGTGGGAAGAGTTGGTGCTGAATTGGATTGTGGGGGAAGGTAGGATTCGGCTATTGGCTATAAAAGGAGGTGTCGAATTCCTTTGAGAGGTTCCTTGGGTTCCATTGCTTTTCTTTTTCTCCCCCTTAGCCGAGTTCTTCCATTTGCCGAAAAAAAACCATCATTCCTTTACCGAATTTTGGTTTTCTCTCTAGCTGAATTCCCCATACCTTCTCTTCATAAATTCCTTTTCTTATTCACCTTTAGTTCTAGCCAATCACTTCTCCTCTTCTTCTCCCTATTGGTGCCGAATTGTCTCTGTCACCATACTAATCTCAAAAGCCGAATTTAGGCTGCAGGATCAAAAGTGGATTTGGTAAGTATTCGGTTAACCTCTCTTGTACGTTTTGCTAAAATCCGAAAGGCTATCTAACTGACCTATCGTTAACTCTGGGGTAACAAGGATAAGGTTCAAAGATCGCAAGCGTGGTAGGATCGTTAGCAAGGGTAAGTGTTCTTTACTTCGCTTTAAGGGTTGGCTGAATGGTCATATATGTTGTGAGGGTGACTTGTGTTGGATGCAAGTCATCTATTACTTAGGCTCTAACGTTTAAGTTGGTACAGATCTAGGGTCTAATCGCAGTTGGTGTTAAAGAAAGGAGCTATTAAGGCTTGTCGCACACGGTAAGGCTACGGTGAGGTTTCAGTTTTTGATAAAGTTTGTATTTAGCCTATGATTAATGATTAAGGAATATCGATTGTAGGTTCATGACTAAGAGGAATCCGCAGCATGCGCTATTACCAGGTGTGTACAAACACTACACACACACAATATCGGCAATGCCGAAAAGCCGAAAAGCCGAAAGTGGCTAAATGGGCCTACCGAACTTGTGGGCCCAAAATGGCAATGGTTGATATGTGAGCATGAATGATGAATTGGCATGAACTGTTGTATGATTTGATCGTATTCGAGTCCAATGGGCTATATGAGCATGAAATTGGCTTAATGGGCTATATGACATGAAATGGGCTTAATGTGCCTTATGGGTTTTTAGAAATATATGTTAGGGTTTAATGAACTCTAGGCCTAGTTTGACAAACTCTTGAATAACATAAAACTCTTGTAATAATCAAACATGTCTATGGACAAGTCGATTAGTTAGAGTGTGGTAACCAACATATGCATGTCTAGGATTGGATCGATGGAAAGCTTGTTACTTAAGCGGTCCTAGTGACCCACCTCCTCTTCTCTGAGATCCTACCTGGTGCATAGTGTTTGTTCACTTTAACCGCGAGGACTTGTTGATGGGCCAAAGTTCATGTATCACCCCATACCCGAGTCCGAGGCTTAGACCGGATACGAGACATTACTATGCTTGAACTTGCTTAATCATGTACTTACGGGCTATAAAATTTCATTCTGAAATAAGAACTTCTCTTTCTTAATCAACTTGTACTTTTCATGGGCCTACGAGGCCTTAAACTCATGTCCGTAAACTTTCGTAACTCAATCGAAAACTTTTCATTGAAACAGGGGTCACACGCCCATGTGAGTTGGGACACGCCCATGTAACCCTGAGACACGTCCATGTCTCCCAACCGTGCTTAAAACTCGAGCTTACTGCCAAATTTCACACGGCCATGGCACGCCCGTGGTCCTAGCCCGTGTGAAAAACCTTAGCATTCTGACTTATAACACACGACCATGGCACGCCCGTGGACTTAGACCGTGTACTACATCTTGATATCTTCGACTTATTTCACATGACCCGGGCACACGCCCATATTCTAACAGTGTGTCATGCGGCGGCCTTAACACACGGCCGTGGGATTAGTCCGTGGCCTATTCTTACTTATGAGACTAAGGTGCGGTTTATGCACGGCCTAGACACTGCGCCGCGTGTGTCTAACCGTGTGGGCACTTAGAGGCTATTTACCAAGCCAATTGCCATCTTGAAATTAAGACCAAACTCAAGCTCAATTCAGCAACTCAATTATTACATCTTTCATGAACAATATAACATGCTTCATTGATATTAATAACATACATACTTAGTCAAACTTGGCCAATCACTTAGCCATTTACAAAAGAATAATAAACTTGATGTACCCATACTTTTGCCCTTTCTAAGACATATACTCAAAATGAAATGTTTCCTATACATGCCATACTTAATGTAAACAACATGGCTATACCAAAATAGCGGTTGATAGTGTGCTCCGAGCTCCGATGACAATGATCCACAAGATTAGCTTGGCGGAACTACATGGAAAGAAGGAATAAAAGACGTAAGCATTTAGCTTAGTAAGTTTGCATATAATGCACATAACAACATACTTGCTTAAATTAACCCATTTGACATAAACAATGGTATCATAATTTCAGCTATAAAGCTTACTTGCTCATACTTGATTCTTACATATCCCATGATACTTACTAGTCTCATCCTTGTGAGGTAAACAAGGTCCCTGTGTCACTTGATCACATTGATCAGCATACTTGAACATAATACTCATAATTTCTAATTCATCATTCATAACATGAATAATATTCTTTTTCACTTGATAATAACCTTACTTACTTAGCTTTCTTGTTGTCTCTTTGGAGCTTAACTAGTTTGCCCGATGAATTTATATGAATAATCGAGGATACTAAATCTCATCTAAATTTTGAGGCCATGACTTAGCATGGACTTATACGAAGTCTTTCTTGTTCTCACCAATGCCAAGCCTTAACTTGGACTTATATGGGATCTCTTTCTCTTGATAACTTTTCAATGCCAAGCTTGCCTTGGTCTTACATGATAACTTGTTCAATGCCAAGCTTGCCTTGGACTTACATGATAACTTACTCAATGCCAAGCTTGCCTTGGACTTACATGATAACTTGCTTGCTTGCCGATGCCATGCCTCGACTTGGTCTTATACGGACTTTCTTGTTTCATGTGGTAGATCGAGTATCCTAAGTTATTCAACTTCAATCGGGGCTTTCTCATGCTTGATCTCATTAATTTCTTTGTTTAACATAACATTAAATATTTTCATAATAACATCGTATATTATACTAAGCAATTCAATGATATAAATCATAAAGCTTAGAAATCATACAAACTTACCTCAATATATAAAATGTAGCTAGGTATGCAATTTAGTCCTCGACCTTGTTCTTACCTCGGTTTCGATCCGGGCTTCGTTTTTCTTGATCTATAGTCATAAATAGATCATTTAATTCTCACATTGACTAAATTGACTCTTAAATCTTACATTGGTAAAATTACTATTTTGCCCCTAACTTTCTCATATTAGCACTTTTGCCCCAAGGCTCGTAAAATGAATTTCATTCAACTTTATTAAACTTCATGCTTAGCTGATTCATTTTCTCTACTATGACAACCATCAATTCTCACTATTTCTACTATGTATGAGAAATCTCAAAACTTTTACAAACTAGTCCCTATATTCATTTTTCATGAAATTCATTAAGGAAAAGATGTTTATCTAACATCAAACTCTCATAATCTTCCATGAAACATCATTTAACAAGCATGTCATACATGGGTAGATTTTTGAACATGCATCTTAACTCATTTTATAGCTAAAAATAGCTAATTCATAATACGAGAACTTCAAGAACACGAAGAATATTAAAAACGGGACTAAGATGAACTTACTAGCAAGCTTGAAAGATGAGCAAACCCTAGCTATGGTTTCTTTGAAAATTTCGGCAATGAGGAAGAAGATGATAATGATTTTTGTCATCTTTTTCCTTTATTAATCATTTAATAGGTAAATGACCAAAATGCCCTTCTCTTAAAAATATCACCATTTACTAACTCATGTCCAATTTTGTCCAAAAATTATAATTTGGGAAAATTGCTATTTAAGGACTCATAATTGCTATTCTAGAGCTATTTCATACAAAATGCTTCTAGAAACTCATAATTTGCAACTTTTGCAATTTAGTCCTTTTTGGACCATTCAACCTCAATTTAGCAAAATTGCTTCATGAAACTTTCACACTAACATGCAAACATGGCATGAACCTTAAAAACTCATAAATTCACCTCAAATTTGTGGTCTCGCACCACTATTCCGACTAGGCCCTAAATCGGGCTGTTACAATTCCCCCCTTAGGGATTTTCGTCCTCGAAAATATTACCAGCAAAAAGGTTTGGATACTAGTTTCTCATACTCTCTTCTGGTTCCCATGTGGATTCTTCTATTCCATGTCTTTGCCACAAGACTTTCACTAAGGCAATACTTTTCTTTCTTAGCTGCTTCACTTCCCGAGCTAATATCTTGACTGGTTCTTCACCATAAGTCATGTCGGGATGAATCTCTACCTCTGACTGGGGAATTACATGCGAAGGGTCTGATCGATAGCGTCTTAACATTGACACGTGAAACACATCATGTATCTTTTCTAACTCTGATGGCAAAGCCAATCTATAAGCTACAGGCCCAACCTTTTCGGTAATCTTATACGGTCCAATAAAACATGGACTCAACTTGCCTTTCCGGCCAAATCTGAGAACTTTTCTCCAAGGTGACACTTTCAAGAAAACTTTATCTCCGACTTGATACTCTATCTCTTTTCTCTTTAAGTCCGAATAGGACTTCTGTCTGTCTGATGCAGCTTTTAAACTTTCTCGTATCACTTTCACTTTCTCTTTAGCTTCTCTAACCAAATCAACCCTGTGAATTTGGTTTTCTTTAAGTTTAGTCCAATAAAGAGGCGTTCGGCACTTACGCCCATATAAAGCCTCATAAGGCGCCATCTTTAAGCTCGACTGAAAACTATTATTGTAGGCAAACTCTACTAATGGGAGAAACTTTTCCGAACTACCTCAGAATTCAAGAATACAACATCTAAGCATATCCTCGAGTACTTGAATTAACCTCTCAGATTGACCGTCAGTTTGAGGATGAAAAGCGGTACTAAAGTTCAACTTTGTACCCAAGGCCTCTTGTAACTTCTTCCAAAACTTGGATGTGAATCTCGGATCTCTATCCGATATGATTGACAAGGGAACTCCATGAAGTCTTACTATTTCTGAAACATACAAGTTTGCCAACTTGTTGATGGAGTAATCCACTCGAACAGGTATAAAATGGGCTGATTTCGTGAGTCTATCAACTACAACCCATACAAACATCTTTCTTGCTCGGAGATAGTGGTAAACCCGTTACAAAATCCATAGTAATACGGTCCCACTTCCACTCGGAACTAAAATGGGTTGAAGCAAACCCGAAGGTACTTGGTGTTCAAACCTTTACTTGCGACAAATCAAGCATTTGGAAACAAATTCGAAATATCTTTCTTCATTCTCGGCCACCAATATCATGTTGCTTCAAGTCATTATACATCTTGGTACTACCAGGATATGCAGATAAACATCCATTATGGGCCTCATGCAAAATTTTCGAATAAGCTCTTCTTTTCTCGGTACACAAAATCTATCTTTGAACATCGACTTCCATTGGGACTAATCCAGGAAGTCGGACTCAACATCCGTCTCTCGTGACCGATCTCTCTCGAACTTGCAATTCACTATCCTCCTTCCGAGCTTCAATGATCTCTTGGAGGAATATTTGTCTAGCTCTCAACTCAGCTAGAATAGAACCGTCGTCGGACAAAGTCATCTGTGAATTCATTGCCCTTAATGCAATTAAGGATTTTCTACTCAAAGCATCGGCGACCACATTCGCCTTCCCAGGATGGTAATCAATGACCATCTCATAATATTTTATCAACTCTAACCATCTCCGTTGTCTTAAGTTCAACTCTTTCTACGTCATCAAGTACTTCAAACTTTTATGATCAGTGAAAATCTAACATTTCTCAACATATAGGTGATGTCTCCATATCTTCAATGCGAAGACTATGGCAGCCAATTCTAAATCATTCGTCGGATAATTCTTCTCATGAGGCTTCAACTGTCTGGAGGCATAAGCAATAACTTTGCCTTCTTGCATAAGTACACAGCCTAATCCATTTAAGGATGCATCGCTGTAAATCACAAATTCTTTCCCTGTCTCAGGTTGTACTAAAACTGGAGCTTCTGTAAATAATGCTTTCAATTTTTCGAAACTTCGTTGGCATATTTCTGTCCACTCGAGCTTCACATTTTTCTGTAACAACTTCGTCATCGGGGTTGCAATAATGGAAAACCCCTTGACAAATCGTCTATAATAGTTGGCTAGGCCTAGGAAACTTCTAACCTCAGAGATATTCCTGGGTGGTTTCCAATTCGTAATAGCCGAGATCTTACTTGGGTCTACTCGAACCCCTTCTCCTGAGACAATATGCCCCAGAAATCCTACTTCATTGAGCCAAAACTCAATTTTACTGAACTTGGCATACAACCGATTTTCTCGAAGAATCAGTAAAACTATCCGTAGGTGCTTCGAGATGCTCATTCTCATCTTGGGAATAAATCAATATGTCTTCAATGAAAACGACTACAAACTTGTCAAGGTATGGTCTAAACATGCAGTTCATTAAGTCCGTGAATACCACCAGAGCATTGGTCAAACCAAAGGGCATGACTAAAAATTCATAATGCCCATACCTTGTTCGGAGAAGGTGTTTTTAGGCACATCCGATTCTTTTACTCGTTCTTTGGTAGTACCCGATCTCAAGTCTATTTTGGAGAACACAGTGGCTCCTTTCAACTGATCGAACAAATCATTGATTCTAGGCAGTGGGTACTTATTCTTTACTGTCACTTTATTAAGTTGACGGTAATCTATGCACAATCTCATAGTGCCATCTTTCTTTTTTCACAAATAAACTGGAGCACCCTGGGGAGACCAACTTGACCTTGCAAACCTTTTTATCATCGTCAACTCTTGTAATCTGCGACTTGACTCCTTCAACTCCGTTGGAGCCATTCTGTAAGGAGTAATAGATATTGGTACGAGCATCGGAAGCTAGCTCAATCTTTGAACTCAACCTCTCTAACGGTGGTAGTCTTGGCAATTCCTCGGGAAACACATCCACGCACTCACATACTATTGGCATCGACTCAATCCTTAACTCTGTTTCTTTTTCATTCATCACAAAAGCCAAATATGCTTCATTCCCCTTTCTCACGTATCTCCGTGCTGTCACGTGAGAAATCAATTCTGACAATCTACTCTGTTCATCTGATTCTATGTGAAGGGTGTCCCCATCTTCACATCTCATTTCAATGTATTTCTTTCCACAATTAACTATTACATTATGGGCAGTTAACCAGTCCATACCGAGAATGAGATCAAACTCGTCAAATGGTAACAACATAAGGTTTGCTTTAAAACAATGACCTCTAATCATTAATGGACATTCTCTACATACTTCATTCACTAACACACTCTTGCCTAAAGGATTAGACACTCTAATCACAACTTCTGTAAACTCTATAGGCATACTCAAATCGGATACCAATTTTATGCAAATGTAAGAGTGTGTAGATCTGGGATCTATTAAAGCAATAACTTTAACATCATGAAGAGAAAAGGTACCCGTGATAATAGCATGGGAAGATGCCTCTTCGCGAGCACGAATTGCATAAGTCCGTACAGGCGCCCTACCCTCGGGCCTCACGGCATGCTCTCAGGGTTACCTCTTCCACTAGCCCCACTTTTGGGGTTTCTTTGCGGCCTTCCTCTGACCATACTCCCGGATCTCGGGTTCTGAGTTTTGTCCTCTTTCATCATCTCTGGACAATCTTTTATGTAGTGGTCCTGGGAACCACATCTGAAACATACATTTTCATGCGCTCGGCATTCACCGAGATGACGTCTGCCACACTGTGGGCATTTGGGTCTGTCAGATCGAATATTCCCTACACTTGCAACTGAAGTAGTCTGCGCTTTGTTTCTCGAATTCTGTCTACACTTGTCTTTCTTGGAAAATCCAGTGGAAGTAGCTGAACGGGTAGGGAAATCTCTTGACTTCTTGGATGAAGATTGGAATGGCTTATTCCACTGTCTCTTTCTCGAGTCACAAGACTCCATTTCATACTTTCTCTTCTCTTTTACTAGCTCCTCGGCTTTACAAGCCCTCTCTACTAGTACCACAAATTCCTTTAGTTCTAGGACAGCAACAAACAATTTGATGTCTTCATTTAGCCCATCTTCAAATCTCTTACTCATGATGGCCTCGGTGGATACGAATTCTCGAGCGTATTTACTGAGTCGTACAAACTCACGCTCGTAATCAGTCACTGACATCTTGCCTTGCTTTAATTCCAGGAATTCCTTCCTTTTCTGATCCACGAACCTTTGGTGATATACTTTTATTGAACTCTTCTTGGAAGAACTCCCATGTGATCTTTTCTCTTGGTACCATCGACACAAGGGTGTTCCACCATTGATAGGCGAGAATCTCTTAAGAGAGAGACTACGCACTTCATGCATTCCTCGGATGTGCATGACAACTCATTAAATACCACGATGGTATTTTCTAACTAATTCACTCTTTCCGGATCATCATCTTTTCTACCGGAATTCTTTCGCCCCATGTTTCTGATTCTATCAACCGGAGGCTTCTCTCCTCTTACCACCTCTACTACTTGAGGGGTTATTGGGATAGGTTGAGGAATAGGTGGGGCGAGAGGGGTTGTGCATTTGGGTTCGCATTTAACGCACTCTCGTGTACCATGTGTTCATCATATGGAGGAAGGCTTCTCTAGCCTCTTCTCCTCCTTGACTCACCGTAGTGGGTCTATTCTTGTTCTCATTAAGCACCGTCCCTTGGTGGGAGCTGCGCGTTACTTTTCACGTCATCCGCCATATCTCTTTCAGGATCCATTTACTATATATATAAACATAATTTAAGTCGTCGTGAGTCGTCACACTATCATTATAAAAGCATTCTTATGTATGGCATGTATAGCTAGACTCGTACTCATGCTACATTAGTCCTAGAACCGACTAAACCGTAGCTCTAATACCAGTAAATGTAACACCCCATACCCGAGTCTGAGGCTTAGACCGGATACGAGACATTACTATGCTTGAACTTGCTTAATCATGTACTTACAGGCTATAAAATTTCGTTCTGAAATAAGAACTTCTCTTTCTTAATCAACTTGTACTTTTCATGGGCCTACGAGGCCTTAAACTCATGTCTGTAAACTTTCGTAACTCAATCGAAAACTTTTCATTGAAATAGGGGTCACACGCCCATGTGAGTTGGGACACGCCCGTGTAACCCTGAGACACGCCAATGTCTCCCAACCGTGCTTAAAACTCAAGCTTACTGCCAAATTTCACACGGCCATGGCACGCCCATGGTCCTAGCCTGTGTGAAAAACCTTAGCATTCTGACTTATAACACACGACCATGGCACGCCCGTGGACTTAGACCGTGTACCACATCTTGATATACTGACTTATTTCACACGACCGAGCACACGCCCATGTTCTAACCGTGTGTCATGCACGGCCTTAACACCTGGCCGTGGGATTAGTCCGTGGCCTATTCTTACTTATGAGACTAAGGTGCAGTTTATGCACGGCCTAGACACACGCCCGTGTGTTTAACCGTGTGGGTACTTAGAGGCTATTTACCAAGCCAATTGCCATTCTGAAATTAAGACCAAACTCAAGCTCAATTCAGCAACTCAATTATTACATCTTTCATGAACAATATAACATGCTTCATTGATATTAATAACATACATACTTAGTCAAACTTGGCCAATCACTTAGCCATTTACAAAAGAATAATAAACTTGACAGCCCATACTTTTGCCCCTTTCTAAGACATATGCTCAAAATGAAATGCTTCCTATACATGTCATACTTAACGTAAAAAACTTGGCTATACCAAAATAGCCATTGATAGTGTGCTCCGAGCTCCGATGACAATGATCCACGAGATTAGCTTGGCGGAACTACATGGAAAGAAAGAATAAAAGACGTAAGCATTTAGCTTAGTAAGTTTGCATCTAATGCACATAACAACATACTTGCTTAAATTAACCCATTTGACATAAACAATGGTATCATAATTTCAGCTATAAAGCTTACTTGCTCATACTTGATTCTTACATATCCCATGATACTTACTAGTCTCATACTTGAGAGGTAAACAAGGTACCTGTATCACTTGATCACATTGATCAGCATACTTGAACATAATACTCATAATTTCTAATTCATCATTCATAACATGAATAATATTCTTTTTCACTTGATAATAACCTTACTTACTTAGCTTTCTTGTTGTCTCTTTGGGGCTTAACTCGTTTGCCCGATGAATTTATATGAATAACCGAGGATACTAAATCTCATCTAAATTTTGAGGCCATGACTTAACATGGACTTATACGAAGTCTTTCTTGTTCTCACCAATGCCATGCCTTAACTTGGACTTATATGGGATCTCTTTCTCTTGATAAATTTTCAATGCCAAGCTTGCCTTGGTCTTACATGATAACTTGTTCAATGCCAAGCTTGCCTTGGACTTACATGATAACTTACTCAATGCCAAGCTTGCCTTGGACTTACATGATAACTTAATCAATGCCAAGCTTGCCTTGGACTTACATGATAACTTGCTTGCTTGCCGATGCCATGCCTCGGCTTGGTCTTATACGGACTTTCTTATTTCATGTGGTAGATCGAGTATCCTAAGTTATTCAACTTCAATCGGGGCTTTCTCATGCTTGATCTCATTAATTTCTTTGTTTAACATAAAATTAAACATTTTCATAATAACATTGTATATTATACTAAGCAATTCAATGATATAAATCATAAAGCTTAGAAATCATACAAACTTACCTCAATATATAAAATGTAGCTAGGTATGCAATTTAGTCCTCGACCTTGTTCTTGCCTCGGTTTCGATCCGGGCTTAGTTTTTCTTGATCTATAGTCATAAATAGATCATTTAATACTCACATTGACTAAATTGACTCTTAAATCATACTTTGGCAAAATTACTATTTTGCCCCTAACTTTCTCATATTAGCACTTTTGCCCCAAGGCTCGTAAAATGAATTTCATTCAAATTTATTAAACTTCATGCTTACCTGATTCATTTTCTTTACTATGACAACCATCAATTCTCACTATTTCTACTATGTATGAGAAATCTCAAAACTTTTACAAACTAGTCCCTATATTCATTTTTCATGAAATTCATTAAGGAAAAGATGTTTATCTAACATCAAACTCTCATAATCTTCCATGAAACATCATTTAAAAAGCATGTCATACATGGGTAGATTTTTGAACATGCATCTTAACCATTTTATAGCTAAAAATAGCTAATTCATAATACGAGAACTTCAAGAACACGAAGAATATTAAAAACGGGACTAAGATGAACTTACTAGCAAGCTTGAAAGATGAGCAAACCCTAGCTATGGTTTCTTTGAAAATTTCGGCAATGAGGAAGAAGATGATAATGATTTTTTCATCTTTTCCTTTATTAATCATTTAATAGGTAAATGACCAAAATGCCCTTCTCTTAAAAATATCACCATTTACTAACTCATGTTCAATTTTGTCCAAAATTATAATTTGGGAAAATTGCTATTTAAGGACTCATAATTGCTATTCTAGAGCTATTTCATACAAAATGCTTCTAGAAACTCATAATTTGCAACTTTTGCAATTTAGTCCTTTTTGGACCATTCAACCTCAATTTAGCAAAATTGCTTCATGAAACTTTCACACTAACATGCAAACATGGCATGAACCTTAAAAACTCATAAATTCACCTCAAATTCATGGTCTCGCGCCACTATTCTGACTAGGCCCTAAATCGGGCTGTTACAGTTCATAACTAAAACCCGAGATGAAAGAATTATAGAAATACCCCTGTTGTAACATCCCGATTTAGGGCCTAGTCAGAATAGTGGTGATAGACCACAAATCCGAGGGTTATAAATGAATTTTTGGGGTTTATGCCTTGTATGCATGCTAGCGTGAAAGTTTCATGAAGCAATTTTGTGAAATTACGGTTGAATTGTCAAAAAGGACTAAATTGCAAAAGTTGCAAAATGTGTGTTTCTAGAAGCTATATGTGTGAAACAGCTTTAGATTATTAATTAGAGGTCCTTAATGAGCAATTTTCCCAATTTTTAATTTTTGGACAAAAATGGGCATGGATGAGTTAAAATTTAAAGTTTATCAAAAAGGGCATTTTGGACATTTAACAAATAAGTGATCAAAAAGGAGAAAATATGACAAAATCATGCTCATCTTCTTCCCCTCATTGCCGAAAATTTGAAGGAAGCCATAGCTAGGGTTCTCCAATTTTCAAGCTTGCTAGTAAGTGCATCTAGCCTCGTTTTTGATATTCTTTGTATTTTTAAAGTCCCGGTAGCATGAGTAAGCTATTTTTAGCTATTTGATGAGCTATAAAGGATGTTCAAAAATGTGTTCATGTATGACATGTATGCATTTTGTTGTTTTATGGAAGATTATGAAAGCTTGATGTAGTAGAAACATATTTTGTTAAGTGATTTTCCAAGAAAATGCATGTAGGGACTTGATTGTGAAAATCTTAAGTTTGATCATACATGTGTGTTTTTGTGAGAATTGATGATAGATTTAGTTGAATAAGTGGTTCGGCTAAGCATGAAAGGCTAGAAAGTTTAATAAAAATCACTTTACGAGCCTTGGGGCTAAAGTGCAAATATGAGGAAGTTTAGGGGAAAATAGTAATTTTGCTAAAGTATGAGATGTGGTAAGTTTAGTCAATGTATGTATTGAATAAGATGATTTATTCATTATAGATCAAGAAAGACGAAGCCCGGATCGAAACTGAGGCAAAAGCAAGGTGGTGGACTAAATTGCAAGTCTCAATACTTTTGAGTATCGAGGTAAGTTTGTGCATAAACAATGCATTCATACTTACAATTTGTTGACGATAGCTAGTGTGTAGCTTGTTCGAGATTGATTGAGAACCTATGTGGTTCAAGTAGAATGAATGTAGTAGAATTGTGAATGGATGTTTAATTGAGTAAGTAGACATGTGAATGTGTAGTGATAATGCTAGATGGCAGGCTAAGTGCGATACCATTCTAATGCATATTGACGATGAGCTGGCTATGTGCGATGCTATCGTTAGGTATATCGTTTAGTGGACTAAGTGAGAAACCCCTATGATTACCTTTGGGGTATGCTAAGTGCGATACCACCTTATTAATTGATTGTGGTGTGCTAAGTGCGAAACCACCGAGACATTTGCTGTGTGGATTAGCCATGTGATGGCATTATTGAGTAAAATAGCTGTGTGGATGTATAATTAAGTTAATTAGCTGTGTGGATGAATTATCGAGAAATAATGATGTGTTATATATTGTGTAAATGTGACATTGAATGCAGGGGTGCATTTCAATGGTTATGAGTATGTGACTCATGATGTGTTGGAAATGTGGTAAGGGTTAGAAAGAGTAAGCATAGTTGTTCATTACTTTTGGTAGTGTAATGCTAATTGTTGTTTAGCTTATACTATGATGCTTAATTGTTTATGTGTAAACTTACTAAGCTCAAAGCTTACTCCTTTTCTTTTCCCTTGTCTTATAGAGTAAAAGTGTTGAATCGAGATACGAGGATCAATTGGAAGATCGCCCACACTATCAACACACTCTGGTGCATTAGACTCAATGTTTTGTATATGGCATGTATAGGGCCTAGACAAATTAGTGAATTTTTGGTGTAAATGGCTAAGATGTGTTGGCCTTTAGATGGATAGTGTATTTTGTATAATGCCATGGCTGTTGGCTATTACATTATATGAAAGAAAGATGTAGATTTCTATGTGAGATTGCATTTCTATTTGAGTTGATTATGGATGTGTTGTATGAGTGCATGTTGTGTAAGCCATAAGGGTGAGAAGAGCTTAGCAAATAACTTTGTTCTTGGCCATGTGGATAGACACACGGACGTGTGTCTAGGCCATGTGTGACACACGGTCAGCCCACGAGCGTGTGCTTTGGCCGTGCGTCCTCTGCATGTTAACATTTTAAGTCAGATTAGACCACGGACTAGTCACACGGACGTGTGGCTAGGGCGTGTGGGATTAATTAGTGTTGGCCATGGGCTAGCCACACGGGCGTGTGTCTAGACTTTAGGCCGTGTTAAGGTAGTCAGTGTGCACCACGGGTGGTAAGCACGGGCGTGTGCCTTGGCCGTGGGGCATTGGCAGAATGCTGGGGTTTTTAGGCACGATTTGGGGACATGGGCGTGTGTGTCCATGCACGGGCGTGCGAGACCTGTATATTAGAGAAAAATTTTAAGATTGGAAAAAGTTTCAGTTTAGTCTCGAGATCTCTCGTGTGTATGAGTGAGCCTCGTAAGTCGAGAATGAGGTTGTTAAGATGACTTCAGAGAGTAGTTACGATGAGCCTAAGTGGCGATCAAGTGGTTTGAGTTTGGTAACGCCTCGGGCCTAGTTCCGGCGTAGAACTCGGGTAAGGGGTGTTACATTTAGTGGTATCAGAGCTATGGTTTAGTCGGTTCTAGGACTACCGTAGCGGGTGTAAGTGTCTAGATATACATGCCATAAGTGTACAATGATAGTGTGGTGGTTTCTGATGATTTTAAATCTTATTTTATATAGTATATGGATTCCGATCCATTGACTTCTGATGAAGCAGCTAGTAATGCGCCGGCTCCTGCGCAAGGAACCGCGCCCATTGAGAGTGGGAGGTCAGGGGTCAAGGGGAAGAGGCACGGGAAGCCTTTCTCCAGATGATGAGCAATTGGTACTCGGATTATGATCGAGCGAGCCCTAATGCTCAACCTCCTCCACCTCCTCCTCCTATACCTCAGCCAAATCCAGTGGCTCCTCAAGGTATGGATGTAGTGAGGATATTGAAACCCCCGGTGGATAAGATTAGGAAGCACGGGGCTGAGGAGTTTAAGGCTATGGTAGATGATGACCTAGAGAGGGCGGAATTCTGGTTGGAGAACTCGATGAGGGTGTTCGATGAACTCTCATGTATGCCTGAGGAAAGCTTGAAGTGTGCCGTATCCTTGTTGAGAGATTCGGCATACCATTGGTGGAAAACACTAACGTTGGTAGTCCCGAGAGAGCGGGTGACGTGGGACTTCTTTCTGGAAGAGTTCTGGAAGAAGTATATAAGCCAGTGATTTACTGATCGGAAAAGGAAAGAATTCCTTGAGTTGAAGCAAGGAAGAATGTCAGTAGCAGAGTATGACTATGAGTTTGTTAGGCTTAGCAAATACGCTCAAGAATGTGTATCGACTGAGACCATCTTGTGTAAGAGGTTCGAAGATGGGCTGAATGAGGACATCAAACTCCTAGTTGGTATTTTGGAGTTGAAAGAATTTGTAGTGTTGGTTGAAAGGGCAAGCAAGGCCGAAGAGCTGAGTTCAGAAAAGAGGAGGGCTGTGAGTGAAGCCCAAGATACTAGAAAGAGACCGATGGGCAAGTCAAACCATGCCCAGTCGAAAAGATCCAAGAAAGTGAATCCTCGGACGACGACACCAGTGGGTTATTCGAATCGAGACTTAGGCAATACTCACTCGGGTTCGAGAGTCCAAGCCCCATCGATGGAAAGTGTGGGCAATACGAAGAGCAAACCAGAGTGTCCAAGTTGTGGTAGATATCACACCGGAGAGTGTTGGGGAAATAGTCAGAAATGTTATAAGTGTGGTTCCCCTGACCACTTTATCCGGAACTGCCCCGAGAGGGATGATAAGGAAGAGAAGCAAGAGATGAGACCTAGTGATGTGTCTACAAGGGGTAGACCACCAAGAAACCCTAGAGGTGGGAATAGTGGTAGGGGTGCGTCTAGAGACTCTGCTATGAGACCGGAGGGTCGGGCACCTGCAAGGATGTATGCTATTCGCGCTCGCGAAGAAGCATCCTCCCTGATGTGATAACGGGTACTTTTTCTCTCTTTGAGACCTTTGTTATTTATTTAATAGATCCAGGGTCTACTCATTCTTATATTTGCATGAGATTAGCATTTAGTTTGAGTATGACCGTTGAGTCTACAGACATAGTGGTTAAGGTGTCAAACCCGTTAGGAAAGCATATGTTAGTGGACAGAGTGTGTAAGAATTGTCCTTTATTGATTGAGAATTATTATTTTTCAGTAAACCTAATGTTGTTGCCGTTTGATGAGTTTGATTTAATCCTAGGCATGGATTGGTTGACTACCCATAGTGTCTTAGTGAACTGTGGTAGTAAGTTCATTGAATTCAAATGTGAGAGTGGAGATGTGGTTCGGCTTGAATCAGGTGGATCGGATAGTCTACCAGTGATGATTTCTTCCCTAGTGGCTGAGAAATGTTTGAGAAAAGGATGTGAGTCCTATCTTGCTTTTGTGTTGAATACTCGAGAGATTGGAGTA
The DNA here is from genome assembly GCA_025698515.1 of Gossypium sturtianum. NCBI lineage: Eukaryota > Viridiplantae > Streptophyta > Magnoliopsida > Malvales > Malvaceae > Gossypium > Gossypium sturtianum. The sequence goes on from CM046948.1 coordinate 61,815,071, forward strand.
GAGTTTGAAACAGTGCCATTGGTATGTGAGTATCCAGATGTATTTCCGGAAGAGTTACCCAGATTACCTCCAGTGAGAGAGGTCGAGTTTGGAATTGAGTTGGTTCCGGGAATGGCACCTATTTCAATTGCTCTATATAGAATGCCACCTGTAGAGTTGAAAGAACTGAAGGTTCAGTTGCAAGAGTCGACAGATAAGGGTTTTGCAAGACCGAGCTACTCGCCGTGGGGTGCTCCGGTATTATTCGTGAAGAAGAAAGATGGGTCTATGAGGTGGTGTATAGACTATAGACAACTGAACAAGGTGACGGTGAAGAATAAGTATCCTTTACCAAGGATTGATGATCTTTTTGATCAACTGAAAGGAGCTACAATGTTCTCCAAGATAGACTTGAGGTCTGGTTATTATCAGCTCAGAGTGAAAGAGCAAGATGTGTTGAAAACTGCATTTCGGACAAGGTATGGCCATTATGAGTTTTTGGTTATGCCGTTTAGTTTGTAACGCACACTGCAATTTTATGGATCTGATGAACCGTGTTTTCAGACCATATGTGGACAAGTTTGTAGTTGTCTTTATTGACGATATATTGATCTATTCTCGGGATGAGAAGGATCACGTAGAGCATTTGAGAATTGTCTTGCAAACTTTGAGAGATAAGCAGTTGTATGCTAAGTTTAGCAAGAGTGAGTTTTGGCTCCGAGAGGTCGGATTCCTAGGACACATGGTGTCAGGTGATGGCGTCAGAGTTGACCCGAGTAAGATATCGGCTATTGTGGATTGGAAACTACCGAGGAACGTGTCATAAATCAGAAGTTTCTTGGGATTAGCATGATATTACAGATGTTTCGTAAAGGGTTTCTCTGTGATTGCTACCGCGATGACCAAACTATTGCACAAAGATGTCAAGTTTGATTGGACTGAGACATGTCAACAGAGTTTCGAGAGATTGAAAACATTGTTGACTGAGGCACCGGTTTTGGTTCAACCAGAATCGTAGAAAGAGTTCGTGGTTTACAGTGATGCGTCGTTTAATGGTCTCGATTACATGTTGATGCAAGAGGGTAAGGTAGTCACTTATGCCTTGAGGCAGCTAAAATCACACGAGAAGAATTATCCGACTCATGATTTGGAGTTAGCTGCGATTGTTTTTGCGTTAAAGATTTGGCGACATTTCTTGTATGGTGAGAAGTGCCCAATCTTTACGGATCACAAGAGTTTAAAGTATTTGATGGATCAGAAGGATCTGAATTTGCGACAGAGATGATGGCTTGAGTTGTTGAAAGACTATGAGTTAGTCATTGACTACCACCCGGGAAAAGCGAATGTGTTTGCGGATGCCCTGAGTAGGAAATCCTTGTATGTTCTAAGAGTTATGAGCACGAGTTTAGCATTGTCTGATGATAGTGCTATTTTGGCAGAATTGAGAGCTAAGCTGCTATTTGTTCAACAGATATGTGAGGCTCAGAAAAATGACAGTGAGATGCAAGCTAAGATAGCTAAGTGCGGATCAGAAAGTGATTCTTATTTTCAAGTGGATTTGAATGGTTGTCTGATGTATCGTGACAGAATTTGTGTTCCTAAAGATGAGGAGTTGATTCGAAAGGTTTTGCATGAGGCCTACAGTGGATGTTTGTCAGTACATCCGGGCAGTACGAAAATGTATAACAACCTGAAAAGGTTATATTAGTGGCCGGGTATGAAAAGAGATATTTTAGAGTTTGTGACAAAGTGCCTGATTTGCCAACAGGTGAAGGCTGAGCATCAAGTGCCTTCGGGATTGCTTCAGCCAGTAATGGTACCCGAATGGAAGTGGGATCAGATTACCATGGATTTTGTAACGGGGTTGCCGATGACTCCAAGAAAGAGAGACGTTGTGTGGGTTATTGTGGATAGATTGACGAAGTCGGCTCACTTTATTCCAAAGACGTGTTGATTATTCCTTTGGATAAGTTATTTGAGTTGTATGTGGCAGAGATAGGTAAGATTGCATGGTGTACCTATGTCATTTATATCGGATAGAGATCCGAGGTTTACTTGAGATTTTGGAAGAAGTTACAAGAGGCCATGGGTACGAGATTGAATTTCAGTACTGCGTTCCATCCGCAAACTGATGGTCAGTCTGAAAGAGTAATTCAAGTTCTGGAAGATATGCTTCGATGCTGTGTGTTAGAGTTCGAAGGTAGTTGGGAGAGATACCTACTTTTGGTCGAATTTGCCTATAACAACAGTTATCAGTCGAGTATACAGATGGCACCGTATGAGGCTTTGTATGGTCGTAAGTGTCGGACTCCTTTGTTTTGGACCGAGCATAGTGAGAAGCAGATCCATGAGGTCGATCTAGTGAAAGAAACCGAAGAGAAGGTGAAAGTAATCCGTAATAGTCTGAGAGCTGCTTCGGACCGACAGAAGTTGTATGCGAATTTGAAAAGAAAAAAATTGAGTTTAAAGTGGGCGACAAAGTGTTTTTGAAAGTGTCCCCGTGGAAGAAGATTATGAGATTTGGACGAAAAGGGAAATTGAGTCCAAGATTCATAGGGCCGTATGAAATTATAGACAGGATTGGACCTGTAGCATACCGGTTGGCTTTGTCGGTAGAGTTGGAAAAGATTCATAATGTGTTCCATGTGTCGATGTTGTGAAGGTATAGCTCTGATCCTTCACATGTGATTCTTTCGACGGAAGTTGAGATAAGACCGGATATGTCTTATGAAGAGGAGCCGATTAAGATCTTGGCTCAAGAAGTGAAACAGTTGAGAAATAAGAGCATAGCACTAGTGAAAGTGTTATGGCAGAAACATGGTGTGGAAGAGGCTACGTGGGAAACGAAAGAAGCTGTGAGAGAAAAACATCCAAACCTCTTTACTAGTAAGATTTTCGGGGGCAAAAATCTCTAAAAGGGGGAGAGTTGTAACATCCCGGTTTAGGGCCTAGTCGAAATAGTGGTGCGAGACCACAAATCCGAGGGTTATAAATGAGTTTTTGAGGTTTATGCCTTGTATGCATGCTAGTGTGAAAGTTTCATGAAGCAATTTTGTGAAATTGCGGTTGAATTGTCAAAAAGGACTAAATTGCAAAAGTTGCAAAATGTGTGTTTCTAGAAGCTATTTGTGTGAAATAGATTTAGATTATTAATTAGAGGTCCTTAATGAGAATTTTCCCAATTTTTAGTTTTTGGACAAAAATGGGCATGGATGAGTTAAAATTTAAAGTTTATCGAAAATGGTATTTTGGTCATTTAACAAATAAGTGATTAAAAAGGAGAAAAGATGACAAAATCATGCTCATCTTCTTCCCCTCATTGCCGAAAATTTGAAGGAATCCATAGCTAGGGTTCTTCAATTTTTCAAGCTTGCTAGTAAGTGCATCTAGCCTCGTTTTTGATATTCTTTATATTTTTAAAGTCCCGGTAGCATGAGTAAGCTATTTTTAGCTATTTGATGAGCTATAAAGGATGTTCAAAAATGTGGTCATGTATGACATGCGGTCATGTATGACATGCATGTATTTTGTTGTTTTATGGAAGATTATGAAAGCTTGATGTAGTAGAAACATCTTTTGTTAAGTGATTTTCCATCAAAATGCATGTAGGGACTTGATTATGAAAATCTTATGTTTGATCATAAATGTGTGTTTTTGTGAGAATTGATGATAGCTTTAGTTGAATAAGTGGTTCGGCTAAGCATGAAAGGCTAGAAAGTTTAATAAAAATCACTTTACGAGCCTTGGGGCTAAAGTACAAATATGAGGAAGTTTAGGGGTAAATTAGTAATTTTGCTAAAGTATGAGATGTGGTCAATTTAGTCAATGTATGTATTGAATAAGCTGATTTATTCATTATAGATCAAGAAAGACGAAGCCCGGATCGAAACCGAGGCAAAAGCAAGGTGGTGGACTAGATTGCAAGTCTCAATACTTTTGAGTATCGAGGTAGGTCTGTGCATAAACAATGCATTCATACTTACAATTTGTTGATGATAGCTAGTGTGTAGCTTGTTCGAGATTGATTGAGAACCTATGTGGTTCAAGTAGAATGAATGTAGTAGAATTGTGAATGGATGTTTAATTGAGTAAGTAGACATGTGAATGTGTAGTGATAATGCTAGATGGCAAGGCTAAGTGCGATACAATCCTAATGCATATTGACGATGAGTGGCTATGTGCGATGCTATCGTTAGGTATATCGTTTAGTGGGCTAAGTGAGAAACCCCTATGATTACCTTTGTGGTAGGCTAAGTGCGATACCACCTTATTAATTGATTGTGGTGTGCTAAGTGCGAAACCACCGAGACATTTGCTGTGTGGATTAGCCATGTGATGGCATTATTGAGTAAAATAGCTGTGTGGATGTATAATTAAGTTAATTAGCTGTGTGGATGAATTATCGAGAAATAATGATGTGTTGTATATTGTTTAAATGTGACATTGAATGCAGGGGTGCATTTCGATGGTTATGAGTATGTGACTCATGATGTGTTGGAAATGTGGTAAGGGTTAGAAAGAGTAAGCATAGTTGTTCATTACTTTTGGTAGTGTAATGCTAATTGTTATTTAGCTTATACTATGATGCTTAATTGTTTACGTGTAAACTTACTAAGCTCAAAGCTTACTCCTTTTCTTTTCCCTTGTCTTATAGAGTAAAAGTGTTGAATCAAGATACGAGGATCAATTGGAAGATCACCCACACTATCAGCACACTCTGGTACATTAGACTCAATGTTTTGTATATGGCATGTATAGGGGCTAGACAAATTAGTGAATTTTTGGTGTAAATGGCTAAGATGTGTTGGCCTTTAGATGGATAGTGTATTTTGTATAATGCCATGGTTTTTGGCTATTACATTATATGAAAGAAAGATGTAGTTTTCTATGTGAGATTGCATTTCTATTTGAGTTGATTATGGATGTGTTGTATGAGTGCATGTTGTGTAAGCCATAAGGGTGAGAAGAGCTTAGCAAATAGCTTTGTTCTTGGCCATGTGGATAGGCACACGGACGTGTGTCTAGGCCATGTGTGACACACGGTCAGCCCACGGGCGTGTGCTTCGGTCGTGCATCCCTTGCATGTTAACATTTTAAGTCAGATTAGACCACGGACTAGTCACACGGGCGTGTGCCTAGGGCGTGTGGGATTAATCAGTGTTAGCCACGGGCTAGCCACACGGGCGTGTGTCTAGACTTTAGGCCGTGTTAAGGTAGTCAGTGTGCACCACAGGTGGTAAGCACGGGCGTGTGCCTTGGCCGTGGGGCATTGGCAGAATGCTGGGGTTTTTAGGCACGGTTTGGGGACATTGGGTGTGTGTCCATGCACGGGCATGTCTAATCTTGCACGGGCGTGCGATACCTGTATATAAGAGAAAAATTTTAAGATTGGAAAAAGTTCTGGTTTAGTCTTGAGATCCCTCGTGTGTATGAGTGGGGCCTCGTAAGTCAAGAATGAGGTTGTTGAGATGACTTCAGAGAGTAGTTACGACGAGCCTAAGTGGCGATCAAGTGGTTTGAGTTCGTAACGCCTCGCCCCGGTCCGGCGTAGAACCGGGTAAGGGTGTTACACTGTAGAGGGCGAGATCACGAAAATACCCTTGTAGGGCGATTACGGAAATACCCCTATAGTAGCGTAATTACGAAAATACCCTGTAGGGTAGAATTACGATAATACCCCGTAGGGTAGAATTACGAGAATACCCTTGATTGTGAAATGACTAAAATACCCCTATGTGATGAGTATGAGTTTTATGGATGTTACTCATGTGCATGCCGCATTCATATGATATTTCATTTAGGATGCATATGGGTGGGAATTATGGTACGGAGGAAGAATTTGAGGATCGCATAGTCGCTAACGATCGTGGATCCACCGGTGGCTTTAAGCCCATTATATGATTAGCGACTTTCTTTGCAACGTTGAGTAGTGCCACCGTGAGTGCTACCATTGGTGTGTAGCGGAGGGGTGGGTCGAGCTAGAATTTCCCCACGGTGTATAAGGTTGGAAGGAAATGGTGTGTAGCGGATGGATTTTTGGGGAGTGTTTTGCATTACCTTGTTTTGCATATGACATGATATGATATGATCCGATATGAGGTCATTGTGGTCTAAGGCCCAAGACCACCGATTTTTTGATAGGGCTTAGGACCAATGTGATAATTGTATATTAAATTGATTGCCAAGGGTCGTACACACTGAGTTTCAAACTCACACCCTTTTATTTAATGTTTCAGTGGACTTTCGATGAGCGACTTCGGCGTAGAAGAGGGACTCTGAGATGGCCACATTGCAAGTTATTTAGAAGTTTTTTTTGTTTATTTGTTTCGAATGACTTTATTTTAAATCCTTTATTTTCATTGGTTGTAATAAGGCCTTGTATCTCCAATTTGACGCTAGTTATGGGTTTTATTATTATTTTCGCTGCTTAATTTTTATTTCAACTTAAATAAATTTCTAAAGTTTAGCAAGGTTTTCAAAATAACTATAACCTATGGGCTTTTATTTTAAAACACGGGCTTTCTTCTTAACTTAACAAGATTCAAGGATTTTGGGCTTTTAGGCCTTAGATTTTAACTTAGCAAATTTGTTTTAGATTGTGCCTTTGATGTGACATTCCCAGATTCGGTCGTAACGTATGGGCCGGGTTTGGGGGTGTTACATTGCAGGTGCTCTACCCTTTGATCTCACAGAAGAATCTCTGGGTGCACCTCTACTATTAGTCCCGCTCCCCGGGTTCCTTTGTGGTCTACCCCTCGAAGGTATATTACTCGCTCTTACTTCTTGTTTTCTATTTTTCTCATCCCTCTCTGGACAGTCCCGAATAAAGTGGTCTGGTGAACCACACTTGTAGCAAGCTCGAGTGTTTCCCCAACACTCCTCAATATGTTTTCTACCACAATTTGGACACTCCGGTTTATTTGACTTTGTATTGCCCGCACTTGCCATTGAGGTGGCTTGAACTCTCGGGCCCGTATTCGTATTACCTCGATCGCGGTGTGAATACCCAACTGAATCAGTCGTCCAAGGGTTCATTTCCTTGGACCTCTTTGATTGGGTTTGGAACGATTTAGTCATCGGCCCCTTCCTTGCATCTCGGGCCTCAATCATAGCTTTTCTCTTTTCCTTATTCAACTCTTCAGCCTTGCAGGCTCTATCAACCAACACCACAAATTCTTTCAATTCCAAGATCCCAACTAGCAATCTGATATCCTCATTCAGCCCATCTTCGAACCTTTTACAGAAGATAACTTCCGTAGACACACACTCTTGCGCATAATTGCTAAGCCTAACAAACTCGCGCTCATACTCTGCCACTATCATTTTGCCTTGTTTCAATTCGAGGAACTCTTTCTGTTTCTGATCTACAAATCTCTGACTTATGTACTTCTTTTGGAACTCTTCCAAGAAGAAGTCCCATGTCACTCGCTCCCTCGGTACTACAGATGTCAGTGTTTTCCACCAACGATATGTCGAGATCCTCAGCAATGACACAACACATTTTAAACTCTCTTCAGGCGTGCAAGAGAGTTCATCGAATACCCGCATAGAGTTCTCAAGCCAGAACTCCGCTCTCTTAGGGTCATCATCTATGTTGGCTCTAAATTCCTCGGCCCCTTATTTTCGAATTTTATCGACCGGGGGTTTGTTCATTCTCACCAAATCTATACCTTGAGGTGCCACGGGGACTGGCTGAGGTATAGGTGGGGGTGGAAGAGGTTGAGCATTAGGGTTTACTCTTACAAACTCGGTGTACCAATTACTCATCATGTGGAGAAAGGCTTCCTAAGCCTCTTCTCCTTGACCTAAAGTCTCGGGTCTACTTTCTACAGGCGCGGTCCCTTGCGCGGGAGCCAGCGCATTACTAGCAGCGTCATCAGCAGCAGCTCGGTCGGGACCCATTTACTATATAAAAACACAGTTTTAAAAATTTTCAGGAGTCACCACACTATCAATATACGTTTATGGCATGTATAGCTAGACTCTTACACACACTACGGTAGACCGAGAACTGACTAAACCATAGCTCTGATACCACTAAATGTAACACCCCTTACCCATATTAAATGCCTGAATAGAGTACGAGGCATTACTAGGCTTACACGCAATCAATCATACAACTCCGAGACGTGACTTTCTACTCCTAATTTAAAACTTTTCATAATACCTCTTAAACAAGCCTATATGGCCTAAATCCTCCCTTTAGGAATGGGTCGGGATCAAATCGAACCCTTCTGAAGCCCTCTAGAAAACCTTAGAAAATTTTCACTAAACAGTCCACACGCCCGTGTGGAGTAAGGGACACACTCGTGTGGCATATCACATGCCCGTGTTCCACACCCGTGTGGAATTATTTTTCAATTCGAACCTACAGGGCTTTTCACACGGCCGAACACACGCCCATGTCCCTGGCTCGTGTCCCTCACAAGGCCTTGACACGCCCGTGTCTTAACCCGTGTGCCAAAACCTTGGCATTCTATTTCTGACATCATCAACTCAAAAATGTCACACGGCACAGGCACGCTGCCGTGTCCATGGTCAGTGTGCCTTCCCGCACTGGTGAGACACACGATCGTGTCTCTGCCCGTGTGTTTACTACTGGGCATACTGACTTGTAAAACTAGCATGCAAGGGGACACAAGGCCTAACCACACGCCCATGGGGCTGACCGTGTGTCACACACGGCCTAGACACACGCCCGTGTGCCTACCCGGGTGGACAAGAACAAGGCTATTTGCCAATCTCTCTTTATCACCCTAACTCATAAAACATAAACCACATTCAAACATCAACCCATTCATGCATACTTTAACCAAGCAACCCAATCATGCACCATACACATTCATGAATAACCTCATCTTTTCATGGATTAATAATAATGAGCCATCAACTATGGCCTTATACAAAAGAGTTTATCTTTAGAAGAGCCAATACACTTGGCCAAAAAAACATGACATTTCACTAAGTCTAGTCCCTATACATGCCATACTCAAAATTCTAAGTCTAAATATACCAAGATGTGCTGATAGTGTGGGTGATCTTCTAATTATCTTCGTACCCCGAGCTGGCTCTTTGACACTATAAAACAAGGGAAACGAAAGGGAGTAAGCTTTAAGCTTAGTAGGTCTACATGTAAACAATAAGCATTATATCAGATGCTAATCAATCAAAACATTACATACTATGTAAGAACAATTCACATTATCATATTCATACTTACTCATCTCAACTCTTACCACATCCCAACTATGTCATATACATTGCTCACATTTATTTGTGCTTATGCCCTGCACTTATCACCACAAAGCCACATGAAATGTGGCTTCGCACACAGCCCACCATTAACCAATAATAGGGTGGTATCGCACACAGCCCACCAACAATAATAATTAGGTGGTATCGCACATAGCCCACCAAATGATAATATAAACGATGGTATCGCACACAGCCCATCGTGAATAGATAACAAGGTGGTATCGCACACAGCCCACCAAATGATAATATAAATGATGATTTCTCACACAGCCCATCAACAATTACACATTTACGAATATTTATTCGTGCCCACATTTCTATTCCGAGGTTCATTCGAGAATTACTCATTTTCTATCATTTTTAATCAATCTCACCAATAAGTATTTACATCCATACAATGCATGAATAGATAACAACATATGTATTAAAGATGTATCGTTTACACATAAACTTACCTCGGTGCAAAATGTGTTAATTGGAAGTGTAGTCTGTAACCTTGCCTTTTCCCCGGTCAAGGTTATTTCCGCGCTCTTCTTGATCTATAATAATAAAATTTACTCATTTAATCACTACATAACTCATGTTACTTCAAAATTTCTAGTTTGGAAAAAATGACCGTTTTGCTCTTATACTTTGGCAAAATTACGATTTTGCCCCTAGACTCGTAAATCATTTTTCATCACATTTTCTCATTAAACAAGCCTAGCTGAACATTTATTTCTCTTATAACAGTTCATAAAACCAATCATTTCATGCATTTATTACTCAATCACAACCTTTACAAATAAGTCCCATTTAGGTGTTTTCATGGAAAAAACCTTTCACAAAAGTTATTCCTTAACCCACTAACATTCATTTTCTTCCATAAAAACTCAGCAAACAACATAAGCACTCTCATGGTAAATCCCTAAAATTTCAACCATTTTGCAAAATAGTCCCCTCATTAGCTAGCTTTAGCTTTAGGGGTTCCAAAAGTACAAAAATTATCAAGAAAGACCTCTAAAGTCACTTACTTGCAAGGGAATAGCTTGGCTAAAAGTTTGAGCTCCAAAAACTTGTATTTTCTCTTCAAATTTCTGTTGAAGAAGAAATGGGAATAGTAAAAGATGATATCTTCTTTATTTCTCCTATTTTATACATTTTAGCCACCTAATACCACCAAAATTTTGACCAATTTAATGCCCTTGTCTCCCTTGGCTGGCCATCACCTTTAGGGTGGTCTAATTGCACTTTAAGGACCTCCAATTTAATATTCCATAGCTATTAGACACTCTTAGCTTGTAATATAAAACTTTCGCACTTTATGCGATTTAGTCCTTTTTCGCAATTAAGCATACAATTGCTAAAATTAAAGCACCAAAATCTTCATGCATCCTTATAATAATGCTATAACACATAAAATAATATTAAAAATAATTTTCTTCAACCTCGAATTAGTGGTCCCGAAACCACTGTTCCGACTAGCCCCAAAATCGGGCTGTTACACTTTTTACATCCATTTGATATAATTTAAAGTTGTTAAAGCATGCAACAGCTAAAAGCATTCTAATGGCTTCCATCCTAGCTACGGGAGCATATGTTTCCTTATAATCTATTCCTTTCTCTTGAGTGTAACCTTGAGCAACAAGTCTAGCCTTGTTCCTCACTATGGTACCATTCTCATCTAGTTTGTTCCTAAAAACCTATTTAGTACCTATAGTAGATTTATCACTAGGCCTATCAACTAGGGTCCAAACTTCACTTCTCTTAAATTATTTTTACTCTTTTTGCATAGCCAATATCCAATATTCATCATTTAATGCTTCTTTGATATTTTTAGGCTCAATGCATGAGATAAATGCAACATACTTACAAGTATCTCTAAGAGAATATCTAGTGATTACCCCTTTGGAAGGATCTCCCAAAATCATACCATCCTTCACATAGTTGAACTCTCTTGGATGAGAGATTTCTCTTTCCTCAATAGAAATTTCTTCTAGAGTATCTTGTATTTTTTCTTGAATTTTGTCATTTGATGATTGATCCTCTTTATTAAAGAATTCTACATCATCATTATCAACACAAAAATCCTTTTTAGAAGGAGGATTAAAGTCATAAAAAATAACATGTATAGACTTCTACTACTAAAGTTCTTTTGTTAAAGACTCGATAAGCTTTAGAATTTAAAGAATAACCAAGAAAAATTCCTTCATCACTTTTGCGTCCAATTTACCAAGATTATCTTTCCCATTGTTTAAGATAAAACACTTGCATCCAAAAGGATGAAAATAGCTAATATCAGGCTTTTTGTTTTTGAAAAGTTCATACGGAGTTTTCTTTAAAATAGGTTTAATCATTACTCTCTTAATCACATAGCAAGTCGTGTTTGTTGCTTCTGCCCAAAAATATTTTGGTAAATTATTTTCACAAAGCATGGTTCTAGCCATTTCTTCTAAAGTTCTATTTTTTCTCTCAACAACTCCATTTTGTTGAGGGGTTCTAGGTGCAGAAAAATTATGGCTAATTCCATTTGAGTTGCAAAAATTTTCAAACCCAAGATTTTGAAATTCGGTTCCATGATCACTTCTAATACTAGTGATAGAATATCCTTTTTCATTTTGGTTCATTTTTGAAAATGTGATGAATTTTTCTAAAGCTTCATCTTTAGTACTTAAGAAAAGAACCCAAGTAAATCTAGAATAGTCATCAACAAATACAAAAGCATATTTTTTACCACCCAAGCTAGATGTCCTAATTGGACCAAACAAGTCTGTAACACCCCTCACCCGTATTCGACGCCGGAATAGGGTTATGGAGTGTTACCGGACTTTTAACACTTTTAAACATACATTTTATATACAATTTATCAACTCAAATACAATCCAATCATAATCAATCATAGTGTTCCTTAAACGAGCCTAAGAGGCCTTAAACATGCATTGGGAGTGGTTCGGGACTAAACTGGAAACTCAGAAAATTTTGCAACACTTAGCAAATTTTTCTCCAAAACATGGGACACACGCCCGTGTCACAGACCGTGTGAACATTAGAATTGTGAGCAGATGGCCATGTCCCAGCCCATGTCCTACCCCGTGTCCAAACAAGTGAGCTTACTGACTTGGGTCACACAGCCAACCACACGCCCGTGTGCCCTTTGAAATGGCCTCACACGACCGTGTGCCAGGCCATGTGCTAGGCCGTGCCAAACCTGTAGGGTATACTTACTTGTACAACACGGCCAAGTCACACACCCATGTGCTAGGCCATGTGCCAATTAGGGGGTATACTGACTTGTACCACATAGCCAATCACACGCCCGTGTGTGAGATCATGTGGAGTGTAACGTCCCCAAACCCGGCCCATTCACTACGACCGAATCTGGTTATGTTAGTGAAAATATTTTAGACTTAGAATAAAATAGTAAAAATTTGTTTGCTCTTGGAAACCATGTTCTTTTGAAATTATAGCCACATGTTTAATAATTCCATATTTGAATAAGTAAGTTATAAAAATATAACCATCTTCACATAGTGTTTCAATTTAAACAAACCATAATAGCGTTAATAATAAAATGATACCAAAAAAATAAAATAAATCCTTATTACAACCATTATTTGAATGAAATACTTAATATTTAATATAGCCAAAAACATCTCCTTGGCATGGGCCACCATGTATCCTCTCCGATCCGGTCCATCTCATGAATCACCGAAATGTTAGGAAAATAATTGGGTGAGTCCACGGACTCGATGCATAACCACAACACAAATTTCCCACACGTATGGGCTTGGCCCATACCCACACAATCCTCAAAACAAATCATGCAAAGATGCACTTCAACCCAACCTACTATCCAAGCGACGCCAACCTTAGCGGACTCCGCGCCTAAGGCCGTGGATAAACCACCACCGATCACCTCGTGATCCAAAACATTACCTTGGCAACTCTGCGCACAAGGCCGTGGGTGAGCCACCGATCAACCAAAATGATCTCAACCTCAATATCTCGTCTCACGGTGATACACATAGCCATCAACCGCCGAGATGGGCACCTAGCCAACATCTCCCTTGAGGTAGCACGAAGCTAACCATTAAGCGCTAATGTAGCGGAGCTATCATTAGACCACGTACACCTTGTGTACACTTCCTCCTTCATCGAATCAAGCCCCACCTCATGCAAATATGTAGATGCTACATGTTAAGTCATCATATCACATAAGAATATAAATATATATACATACATAAATACATCACAAATAATCTTACCATCACCAGTTCTCATCACTTAAGCCATTATAATCTGCTTCCACACATAATACATATGTTTAATAATTAGCAAGCAAACCGAGAAATAGTGCGATGATTACGCACCTTCTAGCACAACCAATCAAAACCCGAAATGCTACTTAATGCCTCTGCAAAGGTCGACTAAACGAATCCAGAAAAGATCTCTGTGCTAGGCTCTCCTCCCCAAAATCGATTGCTATGGAACCCGAAGAGGTCTATGCTAACATTCGGCCAATAGTACTACCAAATTGAGGGAAAGAAATTCGGCAAAGGTGGTGGTGTAGATTCGGCTATCAATAAAATCAAGGGGTAGGGAATAGTGGTTTCGGCCAAAGAGAAGAGAAAGAAAGGTGTGGGGTGTACCTTCGATTTAAAAAATGGAAGAAAAAGGGGGAATGCAAGATGAGTGGTTCGGCCAAGGGTCCAAAAGGAAGAGAGGAAGGATGGCAATGAAGGTTTTGGCTCAAGTGAAATGGAAGAGATGTGTGAAGAAATTTTTGAAGCAAGCAAGCATGGGAAAAACCAAAAGGATGAGCACCTTCCCTATTTATAACATTCGGCCAAGCTCCCCCCTAGAAGAAACAAAATTCGGCCAAACACTCCACCTCCCCACAAAATCCCAACATTCTCTCCTAAAAACACTCTACACCATCCCTTCAAATAAAATCAAAAAGTAACCAACCCACCTCTTCTCCTAGCCATCCATTCACAACATTTGAACAAGTCAAATATCCTTCATTTAAGCATCCAAAAACCGTCCAACACTCTACCTTTATGACGCAAAAACAAAGGCCTCCTGCTGCCCTTGCGAATCGAACCTGAGACCCTTACCAGCTCCCCCTTGAGGCGTCACTTTTCCCATGCCTTATGTGGCGCCTCCTTGCCACTCTGCCAGCTTATTTCTTGTGCCTAATTCCCACCAAAATTTCTCTTAAGGCCCCCTCTATCCAAGCTCCCCTTTTGACCCCTAAAACTAGAAATTTTCCTAAGGCATCTACCACCACCTAGGGTTCTCAGGACCCCTAAAACTTACCCAACCACACACTAAAGTGTGCCAACCCCCGAGCTAAGCCCCAAAAGCCTAACCCCTAAAACCAGGGTGTTACAATTCTACCCTCCTTAAAATAATTTCGTCCTCGAAATTACTTGTCTAAACTAACACCACACTACGCTATAGTGCAGACTCGATCTTAAAGAGCTAGCATACTTTTAGGCACGAGTATCTATCATACTTAAGGTTCCAAATACTTTACGAGCAACAAAACAAACGACCACCCACACGAAAAACAACAGAGAACATTCCAAACACAAGATGCTTACCACCGCACATCCAGCACATCACTATCCTCCCTCCGACGAATTTGCATAAACCGGACACTGGTTGTCTTGCCTCAGTGCCACCATTACGCGGTCTCATTGCTTCTACGACCTCGGCGGAACCATTTCCTCCATGGTTTGGACCACGACGACCTCTTGCCGCTTGCGACCACCTCTGCTGGTTGCACAAAACCTTGACCTTACGTCCGAGTCCTATTCGGATCCCGAGGACAATCCTTAACGAGATGAGACTTGGACTTGCATCTAAAACATTCTCGAACACGATTCCAAAGACTCGCCAACATGGTACCTTCCACATTGAGCACACGGACGATCCGGATTTTTGGTGGTGGCTTAGCAATATGAGCAGGAGTCTCAACCCTCGGTCTTTTACGAACCCTCTCAACCACTTCGGCGGTCCAACACTTCTCTTATCACGGTTCCTTTCTCTGCTCGCTCTCACCTTTTTGACCTCCTCGGCTATCCGAGCTTTCTCCACTAATACGGCGAAGTCTCTTTCACGATGCGGAGCAATCAAAACTCGCACTCATCCCATGAGACCATCTTCAAATCGACACATCTCTCATAATCCGTTGCCACAATGCCTCGAGCATACCGGCTCAAACGCAGAAACTTCGACCGTACTCGCCATTGACTTGCTACCTTGCACTGAGTTAAGGAGCGCCTTCCTCGAGCATCCATATAGCTCGCTCGACATACTTCCCCTCAAACTTGATCTTAAAGTAGCCCCGGTCCACTCAATCACGGGGTACTTTCCTTAAGCGTGAGCCACCGCTGGTAGGCTTCATCCTGTAGCAACGAAACAACACCTTTAAGCTTTTCCTCAGCAGTCAAGTCGAGATCATCCATAATCCTTTCAAGCGCCTCGGCCCGATTGCTACGCCGCGTTCGAGCTACCCGGACACTCCTCTCGAAAACCTCGGCTCCATTCGCCTAAGCCTTTCGGCACGCGACCGAGTCCTATTGCCCACATTGGCTCTCGCCACTCGTTCGAGCACTCGCGACCGCCGTGACTTCGCATCGTCTCCTCCGGTCGATCCTCGTGTTTCAACCTCAACACGGTGGTGGCGGTGCATCGCTCTCTCGACCCATGGCGTGACCCAATTGGTTCCGATCATCGACATCCCCGCCTCTACCACGTCCACGAGTATTGCGACCACGCCCCTAGAACTCATATCTAACGCCTCGATTTAGTACATTTAGAAAGTTTTATGCATTAGAAATTCTTGTTTCTTTGTTTTATCCACGAGCAATTTTATGCAATGAAGTTTCAAGAGTAGTTCTTTCGAGCAATCAAGTTTCATTCCCTACCGAGGGGTAATTTCGTCATTTTCCTATAAGAGGTATATCAAGAATGACTCGAGGTCAATTTTGAAAAATAGTTTTCCAACTTAAAGATATTTCAAAATTTACAAAATCACAAGGGTCATCTTGAAAATTTTGTTTTTCAAACCAGAGGTATCGCACAAATTTCGTAAATCGGGGTTATTTTTGTAATTTTGGAAATCATGGGCATTTTGGTAATTTTATAAATAAAAAACGTCCTTCAAAATTAGATTTAGGGTTTATAGACCAAAAGGGTAAAGTTGATAATTTTAAAGCAGAATTTAAAACAATCGGGCCAAATCCCTTTCGGGTTTTAATAATCGGTTTAGCCTATGAACAAGTCCTCTTGGTTAAGGTGAGCAGTAGCTACGCGCACTGTAGGATTCAAGTAAAGAGGAGGTGAGTCGCTAGGATTGCTTAAATACCAGCTCTTCATGAATACCATTCCTAGACATGCGTCTGATGGTTGCCACCTTAACTTAACTCGACGACTAACTTCACGGAGTTTGTTTAGTAGCCTTAAGTTTTATGCATATGTTTGAGTAGACTATTCCTAGGGTCCAACGGATCCTAGTATTCTAATCTACGAGCCCAAACTAAGCCCATAATAAGTCATACAAACAAATCACTTCAAGAAAGTCCGAAGTACTTACAGTGGACTTGGCCTGAGGTCAAAGTGCCATGCCGAATATCCTAAAAACCCATATTTTGAAAAGCCCATTTTGAAAATGTTTTTGGGCCCAAAACCCTCAAAGCCGAGTTTTGAACAGGGCTCGATACCAAATCGTAACATCCCCAAACCCGGCCCATTCACTACGACGTAGAATAACTGGTTATGTTAGTGAAAATATTTTAGACTTAGAATAAAATAGTAAAAATTTGTTTGCTCTTGGAAACCATGTTCTTTTGAAATTATAGCCACATGTTTAATAATTCCATATTTGAATAAGTAAGTTATAAAAATATAACCATCTTCACATAGTGTTTCAATTTAAACAAACCATAATAGCGTTAATAATAAAATGATACCAAAAAAATAAAATAAATCCTTATTACAACCATTATTTGAATGAAATACTTAATATTTAATATAGCCAAAAACATCTCTTCTTGGCATGGGCCACCATGTATCCTCTCCGATCCGGTCCATCTCATGAATCACCCGAAATGTTAGGAAAATAATTGGGTGAGTCCACGGACTCGAGTGCATAACCACAACACAAATTTCCCACAC
This sequence comes from Gossypium sturtianum, assembly GCA_025698515.1. Taxonomy (NCBI): domain Eukaryota; kingdom Viridiplantae; phylum Streptophyta; class Magnoliopsida; order Malvales; family Malvaceae; genus Gossypium; species Gossypium sturtianum. The sequence goes on from CM046948.1 coordinate 61,832,468, forward strand.
GTATGGGCTTGGCCCATACCCACACAATCCTCAAAACAAATCATGCAAAGATGCACTTCAACCCAACCTACTATCCAACCGTACGCCAACCTTAGCAGACTCCCTGCCTAAGGCCGTGGATAAACCACCACTGATCACCTCGTGATCCAAAACATTACCTTGGCAACTCTGCACAAGGCCGTGGGTGAGCCACCGATCAACCAAAATGATCTCAACCTCAATATCTGTCTACGGTGATACACATAGCCATCAACCAGCGAGATGGGCACCTAGCCAACATCTCCTTGAGGTAGCACTGAAGCTAACCATCAAGCGCTAATGTAGCCTGAGCTATCATTAGACCACGTACACCTTGTGTACACTTCCTCCTTCATCGAATCAAGCCCCACCTCATGCAAATATGTAGATGCTACATGTTAAGTCATCATATCACATAAGAATATAAATATATATACATACATAAATACATCACAAATAATCTTACCATCACCAGTTCTCATCACTTAAGCCATTATAATCTGCTTCCACACATAATACATATGTTTAATAATTAGCAAGCAAACCGAGAAATAGTGCGATGATTACGCACCTTTTAGCACAACCAATCAAAACCCGAAATGCTACTTAATGCCTCTGCAAAAGCTGACTAAACGAATCCCGAAAAGATCTCCTGCGCTAGGCTCTCCTCCCCAAAATCGATTGCTATGGAACCCGAAGAGGTCTATGCTAACATTCGGCCAATAGTACTACCAAATTGAGGGAAAGAAATTCGGCAAAGGTGGTGGTGTAGATTCGGCTATCAATAAAATCAAGGGGTAGGGAATAGTGGTTTCGGCCAAAGAGAAGAGAAAGAAAGGTGTGGGGTGTACCTTCGATTTAAAAAATGGAAGAAAAGGGGAATGCAAGATGAGTGGTTCGGCCAAGGGTCCAAAAGGAAGAGAGGAAGGATGGCAATGAAGGTTTTGGCTCAAGTGAAATAGAAGAGATGTGTGAAGAAATTTTAAACAAGCAAGCACATGGGAAAAACCCAAAAGGATGAGCACCTTCCCCTATTTATAACATTCGGCCAAGCTCCCCTAGAAGAAACAAAATTCGCCAAACACTCCACCTCCCCACAAAATCCCAACATTCTCTCCTAAAAACACTCTACACCATCCCTTCAAATAAAATCAAAAAGTAACCAACCCACCTCTTCTCCTAGCCATCCATTCACAACATTTGAACAAGTCAAATATCCTTCATTTAAGCATCCAAAACCGTCCAACACTCTACCTTTATGACGCAAAAACAAAGGCCTCCTCACGCCCTTGCGAATCGAACTCGAGACCCTTACCGGCTCCCCTTGAGGCGTCACTTTTCCCATGCCTTATGTGGCGCCTCCTTGCCACTCTGCCACGACTTATTTCTTGTGCCTAATTCCCACCAAAATTTCTCTTAAGGCCCCTCTATCCAAGCTCCCCTTTTGACCCCTAAAACTAGAAATTTTCCTAAGGCATCTACCACCACCTAGGGTTCTCAAGACCCCTAAAACTTACCCAACCACACACTAAAGTGTGCCAACCCCCGAGCTAAGCCCCAAAAGCCTAACCCCTAAAACCAGGGTGTTACATGGAGCATACTGACTTCATTTCAATATCAACACCAGGGGCACACAGCCGTGTAACTTGACCGTGTGTCACACACGGCTGAGACACACGCCGTGTCTCTGCCCGTGTGGACAAAAATAGGCTATTTACCAAGCCATTTTGCCACCCCATTTGGTACACATTTTCACCTATACATGTAACAACCCTAACCCGTATCCATCGCCGGACTAGGGTTAAGAGGCATTACCCGACATATCAGAACATTTTACACTCACTTCAAAACATCAATCATACAACATTATTTCATAATAATCCATACTCATATAGTCCCTTTAGAAGGTCTATAAGACCTTAAACATACTTTAGAGAAGGTTCAGGACTAAACCGATCTCGTACGGAAATTTTGCGGAACTTGGAAAATTTTTCTTTCAAAACAGGGCACACGTCCGTGTGGCTAGGCCGTGTGCCTCACACGGCCATGCCTTGGACCATGTCTCAGCCCGTGTGCAACATTGACTTGGGTCAGAAAGTCTGGCACACGCCCGTGCTTCTTACCTGTGTGGTAATCTGACTTGGTTTGAATTGCAACCTTGAGAGACACGGTCGAGACACACGCCCGTGTGTTCAACCGTGTGGGCAAATATAGGCCATTTGCAAGGCCAATTTGCCACCCAAAATTTGGGTCATACCTATAAGCATCAAGCAAGCATCAATTCATGTCCCAAAGGCAGCCAAAAACAAACCAAAATTGACCATTTCTTTTGGCCATTCATGAGCACATAAAAAACATACCGAATTCCACTACCACATTCATAAAAAAAAGCACACACAGAGTAAGCTTTGAAAGCTTAGTAAGCTCGTATCTTAAGAAACTTAACATAACAAATAATTTCATTATAATGCCATAAGCATGATATGCTATCTCACATGCCAAAACACAACTTATCTCAAGTTTATAACATAATTTCATATCAAATCATCACCATTCAATAATATACTTACTTACTTACTAACTTTAGCTCACAAGCTTATTCAATTCGATTCTCATATAACATTCAATTCTCACTTTCATATAGCCAAATAAGCACATTAAGGGAAATAACATATTTAATCACATATCTTTCTCATATGAATCATATAACATCACTTATACCCAAATTCATCTTTCATTCATATAGTATCTAATAATTTCACATATGCCACTTTATAAATCACATCTTATTCATTTTTTCATGTTTCATTTGCACATAATCACATTTCATTTGCATATACATCATATAACATTCTTTGCACATATATACTTACCTTTCATTATCAAATATTGTATACATTTCAACATACCTGAATCGGAATGTCATTCACTTAATCACTTATTTCTTGGAACGCCCGTTGAACTGTTCGGAATCAATAAGGATACTCGGATAGCTCGTAAAGCTCATAAAATGCCAATGTCCCAGACGTGGTCTTACATGTAATTAAATATCGATGCCACTGTCCTAGACAGGGTCTTTCATGAAATCATATACGATGCTGATGTCCCAGACATGGTCTTACACGTAATCTCTAAATGATGTTAGTGTCCCAGACACAGTCTTACACGATATCTCAAATCGTTGCCAACGTCCCAGACGTGGTCTTACATGAAATCATATCTCAAAATCCTATGTCATGACATATGTATCCTCTACTATTCCTAGGGTTCGTACGGGGCTTTTTGGACGTCGTCACATTATCAGAACTTTCTCGTATTCATATATGTTGCTTCTCGAACAATTCAATATCATAATAACATATATATATCTTATTCAAAATACATACATTTGCATTACCATTCGGCATTGAATTCAATCATACAAATAATATGCATTTATAACATGATTTTGTAATGTCTATTAAAATACGAACTTACCTCGTTCGTAGTAATGACAAATTAAGTCGACTAATCCGATATTTTGACTTTCTCACGATCTAGATCCGAATTCCGCTTTTGCCAATCTAATTAATATCAAAATTAACTTACTTATTCAACATTTCATTCAATTTTCATCCAAGAACATATAAATGGGAAATTTGCATTTTAACCCCTAACATTTCACATTTTTGCCATTTAAGTCCTTATTTCAAAACAACACCAAACACATAAAATTTCATTTCACCCAAGCATGGCCAAATATCATTCTAGTCCCTAGCAGCCCATATCTTTCATTTATTTCACATTTTAGCCCTTCAATTTCTCATTTTCATAATTTAGTCCACAATAATTAAATTCATCAAAAATCACAATACAAAACATGTAAACCCAATATTTATCTTTCATTGTTCCTCAATAATCAACATAAAGCTTGAATATTCATCAATGGCACTTTTCAAAATCACTAACAATTTCAAAAATCATGACATGGGCTAGCTAGAATACTTAACAACGATCACAAAAACATAAAATCAATAAAAATGGATAAAAAAACACATACCTAATTGACCATGATTAGTGCCGAATGCTTGAAAGCTTAAGAACCCTATTTCTTTCTTCAAATTCGGTGCAAAATAGATGATAATGGCCATATTTTCATGTTTGTTTTATTTTAATTCATAATAATACATCAATTACCAAAATATCCATGATTAATAAACTTATAAAACATTAACACTAAGGCCATTAATGTCCACTTACCCAGTTAATGGCGTATTAACAACATAAGGACCCCTTAATTATAAAGACACATCAATTCGACACTTAATTAAATAGAAGGCTACTTTTGCATTTTCTACAATTTAGTCCTTTTTGCAAATTAAGCACACAAACGATAATATTAACTCACAGAAATTTCACACATACTTAATCACATACTATAAACTTGAAAAATAATATTAAAATATTTTTCTGACTTAGATTTATGGTCTCGAAACCACTGTTTCGACTAAGGTCTAAATCGGGCTATTACAACTCTCCCCCCTTAGGGATTTTCGTCCCCGAAAATCTTACCAGAAAGTAGATTAAGAATTTGCTTCCACACAATACAATTCAAATTCACACATAGCTTCAGATTTCAAATCTCTTTAATCTCACAACTGAAATTTTGATCTGACTTTCGCTGTACATCATCTCTAGCTGAGACTGCTTATAACTGTATTAAATTGTTTTCATTTTCTACTGAATTTCTCTAACGATATTAATCCCGTGGATCATTTTCTCACAAAGCTCGATCCTAAAATAACGGAGTTGATGTGAATCGCTTATAATGAATGATCTTTCGTAGTTGCTTTGAAACTCAAAAACACAGTGACAAATAAATATTTCGAGAATTTGAATTGCGTTTCCCGATTTCAATGTAATCTCATACTCACAGATTACTGTAATTTCCCTCAGAATCACAATATAAGTTTCAGATCTCAATCTGAAACAATGATGATTGGCACCATGTGTAAACTTATCATCTCAGGAATAGGTAACTCTATCCTTTTAAATGATAAGGATAATCCCGATACAGAATTCATTAACACTCTATTTCTATAATCAACAAAGTCAGAAATATCACAGTTCACACTCATTCATTAATACCATATCTCAGAATGTCGTGCATCATGTTACTCTCGTACGAACAGACTAACTGACACTGTGAGCTACCTATAACAATGGTTATACAATCTCAAAGCTTCTCAGTATAGACACTTTATCTTGAAGCAACAAATAATCATCGATTCCACATATGAAGTTCGGAATCAGAAATCAATTTATGCTGAACCCCTTTTAAACTTATAAATTGATAACACATTTCTAAGTTTCACATCTTCGCTAAATAACATCTATTTAGCTTCTAACTTAGCTAACAATTGTTCATCATCTGATAAGATCAATCACGTATTCATCGCTCATAAAGCACACAAGAGTTTCCCAATCTGAACATCCGAAACTATAATTGTTTTCCTCGAATAATAATTACTTACAGACTCAAAAGTTTTTCGACGGTTCGAGCTGACCTTGCTGTGCCAAGTTCGGATCTTTTTCTGACATTGAACGTTTTAAACTCTTATAGTCATCAAATATGTCACACAACTCTTTTTATGCAGCTTTAACTGTATAGAATCACAAGATATATCTGCACATTCCTGTATTAGAACACATTTTGAACCATTCAATAACATATGGCCGAAAATCATAATTTCTTTATTTAACTTAGGCTGAACCAGAACTGATGTTTTGGTTGACAATATCTTCGTGCAAAAGAAAACTCCAACAATCGAACTAACTTTAATTTACCACAACATTTCTCAGATAGAATTGTTCCAATAGATATAATTCTGTTTTAAATCTTCAAGAATACAAATTATTCTTCCAGACTATCCTTCAATTCATACATGTACGTTCAAAGTTTATTTCCAGTTCGTAGATAGATTCAAACACATATAACCCAGTTAACTTTTCAATCAAATAATTTAGATCATACTAACTACTGAATCGGTATTTTTAAAAAAATCTTTCTTCTCAATAGAAGGATAACCCTAGACATATCATTATACAAATTGATCTTGATCTTCTATCATTTTCACTTTTATCAATGTCGAACCTTCACGAGAATTAGAAAAGAGTTTATAATGAAGCTGTCTCATATATTAATCATCAAAACTCTGAATTATACTGAAATCACCTTAACCAAATAGAAATTATTGGGCCTTACTAAGAACGATGTCTCAACCCTATAATAAATATTATCCCGACTGTTAATGAATCATTTGAACATAGAAAAGAATCAAATATGATTTAAATAGCAACCATTGCAGAAACACAACTTCTATAACTCTGAGGACGGTACCACTGTACTCTCACATTTCAAGCCAGAAATTATAATCATAATAGACATAGTCATCTTTGTCAAATAGAGATCTCTTGCAGATAATCACATGGAATCATAAGAAAACCAGAATAGTGAAATTTCAACATTTGGAGTTACACAGGATATCTGAAAATTACAACCCATATAGAATGATATCAATTCCGATGATATCCCAGAAAATGTCTAGAAAGAACAATGTCACTCATAAATACTGGAATCCACATTAGCAGAAGCAATATAATCTTCATGTATTTCGATCGGGAAATAACCAGTAGAAGCAAATACTTTTGATCGGGAAATAACCAGTAGAAGCAAATACTAACATCGTACAGATTTTATCATTTACTTTCTTACCAACACAACGAAACTGAATGCCAGAGAAAGATAGATCAATGCCGATCAACCCAAATAGATCAACCATGCTTTCGTCTATCAGTACATTTAGCTAACATTCTCATACGATAAGAATTTCATCTTAACATAATCAGCTACATATACCTCTGAAAGTAAATGAACACATTGCATACTCAGAAGTGATCGTCATAATTAACTCAACCACAACCTCTGTACTCAACCATCAATACAATTCAAACATTAATCCACTGTCTAATTCTGTCATCAGAAATTTTCACATTATCCCATGACTAACAGAAATCAATTCAGAAAAGCTTGAAGTTAATACTTTCTTTAGATAATATACCTAAATAGGTCATTTAATCGGAGTTAACTTCTTCTTTAACAGTGACTTTGCATAATCTGAATAGTCTTCAGAACTATCTAATATCTCATTTAGTACTATCTTCATTTGCTGATTCATTCTCTTTTCTGACCACATTACTAATCTTTCAAACATGGACTTCTGTAACTCCACACTTGTGAGCTTATTCAATCCAAATCTTATAGATTTCATTGTAACATTTTACTGATAAGGGGGTGAGGGTAGTAAAGCCTCAAATTTAACTCTCATATACATGCACAGAACACATATTATAACAAACAGCCAATTCATTTCTAATTTTCACATTCTCAAAACATTTAATAAACATTTGTTTATAATCTCTTTTATTCTTAACACATATTTCATATGCCAACTCAAATCACTAATTCACAATCGAAATTCTCATATAGCATCATAACTCAAATGTCATAACTCATATGCTCATATAATTATAACATTTATCAATAACAATATGTCATACAATTTGATCCATACCTTTATGAGTTTCAATTTATAATCAACACATTTTCACTCAAACATTTGAGTATTACTTCTGTACTATCAGAATTAGCTCGGTTGGAAAATATATCTATCCCATCAAAATAATTTTCATCAGAGTCGGGAGATATAAGACTATCGCAGGTTAAATATGGCATGTATAGCTAGACTCGCATACGCTGTAACACCCATTACCCGTATTCGACACCAAAACCGGGTACTGGGCATTATTGAACTTAAGTTACTTAGATCATCCAAATCAACCATAAATTTCTTTTGAACTTTAAAACTCTTCATTCATAATCATGTAGTCCCTATTACTTGCTTACGAGACCCGAAACATACAAATAAAGTGAATCGGGACAGAATCGGAAACTTACGAACACTTAGAAATTTTTTACTCAAAACAGAGCCACACGCCGTGTGGAAAGGAACACGCCCGTGTGGGCAAATCGTGTGGTCACACACGCCCATGTCCCTAGTTCGTATGGATTTTATTTTTCATTTCGAACCTACAGGGGTTCTCACACGGCCTGGCACACGCCCGTGTCTATGGCCCGTGTCCTTCACACGACCATGACACGCCCGTGTCTTAGCCCGTGTGTGAAAACCTTGACATTCTGTTTATGACGTCAGCAAACACTTAGGGTCACACTGTAACATCCGGGAATTAGGGGCTTTGCAGTTGCTATGTTTCTATGTGTGTTTGGTATGCTTTGTCTGTGTTTGGGTGTGTTTGGGGGCCCGGGAAGGCTCGAGAGTAAGCGGGAGTCTTGGGGAAAATTTTATATTTTGGGCAATTTAGGGGAAAGCTAGCGGGGACAGGCTTTAAGGATCATTGCTTGTGTTTGTTGACACAAGAAGTGAAGTGGTAAAATGGTAAGGAGACGCCACTTAGGTTGCAGAGAAGTGGCGTCACAAGGGGAGCAACAGGGGAAAGAGGTTCGAGTCGCATCAACAGCATTCAGGAGCTTTAATTTTTGCGCTGTGGAGGCTAAGGTGGTGGTTTCGGCAAGGGCTCTCCAGGGTGGTTGGTGGAATAAGTCAAATATTTTGAATGTGAGGTCATGAGGAAGTAGTGGGATTGAATGAGTCAAACCGATTCAAATGGTGGAAGGAGAGTGAATGTAGAAGATGATCAAGGGATTTGGTGGCTTGTTGGGGGGTTGTTGACCGAATGTGGTATGGTTGAAAAGGGGTTTTCAGTTTTGGGGGGCTAGGAGAAGTGAGTGTGCCGAAAGTACTTTGAGTCTTAAGGCTTTTCTTTCTTCTCTTTGGTGCACTTTCTGTCTCTAGGTGTGTGTGGGGGCCGATTCTTTCAAATGCCATTTTGAGTGGAGTATTAGCAAATCAAGCTTACAAGTCTTTTCTTCTCTTTTGCATTTGTGAACACTTGTTTTCTTCTCTCATTTACCAAAACCAAAACCATCTTTTGGACTCTCACTTTTGCATTCATTCTCTTGTCAATCAACAGCCGAAACACCTACTTGCTCATATTTCTTCTTCTTGCTTCTTCATAGCCGAATCTTCATCTCACTTCTTGGTGATTCAACTTTCTCCTCTATTTCTTCTTCTAAAAGTCGAAACCCATTCCTCACTCCTTCTCTTTCGGTTTTGTTTATACTCTTCACTATAGCCGAATCTCCCTTGTGCGTTTGTTTCTCTTCGTACGTTCTGGTTTCTTTGGATTACCGTTGCTTATTCTAACCTTCTCAAATCAGTTTCTCCTTGTTTGGTGGTAAGTGTTCTTCTTCTCTTTATTTCTTTTTTCCTTCTCTTGCTGGTTGTTAAACCGAAGGTGTTAACTTAGTACTTTGGTGCTTTGGCCGTATGTAGGGGGCCTCATCTTCGTATTCTTTTCTGCATCTGGCCGGTGTTTGGAGGATCTTTGGGGGGCAATTGGTTTTAGTCGACCAAGGTAGGGGGGTTCTTACCAACTTGTTTGGCTGTAAGGCCACTCCTTGTAATATAATGTGAAGGACTGATTCTAATATGGTGATTGTGTAGGGACTCAATCGATTTCTTAATCCAAGTCTAGTAGCTTTTGGTTTCTGTCGACCTAGGTAAGAAACTTCTTCGTTGTAAGCACCTATTCTCTCTTCCATCTTCTTCAATGACTTAACCTAGTTTCCTGATCAAAGCTCTCTTCATGGATGCAAGTGCCGATTAATCAAAAGAAGGGAGCGAACCCCTAGTCTCCGTCCCTAAGTTTAAAAAATGTGCAGTATCGGCGGTACGGGACTTCCCGCCGAGTTGTGGTAGGGAACCGACATCTGCTTGGGATAAACAGATTGCAGTTGTTCCCTCTTCTGAGAGTGTCGATAGTATTGAGAGTTTAGTTCTCCTCGTATACAGGTGTGTAATTCTCACACCTTTGCCTGTTGTTTTTGTTAATATGTATCTGTATTACTAAATGCTGAAACTTCGGTATTGGCTATCATAGAGGGTAAAAACAAGACATTAGGTTAGTGACTTCTAATTATGCTATATAAGCGATTATGTTGACATGATTATGTATGTACTTTGAACATCTTACATATATCGATATCTGCTGCATCCATACATCATGATTTTATGTTGCATGGGGATGGGCATATGCTATTAATGGAAGGGGAAGTGTATCTGGTGACTATGTCATAATATCGGGTGGCTCTGCCACAGTCTATTCTGGTGGCCATGCCACATAATCATGTGACTCTGTCACAACTATGACGATGAGCAGCTAACTGCAGCATGACTGCCATCGATGGTGTGTAGCGGTGAGGGTCGATTGTAGAAATCCCCATTGGTGTGTTTGGCAGGAAAGGGTGGTGTGTAGCGGATGGATAACTAGGTTGGGTTGGGATTTGCATCATATTGCACTTATATATGATTATCTGCTATACTCTGCTAAAAGGGCTAAGGCCCAGTCTGTTTCTGTACGGGATTCGCCCAAAATGATTTGTAAGGGCTAAGGCCCAGTTGGCAAAAGAATGGGCTCGGGCCCAGTAGTGGTGTATGTAGAGTAATTGCACACTGAGTCTTCTTGACTCACCCCCACTGCTTAAATTTTTGCAGGTAATTCCTAGTTCAGCGGACATGGGCTGGGATCGACTCTGCGGTGGCCATGCACTTTATGCTTAGTAAAACTTTGCTTTTCTTTTCCTTAGACTTATTTACTTAAAATTGGGATTTTTATTTGTAATAAGGCCACTACACTATTAATTTGGTTTAATTTTGATTTATACTTTAGACATTTTGAATACAAAATAATCGATAAGATGTTTTAGTGAACGCAGATAAAAGTTTTTCTCATAACCTAAGTAACAATTTTATAAACAGGTTTTTTTTCGACAAACTGCTAGTTTAATCTGATGTAACAAATATGTGTTTTCAAATGTCACCTAAACACAAACATTGGGCTAATTAAAAAGTTTTGATAAATGATTATTGAGTTTTCAAGCTAACTACTAAACTGGGAGTTTTCAAAAGAGACTTGAAACTTATCTGAGGTTCGTAAAGTTTATAAATTCTTCCCGTGTGACATTCCAGATCCGGTCGTGGTGTTTGGGCTGGATTTGGGGTGTTACATTTTATGGTATCAGAGCCAAGTTGCAAAACTCGGCTGTGGGGGTTTTGGGTTCAAAAACGTTTTCCAAAAGTTTTGTTTTGAAAATAGATGCACATGTCTTATTTTAAGTATGGCACCCGAGTCTTCGGCACCAAGTCCGTAAGGTAAGTCTTCTGACTGTTGGGTGATTCGCATGAAGTGAATATATGTTATGTGAATATATTATGCTGTGGATGCTAGAATTAGGAAACTCAAGTTTAGAGACTGAAACTTTTTAGGTATACATTGTGTGTTGCGACAAACCACTTCTAAACTCTATTTCATAAGACTATCTGGTAATAAACAGTGAAAGAAATGCTAATTCATAAAATTTACATATTCAGACTAAGACAAGTTAGTGGACATGAGTGCTAGAGGACAAGGACGGGGGGCACGCGGCCGTGGTAGAGGCCGAGAGATGGAGGTTGAGTTCTCAGAAGCTGGACATGAGCCGTAGGGCGAAGTGCCAGCATCTCCTGTGGCAGAAGCGAGATATCAGGATTGAACAGGTGGGGACGATGCTTTGTCCCAAGCGATGTTGCGTGTTCTGGAGTGGGTTACCGGGACAAACACTGGATCGGTAGTAAAGAAGTCTATTCCTGAGCGACTTCGAGCTAATGGGGCAGAGGTATTCAGGGGTATTTCTGGTGTGGCCCCAAACGTAGCGGAATATTGGTTGGAGGCAGTAGAACGGATTATGGATGATCTGGACTATACAGTTGAGGAGAAATTGAAGGGAGCGGTGTCTCTTCTCTGGGACGAGGCATATCAATGGTGGCTCACGGTAAGAGAGGGTACTCTGGCGGATGGCATTGACTGGGATTTCTTCAAAACTGCATTTCAAAGGAAATACGTTAGGGCAAGTTATGTAGACGCCCAGAGAAAAGCATTTCTAAATCTGGTTCAAGGGGGTAAATCGGTAGCTGAGTACGAGGCAGAATTTTTGCGATTGAGTCGTTATGCACGAGGGATAGTTGCGACTGACTATGAACGTTGCGTACAGTTTGAAGATGGGTTACGAGACGAGCTGCAAGTACTGATAGCTCCACAGCGGGAGAGAGATTTTGCCACCCTGGTTGAAAAAGCTAAAATAGTTGAAGAGGTGAAGCGGACTGAGACTCAAAACAGGGAGAAAGATAGGGGTAAAAATAAGAGAAGCTTTGGGTCGTCAGGGTCATCGAGTGGTTTCCAAAAGCGGCCTAGGTTTGATGGGTCAGCTCGGGTTGTGAGGCCTATGGTGATGGGCCAGTTTCAATCATGTGCTCTGTGTGGGAAAATGCATTCTGTTGAGTGTAGGAGGAGAACCGGTGGATGCTTCAGATGCGGATCTATGGATCATATGGTTAAAGATTGTCCACAAGTGGATCAGGTGCGGCCAGTTGGATAGGGTTTTGATCAGTTCAGGAGGGGTGGCCAGCAACCGCCGAGAGGTAGGGGCCCAGCTAGAGGATGAAATGGCTTGGGTCGTGTAACACCCCAAACCAGGTCTATGCATTTAGACGAGATTCGATTAGTCACACCAATCGAATATTCATTTAATTCTCTAGTGATTAAAGTAAAACATTACTACCAAAACCTTTTGGAAATAGAGGTTAACAAAAATTTAGTACGATAATTCAAAATTGATGATTTAAGAAATTACTCGTTTGAAAATCTTATTATTTAAAATATATTTGTCAAAACCTTTCAGTAATTTTGAAAGAACTTGAAAGAATTTAAAAGAGTAATTTAGGTGTTTCAAAATGTTATAAAACACAATGTTTAAGAAAACTTTAAAAATTTAGCATAAGCCCATAATGAGAGTCTTAAACAAAATTAAATCCATCCACACATAAAAATCCATAAAAACATAATTAGAGGCCTTATTACATCATACCCAAAATAGTAAATAAAATGAATAACTTAAATAAAGTTCATAGTTTATAAAAACCCATGCTCGTAGTATGGCCTCCACCAAGTCATCCCCGCCCAAGTCCACATCAATTTCCATTACGAAATGGGTAATAAAGCGGGTGAGTTACAAAGAACTCAGTGTGTAACCCACTTACCACCGTTGTTGGGCCGGACCATCAAGGCATTAATTTGGGCTTGAGCCCAATTACAAATTTCAACGATATAAATATGAAATAATATATAAAATGCATGTAAAAATGAATTTCCCAAACCAAGCCTAATTTTCCATCCGCTACACACCCCGTACCAACCAAAGACACTGTGTGGGGATCAAGTCAACCCACCCCGCCAAACACACCAATCGTAGGCATTAAGCCTTTTAATAATATTGTAGTGCACTCATCGAACTAGATTGTGACATAGTCACCGAACTAGAGGCATTAAGCCAAAATTTGTGGCAGAGCCACCGAACTAGATACGTGGCCACAGGCCTTTCTTCTCTTCATCAAATCCCATCCCATGCAATTATGTATGAATAACAAACTTTAAATCATAAAAATTTTATCAAGTAACCCATAACACAAATGAGTCTTTAATAAAACCTTTCATTTGGGCCTATTAACAATATAGTATTAAACTTTGGCCCATATCTCAAACTAGAGGGTTTTTGGCCCATTAGCGATCTAGCAAACTTTGGCCTATATTTATCGATCTAGCAGTTTTATGGCCCAATTTATCGATCTAGCAGTTTTATGGCCCAATTTATCGATCTAGCAATTTTATGGCCCAATTTATCGATCTAGCAGTTTTACGTAAATTTCTCGGTTTAGCTGTTTTCATGCATTTAGACAAAAGTACTAATTACTACAAAATTTCCGATTTGGCCATTTTTACGATTTATCAAATTTCATACGGTTTAGTATCTAGCCCGAAAGATAAGTGTGAAGTTACACACCTGGTTATAGTGAGAACTAGACTTTCCCGCTCGTCAACACCTATACGTATCACGATAATTAGAACACTATAATTTATTAATGAAACTGATCTAAAAATAACGATCTAAAATTTTACCCTCGGGTATTCGAACTACTTCTACTTGCGGTTTCTCCCCGATTGATGGTTCGTTAACCGAATCAAATCCATGAACAAATAATGGTTCGGGAGTACGAACGACTTGAGCAGATTGATTCTCCTCGGATGAACGTCACGCAACCGGTGGGAAATCCCGGATTCTTTGAAAGCGATCATTCGCTTAAACTTAGGGGAATAATGGAACCACCCTCTTCCGAACACTATTCACTGCCCTTTTCTTCCCTATTTTGATTGTCTTCAAAGACAAAAGATCGTTAATCCAATCTAATATTACATCGAAATATGACTAAGGGTTTAAGGGTGAAATTTGCTTACCACAAAGATCCTTGTTCCTAAATATTAGAATCGATCAAACGTTCCTTTATCACCTTAAATCGATTCCAACGTTCTAAGATACCCACGAACACTTGATTTTTGATCTTCCGCTATCGCACTATTATCCACGATTGGAAAGAGACGATTGAGAAATATGTTTGTGCAAGATGGAGGATTCGGCTATATGACCAAAAAAAATAGAAAAAAGATTCGGCTATGGGTACATCAACATTCGGCCATGAGAGAAAATAATAGAGAAAGTATGAGTATCAAGAATAAAAGATGAGAGAAGAATGATGATGATGTTGTTTCAATTTTCAAAAAGAATAAAAGAGAAAGAAAGAAAGAGATGAGTTTTGGGAGCAATGTATATTCGGCAATGGGAAGAAGAAAAATAAAGAATGGCTTTTTGGTGTTGGTAGAATCGGCACTATGAGAAAGGCACAAAATTGAACACTAAAGTGAAAAGCAAAAATGACCAAATGGTCAAAATAATCAAGGCTTACAAAAGCTCAATTTCGGCCAAAGGGAAAAGTTGAGAAGAGGAATGTAAAATTTTGCACAAAAACTAAAATGACCAAAAGCAAACTCCTAAACCTTACCAAGCTACTAGAAAAATTCGGCCAACCTTCCCCCTAGCCATATTTAGTCCAAATTCATTGGTCAAATGACCATGAATTTGTTTCCAAACACTTTCCTTGATACTTGCCCTATGTCTCCATATCTTTCCATATTTTCTTGATTCCCTACCATAAATTCACTCTTACCTTATTCCTTTGATATACTAACTAAAATAACAAGGTCAACACTTACCATAAATAAACTTGGCCGACACTTACAATAGAAGAGCAAAATAAAAGTTGTCAAAATGCCATCCAAGGGATTCGAACCACTCCCCTCAAGCTATAACCCATGCGCCAACACCACCTTGCCATTACTCATCTTATGTCACTTATTAACACTTAAATTAACTTAAGTGTCAATGCCACTTGCTCCACTTTAATAAATTTTCAAAACTAAAAATTATTCCATAACCGAATAAGTCTATACTCTTCTTCAGGACTATCATAGGCATGAAAAGTAATAAGAAAATTTTTCCTGTATAAACTAATCACCAAAACATGCAATATATCAAGACTCGGATTTTTAGGGTGTTACAACTCTACCCTCCTTAAAGAAAATTTCGTCCTCGAAATTTACCTGGTTGAAAAAGGTGAGGGTATTGTTGCCGAATTGCATCTTCAGGCTCCCACGTAGCTTCCTCCACTCCGTGATTACACCATAAAACCTTGACCAACGGCACGGTTTTCTTTCTTAGCACCTTAACATCTCGGTCTAAGATTTCCACTTTGGTTCCTCCTCAAAAGACAAGTCCGAATTCAACTCCACTTCTTCTCATCGGTACTATGTGCGAAGGATCCGATCTATAGCGCCTCAAAGTTGAATCGATCTTGGCGCTCCAAGTTAAAATCTTCTTCAATTTCTCGAAACTTTCTTGCTGTTTATCGGTCCATATATATGGTACTTCCTTTCGCAAAGCTTAGTTAGGGGGTGCAAAGCAATCAACGAAAACCCCTCAACAAAGCGTCTATAGTAATGTGACCAAACCCAAGAAACTCCGAATCTCACATCGACTTTGGTGTTTTCCAATCCAATACTGACCTCAATCTTCCGAGGATCCACCCTTATTCCTTTGGTGATACCACATGACCCAAAAAGTCACTTCCTTAACGAATTCACATTTCATCGAATTTGGCATACGATTGATTATCTCGAAGTAATCGCAATACAATTCGCAAATACGAGTCATGCTCCTCTTCATTCCTTGAATATGCCAGAATGTCATCAATGAATACCACCACAAACCGGTCTAAATATGGTTGAAAGACCCGGTTCATCATATCCATAAATGCAGCTGGTGCATTGGTCAACCCAAACGGCATCACCAAAAACTCATAATGTCCATAACGAGTTCGGAAAGCCATCTTGTGAATATCCGCTTCTTTCACCTTAAGCTGGTGATAACCCGATCTCAAATCAATTTTGGAGAAAACAGAAGGTCCCTTCATTTGATCAAACAGGTTATCAATTCTTGGCAGAGGGTACCTATTCTTGATCGTCAATTTATTTAATTGCCTGTAGTCAATACACATACGCATCGACCCATCTTTCTTCTTAAAAAACAAAACCGGTGCTCCCCACGGAGACACACTCGGTCGAATAAAACCCCGATCCAACAATTCTTGAATTTGAGCTTTAAGCTCCGCCAACTCCTTCGGTGCCATTCTATAAGGAGCAATGGACACTTGGAGCCGTTCGTGCAAGAGCTCAATACCAAATTCCACTTCCCGATCTGGAGGTATGCCAGGAAGTTCTTCAGGAAATACATCTGGAAATTCCTTCACTGTTCTCACATCTTCCACTGACAACTCTTTGGCATCTAAAGCACTAATAAAAGCTAGAAATGCTCCACACCCTTCCGCATCAACTTTTTCGCGCTTTAACGCAGATACCACATTTGCCAAGTAATTCCTTCGTTCGCCTATCATAACTATTTCTTTATCCTCCACCGTCCTTATTGACATCCTCTTTTCAAAGCACAATCCAATTTCGCCGGTGCTTAACCAACCAATCCATGCCCAAAATGATATCGAACTCGGCCGAAAGGCATTTCCATCAAATTCGCCAAAAATATTTCTCCTTGAATTTCTAAGGGCACATCTCTAAACAGTTTATTTACTAACACCGATCATCCTAAAGGACTAATTACCTTCATCTCACTATCGGAAATTTGAGTCTAAATTCAAGTTTCCAGATATGGTGCTAGCAACATACGAATGGGTAGAACCAATATCTATCAAAGCAATAACGAGTACATCAAAGATGAAGAACGTGCAGTTATCACATCAGTGCATTGCCATCCTCACGGTGTCTAAGCGCATATACCAATCTGGTGTCTTGCATCTGTGTTGCCTCTAGGACCATTGCCTCGACCCGCGCACCTTGACCACGGCCAGCCCCATTACCACCACGACCTGGTCCACGACCTCTCGGTGGTTGCTGAATTCCTCTTGCCGGTGGTGCATTAGTATTACGAGCTTCCTGAGTTGTATCCATTCGACAAGGGCAATTCCTATATTGATGATCCATCGACCCGCATTTATAGCAAGCACCGCGCTTTTCTTCCAAAGACTCTCGAATGCCTTTTCCCACAATCAGCACAATCTCGACTCTGATTCACAGTTACAGGTGTTCTACCTTGAGCTGGTTCATCATTCCGAGGCCTCTTCAGAAACCTTTTTGAAGAACCCGAATACTTCATATCTCTCTTGCTTCTAGCTCGTTCCCGATTCTGACGTTCCGAGTTCTTAGCCTCTTCGGCTATCTTGGCCTTTTCCACAAGCGTGGCAAAAGTTCTAACTTGTTGTGGGGCTATCAAAACCCACAATTCATCGTTTAAGCCATCCTCAAAGCGTACACAACGCTCATGATCCGTTCCCACTATTGTTCGAGCATAGCGACTCAAGCGCAAAAACTTAGCTTCATATGCTGCCACTGTCTTATTCCCTTGGACCAGATTCAGGAATTCCTTCCTTCTGGCATCAACATAACTCGTTCTTACATATTTCCCTTGGAAGGAAACTTTAAAGAATTCCCAATTAACTAATGCAAACTTGATTGCCTTCTCGGACAGTAAGCCACCATTGGTATGCTTCGTCCCTTAACAAGGACACCGCTCCCCTTAGTTTTTGTTCCACCGTGCACTCAAGATCGTCCATAATTTGCTCCACTACCTCAAGCCAATATTCAGCGACATTTGGAGCTACACCTGAGACACCTCTGAAAACCTCAGCACCACTTGATTTCAATCGTTCCGATATCGACCCACGAGCTGTTGGCCCAGTTCTAGCTCCAGCGACCCTTTCAAGGACTCGCAGCATTGCTCGTGTCACCGCATTATCTTCTTCCATATGATCATGTGATCCCGTCTCACTTTCGAGTGACGCAGGTGCATCCATTTCCGGCATATGATCCGGCGCTTCAGTTGCGCCTCTAACACCTCGTCCTCTACCATAGCCACGTCTACCGCGTCCACGACCACGTCCTCTAGTGCTCATAATGACTACTTCGATTTAATCTGATTAAGAGTTTTATGAATCATAATACTATTTCAGTGTTTATTAACGATGTTTTATGATATAAAAGAGATAGAGTTGTTTTCGCAATCATATCCTATTGTCTCAATCTCTACAGTTTCAACACCTAAAACTAGAAGTTCTAGAGTGTTTCTTATGATCATATCACAATGATAATAAACAATCAATATCTGAGATACTTACTTGACTTTGGCGGGATGCTCATGGTGCCATACTACCTTTAAATCAAAAGTCTAGAAATTTGAGTTGTTTCTCAAACAAATATCTTTGTTGAACCCAAACCACGATCGAGTTTTGAAACTTGCTCGATACCATTAAATGTAACACCCCAAACCAGGTCTATGCGTTTAGACGAGATTCGGTTAGTCACACCAATCGAATATTCATTTAATTCTCTAGTGATTAAAGTAAAATATTACTACCAAAACCTTTTGGAAATAGAGGTTAACAAAAATTTAGTACGATAATTCAAAATTGATGATTTAAGAAATTACTCGTTTGAAAATCTTATTATTTAAAATATATTTGTCAAAACCTTTCAAGTAATTTTAAAAGAACTTGAAAGAATTTAAAAGAGTAATTTAGGTGTTTCAAAATGTTATAAAACGCAATGTTTAAGAAAACTTTAAAAATTTAGCATAAGCCCATAATGAGAGTCTTAAACAAAATTAAATCCATCCACACATAAAAATCCATAAAAACATAATTAGAGGCCTTATTACATCATACCCAAAATAGTAAATAAAATGAATAACTTAAATAAAGTTCATAGTTTATAAAAACCCATGCTCGTAGTATGGCCTCCACCAAGTCATCCCGGCCCAAGTCCACATCATTTTCCATTACGAAATGGGTAATAAAATGGGGTGAGTTACAAAGAACTCGGTGTGTACCCCACTTACCCAGTTGTTGGGCCGGACCATCAAGGCATTAATTTGGGCTTGAGCCCAATTACAAATTTCAACGATATAAATATGAAATAAATATATAAAATGCATGTAAAAATGAATTTCCCAAACCAAGCCTAATTTTCCATCCGCTACACACCCCGTACCAACCAAAGACACTGTGGGGATCAAGTCAACCCACCCCGCCAAACACACCAATCGTAAGCATTAAGCCTTTTTAATAATATTGTAGTGCACTCACCAACTAGATTATGACATAGTCACCCGAACTAGAGGCATTAAGCCAAAATTTGTAAGAGCCACCGAACTAGATCACGTGGCCACAGGCCTTTCTTCTCTTCATCAAATCCCATCCCATGCAATTATGTATGAATAACAAACTTTAAATCATAAAAATTTTATCAAGTAACCCATAACACAAATGAGTCTTTAATAAAACCTTTCATTTGGGCCTATTAACAATATAGTATTAAACTTTGGCCCATATCTTGAACTAGAGGGTTTTTGGCCCATTAGCGATCTAGCAAACTTTGGCCCATATTTATCGATCTAGCAGTTTTATGGCCCAATTTATCGATCTAGCAGTTTTATGGCCCAATTTATCGATCTAGCAGTTTTATGGCCCAATTTATCGATCTAGCAGTTTTATGGCCCAATTTATTGATCTAGCAGTTTTATGGCCCAATTTATCGATCTAGCAGTTTTACGTAAATTTCTCGGTTTAGCCGTTTTCATGCATTTACACAAAAGTACTAATTACTACAACATTTCTGATTTGGCCATTTTTACGATTTATCAAATTTCTTACGGTTTAGTATCTAACCCGAAAGATAAGTGTGAAGTTACACACCTGGTTATAGTGAGAACTAGACTTTCCCGCTCGTCAACACCTATACGTATCACGATTATTAGAACACTATAATTTATTAATGAAACCGATCTAAAAATAACTATCTAAAATTTTACCCTCGGGTTTTCGAACTACTTCTACTTGCAGTTTTTCCCCAATTGATGGTTCGTTAATCGAATCAAATCCACAAACAAATAATGGTTTGGGAGTACGAACGACTTGAGCAGTTGATTCTCCTCGGATGAGCGCCCGCAACCCGTGGGAAATCCGGATTCTTTGAAAGCTTGATCCTTCGCTTAAACTTAGGGGAATAACGGAACCACCCTCTTCCGAACACTATTCCGCCCTTTTCTTCCCTATTTTGATTGTCTTCAAAGACAAAAGATCGTTAATCCAATCTAATATTACATCGAAATATGACTAAGGGTTTAAGGGTGAAATTTGCTTACCACAAAGATCCTTGTTCCAAAATATGAGAATCGATCAAACGTTCCTTTATCACCTTAAATCGATTCCAACATTCTAAGATACCCACGAACACTTGATTTCTGATCTTTCGCTATCGCACTATTATCCACGATTGGAAAGAGACGATTGAGAAAGATGTTTGTGCAAGATGGAGGATTCGGCTATATGACCAAAAAAAAAATAGAAAAAGATTCGGCTATGGGTACATCAACATTCGGCCATGAGAGAAAATAATAGAGAAAGTATGAGTATCAAGAATAAAAGATGAGAGAAGAATGATGATGATGTTGTTTCAATTTTCAAAGAGAATAAAAGAGAAAGAAAGAAAGAGATGAGTTTTGGGAGCAATGTATATTCGGCAATGGGGAGAAGAAAAATAAAGAATGGCTTTTTGGTGTTGGTAGAATCGGCACTATGAGAAAGGCACAAAATTCAACACTAAAGTGAAAAGCAAAAATGACCAAATGGTCAAAATAATTAAGGCTTACCAAAAGATCAATTTCGGCCAAAGGGAAAAGTTGAGAAGAGGAATGCAAAATTTTGCACAAAAACTAAAATGACCAAAAGCAAACTCCTAAACCTTACCAAGCTACTAGCAAAATTCAGCCAACCTTCCCCCTAGCCATATTGCCGTCCAAATTCATTGGTCAAATGACCATGAATTTGTTTCCAAAACACTTTCCTTGATACTTGCCCTATGTCTCCATATCTTTCCATATTTTCTTGATTCCCTACCATAAATTCACTCTTACCTTATTCCTTTGATATACTAACCAAAATAACAAGGTCAACACTTACCATAAATAAACTTGGCCGACACTTACCATAGAAGAGCAAAATAAAAGTTGTCAAAATGCCATCCAAGGGATTCGAACCACTCCCCTCAAGCTATAACCCATGCGCCAACACCACCTTGCCATTACTCATCTTATGTCACTTATTAACACTTAAATTAACTTAAGTGTCAATGCCACTTGCTCCACTTCAATAAATTTTCAAAACTAAAAATTATTCCATAACCGAATAATTCTATACTCTTCTTCAGGACTATCATAGGCACAAAAAGTAATAAGAAAATTTTTCCTTTATAAACTAATCAGCAAAACATGCAATATATCAAGACTCAGATTTCTAGGGTGTTACAGGTCGGGGTAGTGGAACACCCGGTAGGGGTGTCGGTAATGCAGAAGCAAGACAACCGGGTCTAGTCTATGCAGCACGATGGCGAGAAGAGGGCGACGCACCGAACGTTATAACCAGTACGTTTCTTATTGTTCATAAACTGTTTATTGCTTTAATTGATATTGGATTGACCCATTCATATGTTGCCTGTACCGTATCTACGACCTTGAATTTAGAGCCTGAAATTGCTGCTAGAGAAATGACTGTGGTTAGCCCACTAGGACAATCGATAATAGTGAACAAATTATTTAGGGATGTGCCTTTAGAGATTCAAGGAGTAGTATTTCCTGCAGACTTGATGGAGTTGCCATTTGGAGAGTTTGATCTTATCTTAGGCATGGATTGGCTGGTGAAGCATCGTGCAAATCTAGATTGCGCTGATAAGCGAATGGTGTTGAGAATTATGGAGGGCAAAGAAGTAATTGTGATAGGGGAAAGAAGGAATTATTTGTCGAATGTGGTTTCTGCACTAAAGGCTGTTAAGATGGTACGAAAAGGATGCAAGGCGTTCCTAGCTTTCATCAGTGCATTGGATGCAAATGAGGTGACTGGAAAGGAGGTTAGAACAGTGAAGGAATTTGTGGATGTCTTTCCAGAAGAGCTTCCGGGATTGCCTCCGGATCGTGAGGTAGAGTTTGGAATCGAACTACTTCCTGGTACGACTCCGGTGTCCATCGCCCCATATAGGATGGTGCCAAAAGAGTTGGTAGAACTTAAAGCTCAGATTCAGGAGCTGTTGGATCGTGGGTTCATTCGACCAAGTGTATCTCCGTGGGGAGCGCCGGTGTTGTTCGTGAAAAAGAAGGATGGGTCAATGCGTATGTGCATCGACTATCGCCAGCTGAACAAGTTGACAATTAAGAACAAGTACCCGTTGCCAAGAATTGATGATCTATTTGATCAGTTAAGGGGAGCAGCGGTGTTTTGAAAGATAGATCTGAGATTTGGGTACCATCAGCTCAAGGTCAAGGAGGCGGATATTCATAAGACGGTGTTTCGAACTCGTTATGGTCACTATGAGTTTTTAGTGATGCCGTTTGGGTTGACGAATGCACCAGCTGCATTTATGGATATGATGAACCGGGTATTCCAACCCTATCTGGACCAATTTGTCGTGGTGTTTATAGACGACATCCTGGTATATTCTAGGACGGAAGAAAAGCATGATTCGCATCTTCGGGTGGTTCTACAGATTTTGAGGGAGAAGAAGTTGTACGCCAAGTTCAGTAAGTGTGAATTTTGGTTGAAAGAAGTTACCTTTTTAGGTCATGTTGTATCTGCTGAGGGGATTAGGGTTGATCCCCGGAAAATTGAAGCTGTGTTGGATTGGAAACCGCCTAAGTCTGTGGCAGAAATTCGAAGTTTTCTTGGTTTAGCTGGGTACTACAGAAGGTTTGTTGAGGGATTCTCGTTAATAGCTGCACCGTCAACCAAGTTATTCTGAGAAGAAGTACCGTTTGTCCAGTCAAATAAGCAACAGGAAAGTTTTGAGAAGTTGAAGAGAATCTTGGACCGAGGCTCCGGTGTTGATTTGCTTTGAGGTGGGAAGGAGTTTATCGTCTCTTTGTGATGCGTCGCATTTGGGGTTAGGGTGTGTGTTAATGCAAGATGGGAAGGTAGTTGCGTATGCGTCTCGACAGTTAAGACCGCATGAGATGAATTATCCCAAGCATGATTTGGAGTTAGCTGCGGTAGTGTTCACTCTGAAGATCTGGAGACACTACCTGTATGGGAAGAAGTCCATTATCTACACTGACCACAAGAGTTTAAAATATCTCCTTACCCAGAAGGAGTTGAATTTGAGGCAGCAGAGGTGGATTGAGCTGTTAAAGGATTACGACTGCTCGATCGAGTATCATCCAGGAAAAGCTAACGTGGTGGCGGATGCGTTAAGTCAGAAAGTGATAACAGATTTAAGGGCAATGTTTGCTCACCTCAGCTTGTACGATGATGGAAGTTTATTAGCTGAACTTCAAGTAAAGCCGACGTGGGTAAGCCAGATTAAAGAGAAACAATTATCGGATGATGTATTAAGTGCTCGACTTCAGCAAGTATAGAATGGTGGGGTAGAAGACTATAGTTTGAACAGTGATGGGATATTGTGTTTCTGTGAGAGGGTCTACATGCCGAAGGATGTTGAGTTGAGGTAGATGATCCTTCAGGAGGCGCATAGTAGCCCTTATGCTATGCACCCTGGTGGAAGTAAGATGTATCGAGATCTGCGTGAACAGTTTTGGTGGCCTGGGTTGAAGCGAGAAATTACCGAGTTTATGGGTAAATGTCTGACGTGTCAGGAGATGAAAGCAGAACATCAGTTGCCTTCGGGGTTACTACAGCCGGTGAAGATTCCACAGTGGAAGTGGGAGAGGATAGCGATGGACTTTGTTAGTGGGCTACCTCTTACGCCTACTAAGAAAGATTCGGTATGGGTGATTGTTGATCGGTTAACAAAGTCTGCTCATTTCATACCGGTTCGCACCGACTATACGTTGCAGAAGCTGGCTAAGTTGTATGTGGCAAAGATTGTAAGGTTGCATGGGGTACCAGTGTCTATCATATCGGACAGAGACCCTAGGTTTACGTCACGATTCTGGAAGGCACTGCATCAGGCTTTGGGTACAAGATTGGATTTCAGCACGGCATTTCATCCACGCATCGATGGTCGATGCGAGAGGATAATTCGAGATCTTGGAAGACATGTTGAGAGGCTGTGTTATTGACTTCAGGGGTAGTTGGGAAGATTTTCTACCACTGGCAGAATTCGCATACAACAATAGTTACCAGTCTAGCATCCATATGGCACCCTACGAAGCGCTATATGGTCGTAAGTGTCGTACCCCTACCTGCTAGACAGAGTTAGGTGAGCGACAATTGTTGGGTCCGGAATTGGTTTCAGAAACAGAGGAAAAAGTTAAGTTAATTTGGACTCGGTTGAAGAAAGCTTCCGACAGGTAGAAATCGTATGCAAATCTGAGGTGCAAGGAAATAGAATTTGCGGTTGGTGATCGGGTTTTCCTGAAGGTTTCACCTTGGAAAAAGGTTTTGAGATTTGGACGGAAGGGAAAGTTAAGCCCCAGATTTATCGGGCCTTATCGAGTGTTGAAACGTGTGGGACCAGTGGCGTATCAGCTCGAGTTACCTTCGGAATTGAAACAGATACATGATGTGTTTCATGTCTCGATGTTGAGGCGCTATCATTCGGATCCGTCTCACATTGTGCCAATGGAGGAGATTGGGGTAAGACCAGACCTGTCTTTTGAAGAGGAACCAGTGCAAATCTTGGACCGAGATGTTAAGGTATTAAAAAGAAATTCAGTCCCGTTAGTCAAAGTGTTATGGCGAAATCACGGTGCAGAGGAAGCCACGTGGGAGCCGGAAGATGTGATGCGTCAGCAATACCCTCACCTCTTTTGACCAGGTAAATTTCGAGGCCGAAATTTCTTTAAGGGGGATAGAATTGTAACATCCGGGAATTAGGGGCTTTGCAGTTGCTATGTTTCTGTGTTTGTTGGTATGCTTTGTCTGTGTTTGGGTGTGTTTGGGGGCCCGGGAAGGCTCGGGAGTAAGCGGGAGTCTTGGGGAAAATTTTATATTCTAGGAAATTTAGAGGAAAGCTAGCGGGGACAGGCTTTAAGGATCATTGCTTGTGTTTGTTGACACAAGAAGTGAAGTGGTAAAGTGGCAAGGAGACACCACTTAGGTTACAGAGAAGTCGCATCACAAGGGGAGCAACAGGGGAAAGAGGTTTGAGTCGCATCAACAGCATTTAGGAGCTTTAATTTTTGCACTGTGGAGGCTAAGGTGGTGGTTTCGGCAAGGGCTCTCCAGGGTGATTGGTGGAATAAGTCAAATATTTTGAATGTGAGGTCATGAGGAAGTTGTGGGGTTGAATGAGTCAAACCGATTCAAATGGTGGGAGGAGAGTGAATGTAGGAGATGATCAAGAGATTTGGTGGCTTATTGGGGGGTTGTTGACCGAATGTGGTATGGTGGAAGAGGGGTTTTCGGTTTTGGGGGGGCTAGGAGAAGTGAATGTGCCAAAAGTCCTTTGAGTCTTAGGCTTTTCTTTCTTCTCTTTGGTGCACTTTCGGTCTCTAGGTGTGTGTGGGGGCCGATTCTTTCAAATGCCATTTTGAGTGGAGTATTCGAAAATCAAGCTTACATTTTCTTCTCTTTTGCATTTGTGAACACTTGTTTTCTTCTCTCATTTACCAAAACCGAAACCATCTTTTGGACTCTCACTTTTGCATTCATTCCCTTGTCAATCAAAAGTCGAAACACCTACTTGCTCATATTTCTTCTTCTTGCTTCTTCATAGCCGAATCTTCATTTCACTTCTTGGTGATTCAACTTTATCCTCTATTTCTTCTTCTAAAAGCTGAAACCCATCCCTCACTCCTTCTCTTTGAGTTTTGTTTATACTCTTCACTATAGCTGAATCTCCCTTGTGCGTTTTTTTCTCTTCACACGTTCTGGTTTCTTTGGATTGCCGTTGCTTATTCTAACATTCTCAAATCAGTTTCTCCTTGTTTGGTGGTAAGTGTTCTTCTTCTCTTTGTTTCTTTTTCCTTCTCTTGCTGGTTGTTAAACCGAAGGTGTTAACTTAGTACTTTGGTGCTTTGGCCGTATGTAGGGGGCCTCGTCTTCGTATTCTTTTTTGTATCTGGCTGGCGTTTGGAGGATCTTTGGGGGGCAATTGGTTTTAGTCGACCAAGGTAGGGGGTTCTTACCAACTTGTTTGGCCATAAGGCCACTCCTTGTAATCTATAGTGAAGGACCAATTCTAATATGGTGATTGTGTAGGGACTCAATCGATTTCTTAATCCAAGTCTAGTAGCTTTCGGTTTCTGTCGACCTAGGTAAGAAACTTCTTCGTTGCAAGCACCAATTCTCTCTTTCATCTTCTTCAATGACTTAACCTAGTTTCTTGATCAAAGCTCTCTTCATGGATGCAAGTGCCGGTCAATCAAAAGGAGGGAGCAAACCCCTAGTCTCGATCCCTAAGTTTAAAAAATGTGCAGTATCGGCAGTGCGGGACTTCCCGCCGGGTTGTGGTAGGGAACCGACATCTGCTTGGGATAGACAGATTGCAGTTGTTCCCTCTTCTGAGAGTGTCGATAGTATTGAGAGTTTAGTTCTCCTCGTATACAGGTGTGTAATTCTCACACCTTTGCCTATTGTTTTTGTTAATATGTATCCGTATTACTAAATGCCGAAACTTCGTTATTTGGCTATCATGGAGGGTAAAAATAAGACATCAGGTTAGTGACTTCTGATTATGCTATATAAGCGATTATGTTGACATGATTATGTATGTACTTTGAACATCTTATATATATCGATATCTGCTGCATCCATACATCATGATTTTATGTTGCATGGGGATGGGCATATGCTATTAATAGAAGGGGAAGTGTATCTGGTGACTATGTCACAATATCTGGTGGCTTTGCCACAGTCTGTTCTGGTGGCCATGCCACATAATCTGGTGACTCTGTCACAACTATGACGATGAGCAGCTAACTGCAGCATGACTGCCATCGATGGTGTGTAGCGGTGAGGGTCGATTATAGAAATCCCCATTGGTGTGTTTGGCAGGAAAGGGTGGTGTGTAGCGGATGGATAACTAGGTTGGGTTGGGATTTGCATCATATTGCACTTATATCTGATTATCTGCTATACTCTGCTAAAAGGGCTAAGGCCCAGTCTGTTTCTGTGCGGGATTTGCCCAAAATGATTTGTAAGGGCTAAGGCCCAGTTGGCAAAAGAATGGGCTCGGGCCCAGTAGTGGTGTATGTAGAGTAATTGCACACGGAGTTTGCTTGACTCACCCCCACTGCTTAAATTTTTACAGGTAATTCCTAGTTCAGCGGATATGGGCTGGGATCGACTCTGAGTTGGCCATGCACTTTATGCTTAGTAAAACTTTGCTTTTCTTTTCCTTAGACTTATTTACTTAAAATTGGGATTTTGATTTGTAATAAGGCCACTACACTATTAATTTGGTTTAATTTCGATTTAAACTTTATACATTTTGAATACAAAATAATCAATAAGATGTTTTACTGAACGCAGATAAAAGTTTTTCTCATAACCTAAGTAACAATTTTATAAACAGGTTTTTTTCGACAAACTACTAGTTTAATCTGATGTAACAAATATGTGTTTTCAAACGTCACCTAAACACAATGATTGGGCTAATTAAAAAGTTTCGATAAATGATTATTGAGTTTTCAAGCTAACTACTAAACTGGGAGTTATCAAAAGGGACTTGAAACTTATCTGAGGTTTGCAAAGTTTATAAATTCTTCCCGTGTGACATTCCAGATCCGGTCGTGGTGTTTGGGTCGGGTTTGGGGTGTTACACACACGACTGAGTCACACGCCTGTGTGCTAGCCCGTGTGATGAACTGAATTTTTTGCAAATTAAATGCAGGGGACACACGATCAGGCTACACGCCCATGAGGCAGACCGTGTGTCAGACACGGCCTAGAAACACGCCCGTGTGTCTACCCGTGTGGACATTTATAAGGCTATTTACCAAGCCATTTGCCACTCTGAAAAGCAACCACATTTATACCATTTCTAACAACACATAGCTTAACAAAAATGCACCTCTAATATTCACAATCAAGACATCCACACCATAGATTCACACTACGCTCATCATGCATATACTTCACACTTTACTTATTCAATTGCACAAGCTTACACTTCATGAAATTTCATCATCATTGAAATAATATAACTTAACAAGTATTGGCCAATTCCAATGGCTAATTGCAAAATGAAATGAGTAACATTAATAGCAAACACCTTGGCTAACCAATATGACATATGACAAAATGACCAAGTTCCTATACATGCCATACCCAAAATAATCAAACTTTACTATACCCAAAAGAATTGCTTGATAGTGTGAAT
The DNA here is from genome assembly GCA_025698515.1 of Gossypium sturtianum. Classification (NCBI taxonomy): domain Eukaryota; kingdom Viridiplantae; phylum Streptophyta; class Magnoliopsida; order Malvales; family Malvaceae; genus Gossypium; species Gossypium sturtianum. Next base: position 61,861,481 of record CM046948.1, read on the forward strand.
CGAGCTCCGACGTCCTTCGATCCCCGAGCTAGCTTGGCGATACTATAAGAAAAGGGAAAAGAGAGGGAGTAAGAATAAAGCTTAGTAAGTTTGTATGAAATAAATAACAGCATAAGTCTTATGAAAACATCCACACATTACATCATGGTTTAACTCAAAATTCTCAAGTAACATTAACATGGCTTATCATGCTCACTCTTACCAACCAACCACATATCACATACTGGGCTCATTTCTCGTGAGTTTCGCGTATGTACCTGTATCACTTCATCATATAACTTTAGCCCTCTTTTCATTTTTAACACAAACTTTATTATCTTACCCCGTTGAACCACTTGGAATATCGAGGGATACTCAGAAACTGTCCCCCACCTAGTAAGATGCCAATGCCATATCCCAGATATGGTCTTACATGGGATCACATGTCGATGCCGATGCCATATCCCAGATATGGTCTTATACGGGATCTCATATCGATGTCGAAGGCATATCCCAGATATGGTCTTACACGAGATCGCATGTCGATGCCATGTCCCAGACATGGTCTTACACGATTTCATACCGAAGCCAGGTCCCAGACGTGGTCTTATACAGAATCACTATTCGATGCCAAGGGTATCCTTTTTATCCCTAGGTTCAACCGGGATTTTGAAATAATAAAACTTCATCATATTTTCATCGAAATCTCATTACCAATTTCACAAAAATAATATACACGTCTCACGTAACATCAAGCATAATAACATGATGTTAATTTATTACACACAAACTTACCTCGGTACCAAAATATAAATAGTTGTTCAATTTAGTCCACCACCTTGTTGTTTCCTCGGTTTAGGTCCGGACTTCGTGTTTCGTGATCTATAATGACAAATTTCATTTATTTAATCATCACATTGACTAAAACAGCCCATGAATCATACTTTGGCAAAATTTATAGTTTTGCCCCTAAACTTTCACATATTTACAAAATGGTCCCTAGACTCATATGATGAAATGTGTTCCTTTTTATCACACTCAAGCCTAGCTAAATCATAACCTCTCTTATAGCAACCCAAAATTTCAACTATTTTACATTCTATACAAATATTATCTCATCTTTTGCAAATAGGTCCTTTTTATTAATTTCACCAAAAATCATCTAGCAAAAGTAGTTTATCACACTTTAAACTTTTATATTCTACCACTAGACATCAAAATACATGCATGTCATCCATGGGTAAAATTTTAAACACAAACTCTAGCTCAAAATAGTGGTAGAAATAGCTAAATCGAGTTACGAGGATCTTAAAAATACGAAGAACATCAAAAATGGGGCTAGGATACACTTACTTTGAGCTTGAAAATGAACAAAACCCTAGCTATAGCTTCTCCTCAAATTTTCGGCACTTAGAGAAGAAGATGGACACCATTTTTTGACTTCATTCTACCGGTGTACAAGACAGCTAATCAAACACTCGGATTGTATTTTCAAGCCCAAACTCGGCTCTCTTAGGGTCATCATCAACATTAGCTCTAAACTCTTCAGCCCCGTGTTTACGGATCTTATCAACTGGAGGCTTTGTCAATCTTAAAAGCTCGATTCCTTGAGGAGTTACAGGAACCGGTTGGGGATTAGGAGGGGTGGAGGTTGTTGAGCAGCCGGGTTAGTTCGGATATATTGCGTGAACCATTCGTTCATCATTTGGCAGAAGGCTTCTTTAGCCTATCCTCCCTGGCTGCCCGTTACGAGTCTAGATTCAGACGGCGCTGTCCCTTGTGCGGGAGTAGGCGTATTACTTTCAACCTCATCAACTATCGCTCGATTGGGATCCATTTACTATATAAAAACACATTTTCAAATGCCAGGAGTCATCACACAATCACAGTTTATATATGGCATGTATAGCTAAATTCTCACACGCGTTACGTTAGTCCGAGAATCGACTAAATCGTAGCTCTGATACCAATAAATGTAACACCCCTCACCCGTATTCGACGCCAGAATAGGGTTACGGAGCATTACCAGACTTTTAACACTTTTAAACATACATTTCATATACAATTTATCAACTCAAATACAATCCAATCATAATCAATCATAGTGTCCCTTAAACGAGCCTACAAGGCCTTAAACATGTATTGGGAGTGGTTCGGGACTAAACCGAAAACTCAAAAAAAAATTCAACACTTAGCAAATTTTTCTCCAAAACAGGGGACACACGCCCGTCTGACCAAGCCGTGTGTCTCACACGGCCACCAGACACGCCCGTGTCACAGACCATGTGAACATTCGAAATGGGAGCACATGGCCGTATCCCAGCTCGTGTCCTACCCCGTGTCCAAACAAGTGAGGTTACTGACTTGGGTCACACGGCCAACCACACGCCCGTGTGTCTAGACTGTGTGCCCTTCGAAGTGGCCTCACACGCCCGTCTGCCAGGCCGTGTGCTAGGCCGTGCCAAACCTGTAGGGTATACTAACTTGTACAACATGGCCAAGTCACACGCCTATGTGCTAGGCTATGTGCCAATTAGGGGGTATACTGACTTGTACCACACAGCCAATCACACGCCCGTGTGTGAGACCGTGTGAAGCATATTGACTTCATTTCAATATCAACACCAGGGGACACACGACCGTGTAACTTGACCGTGTGTCACACACGGCTGAGACACACGCCCATGTCTCTTCCAGTATGGACAAAAATAGGCTATTTACCAAGCCATTTTTCCACCCCATTTGGTACACATCTTTACCTATACAAACGACACTAAAACATAGTATAATATACCATCCAAAGCAACCAAGCCAAGTCTAAATCTTACCATTTCAATACTAACCAATTCAAGGCACATAAGTACCACAATATGCTATCTAAATTCATACCAATTCTTATAATCTTAACTCATCAAAATTACCATTATCAAAGATGCATTATTAGGCCTAATTTCACAAACATACATATATCCATAAATCATCAATTTACCATCCATAGTACCTATTACTAACAATCATCACAACCAACTCAATAAATACAAGACATAAACATATATATTTGCACATAATTCAAACATACCAAATATACCAAATTTATGCCATCACCCATGGCTATATATATACAAACCAAAATATAAACATTTACAATGCCAATTCATTTCGCAAGCATCATTACCAAAACTTAATCAACATGACTCAAAATACCTATACATGCCATATACTTAATATACCAAAGTTCAAAGGTACCAAGTGATAGGTGGTAGTGTGAAATGATCTTCGACGATCCCTGAATCCGAGCTAGCTTTGATTTCACTATAAAACACGAAAAAATACACAAAGTAAGCTATAAAGCTTAGTAAGCTCGTATGTTAACAATGAGCAAATATCACCACTCATTAATCCTTCAAATAATAGAAAATAATATGCAACAATACTATTAAATGATCATTCACATAACTTACCAAAGAACTCATCAATTCCATAGTTTCAATACTCAATTCATTACCGTATGTACCTATACTGTCTTGTACCAATCTCATACTCAACCACATCCTTCATTTACCCATTGAACCATTCGTAATAGAAGTTGGATACTCAATGTCTCACTCGATAAGTACCTATACCATGGCCCGAAGCCAAATCAAGGTAACTTATCCAAAATTCTGATATCATGGCTCGAAGCCAAATCAGCCGATATGCATGGCCCGAAGCCAAATCGATTTATCTCACACACATAGTGCTAAATCATGGCCCGAAGCCAACTCAAGTATACCTAATGACATGTCACTAGCATCCTAAACTATTCCTAAGGTTCAACCGGGATTCCAATTATCGAATCTTCATTGAATCATTTCCGAACTTGTCCGTGATCTCAAAATCACAATTCATGCTATATCAAAGCATATAAAATACATTTAAAAGGAAATTATAACATAACTTACCTCAGATGTTAAAACGGTGAATCGAGTCAATTAATCGATAACTTTATCTTTTCCCCGATCCAAGTCTGTATTTTGCTTTTCTTTATCTAAATATATTCAAAATTAACTTATTTAATAATCTATTCATTCAATTTAGTCCAAAACACACTTTAAAATACATTTACACTTTTGCCCTTAAACTTTCACATTTTTCACAATTTAATCTTTATTGCATAAAATCACAAATTAGTGAAATTCCAAATATACCCATGATAGCTGAATTACCATAATGCCCCTAGCAGCACATAATTTTCATTTATTTCACATTTTAACCACTAACTTTACACAATTCTCAATTTAATCCCTATTTTGCATTTTCACTAAAAATCACTTAACAAAACTTGTTTAACTATCAACAAATATTCATAATCTATCAAGAAAATTCAAAATACACATGTATTCATCAATGGCATCATTCAAAATCTTTAACAGTTTTGCAAAATAGTCCCTGCGCTAGCTAGACCTAGCTTCAACGATCTCAAAAATGTAGAAATCATAAAAAAAAGGGACAAAAATAATACCTAAATGCAAGGATTGAAGATAGCTGAATATGGGAGCTTAAAAATGGCTTCTTTTGCACCCTAGTTTGGTTGGAGAAGATGACAAAAGAATAGAAAATTGTTTTGTTTATTTATTTTTAGTTAAATTACCAAATTACAAATATAACCTTAATAAATAACCATTTATAACATTCATTCTATGCCCATAAATGTCCACTCATGCTATTATTGGTCTAATTACAACATAAAGACCTCCTCTTTTAAGTTCCATAGCTATTAGGCACTTTTAGCTAGTGAAACATCAATTTTGCACTTTATGCGATTTAGTCCTTTTTCTCAAATTGACCATTTAAACGATAAAATTTCTTAACGAAATTTTCACACAATCATTCAATCATGCTGTAAAAATTAAATTAATAATAAAATAAATATTTTGACCTCAGATTTGTGGTCTCGAAACCACTATTCCAATTTGACCAAAAACGGGCTGTTACAAAGTCTATGTGAATTTGTTGAAGAACTTTACTAGTTGATACATCATTAATAGGTTTAAAAGAAACTCTTTTATGTTTACCCTTAATACAAGCATCAGAAACATTTTTCACATCAAATTCAATTTTGGGTAATCCCCTTACTAAGTCATTTTTAACTAATTTATGCAATATGCTCATGCTAGCATGTCCTAGTTTTCTATGCCATAACAAAGAGCTATTTTTATTTTTAGCAATAAGACATAAGCTAGAGTTATGCATATCATCTAGATGCACCATATATATATTTTCTATCTTCTGTTCTACAAGCATAATCTTATTAGATGCAATGTCAAAAACTTTACAACCTTTAAACTCAAATATGACACTGAAACCTTTATCACATAATTGACTAATACTTAAAAGACTATGCTTAAGACAGTTGGCATACAAGACATTTTCAATAATAATAGAAATTATTTTACCAATTGAGCCTATTCCTTCAATTTGTTTTGTAGAGTTGTGACCAAATGTAACTTCTCTTCCACTTTTTTGCTTCAATTTGATGAAGTGACTCTTGTCATCGATCATGTGTCTTGAGCATCCACTATCGAGGTACCATAAGTTCTTCTTTGAGTAACCCACCTCAAGGCAATGCTCCTTTTCCTACAAACATAGAATTAAAATTTGATTTTTGGTACCCAAATTCTTTTGGGTCCATAAGCATTAGTTCCTATAATTTTAGTCCCTTTGGGTATCCATTTTGAAATCAAGCTCCTATCTTGAGAAGTTATGAGTCCTTTAGGGACCCATACACTTTTAATGACTTTTCTCTTGTAAAAATTTTGGGGACCTCTATGTTTATAGAAATTAAAGCTATTTTTAACAAAGTTTTGTTTTGAATTTTCTCATTTTTCTAAATCTTTGTTAGAGTGAGCTTTTTCACTCTTAAGCAACTCAAGTTGCTTTTGATGATCCTCATGAGCTTTTGAGAGTAAATTATGCAAGTCTAGATTTTTATTTTCAAAGTTATTAATAATTTCTTGCATTTTACTTACTTTATCCTCAAGTTCATGCCTAGTTTTAGAAAGTAAGTCATTTTCATTTTCAATTTTGAAACATTTTTCTTATGTTTTGACATCATGACTTCAAATTCTAGACCTAATTCATCATAGGCATCTTGCAACTCATCAAAAGAATAGTCATTTAAAGTAGATGAGTTAGAATTTACCTTAATATCATCGATGGCCATAAGGCAAAGATTGGCTACTTTTTTATCTTCATTGTCTGATAAATCCTCATCACTCCAAGTAGCAATATAAGCATTAAGCTTTTGTTTACTTGACCCTCTTTTCTTCCATTGAGGACACTCAAATTTGATGTGTTTCGGCTTCTTGCACTCATAGAATATGATAGGGTCCTTCTCTTTAGTAAATTCATTCTTGAGTCCTTCCTTCTTTTGGAATTGTCTTCCTTTGTTGGACCTCATGAGCCTTTTGAATCTTTTTGCAAAAATTGCCCTTTCTTCATCATTATCATTTCTAGATTCTTCATTCTTCTCATGTAACACCCCAAACCCGGCCTAGAAGTTAGGCCCGAATCTATTGTGTCACATGGAAGTAAAAACCATCTTTGCGATTATTTAAAAACTTGCTTGAGAAATACAACCTCTTTGTTAAAACCAAAAACACTTAAGCAATTGTTAACTACTTGAAAACGTAATAATCTTTAAAAAAAACCTTTTTAGTAGCAAAAGCATATTTGAAATGAACAATTTACAAAAATGTGATGTTTAGAAATAGAGTTGCAGAAGCATTTTGAAAACGTTGCGGAAACGTAGATAAAATGCAAGTATTTTTGAGAGGTTGTTTGATAAATCGATAATCGAACTAGTAATCATTTAAAACTTTGACTTTTGAAAATATCGTTGATAATTTGAGAGAAAATTTCCAATGTTAAAAATATTTGTAAAAGTTTGTTATGAAATCCATATGTTAATCAATTTTGGAAAACCTTTATTTAAGTTTTAGAAAATTCTCGTTTTAAACAATTTAAGCAAAATAATAAGTATATCAACCATAAAGCAAATAATAAAACACTCCAGAGGCCTTATTACAACATAAAAACCCAAAATAGTAAAGTGAACGGAATTAAAAATCTAAAGTTAAAAATAAAACACCGTTTTTGAAGTATGGCTTCCACCGAGTCATCCATGGCCCAAGTCCACATCACTGAGCATTACCTACAAGGGTTAAGAAAAAAGGGGGTGAGTTACAAGAACTCAGTGTGAAATCCCCTTACCGTCATCCACTGGGCCTGAACCCGCTTAGAAATATCTTGGGCCTAAGCCCATTTAAGATAATCTTGGGCCGAAGCCCAATTACAAAACAATATATATATATGAATGCAAAGTATGCAACCCAACCCATCCATCCATCTCGCGCCTGCGTACCGGCCGGTCTCTCTGTGGGGATCAAGTCAACCCACCCCGCCGCCTTCTCCAATTTGCAGTCAAGCCGCCATTTATACTATTTGTGGTTGAGCCACCGATTCATATACGGGTAAAATGATCGACACGTAGTCGTTAATTCATATGTTAGGCACATAGCCATTATCAGAATTTATGGCAATGCCACCGGTCTATACTTCTCTTCATTCAAGTTTCCCATCCCAGGCAATATGTGATGATGCATCATACATAATCGTAAAACATCCATATAAAAATAACATCCATTAACCTATTGAATACTTTTTATGAATCAGCCCATTAAAGCAATACGATCATTCGGCCCATAGGGGCATTTTGGTAAATCGGTAATTTTACCCACTAAGGGTAATTCGGTAATCTCGCAACCCAGGGGTATTTCGGTAATTTACACTCCAAGGGTATTTTGGTAATTTTGCAACCCTGGACTTAACTACTAATTTGGGCATAAAAATTTGAAACTGTCCATCTGCATCATACTGACTAAATTGACTATAACTCGAGTTAGAAAGCTCTAAATTTAAATCCATAAATTTTTCTTGAAACTAGACTCCTATATCTTCTTACTACAATGTTTCCAGAATTTTTGGCTTAGCCGTTTAGTACAGTTTATTCCTTAAAGTTTCCCTTGTTTCACTATCCAACGATTCTGACCTCTCTTACCTTAATTTCAAATATCTCACTGTACGGTTTTCATAAACTGTTCCCACTTGTTTCTATTGAAAATAGGATCACTAAGGAATCTATAAATATAAATTATAACTCATAATTCACTTTGTACAATTTTAACCAATTTTTCCAAGACAAAACAGGAAACCACAAAGTCCATCAGAACCAGTCTCACTAAAATTAAGATATCTCAGAATATAAAATTCCTTTTCCTTCTCCGTTTCTTCCATATCAAAATAGACACAGTAAGCTTTAATTCTTTGTTATTCACTTATTAATCCCTTTCCTCCTATTTTTCGTGATTTTTCAAAATCACGTCACTGTTGCTGACCAAAAAATGTTTCCTTGCAAACTATGGTTACCACTACGGACATACGCACGCCCAAGTGATCAAGGATGCCAGTTTTCAGTTTTCTTCGGTATTTCGACCGAATCACAGAATATTTCATGTAAACTTTCAGAGAAGTGTGAGATTACACACCATTTCAAATATGTATACGGAAGGGTACAGGATTACACACCTTGATTACGAGTTGTGCTTTCTACCGTTTCAACACCACGAATGTGATCTCCCTCAGTGCACCAAAATCAATCCTACCCTTTGGCCAAAACAAATCTTATAACAACGTTCTTACCCCACTTACTTAACGAGTCGACGATAACGATTTGGTTAATACAAATCACTTGTGCTCCTTCACCTTGTTGAAAGCCCTAAGCCCAACGATGGTCAAATCACAGGAAAGAATGTAACTCAGACCCAACGAGAGAGAAAGAATAAGACTCGATTATTAAGGAAAAACTCGGATGAAACAAGGTTATTGACAAAGAGAGAACTACTACTTACCGATTCGATTCAAGAAGTGAGTGCTAACACGAACGAGAAAGAAATAACGTAAAAGAGATGAAGAATTCAAAGGTTCGGTTATAGAGGGAAAAATGGACAAGAAAATTCGGCTATGGTGAAAAGGATTAGAAAATAAGAGATGCTTGAAGGATTTTGTGAAAAAGAAAAGAAAGAAGAAGAAAGATGTTTGACTAGCTTCGGTTTTCAAGAAAGATAAGTGAACAAATTTTTGGTTTCAATGGTTTGGGTACATTCGGCAACAAGAAGAAAGAAAAGAAGAGAATAAGCTCACCAATGGCTTGAAGATTCGGCAAGAAGGAAATTTGGAGAGAAAAGAAAAATGACACCAAAGTTGCATATAGAAATTTTGGCCAAAAACAATACCAAAACTTTTACCAATTGCCAAAGACAAAATTCGGCTAAGAGAATGGTAGTTTGGAGAAAATGGCACACTTGATGCTAAAGGAATTTGACTAAAACAAGCACTAAAACTTTACCAAAACACCAAGGAAAATTCGGCTATCCCCCCCTAACACACAAAACCGTCCACATACATGACCATAATGGTCAAGAATTTGCCAACCATACTTTCCATAACCTTTCCCTTGAAAAAGGCCACATGTTCCCCTTACTTTCCCCTTTCTCTTGATTTCTTTCCTCACGTTTATCCTTTCCTATTTTCATTAGCCATCTTTCCAAAAAATAAAAGTCCACCTTGCCTTATTTACATGCTTGGCCGACACTTAGGGAAAGAATGCAAAAATAATAGTCAAAATTTGCACACAATGGGATTTGAACCTCTTCCCTCCAAGTACTTCATGTGGTGCCATATCCCCTTTTACCAAATGCTCATTTATGCTAGCAATATGCACACTTATTTCCTCAAGCCTTGATGCCCCTTACCTTCTCTCCTTAAAGTGCTAAAATACCAAATTTTTACTAAGGCCCAATTAAACCCCGAACTTCCTAGAAACCTCGTAACCTTCCAAATTCATTTAACTAATAAGTCCAATTTGCAATAACACCATTCTCATATTCTTGAAAATTTTAAACATTCCTACACCCAAGGCCCATTGGGCCCAATTCTTCTAGGCCCAATTTCGGGATGTTACATCTCACATGTTATTGATTTCAGAGCAACTCCCACCTTCTTTGGAACTTCTTTGATTTCCTTTGCATTGTAGTTGATCTTCATTTCATATGTCAACAAATAACCAATGAGCTCATCAAGGGAGAGTGAGTTGAGGTCCTTTGACTATTCTATTGCAATCACTTTAGGTTCCCAAGATGTTGGGATACTATTCAACATCTTATTTACCATATCGTTGTTGGGATATGTCTTCCCAAGAGCTTTGAGACCATTGATGATATGAGTGAAGCGATCGGACATCTCTTTAATTCTTTCTTCCAGTTTTGCTTTAAACAATTCATAATCAAGGGTGAGAAGACTTATCTTGGACTCCTTGACTCTACTTGTCCCTTCATGGGTGACTTCAAGCTTGTCCCATATTTTTTTTGCATTGTCACACAATGTGACTCTATTGTACTCATTGGGACCAAAAGCACAAAATAGAGTGTGCATAGCCTTTGCATTTAATTGCACCTTCTTGATGTCATTTTTGTCCCATTCATTCTCTTCCTTTGGGACAACAACACTTTCGACCTTCTTTGTTGGGATGGATGGCCCATTAGTAACTATCCTCCAAACTTCATAGTCGTTGGCTTAGATGAATAGCTTCATTCTTATTCTCCAATATGAGTATTTGGTGCCATTAAATAGAGGAGGCCTCATGGTGGAATGCCCTTCTCCCAATATAGTGGAATTTTGCTCCAACGCCATGTAGGAGAATTCTTGACTTGAGCTTCTAACTAGAAAAACTTAAGGATCTTCTCTCTTGGTGGTAAAACTGTCTCTAGAGATCTAGCTCTGATACTAATTGAAAGCTCGATGAAGCAAACCGAAAATGCCAAGAGGGGATGAATTGACCTTTAAAAAATTTGGTTAAAGCAAAGGCAAGAAAGAAATAAAGAACACAAAGAATTTAGAGTGGTTCGACCCCAATTGCCTACTCCACTACCTTACCTTTCAAGTACTAAGGTTTTTCCCAAATTCACTAATTTTTTCAACCTTTAAGGACAAGGTTTAACTTTACAACTCCTTAAGATTTCTACCCCAAATCTTAAGTTTCAAAACCTCTCAGAGAGATACAAATGAGCAAAGAAAGAAACAATCCTTACAAGATAATTTTGTTTGCAAATTGAAGCACAAATACAATGAAATACACTTGAGCAAAATGAAGAAGATAAAGCTCACAAGTGTATGCAAGAAGAATATGAAAATTTAAGCTCTAAGATTGTTTGATTGATGATTTTTGCTTGAAGTACTTTTTCTTGGATGTAGTAGGACTTTAAAAGATGGTATTTATACCCCCTAATAGACTTCCAACCGTTGAGGATGTTGGTAAGTAAATATGGCCATTGGGGATGTAAAACCAGAGCATTTATTTCACGTGCAATTTCGAGTATCGATACCTTTAAAAAGGGTACCAATAAATTTTGTCATAAATGCTTAATCAGTGACTGTTGGAATGAAAAAAATCGATACTTCAAAAATATTTTATCGATACTTACTTAAGAAAGTATCGATACCGAATCGATACCTTGTACGATTTTTGAGAAACAAAATACAAGTTTGGTATCGTTTTTAAATAAGGTATCGATTATTTTCAAAAAATATCGATACCGAAATCATGGTATCGATAATTTTTAGGTTTTTGACAGAATGCCTTTTTGGTCTCGATTTTACTAAGGGTATCGATTATTTTCAAAAATTATCGATACAGGGCCAAATGGTAACCATACCTTTTTCCTGGAGCAATTATCACTTGTTAGAAAATCATTTTGATGTGTTAAAATAATTTTAACTTAATTGAGATCATTTTGACTTGGTTAAAATTAATTTCACTTGATTATAAAATTGTTTCAAAATTTTCTAAGATTTTATTTTAAGTATTAACAAATTTATTTCATAGAATTAAAATTTAAATTTTTTTTTTCAAATTCAGCTTATATTCAAAAACACTTTTAATTTGTTATATAAAAATCTTTTATCAAATAAAGCTTAATTTAACATCATCAGATTTGTGGTTTTGAAACCACTATTTCTGACACCACTGAAAACATGCGGTTACTATAACACCCCTAACCTGTCTATGTCGCCGAATTAGGGTTACAAATTATTACAATAAAATTTTAAACATTTAACATTACATAGAAAAAATCATTCCAATATAATTATAAATAAACAAATCACATTCGGTTTATAATAAACATGCACTTACAAGCCTTAAATCAAGTTTACGAGGACTTAAAAATAGTTTGAGAACATTCTTGGACCAATTCAGAATAAAACAGAAAAACTACGAAAAGTTGAAAAAATTGAAAATAGGGGTCACACGGCCATGTGACAAAGCCTAGGCCGCATGGCTTAGAAACATGGCCATGTATGCAGACCGTGTAGCTTAGGGTGACACAGCCGTATCACCAAGCCATATAACTCTTTGTGCCCGTGTGGACCAACCTGCACTGAAAACAAATAAGACACGACTGTGTGGATAGGCTATGTGTGACACATGGCCATGTGACAGCCCGTGTGCACCAAAATTTTCTTCTAAAACAAGGTACATTATACACCTATCTTCGATATCAAGCCAAGCCTAAAACCAACCTTTAAACATCACCAAAAACACCTTCAAATAAGTCAAAACATGCCAATCCCATACAACCTAAGTGCCTAACCAATGTGCCCTCATTGACACCACAATTCAATCATCACATACAAAGGCATTCAACCACAACCAAATCATACATTCATCTTATTCAAATATTAAGAACCATCAACTTTAATTACCATATCATACCATACATCAACCCAAAGAAAGTGACTTAAATCATTCACTTCCAAAAGAGCCAATTTCATGGAAAATATAATATCAACCATATGCACAAGCATTTACGTTTGAACCAAAACATATTACAAAAGTTTACAAAGCAACATCCTATAAATGTAACTTTCTTTAAAAACAACTAAACATCAAAACGACCATTTCATAACATTAACATCCTAGGTACATGCCAAAACTCAAAAAGAAAACTTCACCAATGTTGAGTTCAGAATTATCGATGGTTGCTGAGTCAACAATAAAAGATAGGTACCTAACCTGCACATAGAGGAATGATCAAATACTAAATAAATTTTATTAAACCGCAAGAACAAAACATACACTTATTAACCATAATTCATGCATTCAAAACATATAGTGTTCATTACCACATACTATTTTATACGAAATATATGTATCAATTCTCAAGTCTTCCCATTATAGCTCTTTTGACAAGTTCATTTAATGAATTGATTTTACGTAATTCATTAATTATACCATTATTGACACTCGGTGCCTGACTGAAACACCCCAAACTCGGCCCACAAGCCCCGACCGGACCTGGCATGTTCCTCAAGTAAAACATTTCAAATCTTGTTTGTCAATTTGGAAAATGTGGTCATTTTGAAGAGGAATCGTTAGGTGTCAAAACATTTAAAATTTGTTTCCAAGATAAGTTATTTAACCTCGATTTAATAATAATCGTATCATAATAAAAATTTGAAACATAAAAGCAGTTTAGTAATAATGGCCTTATTACATCAATAGCAAACAGAAATAAATCCAAACTTAAAAATAAAGTCTCAAAATAAAACAAGCGCAAAGTGAGCATGGCCACCACTAAGCTCCATGACCCGGTCCATCTACTGAGTGTCACCTAAAAAGATATCCCACAGCGGGGTGAGTCAAGCAGACTCGGTGTGTAACGACCAACACCAATCCCAACGATTTAGGCACATCAAATCATACACATATAACGAATATAAATAATGATGCAATCCCGAACCCAAACCTAGATAACCATCCGCTACACATCACCCGCACGCCATCACACCGTGGGGATTACTAAATCAACCCTCCATTCGCTACACATCATCAAAGGCGATCATTTGCGACGACTTGCTCATCGCCCTTATAAATTTTGTGGCATAGCCACGGACATTATTTTGTGACATAAGTCACCACATTGATTTTGTGACATGAGTCACCACATTTAGATATTATGGTATAAACCACCAGATCACTTCCCCTTACCATATAACCCATATGCCCCATGTCACACAGAATATGCAATATCATGCCTTATGCCTTATTCCACATTCTTATCGATATTCACATATGTACCATATTCCAAATATTCATATCATAATATTATTCATATCATTTATTAACATAATGTTAAGGTTAATTACCTGAGTACTTTGTACCATCACATGGTACCTTTGCCCACTTTTCACATTATTATAAACACATATATTAAATTGATACCATAAATCTATTAAGAGTTAGTGTGGGGTACACACCTGGTTTACTTAACGAATTCACTGAAATCCCGAAAGTCTATCGAATTGGATTGTACTCATCCCTTGCAGATCTAAACCCCAAATTTATCCCTTGTCTTTGAAGATGTCGCAATACCTTAGATTTTGAAATCCCGAATGATCTCCTCCTCGTAGTTGACAATAACCAAATCCCAAATTCCTCCTTCAAAGTTTCGGCCAAAGTGCATTAATGGGATTAGTTCCTAGATTTTGGCTAAAAGAAAAAGGAATGAAAATCGAATAACATTTGATCTTACCCCTAATGATGAAATCGACTGCACCCTTGCTTGAAATCACAAAGAGATTCGGCTATATAGGCTAGATGTTGATCAATAGGTTTCGGCTTTTAAGACTTGCGACAAAGAAGAGAGAATGTGGGGCTAAAAGATTCGGCTAGGCTCCCAAATGATGATGAGGATATTCGGCTATCACCGAAAATAGATATAGACTTGAGTTTGAGTGGAAGAAAAGAAGTATGGAAGTGAGCTAGGAGAATTCGGCAATGGTGTACTTTGAGAGAGAGAGGTTTCGGCTATGGTGTTTCTTTAAGGTGTCAAGCAAAGAAAAGAGAAAAAGAAGCTACCAAATTCAGCTATGACTCTAGGTGCAAATAGGGTATTCGGCCAAAAGGAAAATAAGTATGGATTTGGAGTTTGAAAGAACGAAAAGAAGAATAGGAGAAGAGTGGAAGAATTTTGGCAACACCTTAATGCACTAAATGACCGAAACTTGGAGAATATGAGCATCCTACCAACTAAATTTCGGCACCCCCCTAGCGTCCTACATTCGGCCACTAGCCTTCCTTCTCTCCTATCCCTTATTTTGCTCCTAATTTTCCTCTCTGCCTCTCATTCAAAGAATTTGAATGAGTCCAACCTTCATCCACCCTCCTTAGCCGATATTTGAATGCATTTGACTTGATCAAATGTTCATCCACCTAGAGTCCCATTGCCCAGTCCACCCGCCCCTCATTCTTTGCAAAAAAATAAAGCTCCCTTTGCTTCCCTGCTTTGCTCGAACCTAGGCCCTTTTTCCCCTGCTTGTGGCGTCACTTACTAAGGCCCTAAGTGGCGCCTCCTTGCCACTTTTCCAAGCCCAATCTTGTGTCTAATTCCCCTACTATTTCTCTTAAGGCCTCTTTTGTTCAATTCCCTTCAATACTTAAAATTTAATATTTTCTAAGGCATTCACCTACACTCTTAAGGCACTAAAAATTCATAAAACATATTTACAACACACACTGCTGCATGCTACTTCACATAATTAAGCAATAATGCACAAGCCCAAAATCCGGATATTACGGTTCTACCCCCTTAAAATAATTTCGTCCTCGAAATTACAGCTGAAATAAGTGAGGGTATTCTTTGTCGCATTGTTTCTTCCAGCTCCCACGAAGCTTCTTCCGATCCATGATTGCGCCATAACACTTTGACTAAAGGAACCGACTTCCTCAGTAGCACTTTCACATCTCGTTCCAAAATCTGAATCGGCTCTTCCTCGTAGGACAAATCGGCCTTAGCTCCACCTCCTCAACCGGTACTACATGAGATGGATCCGATCGGTAATGACGTAGCATAGAAACATGGAACACATCGTGCATCTGCTTCAACTCCGGAGGTAACTCTATTTGGTATGCCCTTTGGTCCAACTCGCTTCAATACCCGATAAGGTCCTATAAACCTTGGACTTAATTTCCCTTTGCGACCAAATCTCATCACCTTCTTCCAAGGCGAAACCTTAAGAAACACTCGATCTCCCACAGCAAATTCTATTTCTTTTCGCTTAAGATTCGCATACGACTTCTGCCTGTCAGATGCCTCCTTTAATCGTGCACGAATTAACTTAACTTTTCTTCGGATTCTACCACAATCTCCGGACCCAAAACTTGACATTCTCCTAATTCTCGCCCAACACGTAGGAGTGCGACACTTCCGTCCATCTGGCGCTTCATACGATTGCCATCCGAATCGCTTGATAGCATTTGTTATTATATGCAAATTCGCTAGAGGCAAATATTCTTCCCAACTTCCTCTCAAGTCTATTACACGACCTCTCAACATATCTTCCAACACTTGGATCACTCGCTCAGATTGACCGTCTGATTTGTGGATGAAATGACGTCATGAAGTCTAATCGGTGCCCAAAGCTTGATGCAGTGCTTTCCAAAACCGAGGCGTAAACCTTGGATCCCTATCCGAGATAATCGACATTGGCACTCCATGCAACCTCACAATTTCTGGCACATATAACTTCGCCAACTTCTGTAAAGAATAGTCAACCCGCACCGATAAGAAATGCGCGGACTTTGTCAATCGATCCACTATCACCCATACCGAATCCTTCTTAGTAGGTGTAAGGAGAAGCCCACTAACAAAGTCCATGGTGATTCTCTCCCACTTCCACTGCGGAATCTTTATCGGCTGAAGCAATCCTAACGGAACTTGATGTTTAGCCTTGACTTGCTGACACGTCAAGCATTTCCCTACAAATTCGGTAACTTCCCTCTTAAGACCAGGCCACCAAAACTGTTCTCTTAGGTCTCTATACATCTTACTACCTCCAGGATGCATAGCATAGGGGCTACTATGCGATTCTAGAAGAATTCTCCGTCTTAACTCCTCGTTCTTCGGCATACAGACCTTACCCTTGAAACACAATACTCCATCGCTGTTAACACCATAATCCTCTAACTCCCCACTCTGCACTTGTCGCAACTTAGCACTTAGATCATCATCTGCCAACTGACTCTCTTTCACCTCATTTAACCATGACCGCTTAACTTGCAATTCAGCCAGCAAACTTTCGTCGTCATACAAGCTCAGATGTGCAAACATCGCCCTCAGATCCGACACTACTTTTCGACTTAGAGCATCTGCCACTACATTCGCCTTGCCCGGATTTTAACGTTATTAAATTTCGTTCGAAAATTTTGACGTTTGGGCACTCAATTTAGTCAAAAGGACTAAATTGGAAAAAGTGCAAAACTTGAATTCTATATGTTAGAGGTGTCTAATTTCTATGAGATTTTAAATTACAGGTCCTTAAATGGTAATTAGACCATATGTTAAGTTAGTGGACAAAAATGGACATGGTTTGGTATGTTTTCAAAGTTTTCATTAAGGGCATTTTGGTAATTTGGTTATTAAAATGAATTAAAAAGCCAAAATAAAGCCAACTTTTGTCCATCTTCCTCCCATGGCCGAAGTTCACAAGGGGAAACCATGGCTAGGGTTTTTCAAGCTTTCAAGCTGGATTGTAAGTCCGTTCTAGCCCCGTTTTTAATGCTCTTTACATTTTCAAAGTCGTTGTAACTCGATTTTCTATTTCTACCATCAATTTGAAGAGATGTCAAGGTCTAAAATTTTACCCATGATGGATGTTTGTGTATTTTGATGTCTAATGGTAGAAAATGCATGTTTGGTGTATGATAAACGACTTTTGCTAAGTAATTTCCAGTGAAAATGCCTAAAAGGACTTATTTGTAAAAGTTATAAAATATGGTGTAAAATGTGAATAAATGAAAATTGTGGGCTGTTATAAGCATGTATAAGGTTCGACTAGGCATGGGTACTGAAGAAATTGAGTACATTTCATTTTACGAGCCTAGGGACTAAATTGTAAAATGTCAAAAGATTAGGGGCAATAATGTAATTTTTGCCATAATGTGATTTTGGGCTGATTTAAATAGTATAATGATTAAATAAGTCAAATGTGATATTATAGATCGAGAAAAATGAGGTTCAGAGTTAGAACAGGGGAAAAACGAGTATTTGACGATTTAGTCCTTTTTGCCATTTCTATGTCGAGGTAAGTTCGTATGTAAATAATGCATTGCTTTATTTATGTTTTAAATGCTTTAATATTGTATGAATTATGATTGACTCCTTGGATGTAATTGATAAAGTTTGACAAGTGAGAAATCCCAGTTGAACCTTAGGAATAGGTATGATACGAATGTCATGACATTATGGTTACTGAGATTATGTGTAAGACCATATCTGGGATATTGCATTAATATGAGACTTCGTGTAAGACTATATCTGGGATATGAAATTGATATGAGACTTCGTGTAAGACCATAGCTGGGCTATTGGCATCGATAAGAGATCCCATGTAAGACCATATCTGGGATATGGCATTGGTATCGTATTGTGTGTGCGAGATTTCCCGAGTATCCTTTAGTATTCCAAGTGGTTCAATGGGAAATTCAACGGGTATGTCAAAGATGAGAAAGCATGTGAATATGTTATGTGATGGTACAAGTATGTATATAAAACTCAAAGAAAATGAGCTCAGTATATGATGTACAAGTGGTAAGATTGTGATTGAATAAGTTGTGCTTATGAAGCTTAAATGACAATTATGTTGAAACGTGTTATGTAGTTCATATGATGAGCTATTAGTATATGACAATTATGTTGATATGTGTTATGTTGATATTAAATGACATTTATGTTCATATGACATTTATGAAGTTTTAATGACATTCATGTTGATATATGATATGTTATTCATATGATGAGCTATAGGCAAGAATGTGATTAAGTAAATTATACTCATGAAGTTTAATGACATTCATGTTGAAATATGTTATGTTATTTATATGATGAGCTATTGGTAAGATTGGGATTGAGTAAGTTTTGCTTATGAATTGTTAATGACACTTATGTTAATATTTGTTAAGTTATTTGTATGTCAAGTGTATGAATAATGTTTTGTATTTTTTGCATTTGAACTTACTAAGCTATATAGCTTACGCCCCTTCTTTTCCCATGTCTTTTAGGGTTATTAAGCTAGCTCGGGTTGGAGTTCGTCGGAGATCCTATCACACTATCAAGCTGTCATTTTGGGTATAAATGAATTCAAGTATTTTAAATCTATGGCATGTATAGGAACTTATTCATTTTGTTAAATGTGTCATTGCAATTGTAGCCAATGTGTTGGCTTGTGATTGTCAAAGGTTTATTTTGCTATTTGGCCATGTAAGTTGGCTCATATTGGCTAACATGGTTGTAAGCCTAAGTATATTCATATATGTGTCAATGTCTATGGTGGTATGATCATGCTATGCTTGGTGAATGTGAAATGTTTAGAAATGTTATTTATGACATGAATGTGAGATGTTTAAAAATGTGGTCTATTGTGACTTAATAAATGTTGTGAGTATGATAGATGTGGATATTGTGCTAGTCATAATTGTGGATGAAATTGTTACCTAAGTATGTTATGTATGTGCCTTGAATTGGTGTAAGTGTATGTGTGTACAAGGGGGCAAATGGCTTGGTAAATAGCCTTTAATTTTTCCACACAGGTAGACACACAAGCGTGTATCTAGGCCATGTGTGACACACGGTCTGCACCATGGGCATGTGTTCCGGTCGTGTGTCCCCTGCACCTTAATTGTTGCAAAACAGAAGTCCCGAATTGAGCATACGGGCAGAGACACGGGCGTGTGTCTCAACCGTGTGTGCTACAAGGCCTAGCACACGGGTGTTGATAAACCGTAAAAGTAACATATTTTAAGCCCACATTTAGCATGCTTTTGGATGAATTATCCTTTATTTTATGTAAAAAATGTGCTCTTAATCCTTTCTTTTCATGTTATATACTCAGGAAAGCACCGAAGGATGAAAAGAACAAGAAACGGGCTTAAAACGGGCCAAATGGGCTAAAGCACGAAATTGACACAGCCTGGACCTAAGACCACACAGTCGTGCCTCCTCAATAATCATGAACACGGCCTTGCCACGACTTACACAGGCGTGTGCTAGCGGCCGTGCCCCTACCGTGGCAAAGAGCAATTTCATTCGGATTTGGATACTTAGGGGCAAAGAAACACATTCCAAAAGCCTATAAATACACCCTAAGTATGACCTGAAAGGGGGAGCCCAAAGCTATCGTTTGGGGGCATCTGGCTCGGCCAGAGAGGGCAGATTTGTGAGGATTCACTCAGGGAGAGCTAGTTGATCCATCTCAAGAAGCCGGAATTATACTCAAGATGGAGGATCTCCTCTTCAATTCCTTTAGGGGGTTTTAGGGATTTCTTATGTTTTGTTTTATCTTTTCTTCTAAGATGTTTTCTTTTATTGTTATGAACTAAACCCTCAGATACCTGAGGGGGATGAAACTTAGATGAATCTTGTTATCGTTTGCTGAACTATATCATAAATATTTGATTTGTTCTTAATTATGTGTTCTTAATTCTTGTGTAGATATTTCGCGGATATCGATTCAAGTTTGATGTGCTTAGGTGGAGGAGCAAAAGTCTCTGCCTAAGAGTAGATCTAGCATAGTTAAACGGAGTTGATCGCGCGCCTAGAGATAGGGTGACGAGGCGTTGCCAGATTAGGGTGAAACCTAATATGGGAGTCCATAGATCGAGTTAATGCAATTCTAGGGGTTTTAATTAGAAAGAGATTTCAATTAATCAACCTAGGGTTAGACGTTATTCGCCTCGAGAGAGGGTTTAATATAAATTAGGGAATCGTAGGGATCAAGTCAAGTGAATACATCAAATGCAGTTTGAGTTAGATAACAAGTGAAGTCTAGGTGGATTCTTCCTTAGGTGTCGTCTTAATTAATTGGTTTTTCCTCAAGTATTCTCCCAAATTCATTCTTCTTTGTCTTAGAGCCTTTAGTCTAGTAGTTAATTAATATAGATTAAACAAACATTCGCTTAATTCTTAGGCTAAATAATAGAAAGAAAGTTAGTATTAGTACTTTTAGTTCCTTTGGGTTCGACAATCCGGTCTTGCCTAAGCTAAACTACTGTTCGATAGGTGCACTTGCCTCAATCGTTGTCAGAGTTAGTTTCCAGGTTCGATCATTCTCTTTATAAATTTTAAAACTCGACAGACATACGATCAAGTTTTTGGCGCCGTTGTCGGAGATCTAAAATATTAAGAACACTCTATTTTTATTACTTTAGCCATTTTTATTTTTTTTTTGCAATTTAATTTTATTTGCTAATTTTTCTTCTTTTATTACTTCTTCTTTCCAGGTACCTCTAGTTTATGACTAGAAGGAACCCAAGAGGACCTTTAGTATACGACAGTGATATTAAAGCTACCGTTCGTAGAAATCGTAGAGAAATTAGGTGAGACCTAAATTACCAAGAAGAAGAACAACAAGACGAATCCAATCCTACTGAAGGGATGGATGAGAATAATCCACCACCACAAGATGTGGCAGAAAATAATGCTCCACGTACTATGTATGATTATGCTAATCCTCATTTAACAGGAGCAGAATCAAGTATTGTTAGGCCTGCTATAGCTGCTAATAATTTTGAATTAAAGCCTAACACTATACAAATGATTCAAAAATTTGTTCAATTTGATGGTTTACAGGAAGAAGACCCAAACACTCATATAGCTAATTTTTTAGAGTTCTGTGATACCTTCAAAATAAATGGCGTTTCTGATGATGCCATACGGCTTCGGTTATTTCCCTTTTCTTTGAGGAATAAAGCCAAACAGTGGGTAAACTCGTTACCACGAGGGTCAATCACTACATGGGATCAAATGACCGAAAATTTTTTATTAAAATATTTCCCACTTGCCAAAACGGCTAAATTACGGAATGATATCTCTTCTTGTGTGGAGATGGATTTAGAGACATTATATGACGCATGGGAGAGTTATAAGGATCTATTGAGAAGGTGTACACGCCATGGTTTACCCTTTGTGGCTCCAAGTCCAAACTTTCTATAACGGTGTAAACCCCTCAACGAGGCAATTAATTGATTCACCGCGGTGGAACCTAAACAACGAGAACTCCCGGCAAGGCGACCTACAAATTCATAGAGGAGATGTCACTGAATAACTATCAGTGGCAGGTTACAAGGACAAAACCAACAAAATCAGCCAGAGTTTTCAACATCGATGCAATAACCATGCTATCAACACATGTAGAGATGATGAATAAAAAGCTTGATAGTTTGTGTTCTTCGCAGTACATCCGAAGAATGCAAAGGCGACGCAAGTGGAACTGTATGGCGAATCCTCGAGTACCCACCCTACCAACCAGAACGTAAAGCGAATAGATGAACTATATAGGTAATAAATTCAGATCCAATAATAACCCTTATAGTAATAATTATAATCCAGGTTGGAGGAACCACCCAAATTTTTCATGGGGAGGACAAGAAAATTAAGGAAATCAAAGACAACAACCTCCTCAAAATTTCCAAAATCAGCCCTATCCACAGGAGAAGAAGCCGAACCTTGAAGAGATGCTGACAAAATTCATGGCAGCTACAGATAACCGTCTCCAAGACACTGAGACCACCCTTAAGAATCAGCAGACATCAATCAAAGGGAACGAGAGCCAAGTTGGAGAACTCACTAAGTCAGTTGGACAACTTGCTAACACAATTGGACAACTTACTGAGATAGTTTCTGAAATTCGATCAGAGATTTTTTCTAAAGGAACCGAACAGGTAAAGGTCGTTATTATCGAGAAGTGGAAAGGAGTTACTCGAACCAAAGAAAAAATACCACATGAAGATGACGAAGCAAAGGATGAGGGAGTTGAGGATGTAACTCCAGTGCGCAAAGAAAGTAAAACACCAATCCCATATCCAGCAAAGTTGAAGAAAGACCGATTAGATGCCCAATACGGTAAATTTCTTGAACTATTTAAACAAATACATATTAACTTACCCTTTGTTGAAGCCATTTCACGAGATGTGAAAGCACGCAAAATTCTTAAAAGAACTCTGATTTAATAAAAGAAAGCTCGAAGAAATATCAACAGTGGAGCTTAATGAAGAATGTTCAGCCATCCTCCAAAACAAATTACCAACCAAATTAAAAGACCCAGGAAGTTTTACTATTCCCTGTTTAATTGGTAGTTTAAATATTAAGAAAGCATTAAATTTGAACTAGGTGCCGATATTAATTTAATGCCTTATAAAATGTTTAAACAACTAAATCTTGGGAACCAAAACCCACTAGGATGAGTATTCAGTTAATGATAGATCTATTAAATATCCTAGAGGAGTTATCGAAGATGTCTAGGTAAAAATTGATAAATTTATTTTCCCTGTTGATTTTGTTGTGCTTGACATGGATGAGGATATTGAAGTTTGATCGCTATGAAGTCAGAGTTTTAAAATTTATAAAGATAATGATCGAACACCGAAACCAACTATGACAACGATTGAGGCAAGTGCACCTATCGAACAAGAGTATAGCTTAGGCAAGACCGGATTGTCGAACCCAAAGGAACTAAAAGTACAAATACTAACTTTCTTTCTATTATTTAGCCTAAGAATTAAGCGAATGGTTGTTTAATCTAAATTAATTAACTACTAAACTTAAAGACTCTAAGACAAAGAAGAATGAATTTGGGAGAATACTTGAGGAAAAACCAATTAATTAAGACGACACCCAAGGAAGAATCCACCTAGACTTCACTTGTTATCTAACTCTGAACCAGACGATTTATTCATTTGACTTGATCCGTAGGATTCCCAAATTTATATTAAACCCTCTCTCGAGGCGAATAACGTCTAACCCTAGGTTGATTAATAGAAATCTCTTTCTAATTAAAACCCCTAGAATCTCATTAACTCAATCTATGGACTCCCATATTAGGTTTCACCCTAATCCGACAACGCTTCGTCACCCTATCTCTAGGTGCGCGATCAACTCCGCTTAACTATGCTAGATCTACTCCTAGGCAGGGACTTTTGCTCCTCCACCTAAGCACATCAAACTTGAATTAATATCCACGAAATATAAACAGAAGAATTAAGAACACATAATTAAGAAAAAATCAAATATTTATCATATAGTTCAGCAAACGATAACAAGATTCATCTAAGTTTCATCCCCCTCAGGTATCTGAGGGTTTAGTTCATAACAATAAAAGAAAACAACTCAGAAGAAATGATAAAACAAAACATAAGAAATCCCTAAAACCCCCTGAAGGAATTGAAGAGGAGATCCTCCGTCTTGAGTAGAATTTCGGCTTCTTGAGATGGATCAACTGGCTATCCCCGAGCAAATCCCCACAAATATGCCTTCTCTAGCCTAGCAAGACGCCCCTAAATGGTAGCTTTAGGCTCCCGTCGACTCTCCGTCGACTCCCCCCTTTTAAATCATACTTAGGGTGTATTTATAGGCTTTTGGAATGTGTTTCTTTGCCCCTAGAGATCCAAATCCGATTGAAATTGCTCTTTTCCGCGGCAGGGACATGGCCATGGCACACGCCCGTGTGAATTGTCTTTAGGCCGTGTTCGGACTTCATTAATGAGGCACGGCCGTGTATCTCGTGGCTTAGACTGTGTTTGAGATTATTGAGGAGGCACGGCCGTGTGGTCATGGGCCCAGGCCGCGTTGATTTCATGCTTTGGCCCATTTGGCTTTTTTTTTAGCCCGTTTCTTGTTCTTTTCATCCTCCGGTGCTTCCCTGAGTATAAAACATGAAAATAAAAGATCAAGGGCACCTTTTTACATAAATCAAGGGATAAATCATCCAAAAGTATGCTAAATGTGGGATTAAAATATGTTACTTTTATGGTTCATCACATACCCCCACACTTAAGCTTTTGCTTGTCCTCAAGCAAAATTCTCAACTTAAAATTAAAACAAACTTTCCATGATTCTATATTCCTATCAACAATGTCTCATCATAATTCATAGATAATTTATACATGGATAATTTAACTCAAAGAGTCCTAAAGATTCAAACAATCTAAGTCATACATTTGTAGCACAAAACATAGGTGTTTCTCCTCATCTAAATAATTACCTCTGATTCAAAATCTACAAGGATTGACGTCCTCATTAAAGATTCACTCAAATCACTCGAAGTGTTTAAGGTTCAGAATTAAGCACTCAAATGTCAAACCTGAAAAGTTAATCCCATAGGCTTGCATGAAAATCAAATCTCCACCACTGTAATATGAGATGATGCACAAATCAAAAGGTCTTTGAAAGGGTTGTAACGGGGCTTGGGTTAAAGGTGTGGTTAAAGGCTGAATTAGAGGGTTAGAATCGAGATCGACCTGAAAAATTACCTAACCAGAAACAATGAACTAAATAAAAGTAATTACATCAATTGAAAGCTAATAATACTAATAATACGAGCTTCTTCTTCAATATTTGGAATTCAAACGTATAAGCTCATTTAATCACAAAACTAATAATGAAAAATGAATATACTTTTGATTTTTATATATTTTTTTATGAACAAATCATAAATACATAACAAAGGATAAATTACTGAAATAAAAAACATAGTTAGGCTATTAATCAAATCAAATCTCGATATAAGGGTAGTCAAAAGGAATGGTGATAACAAAAACAAAGGGTTTCTGGGTTAAAATTAGTGGGTGAGTCAATAAAAAGGGTTGTTAGGATCAAATGGGTTCACTAGGGGTTAATTATGAAGGTAGGTTTTTAGTGGAGTAAGTGGGTTAAATCCTAGGTGCCTTTATCATTTCTGTATATCAAATCAAATGTGTGGTCTCGACATGTATAATCGATGCAAGTTCTAGAATAACAAATCAATGTTGACACATTCATAATCAATAAAGTGAGCAAGAAAAAGGATATATGCTCTTATAAGGCTCAAAATCTCACAAAAATTATGGGTATTTTGATATCAACCTTGTAAATTTCAAACTTCAAAGTAACATTCAAATTTAGGTAGACAACCTAGAAAATTTTTAATTTTTGAAAAATACACTTATCATGCTTGATTCTCTAGTATCTTAAAGTATAAATCATCAATGCAAAATTATCAATGACTTAATCTAAAACATATCACTAAAAATTATCAATCCTGGGAATTTCATTCTAATGATAATATGAGAAATTTACTTTAAGACAAGGCATAATTCAGGGATTTGAGAACAATGCAAAAAGTTTGGCACCTAATTTCAGGAATTTGAGAATAATGAAAAAAATTAGGCACCTTTTTAGGTTGTTCACCCCCCACACTTAAGATGTACATTGCCCTCAATGTACAAAGATAGATAATAGAAAAATAAAATCATATGATAGGGAGAGAGGTGAAACTTCCTGAATTTTGGATGAAGTCAATGAAAAGAAACCGGATAGGATTGGAGGTGAACGTGGGGAAACGCCTCGAACCGTTTGAACTTGAATCCTCAAAGTAGCCGGTCTGATTTTATTGTATCCTAAGCTAAATCTAAATTCCATTGAGAAAAAGAAAAATAATAAAGGAAGTAAAAATAAAAATAAAAATAAAAATAGGAATAAAATTAAATAGAGATACGGTCCACGCCCATGTGCCTACCCGTGGTGTCCACACGGCCATGGCCACAGTCGTGTGCAAGGCCGTGTGGGTGTGGAAACCTACACCTAAATACGAAAAGAAATAAAACAAAACTAATTAGTAGGGTTAGTGCTCGGGTTGCCTCCCGAGAAGCGCTCGTTTAAAGTCTTGAGCTAGACTTACCTCTCATTCGCATTATTAGGGTGGTTTGAGGAGGTGAAAATCCTTTCTCATGCGATCAATTCAGTTTTTGATAAATAATTTAAGTCGAGTAATGTTTTCCTCAAAAGTGCTGAATTAAGGATTAGTTACCTCGACTGTTCCATCTGGGAAGATTTTGAGTACCTGATCTCCTATCTTAAGCTGGGTTGTCCCATCGTTAAGTTTCTCGTGGAGTTGCCTCGTTTTTGCTTCGTGTATTTCTTTGAAGTGTATCTTCCACTCGTCTAGTTCATTGATCCAAAGCTTTCATTCCTCATGAATTTCTTCTTTATTGACACGAGGTCTAGGATCTGGCATCTGTGAAAGAGCTTCAAGAAACGGCAAGTTAATAAGAAACTTCTTTGGAGGTTTAAGAAATTTACCGAATTGTTCCTCTGTGTGGTCTTTCTTTATCGCATTGGGGTATGGCATATGAGCTTGGTACTCTGTAATTACCGGGTTTGGTAAATCATGGCTTACCTCAACCTTACCTTCACTTACTACAGGCTCTTACCTTGGGTCAGATTCCACTAACCTTTCACTGTCATGAGCTGTTACGGCTTGAATTTGCTCTTTTAGGTTAGCTTCAGTGTTGCTTCGCAAGCTTTCTTGTAGTTGTTCTGAGATTATCTTTGCAAGTTGTCCCACTGTGTTAGTAAGTTATCCAACTGTCTTAGTAAGTTCCCCAACTTGGCTCTCGATCCCTTTGATTGATGCCTGTTGATTCTTAAGGGTGGTCTCAGTGTCTTGGAGACGGTTATTTGTAGTTGCCATGAATTTTGTCAGCATCTCCTCAAGGTTCGACTCCTCTTCCTGTTGGTGAGGTGGTTGTTGAAAATTTGGAGGAAGTTTCAGTCTTTGGCTACTTTGATCATCCCACGATAAATTGGGATGGTACCTCCAACCTGCATTATAAGTGTTATCATAAAAAAATATTTTGAGGTCTAGCATAATTACCCATATAGTGGACTTGTTTGTTTTCCATGCCATATCCGTAGGGTGGGTACTCAGGATTCACCACGCCTCTGCTTGTCTCACACTGCATAACTGGATGTGCCTGAGAGGAATCGTATAAACCATCAAATTTTTTATGTAACATCTCTAACTGGGGTGATAGCGTGGTTACTGGGTCGAGGTTGTAGATATCGGCTGCTTTTGTTGGCTTTGTCCTCATAACTTGCCACTGATAGTTATTCAGTGCCATCTCCTCTATCTGCCAAAATCAAATAAAAGAAAATTTAGCAAAGTAAAAAAAAAATAATAATAATAATGGCTAAAGTAATAAAAATAGAGTTTTCTTAATATTTTAGTTCCCCAGCAACGACGCCAAAAACTTGATCGCTGTGAAGTCAGAGTTTTAAAATTTATAAAGATATTGATCGAACCTGGAAACCAACTATGACAACGATTGAGACAAGTGCACCTATCGAACAGTAGTATAGCTTAGGCAAGACCAGATTGTCGAACCCAAAGGAACTAAAAGTACTAATACTAACTTTCTTTTTATTATTTAGCCTAAGAATTAAGCGAATGGTTGTTTAATCTAAATTAATTAACTACTAAACTTAAAGACTCTAAGACAAAGAAGAATGAATTTGGGAGAATACTTGAGGAAAAACCAATTAATTAAGACGACACCCAAGGAAGAATCCACCTAGACTTCACTTGTTATCTAACTCTGAACCAGGCGATTTATTCATTTGACTTGATCCGTAGGATTCCCTAATTTATATTAAACCCTCTCTCGAGGCGAATAACGTCTAACCCTAGGTTGATTAATAGAAATCTCTTTCTAATTCAAAACCCTTAGAATCGCATTAAATCGATCTATGGACTCCCATATTAGGTTTCACCCTAATCTGGCAACGCTTCGTCACCCTATCTCTAGGCGAGCGATCAACTCCGCTTAACTATGCTAGATCTACTCCTAGGTAGGGATTTTTGCTCCTCCACCTAAGCACATCAAACTTGAATTAATATCCGCGAAATATCAACAGAAGAATTAAGAACACATAATTAAGAACAAATCAAATATTTATCATATAGTTCAGCAAACGATAACAAGATTCATCTAAGTTTCATCCCCCTCAGGTATCTGAGGGTTTAGTTCATAACAATAAAAGAAAACATCTCAGAAGAAAAGATAAACCAAAACATAAAAAATCCCTAAAACCCCTTGAAGGAATTGAAGAGGAGATCCTCCGTCTTGAGTAGAATTCCGGCTTCTTGAGATGGATCAACTGGCTATCCCCGAGCGAATCCCCACAAATCTACCTTCTCTGGCCTAGCAAGACGCCCCTAAACGGTAGCTTTAGGCTCCCGTCGACTCTCCGTCGACTCCCCCCTTTTAGGTCATAGTTAAGGTGTATTTATAGGCTTTTGGAATGTGTTTCTTTGCCCCTAAGTATCCAAATTCGATTGAAATTGCTCTTTTCCACGGCAGGGACACGGCCATGGCACACGTCCGTGTGAATCGTCTTTAGGCCGTGTTCAGACTTCATTAATGAGGCACGGCCGTGTATCTCGTGGCTTAGACCGTGTTCGAGATTATTGAGGAGGCACGACCGTGTGGTCTTGGGCCCAGGCCGTGTTGATTTCGTGCTTTGGCCCATTTGGCTTGTTTTAAGCCCGTTTCTTGTTCTTTTCATCCTCCGGTGCTTCCCTGAGTATAAAACATGAAAAGAAAAGATTAAGGGCACCTTTTTACATAAATCAAGGGATAAATCATCCAAAAGTATGCTAAATATGGGATAAAAATATGTTACTTTTATGGTTCATCAAAGTTCCTTTAATTTTAGGGCGCCCTTTCTTAGCTACTGCTAGGGCTGTTATAGATGTAGGTGTTGGTAAACTTGCATTAAGGATAGGCGAGGAGGAAATTATTTTTCAAATTTATGATGCTATGCGATATTCTAGAGAACAAGATGATTCCTGTTATTTTGTTGATACCACTGATCAAATTATTCAAAACTCATTACAGGAAATCATACATGATGACACGATGGAACTGTGTCTTACTCAAGAAGAGGAGGAAGATGATGAAGTCGATGAGCTAAATTTAAAAACATCTTCATCTAGACAAACGGAAAAAGAGATCATTGAAGTCAATGATGAACTAAAACAAAAACCCTCCATTGATGAACCACCCAAAATAGAATTAAAAAAGCGATTCATCAAACATTTAGAGTACGCATTCCTTGGGGACAATTCTACGCTACCGGTAATTATCTTTTCAGAATTAGAACCCAAGGAAAAAGAGGAGTTAATACAGGTACTAAAGAAACATAAGAAAGCTATAGCTTGGAAAATCTCTGACATTAAGGGAATAAGCCCATCGTTTTGTACCCACAAAATTTTAATGGAAGAGGAATACAAGCCATGTGTGCAACCTCAAAGACGATTGAATCCCAACGTAAAAGAAGTTGTGAAAGCTGAGGTAATTAAACTTCTAGATGCTGGAATAATTTATCCTATTTATGAAAGTAATTGGGTAAGTCCTATGCAGGTTGTTTCAAAGAAAGGGGCCATGACGGTGGTAGCCAACGAAAAGAATAAACTAATTCCCACCAGAACAGTCACAGGTTGGAGAGTTTGCATCGATTATAGGAAGCTAAACGACGCCACTAGAAAAGACCACTTCCCTCTGCCCTTCATTGATCAAATGTTAGAAAGGTTATCTGGGCATATGTACTATTGCTTCCTAGATGGACTCTCCGGCTATTTCCAAATCCCAATAGCACTGAAGATCAAGAGAAGACAACATTCACATGCCCCACTGAGACGTTTGCTTATCGTAGAATGCCTTTTGGATTATGTAATGCTCCTGCTACTTTTTAGTGCTGCATGTTGGCAATCTTTGACGAACTTGTAGAAGACATTATGGAGGTATTTATGGATGATTTATCGGTATTCGGTAATTCTTTCCATCTTTGCCTTAAAAATTTAAAACGAGTTCTAATGAGATGTGAGGAAACAAACCTTGTTTTAAATTGGGAAAAATGCTAATTTATGGTACGAGAAGGGATTATGCTAGGACATAAAATTTCTAGTAAAGGAATCGAGGTAGATAAAGCAAAAATCGAAACCATAGAGAAATTACCTCCCCCTAGTTCAGTAAAGGCTATTAGAAGCTTCCTAGGGCATGCTGGATTTTATAGAAGATTCATCAAAGACTTCTCTAAAATAGCTAAACCTTTAACAAGATTACTATAAAAAGATGTTCACTTCAATTTTGATCAGGAATGTTTAGATGCATTTAATATCCTTAAAGAAAAACTAATAAATGCTACGATTATAATTGCACCTGATTGGAATCTACCCTTTGAACTAATGTGTGATGCGAGTGATTTTGCGATGAGGTGCGATTTTGGGACAATGAAGAAACAAGCATTTTCAGCCAATTTATTATGCCGTGAGAACATTGACTCTGCACAAGAAAACTACACCACTACAAAGAAAGAATTGCTAATTTGTAGTTTTGCATTTGACAAATTTAGGCAATATCTAATATTATCTAAAGTTGTCGTTTATCTGACCATTGACTCTTCGTTATCTTTTAAATAAGCCTTATGCAAAACCACGACTCATACGATGGATCTTACTCTTACAGAATTCGATTTGGAAATTCGGGATAAGAAGGAGCCGAGAATCTTGCAGCATATCACCTCTCTAGGCTTGAGAACCCGCACATCGAAGTACTTGATGAAAGATAGATAAATGACTCATTCCCTGATGAACAACTCTTTTCTATAACCTGCTCTGAGGTACCATGGTTTGCAGATATTGTGAATTATTTAGCCGCTAACGTCCTACCGAAAAAGCTAACACATCATCAAAAGAAGCGATTCTTTTCTGATGTGAAGAACTATTTCTGGGAGGACCCCTTTCTTTTTCGTATATGTGCAGATCAGGTAATTCGAAGATGCGTTACAAAGGCAGAAGCAAGCAAGATCCTAGAACATTGCCATTCAGGACCTTAAGGAGGACATTACAGAGCATTAAGACAGCACATAAAATACTCGAATCAGTTTTTTATTGGCCTACTCTATTTAAAGATGCCAACAGGTACGTCACTTCGTGTGATAAATGCCAAAGAACAGGTAATATTTCTAAACGCGATGAAATGCCTCAAACATACATGCTATCATATGAAATATTCGACATATGGGGTATTGATTTTATGGGTCCATTCCCTAGTTCATTCGAAAATAAGTACATCCTAGTAGCAGTTGATTACATGTGAAAATGGGTAGAAGCCGAAGCCTTACCTACCAATGATGCCAGAGTAGTAGTTAAGTTTCTCAAGAAACTGTTCTCTCGATTTGGAACACCTAGAGCCATCATTAGTGATAGGGGTACTCATTTTTGTAATACTCAATTTGATAAAGTCTTAAAAAAATATGGAGTACACCACATGATAGCTACCCCATATCACCCTCAAACCAGTGGGCAAGTTGAAGTAGCAAACCGAGAACTTAAGCGTATTCTCGAAAAAACGGTTGAATCAAGCAGAAAAGATTGGGCATTAAAAGTAGATGATGCCCTATGGGCCTATAGAACGACATTTAAAACCCCTCTAGGGACATCCCCATACAAACTTGTCTACGGGAAAAGTTGTCATTTGCCATTCGAGTTAGAACATAAAGCCTTTTGGGCTATAAAATTCTTAAATTACGATCTTAAAGCTGCAGGAGAGAAAAGAATGATGCGGATGAGCAGAGCTACACGAATGGAGAGGCGATGCCTACGAGAACTCAAAACTATACAAGGAGGCAACAAAGCGACGGCATGATGCTCGTTTAAAGAAGTCAAAACAATTTGAAGTAGGGGACTTGGTCCTGCTATACAACTCAAGGCTTAAACTATTTCCTGGGAAACTGAAATCAAGATGGTCAGGTCCATTCGTGATGGCACAATCGAGGTAACTCATCCAACTCAAGGCACATTTAAAGTAAATGGTCACCGACTCAAAATCTATAATGGTGAAGATTTAAGGAATATGAGAGAGGAACTTCAGCTCCGTGAACCTTCTTTTAGAAATGAAAACAGGGTAAGTCTAGCTTAAGACTTTAAACGAGCGCTTTTCAGGAGGCAACCCGAGCACTAACTTTACTAACATTATAATTTTAAAAGTAGCATCTAACTCCATATTATCTAATCCAATAAAGCACAGGTTTTAAGACCACACGGCCCTTACAAAGCGTGCGTGGCCGTGTGGAAGCCCACTGATCTAAACACGGGCGTACCTATAACCGTGCTCGACAAAGGCAATTTTTTCCCCAACACGGGCTACGACAAATACCCACGCCCATGCTGAGCAACCCTGGACTTTACTAACTTGCCAAACATGGGCTGGAAACGCCCGTTCTAAATGATTGTGTGAATAAGAATACGAGCGTGCCACTTTAACCAATGTCGTGCCTAAACACCCTGAACGCGCCCAAAAATTCAAAATCACAAAAAACACGAGCTAATTAAAATTGAGCACGGGCGTGGCCTTTGCCCGTGCTCCCACCTCTATTTAAGCAACTTAACCACTCATCTTCCCCGAACCAACCCTGAATCGGTTTTCTCAGTCTCCTTTCTCCCAAATCCGACCACCATACCCAAAAATCACCCACATTTTAACCCCCAAAACCCAACAACCTTCCCTTCTCTCCAAAACCCATACAAAAAATAGTGCCCACGCCCTCGCCACCGCCGTGCACCTCCAGAAAATTACAGCACCACCGTGCTCAGCCCGTGTTCCGTCGATTCCCACCACCACACCCTCAAAACTCTGTTGGTTTCCTTCATTTCTTCATTTTCTTACTGATTGTTTGATTTAAATTTTAGAATATTTTGTTTATAGTATTCTGTTTATTTATTTTCTTTTAGAATAATTTCTTAAAATTTTAGAATTCGTTCCCATTTTTATCTAGCTTTTTGTCACCTATTAGTGTTATTTACTCTCTTGCAAATTCATACTGATTGTTATTTTGAACATTTTACTTTAGATATTTATTAGATAGAATTGGTTGCTCATAGATAGAATAATCATATTCAGCTTTTAAATATCTCGGGTCTTGATAAAATTGCTTGATTTGATTTAGTACAAACATTACTTGAATTTTCTCCATTTTCAGGTATAATGTAATCATCGAGAGGAAAACGAACCACGGTCGCCCCCACTAAGAAAAGAAAGGGACACGGCTCGTCCTCAGCCAGTGCCTCTTCTGAAGTGCGACACCGCTTCCTCCAATTTACTCTGGAAGCCCAGGAGGAACGATACAAGGCTTTTCGAGCATGACCTCTCGGCACCGGTAGGTTTATTCACTGGGACGCTTTGGAACAGGTCGAGCTAGCAGATGATATCCGAGCACTTGTCTCAACTGAGCTGTGGGAATAATTTTTCTCCATCATCGAGCCCACATTTTTGGAACTCACCCTAGAGTTTTGTGCCACTTTTACCCTACAGACAGTGATGGCGCAATACGATGACCCATGCACAATTCAATTCCGGCTAGGGGGCACGGTACGACGACTGAGCGTCCCACAATTCGGGACGACACTCGGACTCTATACAAATGAGTTTGTAGCAGAAAATCCACTCTCCGAGCTAAATCACCAGTTCCACTGCACTCTCATCGGCTGTTGGCATAGCTTAGACCCCAACACGGGCATCTACGACCCCAGTCGCTCCAAGGTGACAGCCCTTGCCCCATCACTGCGGTACATCCACGCCATTTTAACTCACACCATTACGGGTCGACGTGAGAGCACAGGCGTGGTGAATACACACGACGTCTACTACTTATCGTGCATGTCAAACGGGCACATTTTTTACCTCGCCTACTTCATAGCTCGTGCAATTCAGCACCAAATGGAGCCGCACAGAAAGGGGATTCTATCGATGGGGCCATACATCACCCGGCTGGCTAGACACTTTGGCCTCCTCAACACCGAGACTCAGACCTTCTCCCTAATACTGATCGGCCAGATGGTACCTCAGGGCATCCAAACGATGTTACACATGAGGATGATTAAATATCGTCGTGGGACCGACCCTCCTCAGTACTGATTATCCATCTCTCCTGACGAAGAGGAGCCCGAGGACATTACTGACGATGTCCCACAGGAGGCACCAATCCCGAGCCAGCGGTCCTCTCATGCGACAGCTTCACTGATGGATATCTCTGCATGCTTTTCCCAGTTCAAGCAGTACTGTACTCAGCAGGTCACTGACACCGCTCGACGTTTTGACGGGATCGAGGCCACCCTCCAGCAAATATGCCATCACTTCCATATTTCTTCACCGACACCACTGCAGGATTCGGCAGATGATGAGGACCTCTGAGTCCTCTTATTTTTTTTATTTTTAGTTTTCTTTTCTTTATATTAAGTTTATCATTTTAATTTTTAAGTTAAACTTTTGCACTTTTTATATTTCGAACTATTTTTATCATTGGTTATCTAACCTTCGAGCATGCCTAACATTTTTTACGCCCCCGAGACATCTAACTGATGACTTCGCAGATTCAATTGCACACTCCGTATAAACGAACAAATCACCAGGAGTAATTCACTGCTACATAAGTCATCCAGAACGACCCCTCCGACCTATCTTTCACCTCCAACCCAAGGATGCCATCCGAAAATTCAGGAAGTTTCACTTCTTCCCATATCTTAAGATTTTATAATGATATTATCTATCTTTGTACATTGAGGGCAATGTACATCTTAAGTGTGGGGGGTGAACAACCTAAAAAGGTGCCTAATTTTTTTCATTATTCTCAAATTCTTGAAAATAGGTGACAAACTTTTTGCATTATTCTCAAATCCCTAAATTTAGTCTTGTTTTTAATTAATTTTCTCATATTACTAATTAGGATGAAATTTCCATGATTTATGATTTTTATTGATATGTTTTAGATTAAGTCATTGATAATTGTGCATTGATGATTGAATTCTAAGAATACTAGAGAATCAAGCATGATCAGTCTATTTTTCAAGAAAATAAAAAATTTTCTAGGTTGTCTACCTGAATTTGAATATTACTTTGAAGTTTGAAATTTACGAGGATTGACATCAAAATACCCATAATTTTTGTGAGATTTTGAGCCTTATAGAGCATAAATTCTTTTTCTTGTTCACTTCATTGATTATGAGTGTGTCAACATTGATTTATTATTCTAGAGCTTGCATCGATTATACATGTCGAGACCACACCTTTGATTTGATATACAGAGATGATGAAGGCACCTAGGATTTAACCCACTTACTCCACTAAAAGCTTGCCTTCATAATTAACCCCTAATGAACCCCGTTTAATCATAACAACCTTTTTATTGACTTACCCACTAATACTAACCCAAAAACCCATTTTATTTGTTATCACCATCCTTTTTAACTACCCTTATATCGAGATTTGATTTGATTAATAGCCTAACTATGATATTTATTTCAGTAATTCATCCTTTGTTGTGTATTTATGATGTAAAAAAAATCGAAGTATATTCAGTATTAGTATGATGAAAAGCCAGCTTGTACAATTAACGTCTATTTATTGAAAAAGAAGCTCATATTATTAGTTTCAAAGTTTCAATTCATGTAATTATTTATTTTTCAGTTCGTTGTTTCTAGTTAGGTAATTTTTCAGGTCGATCTCGATTCTAACCCTCTAATTCAGCCTTTATCCACACCTTAACCCAAGCCCCGTTACAACCCTTTCAAAGACCTTTTGATTTGTGCATCATTTCATATTATAGTGGTGGAGATTTAATTTTCATGCAAGCCTATGGGATTAACTTTTCAAGTTTGACGTTTGAGTGCTTAATTCTGAACCTTAAACACTTCGAGTGATTTGAGTGAATCTTTTGTGAGGATGTCAATCCTTGTCGATTTTGAACCAGAGGTAATTATTTAGATGAGGGAAAACACCTATGTTTTGTGCTACAAATGTATGACTTATATTGTTTGAATCTTTAGGACTCTTTGAGTTAAATTATCCATGTATAAATTATCCTTGAATTATGATGAAACATTATTAATGACTATTATGGATTATGGAAAGTTTGTTTTAATTCTAAGTTGAGAATTTTGCTTGAGGACAAGCAAAAGCTTAAGTGTGGGGGTATTTGATAAACCGTAAAAGTAACATATTTTAAGCCCACATCTAGCATGCTTTTGGATGAATTATCCCTTATTTTATGTAAAAAGGTGCTCTTAATCCTTTCTTTTCATGTTATATACTCAGGAAAGCACCGGAGGATGAAAAGAACAAGAAACAGGCTTAAAACGGGCCAAATGGGCCAAAGCACAAAATCGACACGGCCTGGACCTATGACCACATGACTGTGCCTCCTCAATAATCACGAACACGACCTGGCCACGACTTACATGGGCGTGTGCCAGAGGCCGTGCCCCTGCCGTGGCAAAGAGCAATTTCAATCGGATTTGGATACTTAGGGGCAAAGAAACACATTCCAAAAGCCTATAAATACACCCTAAGTATGACCTGAAAGGGGGAGCCCAAAGCTATCGTTTAAGGGCAACTTGCTCGGCCAGAGAGGGCAGATTTGTGGGGATTCGCTCAGGGAGAGCCAGTTGATCCATCTCAAGAAGCCGGAAATATACTCAAGACGGAGGATCTCCTCTTCAATTCCTTCAGGGGGTTTTAGGGATTTCTTATGTTTTGTTTTATCTTTTCTTCTGAGATGTTTTCTTTTATTGTTATGAACTAAACCTCGGATACGAGAGGATGAAACTTAGATGAATCTTGTTATCGTTTTTTTGAACTATATGATAAATATTTGATTTGTTCTTAATTATGTGTTCTTAATTCTTGTGTTGATATTTCGCGGATATCGATTCAAGTTTGATGTGCTTAGGTGGAGGAGCAAAAGTCCCTGCCTAAGAGTAGATCTAGCATAGTTAAGCGGAGTTGATCGCGCGCCTAGAGATAGGGTGACGAGGCATTGCCGGATTAGGGTGAAACCTAGGAATCCATAGATCGAGTTAATGCAATTCTAGGGGTTTTAATTAGAAAGAGATTTCAATTAATCAACCTAGGGTTAGACATTATTCACCTCGAGAGAGGGTTTAATATAAATTAGGGAATCCTACGGATCAAGTCAAGTGAATACATCAAATGCAGTTGAGAGTTAGATAACAAGTGAAGTCTAGGTGGATTCTTCCTTGGGTGTCGTCTTAATTAATTGGTTTTTCCTCAAGTATTCTCCCAAATTCATTCTTCTTTGTCTTAGAGTCTTTAGTCTAGTAGTTAATTAATTTAGATTAAACAACCATTCGCTTAATTCTTAGGCTAAATAATAGAAAGAAAGTTAGTATTAGTACTTTTAGTTCCTTTGGGTTCGACAATCCGGTCTTGCCTAAGCTATACTACTGTTCGATAGGTGCACTTGCCTCAATCTTTGTCAGAGTTGGTTTCCAGGTTCGATCATTCTCTTTATAAATTTTAAAACTCGATAGACATACGATCAGGTGTGTGGCACGACTATGTGGCACAAGTCAGAGAGCTCCCTATTTTGAACACGACCTGTAGCACGGGCGTGTCTAAGGGTCACACGGGCGTGTCCCTTGGACCACACGGGCGTGTGAGCCCTGTAACATGAGAAAAAATTCTAAGTTTGTAAAAATTTTCTAAAGTTCTCAGTTTATTCCCGAACCACTTCCAAACCATGTTTTGAGCCTCGTAGGCTCGTTTTAGGGACGATATGAATTTGTATGAAAAGTTTTAAATTTTAATGGAAATTTATGACTCAAAAATGTATGTTTGTTTGTGTTTAAGCCCGGTAATGCCTCGTACCCTGTTCCGCCGTCGAATACGGGTAAGGAGT
Source organism: Gossypium sturtianum (assembly GCA_025698515.1). Classification (NCBI taxonomy): domain Eukaryota; kingdom Viridiplantae; phylum Streptophyta; class Magnoliopsida; order Malvales; family Malvaceae; genus Gossypium; species Gossypium sturtianum. The sequence continues at coordinate 61,900,177 of CM046948.1, forward strand.
GTTACAGCCATTGGAAAATCTCATAGAAGAAGTTTTCACGACACACACATGGAATGGGATACGCCTATGGCATGTTCTAGAAAAGCTCCCAAGAATAAACCATGAAGGTCGCTCTTTGTGGCAGATTCTGCACTAAGTGAAAGGCTTATTCCTTATTACTCCTAATTGCAAATAGTGAGAATAGTAAGTATGAAATGTATCTATGGGTATTATGGTAATGTACTCGATATGATTAAGATCTGTAATTAGATGGAAATTCTAAGAGATATAGCGAGGTAATGAGAATGTATTCTGAAAATGAACGTAAACATGACACGCTAGAAATGAAGTATCAATCACCTATGTATCGGTCTCTTCCTGAAGTTGAGGAAGTTATGGCTTTATGAATGGAGAATGTAGATAAGGTTTCAAAGGCACTAAAAGGAAGGAAACAGACTTAGAGTAAGGCATGGTAACAGACTTGAAAAAAGAAACGAAAATGGAGGAAACTTTTGTTAGAGACTCAACGAAGAATAAGAGCAACAAGATGGTTTTTGAAACATTAAATGCAGCATGCAAGTATGACTCAGGTAAATGATTGTAACATCCCCAAACCCGGCCCATTCACTACGACCGAATCTGGTTATGTCACTGGGAAAAGACGGTTGAAAATCTTCTTAATTTAAAATAAAACATCGTAGTTTGCTGAATTTTGGAAAACATATCTTTGGAATAAAACTTTGCTATTAAACTCATTCATTTTTAAAACTTTAGTTTATAATATCCAATTTGAATAAATAGGTTGGAAACCATAAATCATTTTCACGTAGCAATTTAATTTAAATAAACCATAGTTAAAGTAATACCAAAAACATAAAATGGCCTTTATTACAACCCAACAATTCAAATAAAGTACTTATATCAAAATCAAGCATGGAATAATTGAACATCATCTTCGGCATGGGCCACCTTGTCCTCTCCGATCCGGTCGACTTTATGCACTACGAAATGGTTAAGGAAAAAGGTGAGTCACCCGGACTCGATGTGCTACCCTTTTTCCGGATTAGCAAAATATCACATACAAACATAATCATGATCATCATGCATCCCAATCATATGCACCCAATCCTAACCGTCCATACACCTTTTCTACCCCGTGTGGTACCAAACCCACCGGTGGTGCCAAACCATGGTGACGTATAGTCACAATGTGTTAACAAAACACCGGTGACCGAAGTCACAAATCCAATGATGGGGCCAACCCATCGTGTGATACCAAATCTTTGGCGACAATCCCGTATCTCAAAAGTGGGGCCAACCCACGGTGGTGTTAACCACGAGGGACGAGTCGCAATGAGGTGCCAAACCTCTAGTGTCCCAAAGACACAAATGTGGTACCAAACCACTTTGGTGACCGTAGTCACGATAATCGAGTGATGGGGCCAACCCATCGTGTGATACCAAATCACCTGGCGTCAATCCTCAATACCGCCTTGTGGGGCCAACCCAACGTGGTGCAAAACCACACGGGACGAGGCGCTAAGGTGCCAAACCTCCGAGGTGCCAAACCTCCGTGACCCAAAGTCACAAAGTTGTGTTACCAAAACACTGGTGCTCGTCAAGACAAAATATCAACGCCCCCTCCACTCATCTCACCCATCATCATACCAACTCATGTATAGTATTCAAATCATGCAAACATGTTTAACGTTGCATCTCATAGCACATACATCATAAATCATGACATCATGTATCAATAACGATTACTCATAATGAAACGGACTTACGAATCGTGCACATACCCCATAGGGTATCATATCACTCAACCATACTATTTCGATTTTACCAATCAATCGGTTTATCAAACATATACAAAGCAAGAAGTGTGTTAGCTTACACACTGATTACTAATGCGACTATCAAATCCCGTAGATCAAGATCTAACGCACTAGATCCCCATTCCTTAACACTTTTCGAGCACTAGCCACAACCCGAGATATGCGAGATCAAGCCTTCCCTACAATCGCCAAAACTAAACAACATAATCATGCTAATCAACCTTTAAGGGTAAAATCGTAATTTTACCTACTAAGGGTATTTTAAGTAAATTCACACTGCAATGGCCTTTACGAAGGCCTAATGTCGCCACTAGCGACTCGGCTACCACTTAGGTTGAAATGGACTATTGGGCCTAAAGCCCAATTTTGGCCCATTCGGGCCCACACGTTCGTGTGGCCCACCTAACACGAATCTAGCCACGTATATAACTTCCACCTAGTCTAGTTCAACATATACTAACCAATCATGCAATTTACTCATATGGGCCCACGAGCCCATTGGGCCCACTTCGGCCCATCGAGGCCCAAGCAGCCCCAACCCACGGGAATACTACTGATGGCCTCAACTATCGCGTCAAAGCCCCACACGTGCGCTCGCACGCTCGTGTGGCTACTAATACCGTGTGACCGGCATTTCGGCATTTGCCGCTCTACAACTAGAGTAGAGAGAGTTACACACCTGATAGGACTCTGGTGCTAATCCGCGCTCCGATCACTCTTGTGCCCAAACGCCCTCCAAGATGTGTTTACTCCCCTCCTAGGATGCTCCTTATATAGCTAGCTCTTCACCTTCATTCTTTGTGTCTTTCCGATGTAGGATCCCTTCGTCAAGTGAGTTTAAATTCAAGCTGAAACTCTTGCCGTCCAATCCGCAAAAATAAATACTCCATTGCTTGTCATGAGATTCGAACCTGGGCTCCCTTTGCTGCTGCACGCCTTACTTCCAACGCCCAGGCCACTCGGCCACTTTGATTTTATGCCATAAAATCACACCTTTTAATCTTTAAACCCTTCCTACTCCAGCCCATAACCGCCTAAAAATAAATCACGCCCAAAATGTTGCTCCTCCCCTCGAACCGCGCCTTATCACTCCTCCAGCGCCTAAGTGGCGCGACGCTAGCCACTTGACCAACGAGTTCTTTGTGTCTTAAAGTCGCCTTGACTCTTTTCAAAGCCTTCTTCCACTTGTAACGCCAAGATCCAAAAATTAAAACCAGCCTGCTACCTCTTTGATTCGAACCCAAGACCCTCAAAGGCGCTACTTCCAGCCCCTTTAGCAACGCATTGAGCCACTTTGCCAATGCCTTTCTTGTGTCCTATTCTCCCAATTAATTCTTTTAAGGCCTCCCAAAGCCAAGCTCCCCTTTATTACTTAAAAATCCAAAATTTTCCAAAGCCTTCCCCTTTCATCCAAACATTCTTAAAACCTCTAAAACTCATCCAAGAACTCCCAAAAACCTACTAACACTTGATTTATACCCCATATGCACAGCCCCTAAACCAGGGTGTTACAATGATGGTTACCTCACTAAGTTCCATTGAACTTATTTCTGTGTGTTATGTTTCAGGTGAACTCTTAAAGGTCTGTGTTTGGAGGTACAATGCCAAGGCCACTCCAAAAGAGTGGCAATGTGGGCTATTATGCATACAGAGCATATTGTTGGCATGTTCGAGTCTAAGTTATTTTACAGAAGTCTTTTACATGGAATAATTATAATAGACCAAGACACCAAATCAGTCATAGTTGTAAATAAATTCTCAGTGTATATTAATTGAATTTTCACAAGGTTCACACTTACGTATTCCATAGAAATTTCGTAATGAAATAGTTGTAATTCTGTATGAATAGAATTAAATTTCTTATGTACTTGAGTAGTAAAACCATAGATTTGGATCCAGATCATCGGATCAGGTTTGGGGTGTTACCTGATAGATACCTTATTCCTAATTGATCTTACCGAACACTTCATAGAAATATATTGAACACTCCATATAGCTTTGTAAAGAATGTGCCACAAAGGCAATTCTTTCAGAATACGCCAGAAAGACGATCCATTCAGAATACACCACAAAGGCAATCCTTTCAGAACACGCCACAAAGGCAATCCTTTAAGAACACGCCATAAAGGCAAATCCAAAATTGTCATGTTTTTTTATATGGATTTTCCTAAACTCACGTTGCGTGAGGTTTGCCCATCATCGCCCTAGGGCACATAGAAGAACCCCATTCAATAAATGTCGTTAAATAGTTCCTTTTCAAACTGTGCCATGGCCATGGACTTTTCCTTCACAAGTTCATATTAGAGTTCGAGTTTATTCTCCCGACAAACTTCATCAGTTACCACCGCAGTGACTCGACTCACATTACAAACTCTTCAAACACTGACACATCCTAGACCCAACATTCCCTATCACTCAAAATACAACCCATAGAACTCATATTTAAACAACTAATTTATTTTCTTGACTTAATCATAACTCAAAACACTTTTCTTCACATATTTGGACTCACTAGATTTCATATCCAATATACATGCCATATTCATCAATCATACATATACTCAATCAATTTAGACATAACTTTATTCCTATAGTCGTATAAGTGTCATATTCATGCTATACTATCCATGACTTCCATTTCATAGTTTGATCACTTTCATGTAGATATACTTCAGTATAAACAATATACATGCAAGAGCCACAGTAAAAAATCACCTGACACTCACCTACAGTAACTTGAACACCAAATCAAATCATCGTAACATGCAAAAAATAGCAACTACTGCTGACAGATTGAACGACAAAAATGTGCAAGTTTACACAATCATTATCAAAGAATAAAGTGATAAGTAAATGTCGAGTTATTGTACCCACAGGGACTGTAAAGAAAATATTTATGAAATGTGAAATTAAACAATTGGTGGAGAAAACAATAGTTGATTTGAAGAAGTGATCTAAAAACTAAAAATTAACTAAGTAAGAGAAATAAAAGTAAAAATTCCAATGCACGATTTCAAAAAGATGGGTTTTAATCAATATGACATAATTGTGTTATATCAATTACATTCTTTAACATAAAATTACTAAACTCATGTTCATGCTGTTACAAAAAGTTTCACAGCAACTTGGCATTTTGTTAACTAATGAACATACAAACTTACTAAACCAATTAATCTCTTGAACATATTACTATGTCAATTCAAACAATTAATCAATTTTATAAGCAAGTATAAGATTAAGTGAAGTAACAATATATTTCTTCATTAAAATAATTTAATCATAATAATCTTGCAAGTTATGCAAGGCTAATGTATTGTTTAATATCGTCGCTAATTTAACCTTCAACTACCTCAGAAGATTAAACATGCTCCAATTAAATACTGTGTCAATTAATTTCAATTTAAATACGATTAATAATTAATTCATTTGTTACCTTACAATTATAATGTAAGTATAACATAGGCATGATTTTATTTAATTCAACAAATTACTAAGGCCTAATAACAACACGAACACGATTATAATAGTTTAAGTGGACAGAATGTAATCAATCTAACACAAATTAAATTTAATTCATTTTAATTAAATCAAGAATAAAAACACAACAAATATCCATGTTCATGATTACAACATAAACAAGAAAACTAAAGAGAAGGGGACTAGAAAGCAAATCTAATATTTCTCTGATGCCAGATTAGTGCGCTTCTCTCCTTCTCTACTTGTTCTGTCGATCCAAGGCATTCACGAACACTTGAATACTGCCACGCCAATATGGATGGAAGCTCTTCTTCAAGAGTAAAATCGACAAAGGAATGAACAAGAAAAAGGGGAAAACAAAGAAGGGAATGGAAAAGAGAAAGTGAGTGAAACAGAAAGATGTGTGGGAATGAATGGTGCGTAAAATGATGAAGAGAATAGGGGTATTTATAGGTGGGAATGGCTGCTAAAAATAAAAAATAAATTTCAGCCATTCAAGCTCCCTTGGCCGGCCATGAATTGAGCAAGTTTGAATGTTTAAAACTTTACTATATTTAGCTTGAGGCAAAAAGTGAAAGAGACAAAAAGTGGAGGGGTTTGAATAGCATTTAGGGGAAGCTCAAGTGCTGATTTGCAAGTATGAAAATCAGCTAAAGTCAGCTGACTGGATCAGCTATAGGGACAGTTTTGGGCTGCCCAATTTCATGGTGGTTCAGTCCTCTATACTTAGCACACTAGGCCACTTTCTTCTTTAGACTTTATATTAATTTTTGACCCAATTAATGTTAGATAAAAATTAAATATAAAGTATGTATAATAATCATTATTGGACCGTCCTTGGATGAAAAATGTAACACCCCAAACCCGGCCTAGACGTTACGACCGGATCTGGCATGCCACATGACAAGGTTGTTAAAGAAACTACGCGATTGTTGAAAATTTGAGTTTTGTTTCCATTAAACATCGATTCAGTATTTAAGGTTTTCTTTCCAAAGCGTTATTAATATTACCCAACATGAAAACTTGTTTTATAACGAAAATTAGATTCGGTGGATTTTGAAATGTGACGTTTTGTGCGATGGATTGTAGTTTTAAGAAAATCCGTGTTTAATTATTAATAGTTTGTAAACTGTTCATTAATATTTTGGAAAACAGTTATTTACGTTTTTAGGGAAACCCAGTTTTGTTCAATTCATAATAATTCATGAATGCGTTAAAAACAAAAACCAAATTAAAATCCCAGTGGCCTTATTACAGAACATAACCCCAAATTAAAATTAATTTAAAGCAATGTAAAACGGAGTTTACTAAAGAAACAGTGCATGGCCACCATAGAGTCCACCTCGGCTCCAAATCCTCAAAGCTAAAGATTACCTACAAAATTAAGCAGAGGGGTGAGTTACGAGAACTCAGTGTGTAATCCCCCACATGAACATTTATTGGGCCCGAGCCCATTTAGATACCAACCGGGCCTTAGCCCTTACGAAATCAAATTGGGCGAAAGCCTCACGAGAATGAATGGGCACGAGCCCTATTTAGCATGGTATAGCAGATAATGAATGCAATGCAATGCAACCCAGCCCAACCTAATAGTCCATCTGCTACACACCACCCGTTCCAACCAAAACACACCGGTGGGGATTTCTACAATCAACCCTCATCCGCTACACACCATCGATGGCAGTCATGCTGCTCATCGCCGAAATTGTTTCAGTGCCACCGAAATGATGTGAAAAAGTCACCGAAATATGTGGCAGAGCCACCGAAATAATGTGACAGAGTCACCGAATTACACTTCCCCTTTCATCAATATCATAACCCAATCCCATGCAACATATTGTAACACCCCAAACCCGGCCCAAACACCACGACCAGATATGGCATGTCACTAGGGAAAAAAAATAGGTTTGAAAGGTTTTATAAATTCTAGAAAATTTCTTTAATAAAAATCAAATTTAATGGCATATTTGAAAACCCGTTAATTAAGTAAAAAGGTATTTAGCTAGCCTAGCGATTAGGTGATGTTTGAGAAAAACAAAACTTAGCTCTCTTTCGATTTATGAATTATTCAACAAAAATCTTTAATTTCGTAGGAAATGTGTTTAAACGGGTTTGCAAAGAAACTTTTGATTATTTTTGATAGAACGTCCCATCGAATAGTTCATAATTAATGAATAACAAAACCCAACTTAAAAGTCCAAAATTTACCTAATCTGAAGTGGCCTTATTACATATAAGAAGAAATATCCCAAAAGAAAATAGCGATTAATAATTCAAAGTAAAGTTTAATAAAAGAACCTTGATGATGGCCACCTCGAGTCCAATCTAACTTGATCCAAAGAATCATGAGCTACACCGCAATTTGTTAAGAAAAGCAGAGTGAGTCACGGACTCGGTGTGCAATTAGTTCACAAATTTCCACAAGTGGGCTTGAACCCCAAACCATCATCAGATTCTCACATCATGCACAAGTAATCAATATGATAACCCAGCCCAACCTAGTATTCCATCCTCTACACACCGCTCCGTATGTCCATCCTCATACACACCTGTGGGGATTTCTACAATCAACCCTCCATCCGCTACACACCTCTTTGTGGTCATCTTTGACTGGACACATTGCTCAAAGTCCACATAAGTGGTCTAGCCATCGATTCCACACGTGATTAAATCACCAAATCCACAATGAGGCACCACGCCATCATTAATCGTGACAAAGTCACCAATATACACTTCCCCTTTAATCATTTTCATCCCAATATCCCATGCACATGCAACATAGTATAAAAGATAAGTTACACGATATGATATATATAATGCTTGGCATACACCCACAATCAGGTTATCCGCAAATATTAATAACGCATGAGTATAATATACTAACCTGGTTTTTCGATTTACCCAACATAGGTAACTCAATCACCATTGCCGCTATTTTCGGCTTTCAAGCATAACACATACAAATATATAAAGCTAAGGAAGTAGTGTGATAATTACACACTTGTAAACCTGAAGAACTAAACTATCGATCTCACTAATGTCCTCACTCGTAGGGATCACAGCGATCTGCTTTTCCTTTTCAGAAGCTGGCCCACACCCCGGTGGCCAATCTCGAGCTGCCGATACTGCTCGCTTCTTAAACTTTAGAGTCAAAACCAAAGGTTTGCTCCCTTCCCCGACTTGAACGTTTCTTACATCCATTAAAAGTCTTGGTCAACAAACAAAATCGCTACGAAAGAGATGATGGTATAACCACTCAACTGGGTGAAGGAGATGAACAACGGATAAATAGACCAATAGAATACTAGAGAGAATTCCCTTACCTTACAATCCCGAACAAGGAATGGGGGTTCAGAGATTAGTCGCTCCACAGACTTAGAACCTAAATGGTTCGGCTATACTTCCCGGATGAAACACCCTTCACAACCAAACCAAAGAATGATCTGAAGTAGATGCCTAACACTTAGCCCCTTAATCGATGAAACACAGAGAAAAAGAAACATGTTTAAATATTAGTCAAGGTAGGTTCGGCACCCAAGAGAATGATCTTACCTTAACACAGAGGATTCGAACAACACCCAAGAGAATTCGGGACAACCACAATGGCAGAGAAGATTCGGCAATGAACAAGAGTGGAAGAGAAATAAGATGAAAGAACCGAAAATGAAAACAAGAGAACTTCAATGAAGGCTTAAGAGTTTCGGTTTAAGAGGGTAGGTAGAGAAGAAGAAGAAAACGAAAGATTGCAAGGGACAAGTGTGTTACTTTCGGTTGTGGAGTTTTGAAAATGAGTAGAGGAAAGAAAATGAGGAGAAATATGCACAAATGGTCTCCCTAGTTTCGGCTATAAGTCATAGTAAATGAAAATAATGGGAATTGACTAGGCACTTTCGGCAAAAGAGAGCAAGAAAAGAACTAAAAGAAGAGCACACCCAAAATGCCAAAAAGAAAAACCCTTAACACACAAAAGCTAATAAAACCTATGAAAATTTCGGCACCAACTCCCCTTACCAAAACCGAAAGCCTCACCTCCCCAACACTACTCAAAAAAAATTCGGCTAACAACCCCTTCTCACCTCAATCCCCGTGCCGTCCTTTGAAACACTCCTTAATTCCCTCTCCTCCACTTATTCAAACTTGTTTGAATAATTCAAAACTCCCTTTATCACTCTCCACGATTCATTTGAAATATTTGACCAGGTCTTGCCTCTCTCCTCCAGAGTTTGATTACCATCCAACTACCTCCCTTGCCTGAACCAAAAATAATACTCCCTTGTGCTGCTTGAGAGTTTCGAACCCTCTCCCTCTCAGCTTCTCCTTGTGATGCCATGTCCCTGTATGTTAGGTGGCGTCTCATTGCCACTCTTCCACTGCACCTCTTGTGTCACCAAACGCAACAGAAAACCCTTAAGTCCTGTCCCCATTCAGCTTCCCTCCTAAAAAGCCCAAAACTAAAATTATACCAAGGCTTCAGCTTAAATTCGAGCCTTCTCGAGGCCCCCAAACACATCCAAACAATAGGCATAACTCAACAAACGCAGAAAAACATAAAAGATGCAAAGCCCCTAAATCCCGGATGTTACAGTTCTACCCCCTTAAAGAAATTTTGGCCTCGAAATTACCTGGTCAAAAGAGATGAGGGTACTTCTGATGCATCGCATCCTCCGGCTCCCATGTCGCCTCTTCCGAACCATGGTTCCGCCACAAAACTTTAACCAACGAAACCGATTTCCTTCTTAGCACCTTGACATATCGATCCAAGATCTGGATTGGTTCTTCCTCATAAGACAAGTCTGGCCTTACTTCAACTTCCTCAACTGGCACAACGTGAGATGGATCCGAATGGTAACGTCTTAAAATCGAAACATGGAATACATCATGCATCTGTTTCAATTCTGAAGGTAAATCCAACTGATACGCTACTGGTCCCACACATTTCAAAACCCGATAAGGCCCGATAAACCTGGGACTTAGCTTACCCTTACGTCCAAATCTCATCACCTTCTTCCACGGTGAAACTTTCAAGAAGACCCGATCACCTACTGCAAACTCTATCTCTTTTCGCTTTACATCCGCATATGATTTCTGTCTGTCTGACGTTTCCTTCAATCGAGTTCGAATTAACTTAACCTTCTCCTCTATTTCTAAAACCATTTCTGGACCTAAAATATGGCGTTCACCTAATTCTGTCCAACAGGTGGGAGTGCGACACTTCCGTCCATACAACGCTTCATAAGGCACAATCTAAATACTAGATTGGTAGCTGTTGTTGTACGCGAACTCTGCCAACGGTAAGAACTCTTCCCAACTACCCCTGAAATCGATGACACATCCCCTCAACATATCCTCCAAGACCTGAATTAATCTCTCAGACTGTCCATCTGTCTACGGATGAAACGCTATGCTAAAGTCTAGCCTTGTGCCCAAAGCCTGATGCAATGCCCTCTAGAATCGTGACGTAAATCTAGGGTCTCTATCTCATATGATCGACATTGGTACCCCGTGCAGCCTCACAATTTCTGCCACATACAGCTTAGCCAATCTTTGAAGAGAATAGTCGACTCGAACAGGTATGAAATGGGCAGACTTCGTCAACCGATCCACAATCACCCATACCGAGTCTTTCTTAGTAGGCATGAGAGGTAGCCCACTAACAAAATCCATAGTGATCCTTTCCCATTTCCACTGTGGAATCTTCACCGGCTGCAACAACCCCGAAGGCAATTGGTGTTCGGCTTTGACCTACTGACATGTTAAACACTTTCCCACGAATTCCGTAACTTTCTGCTTTAATCCAGGCCACCAAAACTGTTCACGCAGATCCCGATACATCTTACTTCCTCCAGGATGCATAGCGTAGGGGCTACTATGCGCTTCCTGAAGAATCATCTGCCTCAACTCCACATCCTTCGGCATGCAAACCTTCCCACGGAAAGACAAAACTCCATCGCTGTTCAAACTATAATCCTCTACTCCACCATCCTGTACTTGCAGAAGTCGAGCACTCAAAACATCATCCGATAACTGTTTCTCCTTAACCTGACTTACCCATGTCAGCTTCACTTGCAGTTCAACTAATAGACTTCCGTCATCGTATAAACTAAGGTGGGCGAACATCACTCTCAAATCAGATATTACCTTTTGGCTTAACGCATCTGTAACCACATTTGCCTTACCCGGATGATATTCAATCGAGCATTCATAATCCTTCAACAGCTCAATCCACCTTCGCTGCCTTAGATTCAGCTCCTTCTGAGTTAAAAGGTATTTTAAACTCTTGTCGTCGGTGTAGATAACAGACTTCTTTCCATACAAATAACGTCTCTAAACCTTTAAAACGAAAACCACGGCAGCCAATTCCAGATCATGCGTGGGATAGTTAATCTCATGCGGTCTTAACTGCCGGGACGCATAGGCAACAACCTTCCCATCCTACATTAGAACACAACCTAACCCCGTGTGAGAAGCATCACAGTACACTACGAAATCTTTCCCAGCCTCAGGCTAAATTAAAACCAGAGACTCTGTCAAAATCCTTTTCAGCTTCTCGAAACTTTCCTGCTACTTGTCAGCCCAAACAAAAGGTACCCCTTTCCTCAACAACTTGGTTAAAGGTGCCGCAATTAATGAGAACCCTTCAACGAACCTTCAGTAGTAACCTACCAATCCATGGAAACTTCGAATCTCCGCCACAGACTTAGGTGGTTTCCAGTCCAGCACCACCTCAATCTTCCGAGGATCGACTCTTATCCCTTCTGCAGATACCACATGACCCAGAAATGTAACTTCTTTTAACCAAAACTCACACTTGCTAAACTTGGCGTACAGCTGCTTCTCCCTCAAAATCTGTAGAACTACCCGAAGATGCAAATCATGCTCCTCTTCTATCTTGGAATATACCAGAATGTCGTCTATGAATACTACAACGAACTAGTCAAGATAGGGTTGAAAAACCTCATATCCATGAACGCGGCTGGTGCGTTTGTCAACCCGAACGGCATTACCAAAAATTCATAGTGATCGTAGCGAGTCCGGAAAGCTGTCTTATGATAACCTGCTTCCTTTACCTTAAGTTGATGGTATCCTGACCTCAAACCTATCTTTGAAAAGATTGAAGCCCCCTTGAGCTGATCAAACAGATCATCTATCCTCGGCAGCAGGTACTTGTTCTTGATGGTCAATTTATTCAACTGGTGGTAATCAATGCACATTCGCATGGACCCGTCTTTCTTCTTCACGAATAGCACCGGCGCTCCCCACGGAGATACACTGGGTCGGATAAAACCACGATCCAACAGCTCTTGGATCTGAGCTTTAAGTTTAACCAGCTCCTTCGGTGCCATCCTATAAGGGGCGATGGACACCGGAGCCGTACCTGGTAGAAGCTTGATTCCAAACTCCACCTCACGATCCGGAGGCAACCCTGGAAGCTCTTCTGGAAAGACATCCACAAATTCCTTTACTGTTCTAACCCCATCCACGGTCACTTCCTTTGTATCCAAGGCACTGAAAAAAGTTAAGAGAGCCATGCACCCTTTTCTCACCATTCTTTCCGCCTTAAGAGTAGACACTACATTGGACAAGTAGTCTCTCCTCTCACCTATCACCACAACTTCATCATCCTCAAGAGTCTTTAACACCATGTGCTTTGCAGCACAATCCAAGTTTGCATGATATCTTACCAACCAATCCATATCTAAGATCAAATCGAACTCCCCGAACGGTAGTTCCATCAAATCGTGGGAAAACCAACCCTTGTACTTCTAGAGGCACATTCCTAAAAAGTTTATTTACTACTCTGATTTCCCTAAAGGACTAAGTACAGTCATCTCCTAGAAGTAGTTTGAGTTCATGTTCAAGGTTCCGGACACCACACTAGCAACATAGGAATCGTCGACCCAATATCAATTAATGCAAGAAGGGTAAACCAAAAATGAGGAACGTGCAGTTATAACATCTGGTGCGTCACCCTCTTCTAGGTGTTTGGCTACATAAACCAACCTGGGCTATCTCGCCTCAGTACTCCCAACACCTCTGCCCGGTGCTCCACGACCCCGACCAGAACCATTCCGTCCTAGGTTCGGACCACGACCTCTCAGCATTTGCTGTCCACCCCTACCTGGCTGCACATACCCCTAACCTACCATTTGAGCCCTGGTTATATCTAGCGGACAATTCTTTATCAGGTGATCCTTTGACCCAAACCTAAAACATTCCTTATTTCTTCCCCAACCCTCTCCTGCATGAGACCTCCCGTACTGAGTACACTGTCGAAATTGCCCTACAACCTCCGGCGTTGCAACACGACTCGGCCCCTCATCCCTAGGCCTCTTCTGAAACCCTCCTGATGACATTGATGGTCTAAAACTCCTCTTATTTCTGCCTCTATCCTGATCCTTATTTTGCTTCTCAGTTCGCTTTACCTCCTCCGCTATCTTAGCTTTTTCCACCAAAATAGCAAAGTCTCTCTCCCGCTGAGGAGCTATCAACACTCGCAGCTCGTCTCGCAGCCCATCTTCAAATTGTACGCATCGCTCATAATCGGTCGCAACTATCCCTCGGGTATACTGACTTAACCGCAGGAATTCCGCCTCATACTCTACTACCGATTTACCCCCTTGTACTAAATTCAAGAATGCCTTTCTCTGAGCATCCACATAACTAGCTCCAACATACTTCCCTTGAAACATCATCTTAAAGAAATCCCAATCTATCCGGTCCGCCGGAGTACCCTCTCTCACAGTAAGCCACCACTGATAGGCCTCATCCCAAAGTAAAGACACTGCGCCCTTCAACTTCTCCTCCGCCGTGCAGTCCAAATCATCCATAATTCTCTCAACTGCCTCTAACCAATATTCCTCCACGTTTGGAGCTACCCCAGAAATACCCCTAAATATTTCAACTCTATTAGCTCGGAGTCACTCAGGAATGGACTTCCGAGTTGCTGCTCCAGCACCTGCCCCAGCCACACGCTCTAACACATGTAACATCGCTTGAGACAGGGCATCGTCTCCACCAGTTCTGTCTTGTGACCCCGCTCCCACCACAGGTGATGCTGGCGCCTCGCCCTCAGGCTCATTCCTCGCTTCTGAAAGTTCAACCTCAGCACCTTAGCCTCTCCCACGGTCGCGAGTAACACGTCCACATCCTCTACCACTCATATCTATCGCTCTGCCTTACTCTGATTATAAATTTTATGAGTCAGTATATCTTTCCACTTTTATTAACGAGTAGTTTTATGAAACAGAATTATAAGTAGTTTCTTCGCAATGTACATACATTTATAAAGGTTTTCATCTCTACGGTAAAAATTCTAAATTCCAACATCCACAACCATACATTATATAACCACCTCATGCAATTCACTTAATAATCAGAAAACTTACCTGGTGGACCTGGGCCGGGAACTCGAGTTCCATTCTTCCAAAAGACAAGTTCATATAAAATTTTCTTTTTATACCATCTTAACTACAAAATTTGAAAACGTTTGGACCCAAAACCCAAGGCCAAGTTTTTAAAACCTACGAGTGAGGACGTTAGTGAGATCGATAGTTTAGTTCTTCAGATTTACAGGTGTTTAATTATCACACTATTTCCTTAGCTTTATATATTTGTATGTGCTATGCTTGAAAGCTGAAAATAGTGACAATGGTGATTGAGTTACCTATGTTGGGTAAACCAGAAAACCAGGTCAGTATATTATACTCATGTGTTATTAATATTTGCGGATAACCTAATTGTGGGTGTATGCCAAGCATTATATATATCATATCGTGTAACTTATCTTTTATACTATGTTGCATGTGCATGGGATATTGGGATGAAAATGATTAAAGGGGAAGTGTATATTGGTGACTTTGTCACGATTAATGATGGCGTGGTGCCTTATTATGGATTTGGCAATTTAATCACGTGCGGAATCAGTGGCTAGACCACTTATGTGGACTTTGAGCAGTGTGTCTGTCAGTATGACTGCCAAAGAGGTGTGTAGCGGATGGAGGGTTGATTGTAGAAATCCCCACAAGTGTGTATGAGGATGGACATATGGAGCGGTGTGTAGAGGATGGAATACTAGGTTAGGCTGGGTTATCATATTGATTACTTGTGCATGATGTGAGAATCCGATGATGGTTTGGGGCTCAAGCCCACTTGTGGAATTTTGTGAACTAATTGCACACTGAGTCTGGTGACTCACTCTGTTTTCTTAACAAATTGCAGGTAGCTCATGATTCTTTGGACTGGGTTAGATTGGACTCGAGGTGGCCATACTGGGGTTCTTTTATTAAACTTTATTTTAAATTATTAATCGCTATTTTCTTTTGGGATATTTCTTTTTATATGTAATAAGGCCACTTCAGATTTGGTAAATTTTGGACTTTTAAGTTGGGTTTTTTTATTCATTAATTATGAACTATTCGATGGGACGTTCTATAAAAAATAATGAAAAGTTTCTTTGCAAAACCGTTTAAACACATTTCCTACGAAATTAAAGATTTTTGTTGAATAATTCATAAATCGAAAGAGAGCTAAGTTTTGTTTTTCTCAAACATCACCTAATCGCTAGGCTAGCTAAATACCTTTTTACTTAATTAACGGGTTTTCAAATATGCCATTAAATTTGATTTTTATTAAAGAAATTTTCCAGAATTTATAAAACCTTTCAAACCTATTTTTTTCCCTAGTGACATGCTAGATCCAGTCGTGGTGCTTGGGCCGGGTTTGGGGTGTTACACATATCATGTCATAATAATTCTTGTATGCATTAATGTAATTACACACATAGCAGATATACAGAATGCATAAACATGCTCAGCCTACCCTTAAAGGTATAATAGTAAATTTACTCACCTGGGCTGTATCCAATTTCCCTCATTAGGGATATTCCAATGACTTTCCCTTTTAGGGTATTTCGGCTTTTAGGCCACACACAAAAATTTTCATAGCAAATCAAATAAAAGTGTGATTACAAACCTGATCACGTGGAAAATTAGACACTCTCGATCGACATCACCCTCACTATCACGAAAAACTACAATTTGCCTATCCCAAATAGATACCGGCTCCCTACCACAACCCGGCGGAAAATCCTGAATCGCTGACACTCTATGTCGTTTGAACTTAGGAGCAGAGGCAATGAGTCCATTCCCCTCAGGCTCCTCAATCGATGCCCCCTAGAACGGCTACCACTTGCCTCCATGAAGAAGGTCCCGATCAGAATATGTCAAAACTCTAAGGTCGAAAGCGACAACACCATACTACTTACCAAGAATACGGCACTTCTTTGCTATACCCGAATGTTGGGTACTCCCTTCAATTACTAGGTTGAGTTCCTAAATAAAGCATGAGTTAGAACCGATGTTCCAAACTAAAATAGTAAAGAAACGGCCTTCCAGCCTAAATGAATCGTGAAAGAGGGCATCATCCACCCCTATTCGGCCATGGCCACTTACCAAGATGTCCAATATTCGGCCAGTACTTAACAAGGCTTGTCTTCCATGAAGGAACCAACACGATTCAAGGTGGAGAGGGGTATTCAGATTCAGACTAAAATAACGAAAAGGAGTTAAGAGATAGGTGTTCTTGGTTCTTTAAGAGAGAAGAGAGAAAAGAGATAGAGAAGCATAATAAAAGAAAATGAACACACTACCTTCAATCAGAAAAGAACCGGTATGAGAGGGAATTCGGCAACCAGGTAGATACAATTTCAAGAACCAATTCGACAATGGAGAAGAACTAAACAAGAACAGAAAGGAGTAGGGGTTTCGATTTAATGGTGAAAAATAGAAAAGTAGAGGAGGAGAATTAAGGTTCGACTATGGTGACACAAGGGAGAACAAATGATGAAGATAGAAAAGAGTAGATGAGCAAATAGGTATTGAGAGGTTTCGGCTCACTTATGTTTAGGTAACAACCAAGAAAAAGAGTGTGAATACCAAATGGAGAAAAAGGAGAGAAAACTATCAATTCGATAGAAGACTTTTTGAATAAAAGACATGAAATGCACACACCCTCAAAGGATTTGGTTTTGCTACCTAGCTTCAAAGTGCCGAATTTCTCTTGCCCAAAACAACCCATAGCCGAAATTCACCTCCCACAACTCCCATATTCGGCCAACTCTCAACCCCCTTCTCAAAATCCCTTGATTTACTCCCTACTTTGCTCCACAATCCTCTCACCACCACTCATTCAAACCCTTTTGACCAATTCAAATTCTCCTTGGTAGAGTCCAACGCCAACTCCACCACTTCTCCATCCTGGCACAAAATGAAACTCCCAAAATGCAGCATGTGGGATTCGAACCCACACCCCCTTCCATGCTCCCTTGTGACGCCAACCACTAGGCCACCTTGCTACTTGTGACACCCAAAAATAACCAATTATTCTTAAGGCCTGCTACCTCTAGCTCTCCCCCTTAAGTGCCCAAAAACAAAATTTTACCAAAGCTCTGGCTTGAACCCGAGCCACCCCAGGACCCCCAAACAGACCTAATTAACAAGCTAAGCGAGCTAAACGCATGTAACAATGCAAAGATGCCAGACCCCTAATCGCGCCTACACAACAACATAACAAGCACAACACGTGCACTTACCCAAATTTTACAGACCCGCCTGATTTAAGGATGTTACAATAAATAATTTAGCCATGCTCTTGGTTTACTTGATGCAAAAATTACCCCTAACGGTTCAAGCCTTTCAAGGTGTCTGCCGAGCCAATTTTCACTTTTTGTGGAAAACTATCGAAAATAAACCAAATTTGTAAAAATTTATTATAAAAATTAAATTCAATATGTTAATAATTTAAGTGCAAATTAATTATTTTATAATTGAAGTATGAATTTTGACAAAAATTACTATGGAACTGCATGCATTAGAGCTCAAAAGGTGCTAAAAAAGTCTACATATTTTTGTGTTTCCACACCCCCAAACATAATTAATTGCTCGTCCCGAGCAATGCACAATTTGCAAAGGGAAAGTGCTTGAAATCACCCTTGAAAAATATCTTTAGAATACATTTGTAACATCCTGGAGTTTGGGGTTCTGCATTTAATATGTGTTGTGTGTTTATGCTATGCTCTGTGTGTTAATTTGGTGTGTTTGGGGGTCCCGGGAAGGCTCGGGGTTAAGCCTAAGCCTTGGTGAAAATTTTATTTTTAGGCAATATAGGGGAGAGCTAGCTGAGGTAGGTCTTAAGGGTATTTAATTGTGTATGGATGACACAAGTAAAGAATTGGTAAAGTGGCAGAGAGGCGCCACTTAGAGTGCTTGAAGAGGCGTCACAAGGGAGAAGCTGCAGAGGGAAGGGGTTCAAGTCGCGTCGTCAGTAATGTGGAGTTTTGTTTTTGCGTCTAATGAGCTTGGGTGGTGGAGTTCGGCTAGGACACTTCAAGGGGGAGTGTTGAATGAGTCAAATAATTGGAAAGGGTGGCCATGAGTGAAAGGTGGAGTTTGAATTGTTCAAACTATTTTGAATGGGTGAACAATAGTGAATTTTGGAGGAAGGTAAGGGATTTTCAAGTGGGTGGAGGTAATGGCCGGTTGTGGGAAGCTTGAGAAGGGGGAGAGGTTTCGGTTGGGGTCTAGTAGTGTGTGTGCCAAAAATCCTTTGGGTCTTAGGTTTTTCTTTCTTTTCTTTTGGAGTATATTCGGTCTTTGAAGGGGGTGTTCAGTGCCGACTTTTGTCAAGTTCTTGAGCTTTCTTTGTGTTCTTTTTATTCCTCCTTTCATTTGGTTCTCCTATTTTTCTCAAAGCCGAAATCAACTTTGGTACATTTCTTCTTCACCAAAATCGTAGCTCTCTTTCTCTCATTACTATTCCTCTTCATCTTTTCCCTTTCAACCGAAACCCTCATCCTATTTCTTTGCTTCATCTTTCTTTTGTTCTTTTGAGTGCTAGCCGAAACATTCTCTCTTCCTCACTTTTCTTCTAGTGTTCTCCCCTTAAGCCGCATGTTTCCACTTGTTCCATCGAAACCTTCTTACCATCATTCTTTGCCAATAGCCAAAATTTAACCTTCTTTCTTCTTGTTTAGCCGATCGATCATTCTCATCTATTACTTCTCATATGCCAAATCTTTTTGTGTGCCAATCGGGTTCTGTTGCTGAAGGTAAGAAGCGATTCTCTTTATCTTTTCTTTTCTTCCTTTCGGTTTTGTATGGCCAAAGCGGAATAGCTAGGTTGCATGTCATTTATACCCTGGTTAACCCTCTTTTCTTTTTCTCTTCTCTTGTTGGGACGTTACTTTGGGAATCTCCATTAGCCGAGCGGTTGTAGTCCAAAGCCGAAGGGTCTATAATTATCGAATCGGATCACTCTAATTGGGTTCTTAAGCCAAGTCTGCTAGCGTTCGGTTTCTATTGATCTAGGTAAGCAACTTCTTTGATACGAGTATCTATCCTTTCATTTTTTTGTCATTATTTTAACCTGGTTCACTGATCTAGATCTGTCATGGATTCGAATGCCGGTCAAAGGAAGGAAGGGGTTGGACCCGTAGTCTCAGCCCCTAAGTTCAA
This sequence comes from Gossypium sturtianum, assembly GCA_025698515.1. Classification (NCBI taxonomy): domain Eukaryota; kingdom Viridiplantae; phylum Streptophyta; class Magnoliopsida; order Malvales; family Malvaceae; genus Gossypium; species Gossypium sturtianum. Next base: position 61,919,981 of record CM046948.1, read on the forward strand.
GAAATAATCTGTATCGGTAGTACGAGACGGGCCACCGGGTTGTGTACTGGCTTCAGAGCAGATTAGGCAGATAGCCGTCGTCCCTGCTAACGAGAGTGTCGATGTAGAAAGCATAGTATTACATGTTATCAGGTGTGTAAAATATTCACACTCTGTTTTTAATGTGTATTATTAACTGTTTAAATTTGAAAGTCAAGTGATTGAATAGAAAGTCGTTATACCCTTATGGGTAAAGTGGGGATACGGGTAAGTGACTATAATGTTCCATTAATGGGTATGAAAATGTATCTTTATAATCTGTCACTATGATGAGAGCATGTGCATTCATTTGATTTGTATGTTCTGCAAGGGTTTGGGTTATGATGCGAAAGGGGAAGTATTGGAGACTGTCACAGTGGTTTGGTACCACAAGTGGGTTGGCCCCATATATATCTGATTTAGTGACCATGTCTCAGTGGCTTGGTTCCATGGTGGTTTAATACCACGTATATATATATATATCTATGATTTAGTGACTCGTCCCAGTGGTTTGGTACCACAGTGGGTTGGCCCCACATATATTCATCAGGGATTGTCACGGTGGTTTTGTACCATGGTGGGTTGGCCCCACGTATGTTAATAGTGACTCGATCACCAGTGGCTTGGTGCCACGTATGAGGCGTGTAGCGGATGGAGGGTTGATTGTAGAAATCCCCACGGTGTGTTGGGCTGGTACGGGAGGCGTGTAGAGGATGGAAAAATTAGGTTGGGTTGGGATGCATTCTATTCATATTTGTGTATGCTATACTGAGTGGGCCAAGGCCCAATGTGCGATTGTGGGATTGAAATCATTTAAGTGACATAAGGGTATTTACACACTGAGTCTTGGTGACTCACCCCTCTGCCTAATGATGTAGGTAATCAGTAGATCGTGGATCAGGGAGCCGAGGCAGACTCGTGGAGGCCATAAAATATTCTTTTCGTAAATTTGTTTCCTTTCTACAAATAATTTTAATTGGGGATTTTGTTATGTAATAAGGCCTTCTTAAGTTAATATTTGGTTCTTCTTAGTTATTATTTATTAAGATATGACATTATTATATTTTAACACGGAAGTTAAGATGGAGTTTTCAAAACATAAGTATCATAAAACAATCGTTTTCTTTCAAGCGCCAACAAAGATAACAAATTTCGATTAACACAACTCGGAAATCTTTCCTAAAGCTACAAATCACTGTTTTTGTTATATCACCTAAAATGAAAAGTTTCAAACCTTTGGTCTTTCTTTAAAATTTCCAAAGTCCTTTTTACAACCTTTCCCTGTGATGTTCCAGATCTGGTCGTAACGCCTAAACTGGGTTTGGGGTGTTACAATTTTGGTATCAGAGCCTAGTTTGCAAAACTCGGCTGTGGAATGGGTTCAACAATGTTTTATAAGGTCGATTTAAAATGTTATTGAAGGAAACGTTTTAGTTAGAGTATGGCACTCGAGTCTACCGGCACCCGATCCACGCGGTAAGTGTTCTAATTGTTGGTTGTTTTGTATGGAATAATTAAATTGTGTTATGATTACTAGAGTTAAGAGATTCAAACTTTAGAGACTGAAACCTTTAGGTATAGATATGAATCTGTGAGAATTACTTTTGAATGTTATTTCTCATAAGATTGCCCGGTAATAAACAGTGAAAGAAAGTACTAATCCATAAAATTCTTAATCAGATTAAGTCGTATCAGTAGCCATGAGTACTAGGGGGCATGGATGTGTTGTGCGTGGTCATGGTAGAGGCCGGAATGTTGGGTCTGAACCCTTAGAATTTGGACATGGGTCGGAAAGTGATGCACCGGCACCGCCAGCTACGGAAGTGGAATTTTAAGATCAAACAGGCGGAGATGATGCTGTGTCTCAAGTGATGTTACGTGTATTGGAGAGAGTTCCTAGAGTGAGCACGAGTTCGAGGGCTCAGAAATCTGTGTCTGAACGACTCCGAGCCAATGGAGCGGAAATGTCTAGGGGCGTTTCTGGCGTAGCTCCTAATGTGGCTGAGTATTGGCTAGAAGCAGTTGAGCGTATTATGGATGATCTTTACTTTACGGTGGAGGAGAAGCTGAAAGGAGTGGTGTCTCTTCTTCGGGACGAGGCGTATCAGTGGTGGCTCACGGTCAGGGATGGTATGCGATGGTGGCCGTATTACAGGATTTCTTCAAGACAAGACATTCAGTGGGAAATACATTGGATCAAGTTATGTGGACGCGTAGCGTAAGGCATTTCTAAATTTGGTTCAGGGAAATAAGTCGGTAGCTGAGTATGAGGCAAAATTTTTACGTCTTAGTCGTTATGCCCAGGGTATTGTTGCCACAGACCATGAGCGTTGTGTTCGGTTTGAGGATGGTCTGAGGGATGAGTTGCGAGTGCTGATAGCTCCGCAGCGAGAAAGATAATTTGTTGTTTTAGTGGAAAAGTCTAAGATAGCCGAGGAGGTGAAGCGGTCCGAAAGGCAGAATCAAGATAGGGATAGAGGAAGAAATAAAAGGAATTTTGGATCGTCAGGGTCAGCCGGGGGATTTCAGAAGAGGCCTTGGTTGGATGGGCCGAGTCGTGTTGCGAGACCTGTTATTGATAGTGGGCCTCAGAGGTGTGCTAAATGCGGTAAATTTCATTCGGTGAGTCTTTGGACGAGTAATAGAGGATGTTTAGGTGTGGGTCTCACGATCATTGGGTAAGAGGCATCCCACGGGAGTTGGGTAGAGTGCGACAGTGAGTGCTGGGGTTACGCTCACCGGGTAGAGGTGGCCAGCAACCACAGAGAGGTAGCGGTCCAGCCAAAAGGGGTAATGATTTCGGTCGTGGACGTGGAGCACCGGGCAGAGGTGCTGGGAACACATATGCGAGACAGCCTGGGTTGGTCTATGCAGCCCAGACGTCAAGAGGAGGGCGATGCACCGGAGGTCATAACCGGTACGTTTCTTATTTATGGGTTACCTTATACTGCACTGATTGATATAGGATCAACACATTCTTATGTTGCTAGTACAATATTGGGAACTCTGAACATAGACTCTGAGATTGCTTCTAGGGAGATGACTGTACTTAGCCCTTTAGGACAATCTGTAGTGGTGAATAAACTATTTAGGAGGGTGCCTTTAGAGGTTCAAGGGATGGTTTTCCCTGCTGATATGATGGAACTGCCGTTCGGGGAGTTCGATTTAATCTTAGGGGTTGACTGGCTAGTGAAGTATCGAGCAAACTTGGATTGTGCTACCAAGCGCATGGTGTTAAGAACTCTTGAAGATTATGAGGTGGTGGTGATAGGTGAAAGGAGGAACTACTTGTCTAATGTAGTGTCCGCTTTAAAGGCTGAAAGAATAGTCAGGAAAGGATGTGAGGCATTCATAACTTTTGTTTGTGCTCTGGAGGCTAAGGAATTAACTGTGGGGGATGTTAGAACAGTGAAAGAGTTCTCTAATGTTTTCCCAGAAGAGCTTCCAGGATTACCTCCGGATCGCGAGGTGGAATTCGGTATTGATCTTCTTCCGGGGACAGGGCCCGTGTCTATTACCCCATATAGAATGGCGCCAAAGGAGTTGGTGGAATTAAAAGCCCAAATTCAGGAACTGTTGAGTTGGTGGAATTAAAAGCCCAAATTCAGGAACTGTTGGATCGGGGTTTTATCCGACCGAGTGTGTCACCTTGGGGAGCGTTGGTGTTATTCGTTAAGAAGAAGGACGGATCAATGCGTATGTGCATTGACTACCGTCAGTTGAATAGGTTGACCATCAAGAATAAATACCCACTGCCGAGGATTGACGATTTGTTCGATCAACTGAAGGGGGCTTTAGTCTTCTCGAAGATAGATTTGAGGTTGGGATATTATCAGCTTAAGGTCAAGGAAGCAGATATTCATAAGACGGCTTTCAGGACTCGCTATGGTCACTACGAATTTCTGGTGATGCCGTTTGGGTTGACCAATGCACCAGTAGCGTTTATGGACATGATGAATCGGGTATTCCAACCCTATCTGGACCGGTTTGTTGTGGTATTTATAGACGATATCCTGGTTTATTCAAAATCGGAGGAGCAGCATGATTCGCATCTTTGAGTGGTGTTACAAATTCTGAGAGAGAAACAGCTGTACGCCAAATTCAGTAAGTGTGAATTTTGGCTAAGTGAAGTTACCTTTCTAGGCCATGTTGTGTCTGCTGAGGGGATTAGGGTTGATCCCCGGAAAATTGAAGCTGTGTTGGACTGGAAGCCGCCTAAGTCGGTGGCGGAGATTCAAAGTTTTCTTGGTCTGGCTGGGTATTATAGAAGGTTTGTTGAGGGGTTCTCATTGATTGCGGCACCATTAACCAAGTTGTTGCGGAAAGGGGTACCATTTGTCTAGTCTGATAAGCAACAGGAGAGTTTTGAGAAGTTGAAAAGAATCTTGACGGAAGCTCCAGTGTTGATACATCCTGAGGCCGGGAAGGAATTTGTTGTTTACTTCAATGCGTCGCACACAGGTTTGGGATGTGTGTTGATGCAGGTAGGGAAGGTGGTAGCATATGCGTCTCGGCAGTTGAGACCACATGAGGTGAATTATCCCACGCATGATCTGGAATTGGCCGCAGTAGTGTTTAGTGAATTATCCCACACATGATCTGGAATTGGCCGCAGTAGTGTTTACTTTGAAGATCTGGAGGTCTTATCTGTATGGGGAGAAGTCCATTATTTATACAGATCACAAGAGCCTAAAATATCTCCTTACCCAGAAGGAGTTGAATTTAAGGCAGCGGAGATGGATCGAATTGTTAAAAGATTATGATTGCTCAATCGAGTACCACCCGGGTAAAGCTAACGTGGTGGCGAATGCACTAAGTCGTAGGGTGATCTCTGACTTGAGAGCAATGTTTGCTCATCTCAGCTTATATGATGATGGAAGTTTATTAGCTGAGCTTCAAGTGAAGCCTTCTTGGGTCAGTCAGATTAAAGAGAAACAGTTGGCTGATGAGTCGTTAAATTTGAAGTTTCAGTTAGGAGCGGTGATGGGATAGCAGTTTGGTGTGAATAGTGATGGGGTATTATGTTTCCGAGGAAAGACTTGTATGCCAAAAGATCTTGAGTTGAGACGTAATATCCTACAGGAAGCGCATAGTAGCCCATACGCTATGCATCCTGGAGGAAGTAAGATGTATCGGGATCTACGGGAATAATTTTGGTGGCTGGGTCTGAAACGGGAAGTAACCGAATTGGTGAGTAAATGCTTGACATGTCGGCAGTGAAAAGCGAGCATCGATTGCCTTTGGGGTTGTTGCAGCCAGTGAAAATCCCACAGTGGAAGTGGGAAAGGATCACGATGGACTTTGTTAGTGGGCTACCTCTTACGCCTACTAAGAAGGATTCGATATGGGTGATTGTTGATCGATTGACGAAGTCCACTCATTTCATACCAGTTCGTGTTGACTACTCTCTAGAGAAATTAGCCAAAATTTGTATGTAGCGAGAGGTTGTAAGGTTGCATGGGGTACCAGTGTCTATCATATCAGACAGAGACCCCAGGTTTATGTCGAGGTTCTGGAAGGCGTTACATCAAGCGTTGGGTATAAGATTGGATTTTAGCACCGCGTTTCATCCACAGACTGATGGTCAGTCTGAGAGGGTAATTCAGATCTTGGAAGATATGTTGAGGGGCTGTGTCTTACACTTCACGGGTAGTTGGGAGGAGTTTCTACCGTTGGTAGAATTCGCATACAACAACAGCTATCAGTCTAGTATTCAAATGGCAGCGTATGGAGCGTTGTATGGTCGAAAGTGTCGCACTCCTACTTGCTGGACAGAGTTGGGTGAGCGTCAGATGTTGGGTCCGGATTTGGTTTCGGAGACAGAAAATAAAGTTAAGTTGATTCGAACTCGGTTGAAGGAAGTGTCCAACGAGCGAAGTCCTATCTTTCGATCCAAGCGTAAGGACATAGAATTTGCAGTAGGTGACCTGGTTTTCTTAAAGGTATCACCGTGGAAGAAAGTTCAAAGGTTTGGACGGAAGGGTAAACCGAGCCCCAAGTTCATCGGGCCTTATCGTGTGTTGAAGCGTGTGGGACCGGTAGCCTATCAACTCGAGCTACCATCGAAATTAAGTCAGATTCATAATGTGTTTCATGTTTCGATGCTAAGGCGCTACCGTTCGGGTCCATCTCATATTGTGCCAGTGGAAGAAATTGACGTAAGGCCTGACCTATCCTTTGAAGAGGAACCAGTTCAAATTTTGGATCGTGGCGTTAAGGTATTGCGAAGGAAGACGGTTCCGTTAGTTAAGGTGTTGTGGCGGAATCATGGGTCAGAGGAAGCTACGTGGGAGCCAGAAGATGTGATGCGACAGCAATACCCTCATCTCTTACGATTAGGTAAAATTTCGAGGTAGAAATTTCTTGAAGGGGTAGAAGCGTAACATCCACAGAGTTTGGGGTTCTGCATTTAATATGTGTTGTGTGTTTATGCTATGCTCTGTGTGTTAATTTGGTGTGTTTGGGGGTCCCGAGAAGGCTCGGGGTTAAGCCTAAGATTTGGTGAAAATTTTATTTTTAGGCAATATAGGGGAGACCTAGCTGAGGTAGGTCTTAAGGGTATTTAATTGTGTGTGGATGACACAAGTAAAGAATTGGTAAAGTGGCAGAGAGGCGCCACTTAGAGTGCTTGAAGAGGCGTCACAAGGGAGAAGCTGCAGAGGGAAGGGGTTCAAGTCGCGTTGTCAGTAATGTGGAGTTTTGTTTTTGCGTCTAATGAGCTTGGGTGGTGGAGTTCGGCTAGGACACTTCAAGGGGGGAGTGTTGAATGAGTAAAATAATTGGAAAGGGTGGCCATGAATGAAAGGTGGAGTTTGAATTGTTCAAACTATTTTGAATGGGTGAACAAGAGTGAATTTAGGAGCAAAGTAAGGGATTTTCAAGTGGGTGGAGGTAATGGTCGGTTGTGGGAAGCTTGAGAAGGGGGAGAGGTTTCGGTTGGGGTCTAGTAGTGTGTGTGCCGAAAATCCTTTGGGTCTTAGGTTTTTCTCCCTTTTCTTTTGGATTATATTCGGTCTTTGAAGGGGGTGTTGAGTGCCGACTTTTGTCAAGTTCTTGAGCTTTCTTTGTGTTCTTTTTATTCCTCCTTTCATTTGGTTCTCCTATTTTTCTCAAAGCCGAAATCAACTTTGGTACATTTCTTCTTCACCAAAATCGTAGCTCTCTCTCTCTCATTACTATTCCTCTTCATCTTTTCCCTTTCAACCGAAATTCTCATCCCATTTCTTTGCTTCATCTTTCTTTTGTTCTTTTGAGTGCTAGCTGAAACATTCTCTCTTCCTCACTTTTCTTCTAGTGTTCTCTCCTTAAGCCGCATGTTTCCACTTGTTCCATCGAAACCTTCTTACCATCATTCTTTGCCAATAGCCGAAATTTAACCTTCTTTCTTCTTGTTTAGCCGATCGATCATTCTCATCTATTACTTCTCCTGTGTCGAATCGTTTTGTGTGCCAATCGGGTTCTGTTGCTGAAGGTAAGAAGTGATTCTTTTTGTCTTTTCTTTTCTTCCTTTCGGTTTTGTATGGCCAAAGCCGAATGGCTAGGTTGCATGGCGTTTATACCCTGGTTAACCCTCCTTTCTTTTTCTCTTCTCTTGCTGGGACATTACTTTGGGAATCTCCATTAGCCGAGCGGTTGTAGTCCAAAGCCGAAGGGTCTGTGATTGCCGAATCGGATCACTCAATTGGGTTCTTAAGCCAAGTCTGCTAACATTCGGTTTTTGTTGATCTAGGTAAGCGACTTCTTTGATACGAGTAACTATCCTTTCATTTTTTTTTCATTACTTTAACCTGGTTCTCTGATCAAGACTGTCATGGATTCGAATGCGGTCAAAGGAAGGAAGGGGTTAGACCAGTAGTCTCGGCCCCTAAGTTCAGAAAACGATCAGATCGGGCGATCTGAGACTAGCCACCGGGTTGTGGAGTGGCTTTAGAGAAGATTAGGCAGATAGCCGTCGTCCCTGCTAACGAGAGTGTCGACGTAGAAAGCATAGTATTGCGTGTTATCAGGTGTGTAAAATATTCACACTCTATTATTAATGTGTATTATTAACTGTTTGGGCTGAAAAGCCGAAGTGACTGAATCGAAAGTGGTTATACCCTTATGGGTAAAGCTGGGGATACCAGGTAAGTGACTATAACGTTCCATTAATGGGTATGAAAATGTATGCTATAATCTGTCACTATGATGAGAGCATGTGCATTCATTTGCTTTGTATGTTCTGCATGGGTTTGGGTTATGATGCGAAAGGGGAAGTATTGGAGACTGTCACAGTGGTTTGGTACCACAAGTGGGTTGGCCCCACATATATCAGATTCAGTGACCATGTCTCGGTGGCTTGGTGCCACGGTGGTTTAATACCACGTATATATATCTATGATTTAGTGTCTCGTCCCAGTGGTTTGGTACCACAGTGGGTTGGCCCCACATATATTCATCAGGGATATTCACGGTGGTTTGGTACCACAGTGGGTTGGCCCCACGTATGTTAATAGTGACTCGGTCACTAGTGGCTTGGTGCCACGTATGAGGCGTGTAGCGGATGGAGGGTTGATTGTAGAAATCCCCAACGTGTGTTGGACTGGTACGGGTGGCGTGTAGAGGATGGAAAAATTAGGTTGGGCTGGGATGCATTCTATTCATATTTGTGTATGCTATACTGAGTGGGCCAAGGCCCAATGTGCAATTGTGGGATTGAAATCATTTAAGTGACATAAGGGGATTTACACACTGAGTCTTGGTGACTCACCCCTCTGCCTAATGATGCAGGTAATCAGTAGATCATGGATCAGGGAGCCGAGGCGGACTCGTGGAGGCCATAAAATGTTCTTTTCATAAATTCGTTTCCTTTCTACAAATAATTTTAATTGGGGATTTTGTTATGTAATAAGGCCTTCTTAAGTTAATATTTGGTTCTTCTTAGTTATTATTTATTAAGATATGACATTATTATATTTTAACACGGAAGTTAAGATGGAGTTTTCAAAACATAAGTATCATAAAACAACCGTTTTCTTTCAAGCACCAACAAAGATAACAAATTTCGATTAACCCAACTCGAAAATCTTTCTTAAAACTACAAATCACTGTTTTTATTATATCACCTAAAATGAAAAGTTTCAAACCTTTGGTCTTTCTTTAAAATTTCCAAAGTCCTTTTTACAACCTTTCCCTGTGACGTTCCAGATTTGGTCATAACGTCTAGACCGGGTTTGGGGTGTTACAACATTTCTCCCACAATTATGAGTTTTGTGTAATTATGCTCAAGAACAAGAATTTTAAAATTATACAACTCAAGTATACATATTGTTCGAATTATTCTCAATTGTTATCATGCTAGCAAGAATAAACTATTTTTTTTCTCAATAAAGATATGCTAATTCCTAACAATTAATTTTTATTCCCTTATTTAAGACTAAACTCCAATCACTATGTTTACCTTATGTCTTCATATATTGAACTTAGAAATTTCTCTCTACTAATGTAGGCAGCAAAAAAATCTGAATCTTTAAAATAGGTTGTAACGTGGCTAGGCTAGGGGTAGGTAAAAGATAGATAAATTTAGGCTAAAAACCCTAGACTTGTAACACCCCTAACCCGTATCTGTCACTAGAATAGGGTTACAAAGGATTACTAAAGTTTACAGATCAAATAGAAAGAAATTTCAACATTTCAAAACATATCAATATTCATATCAAAAACCAAACAAAATCATTCATATTTGTCCCATATACGAGCCCTCGAGGCCCAAGATACGCATTAAAAATAAGTCGGAACTAAATATAACACCCCTCACTCGTATTAACCATCAGAATAGGGTTACGGAGCATTACAGAACTTACAACACTTTTAAACATACATTTCATATATATAATTTATCATTTTGAATACAATTCAATCACAATCAATCATAGTGTCCCTTAAACGAGCCTACGAGGCCTTAAACATGCATTGAGAGTGATTCGGGACTAAACCGATAACTCGGGAAGCTTTTCCACACTTAGAAAATTTTTCTCAAAACAGGGGGACACACGCCCGTGTGATCAGGTCGTGTGTCTCACATGGCCACCAGACACGCCTGTGTCACAGGCCGTGTGGACATTCGAAATGGGAGCACATGCCCGTGTCCTAGCCCGTGTCCTTCCCCATGTCCAAACAAGTGAGGTTACTGACTTGGGTCACAAGGCCAACCACATGCCCGTGTGTCTAGCCCGTGTGCCCTTCGAAGTGGCCATACACGCCCGTGTGCTAGTCCGTGTGCCAGGCCATGTCAAACCTATAGGCTATACTGACTTATGCAACACGGCCAAGTCACACGCCTGTGTGCTAGACCGTGTGCCAAATAGGGGGTATACTAACTTGTACCACACGGCCAAGTCCCTATACATGCCATATGACCAAAAAATAAGTTCAAATGTACCAAAATGATAGTTGGATAGTGTGACGATGTCTCTGATGATCCCGAATCCGAGCTAGCTTTGAATTCACTATTAAACATGGGAAAAATAAACAAAGTAAGCTTTGACGTCAGCAAGCTCTTGAGGGTCACACGGCCTAGGCACACGCCCGTGTGCTGGCCCGTGTGGCGAATCAAATTCTCGCAAAATTGATGCAGGGGACACATGACCTACCAACACACCCATGGGGCTGGCCGTGTGTCTAACACGGCCTAGACACATGCCCGTGTGGACAATTATAAGGCTATTTACAAAGCCCATTGCCACCCTGAAACATAAACACATATATGCCAACTCAAGCAACACATAACATGGTAATAAAACACTACGAAGAAATCCTAATCATCATTCATACACTTCACATTTTAATCCATCAATTGCATAAACTCATCATCATTAGAAATATGAAACTTGACAAATATTGGCCAATTTTCTATGGCCATTTACAAAATGAGTGCATAAAATTAGTAGCCAACACTTTGGCTTCCAAATATGACATAACACAAAATAACCAAGTTCCTATACATGGCATACTCAAAATAAATCAACTTCACTATACCAAAAGAATGATTGATAGTGTGATCCGAGCTCCGACGTCCTACGATCCCTGAGCTAGCTTGGCGATACTACAAGGAAGAGGGAAAAGAGAGGGGTAAGCATATAGCTTAGTAAGTTTGCATGAATTAAAATAGAAACATAAATACTCATGGCAAAATTCATTCATCTCATAGACGAAAATAACACAAGTTCTCAAGTACTATGACATACTTACTCATACTTATGCTTACCCATTACTTATCACATTAGGGTATCATAACTCGTGTTTTACTCATGGTACCTGTATCACTTCATCATATAATTTAGCACTTATGCTATCATAAACATAAACTTAAATTGTAATCATCTTTCACTTAATGTAACTCATTGTATAGCTTATCTCTTGCCATTATTGCATACTTAGCTCTTTTGCCCGTTGAACTACTCAGAATACCGGAGGATACTCAATCTCGTCATTCTTGTACCGCGATGCCAATGCCATATCCCAGATATGGTTTTACATGGGATCACCTCATGATGTCGATGCCATATCCCAGATATGGTCTTACACGGGATCTCTTAACTCGATGTCGATGCCATGTCCCAAACATGGTCTTATACGAGATCGTACATAGATGTCGATGCCATGTCCCAGACATGGACTTACACGAGATCTTCTTTTGGTGCCGAGGCCATGTCCCATACATTGTCTTATATGGGACCATCCTTATTCGATGCCGATGCCATATCCCAGATATGGTCTTATACGGAATCTACATTCAGTGCCGATGCCATGTCCCAGACATGGTCTTATACGGGACCATCCTTATTCGATGCTGATGCGATGTCCCAGACATGGTCTTATACGGGATCTACATTCAGTGCCGATACCATGTCCCATATATGGTCTTATACGGGACCTTCCTTATCTCATGTTGTGACATAGGTATCCTCGTTATTCCAAATCTTTGAACGGGACTTGAACTTAATACATTCTCATTTCAATCTCATCAAAGCATCATAATTTAACTTCATGAAACTTATATAGATTTCTCATAAAATAAAATAATTACAGATATAATAACATTATATAGTTTTAATTTCATACAAACTTACCTCGGTACTCAAAATGTGCGTAGATGTTCAATTTAGTCCAACACCTTGTTCTTGCCTCGGTTTCGGTCCGGGCTTCGTGTTTATTGATCTATAACAATAATTTCACTAGTTTAATACTCACATTGACTAAATTGACTCATGAATCACACTTTGACAAAATTACAATTTTGCCCCTAAACTTTCTCATATTTACACTTTTGCCCCAAGGCTCGTAAAATGATTTTTTATTCAACTTCCTTGTATTTCAAGCCTAGACGAATCATTTTCTTAACTACAACAACCTTCAATTTTCACTATTTCTCTCATGTATGCCATTTTATAACTTTTGCAATTTGGTCCTTTTTTGTATTTTTCATGAAAATCACTTAGAAAAAGATGTTTATCATGCATCAAAATTTCATATTCTTCCATAAAAAATCAAAATACATGCATGTCATACATGGGTAAATTTTTGAATATAAACCCTAGCTCAAAATATAGCTAGAAATAGCTAAATCGAGCTACGAGGATCTCAAAAATATGAAGAACATTAAAAACGGGGCTAGGATGCACTTACTATCAAGCTTGGAAGTTGAAGAAACCCTAGCTATGGCTCCTTAGTGATTTTCGGCCATGGGAGGAGAAGATGGACACAATTTTGACTTCTTTTTCCCTTTTTAATCTTTTATTTACCAAATGACAAAAATGCCCTTAATGGTCCTTTCTTGAGATTTTTCCTTCCCATGTCTATTTTTGTCCATCTAAACATATAATGGTCTAATTGCTAAATAAGGACTTCTAGTAATTTTTTATAATTCTATTTCATACTTAAATCTTCTAGAATCTCATATTTTCTAATCTTTGTAATTTAGTCCTAATGGACAAATTGATCACTAATAAATAAAATTTCCTCATGAAATTTTAACATTATCATGCAAACATATTACAAGCCTCATAAAAAATCATAAAACACCTATTTCTACTTCGGATTTGTGGTCTCGCAACCACTATTCTGACTAGGCCCTAAATCGGGCTGTTACAATAAACATGCATTTTCTACCATTAAACACAAAAATACACACATATTCATAATGGGTCAAAACCCTAGACTTTAACCATATCTCAAATTAGTGGTAGAAATCGATAGATCTTGTTACGAGGATTTCAAAAACGTAAAAATCATTAAAAACAGGGCTAGAACGGACTTACAATCGAGCTTGGAAGCTTGAAAAACCCTAGCCATGGTTTCCCTTTCTGAAATTCGGCCATGGGGCTGAAGATGGACAAAAAATTGGCTTTTAATTTTGTTTATTTAATCATTTAATCACTAAATGACCAAAATGCCCCTAACTTAAAAATATTCTATTTCACCTATTTCATGTCCATTTTTGTACAACAAATTAACCAATGGTCTAATTACCATTTAAGGACCTCCAATTTAAAATTTCATAACAATTGGACACCTCTAACCTGTAGAACTCAACTTTTGCACTTTTTACAATTTAGTCCTTTTGACTAAATTGAGTGCCCAAACGTCGAAATTTTCAAACGAAATTTTTCATTAAATCATTTAGTGAAATTGTAGACCATGAAAATATAATAAAAATAATTTTTTTCTCGTCAGATTTGTGGTCCCGAAACCACTGTTCCGACTAGGCCCAAGTTCAGGCTCTTACAACTCAGATATCTTTACAATTCAAACATTATTCCATTGTCTAATTCTGTCATTAATGATTCCTCATTATCCCATCACTAACAGAAATCAATTAAGTAGGAATTCCAGTTAATAGTGACTTTGCATAATCCAAATAGCCTTCAAAACGATCCGATATCTCTTCTAGTACTGTCTTTACTGACTCATTCTCTTATCTATCCACAGTATTAATCCTTCAATCACGGAACTCTGTAATTCCACACTTGTGAGCTTATTCAATCTAAATCTTACGGATTTCATTGTAACACTATACTGATAAGGGGGTGAGGGTCGTAAAGCCTCAAATTTAACTCTCAGATATACATGCACATAACATAACATTTATCAATAAAATAATATTATGAACTTTTATTCATACCTTTATGAATTTCAACTCATCATAAACACATTTTCGCTCAAATATTTGAGTACCACTTTCTCCAATATCGGAATTAGCTCAGTTGGAAAGCATATCTGTCTAATTCAAACAATTTTCGTCAGAGTCGGGAGATATCAAACTATTAAAGGTTTTATATGGCATGTATAGCTAGACTCACATATGCTACGTTAGTCCTAGAATCGACTAAACCGTAGCTCTGATACAAATAAATGTAACACTCCTCACTCGTATTCACCATCAGAATAGGGTTACGGAGCATTACCAGACTTACAACACTTTTAAGCATACATTTCATATATATAATTTATCAATTTGAATACAATTCAATCACAATCAATCATAGTGTCCCTTAAACGAGCCTACGAGGCCTTAAACATGCATTAGGAGTGGTTCAGGTCTAAACCGATAAATCGGGAAGCTTTTCCACACTTAGAAATTTTTTTCTCAAAACAGGGGATACAGGCCCATATGGTCAGGCCATGTGTCTTACATGGCCACCAGAGAAGCCCGTGTCACAGGCCGTGTGGACATTTGAAATGGGAGCACATGGCCGTGTCCTAGCCTGTGTCCAAACAAGTGAGGTTACTAACTTGGGTCACACGGCCAACCACACGCCCGTGTGCCCTTCGAAGTGGCCACACATGTCTGTGTGCTAGACCGTGTGCCAGGCCGTATAAAACCTGTAGGGTATACTGACTTATGCAACATGGCCAAGTCACACGCTCGTGTGATAGGCCGTGTGCCAAATAGGGGGTATATCGACTTGTACCACACGGGCGATCACACACCGGCATGTGAGACCGTGTGGAGCATACTGGCTTCACTTCAATTTCAACACCAGGGGACACACGGGCGTGCAACATGGCCGTGTGTCACACACGGCTGAGACACACGCCCCTGTCCCTGCCCGTGTGGACAAAAATAGGCTATTTACCAAGCCATTTTGCCACCCCATTTGGTACACTTCTTCACCTATACAAATGACACCAAACCATAGCATAATATACCATCCAAAACAACCAAGCCAAGTTTAAATCTTATCATTTCAATACTAACCAATTTAAAGTACATAAGTACCACAATATGCTATCAAAATTCATACTAATCCTTATACCCTCAAATCATCAAAATGACCATTATCAAGATGCATTATTTGGCCTAATTTCACAAGCAGACCTACATCCACAAATCATCAATTTACCATTCATAGTACCTATTATCAACAATCATCACAACCAACTCAATATACACAAGACATAAGCATATATATGCACTTGATTCAAACATACCAAATAAACCATAATGATCATCACACATGGCTATATATATACATACCAAACATAAACTTTTACAAGCCAATTCATTTGGCCAAAGTCATTACCAAATATAACCAAATGACTCAAAGTCCCTATACATGCCATATGACCAAACCATAAGTTCAAATGTACCAAAATGATAGTTGGATAGTGTGACGATGTCTCTGACGATCCCCGAATCTGAGCTAGCTTTGAATTCGCTATAAAACACGAAAAAATAAATAAGCTTTATAGCCTAGTAAGCTCGTATGAATTAAACTCAAAAAATTATATTACATAAATCAATAATTTAAACTATTTAACATGTAATTCCTAGTAATGACAAGCTTTCCATATGCTTAATCATGTACTTATATGTAAATTCATAACTTCTTCTATTTGAAGTTTATACTTTCCATGTACATACCCGTACAAACTCGTAACCAACTCATACCTGTTCGAAATACTGCTGAATACTCGATATCTCGCACAGTAAGTGCAATTACATAGCCGAAGCTATTTTAATCTCCCACACCAAGTGCCATACATAGTCGAAGCTATCTAGATCTCGCACACTAAGTGCCATACGTAGCCGGAGCTATCTCAAATCGCACACCAAGTGCCATACATAGCCAAAGCTTCGTCGAATATTTCCGTTCAATTGTATTCATCATCAATTCAACATAAAGCATTAAATCTAAATTATAATAATGCTTATTAACATACGAACTTACCTCGTTCGCTGTAACGACAAATTATGTCGACTAATCCGATACTTTGTTTTCCCCCGTTCTAGATCCAAATCTCATTTATCTCAATCTATATAATATCAAATTTTAATTATTTAATCATTATTTCATTCAATTTAGCACATTTTACACATTTTGGCAAAATTACATTTTTGCCCTTATTATTTCAAATTTTTGCAATTTAGTCCTTATCACATAAAATCACAATTCATTCAGTTTAATACAAATTCATGCTGGCCAAATATTACCCATTCTCATATCAGCCCATATTTTTCATCTATTTTAAAATTCAACAACTAAAGTTTCATAAATCACAATTTAATCCAAAATTGACATTTTTACCAAAATTCACTTTACAAAACTTGTACATCTAACAACAATGATTTATTTTCCATCATCAACTAACAAAATACTCATGCATTCAACAATGGCAACATTCAAATACCTTAACATTTTTGAAATCTAGCGTACGGGCTAGCTAGAATATGAAGCAACGATCTAAAAACGTAAAAATTATTAAAAACGGGGCAAAACACATACCTAAATGCCAAGATTAAAGTTGTCGAATGAAGAACCTAAAATTTTGCCTTTATTCTCTTCAATTTACGGCAAAGAAGAAGATGGACACTAATTTTACCCTTTTGTTTTATTAATTTTAAGATTATTATGTTAATTACTATTATACCCTTAATGAAAAGCCATTTAAAACATCCATTTAATGACCAAATATGTCCACTCATGTGTCAAATGGTCAAATTACCATTTAAGGCCATTGTATTTAAAAACCAAAGCTATATGACAACTTTAATTATTAGAACTCAAGTTTTACGCTTTACGCGATTTAGTCCTTTTTATCAAATTGACTAATTAAACGATAAAATTTCTTCATGAAATTTTCACACATACAAGCTATCATGTTGTAAACATTAAAATAATAATAAAATAAATATTTTGACTTCAGATTTGTGGTCCCAAAACCACTATTTTGATTTGACCCAAAAATGGGCTGTTACACTAAATTGGAAACTCAATTTTTTTTTTTCGAAAAACATTAAAATTTTTAAAACTGCAGGGGTCACACGGCCAAGAGACACGTTTGTGTCTTAGGCTGTGTGGGCATTCAAAATAGGGACACACAGTCGTGTCCTAGCCCGTGTCTTTACCCGTGTAACTCACTGGCTTGGGCCACACGGCCAAGCCACATGCCCGTGTGCTAGGCCGTGTACCCTTCGAAGTAACCTCACACGCCCGTGTGCCAAGCCGTGTGCTAGGTCGTGTAATAGCCTGACTTGCAACCCTTTGAAAGCTACAGGGGACACAAGGCCGTGTCACATGGCCTTGTGTCACACACAGCTGAGACACACGCTCGTGTCTCTGCCCGTGTGGACGAAAATAGGCTATTTTACAAGCCATTTTTCTTACCCAATTTGGCATCAACCTACATTCATCTTTGTGCACATAAACAAGCCATATTAAGGCATCCAAAACAAACAAATTCAAGTTTTAAACATGTATTATATTCACATACAACCAATATGCCCTTAGGCACATGAAATGACAATTCAAAAACATGTGCAAATATAAACACAACTTGCTTATTTAACCGAAAAAGGATTGACCAAAACTAAGCCATCTTATGCCACATGATTTACCCTTTAAAAACATACCAAAATGTACCATATATGACATACAAAAACTAGCTCCAAATGGTCATATAATTCACATATAACTTGTGCACTAAAAACACCAAATAAGTCATTCAAATAAGTACCAATTCACAACCATTCAAGGCTTACACAAAATGCATATTCAAACCACCATTTTACCTTTCATCATTCTACCATATCAAGCCATACCTCAACCATTCAAGGCAACTTATATACACATCAAAATATATCATTTCACCAATACAAGGCCAAAATACAAACCAACCAAATGGTCATATCCACAACAAAAATACATAGGCTAATATCAGCCAAAATAACCTATACATGCCATTACAACCAAATTTAAACCAACCAAAAAGACCAAAAAATTCGATGGATAGTGTGATATAGCTCAGATAAGCTTCAAACCCGAACAAGCTTCCGATTCACTATAAAACATAGAAAAATACACAGAGTAAGCATTTAAGCTTAGTAAGTTTGTATAACATAAAATTCAACTTACCATTTATTCACATATAAGGTAAGTAAACAAAACATATCCCAACATATATTGGCCAAATGCCTAAGCCCATATACATCAACAAGGTAGTGGATATTTGTTCTTGATTGTAACTTTGTTGAGCTGACGATAGTCTATACACAATCTCATCGATCCATCTTTTTTCTTAACAAACAGAACTGGTGCACCTCAAGGTGAAACGTTGGGTCGAGCAAAACCCCTATCTGTCAACTCTTGTAGTTGTGCTTTCAACTCTTTTAACTCGGTAGGAGCCATTCTGTAAGGTGCTATCGATATCGGTGATGTTCTCGGTACAAGTTTTGTGGTGAACTCAACCTCTCTGACCGGTGGTATTCTAGGTAACTGCTCTGGAAACACATCGGGATACTCGTAAACCACTAACACTAATTTAAGCTTCAATTTAGACACTTTAGTATCCAGTACATAAGCAAGATAAGCATTACAACATTTTCTCACATATTTCTGTGCCGACATAGCTGATATAACAATATGCAACCCACTCAAATTATCTGATTCAATACGAAGTGTCTCACCATTCTGAAATTTTAATACGATAAGGTTTCGTCTACAGTTTACCACAGCATCATGCAGAGTTAAACAATCCATGCCCAAAATCACGTCAAATTCCTCAAACGATAACAACATCAAATCAACAAAAAAATGTAACCCCGAGTCATCAAAGGACAATTCTTGTAGACTTTATCAACTTGCACATACTGACCTGGGGGCCCGATACTTTAACCACGAATTCATGGACTCAACAAGTAAATTTTTACTAGATACTACATTCGTACAAACATATGAATGGGTTGATCCCAGATCAATCAAAGTAGTTACATCAGTATCATAATAGAGAAAGTACCGGTAATAACATCTAGCGCAGAAGCATCCTCACGCATGCAAATAGCATAAGCCTTTGCTGGTGCTCATGCCTCGGATCTTACAGTGGAGTCTTCCATCACACCACAACTACCACTCACATTTCTAGGATTACGAGGTGGTCTACATCTCGCAGCAGTATTCCTCAGCCTCGTGGTTTGAGCTTTCTATGGACAATCTCTAAGATAGTGTTCTAAGGAACCACACCTGAAACAAGCTCCATTCTTCACTCGACACTCATCAAAATATGGTCTGTTTGTAACAGTATGGTTTAGACCCTAGTCAGAACAGTGGCTTCGGGACAACAAATCTGAGTTAGTAAAATATTTTAATATTATTTTTTGTGCCTTTAATATGTGACTAAGCGTGTGTGAAAGCCTCGTATGAAAATTTGATCATTTGTGTGTTTAATTTGAGAAAAGAGTTAAATTGCATTAAATGCAAAATTTGTATGCTATTTGTTAAAGCACCTATGTGTTGTGGCTTTTTAATGTTGTGGCCTTATGAGGCAATTAAACCACTTTTAAGATAGTGGATAGTAGTTGGACAAATATGCCCTCAATGTATGTTTGTTTTAATTATTATTTGAAATTATATTTTAGTAAATGGTATAATAATATGATTATAATAAAACAAAGCTCAAAATAAGCCTTTCATTTAGTGTTCATCCACCGAAAGTTTGAAAGAAAAAGGAGGGTTTGAGCTTTGTGAAATTCGGCACCTATTTTGCTTAATTAATGTATGTTTTGACTTTGGTTTTTGATGATTTTTATGTTTTTGAGATTGTTGCTTAGTCTACTATCAAGCCCATGTCGTAATTTGAAGAATTGATGATGTTTATGAGATGTGCCATTGATGAAATGGTGAGCTTTGTGATGAGTATTGGTGTTAAATGAAATATATGTGTTTAATGAACATGTTTTGTTCTTGAATTTTTGGTGAATTTAGCCAATTAGGGCTAAATTGTGAAAATATTATTTTGGAGGACTAAATTGTAAATTTGATGAAAAATATAGACTTGAATGGTCCCTAGGGAGATTCGGCTATGCATGTGTGTGAACAAATTATGTATATTTGATGTTTTGAAAAAATGGACTAAATTGATAAAATGTGGAAATGTGAGGGCTAAGTTGCAAATAGCCCTAAATGTATGTTTTTGGATTGAATTGAATAAGTTGATGATTGAAAGGGTTAAATTTGAATATGTATAGATCAAGAACCGAAGAAAACGGACTTAGATCGCGGGAAATTGAAAGTAATCGAGTAGCCGTATCCGTTTCCGTTAGACCGAACTCGAGGTAAGTCAATATACAAATAAATGTATTTGAATTAACTTAGTAGTGCATATATGAAATTTGAATTGCTATGAATATGCTCGAGATAAGATATATGTGAAATTCGAGAATTGGTATTGACTAAATATGGATGTCCGAGAAGCCCCGTCTGAACCTAGGAATAAATAGGATAGTATATGTCATGACATAGGTGTCCGATACGTGATATCATGTAAGACCACGTCTGGGACATTGGCATCGATATGAGATTTACGTGTAAGACCATGTCTGGGACATTGGCTCGTATTTGATTCGTGTAAGACCCTGTCTGGGACAGTGGCATCGATATCTGAGTACATGTAAGACCTCGTCTGGGACGTTGGCATTGTACGACTATTCCGAGCACTCTGAGTATCCTATTAGATTCCGAACGGTTCAACGGGCAAGTCCGAGAAATGAACAACTATGTGAGTTGTACATCTGTTTCAGGTACGTTAATACGCATGCTTTGTATAAGCATAAAAGGTGAGTAAATATGTGCATTGATGCAAAGAAACATTTGAGATATTTGTGTGTTTGAGATATGAGCAAATGAGATATTTGTGATATGGTAAGTTGGTAAGCAATGGCAAATCAAGAGAGCCAAAGAGATTATTTATGTGCTTGTAAAGATGATATGTTAATGAATTCAAATAGTTATGTTATGATTGATATATGCTAAGTTTATTTGTATATGGCTTACTAAGCTCTTGGAAAGCTTACTCTGTGTGTGTTTACTCTGTAACAGATCGTCAAAGCTATAGAAGGCTCGGGGACCGTCTATGATCATCAGCACACTACTCCAACTTGTTTTGGTATTTTGAAAATGTGAATATAGCTAAATATGGCATGTATAGGCTAGTCATTTGGTATAAGTTTGAGATGTAAATAGCCATGTGATTTTGCTAGATAAATGTTGGTAATATGCATAAGTGAATATGGTATATGATGCATGTTTTGGTATGACTTGATGGCAATGAAATGGCCTTATGAAAGGTAAGCTTATTGATGAATTGATGCCATGGTGAATTAGTGAAGTTATAGATGAGTTATGCTTGGATTTACATGTGTATTGATTGTGCAAATTGGCATGTTTAGAAATGAGATTGAATGAGATCATATGATGACCATTTGGTGTGTTTTTGGTTGCCATTGTCTTGAGAAATATGCTAGTTTATGCTTGTAGGAATGACCCAAATGTGGGTGGCATTTTGGCCTTGCAAATGGCCTATTTTGCATACATGGCCAAGAGACACGGGCGTGTGTCTCTTCCGTGTGGCTCAAGGGCCAGTTCGAAGTGTGCTTGAGTAGGTTTGTAACAGATCGAATTTGACCCTAATCAGAATGGTGGTTTCGGGACCACGAATCCGAGTCCGAGAAATATTTTAATATTATATTTTGTGTTTATTATATGTGAATTAATATGTGTGAAAGTTTTGTAGAAAAATTTCATCGTTTGGGTGCTTAATTTGATAAAAAAGGATTTAATCGCGTAAATTTTAAAAGTCTCAAGCTATAGTGAAAAGTGCGTATTTGATGATGGCTTTTTAAAGTGGAGTATTAAAAAGGTAAATAACCCATTTTTTTGAGTTAGTGGGTGGCTTATGTCAAGAATAACCTTAAGTTATATGTTAGTTTTATTTTATTTTAAAGGTTAAATTAGTAATTGAATAATTACTTATAATATATGTTAAAATAACATAAACAAAGCCATCATCTTTTTCACTCTCTCATGGCCGAATATTGAAGGATGAAATAAGCTTTGGGGTTCTTTGATTTTCGGCACTTCTAGGCTAAAATTCAAGGTGAGTTTTTAGTCGGTTTTGTTAATTTTGACGTTTTTGAGATCGTTGCTTGAGCGGTAGCTTACCCATGTTGAAATTTTTGAATCTAAGCATGTTTGATATTCGGCCATTGATGTGTTCATGTAGTTTTGATGTTTGATAATTTTATTTTAAAGATATGTTAAAGATTAGTATATTTTGTATTGGAAATTTTAGTGAATTTGAGTATTTTGAACTAAATTGAAAAAATAAATTTTAGAGGGGCTTATTTTATGAAATAAATGAAAGAAATGGACTTGTATAGTCCCTATACATATTCGGCCCTTAAGTAGTGTTGAGAAATTTTGTGTATTTTGTGTTTTATGCAAATAGGACTAAATTGTGAAAATGTGAAATAGTAGGGGTAAAATGGTAAATTGCCTAATTATATGCTTAGGGACTAAATTGAGATGAAATGTACTTGAATGAGCTAAATTTTAATGTGTTTAGATCAAGAACAAAGAAAAACGGATTTGGATCGGGGGAAGACAAAGGTTCTCGAATAGCCAGGTCTCACGTGATCCGTCGATGATCGAGGTAAGTTCTTAAGTTAAAGTTCATTAAGTTGATAATTAAAATGTATGAAATCAAATTATGTGATTAATTTG
The DNA here is from genome assembly GCA_025698515.1 of Gossypium sturtianum. Lineage (NCBI taxonomy): Eukaryota > Viridiplantae > Streptophyta > Magnoliopsida > Malvales > Malvaceae > Gossypium > Gossypium sturtianum. The sequence goes on from CM046948.1 coordinate 61,943,032, forward strand.
GGTAAATAGCATGTGATAGTCGAATGTGTATGTTTAATTTTGGAATGAATATGTTTTTAAATACAATGTGAATTAGTATATTTGACATGATAGGTGAATTGATTTTGTGAATACGATTTGATAGTAATGTATGTGTTAAGAAATGTGAGTTGATGAATTGAGTTGTAACATTTGGGCTTTAAGCCCAGCAGCCTTGTGCGGTGTTATATATCAGGCTTTGTGCCTAGCAGGCCTTGTGCCGGTGTTATATATCAGGCTTTGTGCCTAGCAGGCCTTGTGCCGGTGTTATATATCAGGCTTTGTGCCTAGCAGGCCTTGTGCCGGTGTTGTATATCAGGCTCTGTGCCTAGCAGGCTTTGTGCCGGTGTTACATTTCGGGCTCTGTGCCTAGCAGGCTTTGTGCCGGTGTTACATTTCGGGCTTTGATGCCTAGCAGGCTTGATGCCGGTGACGCGTTTTTAAATGGAGAAACCTTAAATTACTCAAGGTGAAACGCAGTTAATGTATCGAGTAAACGCTCGGGTAAACGTAAGTCCCTTTTTCATTTACCGAGAGTAAGGTAAGTTATGTTTAATATTAATTGAATTTGAATAATACGGTAGAAATGGTATTATGTGAAATTGAGCTTATGATCAAAGAGTATGAGTAGTATGTGACTGAAATTGAGATTGAATACAATACTTTGGTAGATTCGATTATGAATAGAAATGTCTAATGTAATATGATTTTGATTGGGATAACATAGACAATGTGAATGGTGAATTTATATGATTCGAAACAATGTGATTAATGTAATACATATACCTTGTATTTTGATAAAATATAAGTTTAAGGTAAAGAAGTGAAACAATTAGGTTAATGAACTATGGTATTCGGCCTTATATGAATTTGTGTATTGAAATGTTTATTTTTCATTGTTATTGGTAACTATTATAGATGTATAAGTGTTTGGACGTTGTATTACCATTAACTTAACACTTACTAAGCTAGTGAGCTTACTCTGTATATGTTTGTCTTTCTATTTTATAGATCGTTGATTTAGCTACGGACTCAGAGGATCATCAAGAAAGTCGACCACACTATCACTCTCTTTGGTATAAAAGTTTACTTTTCGAATCAAAGGCATGTATAGGCTGAATTATGACTTGAATGAATGATGTTCGGTTTGGTAAATGTATATATGTATATATGGCCTTGCGAATAAGGCTATTACTTTTGGTTAAGTATCGTTTGTATGTTTGATATAATGGTTTGTTTTAATCTTTGATATAAGATGTGTGCATTTGATATAATGGTTTGTTTTAATCTTTGATATAAGATGTGTGCATATTATGCTTGGAAGTTAAATGTGGTTATATAGTAATAATCATTTATATGTATTATATATATATGTATGAGCATGCATATTAGGTCGTGTGAATTTTTCTACTTAGATTATTATGTGCTTGGTTATAATTTAAAGATGATCATGAAAATGTTTATAATTATGTTTTGGGTTGATCATTAGAGTTTTAAATTGAGGATCGAATATATGGTCAATGAATTGGTTGTATTTATATTTTTTTTCTTTGGACTAGTTACATATCATATGTGTGTTTGGTAGGTTATTCAATAATCTTGTGTCCATTAATTAATAAGGTAGGATGAATTGATAATTAGGGTTTGACATGGCTTTTGTTTTAGGGACATTGCGCATATTACAATAGCATGATGTGTATGATTGGTTATGCTATAAAGTTCAAATGTCACATATGTGAATGAAAAGCAAATAGAGTATCATGGATCTATTCGTTTTTATTATGCATATTTGTATAAGGTATAAAAAGATATGTTGATATTCGACTACTGAAATAGATGTATATATATCTGGTTAACATATGAAATTTGGTGTTGTTATGTGGAAGCTTGATTCGAAACTTGTATAGATTATAAGTAATGATGTGTTGCATTATGAAACCTGGTTTGTAACGTAAGTCTTGACCATTATTTGTTGATATGGAAAAATTTAAATATGCGTATTGGGTTTATTCCATAAATGAATGTGCTAAACTGTGTCTAGTTCGGTAACGCCTCATAACCGTAGTTCAGCGATAGATACGAGTTAAGGGGTGTTACAAGGTTACACGGTCGTGGCACACGGGCATGCTTGGTGGCTATGGGAACAAGTCAGTAGCTAGCCTAATTTTCACGGCCATGGCACACGGGCGTGTCTGGTGACCGTGTGGATAAGTCAGTATACATGCTCTGGTTTGGCACGGCCAGGACACATGGGTGTGTCTAGGAGCCGTGGGAGGCACACGGCCTCCCCACACGGGTGTGTGACCTCTGTAACTTAGAAAAGTTTTAAATTTTTGAGAACTTTAGTATGTGTTCAGTTTAGTCCCAACCCTATTCTAAAGCATGATTAAGGTCTCGTTGACCTACTTTGATCTGATTGGTTGAATTCTATTATGAAATGTCTGTAAAAGTTTTCAATCTGTCCAGTAACGCCTTTAACCCTTAACCGGTGATGGTTAGGGTTAGGGGTGTTACATTTGGTTGGTATCAGAGCTACGGTTTAGTCGATTCTCGGATTAACATAGCGTGTAAGAGTCTAGCTATACATGCCATATATCTGAATTGTGATAGTGTGATGAATCCTGACGTGTAAAATGTGATTTTCGTATAGTAATGGATCCCGAAAGAGCCGTAGCTGACGATGTAGAAAGCAATGTGCCTGCTCCCGCTCAAGGGACAGCACCCTCTGATTTGAGACCGACTACGAGCGGTCAGGAGGGAAAAGCTAAACAAGATTTCTTCCAGATGATGAGTGAGTGGTTCACTCAGTTTGTGAGAAATAATCTGACTATTTCGCAACCTCTGCCCCCGCCTAATCCCCCTCAGACATCTGCTATGCCTCCGATTATGAATCTAAATCTGTTGAATAAGCCTCCGGTTGACAAAATCCGTAAGTATGGGGCTGAAGAGTTCAAGGCTACTAGTGATGATGATGCTTAGAGAGCCGAGTTTTGGTTAGAAAACACTATCCAAGTATTCGATGAAATGTCACTGACACCGAAAGAATGTATAAAATGCGTTGTATCATTGTTACGAGAGGCGGCCTATCAGTGGGGGAAGACTCTGATTTCTATTGTTCCGAAGGAACGGGTTAATTTGGATTTCTTTCAGATTGAGTTTCGAAAGAAATACATCAGTGAGAGATTCATTGATCAGAAATGAAAGGAATTTCTGGAATTGAAGCAGGGCCGTATGTCTGTCACCGAATATGAACGAGAGTTTGTGAGGCTAAGTCAGTATGCTCGAGAATGTGTATCATCGGAAGCGATAATGTGTAAAAGATTTGAAGATGGCCTCAACGAAAATATCCATTTGCTAGTTGGGATTCTAGAGATAAAAGAGTTCGTTGTGCTTGTTTATCGAGCGTGCAAAGCTGAGGCACTCGAGAAAGATAAAAGAAAAGCTAAATCTAAAGTTAAAGATGTGAGAAAAAGATTTCCGAGCAAATCATTTCAGTCTGCTTCGAAGAAATTCAGAAATGAACATAGCCGTTCAAAAACTAATGTGGGACATTCTAGTAGAGATCGAACTAGATCACATTTGAGTTCCAAAGCTCCGACAACATCAATGTCAAGTGTTGGAAATGTTCGATCCGAATGACCTGAGTGTAAGCATTGTGGTAAAAGACATCCGGGAAGTTGTAGATTGAATGACCAGGCTTGCTTCAGATGTGGATCGTTAGATCATTTTATTCGTTATTGCCCAAAGTCTGTTGAGCCAGAGACTGTTCAGAATCCGAGATCAGATAATGCTCCAGTGAGAGGTAGACCTTCCCAAAACGTAAGAAATGTCAGTGGTAGTCAGAGAATTACGAAAGACTCAGTTGTGAGATCCGAAGCTAGAGCACTTGCCAGAGCGTATGCCATCTGAGCTCGGGAGGAAGCTTCATCTCCAGATGTTATAATGGGTACATTTACACTATATGATACTTCTGTGATTGCATTGATAGACCCTGGTTCTACTCACTCATATGTATGCATGAACTTAGTATCTAGTAAGTCTTTGCCTGTAGAGTCTACTGAGTTTGTTATAAAAGTGTCGAACCCCTTAGGTAAAAGTGTTCTGGTTGATAAAGTATGCAAGAACTGTCCGTTAATGTTTCGAGATATTTGTTTTCCTGCTGATCTGATGCTATTACCATTTGATGAGTTTGATATCATTCTGGGTATGGATTGGTTGACATTGCATGATGCTATTGTGAGTTGTAAAAGAAAGACTATTGATTTGAAATGTCCGAATGATGAAATAGTTCGGGTTAAGTCTAATGATTTGTATGGATTGCCTGCTGTGATATCTGTATTAAAATCTCAGAATTATGTGAGAAAGGGTTATGAAGCTTATTTTACTTATGTGATTGATTCAAAAGTGTCTGAAAAGAAGGTTGAATTAGTGCCAGTCGTTTGTGAGTTTTCTGATGTATTCCCTGAAGAATTGCCTAGATTGCCTCTGATACGTGAAGTTGAATTTGGTATTGATCTGTTGCCCGGTACGACACCTATTTCGATAGCTACGTATAGAATGGCACCTACAGAGTTTAAAGAATTGAAGTCACAGCTGCAAGAGTTGACTGACAGAAGGTTCGCCAAACCGAGTTTCTCACTGTGGGGTGCTCCCGTTCTATTTGTGAAAAAGAAAGATGGCATAATGAGAATGTGTATAGATTATCGTCAGTTAAACAAAGTGACAATAAAGAACAGATATCCGTTGCCCAGGATTGACGATTTGTTTGATCAGTTAAAAGGGGCCACTGTGTTTTCTAAGATTGATCTGAGATTGGGATACGACCAGTTAAGAGTAAAAGATTCAGACATTCTGAAAACTGCTTTTAGAATGAGGTATGGGCATTACGAGTTTTTAGTTATGCCATTTGGACTAACGAATGCTCCTACTATTTTTATGGATCTGATGAATAAAATTTTCAGACCGTACCTAGATCGATTTGTTGTATTCATTGACGACTTTTTAATTTATTCACGGAACGAAACTGAACATTTTGAACATCTGAGAATTGTGTTGCAAACTCTGAGAGAAAAGCAATTGTATGCGAAATTCAGCAAATGTGAGTTCTAGTTACGTGAAGTCAATTTTCTGGGACATATTGTATCGGCCTCTGGAATACGAGTTGATCCAAGTAAGATTTCTGCTATTCTGGAATGGAAACCTCCGAAGAATGTGTCTGAAGTTTGCAGTTTTTTGGGACTTGCTAGTTATTATCATCGATTTATAAAAGGATTCTCGATGATAGCTACTCCGTTAACTAGATTGCTTCAGAAAGTTGTGAGATATGAATGGTCCGATAAATGTAAGAAAAGTTTTGATCAATTGAAAACTCTGTTGACTGAAGCTCAGGTTTTGGTACAGCTAGAATCAGGCAAAGAGTTTGTGATTTACAATGATGCTTCGTTGAATGGTCTGGGATGCGTACTGATGCAAGAAGGCAAAGTTATAGCTTATTCCTCGAGGCAATTGAAGCCTCATGAGAAAAACTATCCGAAACACGATCTTGAATTAGTTGCGATTTTGTTCGCATTAAAGATTTGGCGACATTATTTGTTCGGTGAGAAATGTCATGTGTTTTCAGATTATAAAAGTTTGAAATACCTGATGACTCAGAAAGATTTGAATCTCGACAGAGAAGATGGCTAGAATTGTTGAAAGACTATGAGCTTGTGATAGATTATCATCTGGGTAAAGCAAATGCCGTTGCCGATGCATTGAGTCAAAAGTCATTGTCTGCATTACGTACTATGAATATTCATTTAGATTTGTCTGATAATGGTTCAGTGTTAGCTGAATTGAAAGCGAAACCATTGTTTTTACATCAAATAGTTGATGCTCAGAAAGTTGATAATGAAATGTTAACGAAACGAACTCAGTGTGGTTTGAATTCTAATTCTAAATTTCGAGTGGATGTTGATGACTGTTTGAGATTCCAAGATCGAATTTGTGTTCCGAGAAATTCAGTGTTGATTTAGTTGATTTTAAACGAAGCTCATAACAGTCGTCTATCTATTCATCCGTGCAGTACGAAGATGTATCATGATCTGAAGCAACACTATTGGTGGTCTGGTATGAAACGAGATATATCTGACTTTGTTTCGAATTTTTTAATTTGTCAGCAAGTTAAAGCTGAACATCAGGTTCCATCTGGTTTGCTACAACCGATTATGATTCTTGAGTGGAAATGGGATAGAGTGACATGGACTTTGTTTCTGGTTTGCCTTTGACTCCGAGAAAGAAAGATATGATTTGGGTCGTAGTTGATCGTTCGATAAAATCTGCCCATTTTATTCCGGTACGATCTGATTTCTCACTTGAAATGTTAGCTGAACTTTATATTTATGAGATTGTGAGATTGCACGGAGTGCCATTGTCTATTGTGTCTGATAGAGATCCGTGATTTACATCAAGGTTTTGGAGGAAATTGCAAGAAGCTTTAGTTACAAAATTGCATTTCAATACAGTATTTCATCCACAGGCGGATGGTCAGCCTGAACGGATTATTCAGATACTCGAGGATATGTTGAGATGTTGCATTCTTGAGTTTGACGGTATGTGGGAACAGTACTTACCACTGATTGAATTTGGATACAACAACAGTTTTCAGTCAAGTATCAAAATGGCGCCTTATGAGGCTTTGTACGGACGCAAGTGTCGAACACCTCTGTATTGGATTGAGCTTAGTGAAAATAAGATTCATGGGTTCGATTTAATAAAAGACACTGAACAAAAAGTGAAAGTGATCCGTGACAGTTTAAAAGCAGCGTCCGATCGTCAGAAATCTTATGCGGACTTGAAATGAAAAGACATTGAATTTGAAATCGGTGACAAAGTTTTCTTAAAAGTATCTCCGTGGAAGAAAATACTTCAATTAGGACGTAAAGGCAAGTTGAGTTCGAGGTTCATCGGACCGTATGAAATTATTTAGCGAGTTGGTCCAGTTGCGTATAGATTGTTGTTGCCACCTGAGCTAGAAAAGATACATAATGTATTTCATGTTTCGATGCTCCGTAGATACAGATTTGACCCGTCACATGTGATTACTCCGTCTGAGATTGAAATCCGATCTGATATGACTTATGAAGAAGAGTCGATCCGTATCTTAACTCGTGAAGTGAAAGAGTTGAGGAACAATAAAATTCTGTTAGTAAAGGTGTTGTGGCATCGATACGGAGTGGAAGAGGCTACATGGGAGTCAGAAGATTCAATGAGACAACAATATTCGAATCTGTTTAACGGTAAGATTTTTGGGGACGAAAATTCCTAAGGGGGGAGAATTGTAACAGTCCGGTTTAGACCCTAGTCGGAACAGTGGTTTTGGGACCACAAATCTGAGTCGGTAAAATATTTTAATATTATTTTTTGTGCCTTTAATATGTGACTAAGCGTGTGTGAAAGCCTCGTATGAAAATTTGATCATTTGTGTGTTTAATTTGAGAAAAGGGTTAAATTGCATTAAATGCAAAATTTTGTATGCTATTTGTTAAAGCACCTATGTGTTGTGGCTTTTGAATGTTGTGGCCTTATGAGGCAATTAAACCACTTTTAAGATAGTTGATAGTAGTTGGACAAATATGCCCTCAATGTATGTTTGTTTTAATTATTATTTGAAAGGATATATTAGTAAATGGTATAATAATATGATTATAATAAAACAAAGCTCAAAATAAGCCTTTCATTTATTGTTCATCCACTGAAAGTTTGAAAGAAAAAGGAGGGTTTGAGCTTTGTGAAATTCGACACCTATTTGGCTTAATTAAGGTATGTTTTTACTTTGGTTTTTGATGATTTTTATGTTTTTGAGATTGTTGCTTAGTCTACTATCAAGCCCATGTTGTAATTTGAAGAATTGATGATGTTTATGAGATGTGTAATTGATGAAATGGTGAGCTTTGTGATGAGTATTGGTGTTAAATGAAAGATATGTGTTTAATGAACATGTTTTGTTCTTGAATTTTTGGTGAATTTAGCTAATTAGGGCTAAATTGTGAAAATATTATTTTGGAGGACTAAATTGTAAATTTGATGAAAAATATGGACTTGTATGGTTCCTAGGGAGAGTCGGCTATGCATGTGTGCGAACAAATTGTGTATATTTGATGTTTTGTGAAAAATGGACTAAATTGATAAAATGTGCAAATGTGAGGGCTAAGTTGCAGATAGCCCTAAATGTATGTTTTTTGTAGCATCCTAAAAATAGGGGGTTCGGCATTTTGCACTATTCTATGTGTTTGGTTAGCTAAGCTTGTTATTTGGGTGTGTTTGGGGGTCCTGGTAAGGCTCGGGGTTGAGCCTAGGCCCTAGTGGAATTTTGGTTTTAGGGCACTTTGGTAGGGTGAGCTAGTGGAGGCAGGACTTAAGGTTAATAGTTGGTGTTATGATAACAAAAGAAAGCAAGGTGGTCGGGTGAAGTTGGTGTTACTTGTGAAGCAAGGGAAGTGGGGTTCGAATCCCACATGCTATTTTTTGGAGTATTATTTTTGTGCTCAAGGTGAGAAGAGGTGGAGTTGGTGTGGGACTCTACCAGCTGAAGATTTGAATTGGTCAACTAGTTCAAACGGATGAGGGAGAGTGGATTGAGGAGCAAGTTGAGGAGCAAAACAAGGGATATGGATGGTGTTGGGAGTGTTTGGCCGAATGTGGGGTTGTGGGAGGTGAATTTTGGCTAGAGGAGGGTATAGGGAAGCAAATTCGGCATTTGGGTAAGTAGCAAGAAAGCTAACCGAAACTCTTTTTGGTGTTGTGCCAAATTTCTCTTGTAGCCTTACCATTTTCGGCATTTCTTTTTGTCATTTTAGGTACTCTTCTTTTCATCTGTCCTCTCCAACATTCGGTTCCCCTTCCCTCTTTTCATTTTCAACATAGCCGAACCATTGCTTCTCCTTCACTGCCTTCCTATTACTTTTCTCCTTCAACCGAAACCTCTTCTCTTCTTCATTGTCTTTCTACCCTTCCTTCCATCGACCGAACCTTCTCCTATTCTTTTTGAATCGGGTTCTTCTTCTTTTGCCAATAGCCGAATCAAGAGTTCTGGGGTCTTGCTGATAGGGTCGAATCTTGCTATTCCATACGACACACTCTTAATACTAAGGTAAGGGTTTTTCTCTGTCGTTCATATTTCTTTTTGGTTCTTTCTTCTCTGGGCTTGGCTAGGCCGAACCTTAACCACTTGTTGTAATCTAAAACTCCTTTGTTCTCTTTTAGGAAGGGTCGAATCTCTCTTCAGTCGACTTCTCTTCGATCTAAGGTTCATTTCGGTCCATTTCCATAGCCGAAGCTGTTGTTGGGCGGTTCCTCATTAATCAAGGTAAGGAGTTTTATCTCTGGTTTCCTTGCGACTATTCTCTTTTCGATTTACTCTGCCATAACAAAACCTTCTTGTTATACAACCACTATTCTTTCACTGTGATACTTTAATGATCAAGACTTTCTTCATGGAGGCGAGTGCTAGCCGATCTAAGGGGGTTGCGTTAAGGGAGCCTAAGGGGAGTGGACTCGTAGTCTCATCTCCCAAGTTAAAACGGCGCAGGGTATCAGTGATTCGGGATTTTCCCCTGGGTTGTTGAATGGAGACGACATTAGATTTGGATAGACAGATCGTAGTGCTTGGCACTAGTGAGGGTGACGTCGATCGGGAGTGTCTAGTTCTCCACGTAATCAGGTGTGTAATCTCACACCTTATATCGTTTGTTCATAATAATCTGTATGTCGGCTAAAAGCCGAATTACCATAATGGGTAAGCTTTTGTGATACCCTAGCTGGTGAACTGGGAATAACCCAGGTAAGTTAATTACGACTATATCCGTTGGGTAGATTCAGTATGATTGTATGTGATCTGATTATTTTCTATACCAGTACGTTCATGCATACACTATATTATTATGACATGATATGTTGCATGGGATTAGAATATTGATGATCAGGGAAGTGTATTTTGGTGGCTCTGCCACATATTTCGGTGACTATCACATTTTGTCCGGTGGCTATGCCACGTATATTTCGATAATCTGGTGGCTCTACCACAATTTTGGAGATGAACAGCATGACTGCCATCGAGGTGTGTAGCGGATGGAGGGTTGATTGTAGAAATCCCCACAGGTGTGTTAGGCTGGATACGAGTGGTGTGTAGCGGATGGAATATTAGGTTGGGCTGGGTTGCATTGCATACATTTTCTGTTTTACCATTCTATTAGGGCTAAGGCCCAGTTTGATTCTGTAAGGGCCTCAGGTCAGTTGTTTTTCTTAAAGCTAAGGCCCAGTTGATGTTCGATTTGGGGATTATGCACTGAGTTCTCGTAACTCACCCTTCTTCTTAATTTTGCAAGTGATCCCCAGCACTGAGGATTTGGAGCCGAGACGGACTCTGTGGTGGCCATACATCGTTACTTTAGTAAATTCCGTTTTACTTTCTTTAAATTTTATTTTAAATTGGGTTTTATATTATGTAATAATGCCTTTGGGATTTATTTTTGTTTTAGTTTTTAATTCGGTATTTAATCATTATTAAAAGTGCAACACGGGATTTTCTAAAATATTTATAATTGTTTTCCAAAATGTTAACGAACAATTTACAACCTATAAACTTTGGTTTCTATTTAACTTCGGAAACAATTTTCAAAATATCACCTTTCCAAAAATTCAACGAATCTAAATTCTATTTTGAACAAGTTTTTGGAAATCATAATACCAATAATAATCTCACTAGTAATAATAGCAACGTTGTTCTTACCTTTGAGAGTCATAAAAGCAAATGCTAATTTTTATAAACAACAAAACTCGAAGTTTTTAACGAACGTGAAAACTCTTTAACAACCATTCCATGTGACATGCCAGATCTGGTCGTAACGTATAGGCTGGGTTTGGGGTGTTATATTTTATGGTATCAGAGCCAGGTTGCAAAACTCGGCAATGGAATGCGTTTGAAAAATGATTTTCAAAAATTGGTTGAAAATACGGTTTAGAAAATATATGTCTTTTCGGAAGTATGGCACCCGAGTCTCCGGCACCAAATCCGCAAGTCTTTTGATTTTGTTCAATAATGTGATGAAGTGATTTTAGAAAAACTATTAGAGTTAGCTAAGACTATAGAGACTGAGACATTAGGAAATTCGATCTGCGAAAAAAACCTGTATACCTGCTTCTCATAAGACATTTGTTAATAAACACTGGAATTATACACTGATTCATAAAATTTCTAATATTAGATTAATTCGATCTAGCAAACATGAGTACTAGAGGACGTGGACACGGTAGACGTGGCCGTGGTAGGTGTCGAGGTGCTGAGGAAGGGTTCGAAGCGTTAGGGCATATACCCTAAATGGAAGCACCTGCATCGCCGGTGACCGAGGCGGGGTCCCATGATCGAACGGGAGGGGACAATGCTTTGTCTCAAGCAATGCTGCGGGTGTTGGAACGGGTTGCAGGAGCAAGTACTGGATCGGTAGCCCAGAAATCTGTTCCTGAACGACTTCGGGCAAACGGGGCTGAGGTATTTAGGGGCATTTTTTCTGGTGTGGCCTCAAATGTAGCTGAATACTGGTTGGAGGCAGTTGAGCGAATTATGGATGTCCTAGACTACACAGCAGAGAAAAAATTGAATGGGGCGGTGTCCCTCCTACGAGATGAGGCATACCAGTGGTGGCTCACAGTGAGGGAAGGTGCTCAAGCAGATCGTATCACTTGGGATTTCTTCAAGATAGCGTTCCAGGGAAGGTATGTCGGGGCGAGTTATGTGGATGCCCAGAGGAATGCATTTTTGAATCTGGTGCAAGGGAATAAATCCGTGGCAGAATATGAGGCGGAGTTTCTGCGCTTAAATTGATATGCTCGGGGTATGGTCGCAACCAACTATGAGCACTGTGTTCGGTTTGAGGGCGGTTCATGGGACAAATCATGAGTCTTGATAGCTCCGCATGTGGGAAAGAGATTTTGCATTGCAGTGAAAAAATAAAAATTGCCGAAGAAGTGAAATGCTTTGAGAGGCAAAATTGAGACAAGGATAGAGGCAAGAATAAGAAAAGTTTTGGGACGTCAGGCTCTTCTGGGGGGTTCCAAAAGAGGCCTAGGTTGGATGGGCCAGCTCGAGTGGGGATGCCAGTTGCTGTAGGTCAGTTGCGACCTTGTGCACTGTGTAGGAAAACACATCCAGGGGAGTGTTGGAGAAGAACGTGTGGATGTTTCAAATGGGGATCTAGGGATCATCTGATAAAGGACTGTCCACAGGAGTTGGCTAGGGCACAGACGGTAAGTCAGGGATTTACACAGTCAGGGAGAGGTGGTCAGCAGCCACCGAGAGGCCGTGGTCCGGCCAGAGGAGGAAATGGATTTGGTCGAGGTCGTAGAGCACCGGGTAGAGGTGCTGGGAATACAGATGAAAGACAGTCTGGATTGGTTTATGCGGCTAGACGTCGGGAGGATGGCGACGCACCGGACGTCATAACCGATATGTTTCTTATATTTGATGTGCCATTTACTACTTTGATATATATTGGATCAACTCATTCGTATGTTGCTTGTACTGTATCTTGGACTCTGGGTATTAAATCTGAGATTGTTACTAGAGAAATGTCTGTGATTAGCCCTTTAGGACAATCTGTGGTAGTAAACAAGTTGTTTAGGGATGTGCCTTTAGAGGTTCAGGGGGTGGTGTTTCCGACCGACTTAATGGAACTGTCGTTCGGCGAGTTTGATCTGATTCTAGGCATGGACTGGTTAGCTAAGCACCGTGCGAACTTTGATTGCGCTGCTAAGCGTATGGTTCTAAAGACTTCAGAGAACGAGGAGGTGATGGTTATAGGAGAAAGAAGGGATTATCTATCTCATGTGATTTTGGCATTAAAGGCAGAGAAGATGGTGCGAAAAGGGTATAAGACGTATTTAGCTTTCGTCAGCACATCTGATGCCAAGGAATTGTCTGTAGGGGATGTCAGAACTGTGAAGGAGTTCTCGGATGTCTTCCCTGAAGAGCTTCCGGGGTTGCCTCCAAATCGTGAGGTTGAGTTTGGCATTGAGCTACTTCCAGGAACGGCTCCAGTGTCCATCGCTCCTTATAGGATGGCACCGAAGGAGCTGGCAGAACTAAAAGCTCAGATCCAAGAGCTGTTGGATCACAGATTTATCCGACCAAGTGTATCTCCATGGGGAGCACCGGTTTTGTTCGTTAAGAAAAAGGATGGGTCGATGCGTATGTGCATTGACTATCGCCAGTTGAACAAGTTGACTATTAAGAACAAATACCCGCTACCAAGGATTGACTATTTGTTCGATCAGCTGCAAGGAGCTTCGGTCTTCTCGAAGATAGATTTGAGATCAGGATACCATCAGTTAAGGGTCAAGGAGGCGAATATTCAAAAGACTACTTTTCGAACTCGATATGGGCATTACGAGTTTCTAGTAAAGCCGTTCGGATTGACTAATGCACCAGCCACTTTTATGGACATGATGAACCGGGTCTTCCAACCCTATCTAGGCCGGTTTGTGGTAGTGTTCATAGATGACATTTTGGTGTACTCGAGAATGGAGGAGGAGCATGATTCACATCTTCGTGTGGTGCTGCAAATATTAAGAGAAAAGCAACTATATGCCAAATTTAGTAAGTGCAAATTTTGGCTAAGGGAAGTGACCTTTTTAGGGCATGTTGTTTCTGTCGAAAGGATTAGGGTTGATCCTCGAAAGGTTGAAGCGGTGTTGGATTGGAAGCCACCTAAGTAAGTATCGAAAATCTGAAGTTTTCTGGGTTTGGCTGGGTACTACAGAAGTTTCGTTAAGGGGTTTTCGTTATTGCTGCACCTCTAACCAAGTTATTGCGAAAAGGAGTACCGTTTGTGTGGGCCGATAAACAGCAGGAAAGTTTTGAGAAGTTAAAGAAGATTCTGACTGAGGCACCAGTGTTGATTCAGCCTGAGGCTGGGAAGGAATTTGTCGTCTATTGTGATGCATCGCACACAGGTTTGGGTTGTGTGTTAATGCAAGAAGGAAAGGTGGTAGTGTATGCATCTCGTCAACTAAGGCCACATGAGATGAACTATCCCACTCATGATTTGGAATTAGCTGCAGTGGTGTTCGCCCTAAAGATATGGAGACACTACTTGTATGGAGAAAAGTCGATTATCCATACCGATCACAAAAGTCTGAAATATCTCCTTACCCAAAAGGAGCTGAATTTAAGACAACGAAGAAGGATAGAGCTGCTGAAAGACTATGATTGCTCGATCGAGTATCACCCGGGTAAAGCCAATGTGGTGGCAAATGCACTAAGTCGTAAGGTGGTATCGGAGTTGAGAGCAATGTTTGCTCATCTCAGCCTTTACGAAGATGGCAGCTTGTTAGCGAAACTTCAGGTGAAGCCAACATGGGTAAGTCAGATTAAAGAAAAGCAATTGTTGGATGAATCATTGAGTGCTCGGCTTCAGCAGGTGGAAAGGGGAGAGATTGTGAATTTTGAGCTGAACAGTGAAGGGGTATTATGTTTTCGTGGAAGAATTTGTATGCCGAAGGACACTGAGTTGAGGCAGATGATTCTACGGGAAGCGCATAGTAGCCCATACGCTATGCATCCCAGTGGAAGCAAGTTGTATCGGGACGTACGTGAACTGTATTGGTCGCCTGGTCTGAAACATGAAGTTACCGACTTTGTGAGTAACTGTTTGACATGCCAGCAAGTGAAGGCAAAACATCAGTTGCCTTCGGGGTTACTGCAATCGGTGAAGATTCCGCTTTGGAAGTGGGAGAGTATAACGATGGATTTTGTTAGTGGGCTACCCCTAACGTCTACTAAGAAAGATTCAGTGTGGGTAATCGTTGACCGGTTGACTAAGTCCGCACACTTCATACCGGTTCGTACCGACTATTCGTTATAGAAGTTGGCCAAGCTATATGTGTCAGAAATTGTGAGGCTGCATGGGGTACCAGTGTCTATCATATCAGACAGGGACCCTATATTTACATCACGGTTCTGGAAGGCGTTGCATGAAACTTTGGGTACAAGGCTAGATTTCAGCACGGCATTCCACCCACAGACTGATGGTCAGTCGGAAAGGGTAATTCAGATTCTGGAAGACATGTTAAGGGGCTGTGTGATTGACTTCAGGGGTAGTTGGGAAGATTATCTACCGTTAGCAGAATTTGCGTACAACAACAGCTATCAATCCAGCATTCAGATGGCGCCCTACAAGGCGTTATATGGTTGTAGGTGTCGTACCCCTACTTGTTGGACAGAATTGGGTGAACAACGATTGCTGGGTCCGGAGTTGATTTCAGAGACTGAGGAAAAGGTTTAGTTGATTCGGGGTTGGTTGAAAGAAGCTTCAGATAGACAGAAGTCGTATGCGGACCTGAAGCGCAAGGAGGTAGAATTCTCAGTGGGGAATTATGTCTTCTTGAAGGTTTCACCCTGGAAGAAGATTTTGAGATTCAGACGGAAAGGCAAGCTGAGCCCCAGATTCATCGGGCCATATCGGATAGTTAAACGTGTGGGAACGATCGCCTATCAGCTTGAGTTACCCCCAGAGTTGAATCGGGTACATGATGTACTCCATGTTTCGATGCTGAGGCGTTACCGTTCTGACCCATCTCATATAGTGCCGGTAGAGGAAATCGAGGTTAGACCCGATCTGTCTTTTGAGGAGGAACCCGTACAGATTTTGGACCGAGGGGTTAAGGTGTTGAGGAGGAAGTCCATTTCACTGGTCAAGGTGTTATGGTGTAATCACGATTCAGAAGAGGCCACGTGGGAACCGGAGGATACAATTCGACAGCAGTACCCTCATCTCTTCTAACCATGTAAATTTGGAGGCCGAAATTTCTTTAAGGGGGTAGAATTGTAGCATCCTAAAAATAGGGGGTTCGGCATTTTGCACTATTCTATGTGTTTGGTTAGCTAAGCTTGTTATTTGGATGTGTTTGGGGGTCCTTGTAAGGCTCGGGGTTGAGCCTAGGCCCTAGTGGAATTTTGGTTTTAGGGCACTTTGGTAGGGTGAGCTAGTGGAGGCAGGACTTAAGGTTAATAGTTTGTGTTATGATAACAAAAGAAAGCAAGGTGGTCGAGTGGAATTGGCGTCACTTGTGAAGCAAGGGAAGTGGGGTTCGAATCCCATATGCTGCATTTTGGAGTATTAATTTTGTGCTCAAGGTGAGAAGAGGTGGAGTTGGTGTGGGACTCTACAAGGTGAAGATTTGAATTGGTCAACTAGTTCAAATGGATGGGGGAGAGTGGATTGAAGAGCAAGTTGAGGAGCAAAACAAGGGATATGGATGGTGTTGGGAGTGTTTGGCCGAATGTGGGGTTGTGGGAGGTGAATTTCGACTAGAGGAGGGTATAGTGAAGCAAATTCGGCATTTGGGTAAGTAGCAAGAAAGCTAACCGAAACTCTTTTTGGTGTTGTGCCAAATTTCTCTTGTAGCCTTAGCATTTTCGGCATTTCTTTTTGTCATTTTAGGTACTCTTCTTTTCATCTGTCCTCTCCAACATTCGGTTCCCCTTCCCTCTTTTCATTTTTAACATAGCCGAACGTTTGTTTCTCCTTCACTGCCTTCCTATTACTTTTCTCCTTCAGCCGAAAGCTCTTCTCTTCTTCATTGTCTTTCTACCCTTCCCCCAATCGACCAAACCTTCTCCTATTCTTTTTGAATCGGGTTCTGCTTCTTTTGCCAATAGCCGAATCAAGAGTTCTGGGGTCTTGCTGATAGGGCCGAATCTTGCTATTCCATTCAGCTCACTCTTAATACTAAGGTAAGGGTTTTTCTCTGTCGTTCATATTTTTTTTTGGTTCTTTCTTCTCTGGGCTTGGCTAGGCCAAACCTTAACCACTTGTTGAAATCTAAAACTCCTTTGTTCTCTTTTAGGAAGGGCCGAATCTCTCTTCAGTCGACTTCTCTTTGATCTAAGGTTCATTTCGGTCCATTTCCATAGCCGAAGCTGTTGTTGTGCGGTTCCTCATTAATCAAGGTAAGGAGTTTTCTCTCTGGTTTCCTTGCGACTATTCTTTTTTCGATTTACTCTGCCATAACAAAACCTTCTTGTTATACAACCACTATTCTTTCACTGTGATACTTTAATGATCAAGGCTTTCTTCATGGAGGCGAGTGCTAGCCGATCTAAGGGGGTTGCGTTAAGGGAGCCTAAGAGGAGTGGACTCGTAGTCTCTGCTCCCAAGTTCAAACAGCGTAGGGTGTCAGCGATTCGAGATTTTCCCCCGGGTTGTTGAAGGGAGACGACATTAGATTTGGATAGACAGATCGTAGTGGTTGGCACTAGTGAGGGTGACGTCGATCGGGAGTGTCTAGTTCTCCCCGTAATCAGGTGTGTAATCTCACACCTTATTTCGTTTCTTCATAATATTCTGTATGTTGACTAAAAGCCGAATTACCCATAATGGGTAAGCTTTTGTGATACCCTAGCAGGTGAGCTGGGAATAACCCAGGTAAGTTAATTACGACTATATCCGTTGGGTAGATTTAGTATGATTGTATGTGATCTGATTATTTGCTATACCAGTACGTTCATGCATACACTATATTATTATGACATGATATGTTGCATGGGATTGGAATATTGATGATCGGGGAAGTGTATTTTGGTGGCTCTGCCACATATTTCAGTGACTATCACATTTTGTCCGGTGGCTATGCCACGTATATTTCGATAATCTGGTGGCTCTACCACAATTTCGGAGTTGAACAGCATGACTGCCATTGAGGTGTGTAGCGGATGGAGGGTTGATTGTAGAAATCCCCACAGGTGTGTTAGGCTGGATACAAGTGGTGTGTAGTGGATGGAATATTAGGTTGGGCTGGGTTGCACTGCATACATTTTCTGTTTTAGCATTCTATTAGGGATAAGGCCCAGTTTGATTCTGTAAGGGCCTCAGGTCAGTTGTTTTCGTTAAAGCTAAGGCCCAGTTGATGTTCGATTTGGGGATTACGCACTGAGTTCTCGTAACTCACCCATCTGCTTAATTTTGCAGGTGATCCCCAGCACAGAGGATTTGGAGCCGAGACGGACTCTGTGGTGGCCATACATCGTTACTTTAGTAAATTTCATTTTGCTTTACTTTAAATTTTATTTTAAATTGGGTTTTATATTATGTAATAAGGCCTTTGGGATTTATTTTGGTTTTAGTTTTTAATTCGGTATTTAATAATTATTAAAAGTGCAACACGGGATTTTCTAAAATATTTATAATTGTTTTCCAAAATGTTAACGAACAATTTACAACCTATAAACTTTGGTTTCTCTTTAACTTCGGAAACAAATTTCAAAATATCAACTTTCCAAAATTTCAACGAATCTAAATTCTATTTTGAGCAAGTTTTTGGAAATCATAATAGCAATAATAATCTCACTAGTAACAATAGCAACGTTGTTCTTACCTTTGAGAGTCATAAAAGCAAATGCTAATTTTTACAAACAAGAAAACTCGAAGTTTTTAACGAACGCGAAAACTCTTTAACAACCATTCCATGTGACATGCCAGATCTGGTCGTAACGTATAGGCCGGGTTTGGGGTGTTACATTTTATGGTATCAGAGCCAGGTTGCAAAACTCGGCAATGGGATGGGTTTGAAAAACTATTTTCAAAAATTGGTTGAAAATACGGTTCAGAAAATATATGTCTTTTCGGAAGTATGGCACCCGAGTCTCCGGCACCAAATCCGCAAGTCTTCTAATTTTGTTCAATAATGTGATGAAGTGATTTTAGAAAAAACTATTAGAGTTAGCTAAGACTATAGAGACTGAGACATTAGGAAATTTGATCTGCGAAAACAACCTTTATACCTGCTTCTCATAAGACATTTGTTAATAAACACTGGAATTATACACTGATTCATAAAATTTCTAATATCAGATTAATTCGATCTAGCAAACATGAGTACTAGAGGAGTGGACACGGTAAACGTGGCCGTGGTAGGTGCCGAGGTGCTGAGCAAGGGTCCGAAGCGTCAGGGCATATACCTGAAATGGAAGCACCTGCATCGCCGGTGACTGAGGCAGGGTCCCATGACCAAACGGGAGGGGACGATGCTTTGTCTCAAGCAATGCTGCGGGTGTTGGAACGGGTTGCAGGAGCAAGTACTGGATCGGTAGCCCGTAAATCTGTTCCTAAGCGACTTCGGGCAAACGGGGCTGAGGTATTTAGGGGCATTTCTGGTGTGGCCTCAAATGTAGTTGAATACTGGTTGGAGGCAGTTGAGCGAATTATGGATGTCCTGGACTACACAGCAGAGAAAAAATTGAAAGGAGCGGTGTCCCTCCTACGAGATGAGGCATACCAGTGGTGGCTCACAGTGAGGGAATGTGCTCAAGCAGATCGTATCACTTGGGATTTCTTCAAGACAGTGTTCCAGGGAAGGTATGTCGGGGCGAGTTATGTGGACGCCCAGAGGAAGGCATTTTTGAATCTGGTGCAAGGGAATAAATCCGTGGCAGAATATGAGGCGGAGTTTCTGCGCTTAAGTCGATATGCTTGGGGTATGGTCGCAACTGACAATGAGCGCTATGTTCGGTTTGAGGGTGGTCTGCGGGACAAACTGTGAGTACTGATAGCTCCGCAGCGGGAAAGAGATTTTGTTGTTCTGGTCGAAAAAGCAAAAATTGCCGAATAAGTGAAATGCTCTGAGAGGCAAAATTGAGACAAGGATAGAGGTAGGAATAAGAGAAGTTTTGGGATGTCAGGCTCTTCTGGGGGGTTCCAAAAGAGGCCTAGGTTTGATGGGCCAGCTCGAGTGGGGATGCCAGTTGCTTTAGGTCAGTTGCGACCTTGTGCACAGTGTGGGAAAACACATCCAGGGGAGTGTTGAAAAAGAACGTGTGGATGTTTCAAATGTGGATCTAGGGATCATCTGATAAAGGACTGTCCACAGGAGTTGGCTAGGGCGCAGACGGTAGGTCAGGGATTTGCACAGTCAGGGAGAGGTGGTCAGCAGCCACCGAGAGGCCGTGGTCCGGCCAGAGGAGGAAATGGATTTGGTCGAGGTCGTGGAGCATCGGGTAGAGGTACTGGGGATACAGATGCAAGACAGCCTGGATTGGTTTATGCGGCTAGACGTCGAGAGGATAGCGACGCACCGGACGTCATAATCGGTACGTTTCTTATATTTGATGTGCCATTTACAACTTTGATATATATTGGATCAACTCATTCGTATGTTACTTGTACTGTATCCGGGACTCTGGGTATTAAATCTGAGATTGTTACTAGAGAAATGTCTGTGATTAGCCCTTTAGGAAAATCTGTGGTAGTAAACAAGTTTTTTAGGGATGTGCCTTTAGAGGTTCAGGGGGTGGTGTTTCTGACGGACTTAATGAAACTGTCGTTCGGCGAGTTTGATCTGATTTTAGGCATGGACTGGTTAGCTAAGCACTGTGCGAACTTGGATTGCGCTGCTAAGCGTATGGTTCTAAAGACTTCAGAGAACGAGGAGGTGATGGTTGTAGGAGAAAAAAAGGATTATCTATCTCATGTGATTTCGGCATTAAAGGCAGAGAAGATGGTGCGAAAAGGGTATAAGGCGTATTTAGCTTTTGTCAGCACATTTGATGCCAATGAATTGTCTGTAGGGGATGTCAGAACTGTGAAGGAGTTTTCTAATGTCTTCCCTGAAGAGCTTCCGGGGTTGCCTCCAGATCGTGAGGTTGAGTTTTGCATTGAGCTACTTCCAGGAACGGCTCCAGTGTCCATCGCTCCTTATAGGATGGCACCGAAGGAGCTGGCAGAACTAAAAGCTCAGATCCAAGAGCTGTTGGATCACAGATTTATCTGACCAAGTGTATCTCCGTGGGGAGCACCAGTTTTTCTCGTTAAAAAAGAGGATGGGTCGATGCGTATGTGCATTGACTATCGCCAGTTAAACAAGTTGACTATTAAGAACAAATACCCGCTACCAAGGATTGACTATTTGTTCGATTAGCTGCAAGGAGCTTCAGTCTTCTTGAAGATAGATTTGAGATCAGGATACCATCAGTTAAGGGTCAAGGAGGCGGATATTCACAAGACTGCTTTTCGAACTCAATATGGGCATTACGAGTTTCTAGTAAAGCCGTTCGGATTGACTAATGCACCAGCCACCTTTATGGACATGATGAACCGGGTCTTCCAACCCTATCTAGACCGGTTTGTGGTAGTGTTCATAGATGACATTTTGGTGTACTCGAGAATAGAGGAGGAGCATGATTCATATCTTCGTGTGGTGCTGCAAATATTAAGAGAAAAGCAACTATATGCCAAATTTAGTAAGTGTGAATTTTGGCTAAGGGAATTGACCTTTTTAGGGCATGTTGTTTCTGTCGAAGGGATTAGGGTTGATCCTCGAAAGGTTGAAGCATTGTTGGATTGGAAGCCACCTAATTCAGTATCGGAAATCTGAAGTTTTCTGGGTTTGGCTGGGTACTACAGAAGGTTCGTTGAGGGGTTTTCGTTATTGCTGCACCTCTGACCAAGTTATTGCGAAAGGGAGTACCGTTTGTGTGGGCCGATAAACAGCAGGAAAGTTTTGAGAAGTTAAAGAAGATTCTGACTGAGGCACCAGTGTTGATTTAGCCTGAGGCTGGGAAGGAATTTGTCGTCTATTGTGATGCATCGCACACAGGTTTGGGTTGTGTGTTAATGCAAGAAGGGAAGGTGGTAGCGTATGCATCTCGTCAACTAAGGCCACATGAGATGAACTATCCCACTCATGATTTGGAATTAGCTGCAGTGGTGTTCGCCCTAAAGATATGGAGACACTACCTGTATGGAGAAAAGTCAATTATCCATACCGATCACAAAAGTCTGAAATATCTCCTTACCCAAAAGGAGCTAAATTTAAGACAATGAAGATGGATAGAGTTGCTGAAAGACTATGATTGCTCGATCGAGTATCACCCGGGTAAAGCCAATGTTGTGGCACATGCACTAAGTCGTAAGGTGGTATCGGAGTTTAGAGCAATGTTTGCTCATCTCAGCCTTTACGAAGATGGCAGCTTGTTAGCGGAACTTCAGGTGAAACCAACATGGGTAAGTCAGATTAAAGAAAAGCAATTTTTGGATGAATCATTGAGTGCTCAGCTTCAGCAGATGGAAAGGGGAGAGATTGTGAATTTTGAGCTGAACAGTGAAGGGGTATTATGTTTTCGTGGAAGAATTTATATGCTGAAGGACTCTGAGTTGAGGCAGATGATTCTGCGAGAAGCGCATAGTAGCCCATACGCTATGCATCCCGGTGGAACCAAGTTGTATCGGGACCTACGTGAACTGTATTGGTGGGCTGGTCTGAAATGGGAAGTTACCGACTTTGTGAGTAAGTGTTTGACATGCCAGCAAGTGAAGGGGAAACATCAGTTGCCTTCGGGGTTGCTGCAACTGGTGAAGATTCCACTTTGGAAGTGGGAGAGTATAACGATGGATTTTGTTAGTGGGCTACCCCTAACGCCTACTAAGAAAGATTCAGTGTGGGTAATCATTGACCGGTTGACTAAGTCCGCACACTTCATACCGGTTCGTACCGACTATTCGTTACAGAAGTTGGCCAAGCTGTATGTGGCAGAAATTGTGAGGCTGCATGGGTTACCAGTGTCTATCATATCAGACAGGGACCCTAGATTTAAACCACGGTTCTGGAAGGCGTTTCATGAAGCTTTGGGTACAAGGCTAGATTTCAGCACGGCATTCCACCCACAGACTGATGGTCAGTCGGAAAGGGTAATTCAGATTCTGGAAGACATGTTAAGGGGCTGTGTGATTGACTTCAGGGGTAGTTGGGAAGATTATCTACCGTTAGTAGAATTTGCGTACAGCAACAGCTATCAATCCAGCATTCAGATGGCACCTTACAAGGTGTTATATGGTCGTAGGTGTCGTACCCCTACTTGTTGGACAGAATTGGGTCAACAACAATTGTTGGGTCCGGAATTGATTTCAGAGACTGAGGAAAAGGTTGAGTTGATTCGGGGTTGGTTGAAAGAAGCTTCGGATAGATAGAAGTCGTATGCGGACCTGAAGCGCAAGGAGGTAGAATTCTCAGTGGGGGATTATGTCTTCTTGAAGGTTTCACCCTGGAAGAAGATTTTGAGATTCAGACGGAAAGGCAAGCTGA
The DNA here is from genome assembly GCA_025698515.1 of Gossypium sturtianum. Classification (NCBI taxonomy): domain Eukaryota; kingdom Viridiplantae; phylum Streptophyta; class Magnoliopsida; order Malvales; family Malvaceae; genus Gossypium; species Gossypium sturtianum. Next base: position 61,966,159 of record CM046948.1, read on the forward strand.
GCCCCAGATTCATCGGTCCTTATCGGATAGTTAAACCTGTGGGAACAGTCGCCTATCAGCTTGAGTTACCCCCAGAGTTGAATCGGATACATGATGTACTCCATGTTTTGATGCTGAGGCGTTACCGTTCTGACCCATCTCATATAGTGCCGGTAGAGGAAATCGAGGTTAGACCCGATCTGTCTTTTGAGGAGAAACCCGTGCAGATTTTAGACCGAGGGGTTAAGGGGTTGAGGAGGAAGTCCGTCCCGCTGGTTAAGGTGTTGTGGCGTAATCACGATTCAGAAGAGGCCACGTGGGAACCGGAGGATACAATTCGACAGCAGTACCCTCATCTCTTCTAACCATGTAAATTTCGAGGCCGAAATTTCTTTAGGGGGTAGAACTGTAGCATCCTAAAAATAGGGGGTTCGGCATTTTGCACTATTCTATGTGTTTGGTTAGCTAAGCTTGTTATTTGGGTGTGTTTGGGGGTCCTTGTAAGGCTCGGGGTTGAGCCTAGGCCCTGGTGGAATTTTGGTTTTAGGGCACTTTTGTTGGGTGAGCTAGTGGGGGCAAGACTTAAGGTTAATAGTTGGTGTTATGATAACAAAAGAAAGCAAGGTGGTCGAGTGGAGTTGGCGTCACTTGTGAAGCAAGGGAAGTGGGGTTCGAATCCCACATGCTGCATTTTGGAGTATTAATTTTGTGTTCAAGGTGAGAAGAGGTGGAGTTGGTGTGGGACTCTACCAGGTTAAGATTTGAATTGGTCAACTAGTTCAAACGGATGGGGGAGAGTGGATTGAGGAGCAAGTTGCGGAGCAAAACAGGGAATATGGGTGGTGTTGGGAGTGTTTGTCCGAATGTGGGGTTGTGGGAGGTGAATTTCGGCTAGAGGAGGGTATAGTGAAGCAAATTCGGCATTTAGGTAAGTAGCAAGAAAGCTAACCGAAACTTTTTTTGGTGTTGTGCCAAATTTCTCCTATAGCCTTAGCATTTTCGGCATTTCTTTTTGTCATTTTAGGTACTCTTCTTTTCATCTGTTCTCTCCAACATTCGGTTCCCCTTCCCTCTTTTCATTTTCAACATAGCCGAACCTTTGCTTCTCCTTCACTGCCTTCCTATTGCTTTTCTCCTTCAGCCAAAACCTCTTCTCTTCTTCATTGTCTTTCTACCCTTCCCTCTATCGACCGAACCTTCTCCTATTATTTTTGAATCGAGTTCTTCTTCCTTTGCCAATAGCCGAATCAAGAGTTTCGGGGTCTTGCTGATAGGGCCGAATCTTGCTATTCCATTCGGCTCACTCTTAATACAAAGGTAAGGGTTCATTTCGGTCCATTTCCATAGCCGAAGCTATTGTTGTGCGGTTCCTCATTAATCAAGGTAAGGAGTTTTCTCTCTGGTTTCCTTGCGACTATTCTCTTTTCGATTTACTCTGCCATAACAAAACCTTCTTGTTATACAACCACTATTCTTTCACTGTGATATTTTAATGATCAAGACTTTCTTCATGGAGGCGAGTGCTAGCTAATCTAAGGGGGTTGCGTTAAGGGAGCCTAAGAGGAGTGGACTCGTAGTCTCTGCTCCCAAGTTCAAACAGCGTAGGGTGTCAGCAATTCGGGATTTTCCCCCGGGTCGTTGAAGGGAGACGACATTAGATTTGGATAGATAGATCGTAGTGGTTGGCACTAGTGAGGGTGACGTCGATCGGGAGTGTCTAGTTATCCACGTAATCAGGTGTGTAACCTCACACCTTATTTCATTTGTTTGTAATATTTTGTATGTCGGCTAAAAGCCGAATTACCCATAATGGGTAAGCTTTTGTGATACCCTAGATGGTGAGCTGGGAATAACCCAGGTAAGTTAATTACGACTATATCCGTTGGGTAGATTTAGTATGATTGTATGTGATTTGATTATTTGCTATACCAGTACGTTCATGCATACACTATATTATTATGACATGATATGTTGCATGGGATTGGAATATTGATAATCGGGGAAGTGTATTTTGGTGGCTCTGCCACATATTTTGGTGACTGTCACATTTTGTCCGTGGCTATGCCACGTATATTTCGATAATCTGGTGGCTCTACCACAATTTCGGCGATGAGCAGCGTGACTGCCATCGAGGTGTGTAGCGGATGGAGGGTTGATTGTAGAAATCCCCATAGGTGTGTTAGGCTGGATACGGGTGGTGTGTAGCGGATGGAATATTAGGTTTGGCTGGGTTGCATTGCATACATTTTCTGTTTACCATGCAATTAGGGCTAAGGCCCAGTTTGATTCTATAAGGGCCTCAGGTCAGTTGTTTTCGTTAAAGCTAAGGCCCAGTTGATGTTCGATTTGGGGATTACACACTGAGTTCTCGTAACTCACCCCTCTGCTTAATTTTGCAGGTGATCCCCAGCACTGAGGATTTAGAGCCGAGACGGACTCTGTGGTGGCCATACATCGTTACTTTAGTAAATTCCGTTTTACTTTACTTTAAATTTTATTTTAAATTGGGTTTTATATTATGTAATAAGGCCTTTGAAATTTATTTTGGTTTTAGTTTTTAATTCGGTATTTAATCATTATTAAAAGTGCAACACGGGATTTTCTAAAATATTTATAATTGTTTTCAAAAATGTTAACGAACAATTTACAACCTATAAACTTTGGTTTCTCTTTAACTTCAGAAACAGTTTTCAAAATATCACCTTTCCAAAAATTCAACGAATCTAAATTCTGTTTTGAACAAGTTTTTTGAAATCATAATAGCAATAATAATCTCACTAGTAACAATAGCAGCGTTGTTCTTACCTTTGAGAGTCATAAAAGCAAATGCTAATTTTTACAAACAAGAAAACTCGAAGTTTTTAACGAACGCGAAAACTCTTTAACAACCATTCCATGTGACATGCCAGATCTGGTCGTAACGTATAGGCCGGGTTTGAGGTGTTACATTTTTGGATTGAATTCAATAATTTGATGATTGAAAGGGTTAAATTTGAATATGTATTGATCAAGAACCGAAGAAAACGGACTTCGATCACGGGAAATCGAAAGTAATCGAGTAGCCGTATATGTTTCTGTTAGACCGAACTCGAGGTAAGTCAATATACAAATAAATGTATTTGAATTGACTTAATAGTGCATATATGAAATTTGAATTGCTATGAATATGCTCGAGATAAGATATATGTGAAATCCGAGAATTGGTATTGACTAAATATGGTTGTCCGAGAAGCCCTGTCTGAACCTAGGAATAGATAGGATAGTATATGTCATGACATAGATGTCTGATACGTGATATCATGTAAGACCATGTCTGGGACGTTGGCATTGATTTGATATTTCCTGTAAGACCACGTCTGGGATGTTGGCATCGATATGAGATTTACGTGTAAGACCATGTCTAGGACATTGGTATCGTATTTGATTCGTGTAAGACCCTGTCTGGGACAGTGGCATCGATATCTGAGTACATGTAAGACCTCGTCTGGGACGTTGGCATTGTACGACTATTCTGAGCACTATGAGTATCCTATTAGTTTCTGAACGGTTCAACGGGAAAGTCCGAGAAATGAATGACTATGTGAGTTGTACATCTGCTTCAGGTACGTTGATACGTACGCTTTGTATAAGCATGAAAGGTGAGTAAATATGTGCATTGATGCAAAGAAACATTTGAGATATTTGTGTGTTTGAGATATGAGCAAATGAGATATTTGTGATATGGTGAGTTGGTAAGCAATGGCAAATCAAGAGAGCCTAAGAGATTATTTATGTGCTTGTAAAGATGATATGTTAATGAATTCAAATGGCTATGTTATGATTGATATATACTAGGTTTATTTGTATATGGCTTACTACGCTTTTGGAAAGCTTACTCTATGTATGTGTTACTCTGTAACAGATCGTCAAAGCTACAGAAGGCTCGGGGATCGTCGAGGATCATCATCACACTACTCCAACTTGTTTTGATATTTTGAAAATGTGAATATAGCTAAATATGGCATGTATAGGCTAGTCATTTGGTATAAGTTTCAGATGTAAATAGCCATGTGATTTGGCTAGATAAATGTTGGTAATATGCATGAGTGAATATGGTACATGATGCATGTTTTGGTATGACTTGATGGCAATGAAATGGCCTTATGAAAGGTAAGCTTACTGATGAATTGATGCCATGGTGATTTAGTGAAGTTATGGATGAGTTATGCTTGGATTTACATGTGTATTGATTGTGCAAATTGGCATGTTTAGAAATGAGATTGAATGAGATCATATGATGACCATTTGGTGTGTTTTTGGTTGCCGTTGTATTGAGAAATATGCTTCTTTATGCTTGTAGGAATGACCCAAATGTGGGTGGCATTTTGGCCTTGCAAATGGCCTATTTTGCATACATGGCCAAGAAACACGGGCGTGTGTCTCTTCCGCGTGGCTCAAGGGCCAGTTCGAAGTGTACCTGAGTAGGTTACACGGCCGTGGCACACAGGTGTGCTTGGTGGCCGTGGGAACAAGTCAGTAGCTAGCCAAATTTTACACGGCCATGGCACACGGGCGTTTTTTGTGGCCGTGTGGATAAGTCATTATACATGCTCTATTTTGGCACGGCCAGGACACATGGGTGTGTCTAGTAGCCGTGGGAGGCACACGGCCTGCCCACACAGGCGTGTGACCTCTATAACTTAGAAAAATTTTAAATTTCCAAGAAATTTAGTATGTGTTCGATTTAGTCCCGACCCTATTCTAAAGCATGATTAAGGTCTCGTTGACATATAAAAGGGACACTTTGATCTGATTGGTTGAATTCTATTATGAAATGTCTGTAAAAGTTTTTGATCTATCCGGTAATGCCATTAACCCTAAACCAGTGATGGTTACGAGTTAGGGGTGTTACACTGTTACAGTGCTTACACTCGGGTTTGGCATCTCTAACACTACCCATGCTCGCTACAGATGTAGCTTGAGGTTTAGGACTGGAGCGTTGGGTACCTCTGTCTTTATTAGAATATCTCATAGAAGCAGTAGAACAGTTGTGATGTTCTTTTGATCTCTTTGCTGCAGATTGATATGACTTTCCCGTCAATCTCTTTCTCAAATCTCTAGCTTCAAATTCAGCATGTCTTTTCTCTTTACTTAGCTCCTCGGCTTTATGTGCTCAGTCAACTAGTACAATGAATTCTTTCAACTCAAGAATTCAAACTAGAAGCTTTATGTCTTCGTTTACCCATCTTTGAATCTCTTACACAAAGCAGTCTCGGTCAGAATACACTCCTGAGCATATTTGCTCAATCTGAAAAATTCAAGCTTGTACTCTGATACAATTATACGGCCCTGTTTAAGCTTTACAAATTCTTTACGTTTCTAATTTAGAAACCTCTGACTGATATATTTCTTTCAGAACTCGGTCGGGAAAAATTCCTAAGTGATCCGCTCTCTCGGCACAACAGAAGTCAACGTGTTCCACCACTGGTAAGCCGAATCTTTCAAAAACGATACATCTCATTTAATGCACTCAGCCGGTGAACAAGATAACTCATCAAAATGTAAGAGTATGCCCAAAGATCAATTATGAGATGGTTGTAATAACATACTTGATTTACCATGTTTATTAATATAAAGCGTTGTCATTATTATTTCAGTTTTTCTTTCTGTGTGTACAAATAAACTGTTTTATAATAATGTCCTGAGAATAATATGATTATTCTTAAAATATCCTTAGTCAAGTATTATTGTTGACTAGGACAACAATAATGCATTAAGACTAACATGTAGTTGATTGATGATAAAGAGTTGTCATTGATATGGAGTGTCAAAATCAATGCATGAATATGTGTGTTAGAGAACAACATATTGGACTGACCCGCTATTAGCATGTTTCTTGGATTGTTATGTAATTGTCACAACATTACTCATAGTGATTAATATGTATATGATCCTCAGACTTGAGATCATCATTATCCCAACATAGTGAGTTGTATATTTTGATACTGATCAAATGTACACCGTAAAAAGTTGTTCTATAAAGGCGATGTTGGATATACCACAATCTATGTAGAGGATATGGTTGATCAATATAGGATAAGTCCCTCCTACATAATAGGAGTAATATCTTAGGCCACTTGATTGAGTGAGATTAGAAATGCATGGCCATGCTCAAATAAGTTGATATGAGATGTCATACTAATTTGTATATCATAGTCTACTCAAGATATCAAGAAACATGGGATGGACTATGCAAGTGTGACTATTCCATGACTTGTGTCCGTTCCAGAGATAAAGGACTTAAGGATTAATGCATGAAAGGTTAATCACAAAAGGTTATGTCGAATCATGACTTCTTGTAACTTAGGTAGCAATGATGCATTGCTAGATGCCACTCATTGTTTGTGACATTAGAATCGTTCTAGTATTACTTCTAATGTTACAAGAACCTACAGGGTCACACCCTATGGTTGAAATGAACAGAATAAAACATAGTCGGTATTGTGTTTGGTTGTCACATGAATTAAATTAATTAAAGAATTAATTTAATTGGACAATCAAATATTGAACATATTATATGTACAAGGATGTTGTACACATAATGACAACATAGTTCTATTAATATATGAATTTGGTTCGTATATAAATTTAAATAAATATAGTTTACCGAAATCCTTGTTATAATTAATGTAATTATAATTTTCGGATATAATTAATGTAATTATAATTTTCGGTTAAAAACTTTAATGTATTTATTTAATTTTATGAGTCATTAAAGATATACCAATTATAGAAGGTAATAAAAGATACTGAGCTTAATATAAACCCTAAGATATTGCTTGTGAGGTCTAGCAGCCGTCAAGCAAATAAACCTCCAAAATAGTTTTGGAGATTTCTTCCGATTCATAGTCAAACGGGTGGAGTACGTAGAGGCCGACATCGAAAAGGTTGCGGCTTGGTTCGACAGTAGATCAAAATTCTTGTTGCCGAGGCGTCGCTGTCTATTCAGATTGAAGTTTTGGTAATTTCAAAACGTTTATTTCACCCCGATTCGTTCCTCACACATGGATTCATGGTTTGGATCGCCGAAATTAATTTTATTTTACTGCGCCAAGGGGTGCCGGTGTTCCAACACAAAAACCCTGATTGTATTCTCTAACCAGAATTCAACTCTCTCGGGATCATATTCAGTAGTAGCTCGAAATCTTCAGCCCCGTACTTACGAATCTTATCAACAAGAGGCTTACTAATTCGGATTGATTTCGTACAAACTCAGTGAACCAATCATTCATCATCTGGAAGAAGGCTTCTTTAGCCTTTCCTCCCCGACCCTCAGATACGGGCCTCATACCACTCAAAGGTACTCCGTGAATGGAGGCTTGAGCATTACTCTCTACTTCATCGGAATCAGCTCGGTTGGATGTCATTACTATATGAAAACATGTTTAAAACAGTCAGGAGATATCACACTATCACAGGTTATATAATGGCATGTATAGCTAGACTCGTACACACTACGTTCAGTCCAATAATTGACTAAACTGTAGCTCTGATACCAATAAATGTAACACCCCTAACCTATATCCGTCACCGGAGTAGGTTATGAAGGATTACTAGAGTTTATGGATCAAACAGACAAAAATTTCAACATTTCAAAACATATCAGAATTCATATAAAAAATAAAAAAATCATTCACATTTTTCCCATGTACGAGCCCTCGAGGCCCAAATACGCATTAGAAACAAGTCGGGACTAAATTGAAAACTCAAATATTTTTTCGGAAAACATTAAAATTTTCAAAGCTGTAAGGGTCACACGGTCGTGTGACTCACACGGCCAAGAGACACACGTGTGTCTTAGGCCATGTGAGCATTCAAAATAGGGACATATGGAGTCCCGACCCGTGTCTGTACCCGTGTAACTCACTGACTTGGGCCACACAGCCAAACTACAAGCCCGTGTGCTAGGCTATGTACCCTTCAAAGTAACCTCACACGCCTGTGTGCTAGGCCATGTGCTAAGCCGTGTAACAACCCAACTTGCAACCCTTTGAAAGCTACAGGGGACACACGGCCGTGTCACCTGACCATGTGTCACACACAGATGAGGCACACGCCAGTGTCTCTGCCCGTATGGATGAAAATAGGCTATTTGACAAGCCATTTTTTTCACCCAATTTGGCATCAACCTATATTCAACTTTGTGCACATAAACAAGCCATATTAAGGCATCCAAAATAAGCAAAATCAAGCCTTAAACATGTATTATAATCACATAAAACCAATATGCCCTTAGGCACCTCAAAATGACAATTCAAAAACATGTGAAAATATAAATAAAGGCTTGACCAAAACTAAGCCATATTATGCCACTTGATTTACCCCTTAAAAACATACCAAAATGTACCATATATGACATACAGAAACTAGCTCCAAATGGTCATATAATTCACATATAACTTGTGCACTAAAAACACCAAATAAGTCATTCAAACAAGTACCAATTCACAACCATTCAAGGCTTACACAAAATGCATATTCAAACCACCATTTTACCTTTCATCATTCTACCATATCAAGCCATACCTCAACCATATAAGGTGACTTATATACACAACAAAATATACCACTTCACCAACACAAGGCCAAAATGCAAACCAACCAAATGGTCATATTCACAACCAAAACACATAGGCTAATATCAGCCAAAATAACCTATACATGCCATTACAACCAAATTTAAACCAACCAAAAGTACCAAAAAATCTGATGGATAGTGTGATATAGCTCAGATAAGCTTCCAACCCGAACAAGCTTCCGATTCACTATAAAACATAGAAAAATACACAGAGTAAGCATTTAAGCTTAGTAAGTTTGTATAACATAAAATTCAACTTACCATTTATTCACATATAAGGTAAGTAAACAAAACATATCCCAACATATATTGGCCAAATGCCTAAGCACATATACATCAACCATGTTAGTCATGTAAACACATATATAAACCAAGTCATGGATGAGCTCAACAATTAATCAAATTCCTTAGACATGTATCATCCATTTCATATACCTATATACCATGTAATGTCATTTTCTATCTAATTCATACTTATACCTGTAATAGTTCGTATTGAAATCATGTCATATCATATCAGAACATTGCCTGTTGAACCATTTAGAATATCGTTAGACACTCGGGATAGCTCACCCATAGTGTGCTAAACTGTAATCTGTCAATTCTTGTAAATGTATGCACATACGAGTTATGAATCAGTATTCTCTCACGAGGTGGAAATCGTTAAGCTCATACGAGTTGAGAATCGGTAAGCTCTAACGAGCTACAAATTGGTAAGCTCTGACGAGGTGTAAATCAGTAAGCTCATATGAGATGTGGTGTGTTCGCAACACATGCAGGGCCACAACCAAATCGGTAACCCTAATGATATGTCATTTGTATCCTACGAATTCCTAAGGTTCAAACGGGACTCAGTAATCGTCATATGTTGTCGGATATGTGATTCGGTATTCATACATGGAAATTATACAAATCACATACATATAATTCAATTACAACATATAAATACTCAATTTAATTACACGAAATTACCTCGATGAGTATATGTTGTAACACCCCTTACCCGTGTCCGACGTTGGAACCGGATATGAGGCATTACCGACCTTAACTTGCTCAAACATATAGCTTTGGGCTATAAAGTTTCGTTTCAACTTAAAACCTAATCATTCATATTCATAACGTCCCTATTATGGGCCTACAAAACCCTAAACATACATACGGGACGGTTCAGAACTAAATCGGAAACTTTTACACACTTAGAATTTTTTTGCCTAAAATAGGGCCACACGTCCATGTGGAATGGAACATGCCCGTGTGGGCAGGCCGTGTGGTCACACATGCCCATGTTCCTAGCTCGTGTGGAATTTATTTTTCATTTCGAACCTCCAGGGGTTTTCACACGGCCGGACACACGCCTGTGTCTGTGGCCCGTGTCCCTCACACGGCCTAGACACGCCCGTGTCTTCACCCGTGTGTGGAAAACCTGGGTATTCTATTTATGACGTCAGCAAGCTCTTAAAGGCACACGGCTTAGGCACATGCCTGTGTGCTGGCCCGTGTGACAAATTGAATTCTCGTAAATTTGATGCAAGGGACACACGGCCTATCAGCACAGCCATAGGGCCGACCATGTGTCACACACGGCCTAGACACACGCCCGTGTGTCTACCCGTGTGGACAATTAAAAGGCTATTTTCGAAGCCAATTGCCACCCTAAAACATAAACACACATACGCCAACACGAGCAACACAAAACATGGTAATAATACACTATGAAGAACCACTAATTATCATTCATACACTTCACATTTTACTCCATTGATTGCATGAACTTTCATTTCATAGAAATCTTCATCAGGATATAAAACTTGACAAATATCAGCCAATTCCTAATGGCCATTACAAAATGAGTGTATAACATTAATAGCCAACACTTTGGCTTTCAAATATGACATAACACAAGATGACCAAGTTCCTATACATGCCATACTCAAAATAAATCAACTTTATTATACCAAAAGAATAGTTGATAGTGTGATCCGAGCTCCGATGTTCTACGATCCCCAAGCTAGCTTGGCGATACTACAAGGAAAAGGGAAAAGAAAGGGGTAAGCATATAGCTTAGTAAGTTTGCATGAATTAAAATAGCAACATAAGTACTCAATGTAAAATTCATTCATCTTATATAACAATAACAACACGTGTTCTCAAGTACTTTGACATACTCACTCATACTTACGCTTACCCATCACATATCACATTACGGTTTCATAACTCGTATTTTACTCATGGTACCTGTGTCACTTCATCACATAATTTAGCACTTATGCTATCATGAACATAAACTTAAATCATTATCATCCTTAAATTAAATGTAACTCTTTGTTATCTTTGTATAGCTTAGCTCTTTGTCATCTTCGTATACTTAGCTCTTTTGCCCGTTGAACTACTTGGAATATCGGAGGATACTCAATCTCATCATACATGTATCACGATGCCAATGCCATATCCCAGATATGGTCTTACATAGGATCACCTCTTGATGCCGATGCCATATCCCAGATATGGTCTTACACGAGATCGTACATAGATGTCGATGCCATGTCCCAGACATGGTCTTACACGAGATCTTCTTTTGGTGCCGAGGCCATGTCCCAGACATGGTCTTACACGAGACCTTCCTTATTCGGTGCCGATGCCATGTCCCAGACATGGTCTTATACAGGACCTTCCTTATTCGGTGCCGATGCCATGTCCCAGACATGGTCTTATACGGGACCTTCCTTATTCGGTACCGATGCCATGTCCCAGACATGGTCTTATACGGGACCTACATTCGGTGCCGATGCCATGTCACAGACATGGTCTTATACGGGACCTTCCTTATTCGGTGCCGATGCCATGTCCCAGACATGGTATTATACGGGACCTACATTCGGTGTCGATGCCATGTCCCAGACATGGTCTTATACGGGACCTTCCTTATTAAGTGTCGAAGCGATGTCCTAGACATGGTCTTATACGGGGCCTTCCTTATCTCATGCCGTGACATAGGTATCCTCGTTATTCCGAATCTTTAATCGGGACTTCAACTTAATACATTCTCATCATTTTCCCATCGAGGCTTCATTAGTCGATTTTCATGAAATGGTATTCATTATCATAGGATCAAGCAATTTAAAATATAAAAACACTATGAAACTTTAATTTCACACAAACTTACCTCGGTACTCAAAATGTGTGTAGATGTTCGATTTAGTCCAACACTTTGTTCTTGCCTGGGTTTCAGTCCGGGCTTCGTGTTTCTTGATCTATAATAATAATTTCACCTGTTTAATACTCACATTGACTAAATTTATTCATGAATCATACTTTGGCAAAATTATGATTTTGCCCCTAAACTTTCACATAACTACACTTTTGCCCCTAGGCTCGTAAAATGATTTTTATTCAACTTTATTGTATTTTAAGCCTAGTGAATTATTTTCTTAACTACAACAGCCCCCAATTTCTACTATTTCACTCATGTATGACTATTTTTATAACTTTTACAATTTGGTCCTTTTATGCATTTTTCATGAAAATCACTTAGAAAAAGATGTTTGTCATGCATCAAGCTTTCATATTCTTCCATTAATCATTAAAATACATGCATGTCATACATGGGTAAATTTTTGAACATAAACCCTAGCTCAAAACATAGCTAGAAATAGCTAAATCGAGCTACGAGAATCTCAAAAATACGAAGAACATTAAAAACGGGGCTAGGAGACACTTACAATAAAGCTTGAAAGTTGAAGAAACCCTAGCTATGGAGAGCTTGAAAATTTTGGCACTTAGGAAGAAGATGGACACGAATTTTGACTTATTTTTCCCTTTTAATTCTTATATTAACCAAATGACAAAAATGCCCTTAAGGCCCTTTCTTAAGATTTTTCCTTCCCATGTCAATTTTTGTCCATCTTGACATTTATTGGTCTAATTGCTAAATAAGGACCTCTAGTAATTTTTATAATTCTATTTCATACTTAAATCTTCTAGAATCTCATATTTTCTAATCTTTGCAATTTAGCCCTAATAGGCAAATTGTTCACTAATTCATAAAATTTCTTCATGAAATTTTCACACAATCATGCAAACACATCATAGGCCTCATAAAAATCATAAAACATATATTTCTACTTCAAATTTGTGGTCTCGCAACCTCTATTCTGACTAGGCCCTAAATCGGGCTGTTACAATTCTCCCCCTTAGGGATTTTCGTCCCCGAAAATCTTACCGGTAAAAAGGTTTGGATATTGGTTTCTCATAGCCTCCTCGAGCTCCCATGTAGCCTCTTCTACCCCATGTCTTTGCCATAATACTTTCACAAGAGCTATACTTTTATTCCTTGGCTATTTAACTTCTCGTGCTAGAATCTTAATCGGTTCTTCGCTATAAGTCATGTCAGGTTGAATTTCAACCTCTGTCGGTGTAATCACATGCGAAGGATCTGATCGGTAACTTCGCAACATAGACACGTGGAACACATCTTGTATCTTTTCCAACTCAGATGGCATAGCCAAACAATAGGCTACATGTCTTATCCTCTTAGTGACCTCATATGGTCCGATAAAACACGGACTCAATTTGCCTTTGCGGCCAAATCTAAGAACTTTCTTCCATGGTGATACTTTCAAAAATACCTTATCACCAACTTGAAACTTAATCTCTTTTCGTTTCAAGTCCGAGTAGGATTTTTGTCTATCAGAAGCAGCTTTTAAACAATCACGAATTACTTTTACCTTCTCTTCGGTTTCTTTAACCAAATTGACCCCGTGAATCTTATTTTCCTTGAGTTCAGTACAATACAAAGGCGTTCGAAACTTACGCCCATACAAAGCCTCATAAGGCGCCATTTTCAAGCTTGACTGAAAACTGTTATTGTATGCAAACTCTACCAACGGTAAATACTTTTCCCAGCTGCCCTGAAACTCAAGAACACAACACCGGAGCATATCCTCAAGTATCTGTATAAAACTCAGCTTTGTGCCCAAAGCTTCTTGCAACTTTTTCCAAAACCAGGATGTGAATCTCGGATCTCTTTCCGATATAATCGACAAAGGTACTCCATGTAGTCATACAATCTCTGAAACATACAAGTCTACCAACTTATCAAGTGAATAATCCACACGTATCGGTATGAAGTGGGGACTTCTTAAGCCTATCTACCACTACCCATACGGCATCTTTCTTACTCGGTGTCAACGGCAAACCCGTTACAAAGTCCATAGTAACATGGTCCCATTTCCACTCGGGAACCATAATAGGTTGAAGAAAACCCGAAGGTACTTGGTGTTCAGCCTTCACTTGTTGACAAATAAAACATCTTGATACAAGCTCAGAAATATCTTTCTTCATACTCGACCACCAATACCATTTCTTCAAATCATTATACATTTTTGTACTGTCCGGATGTACAGATAGACATACGCTATGTGCCTCATAAAATCTTCCAAATTAGCTCATCATTGCTCGGTACACAGAATCTGTCTCTGAACATCAAACATCCATCAGAATTAATCCGAAAGTCAGACTCAACACCCGACTCGCACTGAACTCTTTTGGCTTGTAAGTCACTATCTTCTTTTTTAGCCTCATAAATCTCTTGAAGGAACATTGGTCTAGCCCTTAACTCAGCTAGAATAGAACCATCGTCAGACAAAGTCACCCATGTATTCATAGCCCTCAATGCAAATAGGGACTTCCTACTCAAAGCATCGGTGACTACATTTGCCTTTCCCGGGTGGTAGTCAATGACTAGCTCATAATCCTTAAATTCCTTAAATTCAATTCCTTCAGAGTCATCAAGTACTTTAGGCTCTTATGATCGGTGAATATCTGACATCTTTCACCATACAAATGGTGTCTCCATATCATCAATGCAAACACAATGGCGGCCAACTCTAAATCATGTGTCGGGTAGTTCTTCTCATGTGGCTTTAACTGTCTAGAGGCATATGCTATGACCTTGCCCTCTTGCATAAGTACACAGCCAAATCCATTCAAGGATGCATCACTGTAAATCACAAATTCTTTTCCCAGTTCAGGTTGCACTAGGACTGGAGCCTCAGTCAATAATGCTTTTAGTTTCTCGAAACTCTGTTGGCACTTTTGTGTCTATTCAAACTTTACGTCCTTTTGTAACAACCTTGTCATAGGTGTAGCTATCATGGAGAATCCCTTGACAAACCGTCTGTAATAGCAAGCTAGGCCCAGAAAACTTCTAACCTCTGATACATTCTTCGGCGGTTTCCAATCAACAATAGCTAAAATTTTACTTGGGTCGACTTGGATTCCATCTCCCGAGACAATGTGCCCCAAGAATCCAACCTCTTTGAGCCAAAACTCACTTTTGCTAAACTTGGCATACAACTGATTATCTCGTAAAATCTGTAAAACCGTCCTCAAATGCTCGACATGCTCATTCTCATCACGAGAATATATCAGTATATCATCAATAAAAACTGAAACAAATTTATCCAAGTACGGCCGAAAGATACGGTTCATTAAATCCATAAACATAGCAGGGGCATTTGTTAAACTGAAAGGCATGACTAAAAATTCATAATGCCCATATCTTGTCCGAAATGCAGTTTTTGGCACATCTGAGTCTTTGACCCTCAACTGATAATAACTGGACCTCAAGTCTATCTTGGAAAGCACAGTGGCTCCCTTCAATTGATCAAATAAATCATCGGTTCTTGGTAGCGGGTACTTGTTCTTCACGGTAACCTTATTTAGCTGCCGGTAATCTATACATAATCTCATGGAACCATCTTTCTTTTTCACAAATAATACTGGAGCACCCCACGGAGAATAACTTGGTCTTGCAAATCCTTTGTCCGTTAACTCTTGCAACTGTGCTTTTAATTCTTTCAACTTGGTTGGAGTAATCCTGTATGGAGAAATCGATATAGGTGCAGTACCCGGAGCTAACTCAATGCCAAATTCAACCTCTCTAACCGGAGGCATCCCTGGCAACTCTTCTGGGAATACATCTGGATACTCACATACTATCAGCACTGATTCAATTCTTAACTCAGTTTCTTTGGCATTCATCACAAAGGCAAGATATGCTTCGTATCCCTTTCTTACATATTTTTGGGCAGACATATGAGAGATCACTACAGGCGACCTGTCCTGTTCATCTGATTCAACACGAAGAGTGTCCTTGTTTCCACATCTCAATTTAAGGTATTTCTTTCCATAATTTACTGTCACATCATGAGCGGTTAACTAATCCATACCAAGAATTAAATCGAATTCATCAAACGGAAATAGCATGAAATTTGCCTTAAAATAATAACCTCTAATCATCAATAGGCAATCTTTGCATACCTTATCAACTAATACACTTTTGCCTAAAGGATTGGACACTTTTATCACAAACTCTGTAGACTCTACAGGCATGCTCATACTAGATACTAATTTCATGCAAATGTATGAATGGGTAGATCCTGGATCAATTAAAGCAACAACATTAGTATCATGGAGAGAAAATGTACTTGTAATTACATCAGGGGATGACGCCTCTTGGCGAGCTTGAATGGCATAAGTCCTCGCAGGCGCTCTACCCTCAGATCTCGCAGCCTACTCTCTTGGTGTACTCTTACTACTCGTTCCACTTCCCGGGTATTTCTGTTGTCTCCCTCTAGTGGTGCTTCCCGACCTTTCACTCTGAATTTTCTTTTTCCACCACCTCGGGGCATTCTCTAATAAAATGATCTTGGGAACCATACTTAAAATAGGCTCTCTCATGTGCTCGGCACTCACCGGAATGATGTCTGCCACATTGTGGGCATTCTGGTCTATTAGGTCGAGTGTTCCCAACACTAGCAACTGAAGTAGTCTGAGCTTTAATCCCCGAGTACTGTTTACTCTTACTTATATTCAAAAACCCAGCTGAAGTAGCTGATCGGGTAGGGAAATCTCTTAACTTCTTCGACGAGGACTGAAATGACTTATTCAATTGTCTCTTTCTTGAGTCACGAGACTCCATCTCAGATTTTCTTTTCTCTTTCACCAATTCCTCGGCTTGACAAGCCCGATCCACTAGCACAACAAATTCCTTCAACTCAAGGACGCCAATAAATAATCTAATATCTTCATTTAATCCGTCCTCAAACCATTTACACATAATGGCTTCAGTAGATACACACTCTCGAGCGTATTTGCTGAGCCTTACGAACTCACACTCATACTCAGTTACTGCCATTCTACCTTGTTTTAGTTCAAGGAATTCCTTTCTTTTCTGGTCGATAAACCTTTGTCTAATGTACTTATTCCGGAATTCTCCTTGGAAAAACTCCCATGTGATCCTTTCCCTTGGTACAACCGACACAAGGGTGTTCCACCACTGATAAGCAGAATCACTCAGAAGAGACACTACACATTTCATGCACTCTTCAGGTGTGCAAGATAACTCATCAAATACTCTGATGGTATTTTCAAGCCAGAATTCTACTCTTTCCGGATCATCATCTTTACTAGCTCGAAATTCCTCGGCTCCTTGTTTCCGAATTCTATCAATCGGAGGCTTTTCTCTTCTTACCACTTCTACCACTTGGGGAGCTACTGGGGTAGGTTGAGGAATAGGTGGGGGTGGAGGGGGTTGTGCATTCGGGTTCGCACGAACGAACTCCGTATACCATGCATTCATCATGTGGAGAAAGGCTTCCCTAGCCTCTTCTCCTCCTCTCTGACTTACAGTCGTAGGTCTATTCTCATTTTCATTTGGCACCGTCCCTTCGGCGAGAGCTGGCGCGTTACTTTCTACATCATCCGCCACAGCTCTATCAGGATCCATTTACTATATGAAAACACAATTTAAATTGTCAAGATTCGTCACACTATCATTACATAAATACTCATATGTATGGCATGTATAGCTAGACTCATGCATATGCTACGTCAGTCCGAGAATCGACTAAACTGTATCTCTAATACCACTAAATGTAACACCCCTTACCCGTGTCCGACGTCGGAACCGAATAGGAGGCATTACCGAACTTAACTTGCTCAAACATATAGCTTCGGGCTATAAAATTTTATTTCAACATAAAACTTAATCATTCATATTCATAATGTTTCTATTATGGGCCTACGAGACCCTAAACAGACATACGGGATAGTTCAGAACTAAATCGGAAACTTTTGCACACTTAGAAAATTTTTGCCTAAAATAGGGCAACACATCCGTGTGGAATGGAACATGCCCCTGTGGGCAGGCCATGTGGTCACATACGCCCATGTTCCTAGCCCGTGTGGAATTTATTTTTCATTTCAAACCCACAGGGGTTTTCACACACACCGGACACACGCCGTTGTCGTGGGTTCGTGGTCCTCACACGCCCTAGACACGTCCGTGTCTTCACCCGTGTGTGAAAAACCTGGGTATTCTGTTTATGACGTCAGCAAGCTCTTAAGGGCACACGGCTTAGGCACATGCCCGTGTCCTGGCGCGTGTGACGAATTGAATTCTCATAAATTTGATGCAGGGGACATACGGCCTATCAGCACACCCATGGGGCTGACCGTGTGTCACACACGGCCTAGACACACGTCCGTGTGTCTACCCATGTGGACAATTAAAAGGATATTTTCCAAGCCAATTGCCACCCTGAACCATAAACACACATATGCCAACACGAGCAACACAAAACATGACAAAAATACACTATGAAGAATCACTAATTATCATTCATAAACTTCACATTTTACTCCATCGATTGCATGAACTTTCACTTTATAGAATTCATCATGAAGATATAAAACTTGACAAATATCGGCCAATTCCTAATGGCCATTACAAAATGAGTGTATAACATTAATAGCCAACACTTTGGCTTTCAAATATGACATAACACAAGATGACCAAGTTCCTATACATGCCATACTCAAAATAAATCAACTTTACTATACCAAAAGAAAAGTTGATAGTGTGATCCGAGCTCTGACGTTCTACGATCCCCGAGCTAGCTTGGCGATACTACAAGGAAAAGGGAAAAGAAAGGGGTAAGCATATAGCTTAGTAAGTTTGCATGAATTAAAATAGCAACATAAGTACTCAATATAAAATTCATTAATCTCATATAACAATAACAACATAAGTTCTCAAGTACTTTGACATACTTACTCATCCTTACGCTTACCCATCACATATCACATTACGATTTCATAACTCGTATTTTACTCATGGTACCTGTGTCACTTCATCACATAATTTAGCACTTATGCTATCATGAACATAAACTTAAATCATTATCATCCTTAACTTAAATGTAACTCTTTGTCATCTTTGTATAGCTTAGCTTTTTGTCATCTTTGCATACTTAGCTCTTTTGCCCATTGAACTACTCGGAATATCGGAGGATACTCAATCTCATCATACATGTATCATGATGCCAATGCCATATCCCAGATAAGGTCTTACATGGGATCACCTCTTGATGTCGATGCCATATCCTAGATATGTTCTTACACGAGATCGTACATAGATGTCGATGCCATGTCCCAGACATGGTCTTACACGAGATCTTCCTTTTGTGCCGAGGCCATGTCCCAAACATGGTTTTACACGGGACATTCCTTATTCGGTGCCGATGCCATGTCCCAAACAAGGTCTTATACGGGACTTTCCTTATTCGGTGCCGATGCCATATCCCAGGCATGATCTTATACGGGACCTACATTCGGTGCCGATGCCATGTCCCAGACATGGTCTTATATAGGACCTTCCTTATTTGGTGCCGATGCCATGTCCCCGACATGGTCTTATACGGGACCTTCTTTACCTCATGTCGTGACATAGGTATCCTCGTTATTCCGAATCTTCAACCGAGACTTCAACTTAATACATTCTCATCATTTTCTCATCGAGGCTTCATTAGTCGATTTTCATGAAATGGTATTCATTATCATAAGATCAAGCAATTTAAAATATAAAAACACTATGAAACTTTAATTTCACACAAACTTACTTCGGTACTCAAAATGAGTGTAGATGTTCGATTTAGTCCAACACTTTGTTCTTGCCTCGGTTTCGGTTCGGGCTTCGTGTTTCTTGATCTATAATAACAATTGCACTTTTTTAATACTCACATTGACTAAATTGACTCATGAATCATACTTTGGAAAAATTACGATTTTGCCCTTAAACTTTCACATAATTACACTTTTGCCCCTAGGCTCGTAAAAAGATTTTTATTGAAATTTCTTGTATTTTAAGCCTAGCCAAATTATTTTCTTAACTACAGCAGCCCCCAATTTCCACTATTTCACCATGTATGATCATTTTTATAACTTTTACAATTTGGTCATTTTATGCATTTTTCATGAAAATCACTTAGAAAAAGATGTTTATCATGCATCAAGTTTTCATATTCTTCCATTAATCATTAAAATACATGCATGTCATACATGGGTAAATTATTGAACATAAACCCTAGCTCAAAATATAGCTAGAAATAGCTAAATCGAGCTACGAGGATCTCAAAAATACGAAGAACATTAAAAACGGGGCTAGGAGACACTTACAACAAAGCTTGAAAGATGAAGAAACCCTAGCTATGGAGAGCTTGAAAATTTTGCCACTTAGGAAGAAGATGGACATGAATTTTGACTTCTTTTTCCATTTTAATTCTTTTATTAACCAAATGACAAAAATGCCCTTAAGGCCCTTTCTTAAGATTTTTCCTTCCCATGTCCATTTTTGTCTGTCTTGACATTTAATGGTCTAATTGCTAGATAAGGACCTCTAGTAATTTTTACAATTCTATTTCATACTTAAATCTTCTATAATCTAATATTTTCTAATCTTTGCAATTTAGCCCTAATAGGCAAATTGTTCACTAATTCATAAAATTTCTTCATGAAATTTTCACACAATCATGCAAACACATCATAAGCCTCATAAAAATCATAAAACATATATTTCTACTTCAGATTTGTGGTCTCACAACCACTATTCAACTAGGCCCTAAATCGGGCTGTTACATATGTAGTTACAGAGGCGATTAATCAAAGATTTTTACTTTGCCTCGATCTAGCTCCGTATGAGGTATGCGGATCTATACGGATAAATTTAATTAAATTTAATATATTTCTCATTCAAATTAGTCCAAAACATATTTTTGCAAAATTACCATTTTGCCCCTATACATTTAGTTCTTTACAATTTAGTCCCTAATTCATAAAAATGGAAATTTACACAATTTCATCACAATCCACTATGGCCGAATATCAAATAGGTCCTTAGCATGCACTATACTTCAATTATTTCACAATTTTGCCATGTAATATTCCCTATTTTTCAATTTAGTCCCTATTTTACAATTTCACTAAAAACTCATTTACAAAAGTTGTTTATCTAACAACAACCATTCATTTTCTAACATCAAACTTCAAAACTCGAGCATGTTCATCAATGGTAATACCCTAATTGTTTAACAGTTTCACAAATTAGTCCCTTGGCTAGCTAGATTAAGCTATAACGATCTCGAAAACATAGAAATCATTAAAAACGGGACAAATTACATACCTAATTGAGCAAAATAAGCTTGGCCGAACCTAGCTTCAAGAAAATAGTTTCTTCTCCTTGATAATCAGTTGAGAAAGATGAAAGAAAAGATTATACTAATTTGGTTTTATTTTAATTATCATTTATTTACTTAATTACCTAATTAACCTTTATAAACTTTAATAATTATACAAAATGCCAAGCCATTATCATCCACTAACACAATAATGGTCTAATTACCTTATAAGGACTTCCACTTTAAAGTTCTATAGCTACTTAATACTTTTAGATACTAGAACTCAACCTTTGCACTTTACGTGATTTAGTCCTTTTTATCAAATTAAGCATGTAAACGGTAAAATTTCTTAACGAAATTTTTATAGGGTAATACTATCATGCTGTTACAAAACTCATCTTGCATCGGACCTTTGGAATAAGTACCTTCAATACACCAAATCATTTTGCTTTCACATGCTCTTTTGTACATCTAATTCTTTCGAGTACATATGCTCTTTCTTTCTTCTCTTTTTTAAAGCATATTACTATATTTACTAATTTTTTTGAGCATCTGATACTTCTTTTCAACTCTCCCAAACTTATTTTCAGAGAGTATTCATGATAGACTGAGTTTAGTGTTTGGGACAATTTAGAGATAATTATGAGACAAGTGATGGCTTAATATTGCAATGGTTCAAATAAAATCAGGTCATATAATCTCAAAGTTGGGTTTCAAGGGATAAATATTCGTTAAGGTTGGCTTCAAAGGCTCAAACGGTCCAAACAAAAATTTGCCTAAGTCATTTTTGAAATTTCATGCTTCCTAGTTCTCCTAAGGAATTAAAAAATTTTATGGTTTGATTTACACACTTTATTAAGAGTAACATTTATGTCATAGTTCAGCTAACATAGCAATTATTAAGATAATAAAACTTTATTTATCCTACAGTTTAGCATAATTAAAAAAAATTCAAAATTTTGAATAAAATATAACTTTATCATTATTATAAGAATAATGTATTCTAAAAATAATAATTACAATATTTGGCCCCCTTCTTAAGGTGAACAATTCCCCTATTGTTAAAAACAACAGAGAAAACAAAAATATAGAAGTGAATAGATACTGTACACCAGGTAGGACCCTAAGAAAAGGAGGTGATTCAAGTTTGGTTGCTTTAATACCAAGCTTTTCCAAGGAAAATCTGTAACACCCCTAACCCATATCCGTCGTCAGAATAGGGTTACAGAGCATTACTAGAATTTACATTTCAGAACTTATCAAAAATATAAATCATTTACTTTAGAACATTTATCATACAAAATTCCATCAATAGCATACATATTGTCTCTTATAAGAGCCCTCGAGGCCCTAAAAACACATTAGAAACAAATTGGGACTAAATCGGACACATTTAGAATTTTTCAGAAAAAGAGATGAAAATCTTCAAATTGCAGGGGTCACACGGCCGAGAGACACTGATCGTTATGTTAGAGTCTTAAAATTTATATAATGAATGATCTAGCCTAGAAACTAACTATGACAACGATTGAGGCAAGTGCACCTATCGAACAGTAGTATAGTTTAGTGACAAGACCAGAATATCGAACCCAAAGGAACCAAAAGTACTAATACTAACTTTCTTTCTATTATTTAGCCTAAGAATTGAAGTGAATTATTGTTTAATCTAAAATTAACTAACTACTAAGCTAAAGACGCTAAGACAAAGAGAATGAATTTGGGAAATACTTGTGGAAAAAACCAATTGATTAAGACAATACCCAAGGAAGAATCCACCTAGACTTCACTTGTTATCTAACTCTGAACCAGACGATTTATTCACTTGACTTGATCCGTAGGATTCCCTAATTTATATTAATCCCTCTCTCGAGGATACTAACGTCTAACCCTAGGTTGATTAATTGAAATCTCTTTCTAATTAAAACCCCTAGAATTGTATTAACTCGATCTATAGATTCCCATATTAGGTTTGACCCTAATCTGGAAAATTTTCGTCACCCTATCTCTAGGCGCGCGAGCAACTCCGCTTAGCTATGCTAGATCTACTCTTAGGCAGGGTCTATTCCTCCTCTGCCTAAGCACATCAAAACTTGAATCAATATCCTGAAATATCAAAACAAGAATTAAGAACACATAATTAAGAACAAATCAAGTATTTATCATATAGCTCAGAAAACAATAACAAGATCCGTCTTAGGTTTCATCCCCCTCAAGTATCTGAGGGTTTAGTTCATAATAATAAAAATATACATCTCAGAAGAAAAGATAAAACAAAACATAAGAAAAACCCTAAAATCCCCTGAAGGAATTGAAGAGAAGATCTTCCGTCTTGAGTATGACTCCGGCTTCTTGAGATGAATCAACTAGCTTTCTTCGAGTAAATCCCACGATTCTGACCGCTTCGGCTTGGCTCCTTGGCCTAGCTGGACGCCCCCTGAAGGTTGGCCTTTAGGGTGTTTATATAGGCTTTTGGAATGTATTTATTTGCCTCTAAGTACCCTAATCCGAATAAAATTCTTCTTTTCCACGGCAGGGACACGCCTATGGCACACGCCCATGTAAGTCGAGTTGTAGGCCGTGGTCGAGCCTGCTAAGGAGGCACAGCCGTGTGGTGAAACCCCAGGCCGTGTCGATTTCTCACTTTGGACCATTTTGCCCGTTTTCGGCCCATTTCTCGTTCTTTTCATCCTCCTATGATCTCCTGAGTATAAAACATGAAATTAAAGGATTACGAGCACCAAATTCCATAATTCAAGGGATAAAACATCCAAAAAGCATGCTAAATATGGGATTAAAATATGTTACTATTACGATTTATCGGACACGCCCATGTCTCAGGCCGTGTCGACATTCAAAATAGGGACACACGCCGTGTCCCAGCCTGTGTCCATGCCTATGTAACTCACTGACTTGGGTAATACGGCCAAGCCACACGGTCGTCTCCTAGGCTGTATACCCTTTGAAATGGCCTCACACGCTTTGTGTGTGTGCCGTAATGTTGACCTAACTTGTAACCCTTTGAAAGCTACAGGACACACGGCAGTGTCGCTTTGGCTATGTGTCACACTGCAGGTGAGACACACGATCGTGTTTCTACCCGTGTGGACAAAAAATAGGTCATTTCCAAGCCATTTTTCTCACCCAAACTCATACCACTTACACAAGCCAATTGTACCTATAATCATGCATTTAAGACAAATCTAACATATGGATATACAAGTTTATACATTATAGAAACTAACCATTCAACCAATATGCTAACATGGCACCTCAATTTCAACAATTAAACTTGCCTACCAATCTATCAAATTTAATCATCAATCAAACCACCAATTGAACAATTTCAATATCACAATTGCCATGATGTTCGTATACCACATATATATATGCACAACATATACCATTTTTTCCATTTTTACATCTACCATACACCTTACCATTTTGACCTAAAGCCAAACACATTCAAGCTACAAAATCTATCCATTAAGCATGCAACTCCCCATACCCGTATCCGTCGTCGGAACAAGGTTACGGAGCATTACCGGAACTTATAGAACATTTTGCAAACAATTCATGTAAATTTCTCTTTATAAATTGAGATTATTCACAATGTCCCTTAAATGGGCCCTCGAGGCCCAATACGAGTATTAGAAATGAACAGGGACTAAATCGAGATCTCAGGGATTTTTTCATGAAATTCCAAAATTTTTCTTACATACAGTACCCATACGCCCGTGTGGTCTAGGGACACGTCCATGTGGTCGGGCCATGTGACTACACATGCCCGTGTCCCTAACCCGTGTAACTCTCTGACTTCAAATGCATGAAGAAATTAAAGTCACACGCCCGTGTGCTAGGCCGTGTGGCAAATTTTTATTTTTGAAATTAGGTGCAGTTTTCACACAGCCGTGTAACACGCCCGTGTTTAAGGCAGTATCAACAACACGGCTGAGACACAAGCCCGTGTCTCTGCCCGTGTGCTCAATTCTAAGCATTACGTTTCTCATTTTTAAGATGCAGGGGACACACAGCCTAGACACACGCCCGTGTGTCTACCCGTGTGGAAAAAATTTAGCCATTTCCTAGCCTCATTTGTCACCCAAATTTACCATGTTCCTACACTAAAACATACCAAATACAATCCAACTATTTCAAGCATCCATCTCAAGAAAATTTCATCATTTACAAGGCATACCACTACATGCATACATTTTTATAATTTACCTTGGTTTAATCCATATGTTAGACATAATTTAAGCAACTACTTAATATATATGAAGCTAGCATAGCATGACATTGCAAGTATATCAAAACAACCTTTACTAGCCATTCCATTGGCTAGATTACAACTATCATTATCAAGCCACAATTGGCGAAATAAGCTTAACATGCCATTATACCAAAATGAGATTTCTATTTATACTAAAAAGAGATAGTGGATAGTGTGATGATTGCTCCGACCGACTTCCAACCTTCGCGAGCTTTGATCACTATAAAACAGCGAAAATTAAATAGAGTAAGCATTTTATACTTAGTAAGTTCGTATAACGGGAAATAAACTTACCGATCATGTTTATTAATACAAGCATACATAATACACATTCAATCAATTTTGGGTAAGTTACCTAAATACACAATCACTTATTCAAATAAGTTAGTCACATAATCTCATATGAATTTCAAGTAAAACATAGATGAGCTCATCACATTACAAGTTCTATAAATTTTCACCTTTCCATGTTTCAAGATTCCTTTTCCATTGAACTATTGAAATGTCGATGGACATCCGGTTAATATACCCAAAAGTACCCACTTGGGCACAAACTTAACAAGCACACTCTCGAGCCACATTTTATGTTATAGGATTACCAGTCCATCCTAAATCCTTTTCATATCACATGCTCTGAAGAGCTTAATTTGGATTGCCCGTCCGGGCTAAACCCAACCTATAGCATATGCTCGAGTGGCTTATATCAGGATTACCCATCCGGGCTAAATCATTTATACAACATGTGTAATATTATTCTCGTTCAAGCATATCACCTTAATCCATCGAATTTCAACGTCCAACCAAAACATGGCAATTTATCCACATTTCACAACTTATGATTACTTCATAATATATATCATCTCATTCACATCAACAGAATCATACAATTAAATTCAAGCATTTAACATACATATTTATGTTACACGAACTTACCTTGAAAATGGTTTGGTTTTGAATTTTAATTAATCTGAAACCTTTTGCTTTCCTCGATCTAGTTGAGTAGTTGGTCTTTCCGAATCTATATGGATAAATTTAACTATTAATCTATCACATTTCATATACATTTGCATTCTATTGCATCCTAGGCAAAATTACCATTTTGCCCTTATCCTTTTCAAAAATTTTGATTTCGTCCCTAGGCTCGGAAAATAGAATTCATGAAATTTAACCCTCTTTCCAAGCCTAGCCAAAATTTATATACTACATTTACAACACATACATTTCACAAATTTCAGAATTTTCCATGGGTTTTACCAATTTTTCATTTTAGTCCCTAAATCAAGTTTTCATCAAAAACTGCTTTGTAAAAGTTGTTTATCTATGAACAACCTTTCATTTTCTACCATAAATTTCTAATTTTCAACATATTCATCCATGAACCAAATTTCTTACCTTGATAACTTTTCAAATTAATCCCCTAAATAGAAAGATTAAACTATCCTGGTTTCAACAATATAAAAATTATTAAAAACGGGACTTGATTTCATTCCTTATCGAGCTTGAAAAGTTTTCATCCTCTCTCCTAGGGTTTCCATAGAAACTTTAGGGAAGAAGATGAGTAAAAAGATGATAATTTCCTTTTAATTATTTGTCATCTTTTAATTTTATTGATTTCCAATTTAGTCCCTTGCCTTTTCTAATTTTTCCATGGATGAGTCATTATAATATCTACTAACTACTCTTCAATGGTCTAATTACCATATAAGGACCTTAAGTTTTGAATTCCATAAGTAATTAATACCTATAGCTACTAGAATCCAACTTTTACATTTTATGCAATTTAGTCTTTTACCTAATTAACCACACAATCAATAAAATTTTCGTATCAAAATTTTCATGTGACCTTCCTATCATAATACCAACCATAAAATAAAATAAAAATAATTTTTATTTTTACTCAGATTTGTTGTCCCGAAACCACTGTTCCGATCTCATCGAAAGTGGGCTGTTACAACTCTCCCTGTAATGCCCCGAATTTTGGGCCTAGAAGAAATAGGTTTTGAACAAGGGAATAGTTAGGAGACTGCACATAAATATTTAGTTGTGCAAGAAAGTGACATAAAGGAATGTCTGCTTCAGTGGTTAAGTGATTTAGGAGTGTTTGGAAGTGTCTGAGAAGTCAGGGGTTCAAGTCTTGGCTTTTTTGTGTAATTTTTAGTTTTGCTCTTAAATGAATGCAGTCACTGCATATAGGCCTTATGAATAATAGTGCTTGTTTTATGACACAGAAAGAGCTTGTGGTCTAGTGGCAAGGTGGCGTGTTGTGTAACTGTGAGGTCTGAGGTTCAAGACCTTGGTTGCACAATGAAGTATTTATTTTGCTGCTTGAGCTGTGTTGGTAGTGGAGTTGGACTGAAACACAGCTAAGGGGAGTTTGAAAACAATTTGAATGGAGTTTGAACTGGTCTTGGAGAGGTTTGAGGAGGGATGTTAGGAGAAAATCAAGGAGATGAGAGAGGAGGGAGTTTGTGCCGAATTTGGACTCTGGCACTCAAGAATTCGGCCAAGAGAGGTATACTGCTCATTTGGGTTTTTTTTCTCTCTTTGGCCGAATGTGGTAGGTTCTTTTTGGCATTTTTTCTCTGCTCACTTTTCCTTGTTGCATTTTTTCTTTTTCTCCTCTGCCAAATTCACTTTTCTTCCCTTCCATTCATTGGCTTTTGAGTCATTCGTTCCTTTCTTTTCAGTCAATAGGTCGCTTTTGTGAGCAACTCTTCCTTTTCTTTTCTCCATTTTTCTCTTCCTCAAGCTGTACTCTCTTTTGGCCGAATATCCCTTGCCTTCCAATCAGTTTACCTTTGTCAGAATATTTCTCCTTTTACCTTCTAGGTTCTGCTCTTAATCGATTTGACTTGGTTCGATTCTTCTCTTTTCGTTTTCTATCTCCCAATATTTTTCTTGTTTTGACTGAGAGCTATCTCTCCTTATCGATTGTGGTTTGGCTGAATATCACCCTTGCTTTATCACTCTCTGCGCTGACTTTCTCTTCACTTCTTCTTGCTGTTCCAGTGCTGCAAGTGTTTCTAATTATCGGTAAGTGTTTATACTCTTCACTTTTAGAGTTTAGGCCGTATACTAATTATGTTCTTATAGGAGATCATTTGGGGATTGAGGCCACTTATATGGCCTACCTTGGTTAATGAGATCGGTGTTGTGGTATAGATAATCTATGAAGGCATGTGATCACTTCTGGTTAGCGGTCTTGGAGGACTAAAGTCACCTCATTCAAGCAAGGTAAGGATGGTGGTTTTGGATTAAGTGTCAATAAGAGGTTGTTTTACCCTAGCGATTAAAGGACTGACATTGGGTCATGTTTGAATCTAGGTTGGGTGCTCGTGGAACTTGAAGCAGTTTCGTAAACAGGTCTGTATTCACACTGTTTTGACTGTAGACCGACAAAAGTCAAAAAGTCAAAAGATTGGGCTTGGAGGTCACATGGTCGTGCGAACGCTCGTGTGGTCAAACTGAGCCCATGAATCACGGGCGTATGACTGTAGAGAACTCTATGACCATTTTCATGGGCTTAGCCCGTAATGGGCCACGTTGGGCCAAAAAGGGGTCGTGTGGGCCTAATGGGCTCGTGGGTTCCACACGGATGAAATCCACGATTTGTGGCAAATACTTGACTGGGCTATGTAGGTCTCGTAGTCGTCACAAAATCTGAGCTGAACAGGCCACACGAGCGTGTGGGCCCACTTGGGCCGAGTAATGGGCCTTGGGCCCATTTACATTGTTATGACCATTTAGGTTACTGGAGCCGCTCGAGGCGACTGCGGACCTTCCGAGAGGTCGATATCTACATCGAGACCCCCATAGGGTAAAATGAACGAAATACCCCCATAGGGTAAAATGACTGTTATACCCCTAGGAGGTGAAATGACTGTTATGGCCTTATGTTATGTATGACTGATTTGCTCTATGATATGTATGACTATGATTGTGCATGACATTTTGCATACACGTATGACATTATGTCACGACATATTGCATGGGGATGGGTTGTTATATTTGGAGGAAGTGTATTGTACTAATAAGGCCGCACGGGTCGCCCAAGACGAATGTGGACCTACTGATGGCTATATGCAGTTTATTTTACTAGCAGCTTTGCTGCAATACTGTTTAGTGCCACAACCAGTGCTAATCTTGGTGTGTCTGGCTGGGTGGGTCGATTTTATCCCCACATGGTGTGTTTGGCGGGACGGAGTGGTGTGTAGAGGCTGGATTCGGTAGGATTTCTGACTATATATTTGCACTGATTAATGATATTGTACTGTTACTGCATCGATTAATGATATTACATACTGTTCACTACATGACTGATATCTTTTACTGTTATGGGCCAAGGCCCCAATGATACTATTACTGAAATTGGGCAAAGGCCCTACTGATTACTGGCATTGTGATAGGCTCAAGCCCAATCGTTTCTTATTGCAGAGAAGGGCTTAGCCCACACCGAATCGACGATTATTATTATAGCAGCTCGAGGCCAAAGCGCATTTATCTACGTTTAATTGATGTTTGCTTGTTAGGGATTACACACTTTGAGTTTCCGTAAACTCACCCCTCTCGCTTAATCGCATGTAATCCCGATCGTGTGGGGTCGTGCTACGAGGACTCGATGATGGCCACACAACCGCATCGACTTTCGTTTTTAGCTTTTGATTTGAAGAAATGGCTTGAATTTGGGTATTTTTATGTAATAAGGCCTCTTTAAAGTTATAAACTTTAAATTGGGGTTTTTATTTATTTAGTTTGATATAAACTGCTAGTCGTAGAAAAAGACGAGTTTTCAAAAGGTAACTATTTTCAAGGACACCACGTTTTCGCAACATTTCCTAAAAAAAATCTCCGCAATAAATGAGATTTTGAAACTTAGTAATGTTTTAAAAGTGATTAGCTTTTAATGATGCACGCTTTGGAAATGAACAACCCGTTTTGGAATCACCGTTTAATAACAAAATGATTAATTGATTTTGAGGATTTCAACGACAACAAGTTTTACGCTAAACACTTCCATGTGACACTGCCAGATTCGGCCATAATATCTAGGCCGGGTTTTGGGTGTTACATTTAGTGGTATTAGAGCCAAGTTGCAAAACTCGGCTGTGGAATGGGTTTTTAAACTTTGAATTTATTAAAGTTTCTTTTAAATAATTTGAAGTGTTTTGGAAGGATTTTCTAATTGTTTGGCTCACCGAGTCTCCGCGCCGATCCTGTAAGTTCTTTCTGAAAACTGTACTTTGACTTTGACTAAAAATGCCATAGGTAGAGATCAGAGACTCTTGTAGGTAGTCATCGCAAACCCTTTAGTAGGGTATCTTTCAAATCAGTAGTAAACCAAAGAGACACCGATAGACACTGTGTTGTGCGAAAACAAACTCTAAATTACTGCTTTTCATAAGACATCTGTTAATAAACAACTAGATCTATAAACCGATCTGCATAAAATTGTTAGTTCATATAAAACGCGAATAGACAATGAGGACAAGAGGTACACATGGACGAGGTACAAGAGGCCATGGTAGAGGTCGTAGAGGTGCTCGAGTTGGGTCCTCGTCGTTTGGCCATATACCTAATTTGGAAGTAGAGTGCGCAGCGGAAGTGTAATGGTGGAGTCTGTGTTATGCGACTGATCTGATAATTGGAAATTTCGAGGACAAAATTTCTTTAAGGAGGGGTGAATTGTAACGCATCAAATTTTGGGCCAAGAAGAAATAGGTTTTGAACAAGGGAACAGTTAGGAGACTGCACATAAATATTTAGTTGTGCAAGAAAGTGACATAAAGGAATGTCAGCTTCAGTGGTTAAGTGATTTAGGAGTGTTTGGAAGTGTCTGAGAAGTCAGGGGTTCAAGTCTTGGCTTTTGCAGAATTTTTAGTTTTGCTCTTAAATGAATCTGGTCATTGGCATATAGGTCAGATTCGGCCATAACGTCTAGGCCGGGTTTGGGGTGTTACACTCCCACTTAAAATTCTTTCTAGAAAAGAGGTTAGGGTATTGCCTCCTCGTAGTATCCTCTGGCTCCCAGTAGCTTCCTCTAACCCATGTCGTTGCCAGAGCACTTTTACTAATGCCACCTTTTTATTTCTTAGCTCTTTTGTCTCATGTGCCAGTATTTTTATCGGTTCTGTAACACTCCTTACCCAGGTTCTACGTCGAGAATCGAGCCCGAGGCGTTACCAAATTCAAACCGCTTAATTGCCACATAGGCTCAACGTCATTACTCGTTATAACCTCATTCTCAACTTACGAGGCCTCACTCATACACACGAGGGCTCTCGAGACTAATCCGGAACTTTTACCATCCTTAAAATTTTTCTCTTTTATACAGGTCTCACACGCCCGTGCAAGATTAGACACGCCCGTGCATGAGCACACATGCCCATGTCCCCAGACCGTGCCTAAAAACCCAAGCATTACGCCAAATGCCCCACGGCCTTGGCACGCCCGTGCTCCCCAACCGTGGTGAACACCGACTTCCTCAAGACGGCCTAGAGTCTAGACACACGCCCCGTGTGGCTAGCCCATGGCCAACATCGATGAATCCCACATGCCCTAGGCTGCGCTCGTGTGACTAGTCCGTGGTCTATTCTCATTTTCAAATATTAACATGCGAGGGACGACGCCACAAAGACACGCGCTGGGCTGGCCGCAGTGTGTCACACATGGTCTAAACACTGCGCTTGTGTGTCTCACTGACATGGTCAAGAACAAGACTAAGTGTCAAGTTCTTTTCACCCTTTTAACATGCACAACATATACTCATCTAACACCGTCATAATCAACTCAAATTGAAGTGCATTCTCACATAGAAAACTACATCTTTCTTTCATATAATGTAATAGCCAACAACCATGGCATTATACAAAATAAGCTATCCATCTATAGGCCAACACATCTTAGCCATTTACAACAAAATTTACTAACTCATCTAGGCCCTATACATGCCATATACAAAACATTAAGTTTCATGTACCAAAGTGTGCTGATATGTGGGCTATCTTCTGATGATCCTCGTATCTCGATTCAACGCTTTTAATCTATAAGACAAGGGAAAAGAAAGAAAGTAAGCTTTGAGCTTAGTAAGTTTACACATAAAAAATTAGGCATCATAGTATAAGCCCAACCACAATTAGTATTATACCAACATATAATATACAACTATGCTTACTCTTTCTATCCCTTACCATATTACCAACACATCATTAGTCACATGCTCATAATTATTGAAATGCACCCCTGCATTCAATATCACATTTACACAATATACAACACGTCATTATTGCTCAATAATGCATCCACATAGCTAATCCACACAGCTAATCCACATATCTTATCCACACAGCTATTACACACAACTAATACACACAATTAATCCACACAGCCAATATCTCGGTGGTTTCGCACTTAGCACACCACAATCAATTTATAAGGTGGTATCGCACTTAGCCTACCACAAAGGTAATCATCGTGATCTCACACATAGCCACTAAATGATATACTTAACGATAGCATCGCACATAGCCAGCTCATCGTCAATATGCATTTGGATGGAATCGCACTTAGCCCACCATCTAGCATTATCACAACACATCCACAAGTCTATTTACCCAATTATTCATCCATTCACATCTATATTACATTCATTCTACTTGAACCACATAGCTTCCCAATCATTCTCATTCATGCTACACCCTAGCTAGCATTTACAAATTTTAAGTATGAATGCATTGTTTATGCATAGACTTACCTCGATACTCAAAAGTATTGAAATGTGCAATTTAGTCCACCACCATGCTTTTGCCTCGGTTTCGATCCGGGCTTCGTCTTTCTTGATCTATAATGAATAAATCGGCTTATTCAATACACACATTGACTAAATTGACCCACATCTCATACTTTAGCAAAATAATTATTTTGCCCCTAAACTTTCTCATATTTACACTTTAGTCCTAAAGGCTCGTAAAGTGATTTTTATTCAACTTTCTACTCTTTCATGCTTAGCCGAACCACTTACTCAACTAAAGCATTCATCATATCTCACTAAATCACCCATGTATGACCAAACTTAAGATTTTCACAACTAAGTCCCTACATGCATTTTCATGGAAAATCACTTAGCAAAAGATGTTTCTACTACATCAAGCTTTCATATTCTTCCATAAAACATCAAAATACATGCATGTCATACATATGTACATTTTTTGAACATCCATAATAGCTCACCAAATAGCTATAAATAGCTTACTCATGCTACCGGGACTTCAAAAATACGAAGAATATCAAAAATCGGGCTTAGGAGCACTTACTAGCAAGCTTGAAAAATTGAAAGAACCCTAACAATGGCTTCTCAAATTTTTGGCAGCTATGGGAAGAAGATGAATGAATTTCTATCATCTTTTCACCTATTTTAATCACTTAATTGATAAATGACCAAAATGCCCTTTTTGATAAACTTTCAATTTTAACTCATCCATGCCCATTTTTTTCCAAAAATTAGAATTTGGATGAATTTCTATTTAAGGACCTCTAATTAATAATCTAAAGCTATTTCACACATATAGCTTCTAGAAACACACATTTTTGCAACTTTTGCAATTTAGTCCTTTTAGACAATTCAACCACAATTTCACAAAATTGCTTCATGAAACCTTCACACTAGCATGCATACATAATATAAGCCTCAAAAACTCATTCATGACCCTCGGATTTGTGGTCTCGAACCACTATTCCAACTAGGCCCTAAACTGGGATGTTACAACTTTCCCCCTTTTAGAGATTTTCGTCCCCGAAAATCTTACTAGTAAAGAGGTTTGGATGTTGCTCTCTCATAGCTTCTTTCGTTTCCCACGTAGCCTCTTCCACACCATGTTTCTGCCATAACACTTTCACTAGTGCTATGCTCTTATTTCTCAACTATTTCACTTCTCGAGCCAAGATCTTAATCGGCTCCTCTTCATAAGACATAACTGGTCTTATCTCAATTTCTGTTGAAGGAATCACATGTGAAGGATCGGAGCGATACCGTCGTAACATCGACACATGGGACACGTTATGAATCTTTTCTAACTCTACCGGCAAAGCCAACTGGTAAGCTACAGGCCCAATTCTGTCTGTAATCTCATACAACCCTATGAACCTTAGACTCAATTTCCCTTTTTGTCCAAATCTCATAATCTTCTTCCACGACGATACTTTCAAAAATGCTTTGTCGCCTACCTCAAACTTAATTTCTTTTCTTTTCAAATCCGTGATACGACTTACTCAGCCGATCAAGCGACTTTCAGACTATTACGGATTACTTTCACTTTCTCTTCGGTCTCTTTTACTA
This sequence comes from Gossypium sturtianum, assembly GCA_025698515.1. Classification (NCBI taxonomy): domain Eukaryota; kingdom Viridiplantae; phylum Streptophyta; class Magnoliopsida; order Malvales; family Malvaceae; genus Gossypium; species Gossypium sturtianum. The sequence continues at coordinate 62,000,871 of CM046948.1, forward strand.
GATCGACCCAATGGATCCGTTTCTCGCTAAGCTCAGTCCAATACAAAGGAGTCCGACACTTACGGCCATACAAAGCCTCATACGGTGCCATCTGTATACTCGACTGATAACTATTGTTATAGTCGAATTCGACCAAAGGTAGATATCTCTCCCAACTACCTTGAATTCTAGCACACAAGATCGAAGCATATCTTCAAGAACTTAAATCACTATTTTAGATCGACCATCGGATTGCGGATGGAACGCAAAGATCTTGAAATTCAATCCCGCACTCCATGGCATCTTGCAACTTCTTCCAAAATCTCAAGTAAACCTCGGATCTCTATTCGATATAATAGACACAGTACACCATGCAATCTCACTATCTCGCCACGTACAACTCAAATTAACTTATCCGGTGAATAATCAACACACGCATCTTTGGAATAAAGTGAGTCGACTTTGTCAATCTATCCACAACAACCCACACATCATCTCTCTTTCTCGGAGTCGTCGGCAACCCAGTTACAAAATCCATGGTAACCCGATCCCACTTCTATTCGGGAACCATCACTGGCTGAAGCAATCCCGAAGGCACTTGATGCTCAGCTTTCACTTGTTGGCAAATCAGACACTTTGCCACAAACTCTGAAATATCTCTTTTCATACCCGGCCACCAATACAACTTCCTCAAATCGTTGTACATTTTAAATCATCTAGGAATGTCTTGACAAGCATCCACTGTTGGCCTCATACAAAACCTTTCGAATCAACTCCTTATTTTTAGGAACACAAATTTTGTCACGATACATCAGACAACCATTCAAATACACTCAAAAATCAGAATCACTTTCTGATCCGCACTTAGCTATCTTAGCTTGCATCTCGCTGTCATTCCTCTGAGCTTCACATATTTGTTGAACAAATAGTGGCTTAGCTCTCAACTCTGCCAAAATAGCACCATCATCAGACAATGCTAAACTCGCTCTCATAACTCTTAGAGCGTACAGGGATTTCCTACTCAAGGCATCCGTAACCACCTTCGCTTTTCCTAGGTGGTAATCAATGACTAACTCATAGTCTTTCAACAATTCAAGCCACCGTCTCTGTCTCAGATTCAGATCCTTCTGATCCATCAAATACTTTAAACTCTTGTGATCCGTAAAGATTCGGCACTTTTCGCCATACAAATTATGTCTCCAAATCTTTAACGCAAACACAATCGCAGCCAACTCTAAATCGTGAGTCAGATAATTTTTCTCGTGCGGTTTTAACTGCCTCGAGGCGTAAGTGACTACCTTACCCTCTTGCATCAACACGCAACTGAGACCATTAAACGACGCATCACTATATACCACGAACTCCTTCCCCGATTCTGGTTGAACCAAAACTAGTGCCTCAGTCAACATTGTTTTCAGTCTCTCGAAGCTCTGTTGACATGTCTCAGTCCATTCAAACTTCACATCTTTATGCAATAGCTTCATCATCGGGTAGCAATCACAGAGAACCCCTTTACGAAACGTCTGTAATATCCCGCTAATCCCAAGAAAGTTCTAATTTTTGACACGTTCCTCAGTGGTTTCCAATACATAACGGTCGATATCTTACTCGGGTCAACTCTGACACCATCACCTGACACCATGTGTCCTAGGAATCCGACCTCTTGGAGCCAAAACTCACTCTTGCTAAAGTTAGCATACAACTGCTTATCTCTCAAAGTTTGCAAGACAATTCTCAGGTGCTCTTCATGATCGTTCTCATCCCGAGAATAGATCAATATGTCATCAATAAAGACAACCACAAACTTGTCCACATATGGTCTGAAAATACGATTCATCAGATCCATAAAAATCACAGGTGCATTCGTCAAACCAAACGGCATAACCAAAAACTCATAATGGCCATACCTTGTCCAAAATTCAGTTTTCAACACATCTTGCTCTTTCACCCTGAGCTGATAATAACCAGACCTCAAGTCTATCTTGGAGAACACTGTAGCTCCCCTCAGTTGATCGAAAAGATCATCAATCCTTGGTAAAGGATACTTATTCTTAACCGTCACCTTGTTCAGTTGTCTATAGTCTATACACAACCTCATAGACCCATCTTTCTTCTTCACAAACAATACCGGAGCACCCCATGGCGAGTAGCTCGGTCTTGCAAAACCCTTATCTGTCAACTCTTGTAACTGAACCTTCAGTTCTTTCAACTCTACAGGTGCCATTCTGTACGGGGCAATCGAAATAGGTGTCGTTCCTGGAACCAACTCAATTCCAAACTCGACCTCTCTCATTGGAGGTAATCCGGGTAACTCTTCCAGAAACACATCTGGGTACTCACATACCACTGGCACTGTTTCAAACCCTACTCCAACCTCTTGATTATTCAACACAAACGCAAGATAGGACTCACACCCTTTTCTTAAACATTTCTTAGCCACTAAGGAAGAAATCATCACGGGTAGACTTTCCGATCCACCTGATTCAACCTGAACTACATCTCTACTCTCACATTTCAATTCAATGTACTTACTACAACAGTTCACTAAAACACTATGGGTAGTCAACCAATCCATGCCTAGGATTAAATCGAACTCATCAAACGGCAACAACATAAGGTTTGCCAGAAAATAATGATTCTCAATCAACAAAGGACAATTTTTACACACATTGTCCACTAACACATACTTTCCTAACCGGTTTGACACCTTAATCACAATGTCCGTAGACTCAACGGTCACACTCAAACTAGATGCTAATCTCATGAAAATATAAGTGTGAGTAGACCCTGGATCTATTAAAGCAATGACAGAGGTGTCAAAGAGAGAAAAAGTACCCGTTATCACATCAGGGGAGGATGCCTCTTCGCGAGCGCGAATGGCATACGTCCTCGCAGGTGCCCGACCCTCTGGTCTCACAGCAGAGTCCCTGGACGCACCTCTACCACTAGCCCCACCTCTTGGGTTCCTTGGTGGTCTACCCTCGAGAGACACATCACTAGGTCTCACTTTTGCCTCTCTTCCTTATCATCCCTCTCGGGACAGTTACGGATAAAGTGGTCAGGGGAATCACATTTGTAACATTTCCGACTGTTTCCCCAACACTCTCCGGTGTGATACCTACCATAACTTGGACACTCCGGTTTATCTTTGTATTGCCCACATTTCCATCGAGGGGGCTCAGACTCTCGAACCCTGACGAGTATTGTCCAAGTCTCGATGCAAATATCCCACTGAGGCTGACATCCGAGGATTCACTTCCTTGGATCTTTTCGACTGGGCTTGATACGACTTGCCCATCGGTCTCTTTCTCGCATCTCGGGCTTCACTCACAGCCCTCCTCTTATCTGTACTCAACTCTTCGGCCTTACTTGCCCTCTCAACTAATACCACAAATTCTTTCAACTCTAAAATGCCAACTAGGAGTTTGATATCCTCATTCAGCCCATCTTCGAACCTCTTGCACAAGATGATCTCTGTCGACACACATTCTTGAGCGTATTTGCTAAGCCTAACAAACTCACGCTCGTATTCAGCTACTGTCATCCTTTCTTGCTTCAGCTCAAGGAATTCTTTCCTTTTTCGGTCAGTAAACCTCTGGCTTATATACTTCTTCCGGAACTCTTCCAGAAAGAAGTCCCACGTCACCCGCTCTTTTGGGACCACTAGCGTCAGCGTCTTCGACCAATGGTATGCCGAATCTCTTAGTAACGATACGGTACACTTCAAACTCTCCTCAGGTGTACATGAGAGCTCATCGAACACCCTCATCGAGTTCTCCATCCAGAACTTTCCCCTCTCTGGGTCATCATCTACCTTAGCTCTAAACTCCTCTACCCCGTGTTTCCTAATCTTATCCACCGGGGGTTTCGATATCCTCACTACATCCATACCTTGAGGAGCCACTGGATTTGGCTGAGGTATAGGAGGAGGTGGAGGAGGTTGAGCGTTAGGGTTCGCTCAAACGTAGTCCGAGTACCAATCACTCATCATATGGAGAAAGGCTTCTCGTGCCTCTTCCCCTTGACCCCTCGCCTCGGGTCCAATTTACACTGGCACGGTTCCTTGCACAGGAGCCGGCGCATTACTAGCTGCTTCATCAGCAGTCAATGTATCAGAATCCATATTCTATATAAAACAAGATTTAAAATCATCAGAAACCACCACACTATTATCGTACACTTATGGCATGTATAGCTAGACTCTTACACCCGCTACGGTAGTCCTAGAACTAACTAAACCATAGCTCTGATACCACTAAATGTAACACCCCTTACCCGGGTTCTACATCGGGAACTGGGCCCGAGTCATTACCAAACTCAAACCACTTAATCGCCACTTAGGCTCAACGTCATTACTCGCTATAACCTCATTCTTGACTTACGAGACCTCACTCATACACACGAGGGCTCTCGAGACTAATCCAGAACTTTTACGATCCTTAAAATTTTTCTCTTTTATACAGGTCTCACACGCCCGTGCAAGATTAGACACGCTCGTGCATGAGCACACACGCCCATGTCCCCAGACCGTGCCTAAAAACCCAAGCATTCTGCCAAATGCCCCACGACCATGGCACGCCCGTGCTCCCCAACCGTGGTGAACACTGACTTCCCTCGCACGGCCTAGAGTCTAGACACACGCCCGTGTGGCTAGTCCGTGGCCAACACTAATGAATCCCACACGCCCTAGGCACACGCCCGTGTGACTAGTCCGTGGCCTATTCTGTTTTAAAATATTAACATGCAGGGGACGCACGGCTACAACACACGCCCGTGGGCTGACCGTGTGTCACACATGGTCTAGACACACGCAGTGTGTCTACCCACATGGTCAAAAACAAGATTAAGTGTCAAGTTCTTTTCACCCTTCTAACATACACAACATATACTCATCTAACACCATCATAATCAACTCAAATTGAAGTGCATTCTCACATAGAAAACTACATCTTTCTTTCATATAATGTAATAGCCAACAACCAAGGCATTATACAAAATAAGCTATCCATCTATAGGCCAACACATCTTAGCCATTTACAAAAAAAATTACTAACTCATCTAGCCCTATACATGCCATATACAAAACATTAAGTTTCATGTACCAAAGTGTGCTGATATGTGGGCTATCTTCTGATGATCCTCGTATCTTGATTCAACGCTTTTAATCTATAAGACAAGGGAAAAGAAAGAAAGTAAGCTTTGAGCTTAGTAAGTTTACACATAAACAATTAAGCATCATAGTATAAGCCCAACCACAATTAGTATTATACCAACATATAATATACAACTATGCTTACTCTTTCTATCCCTTACCATATTACCAACACATCATGAGTCACATGCTCATAATTATTGAAATGCACCCCTGCATTCAATATCACATTTACACAATATACAACACGTCATTATTGCTCAATAATGCATCCACATAGCTAACTCACATAGCTAATCCACACAGCTAATCCACATATCTTATCCACACAGCTATTACACAGAGCTAATATACACAATTAATCCATACAGCCAATATCTTGGTGGTTTCGCACTTAGCACACCATAATCAATTTATAATGTGGTATCGCACTTAGCCTACCACAAAGGTAATCATCGTGATCTCGCACATAACCACTAAATGATATACCTAACGATAGCATCGCACATAGCCAGCTCATCGTCAATATGCATTTGGATGGTATCGAACTTATCCCACCATCTAGCATTATCACAACACATGCACAAGTCTATTTACCCAATTATTCATCCATTCACATCTATATTACATTCATTCTACTTGAACCACATAGGTTCCCAATCATTATCATTCATTCTCATTCATGCTACACCCTAGCTAGCATTTACAAATTGTAAGTATGAATGCATTGTTTATGCATAGACTTACCTCGATACTCAAAAGTATTGAAATCTGTAATTTAGTCCACCACCTTGGTTTTGCCTCGGTTTCGATCCGGGCTTCGTCTTTCTTGATCCATAATGAATAAATCAACTTATTCAATACACACATTGACTAAATTGACCCACATCTCATACTTTAGCAAAATTATTATTTTGCCCCTAAACTTTCTCATATTTACACTTTAGTCTCAAAGGCTCGTAAAGTGATTTTTATTCAACTTTCTACTCTTTCATGCTTAGCCGAACCACTTACTCAACTAAATCATTCATCAAATCTCACTAAATCACCCATGTCTGACCAAACTTAAGATTTATACAACTAAGTGCCTACATGCATTTTCATGGAAAAACACTTAGCAAAAGATGTTTCTACTACATCAAGCTTTCATATTCTTCCATAAAATATCAAAATACATGCATGTCATACTTATGTACATTTTTAAACATCCATAATAGCTCACCAAATAGCTATAAATAGCTTACTCATGCTACCGGGACTTCAAAAATATGAAGAATATCAAAAATCGGGCTTAGGAGCACTTACTAGCAAGCTTGAAAAATTGAAAGAACCCTAACAATGGCTTCTCAAATTTTCGACAGCTATGGGAAGAAGATGAATGAATTTCTATCATCTTTTCACCTATTTTAATCACTTAATTGATAAATGACGATAAACTTTCAATTTTAACTCATCCATGCCCATTTTTGTCCAAAAATTAGAAATTGGATAAATTACTATTTAAGGACCTCTAATTAATAATCTAAAGCTATTTCACACATATAGCTTCTACAAACACACATTTTGCAACTTTTGCAATTTAATCCTTTTGGACAATTCAACCATAATTTCACAAAATTGCTTCATGAAACTTTCACACTAGCGTGCATACATAATATAAGCCTCAAAAACTCATTCATGACCCTCAGATTTGTGGTCTCGAACCACTATTCTGACTAGGCCCTAAACTGGGATGTTACAGGTTCTTCATTGTAGGTCATATCAGGCTGAATCTCCACTTCTATTGGAGTAATAACGTGTGAAGGGTCCGATCTATATCGTCGTAGCATGGACACATGAAACACATTATGAATTTTATCAAGCTCTAATTGTAATGCTAACCGATATGCAACAGGCCCGATTCTTTCAGTGATCTCATATGGCCAATGAACCGCGGACTCAATTTTCCCTTTCGACCAAACCAAAGAACTTTCTTCCTTGCTGATACTTTCAGGAAAACTTTATCACCAATGTAACACCCCAAACCTGGCCTAGACGTTATGGCTGAATCTGGCGTGTCACATTGAAGTGTTTTTCGAAAACCATGTTTTCATTGAAAACCCTTCTTGATATTTAAAACTTTTCGCAATTCAAAACCTCAGATTTTGTTTGCCTATTTTTAAAACGTGGTTTATTAAAAGTTAATCACTTTTAAAAATGTTATTAACTTTGTTAAAAATCTCTTTTAGCTGCAGAAGCTAATCTAAGATAAAAAAGTTTAAAACATATGTTTTTAAAAATAGTAATTGGGTTGAAAACCCATCTACGTCTAACAGATATAAAATGTAACAAAATCCTAAATTCAAAATTAAATCCAAAGAGGCCTCATTACAGAAATTAAAACCCAAAGCAAAATTTAAATAACTAGGGTTAAAATAAAAATATTAGCGCACGTGTGGTCACTTCCAAGTCCCTCGCAGCACCGATCCTCCTAACGCTAGGGATTACATGCATAGTTAAAAAGGGGGTGAGTTTACGAAAACTCAGTGTGGAATCCCCTTACTAGAGTAACAGTTAGTATACAGAAACAGAAATCGAATAGTCTGGGCCAAAGCCCTATAACAGTAACAGTATAGTCCAGTTTAGAGCATACGTGGGCCAAAACCCACTACAGTCACAGATCTCATAAATAGATATGCAACAGTATGAGCATGCATCCTACCCCGATCCAGCCAACACACCACCCTACCAACCCTACACTCTTTTAGGGATAAAATTGACCCACCCAGCCAACACACCAAGCTTAGCACCGGTTGCGGCACTAAGTCAACAGAACGGCTCGGCGTCGTGGGCAGAACGGCTAAAAGCCATAAACAGAAAGGTACAAAGCTATCGGTAACTGTAATAAGTTTGGCACATAGCCATCAGCGACGATAATATAATCGGCACACAGCCACGGGTAATTATGATCGACACAGAGTCATCAATATATATGTTAGGAACATAGCCACGGTTAAATACGATTGGCACAAAGCAATAATCAAGATGGCACAGAGCCATATTTAGGTTGGCATAGAGCCATAATCAGATTACGCGACTTTAAGCCGTCTGTCGGTCCACAGTTGTCTCTTGCGACTCGTACGACCTTAACAGATCAATACTGGATCCACAGTCGTCTCATGCGACCAATGCGACCGTATCAGAGCTTCCTCCGTATCAATGTCCCAACCCCATGCAATATGTTGTGTATGTCATGCTCAATCATTACACGTGTATGCAAAATGGCCATGCTCAGTAACAGTCATTTAAACATATGTTAAAAGCATATCAGTCAAATTCGTAGTCTAAGTCAGTCATTTACCCACAAGGGCAAAATAGTCATTTTACCCTATAAGGGTATTTTGGTCATTTTGCAAACTGGGGTATTTCGGTAATTTCACAAATCGGGGGTATTTCAGTAATTTCACAAATTGGGGGTATTTTAGTAATTTCACAATATGAGGGTATTTTGCTAATTTTACAAATCAGGGATATTTCGGTAATTTTACAATCTAAGGGTATTTCGGTAATTTCACAATCTGAGGGTATCTCGGTAATTTCACAAATCAGGGGTATTTCGGTAATTTCACAATCTAAGGGTATTTCGGTACTTTCACAAATCAGGGGTATTTCAATAATTTTACAAATCGGGGGTATTTCGATAATTTCACAATCCAAGGGTATTTCGGTGATTTTACAAATCGAGGGTATTTCGATAATTTTACAAATCGGGGCTTAACGACCCAACATAAGGTCCCCCGTCACCTCGAGCGACTTAAGTAACCCCAAACAGACACAACGGTGTAAATGGGCCTGGGGCCCATTACTCGGCCCAAGTGGGCCCACACACTCGTGTGGCCCAATTAGCCCAGAAAAAGCCTCGGCTATACAAACAGCATAGTTCAAACCAATAGAAACCATATAACATGCATCTTATCTGTATGGGGCCCACCAGCCTAGTGGCCCACACGGCCCATTGTCCAAAAATGACCTTAGCCATGTGGACTACACGGCTCGGTCTAACATTTACCACAATATGCAAATTTAATTTGTGTGGGGGCCACAGGCCCATTTCGGCCCCAACACGGCCCAAAGCGACCTAAGCCCATGAGAACGCTCATGGTGGCCTCAACCATCTTACGCCCATATTCGTCGGCTCGGTCTGTAACAGCCCGATTTAGGGGCTAGTTGGAATAGTGATCTCGAGATCACTAATTCAAGATTAGAGAAATTTATTTTCATGTTATATTATGAGTCAGAGCATGATAGTATATGTGCATGAGAATTTTGGTACTTTAATTTTTGCGATTTCGTGTTTAATCGCGAGAAAGGACTAAATCGCATAAAGTGTGAAAGTTTCATTTTATAAGCTAAAGGTACCAAATAGCCTTAGAATGTAAATTGGAGGTCTTTAAAAGGTAATTAGACCCCCAATATATGCTTGGTCGGCCATAGGAGACAAGAATTGACCAAGTTGGTCAAAGTTGGTGAAGTTGGTGGATTAAATTGATAATTTTATATTAAAATAAAGAAAAGATGATATCCATCTTTCTTGTTCATTTCTTCCACCGAAAATTGGCAGCCAAATAGGGGTTGAAAGCTTCAAAAATTTTAGCACACTCATCTCTTCACAAGTAAGTGTTTTAGTAATCTTTTCTTGAAAATAATTGTACTTTTGAGACCCTTAAGGCTTAAGCTTTCAAATGAAGGGACTAATGTGCAATATGGTGAAAAGTTTAGAGTTTTGTCATGAGAGCTATTATAGTTATTTTCTACATTTCTATGGAGGAAATTGAGTCTTAGTTGTTAGATAAACAACTTTTGTGAAAGGTATTGTCTTGAAAACACCTAATGGGACCTTAATGAAAAGGTTACAAATTTGTAGTAAATGTGTGAAATGTTGAGTTTTGATGATAGCTATAAGAGTATTAAATGTTCACCTAGGCTTGTTGAAGGTAGAAATGTGATTAGAAATAATTTCCGAGCCTAGGGGCAAAATGGTCATTTTACCAAAGTCTAGGGGCAAAATAGTAATTTTGCCTAAGCATGATTTTTGAAGTGATTTTACTAATATAGTGATTAAAGTGAGTTGAATTACTATTATAGTGCAAGAAGAACCAAGAATCCACCTCGATCGGGGAAAGAACAAAGTCTTAGACTAAACAAACGAGTTAGCTCATTTTGGAATTGAAGTAAGTTTGTATGTGATTAATGCAATATTTATGTTAGCATAATTGTGAATGCTTGGTATCATATTGATGCATGATACTTCATTAAATTGAGAAATTGATGTTGAATATGATATTGAAGTCCTAGTGGACTATAATGAATATGAGAATGTTATCATCGAGATGGGAAATGGATAGGGTCCCGTATAAGACCATGTCTGGGACATGGCCTCGGAACCAAGTTGGTATCCCGTATAAGACCATATCCGGGATATGGCCTCGAAAATGAATATGAAAATCGTTTAAGACCATATCCGAGATGTGGCATCGATACTTGATGTGAAAGTCCATATAAGACCATATCTGGGATATGGCATTGGCATTTAGAGGTAAGTCCATATAAGACCATATCCGGGAATGTGGCATTTGCTTCGTACCTACAGTAATGACGATGAACATGCGTATTTGACTATCCATTGTGATTAGTGGGATAAATAGATGAATTTAGAAGTAGAAACGAGAATGGTACTAAAGCCATGTGAATGAGTGAGTACAAGTACTCGTGAATGAGTCACGAAGAAATGATTTCGATGTGTGGCACGGTATGTGATAAATAGGGGCAATTGTAAGTAAGTATGTCAAGAAGCCTTGGCTCGTGTACGGTTAGTTAATGCCATGGATGGATCATATTATGAGCTTATGATCGCTATTTATTCCCATGCAAACTTACTAAGCTTTATGCTTACCCTTTTCATTGCCCTTCTTCCTTGTAGTATTGCCAAGGTAACTCGAGGATTGGGGACGTAGGAGTTCGGAATCACACTATCGACGTCACTTTGGTATAACAATTTTAGACTTATTTTGAATATGGCATGTATAGGACTTGAGTATTTTGTTAAGTTGTAATTGTTAGCCAAAGTGTTGGCTATGAATGTTACTAAAGTCATTTTGTAAATGGCCTTAAGTTAGGCAAATACTTGGCAAATTCTTTTGCTTTATGAAAGTGATTCTCTTGAAGTGTATGCCCTTGTGTATGGATGTTGAATTGAGTATTTAGATATGTCTTTGGGTCATGAATTATGTTGAATGGAGTTGATGTATGTAAACGTGAAATGTAGGGTGGCAAAGGGCTTGGTAGATAGCCTGCTAATTGTCCACATGGGTAGACACACGGGCGTGTGTTTAAACCGTGTGGGAGGCACGACCAACACATGGGCGTATGCCCAGGTCGTGTAAAGACTGCACCTTGCATTTGGGATGTATTCGCCCCATGGCTGAAGCACACGGGCGTGTGTATAGGCTGTGTGGATAAGTCAGAATGCTAAGGATTGTCACACGGGCCAGGGCCACGGGCGTCCCAAGGTCGTGTGAAATTAGTCAGTGTCGACCACGGGTGGAAGACACAGGCATGCCTTAGTGACACACGGGTGTGTGGCCTCTGATTTATTGAAAAGTTTCTCGAACTCGTAAAAGTTCCCGAAATAGTTTCGATACTTCGCGGAAGTATGTTTAGGGCCTCTAGGCTGAGTATGTGCAAGTGATGGGTTTAAACGAAATTTTATAACCCTATTCTAGACGTTTAGGAAAGATTAGCTAGGTAATGCCTCAAACCCTATTCTGGCTTGAATACGGGCAAGGGGTGTTAAACGGTCCACCACACGTGCGATTGCACGCTCGTGTGGCATCATTCGCCGGTATTTTAGCTTTTCAGAAATATATCGATCTACGAACAGAAGGAGTGTGGTTACACACACTCTATCGGCTTTCTCGCCCATTATCGAATATAGGATACTGCTACACACATTCGGCTTATTAGCCGACTATCAGGTACAGGGTAAAAATACACACCTGATTGCGAACGTGCGCGACTAACTCACAAGAACACCAACCTAACACAATCAGAAACTTCGGTTAGTCGCTTATCAATCAATTGAAGAGAACCCTAACCCAAAACTCCTGTTCGGAGGCTTACCTATCACCCGCCTTAATCAATCTCACTCAGGCCGTCGCAGGATATCACTTCACTTCAAGTCCTTAAAAAAAAACTACATGCATCCCCTTCGCGACTCAATGACTAATATCATATACGCAAATAATTGAACGAGGAGTATCGCAACTTACCCAAACTGTGGAATTAAGACTGAGAGACAGAAGTATTCAGCCACCACCACAACACACCCATATGCCGAGGCACGAGAAGAAACAATTGCACTCCCCTGAGACCAAGTATTTGACTAGCACAGAATTTCAGAGGTTATTCGGCTCTATCAAAAGAGGAGGGAAATGAGAAAAGCTGAAAGAAAGAAGAGAGGAGATAACAATGTGTTTGGCCAAAAACACATCAACCAATTGAGAGAGAAAAGAAATATTCGGCAAAAGTGTGAAGAGGTAGAGAAGAGAAAAAGAATCGGTTTGATAGGAGATTTTCAAATGAATGCAAAGTAGAGAACAAAAGAACCTAAAAGGTATTCGATATGACCAAAAATTAAAAGATACGCCCCACACTCTTAGTACAAATCGGCCTCCAAGAAAGAAAAATAACCAAAATGTTTCAAGCCACCGAATTAGAGAGTAAAAGACTACTCAAAGCCGATTTCTGATAAGCCAAAATTCTCATTCGACACACACCCATCCTTTCCTTTCAAAATCACTCAAACCATCCACCACCCAATTCAAATTCCCCTTTTTCCTCCTACATTTTCTCCATGACCAATTCAAACTTCACCCTTTTACCAAGTCTACAACAACCTTCCAGAGTTTCAATCCAATTCAACCACTTACCATCCCCGTGTAGCAAAATAATTGTATTTTGCTTGCAAGGGGATTCGAACCCAAGCCCCCCTAAATAGCTCAACACGCCACTTGCCTCCTTGCCACAGGCTCTGTTGTGTCACAAAATATCCTCAATTAATAAAAAGGTCTATAGGCCAAAGTCCATGTTCCTTTAAAAGAAAAACCAAAATAAACTGCAAGAGCCAAGACTTGAACCCAGGCTCCCTTACAACCTTAATGACGCCACAACCACTAGGCCACATGCTTCCTTGTGTCATTTTTTTAACACAATAACTTAAAAGCCCTACATCCAAGCATCCATGGTTTTATTCACTTAAAACCAAATTTTTTACTAAAGCCCAGGTTTGAACCCACGACTTTTCCAACTCCTCTCAGGACCCTTAACCACTTGAGCAGACATGTAATTTTGTCATTCCTTGCACAATTAAATACCTATTTACAGCCTACTTACGGACCCATACTCGAGGCCCAATACTTCTAGGCCAAAATTCGGGGTGTTACAACCAATCTAAAATTCCATCTCTTTTTGCTTTAAATCAGCATAAGACTTTTGACAGTCTGAGGCCGCTTTCAAACTGTCTCGAATTATATTCACTTTTTCTTCAATTTCCCAGATCAAATCAACCCCATGTATCTTTTTCTCACTTAACTCCATCCAATACAATGGATTTCTACATTTGCGACCATATAGAGCCTTATACGGTGCCATTTTAATACTCGACTGATAACTGTTATTGTAAGCAAATTTGATCAAAGGCAAGTATTTTTCCCAGTTACCTCCAAATTCAAGTACACAACACTGAAGCATGTCTTCTAACATCTGAATAACACGTTCATATATTCCGTTTGTTTAAGGATGGAATGCAGTACTAAAGTGTAAACGAGTTCCCAGAGCTTCTTACAACTTACTCCAAAATCGGGATGTAAACCGGGGATCTCTATCAGAAATAATGGAGATTGGCACTCCGTGTAGCCTTACAATATCAGAGACATATAATTAAGCCAATCTATCCAATGAAAAATCCATACTTACCGGAATAAAGTGTGCAGACTTCGTTAAACGATCGACGATTACCCAAACAGCATATTTCTTTTTTGGTGATTAGGGTAATCCCGTTACAAAGTCCATGGTAACTCTTTCTCATTTCCATTCTGGTATTGTAATTGGCTACAATAATCCCGAAGGTACTTGGTGTTTGGCCTTCACTTGTTGACATATTAAACACTTCGATACAAATCTAGAAATATCCCGTTTCATCTCTGGCCACTAGTACATCTTTTTCAGATCATTGTACATTTTATTGCTACCAGGATGGATAGACATCGTACCATGATGAGCCTCATGTAAAATCTTCTGTACCAATTCTGAATTCTTCGGTACACATATTCTATCTCTGAATAACAAACAACCATCAGAATCAATTTGAAACTCTAAATTAGGGTTTGACTCACTCTGTACTCGTTTAGCCCGTAATTTACCATCATCCCTTTGAACTTTACAAATTTGTTGTCGAAATGTTGGCCTAGCTCTTAACTCAGCTACAACCAAATCGTCATCGGACAGGGACAATTGGGCATTCAACGCCCGCAAGGGAAATAAAGATTTTCGACTCAAGGCATCCGCCACTACATTAGCTTTCCCCAGATGGTAATCAATAACGAGATCATAATCTTTCAATAATTCCAACCACCTACGCTGTCTTAAATTTAGTTATTTTTGTGTCATTAAATACTTCAGACTTTTGTGATCCATAAGACATGACACTTTTCGCCAAAGAGATAATGCCGCCATATTTTCAGTGCAAAAATGATGGCTGCCAATTCAAGATCATGTACCGGGTAATTTCTCTCACGCTATTTCAGCTGCCTAGATGCATAAGCCACTACTTTACCATCTTGCATCAACACGCAACCCAAACCATTTAATGAGGTATCGCTATAGACTACATATTCTTTACCCGATTCAGGTTGGAATAATACGGGCGCTTCCATCAATAAAGCTTTCAGTCTATCAAAACTATGCTGGCACTTATCATTCCACTCAAATTTCACTTCTTTTTGCAACAATCGAGTCATCAGAGAATCTATCATTGAAAACCCTTTAACAAATCTCCGATAATATCCTGCTAGTCCCAGAAAACTTCTGAATTCTGAATATTCTTCGGTGGCTTCCAACTTACAATAGCTAAAATTTTGTCCGGATCCACCCGAATACCCTCTGTAGATGCAACATGTCCAAGGAAACTAACTTCCCGTAGCCAGAATTCACATTTATTAAATTTAGCATACAACTATTTTTCTCGTAGAGTTTGTAATACAATTCTCAGATGCTCAGCATGCTCATTCACATCCCGAAAGTAAACCAAAATATCTTTAATAAAAATAACCACGAACCTGTCCAAGTATGGTCTGAAAATTATGTTCATTAAATCCGTAAATACCGCCAGGGCATTCGTTAATCTGAATGGCATCACCAAAAATTCATAATGCCCATATCTGGTTTTGAAAGCTATCTTCAGTACATCTAAATCCTTTACCCCTAGTTGATAGTATCCAGATCGTAGATCAATTTTTGAAAATACAGTGGCACCTTTTAATTGATCAAACAAGTCATCTATACGAGGCAACGGGTACTTATTCTTTACTGTGACTTTATTAAGCTGTCTGTAATCGATGCATAGTCTCAATGATCCATCTTTCTTCTTTACAAACAATACCGGTGCACCTCATGGTGAGAAGCTGGGTCGGGCAAATCCTCTATCAATCAACTCTTGTAACTGCACCTTCAGCTCTTTCAGTTCGGTAGGAGCCATTCTATATGGTGCTATAGATATCGGCGTCATCCCAAGCACAAGGTCTATGGAAAATTCCACCTCTCTAGCTGGAGGTAAACCAGGTAACTCTTCTGGAAATACCTCAGAAAACTCACAAACAATCGGCACCGACTGGATTTTCAACTCTGATACTTTGGTGTCTAGTACAATAGCAAGATAAGCCTCATACCCCTTTTTAATATATCTCTATGCTGATATTACTGAAATCACATTAGACATCCCACCCAGTTTCTCAGATTCAACCCGAAGTAACTCACCATTCTGACACTTCAATACAATGTATTTATGCTTACAATTTACCACTGCATCATGTTGGGTTAACCAATCCATTCCTAATATTACATCAAATTCATCAAAGGGTAACAACATCAAATTAGCCGAAAAATAGTAACCATCTATTATCAACGGACAATTCTTACAAATTTTATCCACCATAACATGCTGACCCAAAGGGTTTGAAACTTTAACCACAAATTTGGTGAATTCAATAATCATATGTTTATCATATACAAATTTCATGCATATATATGAATGCGTGGAACCAGGATCAATCAAAGCAATAATATCAGTATCAAGTAAAGAGAATGTACCAGTGATAACATTTGGTGCTGAGGCATCTTCTCTTGCACATATCACATATGTTCTTGCTATATCCTGAGCCTCAGATTTAGCTATTAAATCCTTTGCAGCACTACGACTACCACCGGTATTTCCAGAATACCGTGGTGGTCTACCCCTCGAGACAGGATTACTCGGCTTCGAGGTCTGTTCAACGTCTTTCTCCACCCTTCCCGGGTAATATTTAAGAAAATGGTTGAGAGAACCACACTTAAAACAAGCCCCACTTCTCATCCGACACTCTCTAAAATGTAATTTATTACAGACACTGCACCGTGGTTAAGGGTTTCCAACACTTCCAATACTTGTTCCTAAGGGAGACGAAGACCTCGGGTTAGAACATTGAGAGCCCCGCTCTCTTCCAAAATATCCCGTAGAGGTGGTCGCGCGATAATAATACTTCTTTAATTTCTTAGAAGCAAATGATTGTGACTTACTCATAGTTCTTTTTCTAGAAACCCGAGCCTCTCTTTCAGCTTGTTTCTTTTCTTTACTCAATTTCTCAGCTTTGTGTGCTCGATCGACTAACACCGTAAATTCCCTTATTGTAATATCCGGGATTTAGGGGTCTCACATTTTGCATATATGTGTGTGTGTGTGTGTGAGTATGCTCTGTGTGTTGTTTGATTGTGTTTGGGGGCTCCGGGAAACCTTAGGGTTAGGTGGAAGCCTTAGTGAAACTTTTTGGTTTAAGCTGATTAGGGGGGAGCTAAGGGAGCTAGGCCTTAAGGGGTTTAAGGTTGCGTTTAGGGACACAAAAACTCAGTTGGTAAAGTGGTAGGGAGGCGCCACTTAAGGTGCAAGTGGATGACGCCTCAGGGAGTGAGAAGGGCCTTGGTTCGAGCAGCACTGGCAGCATTTTGGCATTTGTTTTTGCGTCAAGGGGAGTGAAGAGTTGGATTCAGCCATGGCACTGGGAAGGTGGAATTTGACTGAGTCAAATTGTTTTGAATGTGCGGCTAGGAGAAGAGATGAGAGTTTGACTCATTCAAACTCATTTGAATATGGGGAGGGGAGGAAAATGTGGAGGAAAATAAGGGATGTGGAGAGGGGGCGAGAGTTGGCCGGCAGTAGGGCTCTTGGGATGGCATTTTCAGTCCTGATAGGGGGGTAGAGACCAAATTTGCTTAGTGTGGTATTAGGCACACTTTTTGCATTTTCTCTCTTCCAAAAGCTCATTTGTTTTCTTTCTTTCCCTTTGTGATTGAAAGCCGAATGCACCCATCACCATAGCCGAAATTCCCTAAGCCTTCATCTTTTCATCTCAGTCTCGTTTCATCACTTTTCCATCTCTCTTAAATCGAGTTTTCTCTCCATAATTCCCTATAGCCGAACCTCTATTTGAGCCTCACCATCATTCTTTTCTTCTATTGCTTTCTTCAAAACCAATTAGTGCTTTGGCCGAACCTTCTACCCATCGTTTTCTTTTATTCTTATCTACACTTTTCTTCTATTCTTTTTCTATCATGTTGATCTTCAACGGTTGTCATCAAGTCGAATCTTCCAGTGCCGATCATATCATGAAGGAAAGACTTATTTCGATAGACGACTTGTAGTGAGGTGCCGTCGGCCATCTTGTGCAATCCCTTCCAATCGACCTCAATAGTGTGGTAAGGGATCTCTCTTGGGTTAAATCTCCCTTTTCTTACTTTGGTTGCCAAAATCAGAGACTTAACTCTGTATTTAGGTGTGTGGCCGAATCTATCAAAGGTCTTGGGTTCGTAACTTTTCTTTGAAGCCAGCGTTAGGAGCAAGAGCCTTCGGGGTTTGATCGAATAAGGTAAAGAGATAGTGATATTCGGCCAAAGGCCATATCTTTTAGCTAAGAAGTGTTAGCCGATTCTAACTAGACTGTTGTAGGGAGGTTTCGACAGAGGTTAAGGAGAAGCTTCGTGATTCGGATCTACTTCGGTAAGAGTACTCAATTAAGATGAGGTCTTTATCTTGTTTAGATTTTGATTTATCAATTAACCGGGTATTCTGATTAAGTGCTATTCAATGGATGCGAGTACCAGTCGAGGAGAGGAAGGGGTTGTCCCTACCCCTAAGTTCAAGAAACGTTCGATTTCTGTAGTTTGGGATTGGCCACCAGGGTGTGGGCCAGCGTCGGAAAGGGACAAGAAGATCACTGTAGTCTCTTCGAGTGAGGACGCTAGGGAAATCGAGAGTTTAGTGCTTCAGGTTATCAGGTGTGTGGTTAATTCGCAGTTTCCCCGTTAATTAATTAGTTGTATGTATTATATGTGAAATGGCTGAAACAGTGGCTGTGGTGGAATTGTTACCTTTAATGGTGTGTCGGTAACCAGGTTAGTCTTTTATTTATGGTGTGGCTATGGATGATTGTTGTGGATACACGTAGCATGTCATATGCCTATATAATCTGTTCATGCATTATTTGGCCATGTCATTATAACATTTTGCATATGCATGGGGTGGTATATATATGGAATGAAGGACAGGGTGTACATTTATGTACGTGGTTTAGTGACGGCCTCGAGCCTCACTGTGGATTGATGTTAGCCTTGAGTTACATCGTGGATTGACGTTGACCATGGGTCACATTGTGGATTTTTGTGATTTAATCACGTGGACAAGTGGCTAGGCCACTAGGTGGACGGCATTGATTACCGAATTGGTGTGTAGCTATTGGAGGGTCGATTTAGTAATCCCCTAGTGTGTGGTGGTTGGATACGGGGTTGTGTAGCGGATGGACACTAGGCTGGGTTGGGTACATTTTGCATTATTACATGCCATGTGGATTTGTGTGGTTTTGGGCCACGCCCATATGCGAAAATTTGTGGGTTAATTACACAACTGAGTCGGTTTGACTCACCCAATATTTACCAAACAATGCAAGTGATACATGTTGTCTTGGACCGGGTTTGGAGTGGATTCGAGATGGCCATGCAGATGCAATTTTACTTACTTAAATACATTTTCTTTAATTTCGGTTACATCGGGATGATTTTATTATAATAAGGCCATTTTAAGTAGTTGGGATTTTCATTATGTTTTATGCTAGATCGACTGTCGATTAATAATTGCAAATGATTTCATAATCAAATTTTTACAACTTAAAAGCTTAAGTTAAGATTTTCAAATCTGGACACTCGTAACAACCCAACTTTCCTAAAGTTTCAAACGTATACGATTTTCAACTTCACACGAACTTTAAAGTTGTACTTTTCCGGCAAATTGATTTCCAAAATGACAAACTTCTTATAAACAAGTTAACTCCTATGGATGGGATATTTGATTAAAACCCAACACGTGTTTTCACCCTTCAAGTAAATTCTTTTCAAACGTTTTTCCCTGTAACATTCCGAATTCGGCCGTGGTGTTTTGGGCCGGGTTTGGGGTGTTACAATTTGGTATCAGATCCAGGTTTTAAACTCGGCCTATGGATTTTGAGGCCCACAAACGTTTTTAAACTCTGTGTTTTAAGTTGGTTAAAGAATTTTTTCATGGAAAGGGTTTATGAAGGCATGGCACTCGAATCTTTCCCCTGTGTCCGTGTAAGTCTTTTGCCTTGTTAAACGAAATGAAGTGGGAATGTGATGTATTGTGGTGGATATAAAAATTAGAACTTAAGATATTCTCTTTAGAGACTGAAACTTTAGGGATATGTGTTCTTTGTGAAAGAATAACTTGAAATCCTATAGCATAAAACTACTCTTTTAATCAATAAGGGAAAAGAATCTAATACATAAAATTTCTTAAATCAGATTAAGAAGCGACATTAGACATGAGTTCTAGGGGACGTGGTCATAGTATCCGTGGGCGTGGTAGAGGCGAATGATCAGCTCGAAACCGGTTGGGTCCGGTCGGGGTTTAGAGAGAACGAGGCGCCGCCATCGGCCGTAGGAGCGGAGTTTCAGGATCAAACGAGAGGAGATGACGCAGTTGTCCCGTGCTATCTTTGCGAGTTTTGGAGAGGGTCGCAGGAGCTAATATGGGTAATGGGGCTCAAAAGTCCGTGGTCCGAGAGGCTTAGAGCAAAGCGAGTGAAGTATTTAGAGGGGTATTCAGGGTAGCTCCGAATGTGGCGAGTATCGTTAGAGGCAATCAGAAAGGATCATGGACGACTTGGACCGCACTGCGAGGAGAAGTTGAAGGGTGCTATTTCTTTGCTCGGGATGAGGCCTACCGGTGGTGGCTCACCGTCGAGAGGGTACTCCAATGGATCGAGTGGATTGGGGTTACTTTAAGATTAAGTTCGAGGGGAAGTACGCCGAGCCGATTCACGTGGACGCACGTAGGAAGGAGTTCCCGAATTTAGTGCAAGGGGCAAAGTCGAGCGCAGTATGAAGCGGAGTTCTTGCGGTTAAGTCGGTATGCCGATGGATTGTTGCTACTGATTATGAGCGCTGTGGTCGATTTGAGGATGGGGTGCGAGATGAGCATGCAGTGTTGATAGCTCCTCAGCGGGAGAGGGACTTTACTATTCTGGTAGAGAAAGCTCAGATAGCGGAAGAAGTTAAGCGAACTGAGAGGCAGAATAGAGATAAGGACAGAGGCTGAAACAAGAGGAGTTTTGGACCGTCAAGATCATCCGGGGTTATGTAAAGCAGACCTAGGGTTGAGAATTTCTCGCCGCGCTCCTGTGCTAGCTTTGGGAATCAGTCCGTCCATGTGCTCAATGTGGGAGGACTCATGTAGAAGAGTCTTTGGGAAGGAGTAAAGAGTGTTTCATGTGTGGGTCCAAGGCTCACTTGGTTAAGAATTGTCCTCAGGATATGGATAGGGCTCGGACAGTAGGTCAGGGGTATGTGCAGCCCGAAAGGGGTGGTCAACAGGTGTCGAGGGGTCGTGGTCTGAACCGTGGAGGAAATGGTTTTGGCCGAGGTCGTGGAGCATCGGGCAGAGGTGCTGGGGGTTCAGATGCAAGGCAACCAGGGTTGGTTTATGCAGTCAGGCGTCGTGAGGAGGGGGATGCGCCAGATGTGATCACGGGTACGTTCCTTATTTTTGGATTACCCTTTACTGCTTTAATTGATGTGGGGTTAACTCATTCTTACATTGCTAGTGAAGTGTCCGGAACTTTGAATGGGAACTTTGAGACTGTCCTTAGGAAGTTGGCCGTACCTAGTCCTTTAGGGCAATCAGTGGTAGTAGACAAACTCTTTAGGGAGGTGCCTTTAGAGGTTCAGGGGACGGTGTTCCCGGCTGACTTGATGGAGCTACCATTCGGGGAATTTAACTTAATCTTAGGTATGGACTGGTTAGTGAGGTACCGTGCAAATTTGGATTGTGCTGCCAAGCGCATGTCATTGAGGACTCCCGAAGATAATGAGATTGTGGTGATAGGTGAGAGAAGGGATTACTTGTCTAATGTAGTGTCTGCCCTTAAGGCGGAAAAGATGGTAAAGAAGGGATGTATGGCTTTCCTGATGTTTGTCAGTGCTTTGAAGGCTAAGGAAGCAGCTGTAGGAGAGGTCAGGACAGTGAAGGAGTTTGTGGATGTCTTTCCGGAAGAACTTCCAGGGTTGCCTCCGGATCGTGAGGTGGAGTTCGGAATCGATTTGTTGCCAGGTACAGCGCCAGTGTCTATCGCTCCGTACAGAATGGCACCAAAAGAGTTGGGGGAACTCAAGGCCCAGATCCAAGAATTGTTAGATCGCGGGTTATTCGTGAAGAATAAGGACGGGACTATGCGTATGTGCATAGACTACCGGCAGTTGAATAAGCTGACAATCAAGAACAAGTACCCGCTGTCGAGGATAAACGACTTGTTTGATCAGCTTAAAAGGGCTGCGGTATTTTCAAAGATAGATCTGAGGTCGGGATATCATCAGCTTAAGGTGAAGGAAGCGGATATCCATAAGACAGCTTTCCAGACTCGATACGGGCATTATGAGTTCCTAGTAATGCCGTTCGGGTTGACGAACGCCCCACCGCGTTCATGGATATGATGAACCGAGTTTTCCAACCCTACTTGGATCAGTTCGTCGTGGTGTTCATAGACGACATCCTGGTATATTCCAAGTCTGAGGAGGAGCACTGTAACACCCCCAAACCCGGCCTATTCACTACGACCGAATCTGGTTATGTTAGTGAAAATATGTTCCTTTACTTAGTATTTAATACATGAAAATTTATTATCTTCGGAAAATTATGTCCACAAAAATTATTAAATGATATAAGGTTGGTTTGAATTAAATCTTTATTATAAATTACTATAATATGAACCTTTTTAATAAAAATATTTCTAAATATAATGTAAACTTCAACAAAATTAAATAGAGTACTGTAATCATAGTGGCCCTTATTACATCAAATAAATTGAAACCAAGTAATTAAAATGCTTGAAATAAAAATATTCAAAACGCTCTACTGCATGAAAATGCTTCGCATGGGCCACCTTGTATCCACTCCAACCCGGTCCGATCAATCATGACTCTGCGATGTTTAAAAGTTGGGTGAGTCATATGGACTCGATGTGTAAGTTAACCACTGAAATCCACCCACATGCTAGCCACATAATATCCCAATTATCAAATGCAACAAGTAATATATATATCATTTAAACATTTACTACAACTGGGCTTGGCCCACATTCAAATCACATCACATACCGGGCTTGGCCCATTTCTCAATAAACCACATATCATCCGGGCTTGGCCCATTTCCACGTATGTTCCCAAAACATACCTATCCACATGTCATATTGGGCTTGGCCCATTTCCATATTATCACAAAAATAATGCAACATGATTCCCAACCCAACCTAGGGTCCATCCGCTACACACCCCCTTATCCAAACCTACCACACACCGGGGACTATCGAGTCACCCTCTCCTTTTCCCTCCAAAAAGGCAACCAATGCCATCCACGATGTAGCGTATAGCTAACATCAAACCACGATGGAGCACACAAAGCAATCCATCAAGCCACGATATGGCATAAAGCTCATATCAATCAAGGTAACCACGCCGAACTAAATCGCAAAGATCCACAACGCGACCTCGCCGGCGCCAATCCACGATGTAGCACAAAGTCGACATCAACCACGCACTCAAGTACACCCGTACCTTCTTTTCATAACCCACCCATGCACATGCCACATAAAATATAATCGTGATCATGCATGCACATGCTTTATTAATGTCCATATAATCACACTGCAATAGATCCGATACTAACCTGGTCATCGCTATACCCTTTAGGGGTATATATGGCACACTTATTATCGCACTTGTTAGTAAACATATAACACATAAAACCCGGAAACAAATGGGTTAGTTACACACCTTATCACTAGGAGTTCTAGACTCTCGATCCTCGACACTATCGTCTAGCGAAACAACGGCTTTCTGCCTAACGTTTCTTGCTGTTGGCCCACACCCTGGTGGCCAATCACGTACTGCAGAAACGGATCTCTTCTTGAACTTTGGGATGGGGACTTTCCTTGCCCACCTTGACGGTACTCGAATCCACGCCCATCGTAATCACTTAATTAGAACCCTTTGGTTAAACGTCAAAATACAAAATCTCAAGCTTAACAACTACAATTTAACTTACTTACCAAACGATCTAAAATCTCAAAGGCTCCTCAGACTTTGTCGATTTGCCCTTAGATGATCGAATCCAAGAGACTTCCTCAATGCTTCCTTCTTTCGGCACTCTTGCTCAAGATTCGCCGACCACACTAGGACACCGAGGAGATTTCGGCTTCAAGCAACAAAGAAACACTTAACACTTTTGGCCAAGGTGACAACAAAATAGGGGAAGGAATTTTAAGACACCAAGAGGGAGAGGCAAAAGACTTGATGAACAACTAGCACTCCCCCTCCCCTATTTATAGCATTGCCAACCCCTTGAAGTCTCCAAAATTTGGCCAACACTTCACTAATTTAATTCTACTTAAACACTTCACTAATAATCCAATAATAATTCTTTTAATCTTCATAATATCCTTGTTTATCTCCAATAAAAATGCTCATATTATCCCCTTATTAAAAAAACAAATAAATAATAATAATTATCCCACTTAATTTAATTAATAAATAATAATAAATAATCCTATAATAATAAACTAACAAAGCTACCCAAATTTGGCTACCACCTTCTGGCCATTTAATTCAAATTGATTTGAATTAATCAAATCTCTTAATTCACTCTCACCAATCAATTCAAATTAAAAAAACAAAATAAAACCCACCTTTATCCTATATCCCCTTCAATTTAAAAAGAATAAAAACATAATAATTATCCTTACTCAAATTAAATTAAAAGGATAAAAGCTTAATCCCTTTCAATTTAAAAACCATGTGCCGTCCAATCTTCAATTTGTTGCCCAAAAAGAAATAAATAAAAAAACTCCAATATGCGGCTTCCTTGGCTCGAACTCGGGACACCATGTGCTCACGACCTTTCCCTAACGCCTGTGCCACTCGGCCTCATTGAATTTCATGCTAGAAACCCGCAACAATTGCTTTTAACCCCTTCTTACTTCCGCCCATCACCAAATAACAAAACAAAAACGCCCAAATGCGGCTCCACTTCGAACCCGTGCTCTCTTCTCCTCCAGCGCCTAAGTAGCGCCTAAGAGCCACTCGCCATGGACTTCCATGTCCATCAAACCTACCCATTTAATTTTTAAGGCCTACTTAGCCCAGTCTCCTTGACGCAAAAATAAAACAAGAAATTGTCGCTGCTTGGACTCGAACCCAAGCCCCATAGGCGCCACCTTCCAAAGCCCCAAGCAGGCGCCTCAATCGCCACTTTGCCAAAGTCTATCTTGTGTCATAAACTCCATAAAATTATTTTAAGGCCTTCTTGCCCTATTTCCCCTTTTTACACTAAAATTCAAAAATTTTCTAAGGCATCCCTTGCCTTCTAAGGTTCTCCAAAACCCCTAAAAATTCTCCCAACATGACCATAGCCTACTAAACGCTCGAAAGTTATGCTCCAAACGCATAACCCCTAAACCTGTGGTGTTACAATTCTACCCTCCTTAAAAATAATTTCGTCCTCGAAATTACTTTACCAACAAACGTCCATACAACCTATCCTACCACCATACGCTTATGCTGCGCACTCTTATCTTACTAAGGTTATTGTACCTACACAATCTCTAAGTTCATGCTAAAAACACCTCTCTTAGCAAATACGTAAAAGGCTAAATCGTAATGAAACAAAGTAATTAAAGCATGTACCAAAGCAAAGGAGCTTACCTAATATCACATCCTTGGTTGACTCTCACTAGAACCATTCCTTCCATGACTTGAACCACGACCCTCGCCGCTTGAGGACAATTCTTAACTAAATGTGCCTTAGATCCGCACCGAAAGCATTCTTTACTATTTCCCCAACACTCTCCCTGTGTGAGGTCTTCCACATCGAACACAAGAACGATTCCGATCCATTGGTACAAGTGTACTTACTGTGGTTCTCGGTCCTTGGTCTTTTCTCGATATTACCAACCGATATCGACGGTCCAATATTTCTCTTATTCTCGCTCCTATTCTTTTCTCGGTTTTTCTTATGGTCTTCTTAACCTCTTCAGCGATCCGAGCTTTCTCCACTAGCACCGCTAAGTCTCTCTCCCTGCATGAGCAATCACCATTCAAGTTCATCTCGTAATCCGCCTTCAAACCGGACGCACCTCTCATAATCGTGGCCACAATTCCTTAGCATATCGACTAAGTCGCACAATTCCGCCGCACTCACCTATCGACTTACTTCCTTGTACTAGATTTAGAAACGCTTTCCTTTGCGAGTCCAAATAACTGGCTCCTACGCACTTTCCTTCAAACTTAACCTTAAAGAAGTCCCAATCTCGCCGACCTTTGGTACACTTTGCTTGACAATGAGCCACCAACGATAAGCTTCATCGCTAAGCAACGTAAACAAAGACCTTCAGCCTTTTCTTCATTGGTGCGGTCCAAATCGCCCATGATTCTTTCGATCGCTTCTAGCCAATACTCCGCCACGCTCGAGCTACTCCAGATATTCCTCTAAAGATCTCACTCCGCTCAATCTAAGCCTCTTCCGACATCGACTTTCGAGTTCCATTTCCTCTACTAGCTCCTCGCTACACGCCTAAAATTCGTGAACATGGCCCGCGACATCTGCGGCCATCTTCTCCCGTCCGGTCTTGCCCCTCTACGCCCACTCATCGGCGGCACTTCACTTTCGACCCATGGCCGACCCTATCGATTCCGATGTCGCCATTCTACCTCTACCGCCCCTAGAACTCATCTCTATCGTCGCGATTTAACTGCTTAAAAAGTTTTATGCATTAGAAATTATTGTTTCACTATTTTATCCACGAGCAATTTTATGAAAGAAGTTTCCGAGAGTAGTTCTTTCGAGCAATCAAGTTTTCTTCCCTACCTGTGGGTAATTTCGTCATTTTCCTACTGTGGGTATTTTTTTAGAAATTTTAAAACTAAGGGTTTTAAAACAGTTGAGGCAAATCTCTTCGGGTTTTAATAATGGGTTTAGCCTATGAACAAGTCCTCTTGGTTAAGGTGAACCGTAGCTACGCACTGTAGGATTCCAAATAAGAGGAGGTGAGTCACGAGGACTGCTTAAGTACTGTGCTCTTAGGATCCACTCCTAGACATGCGCACAATGGTTGCCACACCTTAACTTGGCGACTTAATCACAGGTTTGTTTGGTAATTTTAAGTCTTATACATATGTTTGAGTAGACTAGTCCTAGGGTTCAATAGATCCTAGTTCACTAATCTACGAGCCCAACTAAGCCCATAATAATTCATAATAGTAAAGCACTTCAAAAGTCCAAGTACTTACCGTGGACTCTGCCGAGGTACAGTGCCATGCCGTAAAAACTCAAATATTTCTTAAAAGCCCATTTTGAAAATGTTTTGGGCCCAAAACCTCAAAGCCGAGTTTTGAACCGGGCTCGATACTAAATCAGTAACACCCCCAAACCCGGCCTATTCACTACGACCGAACCTGGTTATGTTAGTGAAAATATGTTCCTTTACTTAGTATTTAATACATGAAAATTTATTATCTTCGGAAAATTATGTCCACAAAAATTATTAAATGATATAAGGTTGGTTTGAATTAAATCTTTATTATAAATTACTATAATATGAACCTTTTAATAAAAATATTTCTAAATATAATGTAAACTTCAACAAAATTAAATAGAGTAATCAGAATCATAGTGGCCCTTATTACATCAAATAAATTGAAACCAAGTAATTAAAATGCTTGAAATAAAAATATTCAAAACGCTCTACTGCATGAAAATCGCTTCGCATGGGCCACCTTGTATCCACTCCAACCCGGTCCGATCAATCATGACTCTGCGATGTTTAAAAAGTTGGGTGAGTCATACTGCACTCAAGTGTGTAAGTTAACCACTGAAATCCACCCACATGCTAGCCACATAATATCCCAATTATCAAATGCAACAAGTAATATATATATCATTTAAACATTTACCACAACTGGGCTTGGCCCACATTCAAATCACATCACATACTGGGCTTGGCCCATTTCTCAATAAACCACATATCATCTGGGCTTGGCCCATTTCCACGTATGTTCCCAAAACATACCTATCCACATGTCATATTGGGCTTGGCCCATTTCCATATTATCACAAAAATAATGCAACATGATTCCCAACCCAACCTAGGGTCCATCCGCTACACACCCCCTTATCCAAATTTACCACACACCGTGGGACTATCGAGTCACCCTCTCCTTTTCCCTCCAAAAAGGCAACCAATGCCATCCACGATGTAGCGTATAGCTAACATCAAACCACGATGGAGCACACAGCAATCCATCAAGCCACGATATGGCATAAAGCTCATATCAATCAAGGTAACCACGCGAACTAAATCGCAAAGATCCACAACGCGACCTCAGTCAGCGCCAATCCACGATGTAGCACAAAGTCGACATCAACCACGCACTCGAAGTACACCCGCATCTTCTTTTCATAACCCACCCATGCACATGCCACATAAAATATAATCGTGATCATGCATGCACATGCTTTATTAATGTCCATATAATCACACTGCAATAGATCCGATACTAACCTGGTCATCGCTATACCCTTTAGGGGTATATATGGCACACTTATTACTGCACTTGTTAGTAAACATATAACACATAAAACCCGGAAACAGTGGGTTAGTTACACACCTTATCACTAGGAGTTCTAGACTCTCGATCCTCGACACTATCGTCTAGCGAAACAACGGCTTTCGCCTAACGCTTTCTTTGTCGTTGGCCCACACCGTGGCCAATCACGCATCGCAGTAAACGGATCTCTTCTTGAACTTTGGGATGGGGACTTTCCTTGCCCACCTTGACTGGTACTCGAATCCACGTCCATCGTAATCACTTAATTAGAACCCTTTGGTTAAACGTCAAAATACAAAATCTCAAGCTTAACAACTACAATTTAACTTACTTTACCAAACGATCTAAAATCTCAAAGGCTCCTCAGACTTTGTCGATTTGCCCTTAGATGATCGAATCCAAGAGACTTCCTCAATGCTTCCTTCTTTTGGCACTCTTGCTCAAGATTCGGCCGACCACACTAGGACACGAGGGAGATTTCTGGCTTCAAGCAACAAAGAAACACTTAACACTTTTTCGCCAAGGTGACAACAAAATAGGGAAGGAATTTGGCACACCAAGAGGGAGAGGCAAAAGACTTGATGAACAACTAGCACTCCCCTCTCCCCTATTTATAGCATTCGCCAACCCCTTGAAGTCTCCAAAATTTGGCCAACACTTCACTAATTTAATTCTACTTAAACACTTCACTAATAATCCAATAATAATTCTTTTAATCTTCATAATATCCTTGTTTATCTCCAATAAAAATGCTCATATTATCCCCTTATTAAAAAAACAAATAAATAATAATAATTATCCCACTTAATTTAATTAATAAATAATAATAAATAATCCTATAATAATAAACTAACAAAGCTACCCAAATTCGGCTACCACCTTCCCGGCCATTTAATTCAAATTGATTTGAATTAATCAAATCTCTTAATTCACTCCCACCAATCAATTCAAATTAAAAAAACAAAATAAAACCCACCTTTATCCTATATCCCCTTCAATTTAAAAAGAATAAAAACATAATAATTATCCTTACTCCAAAATTAAATTAAAAGGATAAAAGCTTAATCCCTTTCAATTTAAAAACCATGTGCCGCCCAATCTTCAATTTGCTGCCCAAAAAGAAATAAATAAAAAAACTCCAATATGCAGCTTCCTTGGCTCGAACTCAGGACACCATGTGCACGACCTTTCCCCTAACGCCTGTGCCACTCGGCCTCATTGAATTTCATGCTAGAAACCCGCAACAATTGCTTTTAACCCCTTCTTACTTCCGCCCATCACCAAATAACAAAACAAAACGCCCAAATGCGCTCTCCACTCGAACCCGTGCTCTCTTCTCCTCCAAATACTAAGTAGCGCCTAAGAGCCACTCACATCTGGACTTCCATGTCCATCAAACCTACCCATTTAATTTTTAAGGCCTACTTAGCCCAGTCCCCTTGACGCAAAAATAAAACAAGAAATTTGCCGCTTGGACTCGAACCCAAGCCCCATAGGCGCCACCTTCCAAAGCCCCAAGCAGCGCCTCAATCGCCACTTTGCCAAAGTCTATCTTGTGTCATAAACTCCATAAAATTATTTTAAGGCCTTCTTGCCCTATTTCCCCTTTTTACACTAAAATTCAAAAATTTTCTAAGGCATCCCTTGCCTTCTAAGGTTCTCCAAAACCCCTAAAAATTCTCCCAACATGACCATAGCCTACTAAACGCTCGAGTTATGCTCCAAACGCATAACCCCTAAACCAGGGTGTTACAAGCACGATGCGTATCTCCGGGTAGTGCTGCAAATTTTGAGGGAAAAGAAGTTGTACGCCAAATTCGGCAAATGCGAATTTTGGTTAAGGGAAGTTGCTTTCCTGGGTCATGTCGTGTCTACAGAAAGGATAAGAGTGGATCCTCGGAAGATTGAGGCAAGTGTTAGACCTGGAAACCACCAAAGTCGATGGCGTGAGGTTCGCGATTTCTTGGGGTTAGCAAAGCTACACACAGAGATTTGTTGAAGGGTTTTCGCCAATAGCAAGCACTCTCGACGAACTTGTTAAGAAAGGAGGTACCTTTCATGTGGACGGATAACAAAGCAGGAGAGTTTCGAGAAGTCAAGAGGGTTTTGACAGAGGCTTCGATTTTGATTCACCAAGAGGGTTTTGACAAGAGTTCGAAATATCTCACGACTCGTAAGGAGTGAACTCGAGACAGCAAAGGTGGGTGGAGTTGCTGAAGGATTACGACTGTTCAATTGAGTATCACCCGGGTAAGGTGAATATGGTGGCAGATGCCCTAAGTCGGAAGATAGTATCGGATCTGAGGGCGATGTTTGCACATCTTAGTCTTTATGATGACGGAGTTTGTTAGCGAGTCGCAGTGAACCCGACATGGTTAGGTCGTGAAAGAGAAGCAGTTGGTAGGTGACGATCTGAGTGCTAAGCTACTGTAAGTACAGAACGGGGGAGTGGAAGACTACAGTGTAAATAGCAATGGGGTCTTGTGTTTTCGGGGTAAAGTATGTATGCCGAAGGATGGGGAGTTAAGCGCGTAAGATTCTTCGGAATCGATAGTAGCCCTTACGCTATGCATCCCGGAGGAGTAAGTTGTATAGGGATCTACGGATCGATTTTGGTGGCCCGGTCCAAGCGGGATGTTACAGAATTTGTGGGAGATGCTTAACGTGTCGGCCAGGTCAAAGCCAACACCAGTGTGCCTTCGTGGTTCTTTGGAACCAAGAAAGATTCCGCAGATGGAAGTGGGAGAGAATCACAATGGACTTCGTTAGTGGGCTTCCCCTTATGCCTAGCAAGAAGGATTCGGACTGGGTAGTTGTGGATCGGTTGACAAAGTCTGCACATTTCATACTGGTGCGAGTCGACTATTCTCTGCAGAGGTTGGCAAAGTTGTATGTGGCAGAAATTGTGAGGCTACACGGGGTGCCGGTATCAATTATTTCAGACAGGGATCCTAGGTTCACGTCGCGATTTTGGAGAGCACTGCATCAGGCATTGGGCACCAGGTTGGACTTTAGTACGGTATTTCATCCGCAGACGGACGACCAGTCTGAAAGGGTAATTCAGGTGTTAGAAGATTTGTTGAGGGGTTGCGTTATTGACTTCAAGGGTAGTTGGGAGGAGTTTTTGCCTTTAGCAGAGTTTGCGTACAACAACAGTTACCAAGCAAGTATTCGGTGGCCCCGTATGAAGCGTTGTATGGACAAAAGTGTCGCACTCCTACGTGTTGGACAGAATTGGGAGAACGTCATGTCTTGGGTCCAGAGATAGTGGCAGAATCAGAGGAAAAGGTTAAGGTAATCCGGGCGCGGTTGAAGGAGGCATCAGACAGACAGAAATCGTACGCAGATCTTAATCGGAAAGAAATAGAATTTGCAGTGGGTGATCAGGTGTTCCTAAAGGTTTCGCCATAGAAGAAGGTGATGAGATTTGGACGCAAGGGTAAGCTGAGTCCCAGGTTTATAGGGCCTTATCGGGTTTTGAAGCGGGTTGGACCAGTGGCGTATCAGTTGGAGTTGCCCTTGGAATTGAAACAGATGCATGATGTATTTCACGTGTCGATGCTATGTCGTTACCGATCGGATCCATCTCACGTGGTGCCAGTTGAGGAAGTTGAGTTGAGACCAGACTTGTCTTACGAGGAAGAACCGATTCAGATCTTGGAGCGGGATGTGAAGGTATTACGGAGGAAATCAGTTCCTCTAGTCAAGGTGTTATGGCGGAATCATGGATCAGAAGAAGCTTCGTGGGAGCCGGAGGAAGCAATGCGACAGCAGTACCCTCACCTATTTTAGCCAGGTAATTTCGAGGTCGAAATTTCTTTAAGGAGGGTGGAACTGTAATATCCAGGATTTAGGGTTCTCGCATTTTGCATATATATGTGTGTGTGTGTGTGAGTATGCTCTGTGTGCTGTTTGATTGTGTTTGGGGGCTCCGGGAAACCTTGGGGTTAGGTGGAAGCCTTAGTGAAACTTTTTGGTTTAAGCTGATTAGGGGGGAGCTAAGGGAGCTAGGCCTTAAGGGGTTTAAGGTTGCGTTTAAGGACACAAAAACTCAGTTGGTAAAGTGGTAGGGAGGCGCCACTTAAGGTGCAAGTGGATGACGCCTCAGGGAGTGAGAAGGGCCTTGGTTCGAGCAGCACTGGCAGCATTTTGGCATTTGTTTTTGCGTCAAGGGGAGTGAAGAGTTGGATTCAGCCATGGCACTGGGAAGGTGGAATTTGACTGAGTCAAATTGTTTTGAATGTGCGGCTAGGAGAAGAGATGAGAGTTTGACTCATTCAAACTCATTTGAATGTGGGGACGGGAGGAAAATGTGGAGGAAAATAAGGGATGTGGAGAGGGGGTGAGAGTTGGCCGGCAGTAGGGCTCTTGGGATGGCATTTTCGGTCATGATAAGGGGGGTAGAGACCGAATTTGCTTAGTGTGGTGTTAGGCACCCTTTTTGCATTTTCTCTCTTCCAAAAGCTCATTTGTTTTCTTTCTTTCCCTTTGTGATTGAAAGCCGGATGCACCCATCACCATAGCCAAAATTCCCTATGCCTTCATCTTTTCATCTCGTCTCTGCTTTCATCACTTTTCCATCTCTCTTAAATCGAGTTTTCTCCATAATTCCCTATAGCCGAACCTCTATTTGAGCCTCACCATCATTCTTTTCTTCTTTTGCTTTCTTCAAAACCGATTAGTGCTTTGGCCGAACCTTCTACCCATCGTTTTCTTTTATTCTTATCTACACTTTTCTTCTATTCTTTTTCTATCACGTTGATCTCCAAGGGTTGTCATCAAGTCGAATCTTCCAAAGGCCGATCATATCGTGAAGGAAAGACTTATTTCGTTAGACGACTTGTAGTGAGGTGCCATTGGCCATCTTGTGGAATCCCTTTCAATCGACCTCAATATTGTGGTAAGGGATCTCTCTTGGGTTAAATCTCCTTTTCTTAATTTGGTTGCAAATCAGAGACTTAACTCAGTATTTAGGTGTGTGTCGAATCTATCCGTGGTCTTGGGTTCAGTAACTTTTCTTTGAAGCCGCGTTAGGAGCAAGAGCCTTGGGGTTTGATCGAATAAGGTAAGGAGATAGTGATATTCGGCCAAAGGCCATATCTTTTAGCAAAGAAGTGTTAGCCGATTCTAACTAGATGTTGTAGGGAGGTTTCGACAGAGGTTAAGGAGAAGCTTCTGGATTCGGATCTACTTTGGTAAGAGTACTCAATTAAGATGAGGTCTTTGTCTCGTTTAGATTTTGATTTATCAATTAACCGGTATTTCGATTAAGTGCTATTCAATGGATGCGAGTACGGTCGAGGAGAGGAAGGGGTTGTCCCTACCCTAAGTTCAAGAAACGCGTTCGGTTTCGCAGTTGGGATTGGACACTGGAGTGGGCCGGCACGTAAAGGGACAAGCAGATCATCGTAGTCTCTTCGAGTGAGGACGCTAGGGAAATTGAGAGTGTAGTGCTTCAGTTATCAGTGTGTGGTTAATTCGCAGCTTCCTGTTAATTAATTAGTTGTATGTATTATGTGTGAAATGGTCAAACAAAGTGGTTGTGGTGGAATTGTTACCTTTAATGGTGTGTCGATAACCAGGTTAGTCTTTTATTTATTGTGTGGCTATGGATGATTGTTGTGGATACACGTAGCATGTCATATGCCTATATAATCTGTTCATGCATTATTTGGCCATGTCATTATAACATTTTGCATATGCATGGGGTGGTATATATATGGAATGAAGGACAGGGTGTACATTTATGTACGTGGTTTAGTGACGGCCTCGAGCCTCACTGTGGATTGATGTTAGCCTTGAGCTACATCGTGGATTGATGTTGACCATGGGTCACATTGTGGATTTTTGTGATTTAATCACGTGGACTAGTGGCTAGGCCACTAGATAGACGGCATTGATTGTCGAATTGATGTGTAGTGGTTGGAGGGTCGATTTAGTAATCCCCTGGTGTGTGGTGGCTGGATACGGGGGTGTGTAGCGGATGGACACTAGGCTGGGTTGGGTACATTTTGCATTATTACATGCCATGTGGATTTGTGTGGTTTTGGGCCACGCCCATATGCAGAAATTTGTGGGTTAATTACACAACTGAGTCGGTTTGACTCACCCAATATTTACCAAACAATGCAGGTGATACATGATGTCTTGGACCGGGTTTGGAGTGGATTCGAGATGGCCATACAGATGCGATTTTACTTACTTAAATACATTTTCTTTAATTTTGGTTACATCGGGATGATTTTATTATAATAAGGCCATTTTAAGTAGTTGGGATTTTCATTATGTTTTATGCTAGATCGACTATCAATTAATAATTGCAAATGATTTTGAAATCAAATTTTTACAACTTAAAAACTTAAGTTAAGATTTTCAAATCTGGACACTCGTAACAACCCAACTTTCCTAAAGTTTCAAACGTATACGATTTTCAACTTCACACGAACTTTAAAGTTGTATTTTTCTGGCAAATCGATTTCCAAAACGACTAACTTCTTATAAACAAGTTAACTCCTATGAATGGGATATTTGATTAAAACCCAACACGTGTTTTCACCCTTCAAGTAAATTCTTTTCAAACGTTTTTCCCACTAAGATTCTGAATTCGGCCGTGGTGTTTTGGGTCGGGTTTGGGGTGTTACACTTATTTCGTGAATTCCAATCAATAACTTGATATCTTCATTTAAACCCTCTTCAAAGCATATTTTCTCAACCGGAAAAATTCCCGTTCATATTCGGATACAGTCATGTTTCCCTGCTTGAGTTCTAAAAATTCTTTCTTCTTCTGACCCATGAACCCCTGACTAACATATTTCTTCCTGAATTCAGCTTGGAAGAATTCCCTTGTAATGTTCTCTCTTGGTATAACTAAAGTTATGGTATTCCACCAATGGTAAGCTGTATCTTTTAGTAAAGACACTACACATTTCAGACATTCGACAGGTGTACAGGATCATTCATCAAACACCCGGATGGTATTTTCCAACCAAAATTTGGCCCTCTCTGGATCATCATCATCCGTAGCCCTAAATTCTTCAGCCCCATATTTTTTGATTTTATCTACTGGAGCCTTATCAATTCTATCAAGTCTAGTACCCTGTGGCACTTCATCACGTTGTGAAGCAGGTGGGGGAGGTCGTTGTACAGCAGTGTTTGTTCTTAAGTACTGAGTAAACTATTCATTCATCATTTGAAAGAAGGCTTATTTTGCCTTCTCACTTCAGCCCTCAGACACGGGCCTTTCACTACCAGGCGCAGATGTAACTCTTTGAACTGAAGCTGAAGCATTGCTCTCAGCTTCCTCGGATTCAGCTCTAGCTCGGTTGGATGACATTACTATATGAAAAACACATTTAAAATGATCATGAGTCATCACACTATCACAATTTATATAATGGCATGTATAGCTAAACTCGTTTTTGCTACGTTCAATCTGAGAATTGGCTAAATCGTAGCTCTAATACCACTAAATGTAACACCCCATACTCGTATCCGTCACCAGAACAGGGTTACAAAGCATTACCGAAACTTCCAAAACATTGAGCAAATAATTCATGTAAATTTCTATTTATAAATCGAGATTACTCATAACGTCCCTTAAATCGGCCCTCGAGGCCCAATACGAGCATTAGAAACAAATTGGGACTAAATCGGGATCTCAGGGAATTTTTCGTGAAATTCTAAAATTTTTCTTACATACAGTGCCCACGCGCCCGTGTGGTCTAGGAACACGCCCATGTGGTCGGGCCGTGTGACTACACATGCCCATGTCCCTAACCCATGTAACTCTCTGACTTCTAATGCATGAAGAAATTGAAGTCACACGGCCAAGACACACGCCCATGTGCTAGGCCGTGTGGCGAATTTTTATTTTCGAAATTAGGTGCAGTTTTCACACGGTCGTGTAACACGTCCGTGTTCAAGGCCGTGTCAACCACACGGCTGAGACACACGCTCGTGTCTCTACCCGTTTGCTCAATTCTAAGCATTCTGTTTCTCATTTTTAAGATGCAGGGGACACACGGCCGGACCACATGCCCATAGGGCTGGCTGTGTGTCACACATGGCCTAGACACATGCCAGTGTGTCTACCCGTGTGGAAAAAAATTAGCCATTTCCTTGCCTCATTTGTCACCCAAATTAACCATGTTCCTGCACTAAAACATACCAAATACAATCCAACTATTTCAAGCATCCATTTCAAGCAAATTTCATCATTTACAAGGCATACCACTACATGCATACATGTTTATAATTTTACCTTGGCTTAATCCATATGTTAGACATAATTTAAACAACTACTTAATATATATGAAGCTAGCATAGCATGACATTGCAAGTATATCAAAACAACCATTACTAGCCATTCCAATGGATAGATTACAACTATCATTATCAAGCCACAATTGGCCAAATAAGCTTATACATGCCATTATACCAAAATGAGATTTCTATTTATACCAAAAAGTGATAGTGGATAGTGTGATGATTGCTCCGACCGACTTCCAACCTTCGCGAGCTTTGAGCACTATAAAGCAGGGAAAATTAAACGGAGTAAGCATTTTATGCTTAGTAAGTTCGTATAACGAAAAATAAACTTACCGATCATGTTTATTAATACAAGCATACATAATACACATTCCATCAATTTTGGGTAAGTTACCTAAATACACAATCACTTATTCAAATAAGTTAGTCACATAATCTCATATGAATTTCAAGTAAAACATAGATGAGCTCATCACATTACAAGTTTCTTAAAATTTCACCTTTCCATGTTTCAAGATTCATTTTCCGTTGAACTATTGAAATGTCGATGGACATCTGGTTAATATACCCAAAAGTACCCACTTGGGAACAAACTTAACAAGCACACTCTTGAGCCACATTTTATGTTATAGGGTTACCAGTCAAGGCTAAATCCTTTTCATATCACATGCTTTGAAGAGCTTAATTTGGATTGCTCGTCTGGGCTAAATCCAACCTATAGATATGCTCGAGCGGCTTATACCAGGATTACCCGTCTGGGCTAAATCCTTTATACAACATGTGTAATATTATTCTCGTTCAAGCATATCACCTTAATCCATCGAATTTCAACGTCCAACCGGAACATGGCAAATTATCCACATTTCACAACTTATGATTACTTCATAATATATATCATCTCATTCACATCAACACAATCATACAATTAAATTCAAGCATTTAACATATATATTTAAGTTACACGAACTTACCTTGAAAATGGTTCGTATACATTTGCATTCTATTGCATCCTAAGTAAAATAACCATTTTGCCCCTATCCTTTTCAAAAATTTCGATTTTGTCCCTAGGCTCGGAAAATGAAATTCATGAAATTTAACCCTCTTTCCAAGCCTAGCCAAAATTTATAAACTACATTTACAACATATACATTTCACAAATTTTAGAATTTTCCATGGGTTTTACCAATTTTTCATTTTAGTCCCTAAATCAAGTTTTCATCAAAAATTGCTTTGTAAAATTTGTTTATCTATGAACAACCTTTCAATTTCTACCATAAATTTCTAATTTTCAGCATATTCATCCATGACCCAAATTTCATGCCCTATTAACTTTTCAAATTAATCCCCTAAATAGAAAGATTAAATTATCCCGTTTTCAAAAATATAAAAATTATTAAAAAAAGGGACTTGATTTCATACCTTATTGAGCTTGAAAAGTTTTCATCTCTCTCCTAGGGTTTCCATAGAAATTTTAGGGAAGAAGATGAATAAAAAGATGCTAATTTCCTTATAATTATTTGTCATATTTTAATTTTATTGATTTCCAATTTAGTCCCTTGCCTTTTCTAATTTTTCCATGGATGAGTCATTATAATATCTACTAACTACTCTTTAATGGTCTAATTACCATATAAGGACCTTATGTTTTGATGTAACAGCCTGATTTTGGGTCTAGTCGGAATAGTTATTTCGAGACCAAAAATCTGATGAAGAAAATTTCATTTTTATTATATTTTATGGTCTACAATTTTATGGAATGATTTCATGAAAATTTCGTTCAAAAATTTTGACGTTTGGGCACTCAATTTAGTTAAAAGGACTAAATTGTAAAAAGTGCAAAACTTGAATTCTATATGTTAAAGGTGTCTAATTGCTATGAGATTTTAAATTATAGGTCCTTAAATGGTAATTATACCATTTGTTAAGTTGGTGGAGAAAAATGGACATGGTTGGTATGTTTCTAAAGTTTTTCATTAAGGGCATTTTGGTAATTTGGTAATTAAAATGAATTAAATAGCAAAAATCAAGCCAAAATTTGTCCATCTTCTTCCTCATGGTCGAAATTCACAAGGGGGAAGCCATAGCTAGGGTTTGGCCACTTAGAAGCTTGATTGTAAGTCCGTTCTAGCCCCGTTTTTAATGATTTTTATGTTTTTGAAATCATTGTAACATGATCTATCTATTTCTACCACTAATTTGAAGAGATGTCAAAGTCTAAAATTTTACCCATGTTGAACATGTATGTATTTTGATGTTTGATGGTAGAAAATGCATGTTTGTTGTTTGTTAAACAACTTTTGCTAAGTGATTTTCGGTAAAAATGCCTAAAAAGACTTGTTTGTAAAAGTTGTAAAATGAGTAGTAAATGTGTGAATAAATTAAAAATGTGGGTTGTTATGAGCATGATATAGGTTCGGCTAGGCTTGGGTGTAATGAAATTGAATGAAAATCATTTTACGAGCCTAGGGACTAAAATGTAAAATGTCAAAAGTTTAGGGGCAAAAATGTAATTTTTTCCATAATGTGATTTTGGGCTGATTTGAATAGTATAATGATTAAATAAGTTAAATGTGATATAATAGATCAAGAAAAAATGAGGTTCAAACCTAGAACGAGGGAAATACAAGTATTTGACGATTTAGTCCTTTTTGCCATTCCTATGCCGAGGTAAGTTCGTATGTTTGATATGCATCAAATTATATGTGTATAAATGCTTGATAGATATAATTGTTGTAAATGATACATTATTGAAATGAAATGTGAATGCTATGGAGTACGATACTATGGAAATGACAGACGGAGATTCGATACAGCGAAAGTCCCAGTTGAACCTTAGGAATAGATGGGATACAAATGTCATGACATTAGGGTTACTGTGATTACGTGTAAGACCATATCTGGGATATAGCATCGATATGAGACTTCATGTAAGACCATATTTGAGATATGTCATCGATATGAGACTTCGTGTAAGACCATATATGGGATATGGCATTGGTACGGTACTGTATGTACGAGATTCCCGAGTATCCTTTAGTATTCCAAATGGTTCAACGAGAAATTCAATAGGTATGTCAAAGAAGAGAAAGAGTATGTAAGTATTACGAATTGGTACAGGTATGTACGTAAAGTTTATAAGCATTGACGTCATGAAATTGTGAGTTCATGATTTCTACAGTGATGTTTTTATGAAAACCTTATGATTATTGGTCAATACTTGTGATGTATGAAATACATGGTAAATTTGGTTGGCGATTATGTGTTTGGCTTTCGGGCCAAATTGAGTTATGATATAGCATGTTTTATTCACACAAATTGTGATTTATCGGATATGAGAAAAAGGAAACATTGGCATATTTGCCTATTAAAATGGTTATGGAAGTAAGGGAAGATAAAAGTTTAGGCAATTGAAAGATACTAAGACATATGCTCGGAAACAATGAGTATACATAATTAATGTGCATGGTTACTATGAAGTTTGAAATGATTTGTATTTGCTGTAATCTGTTACAAAGGAGAGATTATGGTTGTTAGCCCGATGCCAAGATATGTTAAATTATGCTTATAAGTTGATAGAGTAAACCTTATGACTGAATGAAAATTATAACTGTGAGCTTTATAACAATTTGTATTATCTTGTGTTTAAATTGTTGAACTTGTTAAAAGATTTGTAAGAGTTGCTTATTATTTTCATACGGACATACTAAGCTATATATATAGCTTACCCCCTTCCTTTCTAATGTCTTATAGGGTTATTGAGCTAGCTCGAGTTAGAGATCGCTGGAGATCCTATCACATTGTCAAGCTATCATTTTGGGTATAAATGAATTTAAGCATTTTAAGTCTATGGCATGTATAAGGACTAAGTCAATTCGTTACATGTGTCATGATTAATTTAGCCATATGTGTTAGCTAGCAATTCTTAATGCTTCATCTTATATATAGCCATGAATGATGGCTTATGTTGATCATAAGTTTATTCATATGTTAATGCCCTCTTGTGAATGTGAAATTAATATGTTTTTAACGGGCTCAGTATGATGTTTTAAGCATGATAAATGATGGTATAAGAATGACATGTTATTGTCTTGTTTGTAGTTGTTTAGTTGCATTTATATTCTTGAATTTGTGTCATGTGATGTTGTGTAGATGTATGCAAGTGAGGGTGGCAAAAAGGCTTGGTAAATATCCTTGTTTTTGTCCACAGGGGCGTGTGTCTAGGCCGTGTGTGACACACGGTTTGCCCCACGGGCATGTGATCCGGCCGTGTGTCCCATGCACCTTAATTTTGGAAAAGCAGAATGTCCAGAATTGAGCATACGGGCAGAGGCACGGGCGTGTGTCTCAGCCATGTGTGCTACTCGGCCTAGCACACGGGCGTGTGGCACAAGTCAGAGAGCACCCTAATTTGAACACGGTCTGAAGCACGGGCGTGTCCCAGGGTCACACTGGCGTGTCCCCTGGACCACATGGGGGTGTGAGCCCTACATCTAGCAAAAAATTTCCAAGTTTTGTAAAAAATTCTAAAGTTCTCGGTTTAGTCCCGAACCGCTTCCAATACATGTTTTGGGCCTCGTAGGCTCGCATAAGGGACTTTATGATTGAATATGGATGGTTTTAATTTGGACGCAAATTTTATGACTCGGAATTATGTGATTGCTTGTGTTATGAGTCCGGTAATGCCTTGAGCCCTGTTCCGGTGTTGAATACGGGTAAGGGGTGTTGCATTTGAATTCTGTAGCTATTTAATACCTATAGCTACTAGAATCCAACTTTTGCATTTTATGCAATTTAGTCCTTTACCTAATTAACCATACAATCGATAAAAATTTCGTATCAAAATTTTCATGTGACCTTCTTATCATAATACCAACCATAAAATAAAATAAAAATAATTTTTATTTTTATTCGGATTTGGGGTCCCGAAACCACTGTTCCGATCTCACCAAAAGTGGGCTGTTACAAACAATATCATGAACTACCTCAATCTATACCAATCAACAATTCATAATAGACCATTTATAAACATCATTTCATTTCCATCATTTAACCACCACCACATCAAAATAACAATCACACTTAATGCCATATATTCATAATGTCATACCAACTAGTTCTTCTTCCAAATTGACATATATACAAGCTACATATAATAGCCAATTTCATCAAACAAGACACCTATACATGCCATTATAACCAAGACTCAAAATTATCAGAATCTACTGATATAGCCGATGGATAGTGTGAAGGATCTCCAACAAGCTTCCAACCCAATCGAGCTTCCAATAATCTGTAAAGTAGAGGAAAAAACCACTACATAACCATTGAATGCTTAGTAAGCTCGTATAAATCATAAGCATAAAATTACATTTCAATAATAAAATTTATAGGTTAAATACAAGCCTACCAATGCCTCAAGATTTATCCAACCATCAACTCACAATTGAATAATTTCATTAATGTCGCGTAATTATTAACTATTCATAACATGATAGGATTTCATGAGACATAAAATATAATCATCAACCTTTTTATAAAATTATATATCTGTAACACCCGTAACCCATGATCATTGCCGGTTTAGGGTTAAGAGGCATTACCGGGCAATCGGAAACTTTTATGTACATTTCACATCATAATATAAATCATCGTCAAATCATAGCAGAATACAAACATATAGTCCCTTAATGAGGTCTACGAGAGCTTAATCATGTATTAGAAAGGGGTCGGGATTAAACCGGGATCATACAAATTTTTTTCAAAAATTAAACATTTTTTCCAAAGTTACAGAGGTCACACGCCCGTGTGGGTAGGCCGTGTGCCTCCCACGGCCTCAGACACGCCCATGTGCCCGAGCCGTGCCAAAATAGGGCATACATACTGACTTGACCACACGGCCTGAGACACGCCCGTGTGTCTCACCCGTGGTCGAGCCTGACTTGCATCACACAGCCAGTCACACGCCCGTGTGTCCAGCCCGTGGTCGAGCCTGACTTGATTCGAATTTCAACCACGAAGGACACGGTCGAGCCACACGCCCGTGTGCTCAACTGTGTGGGCAATTATAGGACATTTACAAGGCCAAATTTCCACCCACACATTAGGCTATACCTACAAGCACAAATAAGCATCAAAAGTACCCAAAACATACCAACATTTCCATATTTTTGCTAACCAAACAAAAACATATCAAAGTTATCCCGTAGCTTATAGTTTCATGAAACATAAAT
The DNA here is from genome assembly GCA_025698515.1 of Gossypium sturtianum. Taxonomy (NCBI): domain Eukaryota; kingdom Viridiplantae; phylum Streptophyta; class Magnoliopsida; order Malvales; family Malvaceae; genus Gossypium; species Gossypium sturtianum. The sequence goes on from CM046948.1 coordinate 62,044,008, forward strand.
CCAAGACTTGTCCAACCAAAATCATATTATTCAAACCGAAACATATGTTCATCCTCACACACAAACTATACCATAAAATGCACTTCCAAATAAGTTAATTACATAGCCGAATAACCTTAATACCATTCACTACTCAATACCTACTTATAAACCAATCATTTCAAGTATATAAACCAACACATAAAACTCATTCATTAACCATACCTAATTTACTTGAATCAAATTATATCAAACCACCATGGCAAATCATACAAAGCATATCACACATTTATATATCATGACAAAAAATTCATAAACTTAAACATCATATTTAGCCATTTTTGCATGGCTTAATAATTACAACTTCAAAACTAACCAAAAAAAATTCTAGACTATACATGCCATAGGTTCGAAAATTCAAGCTTTAAAGGTACCGAAATAGCGATCGATAGTGTGACGGATTTCTCTGACGATCCCCGAGCTCGTACCAACTTCCAAAATCTATAAAACGAAGAGTAAACATACACACAGTAAGCTTTCACAGCTTAGTAAGTCTTAAGCATTCAAACATTTAAATATAAGCTAAAATTTATCAATTCAAACAAAAACAAATCATTAACAACTTATGCACATTACCAACTTAATATCATATATCAAGACATATATGTTTTGTATTAATTCCACTTTGGTTGAATACTCAAATAAACATTAGTATAGCTAACCATCACTTTTGTCAATACATATACATTAAAAAGGCCGAATACATATATGTTCAATAATGCAATCTCATAATTCATATTTCATATGAACTCATATGATCAATTCAAGTATGCAACTTACCTTAATTTCATAACATAGTATGAATACATACCTGAGTATTTTTTAACTTGATTTACACTCGATCTTAATTTATCATTGCCCGTTGAACCATTCTGAATTAAAAAGGATACTCAGATAGTCAGAAGGCTCATACAATGCCAACGTCCCAGACGTGGTCTTACATGTAATCACATATCGATGCCACTGTCCCAGACAGGGTCTTACACGAATCAAATACGATGCCAATGTCCCAGACATGGTCTTACATGTAAACACAAGTCGATGCCAACGTCCCAGACGTGGTCTTAGACCAAAACACATATCGAAAATCCTATGTCATGACATATGTATCCTAGCTATTCCTAAGGTTCGTACGAGACTTTCGGACATCAAATCTCGATCGAATCGAACTCGTAGCTTAGCTCCCAAGCTTAATTACATTCGGTAATACATATATATATATTCATAAAATTCCAATTCATCATATAGCATTTATATAATTTCAATTTTAACAACGTGAAATGCTTATAGACTTACCTCGGATATCGACAGAAGGAATAAACGACTATTCGTTTATTTTTTATTTTACCCGATCCAAATCCATTTTCTTTAGTTCTTGATCTAAACATATTCAAATTAAACTTATTTAAACACCATTCTATTCAATTTAGTCTAAAAACACATAAATGGGCAAATTACCATTTTGCCCCTAACATTTTACACTTTTTTTGCAATTTAGTCCCTATTGCATAAAACACAAAACATGCAAAATTTGCACACACCATGCTTAGGCCGAATGTTACCCATGCTCATACAAGTCCATACATTTCATTTATTTCACATTTTAGTCCCTCAATTTATTATTTTTACAATTTAGTCCTAATTACTGAAAAGCATCAAAATTTCCAATACAAAACATGTTAATTCAAAACATATCTTTCATAATCTATCATCTAACAAAAAAATTCACATGAATTCATCTATGGCTCAACTCAAAATATTCATCAAAATCAAAAATTAATGCATGGGTTTTGTACATTTCATAGCAACGATCTCAAAAATGTAAAAATTATCAAAAACCGAACAAAACACATACCTAAATCAAGCTCCCAAGTGCACCGAACCTTAAAGCCTTCAAATGTTTTCATTTTCTTCGAGTTTCAGTCAAAAATGATGAACATGCATGTGATTTTTTTGTTTTATGTTTTTATTATATTAACATAATTTACATGTTTACTAAATTAACCTTATTAAGTTAATATAAAATCTTTATAATATTTGTCTAATGCCGTCCATTCATAAATCCAATGGCATAATTGCAACATAAAACATCCATATTAAAATAACAACCTGTAATATCCCGGGTTAGGGGCTATTTTTATTATGGCATGTTTTGCATGTGTTGGCTTGCTATGTTGCTATTTTGGTGTCTTAGGGGCTTAATGGTAGACTAGGGGTATGTCTGAGTAGGTGGGAAACTTTTTGTTTTTGGGCTTAAGTAAGAGGAGTTGATGAAGCTGGGGTATATGAATATTATTTGGTGTTCTTTAGCACAAAAGAAAAGCTAGTGGAGTGGCAAGGCATGCGTCACTTGGGAGCTTGGTGTGGCGTCATCTTCAGGTGAGGGAGGTCCAGAGTTCAAGTCGTAGAGCTCCCATTTTGGTTCCCATTTTGGACGGCATGGAGGAAGAGGTAGAAGGCAAGTGGAATTCTTCTTTGGACTTGGTCAAACCGTTCAAATGGTGGGAGGAGAGTGAGTTTAGGAGGAAGACTTGGTCTTGTTGTTTGAATGTGGGGAGTGGAGTGAATGGGGGGATTTTTGGCCGATTTTGTGGGGTGTTGATGTGGGAGTGTGGACGGTTTGGTAAGGGGAAGTGAGGTGTGCCGAAATGCACTTCCCATTTTGTGCATTTTCGGCCAAAAACATTTGTGGAGCCATTTCTTTTCTTTTTGCCAAAAGCAACCCAAAAATCAAAACCTCTCTAAGGCTTGCCGAATTTTTTGTGTTGTTTTCTCAATATTCTTTGTTAAGCCGAATGTCCCTTACATGTCTCTCTTCTTGTTCATTTGAGTAAATCGAAACTAGCCATTATTTTTCTTCTCATATTTTCTTTATTTCTACAACCCTTGTGCCGAATTTGCATTTTCTCTTAGCCAAAACTTTTGTTTCTTTTTCTTTGAGCATAGGCCGAATATCACCCTCTTCCTTCCATCTCTTTTGGTGTTTTCCTTCCTTGGGGTTAGACCGAATCTTTCCTTTCTCCTTCTAAACTTTTATTTCCGATTTCTTTTTCTTCTTGAATCACATCTCCTCTGTTTCTACTTCCAAAACTCTAGCCGTTTTCCTCTTTCTCTTGGGTGTTTGAAGACAATTTCCCTTCTCTCCTAGGGGTTTCTTGTGGCTGAATTCTTGGTGGTTGGTGTTGGGGTAAGTGGTTGGCCGAATGGCCATCTCTCTCTTCTCGAAGTATTATATTGATTGCGGTTTGTTCAAAGCCTATGATGGTTGTAGATGGAAGTGAGTTAATCACTTGTTTAACCTTTTCATATAGGGTCTTTGGATAGTGAAAGTAACCAAGAGGAGTTCTACTCTAGTAACCGATTGGTAAACAGTGGTGGTGGTAAGTGATTGGTATTGGCATTAATCGTTCAATCTTTTGGTTTCGATTGAGTCAAGATTATTAAGGTTTAACTGTTCATCTTTTATGGTGTAGCCGATTGCTAAAGGTGAATCATTGTTTGATTCGGATTTGGTAGGAAACCAAACCATCTGCAAGGTAAGGGTTTAAGTGTTAAACCTCTTGTGTTATCTGATATCGCCGAATGGTATAGATGGCTAACCTATGTTTGGCCGATTCTAGGAGCAAGTTGATCGAGGGATTTTAAACGGGGTCTTTGGGATTTAGACTTGCGATTTACCAGGTGTGTAACTAACACACCCATATTTTGTGATATTGTTATTAAACCTGTTTGCCTATTAAAATCATGACAGTATGATGGATTATTGGATACCCAACCGGGGTATGTGTACGTATTCGGGTAAGTCGGTATTGTTACTAGATTACTGATGATCTATACGGTATCATGACTATGTATGTATGTGATATGGGGCATGAGTCAAACATATTAGCATGATATGCATAATTTGTATGATATGCATGATTACATGAGTTGGTTTGTTGATGGGTGACATGAGTGGAGGGAGCATGATATTTTGTGCTGACGAGCACCAGTGTTTTGGTAACACACTTTGTGACTTTGGGTCACCAGTGCTTTGGTAGCACATTTGTGTCTTTGGGACACCAGAGGTTGGGCACCTCATTGCGACTTGTCCTTGTGGTTAACGCCACCGTGGGTTGGCCCCACTTTGAGATATGGGATCGTCTGCTAGTGATTGGGTATCACACGATGGGTTGGCCCCATCATTCGATTATTGTGACTACGGTCACCAGTGCTTTGGTAGCACATTTGTGTCTTTGGGACACCAGAGGTTGGGCACCTCATTGCGACTTGTCCCTGTGGTTAACGCCACCGTGGGTTGGCCCCACTTTGAGATATGGGATCGTCTGCTAGTGATTGGGTATCACACGATGGGTTGGCCCCATCAATTGATTTGTGACTTCGGTCACGGTGCTTTGGTAGCACATTTGTGTCTTTGGGACACCAAAGTGTTTTGGTAACACATTGTGACTATATGTCACCAGTGGTTTGGCACCACCAGTGGTTTGGTACCACACGAGGTAGGAAAGGAGATGCGGATGGCTAGGATTGGGTTGCATTAACTATGTTGCTATGTATGATGTGTGTTAGCATGTTGTTTCATCGGGAGCGGGATTTATGCACTGAGTCATTCGACTCACCCTCTCCTTTGACATTTCAGGTGACTCGTAGACGCGGACATGGAGCCGGGATGGACTCGGGGTGCTCATGCCATGCCTAATAAAGTTTTACTCCAACTCTATCATTTGGGTACTTTAGTTTAATTACTTTTATTTGGGTTTTAATTTGGATTTGTAAAAGGCCTTTAAATTATGTTTTATGATGGGTATGTTTTAATTAGATTCCCAACCTGCTTGACAAATAACTTGGCATGAAATTTTACTAAAACTTGGAAAGACAACGTTTTCAAAATTATATCGCAATGTGTTTTAAGCTATACCATCGGGTATCTCGCTATGTTTTGCTATACAATAAACTCAAATGATTTCCAAATCAAACTTGATTTTTCTACTAAGTCCAAAATGTTTCAAAATGGCACTAAGAAACTATTGGAAGTGCTGAATGAAATCAACTCGTTTTAACTATATACTCGGATAAGTTTTCAAAATCTAATCAAACAAGCCTACTCAAACTTCCCCAAATTCACTATATTTTCACCCCACTTCTAAACAAAAAAAATAAATCTGATCGCTCAAAGACGTTTTTCCCCGTAACATACCAGATTCGGGCGTGGTGTCTTGTCCGAGTTTGGGGTGTTACAATTGTGGTATCAGAGCCAAGTTCAAAGGCTCGGCTGTGGGCATGAGGCCCAAAATGTTTTCAAAAGATTGTTTTGTTAGACTTTATTCTTAAAGTATGGTTTGAAAGGCATGGCACCGAGTCTCCGGCACCAGTTCGCTCAGGTAAGTACCCCGTACTATTGCTTGAGAATTGATTGGATGTGATATGATTTGATGAATAGCAATAGTATACTACTTTAGAGATGGAAACTGATAGGATTCTGTGAACTCGCGAGAACAAATCCTCTTAAAATATTCATAAGACTTGCTTTTAAACAAGTGGAATAAATATCGATGCATAAAAATTCTTAATCGACACGTAGGAAGATTAGTCATGAGCGCTAGAGGTGGACGTGGTCGTGGGCGAGGTCGTGGCAGGATGACGAGTTTTCGAGCCCGTAGGATCCGTGTCGGGTCGAAAATGAGATACGGTTCCGCCACCAAATTTGGAGGTGGTGAGTTCCAAGACCGACCGGGACGACGCAGTTGTGTCACAGCGATGCCGCGAGTGTTGGAAAGAGTAGCTGGTGTTGGTGGTAATGCAGAGTTAGGAAATTGTTCTGAGCGACTTCGGGCAAATGGGCCGAATTCTTCCGAGGTGTTTCGTGTTGCTCCCAAAGATCATTGAATATTGGCCGGAGGCGATCGAGCGGATCATGGATGATCCGACTTGACAAACAAGAGAAGTCAAGGGCATCGTATCGCTTCTCGGGATGAGTCATATCGGTGGTGGCTCACTGTTCGAGACAAAGTGTGGGCGCAGAGGATCTAACATGGGATTATTTCGTGGTCGCATACCAAAAGAAGTACATCGGAGCTAGTTATGTCGACTCTCAACGAAAGGCTTTCCGAGGCTTGTTCAGGAGTAAATGCTTTCGAGCACGCAGGCCGAGTTCCTGGCCGAGTAGGTATGCCGGGGGCATTGTGGCCACCGAGCATGAGAGGTGTGTTCGTTTCGAGGATGGTGCGAGACGACTTGAGGTCGCTGATTGCTCCTCGCCAGAGCGAGTTCATTGTCTTAGTTGAGAAGGCTAAGGTAGCCGAGGTGTAAAAGAGTCGGTGAGGCAGGTATGGATAGAAATAGACATAAGAGGAGCTTTGGGTCTTACGGATCGTCGGGTAATCCGCGAGAAGAGGGCTAGACCGAGTGGGCCGAACCACCGCTAGGTTTGTTATCGCTAGGCGAGGACCGCCGCAGCGATGTGATCGGTGTGGGAAATCTCATTGGGGTGGTTCTTTGGATGGAGGAAAAGGTTGCCGAGTGTGGGTCTCTCGGAGCATCGTGTGAGGGATTGTCCGCGTAGGTTGGCTAGGATTCGCCCGAGAGGCAGGCCGTAATCGGGCTTGAGGTAATGGACCGCCACCGCAGAGGGGCCGTGGTAATGGGTCCAGTCGGGGCCGTGGAGCACCGGCGAGAGGTGCGAGTAGTTCGATGCTAGACGTACTGGATTAGTGTATGCGCGCGAGGCGCGAGAGGAGGGCGACGCACCGGACGTCATAACCGTGACGTTTTTGATTTTTGGTTCTCCTTATAACGCTTTGATTGATGTGGGTTCAACGCACTCTTATGTTGCCGTAGTATAGTAGAGACCATGGATTTAGACTCGAGATATCTTCTAGGCGGATGACAAAGTGATTAGCCCTCTAGGTCACTCAGTAGTAGTAGATAAACTGTTTAGAGAGGTACCCTTAGAACTTCAAGGGGTAGTGTTTGTCACGATCCGATGGAACCGCCGTTTGGGGAGTTCGATCCGATTCTTGGGATGGATTGGTTGGTCAAGTACCGGCGAGGTTAGATTGCGCGCCAAGCGCATGGTTCTTATGACGGTCGAGGGTGAAGAGGTGGCTATGATAGGTAATAGGAGAGATTACTTATCAATGTGGTATCCGCTTTGAAAGCGCAGAAGATGGTCGTGAAAGGTCTGTGAAGCGTATGTAGTTCATGTGTATGCCTTGGAGGCTAAAGAGGCTGCTTGTGGAGAAGGTTCGCACTGCGTTAAGGAGTTTCTTGCCGATGTTTTTCCCGAGGAGCTTCCGGGTTTGCCGCCAGATCGCGAGGTGGAGTTCGGGATTGATCTGTTGCGAATCTGCGCTTGGTGTCTATTGCTCCGTATAGGATGGCGCCAAAGGAGTTGGTGGAGCTTAAGGCTCGAGATCCAAGAGTTATTGGATCGAGGTTTTATCAGCCGAGTGTTTCGCCGTGTAAGTGCGCCGGTACTCTTTGTCAAGAAGAAAGATGGCACAATGCGGATGTGTATAGACTACCGCTTGATTGAACAAGCCGACGATTAAAAACAAGTATCCGCTGCCACGGATAGATGATTTGTTTGATCACCAAGGGTGTCGCGGTATTCTCAAGATCGACTTGAGGTCAGGTATCACCGATTAAAGGTTAAGGAGGCGGATATCCATAAAATAGCGTTTGGACTCGGTATGGGCACTACGAATTCTCGGTAATGCCATTCGGGTTGACTAACGCACGAGCGGCGTTATGGACATGATGAATAGGGTGTTTCAAAGCAAAGATTCGGATCGTTCTGGCCGTGGTTTTCATAGACGACATCTTGGTGTACTCGAGACGCAGAGGAAGAGCATGATAAGCATTTTGCGAGTGGTGTTGCAGATTTTGAGGAAAAGCGCTCTATGCTAAGTTCGGCAAGTGCGAGTTCGCTTAGAGAAGTGACTTTCTTGGGTCATGTAGTGTCGGGTGAGGGGATTCGAGTAGATCCTCGTAAGATTGAGGCGATTTTAGATTGGAAGCCGCCTAAGTCGATGGCTGAAATTCGGAGTTTTCAGGTTTGGCCGGATACTCTAGAAGGTTTGTTGAGGGTTTTCGTTGATAGCAAAGACCGATGACCAAGTTGCTTTGAGGAAAGAAGTTCCGTTCAGTATGGATCGAGAAACAAAGCAGAAAGCTTCGATAAGTTAAAGAAGATTTTGACCGAGGCTCCGGTTCTAATTCAACCTGAGGCTGGTAAGGAATTCACAGTCTATTGCGACGCATCACATACGGGCTTGGGTTGTGTGCTGATGCAAGAAGGTAAGGTTGTGGCTTACGCTTCTCGGCATACCGAGGCCACATGAGGTCAACTATTCGACGCATGACTTGGAGCTAGCGGTACCGTGGTCTTCGCCTAAAGATTTGGAGGCACTACTTGTTCGGAGAGAGATCGATAGTCTACACAGATCACAAGAGTTCTGGAATATCTGCTTGACTCAAAAGGATTTGAATTTGAGGCGCGCAGATGGGTCGAAAGGTTGAAAGATTACGCATCGCTCGATTGAGTATCATCCAGGCAAGGCTAACGTGGTGGCAGACGCGTTGAGCCGTAAGGTTGTTTCGGACTTAAGAGCATTGTTTGCCCATTTGAGTTTGTATGACGATGGGAGTATTCTGGCAGAGTTGCAGGTTAAGCCTACTTGGGTTGAGCAGATCAGAGAGAAACAGCTTATTGGATGAGGTTCGAGTGCGCGAAGGTTGCAAGTGCAGGATGGTGGTTTGGAGGGTTACTGACTTATCCGTGATGGGGTTCTGTGTTTTCAAGGTAAGGCTTGTATGCCTAAAGATGTTGAGTCGAGGCGAGAAGATTCTTCAGACGCACATAGCGATCCTTATGCTATGCATCCCGGAGGTAGTAAGATGTATAGGGATCTTAGAGAGCGATTTTGGTGGCCTGGCTTGAAGAAGGAGGTGACATGAGTTTGTTGGGAAGTGTCCGACTTGTCGCCAGTCAAGGGTGAACATCGATTGCCGTCGGGTTTGCTTGACTGTGAAGATTCCTCGGTGGAAGTGGGAAAGGATAACCATGGATTTAAATCGGTGGGTTACCGCCACGCCAAGCAAGAAAGATTCGATTTGGGTAGTGGTGGATCGATCGACTAAATCAGCTCACTTTATTCCGGTGAGGGTTGACTACTCACTTGCTAAGCTAGCGCCGTATGTGTCGAGAGATAGTGAGGTTGCACGGCGTGCGATTTCGATAATCTCGGATAGGGATCCCGATTCACGTCAAGGTTCGGAAAGCACCGCATCAAGCTCGGGTACTCGTTTAGATTTCAAGACGGCTTTTCACCCCCATGATCGGACGGTCAATCGAAAAGGGTTATTCAGTCTTAGAGGATATGCTGAGAGGTTGTATCTTGGATTTCAGAGGTAGTTGGGAGGAGTTTCTACCATTGGTTGAGTTTGCCTACAACAACACGATACTACCAAGCGAGCATCAAGATGGCACCGCACGAGGCGTTGTATGGTAGGAAATGTCGCTCACCTACGTGTTGGACGGAGTTAGGTAAACGCCGCTTGTTGGGACCCGAGTTGGTTGTCGAGACCGAAGACAAGGTTGTCGATTCAATCTAGATTGAAGGAAGCTTGGACCGGCAGAAGTCTTATGCCGATCTTAAGCGAAGAGATATAGAGTTCGTGTGGGGATCGAGTGTTCTGAAGGTCTCGCCTTGGAAGAAGGTGTTGAGGTTCGGGAAGAAAGGCAAGCTAAGTCCGAGGTTTATTGGGCGTATAAGGTTACGAGACGAGTTGGACGCATGGCGTATCGGCTTGAGTTGCCAGCAGAGCTGAGTCAGATTCATGATGTTTTTCACGTTTCGATGCTTCGACGTTATCGTTCTGATCCATCGCATGTAGTAGCAGTGGAAGAGATCGAGGTAAATCCGGATTTGACTATGGAAGAAGAACCTGTGCAGATTCTAGATCGGGATGTGAAGGTTCTGCGTAAGAAGTCTGTGCCTTTGGTTAAGGTACTTTGGCGGAATCATGGCGTAGAAGAAGCTACGTGGGAACCCGAGGATATGATGAGACAGCAATACCCGCAACTCTTTTGATCAGGTAATTTCGAGGTCGAAATTATTTTAAGGGGGTAGAACTGTAATATCCCGGGTTAGGGGCTATTTTTATTATGGCATGTTTTGCATGTGTTGGCTTGCTATGTTGCTATTTTGGTGTCTTAGGGGCTTAATTGTAGACTAGGGGTATGTCTGAGTAGGTGGGAAACTTTTTGTTTTTGGGCTTAAGTAAGAGGAGTTGATGAAGTCAGGGTATATGAATATTATTTGGTGTTCTTTAGCACAAAAGAAAAGCTAGTGGAGTGGCAAGGCATGCGTCACTTGGGAGCTTGGTGTGGCATCATCTTTGGTGAGGGAGGTCCAGAGTTCAAGTCGTAGAGCTCCCATTTTGGTTCCCATTTTGGACGGCATGGAGGAAGAGGTAGAAGGCAAGTGGAATTCTTCTTTGGACTTGGTCAAACCGTTCAAATGGTGGGAGGAGAGTGAGTTTAGGAGGAAGACTTGGTCTTGTTGTTTGAATGTGGGGAGTGGAGTGAATGGGGGATTTTTGGCCGATTTTGTGGGGTGTTGATGTAGGAGTGTGGACGGTTTGGTAAGGGAAGTGAGGTGTGCGAAATGCACTTCCCATTTTGTGCATTTTCGGCCAAAAACATTTGTGGAGCCATTTCTTTTCTTTTTGCCAAAAGCAACCCGAAAATCAAAACCTCTCTAAGGCTTGCCGAATTTTTGTGTTGTTTTCTCAATATTCTTTGTTAAGTCGAATGTCCCTTACATGTCTCTCTTCTTGTTCATTTGAGTAAATCGAAACTAGCCATTATTTTTCTTCTCATATTTTCTTTATTTCTACAACCCTTGTGCCGAATTTGCATTTTCTCTTAGCCAAAACTTTTGTTTCTTTTTCTTTGAGCATAGGCCGAATATCACCCTCTTCCTTCCATCTCTTTTGGTGTTTTCCTTCCTTGGGGTTAGACCAAGAATCTTTCCTTTCTCCCTTCTAAACTTTTATTTCCGATTTCTTTTTCTTCTTGAATCACATCTCCTCTGTTTCTACTTCCAAAACTCTAGCCGTTTTTCCTCTTTCTCTTGGGTGTTTGAAGACAAATTCCCTTCTCTCCTAGGGGTTTCTTGTGGCGAATTCTTGGTGGTTGGTGTTGGGGTAAGTGGTTGGCCGAATGGCCATCTCTCTCTTCTCAAGTATTATATTGATTGCGGTTTGTTCAAAGCCTATGATGGTTGTAGATGGAAGTGAGTTAATCACTTGTTTAACCTTTTCATATAGGGTCTTTGGATAGTGAAAGTAACCAAGAGGAGTTCTACTCTAGTAACCCGATTGGTAAAGCAGTGGTGGTGGTAAGTGATTGGTATTGGCATTAATCGTTCAATCTTTTGGTTTCGATTGAGTCAAGATTATTAAGGTTTAACTGTTCATCTTTTATGGTGTAGCCGATTGCTAAAGGTGAATCATTGTTTGATTCGGATTTGGTAGGAAACCAAACCATCTGCAAGGTAAGGGTTTAAGTGTTAAACCTCTTGTGTTATCTGATATCGCCGAATGGTATAGATGGCTAACCTTTGTTTGGCCGATTCTAGGAGCAAGTTGATCGAGGGATTTTAAACGGGGTCTTTGGGATTTAGACTTGCGATTTACCAGGTGTGTAACTAACACACCCATATTTTGTGATATTGTTATTAAACCTGTTTGCCTATTAAAATCATGACAGTATGATGGATTATTGGATACCCAACCGGGGTATGTGTACGTATCGGGTAAGTCGGTATTGTTACTAGATTCACGATGATCTATACGGTATCATGACTATGTATGTATGTGATATGGGGCATGAGTCAAACATATTAGCATGATATGCATAATTTGTATGATATGCATGATTACATGAGTTGGTTTGTTGATGGGTGACATGAGTGGAGGAGCATGATATTTTGTGCTTGTGAGCACCAGTGTTTTGGTAACACACTTTGTGACTTTGGGTCACCGGTGCTTTGTAGCACATTTGTGTCTTTGGGACACCAGAGGTTGGGCACCTCATTGCGACTTGTCCTTGTGGTTAACGCCACCGTGGGTTGGCCCCACTTTGAGATATGGGATCGTCGCTAGTGATTGGGTATCACACGATGGGTTGGCCCCATCATTCGATTATTGTGACTACGGTCACGGTGCTTTGGTAGCACATTTGTGTCTTTGGGACACCGGAGGTTGGGCACCTCATTGCGACTTGTCCCCGTGGTTAACGCCACCGTGGGTTGGCCCCACTTTGAGATATGGGATCGTGCGCTAGTGATTGGGTATCACACGATGGGTTGGCCCCATCAATTGATTTGTGACTTGGTCACCATTGCTTTGGTAGCACATTTGTGTCTTTGGGACACCGGTGTTTTGGTAACACATTGTGACTATATGTCACGGTGGTTTGGCACCACCGGTGGTTTGGTACCACACGGGGTAGGAAAGGAGATGCGGATGGCTAGGATTGGGTTGCATTAACTATGTTGCTATGTATGATGTGTGTTAGCATGTTGTTTCATCGGGAGCGGGATTTATGCATCGAGTCATTCGACTCACCCTCTCCTTTGACATTTCGGGTGACTCGTGAGACGCGGACATGGAGTAAAGGATGGACTCGGGTGCTCATGCCATGCCTAATAAAGTTTTACTCCAACTCTATCATTTGGGTACTTTAGTTTAATTACTTTTATTTGGGTTTTAATTTGGATTTGTAAAAGGCCTTTAAATTATGTTTTATGATGGGTATGTTTTAATTAGATTCCCAACACGCTTGACAAATAACTTGGCATGAAATTTTACTAAAACTTGGAAAGACAACGTTTTCAAAATTATATCGCATAATGTGTTTTAAGCTATACCATCGGGTATCTCGCTATGTTTTGCTATACAATAAACTCAAATGATTTCCAAATCAAACTTGATTTTTCTACTAAGTCCAAAATGTTTCAAAATGGCACTAAGAAACTATTGGAAGTGCTGAATGAAATCAACTCGTTTTAACTATATACTCGGATAAGTTTTCAAAATCTAATCAAACAAGCCTACTCAAACTTCCCCAAATTCACTATATTTTCACCCCACTTCTAAACAAAAAAAATAAATCTGATCGCTCAAAGACGTTTTTCCCCGTAACATGCCAGATTCGGGCGTGGTGTCTTGTCCGAGTTTGGGGTGTTACACAACCACTATTCAACCCTTCTAAAAATAACAACTAAATTTTTATTTTATGCGATTTAATCCTTTTATTTAATCGGACACTCAAACAACGAAATTGAAGCACGAAAATTTCACACAATTAAATTCACACATAATAAACACATAATATAATTTTAAAATATTTTTTTCTAACTCGGATTCGTGGTTCCAAAACCACCATTCTGAATAGGGTCCAAATCGGGCTGTTGCAACTCTCCCCCTTTAGGGATTTTCGTCACTGAAAATCTTACCGGCGAATAGGTTCGGATAATGCTCTTTCATTGTATCTTCTCACTCCCAAGTTGCTTCCTCAACTCTTTATTTATGCCACAGTACCTTAACTAATGGAATTTTCTTATTTCGCAATTCTTTAATCTCACGAGCCAGAATGCAAATCGGTTCTTTTTCATATGTCATATCGGGCTTAATCTCAATCTCGGTCGGACTAATCACATGTGAGGGATCAGATCGATATCGACGAAGCATCAAAACATGGAATACATTGTGGATCTTTTCTAGCTCAGGTGGCAACAACAACCTGTAAGCAACCGGCCTGATACGCTTTATAATTTCATACGACCCAATATATCTCAGACTTAACTTGCCTTTACGACCAAATCTGAGTATCTTCTTCCACGGCGAGACTTTCAAAAACACTTTATCCCCATTCTGAAACTCAATATCCTTACGTTTTAAATCTGCGTATGACTTTTGATTATCTGATGCAGCTTTAAAACTATCGCGAATCACATTCACTTTCTGTTCAGTCTCTTTGATCAAATCGACCCCGTGTATCTTACTTTCACTGAGCTCAGTCCAATACAAAGGTGTTCAACATTTACAACCATACAAAGCCTCGTAAAGTTCCATTTTGATACTAGATTGAAAGCTATTATTATACGCAAATTTAATTAAAGGTAAGTATCGTTCCTACGTACCTTCGAACTCAAGAATGCAACATCTCAACATATCCTCAAGTATCTGAATGATTCGTTCGGACTGACCATCTGTTTGCGGATGGAAAGCTGTGCTAAAATGTAATTTCGTACCTAGTGCGTCTTGCAATTTCTTCCAAAACCGCGATGTAAATCTTGGATCTCTATTTGAGACAATAGAAATAGGTACACCATGTAATCTCACAATCTGAGAAACAAATAATTCAGCCAGCTTATCAAGCTAATAATCTGTACGAACCGGAAAAAAGTGAGCCGATTTAGTCAATCTATCCACAATAACCCAGATTGCATCTTTCTTGCTCGGTGTCAACGGTAAACCAGATACAAAATCCATAGTGACTCTGTCCCATTTCCACTCAGGTATCTTGATCGGTTGAAGCAATCCAGAAGGTACCTGATGTTCGGCTTTTACTTGCTGACAGACTAAACATTTTGAAACAAAGTCAGAAATGTCTCGTTACATACCATGCCACCAGTAAAAGCTTGATTCAAAATCATCTAGATCAACTCTGAATTTCTCAGAACACATATTCAGTTTCTAAACCTCAAACAACCATCAGTATCAACTCGAAACTCGGATTTAACATTCGATTCACATTGTGCTTGCTTTGCTAACAAATCATTATCAATTTTCTGAGCGTCACAAATTTGTTGAACAAATAATCGTCTTGCTTTTAATTTAACTATTATCGAACCATCATCAAACATAGTCATATACGCATTTGATAAACCATAATGTACACATATTTTAACCCCATGCTTGGCTTGTTTTTTGATGAATTTTCATTAGATTTGATGAATTCGATGCTCCTAATCCCTTAAATCCATGTTTTACACTCACGAGAGCTTAGGGAGTCGAAAAGAATGAGAAATGGAACAAAATAGGCCTACCTTAGAAACCAACACGGCCTGGGCTATCAAACACGGTCGTGTGTTCCGAGCAGAATTGAACACGGCCTAGATCAACGTACACGGGCAGACCACACGGCCGTGTGTGGCGAGTAGAAGCAAGCACGGTCTAAGGAGTCGAACATGGGCGTGTCACACGGGCGTGTCCCTGTCGTATCAAAGATTAATTCTATTTGGAAAAGGTTACTTGTGGGCAAAGAAAGACGTTCCAAAGCCTATATAAACACCCTAGGGGCTGACCTAAAAGGGGACGCAGAATAGAAAATACTCGAAGACAACCTTCGGAAGCAGCTCGGAGGAAGGATCTCCATCAAGACTGAAGATGTCCCATCAAGTTCTTTAAAAGTTTTTAGGTTTTCCTAAGTTTTGTTATTTTCCTTATTTTGAGATGTTTTCTTCTATTAGTATGAACTAAATCCTTTAAATACCTGAGGGGATGAAACCTATGACGGATCTTATTATTATTTGATTTATAAGATAAATACTTGTTCTTATTCTTAATTGTGAGTTTTTATTCTTGTTTTGATAATTCAGGTTACTGATTCAAGTTGAATGTGCTTATTCAGTGGAGCAAAAGTCTCTATTTAAGAGTAGATCAACATAATTAAGCGGATTTGATTGCAACCCTAGAGATAGGGTGACGAAAATCTGCCGGATTAGAGTCAAATCTAATAAGGGAATCTATAGATCGAGTTAATGCGACAATAGGGGTTTTAATTAGAAACAGATTTCAATTAATCAACCTAGAGTCAGTTGTTTTTAGTCTTGAAAGAGATATTAACATAAATCAGCTATTTCTACGGAATAAGTCAAGTGAATAAATCGTATGAATCAAAAGTAATAAGTGAAGTCTAGGTGGATTCTTATTTAGGTATTGTCTATCTCATAAAGTTGTCAAAAAGTATTTTCCTAATTCTTTCGTTGTCGTGTTCTAATTACTTAGTTTTAGTTTTAAAAAGAAATCACTCTAATTCTTAGGCTAGATAATAAAAAGATAGTAACTACTAGTACTCTTGGTCCTTGTGGATACGATATTTCCGATCTTACCATAACTATACTATATAACGATAGGTGCGCTTGCCTTTATTGTGGTCATAGTTAGTTTTAGGCACATCAAGTTTTTGGTGCCGTTGCCGGGGACTAAGATATTAGGAACGCTAAATTTTTATTACTTTAGCCATTTTTTTTACTTTTTTTTGCAATTTACTTTTTATTTCTATTCACTAATTTTTTCTTTGCTACTGGCAGGAACTTTTAGTTTATGACTAGAAGGAACCCGTTAGGACCATTACTTTTTGACAGTGAGATTGTAATATCCTAAATTGGGGGTTATGCGTTTGGAGCATAACTCAAGTGTTAGTAGGCTTTAAGTGTGGTTGAGCATGTTTTAAGGCTTTTGAGAATCCAAGGATGTAGGAGGAAGTCTTGGAAAAATATTGGAATTTTATTTTTAAAGGAGAAGTTAGGTGAAAGAGGCCTTAAGGAAAATTTTTAGGAGTTTATGGACATGAAAGTGGGCTTGGTAAAGTGGCTTGGGACGCTACCTTGGGTGCTTGGGAGGTTGCGTCAAAAGGGAGTTCAGGAGGGAAAAGGTTCGAGCATCGTGGGAAGCATTAAAGACTTTTATTTTTGCGTCAAAAAGGGGAACTGGGCTAAGGAGGCTTTAAAGAAATTTTTAGGGAATTCATGACACAAGGAATCATGTGGTAAAGTGGCAATGGACGCCATGTGCAGTGGGGTTAAGGGCCTTGGTTCGAGTTGCGAAGGAAGCAGGAAGGAGTGTTTATTTTTGCATCAAGAAGGCGCCTGGCGAAAGAGGTTTTAAAAGAAATTCTGGGTGAATCATGTCACAAAAATATGCCTTGGCAAAGTGGCACAGGGCGTTATCTGCGACTTGCGTCCAAGGGCTCAGCAAAGCAGTCTTGGGTTCGAGGTGGTGAGCAGCAAGGGGAGTGTTTTATTTTGCTTTTGCGTCAAGGTAGAGTTGGAAGAAAGTGGGCGACACGGGGACTTTTAATTGGATAAGGATTCACTTATTCTCCTATTAATTTCGGCTAAGGTAGGATAATTAATGATTATTTTATTTTATTTTAAGTTGGTAGATAATAGATAATTGTTGTTTTATTTATTCAAGTAGGATAATTGTTGGTTTAATTATTTTGTGCAAGATGAAGAGGAGATAAATAAGGCTTTATTTTATTTATTTTGGTTTAAATAGGTGATAAGAGATAATATAGGAGTTTGATAAGGGATTAATGTTGGATTAATTTATTTTATTTGTTAAGGAGATAATAGAGGAGATTATCAAAGAGTTTGAAAATAGCAAGGATATAGTAGCCGAATTCTTTATAAGGGGGGAGTAATCAACTTTGATATCTTTTTCTTTAAATTTCTTTGTGCCAAATTTCTTCCCACTCACACCTCTCATTCTTTTCTTTCATCCAACACCAAATCTATTTCTATTTCTTTGAAGCCATAACCGAAGCTTAAAGTGCATATTCTCTTTGTTTTGCCGCAAGTCACAAAAGCTAAAACCCCTCTGTCATTGTTCTTTGTTGCCGAAATCTCCAGGCATAAAACCCTCTCAATTATTACGTTTTCTCTTCACCATTAAGTGCCGAAACCGTCATTGTTGTGCTCTAAGCCGAATCTTTAAAGGAGGGTGCTGTCGACTACTTACTTTAGGCTCTTCAAAGCAAACGTGTAATAGTGGTAAGTGAATTCTCCTTTGGTAATCAGTTTTTGATTCTTCAAGGTAGGCCAATAAGGCATTCGGCCAAGGGCCATCTTTAGGGTTTAAATGTGACCGATTGGTATTATGGTTAATTAGGGGCAAGTCGTGAGTAGGACAAGCTTCGGATTCAAGATTTATTTCGATAAGGATATTTAGTAAATGTATATTTGATTTGATATATTAAAGTAGTAGTGATTAACAGGTTGATCCGATTAAGTATCGTTATGAAGGCGAATGCTAGTCAAGGAGGACAAGGGATAGCCCCTATCCGAAGTTTAAGAGAAGATCCGTTTCTGCGGTCGGGATTGGGCACCGGGGTGTGGACCAGCGTCGAACAAGAAAGTAGGCAAACAGCCGTAGTATCGCCTAGTGATAGCATCGATCGAAAGCGTAGTTCTCCAAGTGATCGGTGTGTGATTAACCCTTTGCTTCGGGTTTATGCTATATTTGTATGTGTTATGTTTATGGGTTAACTAGTGCAAAGGTGGTGATGTGATATGGATACCCTAGAGGGTAAATCGAATACCGAGTTAGTGTTGATTATTGAAAGAATGTGAATGTGCCTATATGAATGAGATTGTATGTCCGAACAACTTTGTACATGCATTATTATCATGACATTATTATATGTTGCATGTGCATGGGTGGGATATGATATGAAAGAAGGCACGGGTGTACTTGAAAGCACGTGGTTTGATGTTAGCCTTGAGCTACATCATGGATTGACGTTGACCGAGGTCACGTTGTGGATTAATTGCGATTTAGTTCGCGTGGCTTGATGAGTAGCTCTGTGCCTCATCGTGGTTGATATAAGCTATGTGCTATATCGTGGTTGATGAGTGACTATGTGTCCTATCGTGGTTTTGGTGTTAGCTACGGCTACATCGTGGATTGGCGCTGACTGAGGTCGCGTTGTGGATTATTGTGCTCAATTACACGTGGATGGCATTGATTGCCTGTGGAGTAAAAAGGAGAGGGTGATTTGTTAATCCCCTGGTGTGTGGTAGGCTGGATACGGGGGTGTGTAGAGGATGGACCCTAGGTTGGGTTGGGTGCACTTTGCATTTCAATTGTTATGTGGATTAATATTAAAATGGGCCAAGCCCAGTATATGAATGTGGATCAGTGCGGAAATGGGCTAAGCCTGATATGTGGAAATTATGCGGTTAATTACCCTATTACCTGATAAGTGACACGAATATGGGCCAAGCCCAGAATGTGTTATTATGTGAATATGTTATCTTGTTATCTGATATATGGGTTAATATGTGGTTAACATGTGGGTGGAATTCAGTGGATTAATTACACACTGAGTCTATATGACTCACCCAAATTTTTATCAACATCGCAGGTGATGGATGATGATCGGACCGGGTTGGAGTGGATATGAGGTGGCCCATGCAGAAGAAGTTGTTTTCATTATATAATAGAATTTATTAACTTCAGTATTTTAAGTATTTTTGAATAGTTATTTGTTGTAATAAGGGCCTTAAAGCATTTGAATTTTGCTATGTTTCAGTTGGATTTGTAATTAAGTTAATATTTTGGTAGTTTAATTTTAAAAGCTATTTATATCTCAAAAGTCATATTAAAGTTTTGAATCCGGTATTTTTATCACCACTTAATTTTATTTAGAATGTTTTAAATGTTTTATCAAGGGCAACAAATTTTTAACGGTTTTTACTGTTAAGTAAGAATATTTTTAAACGTTTTCCGCAGTGGCATTTCAAATTCGGTCGTATCGAATGGGCCGGGTTTGGGGTGTTTCAGTTTTGGTATCAGAGTCCGATTCAAAACTCAGCTTTGAGGTTTTGGGCCCGAAAATAGTTTTCAAAAAAAAATGGGCGTTTCAAAATATGGGCTTTTATTTCAGGTTTATTCTAGCATGGCACCTGTATCTCCGGCCCGAAGTCCACCAGGTAAGTACTTTTGGCTATTGAAGTGGTTTGAATATGTGAACTATATGGGGTTTTATGGGAACTTAGATTAGTAGATTAGGGCTATTGGACCTTAGGACTAGTCTACTCAAACACAAGTGCATAAGACTTAAGGACCATTAAACAAACCCGTGACTAAGTCGCCGAGCTAGGGTGTGGCAACCATTGTGCGCATGTCTAGGAGTGGATTCAGTAAGAGCTTGGTATTTAAGCAGTCCTAGCGACTCACCTCCTATTTACTCGAATCCTACCTGGTGCGTAGCTACGGTTCACCCTAACAAAGAGGACTTAGTCACCGGCCAAACCAATGATTAAAACCCGAAAGGGACTAGCCTTACTATTTACAAAAATCTTAGTTTCTAAATCTCCAAATTACCCTTTCTGATTTGAAAACACTAAATTAGAATTTGGAAAAATATTTTTTTCGAGTTATTCTCGGTTGGCAAAATTGCCTAAATACCCCTAGTGGTGAAATTGCTAAAATGCCCCTGGTTTGAATTTTTTTTGAAATTTCCATACTACCACAACTTTTACTGAAATATTCCTACTTTGCAAAAATAATAAATCTCTATTTTGCGAAATTTGATTTTTAAAAAAAATTACGAAAATGCCCCTGACTTACAAAAATTACCAAAATGACCGATTTTGAAATTTCTGCAACACTGCTGATTTGGAAAATAAATTTTCAAGATAACCTCGAGTTTTTGTAAATTTTGAAATATCGTTGATTTGTAAGGATTTTCAAATTTACCCCAGTTTATTACCAAAATACCCTTATAGGACGAATGACAAAATTACCCCACAGGTTGGGAAAAATTTGAAATGACCATAGAAGTGCAGTGAATGAATGTGTCTCTGTTTATGAATGTGAATGTGACCCTCGAATTAGAGTAGTGAACTTGAACTCGAACCTTTGTGTAATCGAAAGAACTACTTCTAAATACTTTACTTCATAAAATTGTTCGCGGTTAATAAGTGGAACAAAATTCGATGCATAAAACTTTTTAATTAGATAAAATCGCAACGTTAGAACCGAGCTCTCAGGAGACGTGGTCGAATGGCGATGCTCGGAACCGGTGAGGGTGCGCCATGGGTCGAAAGTGACGTGCCGCCGCCGCCATCGGTGGGCGCGGAGGATCAAGATCCGGACACGAGGAGATGACACAGTATCGTAAGCTATGCTACGTGTGCTACACGACAAGTAGCAAGAGTTGGAATGAGAAGTGGAGCTCGAAAGTCGGTTCGAGAGACTTAGGACCAACGGAGTGAAGTTTTTAGAGGAGTATTCGTAGTGGCTCGAATGTAGCGGAGTATTGGCCGGAAGCGATCGAAAGAATCATGGATGATCTAGACTGTACTGCTGAGGAAAAGCTGAAAGGCGCGGTCTCGTTGCTACGAGATGAAGCTTATCGATGGTGGCTCACTGTCAAACAAGGTGTCCCGACAGATCGATTGGATTGGGATTTCTTTAAGGCTAAGTTTGAAGGGAAGTATGTGGGAGCCAGTTACTTAGACTCGCAAGGGAAAGCGTTTCTAAACTTGGTTCAAGGAAGCAAGTCAGTAGCAGAGTATGAAGCGGAATTTATGCGGTTAAGTCGGTACGCCAAGGGGATCGTGGCTACTAATTACGAAAGGTGTGTCCGATTCAAAGACGGGTTGCGGGATGAGCTAGGAGTGTTGATTACTCCGCAAAGAGAAAGGGACTTTGCGATTCTAGTGGAAAAAGCTCGGATAGCTGAAGAAGTTAAGAAAACCGCGAGGCAGAATCGAGAGAAGAATAAGAATTCGAAAAAAAGGAGTTTTAGACCATCAGTGCCATCTGAGGGTGTTCAGAAAAGACCAAGGATCGAGAATGCATGACGTGCACTGTGCGTTTACGAGAATCGGAGTCGTTCATGTGCTCGGTGTGTGGAAGAGCTCATGCGAGGAGAATGTTGGGGAAATAGTAAGGAATGTTTTAGGTGTGGGTCTAAGGCTCATTTGGTTAAGAAATGTTCGCAAGTGATGAATAGGGCTCGAGGCCAAGGTCGTGGAACACCCGACAGAGGAGCTGAAGGTTCGGATGTAAGACAACCAAGGATGTGATAGCGGGTATGTTCCTTGTTTTTGGAGTATTATTTGTTGCTTTAGAGATAGTTTATTGTTGTATTGCTAGTGAAGTGTATGAAACCTTGGATGTGAACTTTAAAGCTGTGCCTAGAAGGTAAGATAGTTTTATTAAGATCAGTCTTGTGCAGAAGAGAGTAGTGTGGTGAGTTAAGAATGCACGATTGAACGATAGTAAGTAATTTCGAGGACGAAATTATTTTTAAGGAGGGTAGAACTGTAATATCCTAAATTGGGGGTTATGCGTTTGGAGCATAACTCAAGTGTTAGTAGGCTTTAAGTGTGGTTGAGCATGTTCTATGGGTTTTGAGAATCCAAGGATGTAGGAGGAAGTCTTGGAAAAATATTGAAATTTTATTTTTAAAGGAGAAGTTAGGTGAAGGAGGCCTTAAGGAAAATTTTTAGGAGTTTATGGACATGAAAGTGGGCTTGGTAAAGTGGCTTGGGACGCTACCTTAGGTGCTTGGGAGGTTGCGTCAAAAGGGAGTTCATGAGGGAAAAGGTTCGAGCATCGTGGGAAGCATTAAAGACTTTTATTTTTGCGTCAAAAAGGGGAACTGGGCTAAGGAGGCTTTAAAGAAATTTTTAGGGAATTAATGACACAAGGAATCATGTGGTAAAGTGGCAATGGACGCCATGTGCAGTGGGGTTAAGGGCCTTGGTTTGAGTTGTGAAGGAAGCAGGAAGGAGTGTTTATTTTTGCGTCAAGAAGGCGCATGGTGAAAGAGGTTTTAAAAGAAATTCTGGGTGAATCATGTCACAAAAAAATGCCTTGGCAAAGTGGCCTGGGGCGTTATCTGCAGCTTGCGTCCAAGGGCTCCAGCAGGTCTTGGGTTCGAGGCTAGTGAGCTACAAGGGGAGTGTTTTATTTTGCTTTTGCGTCAAGGTAGAGTTGGAAGAAAGTGGACGACACAGGGGACTTTTAATTGGATGAGGATTCAGCTTATTCTCCTATTAATTTCGGCTAAGGTAGGATAATTGATGATTATTTTATTTTATTTGTTAAGGAGATAATAGAGGAGATTATCAAAGAGTTTGATAATAGCAAGGATATAGTAGCCGAATTCTTTATAAGGGGGGGAGTAATCATCTTTGATATCTTTTTCTTTAAATTTCTTTGTGCCGAATTTCTTCCCACTCACACCTCTCATTCTTTTCTTTCATCCAACACCAAATCTATTTCTATTTCTTTGAGGCCATAACCAAAGCTTAAAGTGCCTATTCTCTTTGTTTTGCCGCAAGTCACAAAAGCTAAAACCCCTCTGTCGTTGTTCTTTGTTGCCGAAATCTCCAGGCATAAAACCCTCTCCATTGTTGCGTTTTCTCTTCACCATTAAGTGCCGAAACCATCATTGTTGTGCTCTAAGCCGAATCTTTAAAGGAGGGTGCCGTCGACTACTTACTTTAGGCTCTTCAAAGCAAACGTGTAATAGTGGTAAGTGAATTCTCCTTTGGTAATCAGTTTTTGATTCTTCAAGGTAGGCAAATAAGGCATTCGGCCAAGGGCCATCTTTAGGGTTTAAATGTGACCAATTGGTATTATGGTTAATTAGGGGGCAAGTCGTGAAGTAGGACAAGCTTGGGATTCAAGATTTATTTCGGTAAGGATATTTAGTAAATGTAGATTTGATTTGATATATTAAAGTAGTAGTGATTAACCGGTTGATCCGATTAAGTATCGTTATGGAGGCGAATGCTAGTCAAGGAGGACAAGGGATAGACCCTATCCGAAGTTTAAGAGAAGATCCGTTCATGTCCGGGATTGGCCACCGGGTGTGGACCAGCGTCGAGAACAAGAAAGTAGGCAAACAGCCGTAGTATCGCCTAGTGATAGCATCAATATCGAAAGCGTAGTTCTCCAAGTGATCGGTGTGTGATTAACCCACTTTGTTTAGGGTTTATGCTATATTTGTATGTGTTATGTTTATGGGTTAACTAGTGCGTGTGATGGTGATGTGATATGGATACCCTAGAGGGTATATCGAATACCGAGTTAGTGTTGATTATTGAAAGAATGTGAATGTGCCTATATGAATGAGATTGTATGTCGAACAACTTTGTACATGCATTATTATCATGACATTATTATATGTTGCATGTGCATGGGTGGGATATGATATGAAAGAAGGTGCGGGTGTACTTCGAGTACATGGTTTGATGTTAGCCTTGAGCTACATCGTGGATTGGCGTTGACCGAGGTCACGTTGTGGATTAATTGCGATTTAGTTCGCGTGGCTTGATGAGTAGCTCTGTGCCTCATCGTGGTTGATATAAGCTATGTGCTATATCGTGGTTGATGAGTGACTATGTGTCCCATCGTGGTTTTGGTGTTAGCTACGGCTACATCGTGGATTGGCGCTGAGTGAGATCGCGTTGTGGATTATTGTGCTTAATTGCACGGGCGGCATTGATTGCCTTTGGAGTAAAAAGGAGAGGGTGATTTGTTAATCCCCTGGTGTGTGGTAGGCTGGATACAGGGGTGTGTAGAGGATGGACCCTAGGTTGGGTTGGGTGCACTTTGCATTTCAATTGATATGTGGATTAATGTGAAAATGGGCCAAGCCCAGTATATGAATGTGGATCGGTCGCGAAAATGGGCTAAGCCCGATATGTGGAAATTATGCGGTTAATTACCCTGTTACACGATAAGTGACATGAATATGGGCCAAGCCCGGAATGTGTTATTATGTGAATATGTTATCTTGTTGTCGATATATGGGTTAATATGTGGTTAACATGTGGGTGGAATTCAAAGTGGATTAATTACACACTCGAGTGCGTATGACTCACCCAAATTTTTATCAACATCGCGGTGATGGATGATGATCGGACCGGGTTGGAGTGGATACGAGGTGGCCCATGCGAGAAGAAGTTGTTTTCATTATATAATAGAATTTATTAACTTCAGTATTTTAAGTATTTTTGAATAGTTATTTGTTGTAATAAGGGCCTTAAAGTATTTGAATTTTGCTATGTTTCAGTTGGATTTGTAATTAAGTTAATATTTTGGTAGTTTAATTTTAAAAGCTATTTATATCTCAAAAGTCATATTAAAGTTTTGAATCCGGTATTTTTATAACCACTTAATTTTATTTAGAATGTTTTAAATGTTTTATCAAGGGCAACAATTTTTTAACGGTTTTTACTGTTAAGTAAGAATATTTTTAAACGTTTTCCGCAGTGGCATTTCAAATTCAGTCGTATCGAATGGGCCGGATTTGGGGTGTTATAGAGATTGAAAGTATAGCTCATAGAAACCGAAGAGAAATAAGGGGAAGTCTACAATACATAGAAGAAGAGCAAGAAGACGAAACTAAAACTACTGAGAGATGGCTGATAATAATCCGCTACCTCCTGTGGTTGCCGGAAACCCGGTGAATCAAAATCCTGCTCCTCGTACTATGTATGATTATGCTAAACCTAATTTAACAGGAACTGAATCAAGTATTGTTAGACCTGCTATTGCTGCAAGTAATTTTGAACTGAAACCTAACACTATTCAGATGTTTCAGCAGTTTATTCAGTTTGATTGTTTCCAGGATGTGGATCCAAACAATCACTTGGCAAATTTTCTGGAATTCTGAAACGCTTTCAAAATTAATGGAATTTATGATGATGCCATTCGCCTTTGGTTGTTTCCCTTATCATTGAGGAACAAAGTTAAACAGTGGTTGAACTCGTTACAACGAGGATCAATCACTACATGGGAGCAAATGACCAAAAAATTTTTGTTAAAATATTTTCCGCCGGTTAAAACGACTAAGTTGAGGAATGATATCTCTTCTTTTGTGCAGATGGATTTACAGACACTTTACGATGCATGGGAGAGATACAAGGATTTACTAAGAAGGTGCCCTCACCATGGGTTACCTTTGTGGCTACAGGTTCAAACCTTTTACAGTGGTGTGAACCCCTCAACTAGGCAGTTGGTTGATTCAACCGCCGGTGAAACCCTAAATGACAAGACCCCTAAAGCGGCTTATGAGTTTATAGAGGATATGGCACTGAATAACTATTAGTGGCAAGTTATGAGGAAAAAGCCAACAAAAGCCGCCAGTTTTTTCAACCTCGATGCAGTGACCATGCTATCAAACCAGGTAGATTTATTAAATAAAAAGATTGATGGTTTGTGTGGTTCTTCGCAGGTACATCCAGTGATGCAGTGCGATTCAAATGGAGGAGGATCAAACAATACAGAATACCCACCCTACAACCCTCGCATAGAAAATGAACAGATGAACTATATGGGTAACAATTCTAGACCTCAAAATAACCCTTATAATAACACTTACAATCCAGGTTGGAGGAATGACCCAAACTTCTCATGGGGTGGCCAAGGAAATCAGAGACAACAACCGCCTCCAGGCTTTCAACAGCAACCCTACCCACAGGAGAAAAAACTGAACCTTGAGGAGATGCTAACAAAATTTATCGCGGTGTCAGAAACCCATTTCCAAAACACCGAAACAGCACTCAAATATCAGCAAGCATCGATTCAAGGGCTCGGGAACTAATTAGGACAACTTGCTAAGCTCATATCTGAAAGACCACAAGGCAGCTTGCCAAGCAACACGGAAACTAACCCAAAGGAGAAAATTCATGCCATTACTGCTCACGATAGTGAAGGGTGAGATGAACCAAAATTGAGGCAAGAGAATGTTGTCGAAGAAGGTAAGGTTGAGATAAGCCATGAAAAACCAAAACTGGTAAGTACAGAATACCAACCTCGTGTGCCATATCCCAATGCGACAAAGAAAGACCGCACAGATGAACATTTCGGTAAATTTCTTAAACTCTTAAAAAAATTACATATTAACTTACCGTTTATTGAAGCTCTTTCGCAGATGCCCAATTCAAAAAAAAATTTAAAAGAGCTTTTGACAAACAAACGAAAGTTAGACGAGACGTCGCATGTGGAGCTAAATGCATTGTGCTAAGCAATCTTACAAAATAGACTACCACAAAAGTTAAAAGATCCAGGGAGTTTGACGATTCCTTGCTTAATTGGTGGTTTGGCTGTTAATAATGCTTTAGCAGATTTATGGGCAAGCATAAATGTTATGCCTTATAAAATGTTTAAACAACTAGGTCTTGGGAAACCCAAAAAAACTAGAATGAGCATTCAATTGGCAGATAAAACTATTAGAGTTCCTAGGGGTATAATCGAAGATGTACTAGTAAAAATTGATAAATTCATATTCCCAGTAGACTTTGTTGTTTTAGACATGGATGAGGACAATAATGTTCCTTTAATTTTAGGAAGACCCTTTTTAGCAACTGCTAAAACTAGAATTGATGTTGGTACAGGTGAACTCACACTTCGTGTAGGTGACGACACGATCACTCTTCAGGCTCTTGACTCGGCTAAGACATCGAGTAATAAAGGTGATAACATAAATTCTATTAATGACCATTTGGTTCAACCTTCTTTTCAGGAAGCAGCACAAAATTACGAAACTGAGCCATATCCTAGACCTCTTGCCAACAAAGAAATAACTCATGGGGAGCAAAGGCTTCAGATCGATGAACTAAACGAGTGGAAGACACATGTTAAGGAGAAACCAAGAACACACGAAGCAAAACCGAGGCAACTCCATAACGAACCTAAAGACGAAGTAAACTACTTCAAAGTTGGAGACCAAGTTCTAATGGATAATACAGATCCTCGTGTTGCCACTTCTGAACCTAATGGAATAACTCCTTTCACGGTACTTAATACTTTCCCATACGGTACAGTCGAGGTAACTCATTCTCAATTTTGCACCTTCAAGGTAAATCGTACTCGTCTAAAACCGTATTTTAATACAATTGATAGCAAGAATGAGGAGTTTCAACTCCTCCAACCACCATGATTATGCGAATGAAAGGTAAGTCTAGCTTAAGACTTTAAACGAGCGCTTCTAGGGAGGCAACCCGAGCACTAACCCCTTTAATTTTCATATTTTCGATTTTTAGCACCTAACTAAAAACTAACCAAATTAATAAAGCACAGGTTTCCCTACCACACGGCCTTGCACACGGGCGTGGCAAAGACCGTGTGAACCAAGGATGATAATTTTCCCAAAACACGGGCTGCGATAAAATGCCACAGTCGTGCGATACGGCCGTGGTCGACACTGAGAAAGTAACACGGGTGTGCAACACGCCCGTGTCCCCAGGCCGTGGTCGATATTGATCAAACGAACATGGGCGTGGAAACCTCTACACGACCGTAGGAGAAATGAACGAAGCATCACACGGCCGTGTGACTCGGCCGTGCAACTCGGCCGTGTGACCTAACACGCCCAGGGAATACAGGCGTGGGCAGCTACCAGATGCCACGATTTCTATTTAAACCCCCTTCTTCTTTTCATTTTCTTCCCCAATTCTTCTTCTACCAAACCTTAGCCACCACACCCCTTTCTTTTCCCATTATCTTCTCCCTTCATTTTCCTTTCCCCCTTTCCCTTACTCTTTCTTTACACCACCACCACACCAACCACCATCCTTGCCACCGTACACAAAGATTAAATACTAGAGGCAAGAGCAAAGCCACCATCTCCATGTAGAAAAAGCGAAAGGATCCTGGCGCGGTATCCCCGTGCGCGACCATTCCACATAAGTTCATGTCGGCCGCTTCATTTTCTCGACAAGACAAGGACCTTTGAGTTCATTTATTTTTTTTTCTTTTTCTTTTATTTTCATTTTTAAATTCTTTCCTTTTATCTTTCTTGTCTTTAAGTTATATTATTACATTTTGATTTCTTTAATTTAGGTTCAAGGGGCTATTAAGGAACGACCACACCACCACCGGAGTATCCACAACCCCTACCCAACTTTACACCATTTCTTTTCTTTGACTCCATCCAAAATTCAGGAAGTTTGACTTCTCTCCCTCTCTTATGATTTTCTTACTATGTTGTCATTATTTATCTTTGTACATTGAGGACAATGTACATCTTAAGTGTGGGGAGGTGTCAACAATACTGAATTATGCCTTATTCTTAAGTAATTTTCTCATATTACTATTAGAATGAAACTTCTATTGATTTATGATTGTCATTGATATGTTTCGGATTAAGTCAGAGGTAATTGTGCATTGATGGTTTAAACTTTAAGACATTAGAGAATCAAGCATGATAAGTGTATTTTCCGTAATTAAATTTTTTTTAGGTTGTTTCCCCAAATTTAAATATTACTTTGAAGTTTGAAATGTGCAAGGTTGACATCCAAAGCCATAAATTTTGTGAGTCTTTGAGCCTTTTAGAGCATATATCTTTTCTTGCTCACTTTATTGTTTATGAGTGTCTCAATATTGATTTGTTATTCTAAAACTTGCTTCGATTATACATATCGAGACCACACCTTTGATTTGATATACTGAGATGATAAAGGCACCTAGGATTTAACCCACTTACTCCATTAAAAGCCTACCTTCATAATTAACCCCTAGTGAACCCCTTTGAAGCCTAATCAACCATTTCTTGATATACCACTAATATTAACCCGAAACCAAGTTACTAACTTGTTATTCCCATCTTCTTGACTCCGTTTTTGTCGAGATTTGATTTGATCAGTTGCCTAAATACATTATCTATTTCAGTGGTTAAAGTCATCTTATATCAAATACTTGTTCTTAAAAAAAAAGAAAAAAAGAAAAAAATAAAAAAAGTTGGAAATTTATTCATTATTAGTTCTTTGTTATTTGAGCTTAAGCAGTTAATTTCACATTTTGAGAAGAAGCTCGTGTTATTATTGATAAGTTTTCAATTATTGTAATTATTCAGTATTAGATTATTTTTCTAGTTAGGTAAATTATCAATTCAATCTCAATTTTAACCCTCCTTTTCAGCCTTTATCCACACCTTTAACCCAAGCCCCGTTACAACCCTTCTAAAGACCTTTTGATTTGTGTATCATCTCATTTTATAGTGGTGGAGAGTTGATTTTCATGCAAGCCTATGGTAATAACTTTTCATGTTTGACTTTTGAGTTCTTAATTTTTGAACCTTAAACACTTTGAGTGATTTGAGTGAGTCTTTATTGAGGATGTCAATTCTTGTCGATTTTGGATTAAAGGTAATTATTTAAATAAGAGGAAACGCCTATGTTTTCGTGCTACAAAAAATTGTGACTTAGATTGTTTGAATCTTTAAGACTCTTTTAGTTAAATTATCAATGTATGAATTATCTATGAATTATGATGAAACATTACTGATGAGGATTGTAGATTGAGGAAGTTAATTTTAATTGTGAGTTGAGGATTTTGCTTGAGGACAATCAAACGCTTCAGTGTGGGGATATTTGATAAACCATAATGTACACATAATTTAACCCCATGCTTCGCTTATTTTTGGATGAATTTTCATTAGATTTGATATAATCCCTTGAATTCATGTTTTACACTCAGGAGAGCTTAGGGAGTCAAAAAGAACGAGAAACGGGGCAAAAAGGGACAAAATGGGCCTACCTTAGAAACCAACACGGCCTGGGCTATCAAACACGACCGTGTGTTCTGAGCAGAATCGAACACGGCCTGGATCAACGTACACGGGCAGACCACACGGCCGTGTGTGGTGAGCAGAAGTGAGCATGGTCTAAGGAGTCGAACACGGGCGTGTCACACGGGCGTGTCCCTGCCGTATCAAAGATTAATTCTGTTCGAAAAAGGTTACTTGTGGGCAAAGAAAGAAGTTCCAAAGCCTATATAAACACCCTAAGGGGTGACCTAAAAGGGGACGCAGAATAGAACGCAGAAAATACTAGAAGACAGCTGTCGGAAGCAGCTCGGATGAAGGATCTCCATCAAGACTGAAGATCTCCCATCAAGTTCTTTAGAAGTTTTTGAGTTTTCCTATGTTTTGTTGTTTTCCTTATTTTAAGATATTTCCTTCTATTAGTATGAACTAAATCCCTTAAATACCTGAGGGGGTGAAACCTATGACGGATCTTATTATTATTTGATTTATAAGATAAATACTTGTTCTTATTCTTAATTGTGAGTTTTTATTCTTGTTTTGATAATTCAGGTTATTGATTCAAGTCGAATGTGCTTATTCAGTGGAGCAAAAGTCCCTGTTTAAGAGTAGATCAACACAATTAATCGGAGTTGATTGCGACCCTAGAGATAGGGTGACGAAAATCTGTCGGATTAGAGTCAAATCTAATAAGGGAATCCATAGATCGAGTTAATGCGACAATAGGGGTTTTAATTAGAAAGAGATTTCAATTAATCAACCTAGAGTCAGTTGTTTTAAGTCTTGAAAGAGATATTAACATAAATCAGCAATTTCTACGGAATAAGTCAAGTGAATAAATCGTATGAATCAAAAGTAATAAGTGAAGTCTAGGTGGATTCTTCCTTAGGTATTTCCTATCTCATAAAGTTTTCTAAAAGTGTTTTCCTAATTCTTTCGTTGTCGTGTTTTAATTTCTTAGTTTTAGTTTTAAAAAGAAATCACTCTAATTCTTAGGCTAGATAATAAAAAGATAGTAACTACTAGTACTCTTGGTCCTTGTGGATACGATATTTCCGGCCTTACCATAACTATACTATATAACGATTGCGCTTACCTTTATTGTGGTCATAGTTAGTTTTAGACACATCAGCTTTCATTGCACGTAAAGAAAACAGTGATTTTTGGCTTAAAGCATCAGCAACAACATTAGCCTTTCCAGGATGATAGTCAATCACAAGCTCGTAGTCTTTTAACAACTCTAACCATCGACGTTGTCTCAAATTCAGATCTTTCTGAGTCATCAAATACTTCAGACTTTTGTGATCAGAATAAAGATGACATTTCTCACCAAACAGATAGTGGCGCCAAATCTTGAATGCAAACACAATAGCTGCCAATTCCAAATCATGTGTCGGATAGTTCTTTTCGTACGGCTTTAACTGTCTCGATGCATAAGCTATGACTTTGCCTTCCTGCATTAAAACACAGCCCAGACCACTCAAAGATGCATCACTATAAATGACAAATTCTTTACCCAATTCTGGCTGAACTAGCACTCGAGCTTCGGTCAACAAGGTTTTCAACTGATCAAAACTTTTTTGGCACTTTTCTGACCACTCAAACTTAACATCTTTCTGAAATAGTCGCATCATCGGAGTTGCAATCATAGAGAAACCTTTTACAAACCGTCTATAGTAACCAGCTAGTCCTAGAAAGCTTCGAACCTCAGATACATTTTTAGGAGGTTTCCAATCAAGTATAGCTGAAATTTTACTCGGATCAACCCGAATACCCGATGCTGATACAACATGGCCCGGAAAACTGACTTTGCGTAACAAGAACTCACATTTACTGAACTTTGCATACAACTGTTTATCTCGCAAAGTCTGTAACACAAGTCTCAGATGTTCGGCATGCTCGGTTTCATCACGGGAGTAGATCAAAATGTCATCTATGAATACTACCACAAACCGATCCAGATATTGTCTGAAGATCCGATTCATCAAATCCATGAAAACAGCAGGTGCATTAGTAAGTCCGAAAGGCATAACCAGAAACTCATAGTGTCCATACCTTGTCCGGAAAGCAGCCTTTGGCACATCAGAGTCTTTAACTCGCAACTGATAGTAGCCTGATCTCAAATCTATTTTTGAAAACACTGTAGCCCCTTTCAACTGATCGAACAGATAGTCAATCCGTGGCAATGGATACTTATTCTTTATAGTCACCTTATTGAGTTGTCTGTAGTCGATACACATTCTCATAGTTCTGTCTTTCTTTTTCACAAATAAAACTGGTGTGTAACACCCCTAACCCGTAACCATCACCGGTTTAGGGTTAAAGGCATTACCGGACAGATCGGAAACTTTTACAGACATTTTATAATAGAATTCAACCAATCAGATCAAAGTGTCCCTTTTATAGGTCAACGAGACCTTAATCATGCTTTAGAATAGGGTCGGGACTAAACCGAACACATGATAAAGTTCTCAGAAATTTAAAACTTTTCTAAGTTACAGAGGTCACACGCCTGTGTGGGCAGGCCGTGTGCCTCCCACGGCTACTAGACAAACCCATGTGTCCTGGCCGTGCCAAAATAGAGCATGTATACTGACTTATCCACACGGCCACCAGACACGCCCGTGTGCCATGGTCGTGTAAAATTAGGCTAGGTACTGACTTGTTCCCACGACCACCAAGCACGTCCGTGTGCCACGGCCGTGTAACCTACTTAGGCACACTTTGAAGTGGCCCTTGACCCACACGGAAGAGACACACGCTCGTGTCTCTTGGCCATGTATACAAAATAGGCCATTTGGAAGGCCAAAATGCCACCCACATTTGGGTCATTCCTACAAGCATAAACAAGCATATTTCTCAATACAATGGCAACCAAAAACACACCAAATGGTCATCATATGATCTCATTCAATCTCATTTCTAAACATGCCAATTTGTACAACTAATACACATGTAAATCCAAGCATAACTCATCCATAACTTCACTAAATCACCATGGCATCAATTCATCAATAAGCTTACCTTTCATAAGGCCATTTCATTGCCATCAAGTCATACCAAAAAATGCATTATATACCATATTCACTCATGCATATTACCAACATTTATCTAGCCAAATCACATGGCTATTTACATCTCAAACTTATACCAAATGACTAGCCTATACATGCCATATTTAGCTATATTCACATTTTCAAAATACCAAAACAAGTTGGAGTAGTGTGATGATGATCCTCGACAGTCCCCCGAGCCTTCAGTAGCTTTCACGATCTGTTACAGAGTAAACACACACATAGAGTAAGCTTTCCATAAGCTTAGTAAGCCATATACAAATAAACTTAGCATAAATCATTGATAAGCATAGCCATTTTAATTCATTAACATATCATCTTTACAAGCACATAAACAATCTCTTTGGCTCATTTGATTTGCCATTTCTTACCTATTCTCCATATCACAAATATCTCATTTGCTCATATCTCAAACACACATATATCTCAAATGTTTCTTTGCATCAGTGCACATATTTACTCACCTTTCATGCTTATAAAAAGCATACGTATCAACGTACCTGAAACATATGTACAACTCACATAGTCATTCATTTCTCGAACATCCCGTTGAACCGTTCGAAATCTTATAGGATACTCAGAATGCTCAGAATAGTCGTACAATGCCAACATCCCAGACGAGGTCTTACATGTACTCAGATATCGATGCCACTGTCCCAGACAGGGTCTTACACGAATCAAATACGATGGCGATGTCCCAGACATGGTCTTACACGTAAATCTCATATTGATGCCAACGTCCCAGACGTGGTCTTCCACGTAAATATCGAATCAATTCCAACGTCCCAGACGTGGTCTTACATGATATCACAAAACCGACACCTATGTCATGACATACGTAATTCCTATCTATTCCTAGGTTCACACGGGACTTCTCGGACTTTATCAGCTTATCGACTTATTAGTCAACTCGGATTTCACATACATTCCATCTCAATGGATATTCATAGTAATTAAAATATCATATATACTCAAATAATTCAATGCAAATACATTTATTTGTATATCGACTTACCTCAGATTCGGGTAGTTGATTGGATTCGGTTATTAGACTACTTTCGATTTCCCACGATCTAAGTTCATTTTCTTCAGTTCTTGATCTATACATATTCAAATTTAATCCATTTATTCAACAACGCATTCAATTCAATCCAAAAACACGTATTTAGGGCAATTTGCAAATTAGCCCTCACATTTTCACATTTGGACAATTTAGTCCATATTTCACAAAAATCTCAAAATAAATCAAATTCCACATTACCCATGCCTAGCTGAATTTCACTCATGCTCATTCGAGTCCATACATTTCATTTATTTCAGAAATTAGTCCTTCAAAATTTCATTTTCTCAATTTAATCCAAATTACTCAAAATCAACAAAACTCCAAAGACAAAATATGCTAATCAAACACATATATTCCTTATTTCATCATCAAACATCATAAATCCCATAAATTCATCAAGAGCTCATTTCAATAACATTATCAATTCTCAAAATTAAGACATGGGTTTCAAAGTTTACGAAGCAATGATTGCAAAAACGTAGAAATTATTGAAAACCGATAAAAAAACATACCTTGAATTTGAATCAAAAGCTAGCCGAAACCTAGATTCTTTTTCTTTTCTTCTTCTTAGTATTTTCGGTAATAAGATGATAAGAATGGCTTATTTTTAGCCTTTTGTTTGATTAATATTATGCTATTAATCCATTTACAAAAATGACCTTTCATTTAACATATAAAACATATATATATAATAAGGTTATTTTGTCATTTAACCAACCACTTACTAAATAATGGATTAATTGCCTCATAAGGCCACAACATTTAAAAGCCACAACACATAGGTGCTTTAACAAATAGCATGCAAATTTTTGCATTTTTCACAATAAAGTCCTTATGCCAAATTAAGCACACAATCGAACAAATTAATTCACAGAAATTTCACATATACTGAATCACATATCATAGGCACGGAAAATAATATTAAAATATATTTTCTAACTCAGATTTGTGGTCCCGAAACCACTGTTCCGACTAGGGTATAAATTGGACTGTTACAATTTTCCCCCCTTAGGGATTTTCGTCCCCGAAAATCTTACCTTTAAACAGATTCGGATATTGCTATCTCATTGAATCTTCAGGCTCCCACGTAGCCTCTTCCATTCCGTGTCGATGCCACAATACTTTTACAAACGGAATTTTTTTATTTCTCAATTCTTTCACTTCACGAGTTAAGATACGGATCGGTTCTTCTTCGTAGGTCATATCAGATCGGATTTCAATCTCTCAGACGGAGCAATCACATGTGACGGATCGAATCGGTATCTACGGAGCATCGAAACATGAAATACATTATGTATCTTTTCTAGCTCAGGTGGCAACAACAATCTATACGCAACAGGTCCAACACGTTCAATGATCTCATATGGTCCGATAAACCTCGGACTTAATTTTCCCTTTCGTTTGAATCGGAGTACTTTCTTCCACGAAGAAACTTTTAAGAAAACTTTATCACCGATTTAAAATTCAATCTCTTTTCGTTTCAAGTCTGTATAAGACTTCTGACGATCAGATGCTGCTTTCAAACTATCTCGGATCACTTTCACTTTCTGTTCTATATCTTTTATCAAATCGACCCCGTGTAACTTACTTTCACTAAGCTCGGTCCAATACAGAGTGTTCGACATTTACGTCCGTACAAAGCTTCATATGGTGCCATTTTAATACTCGACTGAAAACTATTATTATACGCAAATTTGATTAATGGCAGGTACTGTTCCCATGTACCGTCAAACTCAAGAATGCAACATCTCAACATATCCTTGAGTATCTGAATAATCCGTTCAGACTGACCATCCATTTGTGGATGAAAAACGGTACTGAAATGCAACTTTTTGCCTAAAGCTTCTTGCAATTTCTTCCAGAACCTTGATGTAAACCTCGGATCTCTATCAGACACAATAGACAATGGCACTCCGTGCAATCTCATAATCTCATAAATGCAAAGTTTAGCTAACTTTTCAAGTGAAAAATCAGATCGTACCGGAATAAAATGGGCTGATTTTGTGAAACGATCAACTACAACCCAAATTGCATCTTTCTTTCTCGGAGTCAAAAGTAATCCAGAAACAAAATCCATCATCACTCTATCCCATTTCCACTCGGGAATCAGAATCGATTGTAACATACCAGATGGAACCTGATGTTTAGCCTTAACTTGCTGACAGATTAAACATTTCGACACAAAGTCTGATATGTCTCGTTTCATACCAGACCACCAATAGTGTTGCTTCAAATCATGGTACATCTTTGTACTTCCCGGATGAACAGATAGACGACTATTATGTACTTCATTCAAAATCAACTGAATCAATTCTGGGTTTCTCGGAACACATAATAGATCTCGAAATCTCAAGCAATCATCAACATCAACTCGAAATTCAGAATCAGAATTCGAATCACACTGAGCTCGTTTCGCTATCATTTCATTATCAACTTTCTAAGCATCACAAATTTGTTGTAAAAACAACGGTTTCACTTTAAATTCAGCTAACACAAAACTATCATCAGACAGATCTAATTGAGCATTCATAGCACGTAATGCACATAATGACTTTCGACTCAATGCATCGGCAACTACATTAGCTTTACCCGGATGATAATCTATCGCGAGCTCATAATCTTTCAATAGTTCTAGCCATCTTCTCTGTCGCAGATTCAAATCTTTCTGAGTCATCAGGTATTTCAAATTTTTATGATTTGAAAACACGTGACATTTCTCACCAAATAGATAATGACGCCAAATCTTTAATGCGAACACAATCGCAGCTAGTTCAAGATAGTGTGTTGGATAGTTCTTTTCATGAGGCTTTAATTGTCTCGAGGCATAAGCTATAACTTTGCCTTCTTGCATTAGTACGCATCTCAGACCATTCAACGAAGCATCACTGTAAATCACAAATTCTTTGCCTGATTCTGGCTGTACCAAAACTGGAGCTTCAGTTAATAGAGTTTTCAATCAATCAAAACTTTTCTGACATTTACCGGACCATTCAAATCTCACATCTTTCTGAAGCAATCTAGTTAACGGAGTAGCTATCATCAAGAATCCTTTTACAAACTGACGATAATAACCAGTGAGTCCTAGAAAACTGCGAACTTCAGACACGTTTTTCGGATCAACTCGTATTCCAGAGGCCGATACAATATGTCCCAGAAAACTGACTTCACGCAACCAAAATTCACATTTGCTGAATTTCGCAAATAATTACTTTTCTCTCAGAGTTTGCAACACAATTCTCAGATGCTTAGCATGTTCAGTTTCGTTCTGTGAATAAATCAAAATGTCGTCAATGAATACAACAACAAATCGATCTAGGTACGGTCTAAAAATTCTGTTCATCAGATCCATAAAAATAGCAGGAGCATTCGTTAGTTCGAAAGGCATAACTAAAAACTCATAATGCCCGTACCTCATTCTGAAAGCAGTATTCGGAATGTCTGAATCTTTCACTCTCAACTGGTAGTATCCCGATCCCAATTCTATTTTAGAAAACACAGTGGCTCCTTTTAACTGATCAAACAAATCGTCAATCCTGGGAAACAGATATTTATTCTTTACGGTCACTTTGTTCAACTGACGATAATCTATACACATTCTCATCGTGCCATCTTTCTTTTTTAAAAACAGAACAGGAGCACCCCAAGGTGAGAAACTCGGTCTTGCAAACCCTCTGTCAGTCAACTCTTGCAACTGTAACTTTAACTCTTTCAACTCTGTTGGTGCCATTCTATACAGAGCTATCAAAATAGGTGTCGTACCAGGCAAAAAATCAGTACCAAATTCAACTTCACGTATTGGAGGCAATCCCGGCAATTCTTCAGGGAATACATCAGAAAACTCACAAATAACTGGCACTGATTCAACTTTCTTTTCAGACAG
Organism: Gossypium sturtianum; assembly: GCA_025698515.1. NCBI lineage: Eukaryota > Viridiplantae > Streptophyta > Magnoliopsida > Malvales > Malvaceae > Gossypium > Gossypium sturtianum. Next base: position 62,082,437 of record CM046948.1, read on the forward strand.
TTTCGAATCAATCACATAAGCAAAATATGCCCCATATCCCTTTTTCACATATGTTTGAGCTTTCAATACAGATATCACAGCAGGCAATCCATTCAAATCATTAGACTCAACCCGAACTATTTCACCATTCGGACATCTCAAATGAATAATCTTTCTTTTACAATTCACCACAGCATCATGCAATGTCAACCAGCCCATACCCAGAATGATATCAAACTCATCAAATGGTAATAGCATCAGATCAGCAGGAAAACAGATATCTCAAAACATTAACGGACAGTTCTTGCATACTTTGTCAACCAAGACACTTTTACCTAAGGGGTTCGATACTTTTATAACAAACTCAGTAGACTCTACAGGCAAAGTCTTACTGGATACTAAGTTTATACATATATACGAATGTGTAGAACCAAGGTCTATCAATGCAATCACAGAAGTATTATAAAGAGTAAATGTACCCATTATAACATCTGAAGATGAAGATTCCTCACGAGCTCGGATGGCATATGCTCTGGAAGGCGCTCTAGTTTCAGATCTCGCAATAGTATCTCTCGTAGTTCTCTGACTACCACTGACATTTCTTACATTTTGGGAAGGTCTACCTCTCACTAGAACATTATCGGATCTCGTATTCTAGGCAGTCTCTTGCTCAACAGACTCTGGGCAATCACGAATAAAATGATCTAACGATCCACATCTGAAGCAAGCCCGATCATTCAATCTACAACTTCTTGGATGTCTTTTACCATAATGCTTACACTCAGGTCATCCGGATCGAACATTTCCAACACTTGACATTGATTTTGAGGGAGCTTTGGAACTCAAATGTGATCTAGCTCGATCTCTATTAGAATGTCCCACATTAATTCTTGAATGACTTTGTTCATCTCTGAGTTTCTTTGAAGCAGACTGAAATGATTTGCTCGGAAATCTCTTTCCCGCATCTCTGACTTCTGACTCAGCTTTTCTTTTATCTTTTCCGAGTGCTTTAGCTTTGCACGCTCGATCAACAAGCACAAAAAACTCTTTTATCTCTAAAATCCCAACTAGTAAACGGATATCTTCATTAAGGCCATCTTCAAATCTCTTACACATAATTGCTTCTGAGACTTAATCTCACAAATTCTCTTTCATATTCAGTAACAGACATACGGCCCAGCTTCAAATCCAAAAATTCTTTTCGTTTCTGATCAATGAATCTCTGACTGATATATTTCTTCCGGAACTCATTCTGAAAGAAATCCCATGTGACCCGTTCTTTCGAAACAACAGAAATCAGAGTCTTCTTCCACTGATAGGCCGCGTCTCGTAACAATGATACAACACATTTTATACATTCTTTCGATGTCAGTGACATTTCATCGAATACTCAGATAGTGTTTTCTAACCAAAACTCAGCTCTCTCAGCATCATCATCACTAGTAGCCCTGAACTCTTCAGCCCCATACTTATGGATTTTGTCAACTGGAGGCTTATTCTACAGATTCAGATTCATAACCAGAGGCATAGCAGATGTCTGAGGGGGATTAGGCGGGGGCGGATGTTGTGAAACAGCCGGATTATTTCTCACAAACTGAGTGAACCACTCACTCATCATCTGGAAGAAAGCTTGTTTAGCTTCTCCCTCTTGACCGTCATAGCCGGTCTCAAATCAGATGGCGCTGTCCCTTGTGCGGGAGCAGGCGCATTGCTTTCTACATCGTCAGCTACGGCTCTTTCGGGATCCATTACTATACGAAAATCACATTTTAAACGTCAGGATTCATCACACTATCACAGTTCAGATATATGGCATTTATAGCTAGACTCTCACACGCTACGTTAGTTCGAGAATCGACTAAACCGTAGCTCTGATACCAACCAAATGTAACACCCCTATCCCGTAACCATCATCGATTTAGGGTTAAAGGCATTACCGAAAAGATCAAAAACTTTTACAGACATTTTATAATAGTATTCAACTAATCAGATCAAAGTGTCCCTTTTATAGGTTAACGAGACCTTAATCATGCTTTAGAATAGGGTCGGGACTAAACCGAACACATACTAAAGTTCTCAAAAATTTAAAACTTTTCTAAGTTATAGAGGTCACACACCCGTGTGGGCAGACCGTGTGCCTCCCACATCTACTAGACACACCTATGTGTCCTGGCCATGCCAAAACAGAGCATGTATACTGACTTATCCACACGGCCACCAGACACTCCCGTGTGCGATGGCCGTGTAAAATTAGGCTAGCTACTGACTTGTTCCCACGGCCACCAAGCACGTCCGTGTGCCACGGCCGTGTAACCTACTCAGGCACACTCCGAAGTGGCCCTTAAGCCACACGGAAGAGACACACGCCCGTGTCTCTTGGCCATGTATACAAAATAGGCCATTTGCAAGGCCAAAAAATGCCACCCACATTTGGGTCATTCCTACAAGCATAAACAAGCATATTTTTCAATACAATCGCAACCAAAAACACACCAAATGGTCAACATATAATCTCATTCAATCTCATTTCTAAACATACTGATTTGCACAATCAATACACATGTAAATCCAAGCATAACTCATCCATAACTTCACTATCACCAAGGCATCAATTCATCAATAAGCTTACCTTTCATAAGGCCATTTCATTGCCATTAAGTCATACCAAAACATGCATCATATACCATATTACTCATGCATATTACCAACATTTATCTATCCAAATCACATGGCTATTTACATCTCAAACTTATACCAAATGACTAGCCTATACATGCCATATTTAGCTATATTCACATTTTCAAAATACCAAAACAAGTTGGAGTAGTGTGATGATGATCCTCGACGGTCCCCCGAGCCTTCAGTAGCTTTCACGATTTGTTATAGAGTAAACACACACACAGAGTAAGCTTTCCAAAAGCTTAGTAAGCCATATACAAATAAACTTAGCATAAATCATTCATAAGCATAGCCATTTGATTTCATTAACATATCATCTTTACAAGCACATAAACAATCTCTTTGGCTCATTGGATTTGCCATTTCTTACCAATTCTCCATATCACAAATATCTCATTTGCTCATATCTCAAACACACATATATCTCAAATGTTTCTTTGCATCAGTGCACATATTTACTCACCTTTCATGCTTATACAAAGCATACGTATCAACGTACCTGAAACAGATGTACAACTCACATAGTCGTTCACTTCTCGGACTTGCCCGTTGAATCGTTCGAAATCTAATAGGATACTCAAAATGCTCGAAATAGTCGTACAATGCCAACGTCTGAGATGAGGTCTTACATGTACTCAGATATCGATGCCACTACCCCAGACAGGGTCTTACACGAATCAAATACGATGCCGATGTCCCAGACATGGTCTTACACGTAAATCTCATATCGATGCCAACGTCCCAGACGTGGTCTTACACGTAAATCTCGAATCAACGCCAACGTCCCAGACGTGGTCTTACATGATATCACATAACGGACACCTATGTCATGACATACGTAATTCCTATCTATTCCTAGGTTCACACGAGACTTCTCGCACTTTATCAGCTTACCGACTTATTAGTCAACTCGGATTTCACATACATTCCATCTCAATGGATATTCATAGTAATTCAAATATCATATATACTCAAATAATTCAATGCAAATACATTTATTTGTATATCGACTTACCTCGGATTCGGATAGTTGATCGGATTCGGTTATTTGACTACTTTCGCTTTCTCGCGATCTAAGGCCATTTTCTTCGGTTCTTGATATATACATATTCAAATTTAATCCATTTATTCAACAACGCATTCAATTCAATCCAAAAACACATATTTAGGGCAATTTGCAAATTAGCCCTCACATTTTCACATTTGGACAATTTAGTCCCTATTTCATAAAATCTCAAAATACATCAAATTCCACATTACCCATGCCTAGCCAAATTTCACTCATGCTCATTCGAGTCCATACACTTCATTTATTTCACAAATTAGTCCTTCAAAATTTCATTTTCTCGATTTAATCCAAATTACTCAAAATCAACAAAACTCCAAAGATAAAATATGCTAATCAAACACATATATTCCTTATTTCATCATCAAACATCATAAATCCCATAAATTCATCAAGAGCTCATTTCAAAAACATTATAAATTCTCAAAATTAAGACATGGGTTTCAAAGTTTACGAAGCAACGATGCAAAAACATAGAAATTATCGAAAACCAATCAAACACATACCTGGAATTTAAATCAAAAGCTAGCCGAAACCTAACTTCTTTTTCTTTTCTTCCTCTTAGTATTTTCGGCAATAAGATGATAAGAATGGCTTATTTTTAGCCTTTTGTTTGATTAATATTATGCTATTAATCCATTTACAAAAATAACCTTTCATTTAACATATAAAACATATATATAATAAGGTTATTTTGTCATTTAACCAACCACTTACTAAATAATGGATTAATTGCCTCATAAAGCCACAACATTTAAAAGCCACAACACATAGGTGCTTTAACAAATATCATGCAAATTTCTGCATTTTTCACAATAAAGTCCTTATACCAAATTAAGCACACAATCGAACAAATTAATTCACAGAAATTTCACATATACTTAATCACATATCACAGGCACAGAAAATAATATTAAAATATTTTTTTCTAACTCAGATTTGTGGTCCCGAAACCACTATTTCGACTAGGGTATAAACCAGACTGTTACATGGTGCACCCCAGGGAGAGAAACTCGGTCACGCAAAACCTCTATCTGTCAACTCTTGTAACTGAGCTTTCAATCCTTTTCATTTCGTAGGTGCCATTCTGTACGGAGCTCTCGATATCGGAGTCATCCCTGACACTAATTTAATACCAAATTCAACTTCTCGTATAAGTGGCAAACCCGGTAATTCTTCAGGAAACACATCTGAATACTCGCATACAACAAGTAGTGATTCAATCTTTCTTTCGGTTGCTTTACTATCAAGAACATATGCAAAGTAAGCTTGACAAGCTTTTCTTACATATTTCTGAGCTAACATCGAAGATATCACTGCTGGTAAACCATTCAGATCATTAGATTCAATCCTAATAATCTCATCATTCTGGCACCGTAAATCAATAGTCTTCCATTGCTGTTCACAATAGCATCATGTAGAGTTAGCCAATCCATACCCAAAATTATATCAAACTCGTTGAATGGAAACAACATCAAATCAGCTGGAAAACATGAATCTCGAATCATCAACGGATAATTCCTGCACACTTTATCGACCAAAACACACCGGCCTAAGGGGTTCGATACTTTAATCACAAACTTAGTAGACTCTACAGGCAAAGTCTTACTAGATACTAAAGTCTCACATACATAAGAATGAGTCGAACCAGGATCAATCAATGCAACAACAGTAGTATCATAGAGAGTGAAAGTACCAGTAATAACGTCTAGGGATGAAGCCTCTTCCCGAGCACGAATAGCATAAGCTCTGGCAGGTGCGTGAGCCTCAGATCTAACCGCTGTGTCTTTAGTCCCTTTCTGATTGCTACTCATATTACCCATGTTTCGGGGTGGTCTACCTCGAGCTGACATGTTACTAGGTCTCGTATTCTGTACGGTATTTTGCTCCGCTAACTCTGGGCACTCATGAATGAAATGATCCATCAATCCACATTTAAAACAGGTCCGATCAACCAATCTACAGCTGTCGGGATGTCGTTTACCACAGTGTTTGCACTCAGGCTGATTCGATCTGACATTACCAACACTAGCTATTGAGGTAGCTCTCGAACTCACAGGCGGTCTATCTCGATCACGTCTAGAATAACCCGCAATAGCCTTTGAACGGCTAAAATCATCTCTGGATCTCTTTGATACTGACTGAAATGTCTTACTCGATGATCTCTTACGGGAATATCTGGCTTCAAAATCAACTTTTCTTTTGTCTTTCTCGAGCTCTTCGGCTTTGCATGCTCGTTTGACAAGTACAACGAACTCTTTTATCTCAAGTATGCTAACTAACAGTTTAATATCTTTGTTCAGCCCATCTTCAAATTTTTTACACATTATGGCTTTGGTCAAAACACACTCTCGGGCATACTGACTGAGTCTCATGAATTTCTGCTCATACTCTTTCACGGTCATCCGACCCTGTTTCAACTCAAGAAATTCTTTGCGTTTCTGGTCGATAAATCTCTGGCTGATGTATTTCTTACGGAACTCAGTCTGAAAGAATTCCCAGGTCACTAGCTCTTTTGGAACCACCGATACTAGCGTATTCCACCAGTGATATGCAGTGTCCCATAACAAAGATATAGCACATTTTAAACACTCGTCAGGGGTACAAGATAGCTCATTAAACACACGGGTAGTATTATCGAGCCAGAATTCAGCTCGCTCAGCATTATAATCATCAGTGGCTCTAAATTCTTCAGCCCTGTATTTTTTGACTTTATTAACCAGTGGCTTGTTCAATCGCACCGGATCAGTAACTTGCGGCATTACAGGTATTTGAGGGGTAATCGGTGGGGTAGGAGGTTGTGGAACAGCCAGATTCGCCCGGATATACTGAGTAAACAAATCGTTCATTATTTGGTAAAAGGCTTGTTTAGCCTCTCCCTCTTGGTTACTCAAAGTCGGTCGAGAATCAACCGACGCTGTCCCTTGAGCGAGAGTGGGCGCTAAACTCTAGACATCATCAGCTATGGCTCGATCGGGATCCATTTACTATTCAAAAACACATTTTCAAATGTCAGCAATCATCACACTATCGCAGTATAAAATATGGCATGTATAGCTAGACTCACACGCGCTACGTTTGTCCTAGAATCGACTAAACCGTAGCTCTGATACCAATAAAATGTAACACCTCTAACCCATTACCATTGCCGGTTTAGGGTTAAGAGGCATTACCGAACAATCGGAAACTTTTATGTACATTTCACATCATAATATAAATCATCGTCAAATTATAACAGAATACAAACATATAGTCTCTTAATGAGGTCTACGAGACCTTAATCATGTATTAGAAAGGGGTAGAGACTAAACCGGGATCATACAAAATTTTTCCAAAAATTAAATATTTTTTCCAAAGTTATAGAGGTCACATGCCCGTGTGGGTAGGCCGTGTGCCTCCCACGGCCTCAAACACGCCCATGTGCCCAAGCTGTGCCAAAACAGGGCATACATACTGACTTGACCACACGGCCTGAGACACGCCCGTGTGTCTCACCCGTGGTCGAGCCTGACTTGCATCACATGGTCAGTCACATGCCATTATGTCCAGCCCGTGGTCGAGCCTAACTTGCTTCAAATTTCAACCACGAAGGACACGGTAGAGCCACACGCCCGTGTGCTCAACCGTGTGGGCAATTATAGGCCATTTACAAGGCCAAATTGCCACCCACACATTAGGCTATACCTACAAGAACAAATAAGCATCAAAAGTACCCAAAACATACCAACATTTCCATCTTTTCTAACCAAACATAAACATATCAAAGTTATCCTGTAGCTTATAGTTTCATGAAACATAAATCCAAGACTTGTCAAACCAAAATCATATTATTCAAACCGAAACATATGTTCATCCTCACAAACAAACTATACCATAAAATGCACTTCCAAATAAGTTAATTACATAGCCGAATGACCTTAATACCATTTACTACTCAATACCTACTTATAAACCAATCATTTCAAGTATACAAACCAACACATAAAACTCATTCATTAACCATACCTAATTTACTTGAATCAAATTATATCAAACCACCATGGCAAATCATACCAAGCATATCACACATATATATATCATGACCAAAATTTCATAAACTTAAACATCATATTTAGCCATTTTCGCATGGCTTAATAATTACAACTTCAAAACTAACCAAAACAAATTCTAGACTATACATGCCATAGGTTTGAAAATTCAAGCTTTAAAGGTACCGAAATAGCGATCGATATTGTGACAGATTTCTCTGACGATTCCCGAGCTCGTACCAACTTCCAAAATCTATAAAACGGAGGGTAAACATAAACACAGTAAGCTTTCCCAGCTTAGTAAGTCTTAACCATTGAAACATTTAAATATAAACTAAAATTTATCAATTCAAACAAAAATAAATCATTAACAACTTATGCACATTACCAACTTAATATCATATATCAAGACATATATGTTTTGTATTAATTCCACTTTGGTTGAATACTCAAATAAACATTAGTATAGCTAACCATCAATTTTCTCAATACATATACATTAAAAAGGCCGAATACATATATGTTCAATTATGCAATCTCATAATTCATATTTCATATGAACTCATATGATCAATTCAAGTATGCAACTTACCTTAACTTCATAACATAGTATGAATACATACCTGAGCATTTTTTAACTTGATTTACACTCGATCTTAATTCATCATTGCCCGTTGAACCATTTAGAATTAAAAAGGATACTCGAATAGTTGGAAGGCTCTTACAATGCCAACGTCCCAGACGTGGTCTTACATGTAATCACATATCGATGCCACTGTCCCAGACAGGGTCTTACACGAATCAAATACGATGCCAATGTCCCAGACATGGTCTTACATGTAAACACAAGTCGGTGCCAACGTCCCAGACGTGGTCTTAGACGAAAACACATATCGAAAATCCTATGTCATGACATATGTATCCTAGCTATTCCTAAGGTTCGTACTGGACTTTCAGACATCAAATCTCGATCGAATCGAACTCGTAGCTTAGCTCCCAAGCTTAATTACATTCGGCAATACATATATATGTATATTCATAAAATTCCAATTCATCATATAACATTTATATGATTTCAATTTTAACAATGTCAAATGCTTATAGACTTACCTCGGATATCGACGGACGGAATAAATGACTATTCGTTTATTTTTTATTTCCTCCGATCCAAATCCGTTTTCTTTGGTTCTTGATCTAAACATATTCAAATTAAACTTATTTAAACACCATTCTATTCAATTTAGTCGAAAAACACATAAATGGGCAAATTACCATTTTGCCCCTGCCATTTTACACTTTTTTGCAATTGAGTCCCTATTGCATAAAACACAAAACATGGAAAATTTGCACACACCATGCTTAGGCCGAATGTTACCCATGCTCATACAAGTCTATACATTTCATTTATTTCAAATTTTAGTCCCTTAATTTATTATTTTTACAATTTAGTCCTAATTACTCAAAAGCATCAAAATTTCCAATACAAAACATGTTAATTCAAAACATATCTTTCATAATCTATCATCTAACAACAAAAATCACATGAATTCATCAATGGCTCAACTCAAAATATTCATCAAAATCAAAAAGTAAAGCATGGGTTTTGTACATTTCATAGCAACGATCTCAAAAACGTAAAAAATATCAAAAACTGAACAAAACACATACCTAAATCAAGCTCCCAAGTGTGCCGAACCTTAAAGCCTTCAAATGTTTTCTTTTTCTTTGAGTTTCGGTCAAAAATGATGAACATGCATGTGGTTTTCTTGTTTTATGTTTTTATTATATTAACATAATTTACATGTTTACTAAATTAACCTTATTAAGTTAATATAAAAACTTTATAATATATGTCTAATGCCGTCCATTCATAAATCCAATGGCATAATTGCAACATAAAACCTCCATATAAAAGAACAACCACTATTCGACCCTTCTAAAAATAACCACTAAATTTTTATTTTGCGCGATTTAATCCTTTTATTTAATCGGACACTCAAACGATGAAATTAAAGCACGAAAATTTCACACAATTAAATTCACACATAATAAACACAAGATATAATTTTAAAATATTTTTTCTAACTCAAATTGGTGGTTCCGAAACCACCATTCCAAATAGGGTCTAAATCGGGCTGTTACAATATCTTTCCATTTACTTTCTTTTCATTTCGTTCCTAATGCTTATCATAAACCTAAACAACCTTATCAATTCCCTACTTAGTGTATTCATTCATAGCATAAGAAATTTGCTCGCATATAATACTTCATATATCACATTAAACCTTTTATAACACATAAAACATCCTAATTATGCACTTACCATTCATTTCCTTTTTCTTACAAGTGCATAGTACAATCATAATCATAAACATCAATCATATCCACAAGCTTGGCATAAGCCCTAGCACATCAAAAACACATGTTATGTAACACCTCAAACCCGGCCTGGAAGTTATGGCCGAATCTGGCGATATCACATAGTAGTGTGTTTGAAAACCGTGGCTTGTGTTGGAAAACCGTAACTTTGCTTAAAACATTTTCTGTTTAGAAATCCTCATTGTCTTTTATTAATTTTAAAATCGTGATTCTTATTCAGTCGTTAGCTTTCAAAACATTATACATTGCAGAACCTTTTTAAACAATTTGTGTCCTTGTGGGTATTTTGCTAAAACACATGCATTTCTCTTAAAAACTCGTATTTTACCTACCTCTAGAAGATATAAACATAAGACAATTATAAAATCCAAATTTTAAGCGAAAATCCATAGAGGCCTTTATTACAGCAAAATACCCCAAATTAAACTTTGAAAACCTAATTAAAGATGAAACAGTGAAAAAAGGGTCGTGTGGCCACCGTTGAGTCCTCCGCCGCTCTAATCCGCTTAAGTCTGGGGATTACCTGTACAGATAAAATAGAAGGGTGAGTTTACAAAAACTCAGTGTGTAATTCCCCATGCAGACAAACAGACAGTACATATAATAAACTCAGTCTGGGTCTAAGCCCTTTTCAATATCAATGACGATATCAGTTTGGGCTTTAGCCCATCTCAGTACAGAAGCAGTCATGCATTTGGGCCTTGGCCCATTACAATATCAGTGATCAGTACAATAACAGATTATGCAGTATACAAGTCCTACCTAGCCAGCCTCTACACACCATCTCCGTCCAACCCCACACTCTATGTGGGGATATAATCAACCCACCCATCCCTACACTCCAAAATAGTACCAAAAGTGACAATAGACAGTAATTTACAGCTGAGCTGCTAGTAAATTAGGCTCGAAGCCTTTCAGTACACTTCCTCCAAACTATAACAACCCATCCCCATGCAATGCATCATACAAACATGTCATGCCAAATCATGGCATCGTGCATGTATTCAGTATGGCTTTAACAGCTTGCTCAATATACAGCCTTACATATATATAAATCGTATGTGGATATAACAGTCATTCAATCAAATAGGGGTTTAGGTAATCTTACCGGCCCTACAGTAGGTCCACAATCGATTCGGGCGACCCGTGCAACCTTAGCGGTCAAAATAGTGAAAATGGGCCCACAAGCCCATGTAATTTGCCCATGTGGGCCCATACGCTCGTGTGGCCCACAAAGCCCCCACACGCCCGTGTGGTTTGCCTGTGGGGCCCATACGACCCAATTCAGCCCGGCCCATGAATCGCACATGGCCTGCCTCGTCGATCACTCGCCCATGTCCGATCACACGCCCATGTCGACTGTCTCCATTTTTGACTTTTTGTCGATTTCCGTTTGCAGAGTTGTGTTTACACACCTAGGTCGTTCTCGATGCTTAAGCACTTCCTAACCTTCTGGAACCTACGAACATCGTACCCAATCTCGAATTTAACAACTACAACACAATTTAATCAACACCAAAATGAGCCAAATGCATTCACTTACTGCAATCACCCCCGACTACTTGCACTATTCAATTCGTAGGGAAGAAAAACCGCTTCACGATCGTCCCTTATGCACAAAAAACAGAATCAACATCTTTCGAAACCAAAACTAAAATAACACAACAACACTACTTACTGTTGTCGCACGGAAACAAAAGCCGAGGAGCATGATAGACCGAAAATGAAAGATAAGGGGAAACACTTGAAATTTCAGCAACAAAAAGAGAGAATTGGAGGGGAAAACGACAACAATTGGGGATTTCGGCTGGAAAATAAAATAAAAAAATGAAAGATGGTAGATGAGAATTCTGCAAAGATTTCTGGAATCAAAATGTAACTTCCCAAACTTATTGATTTACTCCACTAAACCACATCTATTCCAACCACTCAGCATCCCAGTACATCTCAAATGCCTCCACTCTTTGCTTTTCTCCCCAAATCCCTTATTTCCCTACCAAGCCATCCAACACACTCCCACCGCCCTCAAACTCTTAGAATTTCAGTCAAACTAGAACACACACACGGTACAAGTAGCAAAATAAAACACTCCCTTGCGCATAACATGACTCGAACTCAAGACCACCAGCGCTTTGTCACTCTACTTAACCACCAGACCATCAGGCCCATTCTGACATGTTTTTCCAACACTTAATTATAAGCCTACTGACTTGAGATAGGGGTTTATTCATTTAAAAACAAAAATTTGGCCCAAGCTAATGCTTGAACTTGGGACCTTTCAGACACTTCCCCGAACACTTAACCACTGAAGCAGACACACAATTGTGTCACAAACATACGAAAATAAATATTAAGGATTTTTGGGGCATTACAACTCTACCCCCCTTAAAGAAAATTTCGTCCTCAAAATTTTACCTGATCAGAACATATAAGGATACTGCTGTCGCATCGCATCCTCAGGTTCCTACATGGCCTCCTCAGAACTATGATTACGCCAAAGAACCTTAACCAGTGGGATGGACTTTCTTCTTAGAACCTTTACATCGCGATCCAATATCTGGACTGGCTCCTCCTCAAAGGTCAGATCTGGCCTAACCTCGATCTCCTCAACAGGAATAACATGCGTAGGATCAGAGCGGTAGCGCCTTAACATAGAAACGTGGAACACGACGTGAATCCGCTCCAATTCTGAGGGTAGTTCCAACTGATATGCTACTGGCCCCACTCATTTTAGAATGCGATAAGGCCCAATAAATCTAGGGCTCAGCTTACCCTTACGACCAAACCTCAGTACTTTCTTCCACGGTGAGACCTTGAGAAAAATGGAGTCCCCCACTAAATACTCTATCTCTCGACGCTTTAGGTCTGCATAGGACTTTTGTCTGTCAGATGCCGCTTTCAGTCGGTCTCGAATCAATCTAACTTTGTCCTCGGTATCAGAAACTAGTTCAGGGCCCAGCACGCGTTGCTTGCCCAACCCAGTCCAACACGAAGGTGTACGACACCTACGACCATATAGTGCCTCATACGGTGCCATCTGAATGCTAGACTGATAGCTGTTGTTATAAGCAAACTCTGCTAGTGGCAGGTAATCCTCCTAACTTCCTCGGAAGTCAATCACACAACTCCTCAACATGTCCTCCAGTATCTAAATCACCCTCTCAGGCTGACCATCTGTTTGAGGATGGAACGCAGTACTAAAGTCCAACCTTGTACCCAGAGCTTCATCTAGCTTCTTTCAGAATCGAGACGTGAAGCGAGGATCCCTATCAGATATTATCGAAACATGTACCCCATGCAGTCTCACTATTTCAAACACATACAGTTTAGCCAGCTTCCGCAGAGAGTAGTCAGTACGAACCGGTATGAAATGGGCGGACTTGGTCAATCAATCCATGATGACCCATACTAAATCCTTCTTAGTGGGTGTGAGGGGTAACCCACTAACGAAATCCATAGTGACTTGCTCCCACTTCCAAAGTGGAATCTTAACTGGCTGAAGCAACCCCGAAAGTAACTGATGCTCAGCCTTAACCTGCTAACATGTCAGACATTTACCCACAAAGTCTGTAACCTCTCGCTTAAGACCTAGCCACCAATATAACTCACGAAGGTCTCGATACATCTTGTTTCCGCTAGGATGTATAGCATAAGGGCTACTATGCGCCTCTCTCAGTACAAACTACCTCAACTCGGTATCATTCAATACACAGATTCTCCCATAAAAACTGTAACAGTCCGGTTTATACCCTAGTTGGAACAGTGGTTTTGAGACCACAAATCCGAGTCCGTATAATATTTTAATATTATATTATATGCCGTTGATATGTGACTAAGTATGTGGTAAATTTCTGTGAGCTAACTTGTCTGTCTGTGTGTTTAATTTGAGCAAAGAATTGAATTGCATTGATTTGTAAATTAGCATGCTACATGAAAAGGTGCCTATTTGCCATGTCTTTAAAAGTATGGAGGATTTATATGGAAAATTTGCCTATTACCTAAGTTAGTGGACGGCACAAGTACTAAAATGGCCTTAATTCATTTGTTATATATGTTTTATTTTAAGGATAATTTTGTAATTAATTTAATAATATGATTTGTAATAAAACAAATAAATGAAAGTGGATGTTCATCTTCATGTCTTACCACCAAAAATCAAAGAAAGAGAAAGAAGAAAACCTTAAGTTAGGTTCAGCCATTTCAAGCTCAAATTAAGGTGAGTTTTAACTTTGATTTTTGATAATTTCTACGTTTTTGCAATCATTACTTTGTCTACTACAAAACCCATGTTTCAATTTTGTGTATTGATGATGGTTGTGTGATATGCCATTGATGTTATGTTGAGCTTTGTGATAATTTATGGTGTTAAATGAAAGATTTGAGCTAGATGAACTTACTTTGTTCTTGAATTTTTGATGAATTTAGCTAATTAGGGCTAAATTGAGAAAATAGCAACTTGAAGGACTAAATTGCAAATTGATGGAAAATATGGGCTTGTATGAGATGTATGAATATTCGGCTAAGCATGTGTATGTAATGATTTAATGAATTTGATGTTTTGAGAAAAATGGACTAAATTGATAAATTATGAAAATGTGAGGGTTAATTTGCAAATAGCCCTAAATGTGTGTCCTTGAATTGAATTGAATGAGTTAGCAAATAAAAGAGTTAATTCTGAATATGTATAGATCAAGAATCGAGGAAAACGAACTTAGATCGCGGGAAAGCGAAAGTAATCGAGTAGCCGTTTCTATTACCGATAAATCAAATCCGAGGTAAGTCATATTGCAAATAAATGTAATTGTATTGAGTTGAGCATATTCATATGCCTATTGTTGATAATGAATGCTGATGATGTGTTATGCAAATGAATTCTGAGATAAGATCGACTTAACGACAATGTCTGAGAAGTCCCGTACGAACCTAAGAATACATAGGTATATGTTCTGTTTTATCATGTAAGACCACGTCTGGGACATTGGTGTTGATTTGAGACTTCGTGTAAGACCACGTCTGGGACGTTGGCGTTGATTTGAGACTTTGTGTAAGACGACGTCTGGGACGTTGGCATCGATATTATCTTTATGTGTATGACCACGTTTGGGACGTTGGCATCAATATGAGCTTTATGTGTAAGACCATGTCTGGGACATTGGCGTCGATATGAGCTTCACGTGTAAGACCATGTCTGGGATATCGGCATCGTATCGATTCGTATAAGACCCTGTCTGGGACACTGGCATCGATATTTGAGTACATGTAAGACCTCATCTGGGACGTTGGTATTGTAAGATCATTCTGAGTTTTTCAGTATCCTATTAGGTTCCTAACGGTTCAACGGGCAAGTCTGTGTTACGAATGGTTAAGTGAATTGTATATCCGTTTCAGGTACGTTGATTTATACACTAAGTGTGTATATAAGGTAAGTACCTATGTGATCTCACTTTGATGATTATGTATATTGGAATAACAACATGATATGTGAAAGTAAGCATGAATGAGCTATGTTTATATAAGACTTTTGAATTGATGAGTGTGACAAATATGGCCAAGTACATGGACCAAATCATATATGTGATAGTTTGCTAAGTCATTAAGATGTGCCAATGTACCTATGTGCATATATGCCTTTCATGCTAAGTCTGTTTGTATTATGACTTACTAAGCTTTTGGAAAGCTTACTCTGTGTATGTGTTTTCTCTATTTTATAGGTCGTCAAAGCTACTGAAGGCTCAGGACCGTCAAGGATTGTCATCACACTACTAAACTCATTTTGGTACACTTTGGAAATGTATATAGCTAGATATGGCATGTATAGGCTAGTATTTGATATAAGTTTGTTATATGAACTTAGCCATGTGATTTGGCTAGTTATGAGATGAGAATTTGCTTGAATGAATGTGATATGTGAAGTATGTTTTTGGCATGGTTACTTGATACATGAAATGGTCACGTTTTGATTAAGCAAATGAATGAATTATGCTTGTGATGAGATGAGTTTTAGTCTTGTAATTTGGATGGTTATTTTGGTATGTTATTGGTTGCCAATAGGCATGAGATGTCTTGATGATTTTGCTTGTAGGTAAGACCTATGTGGGTGGCATTTTGGCCTTGCAAATAGCCTATTTTGCCACACGGTTGTGGCACACGGGCGTGCCTAGTGACCGTGGGGCTAAGTCAGTAGCTAGCCTAAGAGCACACGTCCAAGATACACGGGCGTGTCTAGTATCCATGTGAAAAAGCCAGTATATGGCCTATGAGTGTAGGGCCTTAGCACACGGGGGTGCTTGGTAACCGTGGAGCCAAAACAGATTCGACCACGGCCAAGGTACACGGGCGTGCTTGGTGGCCGTGGATGTAAAGTCAGATTCGACCACGGGGAGGACACACGGGTCTGTCCAGCAGCCGTGGGAGGCACACGGCCTGCCTACACGGGCGTGTAACCCCTGAAACTTAGAAAAGTTTTAAATGTCCATGAAATTTTGTATGTGTTCCGGTTTAGTCCCGACCCAGTTTATAAGCATGTTTTAGGTCTCAATGACCTACTAAGGGGACATTATGTTTGAGGTTGATATGCAATTGTATGACATTTCTGCAAATGTTTCTGATCTGTCTGGTAACGCCTTTAACCCTAGTTCGATGACGGATATGGGTTAGGGGTGTTACATTTGGTTAGTATCAGAGCTACAGTTTAGTCGATTCTCGGACTAATGTAGCGTGTTAGAGTCTAACTATACATGTAATATTTCTGAATTGTGATAGTGTGATGAATCCTGATGTATAAATGTGATTTTTGTGTAGTAATGGATCCCGAAAGAGCCGTAGCTGACGGATCCCGAAAGAGCCGTAGCTGACGACGTAGAAAGTAATGTGCATTCTCCCACGCATGGGAAAGCGCCCTCTGATCCGAGACCGGCTACTAGCGGTCAAGAGGAAAAAGCTACACAAGCTTTCTTCCAGATGATGAGTGAATGGTTCACTCAATTCGTAAAGAATAACCTGACTGTTTCACAACCCCCGCCCCTGGTTAATCCCCCTCAAACCTTGTAACACCCCCAAACCCGGCCCACGAGTCCTGACCGGATCTGGTTATGTCACTGCGGAATCCGTTTGCAAAATCTTTGACTTTAGAATAAAACTTGAAAATTTATTATCTCTGAAAATCGTGTCCATTTAAAATTTAATAAATAATATAAGCTTATTGAAAACTTCCGAATTAAAACATTGTTATAATATGAATCTTTTGCGAAAATATTTCTAAGTGTAGTGTAAACTTCAACATTAATAAATAGAGTACTTTAAATCAAAGAGGCCCTTATTACACAAATAAAATTCCAAAATACTGATAATATAAAATACTTAAATAGAGTAAAACATCTTCTGTATGAAAATCTCCTTCTACATGGGCCACCTTGTATCCACTCCAACCCGGTCCGATCAACATGTCTCCTGCGATGTTTGAAAATAATTGGGTGAGTCATACAGACTCAGTGTGTAAGTTAACCACTGAAATCCACCCACATGCTAGCCATATAATATCCCAATTATCAAATGCAACAAGTAATATATATATATATATTCATTTTAACAATTACCACAATCTGGGCTTGGCCCACATTCAAATCATACTCAAATCTTTGGGCTAGGCCCATTTCTCAATAAACCACATTTCAACTGGGCTTGGCCCATTTCCACGTATGTTCGAAAACATACCTATCCACATGTCATATTGGGCTTGGCCCATTTCCATTTTATTACAAAAATAATGCAACATGATTCCCAACCCAACCTAGGGTCCATCCGCTACACACCCCCTTATCCAAACCTACCACACACCGGGGACTATCGAGTCACCCTCTCCTTTTCCCTCCAAAAAGGCAACCAATGCCATCCACGATGTAGCGTATAGCTAACATCAAACCACGATGGAGCACACAAGCAATCCATCAAGCCACGATATGGCATAAAGCCCATATCAATCAAGGTAACCACGCGAACTAAATCGCAAAGATCCACAACGCGACCTCGATCGGCGCCAATCCACGATGTAGCACAAAGTCGACATCAACCACGCACTCAAGTACACCCGTACCTTCTTTTCATAAACCCACCCATGCACATGCCACATAAAATATAATCGTGATCATGCATGCACATGCTTATTAATGTCCATAAACATACTCATAAACAAATAATCACACTTTGTAATAGATCCGATACTAACTGGTCATCGCTATACCCTTTAGGGGTATATATGGCACACTTATTACTTGCACTTGTTAGTAAAACATATAACACCTAAAACCGGAAACAGTGGGTTAGTTACACACCTTATTACTAGGAGTTCTAGACTCTCGATCCTCGATGCTATCGTCTCAGCGAAACTACGGCTTTTTGCCTAACGTTCTCGTTGCACGCCCACACCCGGTGGCCAATCACGCATCGCCGAGACGGCTCTTTTCTTAAACTTTGGGATGGGAGCTTTCCCTTGCCCACCTTGACTGGTATTGGCCTCCATCGAAAGTCACTTAATCAGAACCACACGATTAATCAACGAAGTCATAATCAACTAATTCTAAGTCACTTACTAATATCCTTACCGAAATAATCTGAGATCCCGAAGGCTTCCCTTGCTCTTGTCGATATGCCCCTTAGATGATCGAATCCAAGAAACTTCCTCAATGCTTCCTTCTTTCGGCTACACACAAGAGAATATACTTAATGGCACTATGACAATCGGCCATGCCAAAACTGAGGCCAACCATTCGGTTTTGGCCACTACAACAAGGAATTCATAAATCGATTACTAAGGGCAGAACATCCTTACCACTCTTGCTCAAGATTCGGCCAACCACACTAGGACACCAAGGGAGATCAGCACCACTCTACTATTCGGCCAAGATGACACTAAATAGGGGAAGGGAATTTCGGCACACCAAGAAGGAGAGGCAAAAGACTTGATGAATAATTAGCACTCTACCCTCCCCTATTTATAGCATTCGGCCAACCCCCCTTGAAGACTCCAAGATTTGGCCAACACCTTCCTAGCCACTAATTCAATTCCATTTGAATTAGTTCAATTCAAAAACAACTTGAATTGCTCCACTATTATCCCACTTATCACTTAAAAAAACCAAATAAATAATAATTATCCTCACTTAATCTAACTAATAATAGATAAAAATAAATAAATAAATAAATAAAACACATTGTCCACATCTAAATAAGAGTCTTCTAGCCGTCCAACACCTTCAAATTGCTGCCCAAAATAACAAAAAAAACTAAAACTCCACTGCCATTCTCCAGGTTCGAACCTGGGACCAACTGCCGCACACCTTGCCCCCAACGCCCAGGCCACTCGGCCACTTTGGTTTTTATGCTAGAAACCCCCAACGTTTATTTATAAACCCTTCTTAACTCAAGCCCATAACCGCACAAAAATAAAACGCCAACCTGCAGCTCCAGGCGCTCGAACCTGCGCCCTTGCTCTCCTCCAGCGCCTAAGTAGCGCATGAGAGCCACTCCACCAGCCCATCTTTCTTGTCCGAATTCCTCACCATATATCCTTAAGGCCTTACACAGCCCAACGCCCAAAACAAAATAAAATGCCAAATGCTTCTCCGGCCCCTCGAAACCGCGACCTCACTCCCCTCCAGCGCCTAAGTAGCTCCCAAGAGCCACTTTTCCAATTGGACTTTCATGTCCATCAACTTGGAAATTTATTTTTAAGGCCTACCTAGCCCAGTCCCTTGACGCAAAAATAAAACAACATTGCTGCCGCTTGGACTCGAACCCAAGCCCCCCACTGGCGCTACTTCCAGCCCTTTAAACTGCGCACACAACCACTTTGCCAAAGCCTCACTTGTGCCAAAAATTACCAAAAATAATTCTTAAGGCCTCCCTTGGCCCGATTCCCTTATCACACTAAAAATCCAAAATTTTCTAAGGCATTCCTTGCCTTTTAGGGTTCTCCAAACCCCTAAAAATTTCTCCAACATGACCATAAGCCTACTAACTGCTCGAGTTATGCTCCAAGCGCATAACCCCTAAACCAGGGTGTTACAATTCTACCCTCCTTAAAAATAATTTCGTCCTCGAAATTACTTTACTAACAAACGTCCATACAACCTTTCTTACCACCTTACGCTTATGCTGCGCAACTCTGATCTTACTAAGGCTATCGTACCTACACAATCTCTAAGTTCGTGCTCAAAATTTGAAACACCTCTCTTAGCAACACAGAAAAGGCTAACTCATAAGCAAGCAAAGTAATTAAAGCATGTACCAAAGCAAAGGAGCTTACCTAATATCACATCCTTGGTTGACTCTCACTAGAACCATTCCTTCCATGATTTGAACCACGACCCCTCGTCGCTCGAGGACAATTCTTAACTAAATGTGCCTTAGATCCACACTGAAAACATTCTTTACTATTTCCCCAACACTCTCCTGTGTGAGGTCTTCCACATCGAACACAAGAACGATTCCGATCCACCGGTACAAGTGCACTTACTGTGGTTCTCGGTCCTTGGTCTTTTACGGACATTACCAAGCGATCTTGACGGTCCAATATTTCTCTTATTCTCGCTCCTATTCTTTCTCGGTTTTCTCTTATAGTCTTCTTAACCTCTTGGCGATCCGAGCTTTCTCTACGAGAATGGCGAAGTCTCTCTCCCCTCGTGGAGCAATCAAGCATTCGGAGTTCATCTCGCAATCCGTCCTCAAACCGGACGCACCTCTCATAATCAGTGGCCACAATTCCCTTAGCATACTGGCTTAACCGCACAAATTCCGCTTCGTACTCAGCTATTGACTTACTTCCTTGCACTAGATTTAGAAACGCTTTCCTTTGCGCGTCTAGGTAACTTGCTCCAACGTACTTTCCTTCAAACTTATCCTTAAAGTACTCCCAATCCAATCGATCTGCCGGTACACCTTGTTTGACAGTGAGCCACCAACGATAAGCTTCGTCGAGAAGCAACGAAACAACACCTTTTAGCTTTTCTTCATTGGTGCAGTCCAAATCGTCCATGATTCTTTCGACTGCTTCTAGCCAATACTCCGCTACGTTCGGAGCTACTCCAGATACCCCTCTAAATATCTCAGCTCCGTTCAATCTAAGCCTTTCCGATACTGACTTTCGAGCTCCGCTTCCTACACTAGCTCCTGCTACTCGCTCAAGCACTCGCAACATGGCCCGCGATACTGCGTCATCTTCTCCTGTCTGATCTTGCCCCTCTACGTCTACTGCTAGCGGCACTTCATTTTCTGACCCATGGCCAGACCCTATCGGTTCTGATGCTGCCATTCTACCTCTACCGCGTCCCCTAGAGCTTATCTCTACTGTCGCGATTTAATCTGATTAACAAGTTTTATGCATTAGAAATTGTTCCACTTGTTTATCCGCGAACAAATCTTATGAAAAGAATTTCTAGAGGTAGTTCTTTCGATCACACCAATTTTTCAGTTCAAGTTTGCTACCCTAATTCGAGGAATCACATTTACACACACATTCATTCATCCACAAGAACACATTTCTCCCTCAGTAGAGGCACATTTAGTGGTATCCACCACACACATTCACTATCCAGACATCTCTGCCTGTTTTCACCCCAGGGGTATTTTCGTCATTTTGTCCTACAGGGACATTTTCGTCATAAACCAGAGCGATTCAGAAACTTTAATAAGTCAGGATCTTTTTGAAATTCCCAAAATTGAAGAGTATTTTCGAAAATTTCGCAAATTGAAGGTATAACAGGATTTTGGTAACCAGGGGTGTTTTGGTAATTTTGACATTCAGGGTAATTTTGTGAATTCCCAAAGTCAGGGTTATTATTGTTGCCATACAGAAAATTGGGTTCTTTTGCAAAGTAAGAAAATTTTATTAAACTTGGGGTTAAACCGGAAATTTTGAAAGTCAGGGGCATTTTAGTAATTTTCAACACAGGGGTATTTTCGTAATTTTGCCGCTAATCGGAGTATCTCGATATTTTGAAAACTAAAGATTTTAAAACAGTGAAGCAAATCCCTTTCGGGTTTTAATAATTGGTTTAGCCTATGAACAAGTCCTCTTGGTTAAGGTGAACCGTAGCTACGCACTGTAGGATTCCAGCGAAGAGGAGGTGAGTCACGAGGATCGCTTAAGTACCGTGCTCTTTAGGATCCACTCCTAGACATGCGCACAATGGTTGCCACACCTTAACTCGGCGACTTAATCACAGGTTTGTTTAGTAACCTTAAGTCTTATGTGTTCAAAGTTTGAGTAAACTAATCCTAGGGTTTAATAGATCCTAGTTCACTAATCTACGAGCCCAACTAAGCCCATAACAGTTCATAATAGTAAAGCACTTCAAAAGTCCGAAGTACTTACCTGGTGGACTCGGGCCGGAGGTACAGGTGCCATGCCAGAATAACCTGAAAATATTTCATGAAAACCCATTTTGAAACGTTTTTGGGCCCAAAACCCTCAAAGCCGAGTTTTGAACCGGGCTCTGATACCAAACTGCAACACCCCCAAACCCGGCCCACGAGTCCTGACCGGATCTGGTTATGTCACTGCGGAATCCGTTTGCAAAATCTTTGACTTTAGAATAAAACTTGAAAATTTATTATCTCTGAAAATCGTGTCCATTTAAAATTTAATAAATAATATAAGCTTATTGAAAACTTCCGAATTAAAACATTGTTATAATATGAATCTTTTGCGAAAATATTTCTAAGTGTAGTGTAAACTTCAACATTAATAAATAGAGTACTTTAAATCAAAGAGGCCCTTATTACACAAATAAAATTCCAAAATACTGATAATATAAAATACTTAAATAGAGTAAAACATCTTCTGTATGAAAATCTCCTTCTACATGGGCCACCTTGTATCCACTCCAACCCGGTCCGATCAACATGTCTCCTGCGATGTTTGAAAATAATTGGGTGAGTCATACAGACTCAGTGTGTAAGTTAACCACTGAAATCCACCCACATGCTAGCCATATAATATCCCAATTATCAAATGCAACAAGTAATATATATATATATTCATTTTAACAATTACCACAATCTGGGCTTGGCCCACATTCAAATCATACTCAAATACTGGGCTAGGCCCATTTCTCAATAAACCACATTTCAACTGGGCTTGGCCCATTTCCACGTATGTTCCCAAAACATACCTATCCACATGTCATATTGGGCTTGGCCCATTTCCATTTTATTACAAAAATAATGCAACATGATTCCCAACCCAACCTAGGGTCCATCCGCTACACACCCCCTTATCCAGCCTACCACACACCAGGGGACTATCGAGTCACCCTCTCCTTTTCCCTCCAAAAAGGCAACCAATGCCATCCACGATGTAGCGTATAGCTAACATCAAACCACGATGGAGCACACAGCAATCCATCAAGCCACGATATGGCATAAAGCCCATATCAATCAAGGTAACCACGCGAACTAAATCGCAAAGATCCACAACGCGACCTCAGTCAGTGCCAATCCACGATGTAGCACAAAGCTGACATCAACCACGTACTCGAAGTACACCCGTACCTTCTTTTCATAAACCCACCCATGCACATGCCACATAAAATATAATCGTGATCATGCATGCACATGCTTATTAATGTCCATAAACATACTCATAAACAAATAATCACACTGTAATAGATCCGATACTAACCTGGTCATCGCTATACCCTTTAGGGGTATATATGGCACACTTATTACTGCACTTGTTAGTAAAACATATAACACCTAAAACCCGGAAACAGTGGGTTAGTTACACACCTTATTACTAGGAGTTCTAGACTCTCGATCCTCGATGCTATCGTCTAGCGAAACTACGGCTTTTTGCCTAATGTTCTCTGTTGCACGTCCACACCCCGGTGGCCAATCACGTACTGCCGAGACGGCTCTTTTCTTAAACTTTGGGATGGGAGCTTTCCCTTGCCCACCTTGACTGGTATTGGCCTCCATCGAAAGTCACTTAATCAGAACCACACGATTAATCAACGAAGTCATAATCAACTAATTCTAAGTCACTTACTAATATCCTTACGAAATAACTCGAGATCCCGAAGGCTTCCCTTGCTCTTGTCGATATGCCCCTTAGATGATCGAATCCAAGAGACTTCCTCAATGCTTCCTTCTTTCGGCTACACACAAGAGAATATACTTAATGGCACTATGACAATCGGCCATGCCAAAACTGAGGCCAACCATTCGGTTTTGGCCACTACAACA
The DNA here is from genome assembly GCA_025698515.1 of Gossypium sturtianum. Classification (NCBI taxonomy): domain Eukaryota; kingdom Viridiplantae; phylum Streptophyta; class Magnoliopsida; order Malvales; family Malvaceae; genus Gossypium; species Gossypium sturtianum. Next base: position 62,106,809 of record CM046948.1, read on the forward strand.
AGGAATTCATAAATCGATTACTAAGGGCAGAACATCCTTACCACTCTTGCTCAAGATTCGGCCAACCACACTAGGACACCAAGGGAGATCAGCACCACTCTACTATTCGGCCAAGATGGCACTAAATAGGGGAAGGGAATTTCGGCACACCAAGAAGGAGAGGCAAAAGACTTGATGAATAATTAGCACTCTACCCTCCCCTATTTATAGCATTCGGCCAACCCCCCTTGAAGACTCCAAGATTTGGCCAACACCTTCCTAGCCACTAATTCAATTCCATTTGAATTAGTTCAATTCAAAACAACTTGAATTGCTCCACTATTATCCCACTTATCACTTAAAAACCAAATAAATAATAATTATCCTCACTTAATCTAACTAATAATAGATAAAAATAAATAAATAAATAAAAAAAACACATTGTCCACATCTAAATAAGAGTCTTCTAGCCGTCCAACACCTTCAAATTGCTGCCCAAAATAACAAAAAAAAACTAAAACTCCACTGCCATTCTCCAGGTTCGAACTTGGGACCAACTGCCGCACACCTTGCCCCCAACGCCCAGGCCACTCGGCCACTTTGGTTTTTATGCTAGAAACCCCCAACGTTTATTTATAAACCCTTCTTAACTCAAGCCCATAACCGCACAAAAATAAAACGCCAACCTGCAGCTCCAGGCGCTCGAACCTGCGCCCTTGCTCTCCTCCAGCGCCTAAGTAGCGCATGAGAGCCACTCCACCAGCCCATCTTTCTTGTCCGAATTCCTCACCATATATCCTTAAGGCCTTACACAGCCCAACGCCCAAAACAAAATAAAACGCCAAATGCTTCTCCGGCCCCTCGAAACCGCGACCTCACTCCCCTCCAGCGCCTAAGTAGCGCCCAAAAGCCACTTTGCCAATTGGACTTTCATGTCCATCAACTTGGACATTTATTTTTAAGGCCTACCTAGCCCAGTCCCTTGACGCAAAAATAAAACAACATTGTTGCCGCTTGGACTCGAACCCAAGCCCCCACTTGGCGCTACTTCGCCCTTCTTTAAATCACACCTGACCACTTTGCCAAAGCCTCACTTGTGCCAAAAATTACCAAAAATAATTCTTAAGGCCTCCCTTGGCCCGATTCCCTTATCACACTAAAAATCCAAAATTTTCTAAGGCATTCCTTGCCTTCTAGGGTTCTCCAAACCCCTAAAAATTCCTCCAACATGACCATAAGCCTACTAACTGATCGAGTTATGCTCCAAGCGCACAACCCCTAAACCAGGGTGTTACAAACCTCATTTGTTCCTCTGGTGATGGGTATAAATCTGTTGGACAAGCCTCCGGTAGACAAAATTCACAAATACGGGGCTGAAGATTTCAGGGCTACTAATGATGATGATGCTGAAAGGGACAAATTCTGGTTAGAAAACACGATCTGGGTATTCGATGAGATGTCTCTGACTCCGGAAGAATGCATAAAATGTGTAGTATCTTTGCTCTGAGATGCAGCTTATCAATGGTGGAAAACTTTTATCTCTGTTGTTCCAAAGGAACGGGTGACATGGGATTTCTTTCAGATTGAGTTTCGAAAGAAATATATCAGTGAGAGATTTGTTGAACAAAGACGAAAGGAATTTCTAGACTTGAAACAGGGTCGTATGTCTGTTACGGAATATGAACGAGAGTTTGTTAGACTGAGTCAATATGCTCATGAATGTGTATCTACTGAGGCAATAATGTGTAAAAGATTCGAAGATGGCCTTAATGAAGATATCCATTTGTTAGTCGAGATCTTAGAAATAAAAGAGTTTGTTGTACTTGTTGATCGAGCATGCAAAGCTGAGGCACTTGGGAAAGATAAAAAGAAAGCTGAGTCAGAAGCCCGAGAAGTGAGAAAGAGATTTCAAAGTAGATCATTTCAGTCTGCTTCAAAGAAATTTAGAGATGATCAAAGCCGTTCGAGAGTTAATATGGGATATTCAAATAGGAATCGAGATAGATCACAAATGAGCTCCAAAGCTCCGGCAACTTCAGTGGCAAGTGTTGGTAATGTACGATCCGAGAAACCAGAATGTAAGCATTGTGGGAAAAGACATCCGGAAAGCTGTAGAATGAATGACAGAGCTTGTTTCAGATGCAGATCACTTGATCATTTTATCCGTGATTGCCCTGAGTCTGTCGAGCCAAAGACTGTTCAGAATCTGAGATCTGATAATGCACCTGTGAGAGGCAGACCTTCGAAGAATGTAAGAAATGTCAGTGGTAGTCAGAGAACTACGAGAGAGACTGTTGCAAGATCTGAAGCTAGAGCGCCTGCCAGAGCGTATGCTATTCGAGCTCATGAGGAAGCTTCATCTCTAGATGTTATAACAGATACTTTTACACTTTATGATACTTCTGTGATTGCATTGATAAACCCTGGTTCTACTCATTCGTATATATGCATGAATTTAGCATTCAGTAAGACTTTGCCTGTACAGTGTACTGAGTTTGTTATAAAAGTATCGAACCCCTTAGGTAAAAGTGTCCTGGTTAATAAAGTATGCAAGAACTGTTCGTTAATGTTTCAAGATATTTGTTTCCCTGCTGATTCGCTGCTTTTGCCATTTGATGAGTTCGATATCATTTTTGGTATGGACTGGTTGACATTGCATGACGCAGTTGTAAATTGTAAAAGAAAGACTGTCGATTTGAGATGTCCGAATAATGAAATTGTACGGGTTGAGTCTATTGATTTAGATTGATTGCCTACTGTGATATCTGTATTGAAAGCTCGAAGATATGTGAAAAAGGGTTAAGAGTCATACTTTGCTTATGTAATTGATTCAAAAGTATCTGAAAAGAAAGTTGAGTCAGTGCCTGTTGTCTGTGAGTTTTCTGATGTATTTCCAGAAGAATTACCGGGTTTGCCTCCGATTCGTGAAGTTGAGTTTGGTATTGAGTTATTACCTGGTACTACACCTATTTCGATAGCTCCGTATAGAATGGCACCAACAGAGTTGAAAGATTTAAAGTCACAGTTGCAAGAATTGATCGATAGAGGGTTTGTTAAACCGAGTTTTTAGTCTTGGGGTGCTCCCGTTCTGTTTGTGAAAAAGAAAGATGGGACGATGAGAATGTGCATCGATTATCATTAGTCAAACAAGGTGACCATAAAGAACAAATATTCGTTGCCCAGGAATGAAGATTTATTCGATCAGTTAAAAATAGCTACTTTATTTTCAAAGACTGATTTGAGATCGGGATATTACCAATTGAGAGTAAAAGATTCAGATGTACCAAAAACTGCCTTCAGAACGAGGTACGGGCATTATGAATTTTTAGTTATGCCATTTGGACTAACAAATGCTCCTGCTATTTTTATGGATTTGATGAACAGAATTTTCAGACCGTATCTAGATCGATTTGTTGTTGTATTCATTGATGACATTTTGATTTATTCACGTGATGAGACTGAACATGCCGAGCATCTGAGAATTGTGTTACAAACTCTGAGAGAAAAGCAATTGTATGCAAAATTCAACAAATGTGAATTCTGGTTAGATGAGGTTAGTTTTCTGGGGCATATTGTGTCAGCTTCTTGGATTCGAGTTGATCCGAGCAAGATTTCTGCTATTCTGGATTGGAAACCTCCAAGAAATGTATCTGAAGTTCGTAGCTTTCTGGGCCTAGCTGGTTATTACCGTCGATTTGTGAAAGGATTTTCAGTGCTAGCTACTCCGTTGACTAGACTACTTCAGAAAGATGTTAGATTTGAATGGTCTGATAAATGTCAGAAAAGTTTTGATAAGTTGAAAACTCTGTTAACTGAAGCTCTAGTTTTGGTACAGCCAAAATCAGGTAAAGAATTTGTTATATACAGTGATGCTTCTTAAACGATCTGGGATGTGTTTTGATGCAGGAAGGCAAAGTTGTAGCTTATGCTTCGAGACAATTGAAGCCTCATGAAAAGAACTATCCGACGCACGATCTCGAGTTAGCTGCGATTGTGTTTGCACTAAACATCTGGCGCTATTATTTGTATGGTGAGAAATGTCACGTATTTTTAGATCATAAAAGTTTGAAATATCTGATGACTCAGAAAGATTTGAACCTGCGTCAAAGAAGATGGCTAGAGCTGTTAAAAGATTATGAGCTTGTGATAGATTATCATCCGGGTAAAGCAAACATTGTTGCTGATGCATTGAGTAGAAAATCATTGTTTGCACTATGTGCTTTGAATGCTCAGTTAAATCTGACTGAAGATAGCTCTGTGATAGCTGAATTAAAAGCGAAACCGTTGTTTATACAGCAGATATGTGATGCTCAGAAATTTGATAATGAGTTATTAGCGAAATGAGTTCTGTGTGATTCGAATTCTGAATCTGAATTTTGAATTATTAATGATTGTTTTAGATTCCGAGATCGTATCTACGTTCCGAGAAATCCAGAATTGATTCAGTTGATTTTGAATGAAGCACATAATAGTCATCTATCTGTTCATCTGGGGAGTACTAAAATGTACCATGATTTGAGGCGACACTATTGGTGGTCTGGTATGAAGCGTGATATTTTTGACTTTGTTTCAAAATGTTTAATCTGTCAGCAAGTTAAAGCTGAACATCAAGTTACGTCTGGGTTGCTACAACTGATTCTGATTCCTGAGTGAAAATGGGATAGAGTGGCCTCAGCCTTAGAGAAAGAAAGATGTGATATGGGTCGTAGTTGATCAATTGACGAAATCTGCCCATTTTATTCCGATAAGATATGACTATTCACTTGATAGATTAGCCGAGCTTTACATTTTTAAGATTGTTAGATTGCACGGGGTGCCAATATCTATTGTGTCAGATAGGGACCCGAGGTTTACATCGAGGTTCTGGAAGAAATTGCAAGAAGCTTTAGGCACGAAACTGCATTTCAGTACAGCTTTTCATCCGCAAACAGATGGTCAATCTGAGCGGATTATTCAGATTCTTAAAGATATGTTAAGATACTGTACACTTGAGTTTAATGGTTCGTGGGAACAGTATTTGCCATTGATTGAATTTGCATACAATAATAGTTTTCAGTCGGGCATCAAAATGGCACCATATGAAGCTTTGTACGGACGTAAATGTCGTACACCTCTGTATTGGACTGAGCTCAGTGAAAGTAAGCTACATGGAGTTGAATTAATAAAAGACTCAGAACAGAAAGTGAAATTGATCCGAGATTGTTTGAAAGTAGCATCGATCGCGTAAGTCTTATGCGAGACTTAAAATGAAAAGATATAGAATTTAAGATCGGCGACAAAGTATTTCTGAAAGTGTCACCATGGAAGAAAGTACTTCGTTTCGGACGTAAAGGCAAGTTGAGTCCGAGATTCATCGGCCCGTATGAAATCATTGAGCGATTTGGACCTGTTGCATATCGATTGTTGTTGCCTCCCAAGCTAGAAAAGATACATAATGTATTTCATGTCTCGATGCTCCGTAGATATCGATCCGATCCGTCACATGTGATTGCCCCATCTGAAATTGAAATTCGATCTGATATGACATATGAAGAAGAACCGATTTGAATCTTAGCTTATGAAGTAAAAGAGTTGAGAAATAAGAAAATTTCGTTAGTGAAAGTATTATGGAATCGACACGAAATTGAAGAGGCAACGTGGGAGCCAGAAGATTCAATGAGACAGCAATATCCGACTTTGTTTAACGGTAAGATTTTCGGGGATGAAAATCCCTAAGGGGGAGAATTGTAACAGTCCAGTTTATACCCTAGTTGGAACAGTGGTTTCGGGACCACAAATTCGAGTCCATATAATATTTCAATATTATACTCTGTGCCGTTGATATGTGACTAAGTATGTGGTAAATTTCTGTGAGCTAATTTGTCTATCTGTGTGTTTAATTTGAGCAAAGGATTGAATTGCATTGATTTGTAAATTACCATGCTACATGAAAAGGTGCCTATTTGCCATGTCTTTAAAAGTATGGAGGATTTATATAGCAAATTTGCCTATTACCTAAGTTAGTTGACGGCACAAGTACTAAAATCGCCTTAATTCATTTGTTATATATGTTTTATTTTAAGGATAATTTTGTAATTAGATTAATGATATGTTTTGTAATAAAACAAACAAATGAAAGTGGATGTTCATCTTCATGTCTTACCACCGAAATTCAAAGAAAGAAAAAGAAGAAAACTTTAAGTTAGGTTCGGCCATTTCAAGCTAAAATTAAGGTGAGTTTTGACTTCGGTTTTTAATGATTTATACACTTTTGCAATCGTTACTTTGTCTACTACAAAGCCCATCTCTCAATTTTGTGTATTGATGATGGTTGTGTGATATGCCATTGATGTTATGTTGAGCTTTGTGATAATGTATGGTGTTAAATGAAAGATTTGAGCTAGATGGACATACTTTGTTCTTGAATTTTTGAGGAATTTAGCTAATTAGGGCTAAATTGAGAAAATAGCAACTTGAAGGACTAAATTGCAAATTGATGGAAAATATGAGCTTGTATGAGATGTATGAATATTTGGCTAAGCATGTGTATGTAATGATTTTGTGAATTTGATGTTTTGAGAAAAATGGACTAAATTGATAAATTGTGCAAATGTGAGGGTTAATTTGCAAATAGCCCTAAATGTGTGTCCTTGAATTGAATTTAATGAGTTAGCGAATAAAAGAGTTAATTCTGAATATGTATAGATCAAGAACCGAGGAAAATGGACTTAGATCACGGGAAAGCGAAAGTAACCGAGTAGCCGTTTTTATTTCTGATAAATCGAATCTGAGGTAAGTCATATTGCAAATAAATGTAATTGTATTGAGTTGAGCATATTCATATGCCTATTGTTGATAATGAATGCTTATGAAGTGTTATGCAAATGAATTCTGAGATAAGATCGACTTAGCGACAATTTCCGAGAAGTCCCGTACGAACCTAGGAATACATAGGTATATGTTTTGTTTTATCATGTAAGACCACATCTGGGACGTTGGCGTTGATTTGAGACTTCGTGTAAGACCACGTCTGGGACGTTGGCATCGATATTATCTTTATGTGTAAGACCACATCTGGGACGTTGGCATCGATAAGAGCTTTATGTGTAAGACCACGTCTTGGACGTTGGCGTCGATATGAGCTTTACGTGTAAGACCATGTCTGGGACATCAGCATTGTATCGATTTGTATAAGACCCTGTCTGGGATAGTGGCATCGATATTTGAGTACATATAAGACCTCGTCTGGGACGTCGACATTGTAAGATCATTTTGAGTTTTCGAGTATCCTATTAGGTTCCTAACGGTTCAATGGGAAAGTCTGTGATACGAATGGTTAAGTGAATTGTATATCCGTTTCAGGTACGTTGATTTATACACTAAGTGTGTATATAAGGTAAGTACCTATGTGATCTCACTATGATGATTATGTATATTGGAATAACAACATGATATGTGAAAGTAAGCATGAATGAGCTATGTTTATATAAGACTTTTGAATTGATGAATGTGACAAATATGGCCAAGTACATGGACCAAAGCATATATGTGATAGTTTTCTAAGTCATTAAGATGTGCCAATGTACCTATGTGCATATATTCCTTTCATGCTAAGTCTGTTTGTATTATGACTTACTAAGCTTTTGGAAAGCTTACTCTGTGTATGTGCTTTCTCTGTTTTATAGGTCGTCAAAGCTACTGAAGGCTCGGGACCGTCAAGGATTGTCATCACACTACTAAACTCATTTTGGTACACTTTGGAAATGTATATAGCTAGATATGGCATGTATAGGCTAGTATTTGATTTAAGTTTGTTATATGAACTTAGCCATGTGATTTGGCTAGTTATGATATGAGAATTTGCTTGAATGAATGTGATATGTGAAGTATGTTTTTGGCATGGTAACTTGATACATGAAATGGTCATGTTTTGATTAAGCAAATGAATGAATTATGCTTGTGATGAGATGAGTTTTAGTCTTGTAATTTGGATGGTTATTTTGGTATGTTATTGGTTGCCAAATAGGCATGAGATGTCTTAATGATTTTCCTTGTAGGTAAGACCTATGTGGGTGGCATTTTGGCCTTGCAAATGGCCTATTTTGCCACACGGTTGTGGCACACGGGCGTGCGTAGTGACTTTGGGGCTAAGTCAGTAGCTAGCCTAAGAGCACACGGCCAAGATACACGAGCGTGTCTAATAGCCGTGTGAAAAAGTCAGTATATGTCCTATGAGTGCACGGCCTTAGCACACGGGGGTGCTTGGTAACCGTCGAGCAAAAACAGATTCGACCACGGCCAAGGTACACGGGCGTGCTTGGTAGCCGTGGATGTAAAGTCAGATTCGACCACGGGGAGGACACACGGGTGTGTCCAGCACTGGGAGGCACATTCACTTTGCCACACGGGTGTAACCCCTGAAACTTAGAAAAGTTTTAAATCTCCGTGAAATTTTATATGTGTTCCGGTTTAGTCCCGACCCGGTTTATAAGCATGTTTTAGGTCTCGATGACCTACTAAGGGGACATTATGTTTGAGGTTGATATACAATTGTATGACATTTCTGTAAATGTTTCCGATCTATCCGGTAACGCCTTTAACCCTAGTCCAGCGACGGATACAGGTTAGGGGTGTTACAGAAACAGAGTACCCCTTCGCTATTTAGTCCAAAATCCTCGGTATCCCTACTCTCAACCTGTAGGAAACGAAGACCCAACGACTAATCCTCCATATGTTTACTCTTAATCTTCTCTATCCACATTGGTTTAACTTGAAGTTCAGCCAACAGACTACCATCATCAAATAAACTGAGACAAGCAAACATTGCCCTCAGATCAGTCACAGCCCTACGGCTCAGTCCATCGGCCACCACATTGGCCTTGCCAGGGTGGTATTCAATCGTACAGTCATAGTTCTTAAGCAGCTCAATCCATCTACGCTGCCTAAGATTTAGCTCCTTCTGAGTGAGGAGGTACTTGAGACTCTTGTGATCAGTGTAAATGATACACTTCTCACTATACAGGTAATGCCTCCAGATTTTCAGTGCAAATACCACCGCGGCCAACTCCAAGTCATGCGTCGGATAATTTGCCTCATGAATCTTAAGCTGATGAGATGCATACGCTACCACCTTACCCTTTTGCATCAACACACACCCCAAATCGACATGTGATGCATCGTTGTAGACAGTAAACTCTTTTCCAGACTCTGGCTGTATCAGAACAGGGACCTCCATTAGTACAGTCTTAAGCTTCTCAAAGCTCTCTTACTGTGCGTCAGCCCAGTTAAATGGCACACCCTTACGTAGCAGCTTAGTCAAGGGTGCGGCGATTAGTGAAAACCCTTCTACAAATCGTCAATAATATCCTGCCAGTCTCAGAAAACTGCGAATCACAAATACAGTCTTAGGTTGTTTCCATTCCAATACCGCCTCTATCTTTCGAGGATCGACCCTAATCCCCTCAGCAGAAACCACATGTCCTAGAAACGTTACTTCATGTAACTAGAACTCACATTTACTGAACTTGGCGTATAGTTGTTTCTCTCGCAGAATCTGTAGAACCACTCTGTGGTGTTCATCGTGCTCATCCTCAGTCTTTGAATACACCAGTATATCATCAATAAATACCACTACGAACTGATCCAGATAGGGATGGAACACTCGGTTCATCAGATCCATAAAAGCTGCTGGTGCATTCGTCAGTCCAAATGGCATCACTAGGAACTCATAATGATTGTATCGAGTCCTAAATGCTGTCTTGTGCACATCAGTCTCCTTAACCCTTAACTGATGATATCCTGATCAGAGGTGAATCTTGGAGAAAATCGAAGCACCTCGGAACTGATCAAACAGATCTTTTATCCTCGGTAAGGGGTACTTATTCTTTATAGTCAGCTTATTCAGTTGACGGTAGTCAATACACATATGCATGGATCCATCCTTCTTTTTCACGAACAGAACCGGTGCTCCCCACGGAGACACACTAGGGTGGATGAACCCACGATCCAATAGCTCTTGAATCTGAGCCCTAAGCTCCACAAGCTCCTTCAGTAGCTTTGCCGATCTATAAAACAGAGCAAACACACAGAGAGTAAGCTTTCAAAAGCTTAGTAAGCCATATACAAATAAACTTAGCATAAAATGCACATAACCATGTTGATACAATGACATTTATAGTTCTCATAGAAAATTCATCACATATTCTTTGGCTCATATGCTTAGCCACAACTTACCACATTCTTCAACTCAAATATCACATATACTCATGGCTCATTCAAGCATATCTTCACATGTTATCTCATCATTTAAATACACATATTCATCTTAGAAAGTTCATATAGACATTTACCTTTCATACACACTTAGTGTACATATCAAACGTACCTAAAACGGATATACAAATCATATAGTCGTTCGTATCTTGGACTTGCCTGTTGAACCGTTTGGAACTAAATAGGATATTCAGAGTGCTCGGAATAGTCGTACAATGCCAACGTCCCAGACGTGGTCTTACATGTAATCAGATATCGATGCCACTGTCCCAGACAGGGTCTTACAGGAATCAAATAGGATGCCAATGTCCCAGACATGGTCTTACACGTAAATCTCATATTGATGCCAACCTCCCAGACGTGGTCTTACACGAAATATCGAATCAATGCCAACGTCCCAGACGTGGTCTTACATGATATCACATAACAGACACCTATGTCATGACATACGTAATTCCTATATTTTCCTTGGTTCACACGGGACTTCTCGGACTTTAACAGCTTGTCAACTTATTAACCAACTCGAATTTCACATACATTCCATCTCAATGGATAATCATAATAATTCCAATATCGTATATACTCAAATAATTCAATGCAAATACATTTATTTGTATATCGACTTACCTCGGATTCGAATAATTGGTCGGATTCGGTTATTCGACTACTTTCTCTTTCCCACGATCTAAGTCCGTTCTCTTCGGTTCTTGATCTATACATATTCAAATTTAACCCTTTTTATTTACCAACACATTCAATTCAATCCGTAAACATATATTTAGGGAAATTTACAAATTAACCCTCACATTTTCACATTTGGACAATTTATTCCCTAATTCGCAAAATCACAAATTACACAAAATTACCATATACCCATGCTTAGCCGAATATTCATGTATCTCATACAAGTCCATACATTTCATTTATTTCACAATTTAGTCCCTCAAAATGCTATTTTCTCAATTAAGCCCTAATTAGCTAAATTCATCAAAAAATCAAGAACAAAACATGTTCATTAAACACATATCTTTCATTTAACACCAATACTCATCACAAAGATCACTATTGCATCAATGGCGCATCTCATAAATATCATCAATTCTTCAAATTACAACATGGGCTTGATAGTAGACTAAGCGACAATCTCAAAAACATAAAAATCATTAAAAACCAAAGTCAAAACATACATTAATTTGACCCCAAGCTAGCCGAAAATTAGAAACATTCAAACTCTTTCTTTTCTTCTTTGATTTTCGGTGGACAAAGATGATAACAATAGTCATTTCATGCTTTTGTTTTATCATTTATAACATAATTATCAAATTCCCTTTTCACCCTTAATGAATTCTTAATAACTAAATATTCAAACTATGGACATACTTGTCCATCTACCGTCCACTATCCTTTCAATGGGCCAAATTTCTTTTTAAGGGCTCCAAATTATAAAGACATCATCAATTTGATACTTTCACATTTAACCATCAAACTTTCATTTTATGCGATTAAGCCCTTTTGTCAAATTAAACACACAGACAGACAAATTAACTCACGGAACTTTAGCACATGCTTAATCACACTCAGTAGACACAGAAAATAATATTAAAATATTTTACGACTCGGATTTGTGGTCCTGAAACCACTGTTCTGACTAGGGTCTAAACCGAACTGTTACAATTCTCCCCCCTTAGGGATTTTCGCCCCCGAAAATCTTACCGTTAAACAGATTCAGATATTCCTGTTTCATTGAATCTTTAGGCTCCCACGTAGCCTCTTTTACCCCATGTCGATGCCACAATACTTTCACTTCACGAGCCAAGATACGGATCGGTTCTTCCTCATAGGTCATATCAGATCAGATTTTAATTTCAGACGAAGTAATCACATGTGACGGATCGGATCGGTATCTACGGAGCATCGAAACATGGAATACATTGTGAATCTTTTCTAGTTCAGATGGCAATAATAATCTGTACGCAAAAGGTCCAATACGCTTGATAATTTCATACGTTCTGATGAACCTCGGACTTAATTTGCCTTTACGTCTGAATCGAAATACTTTCTTCCACGGAGACACTTTCAAAAACACTTTGTCGCCAATTTCGAATTCTATATCTTTTCTTTCAAGTCCGCATAGGACTTCTGACGATCAGACACTATTTCAAAACTATCTCGGATCACTCTCACTTTCTGTTCAGTGTCGTTTATCAAATCAACCCCGTGTAGCTTATTTTCACTGAGCTCAGTTCAATACAGAGGTGTTCGACATTTACGTCTGTACAAAGCTTCATAAGGTGCCATTCTGATGCTCGACTGAAAACTGTTGTTGTATGCAAATTCAATCAATGGTAAGTACTGTTCCCACGTACCGTTAAACTAAAGAATGCAACATCTCAACATATCCTCGAGTATCTAAATAATCTGTTCAGACTGACCATCCATTGGCGGATGAAAAGCGGTACTAAAATGCAATTTCGTGCCTAAAGCTTCTTGTAATCTCTTCCAGAAACTTGATGTAAACCTCGGATCCCTATCAGACACAATAGACAACGGTACCCCGTGCAATCTCACAATCTCAGAAATGTAAAGTTTAGCTAACTTTTCAAGTGAGTAATCAGATCGTACCGGAATAAAATGGGTAGATTTCGTCAGTCGATCAACTAAAACCCAAATCGCATCTTTCTTTTTCGGAGTCAGTGGCAAACCAGAAATAAAGTCCATCGTCACTCTATCCCATTTCCACTCGCGAAACAGAATCGGTTGTAGCAAACCAGATGGAATCTGATGTTCAGTTTTAATTTGCTGACAAACTAAACATTTCGAAACAAATTCAGAAATGTCTCGTTTCATACCAGACCACCAATAATGTTGCTTCAAATCATGGTACATCTTTGTACTACCCGGATGAACAGATAGACGACTATTATGTGCCTCAATCAAAATCAGCTAAATTAGCTCTGAGTTTCTCGGAATACATAATCGATCTCGAAATCTCAAGCAATCATTAACATCAACTCGAAATTTAGAATCAGAATTCGAATCACATTGAGCTCATTTCGCTATCATTTCACTATCAACTTTCTGAGCTTCACATATTTCTTGTAAGAACAACGGTTTCACTTTCAATTCAGCTAACACAAAACTATCGTCAGACGGATCTAATTGAGCAGTCATAGCACGTAATGCACACAGTGACTTTCGACTCAATGCATCGGCAACGACATTAGCTTTACCCGGATGATAATCTATTACAAGCTCATAATCTTTCAACAGTTATAGCCATCTTCTCTGTTGCAGATTCAAATCTTTCTGGGAAATTAGGTATTTCAAACTTTTGTGATCTGAAAACACGTGACATTTCTCACCAAACAGATAATGACGCCAAATCTTTAATGCGAACACAACCGCAGCTAGTTCAAGATCGTGTCTCGGATAATTCTTTTCATGCGGCTTCAAATGTCTCGAGGCATAAGCTATTACATTGCCTTCCTGCATCAAAACACATCCTAGACTGTTCAACGAAGCATCACTGTAAATTACAAACTCTTTGCCTGATTCTGGTTGTGTCAAAACTGAAGCTTCAGTCAAAAGAGTTTTCAATCGATCAAAACTTTTCTGACATTTATCAGACCATTCAAATCTCACATCTTTCTGAAGCAATCTAGTCAACTGAGTAGCTATCATCGAAAATCTTTTTACAAACCGTCGATAATAACCAGCAAGTCCTAGAAAACTGCAAACTTTAGACACATTATTCAGAGGTTTCCATTCCAAAATAGTAGAAATCTTTTTCGGATCAACTCGTATTCCAGAAGCTGATACAATATGTCCCAGAAAACTGACTTCACGCAACCAGAATTCACATTTGCTAAATTTCGCATATAATTGCTTTTCTCGTAGAGTTTGCAACACAACTCTTAGATGTTCGGTATGTTCAGTCTCATCCCTTGAATAAATCAAAATGTTGTCAATGAATACAACAACAAATCGATCTAGGTACGGTCTAAAAATTCTGTTCATCAGATCCATAAAAATAGCAGGAGCATTCGTTAATCTGAAAGGCATAACCAAAAACTCATAATGTCTGTACTCCGTTCTAAAAGTAGTTTTTGGAATGTCTGAGTCTTTTACTCTCAACTGGTAGTAACCCGATTTCAGATCTATCATTGAAAATACGGTGGCTCCTTTTAGCTGATCAAACAAATCGTCAATCCTAGGCAACGAATATTTGTTCTTTATAGTTACTTTATTGAACTGACGATAATCTATGCACATTCTCATCGTGCCATCTTTCTTTTTTACAAATAGAACGGGAGTACCCCAAGGTGAAAAACTCGGTCTTGCGAATCCTCTATCAGTTAACTCTTGCAACTGAGACTTTAACTCTTTCAACTCTGTTGGTGCCATTCTATATGGAGCTATCGAAATAAGTGTCGTACCAGGCAATAGATCAATACAAAATTCAACTTCACGTATCGGAGGAAATCCCGGTAGTTCTTCAGGGAATACATCGGAGAATTCACAGACAACAGGCACTGATTCAACTTTCCTTTCAGACAATTTCGAATCAATTACATAAGCAAAATAAGCTTCATAACCCTTTCTCAAACAATTTTGAGCTTTCAATACAGATATCATAGCAGTAATCCAGTTAAATCATTAGACTCAATCTAAACTATTTCATCATTCTGACATCTCAAATCAATAGTCTTTCTTTTACAATTCACAACGGCATCATGCAACGTCAACCAATCTATACCCAAAATTATATCAAACTCATCAAAGGGTAATAGCATCAGATCAGCCGAAAAACAAACATCTCAAAACATTAACGGACAGTTCTTGCATACTTTGTCAATCAGAACACTTTTACCAAAGGGGTTCGATACTTTAATGACAAACTCAGTAGACTCTACAGGCAAAGTCTTACTGGATACTAAGTTCATGCATATATGCGAATGAGTAGAACCTAGATCTATCAATGCAATCACAGAAGTATCATAAAGAGGAAATATACCCGTTATAACATCCGAAGATGAAGCTTCCTCACAAAATCAGATGGTATATGCTCTGGCTTCCGATCCCACAACTGAGTCTTTCGTAGCTCTCTGGCTACCACTGACATTTCTTACATTTCGAGAAGGTCTACCTCTCGCTGAAACATTTTTAGATCTCAGATTCTGAACAATCTCTTGCTCAACAGACTCTGGACAGTCTCGGATGAAATAATCTAACGATCCACATCTAAAGCAGGCTCGGTCATTCAATCTACAACTTCCCAGATGTCTTTTACCATAGTGGTTACATTCAGGTCGATCAGATCAGACATTTCCAGCACTAGCCATCGATGTTACTGGAGCTTTGGAGCTCAACAGTGATCTAACTCGATCTCTACTCGAATCTCCCACATTAGCCTTTGAACGGCTATGCTGATCTCAGAATTTCTTTGAAACAGACTGAAATGATTTGTTCAAAAATCTCTTCCTCACATCTCTTGCTTCAGACTCAGCTTTTCTTTTATCTTTCCCGAGTGCCTCAGCTTTGCACGCTCAATCAACTAGCACAACAAACTTTTTTATTTCCAGAATACCAACTATCAATCAGATATCTTCATTTAGGCCATCTTCAAATCTTTTACACATTATTGCTTCGGTCGATACACATTTCCGAGCATACTGACTTAGTCTTACGAACTCTCATTCATATTCAATAACAGACATACGGCCCTGCTTTAATTCCAGAAATTCTTTTCATTTCTGATCAATGAATCTCTGAGTGATATATTTCTTCCAAAATTCAGATTGAAAGAAATCCCAATTAACCCGTTCCTTCGAAACAACAGAAATCAGAGTCTTCCACCACTGATAGGCCGCGTCTCGTAACAATGATACAACACATTTTATACATTCTTTAGGTGTCAATGACATTTCATTGAATACTCGGATAGTGTTTTCTAACCAAAACTCGGCTCTCTCAGCATCGTCATCACTGGTAGCCCTAAACTCTTCAGCCCCATACTTAAGAATTTTGTCGACCGGAGGCTTGTTCAACAGATTTAGATTCATAGTCTGAGGCATAATAGATGTCTGAGGGGGATTAACCGGGGGCAGAGGTTGTGAAACAGTTGGGTTATTTCTCACAAACTGAGTGAACCACTCACTCATCATCTGGAAGAAAGCTTGTTTACCTTCTCCCTCTTGACCGCTCGTAGCTGGTCTCGAATCAGAGGGCGCTGTCCCTTGAGCGGGAGTAGGCGCATTACTTTCTACATCGTCAGCTATGGCTCTTTCGGGATCCATTACTATACGAAAATCACATTTTACACGTCAAGATTCATCACACTATCACAATTCAGATATTTGGCATGCATAGCTAGACTCTCACACGCTACGTTAGTCCGAGAATCGACTAAACCGTAGCTTTGATACCAATCAAATGTAACACCCCTAACCTGTATCCGTCGTCGAATTAGGGTTAAAGGCATTACTGGACAGATCAGAAACTTTTACAAACATTTCATAATACAATTCATCAATCGCAAACAAAGTGTCCATTTTATAGGTCAACGAGACCTTAATCATGCTTTAGAATAGGGTCAGGACTAAACCGAACATATATGGAATTTCTCAGAAATTTAAAACTTTTTCAACACTGCAGAGGTCACACGCCCATACAGTCAGGCCGTGTGTCTCCCACGGGAACTAGACACACCCATGTGTCCTGGCCGTGCCAAAACAGAGCATGTATACTGACTTATCCACACGGCCACCAGACACGCCCATGTGCCATGGCCGTGTAAAGTTAGGCTAGCTATGTAACACCCAAAACCTGACCTAGTAGTTAGGCTCGAATCTGGCGTGCCACATTGAGGTGCTTTTCGAAAACCAAGTTTTTTGTAGAGAACCTTTATTGTGAATAAAATCCCAGTTACAACGGTTTATTACTAATATTATTCGAGATTTATTAATGAGTTATTACCCTCAAAACCTAGTTCGTTGCGGAAGCTTAATTTAAAACAATTGACTTATGAAAACGTGATATTTACAATTTTGTTGCAAAAGCGTGGCATTTTGAAAACAAATATTGTTTTGGAAAATCGCGATTCAATGTAGAAAATGATTTAAATAAAGTAGAATAAAATACTAAAATTTAAGCTGCTCGTAGTGTGGCCACCTCCGAGTCCTCCTACACATCGAACCGCCTACTGAGGATTACCTGAAAATAATTAAAGAGAGGGGGTGAGTTTACGAAAACTCAGTGTGTACAACCCTCATCAGTAAGAACATGAATCACAACAATCCGGGCCGAAGCCCATTTCAGTAACGGTGGCAATTGGGCCTTAGCCCATAAAAGCCTCAGTTGGACCTTAACCCATATCAAATGTCACATATAATAATTATCTGGCCCTAAGCCCACCTCAATATTAAAAACCATATATGCAATGCATTAATGCCCATACCAACCCTGCACTCCGTCTCCTGTCCAACCCTGCACTCCTGTGGGGATTTAATCGACCCACCCATCCCTACACTCCTTATGTAGCACCGGTTGCGGCATTAACTTATCGATGCAGCAAGGCTGCTCGGTGGCTAAAAATCCTTCAGTAGCAGTATTATAATTGGCACAAAGCCATCAGTCACTATATTATGTTTGGCACATAGCCATCAGCGACGGTAATATAATCGGCACACAGCCTTAGGTAAATATGATCAACACAGAGTCATCAATATATAAGTTAGGCACATAGCCACGATAAATACGATTGGCACAAAGCCATAATATCGGAACAAAGCCTTCGGTATTGGCACAAAGCCCATAATTACGGCACGAAGCCCATATTAATGGCACATAGCCCTCGGTAACATTATCGGTGCGGCAAGCATGGCGCTCGGTGGCTAAAAAGCACCGCGGTGGCTATAAGTTCTTCGGTGGATCCACAGATGCGTCAGCGACCATGCGATCCTATTAGCACTTCCTCCGTATTAATAATCCCAACCCCATGCAATATGTCGTGTATGTCATGCTCAATCATTACACGTGTATGCAAAATGGCCATGCTCAAGAACAATTATTTAAACATGTAATAAAAGCATATCACCATACAACCACAGCCAAATTAGTCCACTCATTGCACAAGTCGATCATTTACCTACAAGGGCAAATCAGTCATTTTACCTTATAAGGGTATTTCGGTAATTCTACCCTACAGGGGTAGTTCGGTAATTCTACTCATAACCAAGCCATGTATGCAACGAATCTCAAACATAATCAATCATACAATTAACACATACAACGCTAGTACTACCACGAGGGTATAATGGTCATTTTGTCGTTTAGGGGTAAAACGGTAATTTCGCAAACCGAGGGTATTTCAGTAATTTCATAAATCGGAGTATTTCAGTAATTTTACAAACTGGGGTATTTCAATAATTTTACAAACCGGGGGGTATTTTGGTAATTTCGCTAACCGATGGTATTTTGGTAATTTCGTAAATCGGGGTATTTCAGTAATTTTTTCTAACTGGGGGTATTTTGGTAATTTCGCAAATTGGGGTATTTCAATAATTTTACAAACTGGGGGTATTTCGGTAATTTTGTAAACCAAGGGTATTTCAGTAATTTTGTAAACCAAGGGTATTTTAGTAATTTTGTAAACCAAAGGTATTTCAGTAATTTCGCACCTGCAATGGCCTTTCCAAAGTCGCCTCGAGTGACTCAACTACCATTTCCGGTCGTACCGGACTATTGGGCCTAAAACCCGATTTCGGCCTATTCGGGCCCACACGCTCGTGTGGCCCACCTAACACAAATCTAGCCACGTATATGAGATTCACCTAGTCTAGTTCACTATATACTACACCATCATACATTTTATTCAATTGGGCCCATGGGCCCATTGGGCCCACTTCGGCCCATCATGGCCCACGCAGCCTCAACCCACAGGAATACTACTGATGGCCTCAACTATCGCGTCGAAGCCCCACAAGTGCATTCGCACGCTCGTGTGGCTACTATTGCCGTGACCAAGCACTTTGGCATTTGCCGCTCTACAACTAGAGTAGAGAGAGTTACACACCGATAGGAATCGGTGCTAATCCGCGCCTCGACCACTCCCCGCACTCCAAACGCCTCCAAGGGATCCTTCCTCCTATCATAGAATACTCTATATATATAGCTAGCTTCTCACCTTCCTTCTTTGTATCTTTCGATGTGGGATCCCTTCACAAGAAAGTTTAAATCCAACTCAAACTCTTGCTTTGTCAATTCGCAAAATAAATACTCCTTGCTTTTCATGAGATTCGAACCTGTGCTCCCTTCAATAGTTCAACACGCCACTTGCCACCAAGCCACAAGCTCTTCTTGTGTCTTAAACCATGCGCAACTAAATATAAATCTATAGCCAAATTCTAAAGTCCATTTAAAAAGAAAACCAAAATACAAGAGACAAGACTTGAACCTTGGACCTCCTTCCTTCCCTGTGGCGTCACTCCCTTGCCTCTAAGTGGCGTCACTTTGCCACTACACCACACCTCCACTTGTGTCATTTTTCTCCACATTTTATTCTTAAAGCCTACCTACCAACTCCCAGGGTTTTTTTTTCACCTAAAACCAAAATTTTCCTAAAGCCTAAATTTGATCCCGGGACTTCATAGAAGCCCCCTAACCTTCTAAAATCACTCACCGAATAGGTCCAACTTGTATTAGAGTCGTTCTCTTGTTCTTAAAAATTTTAAGCTCTCCTTCGCCCAAGGCCCAATGGGCCCAATTCTACTAGGCCCAAATTCAGGTCGTTACAAGCTACTGACTTGTTGACACGGCTACCAGGCACGCCCGTGTGCCACGGCCGTGTAACCTGCCCAGGCACACTTCGAAGTGGCCCTTGAGCCATACGGCAGAGACACACGCCCGTGTCCCTTTACCATGTATGCAAAATAGGCCATTTGCAAGGCCAAAGTACAACCCACACTTGGGTCATCCCTACAAGCAATATACAAAGTCATTTCATGCATAATTGATATTCAAAAACATGTCAACTTAATCAACAAATATTTACATCCATCCTCATTTCCTTTCATGCAAATTTGCACAACTAAAACACATATACATTCAAGCATGATTCATCTACATTTACCTTTCTTATAATCATTTCTTTGCTCAAACATACATGCTTATAATGCATTCATATGCTTACCATTGCTTTGGTCATTTCATTAGCTATCAAGCCATACCAAATCATGCATCATATACTATATTCCCTCATGCATATTACCAACATTTATCTAGCCAAATCACATGGCTATTTACATCTCAAACTTATACCAAATGACTAGCCTATACATGCCATATTTAGCTATATTCACATTTTCAAAATACCAAAACAAGTTGGAGTAGTGCGATGATGATCCTCGACGGTCCCCGAGCCTTCAGTAGCTTTGACGATCTGTAAAACAGAGCAAACACACAGAGAGTAAGCTTTCAAAAGCTTAGTAAGCCATATACAAATAAACTTAGCATAAAATGCACATAACCATGTTGATACAATGACATTTATAGTTCTCATAGCAAATTCATCACATATTCTTTGGCTCTTATGCTTAGCCATAACTTACCACATTCTTCAACACAAATATCACATAAACTCATGGCTCATTCAAGCATATCTTCACTTGTTATCTCATCATTTCAATACACATATTCATCTTAGTAAGTTCATATAGACAGTTACCTTTCATACACACTTAGTGTACATATCAAACGTACCTGAAATGGATATACAAATCATATAGTCGTTCGTATCTCGGACTTGCCCATTGAACCGTTCGGAACTAAATAGGATATTCAGAGTGCTAGGAATAGTCGTACAATGCCAACGTCCCAGACGTGGTCTTACATGTAATCAGATATCGATGCCACTATCCCAGACAGGGTCTTACACGAATCAAATACGATGCCAATGTCCCAAACATGGTCTTACACGTAAATCTCATATCGATGCCAACGTCCCAGACGTGGTCTTACATGATATCACATAATAGAAACCTATGTCATGACATACGTAATTCCTATCTATTCCTAGGTTCACACGGGACTTCTCAGACTTTAACAGCTTGCCAACTTATTAACCAACTCGGATCTCACATACATTCCATCTCAATGGATAATCATAATAATTCCAATATCGTATATACTCAAATAATTCAATGCAAATACATTTATTTGTATATCGACTTACCTCGGATTCGAATAATTGATCGGATTCGGTTATTCGACTACTTTCGCTTTCCCGCGATCTAAGTCCGTTCTCTTTGGTTCTTGATCTATACATATTCAAACTTAACCCTTTTTATTTACCAACACATTCAATTCAATCCATAAACACATATTTTGGGCAATTTGCAAATTAACCCTCACATTTTCACATTTGGACAATTTAGTCCCTAATTTACAAAATCACAAATTACACAAAATTACCATATACCCATGCTTAGCCGAATATTCATGTATCTCATACAAGTCCATACATTTCATTTATTTCACAATTTAGTCCCTTAAAATGCTATTTTCTCAATTAAGCCCTAATTAGCTAAATTCATCAAAAATTCAAGAACGAAACATGTTCATTAAACACATATCTTTCATTTAACACTAATACTCATAAAAAAGATCACCATTTCATCAATGGCACATCTCATAAACATCATCAATTCTTCAAATTACAATATGGGCTTGATAGTAGACTAAGCGACAATCTCAAAAACATAAAAATCATCAAAAACCAAAGTCAAAACATACCTTAATTTGACCCCAAGCTAGCCGAATATTAGAAACATTCAAACTCTTTCTTTTCTTCTTTGATTTTTGGTGGACAAAGATGATAACAATAGCCATTTCATGCTTTTGTTTTATCATTTATAACATAATTATCAAATTCCCTTTTTACCCTTAATGAATCCTTAATAACTAAATATTCAAACTATGGACATACTTGTCCATCTACCGTCCACTACCCTTTCAATGGGCCAAATTTATTTTTAAGGGCTCCAAATTATAAAGACATCATCAATTTGATACTTTCACATTAAACCATCAAACTTTCATTTTATGCAATTAAGCCGTTTTGTCAAATTAAACACAAAGACAGAAAAATTAACTCACAAAACTTTAGCACATGCTTAATCACACTCAGTAGACACAGAAAATAATATTAAAATATTTTACGACTCGTATTTGTTGTTTCGAAACTACTATTCTGACTAGGGTCTAAACTGGACTGTTACAAAGTGTCTATATGAACTTACTAAGGTGAATATATGTAAAGAATCATTGAGATAATATGTGAATATATGCTTGAATGAGTTATGTGTATATGTGATATTTGAGTTGAAGAATGTGGCAAACTATGGCTAAGTATATGAGCCAAGGAATATGTGATGAATATGCATTGAGAAACATTAATGTCAATGTATTAATATGGTTATGTGCATTTTATGCTAAGTTTATTTGTATATGGCTTACTAAGATTTTGGAAAGCTTACTTTGTGTGTATGTTTACTCTATTTACCGATCGTCAAAGGTATTGAAGGCTCGGAACCGTGAAGGATCATCATCACACTACCCGAACTCATTTTGGTACCTTATGGAAATGTATATACCAAGTATGGCATGTATAGGCTAGATGTTTGAGATGTGTAATTAGCTATGTGATGTGGCTAGATAAATGTTGATAATATGCATAAGTGATTATGGTATATGATGCATGTTTTGGTATGGTTTGATGCCTATGAAATGGTCAAGGCTATGGTAAGCATATGGATGCAATATGAGTATATATGTTTGAACAATGAGATGGCTCTATGAATTTGGAAAATTGAGGATGAAACATGATTAGTTTTATATGTGAATTGGTTGCGCAAATTAGTATAAAAGTTGGTATGAATAGAAATGATATTGAATGAGATGATATGTTGTTCACTTGACATTATTGTGGTTTCTAATTGTGTATGGAATAATGCTTGTTTGAGATTGTAGGAATGACCCGTTATATCATCCGGAGATGAAGCTTCCTCACGAGCTCGGATGGCATACGCTCTGGAAGGTGCTCTAGCTTCAGATCTCGCAACAGTATCTCTCGTAGTTCTCTGACTACCACATACATTTCTTACATTTCGAGAAAGTCTACCTCTCACTGGAGCATAAACGGATCTCGGATTCTAGGCAGTCTCTTGCTCAACAAACTCTGGGCAATCACGAATAAAATGATCTAATGATCCACATCTGAAGCAAGCTCGATCATTCAATATACAACTTCCCGGATGTCTTCTACCACAATACTTACACTCAGGTCATTCGGATCGAACATTTCCAACACTTGACATTGATGTTGTCGGAGCTTTGGAACTCAAATGTGATCTAGCTCGATCTCTATTAGAATGTCCCACATTACCTCTCGAACGACTTTGTTCATCTCTGAATTTCTTTGAAACAGACTGAAATGATTTGCTCGGAAATCTCTTTCTCGCATCTCTGACTTCTGACTCAGCTTTTCTTTTATCTTTTCTGAATGGCTAAGCTTTGCACGCTCGATCAACAAGCACAACAAACTCTTTTATCTCCAAAATCCCTACTAGCAAACGGATATCTTCATTGAGGCCATCTTCAAATCTCGTACACATAATTGCTTCCAACGATACACATTCCCGAGCATACTGACTTAACCTCACGAATTCTCTTTCATATTCAATGACAGACATGCGGCCTTGCTTAAATTCTAGAAATTCCTTTCGTTTCTGATCTATAAATCTCTGACTAATGTATTTCTTCCGGAACTCAATCTGAAAGAAATCCCATGTGACTCTCTCTTTCGGAACAATAGAAATCAAAGTCTTCCACCACTGATAGGCCGCGTCTCGTAACAAAGATACAACACATTTTATACATTCTTCCGGTGTCAGTGACATCTCATCAAACACTCAGATAATGTTTTCTAACCAAAACTCAGCTTTTTCAGCATCATCATCACTGGTA
Organism: Gossypium sturtianum; assembly: GCA_025698515.1. NCBI lineage: Eukaryota > Viridiplantae > Streptophyta > Magnoliopsida > Malvales > Malvaceae > Gossypium > Gossypium sturtianum. The sequence continues at coordinate 62,131,061 of CM046948.1, forward strand.
GCCCTGAACTCTTCAGCCCCATACTTACGGATTTTGTCCACCAGAGGCTTATTCAATAGATTCAGATTCATAACCAGAGGCATAGTAGATGTCTGAGGGGGATTAGGCAGGGGCAGAGGTTGTGAAATAGTTGGATTATTTCTCACGAACTGAGTGAACTGCTCACTCATAATCTGGAAGAAAGCTTGTTTAGCTTCTCCCTTTTGACCGATCATAGCCGGTCTCAAATCAGAGGGCGCTGTCCCTTGAGCGGGAGCAGGCGCATTGCTTTCTACATCGTCAGCTACGGCTCTTTCGAGATCCATTACTATACAAAAATCACATTTTACACATCAGGATTCATCACATTATCATAGTTCAGATATATGGCATGTATAGCTAGACTCTCATACGCTACGTTAGTCTAAGAATCGGCTAAACCATACCTCTGATACCAACCAACTGTAACACCCCTAACCCGTATCCATCGTCAAATTAGGGTTAAAGGCATTACCGGACAGATAGGAAACTTTTACAAACATTTCATAATACAATTCATCAATCGCAATCAAAGTGTCCCTTTTATAGGTCAACGAGACCTTAATCATGCTTTAGAATAGGGTCGGGACTAAACTGAACACATATGGAATTTCTCAGAAATTTAAAACTTTTTCAACACTGTAGAGATCACACACCCGTGTAGTCAGGCCGTGTGCCTCCCACGGCTACTAGACACACCCATGTGTCCTGGCCGTGCCAAAACAGAGCATGTATACTGACTTATCCACGCGGCCACCAGACACGGCCGTGTGCCATGGCCGTGTAAAATTAGGCTAGCTATTGACTTGTTCCCACGGCCATCAAGCGTGCCTGTGTGCCACGGCCATATAACCTACTCAGGCACACTTCGAAGTGGCCCTTGACCCACACGGAAGAGACACACGCCTGTGTCTCTTGGCCATGTATGCAAAATAGGCCATTTGCAAGGCCAAAATGCCATCCACACCTGGGTCATCCCTACAAGCATAAACATGCATATTTCTCAATACAATGGCAATCAAAAACATACCAAATGGTCATTGTATTATCCCATTCAATCTCATTTCTAAACATGCCAATTTGCACAATCAATTCACATGTAAATACAAGCATAACTCATCCACAATTTCACTAAATCACTATGGCATCAATTCATCAATAAACTTACCTTTCATAAGGCCATTTCATTGTCATCAAGCCATATCAAAACATGCATCATATACCATATTCAGTCATGCATATTACCAACATTTATCTAGCCAAATCACATGGCTATTTACATCTCAAACTTATACCAAATGACTAGCCTATACATGCCATATTTAGCTATATTCACATTTCAAATTACCAAAACAATATTTTAGAAGTGGTTCGGGACTAAACCGATAACATACAAAAATATTGAAAATTTTAGAAAATTTTCAATCATCTAAGGGTCACACGCTCGTGTGAACAAGCTGTGTGCCCCACACGGCTAGTAGACACGCTCGTGTCTTAGGTCGTGGGAAAACAGGGAATACATACTGACTTGCATCACACGGCCGAGGACATGCTCGTGTGCCAGGCCGTGTGAAATCTAGAGAGTATACTGACTTGGGTCACACGGCCAACCACACGCCCGTGTGCCATCTAGGGGGTATACTGACTTATACCACATGGCCAGTCACACGCCCGTGTGTGAGACCGTGTGGAGGATATTGACTTCACTTCAATTTCAACACCAGGGGACACACGGCCGTGTAGCATGACCGTGTGTCGCACACGGCTGAGACACACGCCCGTATCTCTACCGTGTGGACAAAAATAGGCCATTTGCAAAGCCAATTTGCCACCCTTTTTGCACATACCTACACAAGCTCATATAGTATCATTTTAAGACACAATTCTGCAGCCAAAAGTCATCAACTAACATAATCATACCATATCCATTTGAACTAAATTCAATACTCAATTCCTTATCATTTACTTATTCAAATACCAAACAATTTAACTTGCTTTTCTAAGCATAATTCACATGTAAAATTCATTTAACTAAACCAATCCAAACATACATAATCATTTCATTCCCATTCATTCAATATAAATCTATTACCAAACATTAAAAGTAGAACTATTTGCACATTCATAAGCATCATCAAGTTCATCATCTTATGCCAACTTAAATGGCCAATTTACACATCTATCAAATATACCACAATGACTCAAGCCTATACATGCCATATACCATATAAACATAGCTTCAAAAGTACCAAAATAGATGATCGATAGTGCGATGAAGTCTCTGACGATTCCCGGATCCGAGCTAGCTTTGTAGAACTATAAAACATAGAAATAATTAAACAAAGTAAGCTTTAAGCTTAGTAAGTTCGTATGTGAACATGAAATAATCTCAACATTCATTAACAATTCAAAATGGATTATATCATAAACATTTAAAGCATCAATTCATGAGCTATCATAAAATTTATCCATGTCATCATTCATAAGTTCTCAACTTCATATATCTCGATACTTGAATAATCTTTTGTACATACCTGTATCGGTACATATCTATTTCTCATCAATACTGTTATCAAACCCTTCCGGTTTACAAATGCTTTCGATAAAAAATCATCAATTTTTTCGATGCCATAGTCCCACTATGGTCTTACACATACATTGCCAAGGCCCTGCCGTGGTCTTTTGTTCACATGCCATAACCTGGTTATGGTCTTATTATTCGATTGCCATAGCCCGACTATGGTCTTATTTGACAACTTGCCTTACTAAACTCGTACATTTCATTTAATATCTCAACATTCATCCAATAGAATAAATACTATCTCAATTTCATCCATTCAATAAATAGATACACATTTAAGTTCAATTATAATAACTTACCTCGTATTCGGAATTAACGGATCAGATCGACTATTCGACAACCTTACTTTTCCCCCGATCTAAATCTGAATTCTTTCTTTCTTGATCTATATGAATTCAAAATTGACTTATTCAATCATATACTCTTTCAATTTAGTCCAAAACATACATTTAGGCATATTTGCACTTTAGCCCCTAAACTTTCACACTTTTAACAATTTAGTCCCTATTTCACAAATACAAAAAATTCACATAATTTCATTATACTCCAGCTTAGCCGAATTACCTATAGGTCCCTAGCAGCCCATAACTTCCATTTATTTCACATTTCAACCCCTTAATTTGAAAATTTCACAATTTAATCCCTTTTTGACATTTTTGTCAAAAATCACTTTATAAAACATGTAAAACTATCATCAAGCTTTCATATTTCAACATTAAACATCAAAGAACTCATAGATTCAACAATGGAAATTTTCAAAATCTTTAACAGTTTCTAAATCTCAGGTACGAGCTAGCTAGATTACAAAGCAACGATATCAAAAATGTAAAAATCATCAAAAATCGAGCTCAAATCGTACTTTAATCAAGCCCAATGTGTGCCGAACCCTAAGTGTTCGTCAATGGCTTATTTTCTTCTTCAATATTCGGCTAGAAGATGATAATGAAGCTAAATTTTTATTATGTTTTATTAATATTAACCTTATTAACTAATTTACCAATATAACCCTAATGAATAAACATTAACATCACAATACTAATGTCCATTAATGTCCATTAACCACTAAAATGGTCTAATTACCATTTAAGGCCATCATATTTAAAAGCCAAGGCCAATAGACACCTTTAACTAATAGCATGCAACTTTTTCATTTTACGCGATTTAGTCTTTTTCTCAAATCGAGAAATTAAACGATAAAATTACTTCACGAAAATTTCACAGATTCATACTTTCATGCTATAAACACATAAAATAATATTAAAAATATTTTTCTGACATCAGATTCGTGGTTCTGAAACCACTGTTCTCATTTAGCTAAAATCGGGCTGTTACAAGGTATGTACAAGAACTGTGTAAGCATTGAATTGATGAAATTTGTGAGTTTCATAGCTAATTTGTGGAATGATATGAGTTAAATTACGATATGTTTATTCACTTAAATTGTGGTTCAACAGATATGAGAAAAAGGTAAAGATTGGCAATCCTTTGATTTTGAATTGCTATTGCAAGCATGGGAAAGTATGAGTTTTTGGATGATTGAAATATATTTAGCCATATGCTTGATATATGAATGTATATAAGTAATGTAAACTTATTTTATAATGTTTTGTAATAATTTGTTAGTTCATGTGATTTTTAAAATTGAAAAGCTAATGTTGTTTAGACTAAGGCCTAGGTATGTTGGAGTGGCTTAAATGGATTATGCTTATAAATTGAAGTTAGAAACTTTAAATTCTTTGAATTATGAACTTACTAATCATTTTATGCTTACTTTGTTTTAAATTTCTTTGTGTATGTAGAGATCAAAAGCTCGTGCGGGCTGGAAGGTGTCGGAGACATCATCACACTATCTATCGGCTATTTTGGTACTCATGGTTTTATAATTTCAATTATAATGGCATGTATAGGTCGTGTTGGCTAATGATAGCTTACATATTTTGGTTATGTGTATAGCCATGTGATTTGGCTTATTTTGGTATACTTGGTTAGGTATATATATGTAAATGGCCTTTTGATATATGGTGTTGTATATATATATATATGTTAATGCTCCTTGGTGTTGTGGTTCATAATTGATTGTGAGTGGCATGTGGAAGTTTATCATCTAAGCTAGCTAATGGTTTGAAATTGATATAGCATGCTTGTGGTTTAGGCAAGGTAAAATGGTTGGTTGAAGTAGTACATATAAATGCTTTGTGAATGTGAAATTGGTATGAATTGAATAGGCCAAACATGATAATATGAGCATGTTAATTGTTGGTATTGAAATGGTGATTTATGCTTGGTTAGAGTTGATGTTAAATGTTATTTATGCCATGGTTGTGTGCTAATTGGGTTGGTGTTGATATATGTATATTTGGGTGGCAAGATGGCTTGGTAAATGGCTTATTTTTGTTCACACGGCCTAGCACATGGGCGTGTGGCTTGGCCGTGTGGCACCCAGTTTTCACACGGGCTAATCACACGGGCGTGTGGTTGGCCGTGTGGTACAAGTCAGAGAGTTACACAAGGTCAGACACGGGCTGGGACACGGCCATCTGATCTCATTTCAAATGTCCACACGGCCGGGGCACACGGGCGTGTGGCTCCTGTAGATTGAAAAGTTTTCTAAGTTTTCCTAAAATTTCTTGAGTTCTCGATTTAGTACAGAACCACTTAAAATGCATGATTTGGGCCTCGTAGGCTCGGAATAGGGATGTTATGATGGAATACAAATGGTTTTAATTTGGTTGAGGATTTAAGATTCAAATTGTATGATTGATTGTGTTGTAAGTCTGGTAACGCCTCGTAACCCTGTTCCGGTGTCGGATACGGGTTAGGGGTGTTACAATTTTTACCAAAAATTGAGCATAGCCGAATGTTCATGGTATCCCTAACAATCCATTTATGCAAAAAATTCAAATTAAATCCTTTTACTTTTATTAATTTTACAATTTAGTCCCTAATCAGTAAATTCATCAAAAATCACTTAACAAAATACTTTTAATTCATCATTTAACATCAAAAAGCACAAGATTCACCAATGGCAACATTCAAAATCTTTAACAGTTTCAAAATCGACGGTACGAGCTAGCTGGACCTAGTTGCAACGATCTCAAAAACATAAAAATTATTAAAAACGGGGCTAAAATGGACTTACATGAATCATCCAAAGCTAGGCCGAAGCTTCTCTATTTCTTTCTTTCCATGGCCATTTGGTGTTAAAGGAGATGATGGCTTATGTTTTAATTTTATTAACCTTTTTTATTCGCTATTTTATTTTTATCATATAATAATAACATATAAAACATTATAATAAAAAGATATTTAAGCATCCAATCGTCCCATTATCTTTAGGATGGATAATTTACTCAAGAAGGCCATGTAATTATAATTCTTTAATCAATTAACACCTTTAAACTAATAGCGATTGACTTTTTTAACTTTTACGATTTAGTCTATTTCGCTTATTTAACTATCGAAACGTTAAAATTTCTCAATGAAACTTTAATACCACCTTAATGACTCTCTATAAATATTTATAAAAATATTTACGACTCGATTTATAGAAATGAGGTCCCGATACCTCATTTTCTAAAACCACTTGACCTTAAGTTCTTACCACTTGAACTTAATAAATCGCTTATAAAACAAAAATTGCTATATCAAAAACCTTTTCAAAGTCACAACTAACTCGTAAATATTAAATATAATATTTACGAACTTACTCCTCGTATTTGGTGGTCTCGAAACCACTGTTTCTGACACCATTTGATACGAACTTGTCTCGTGATTGATTCGAGTCGTTTGTTGCCCGATCGTGAATTTGAGTAAAAATGGATCGTTTCAAACAAACAAAGGCTTGTCAAAGAAAAGGCCTAAAGAAAGAAGAAGATGGCTTAGAAATTAGTAACAAAAAGGTTTAACAAAACAAAGGATAAATTTACTAAGGCCGAAAATAAACCAACAATACTTGATTGTTGACCCGAATCTCAAATGGCTCTTAGATGATTTCGGTTTTTAAGAAAACCAGCAAATAAAAGACCTCGACCCACTATCAAGAATGATAGGAACCTTGTAACACCCCTAACCCGTATCCGTCGTCGAACTAGGGTTAAAAGCGTTACCGGATAGATCCAAAACATTTTCAGAAGTTCATACATTCATCCATCAATCTCAAACATAATGTCCCTTAATACGGTCAACGAGACCTAAAACATGCTTATAAACAGGGTCGGGACTAAACCAGAACACATACAAAATTTCACGAAAATTTAAAACTTTTCTAAGTTTCAGGGGTTACACGTCCGTGTAGGCAAGCCGTGTGCCTTCCACTTCTTTGGACGACCCCGTGTGTCCTCCCCGTGGTCGAATCTGACCTCACATCCACGGCCACCAAGCACGCCCATGTGCCTTGGCCGTGGTCGAATCTGACTTCACATCCACGGCCACCAAGCACGGCCGTGTGCCTTGGCCATGGTCGAATCTGACTTTACACCCACAGCCACCCAGCACCCGTGTGCTAAGGCCGTGTACTCTTAGGCCATATACTGACTTTCTCCCACGGCTACTAGACACGCCCGTGTGTCTTATCCGTGTGCTCCTAAGCTAGCTACTGACTTAGCCCCACGGTCACTAGGCACGCCCGTGTGCCACAATCGTGTGACATTATAGGCCATTTGCAAGGCCAAAATACCACCCAAAGGGTCTTACTTACAAGTAAAATCATCAAGACCTCTCATGCCTATATGGCAACCAAGAACATACCAAAATAACCATCCAAGTTACAAGACTAAAACTCATCTCATCACAAGCATAATTCATTCATTTACTTAATCAAAACTTAACCATTTCATGCATCAACTAACCATGCCAAAAACATACTTCATATATCACATACATTCAAGCAAATTCTCAACCCATAGCTAGCCAAATCATATGGCTAAGTTCATATAGCAAACTTATATCAAATACTAGCCTATACATGCCATATCTAGCTATATACATTTCCAAAGTGCACCAAAATGAGTTTAGTAGTGTGATGACGATCGTTGATGGTCCCGAGCCTTCAGTAGCTTTAACGACCTATAAAACAGAGAAAACACACACACAGAGTAAGCTTTCCAAAAGCTTAGTAAGTCATAAATACAAACAAACTTGGCAACTATCACATATATACTTTGGTCCATGTACTTGACCATATTTATCACATTAATCAATTCAAAGTCTTATATAAACATAGCTCATTCATGCTTACTCTCACATATCATATTGTTATTCCAATATACATAATCATCATAGTATGATCACATAGGTACTTACCTTATTTACACACTTAGTGTATAAATCAACGTACCTGAAACGGATTTACAATTAACTTAGACATTCATATCACAGACTTGCCCGTTGAACCGTTAGGAACTAATAGGATACTCAAAAAGCTCGGAATAATGGTACAATGCCAACATCCCAGACGAGGTCTTACATGCATTCAAATATTGATGCCGCTGTCCCAGACAGGGTCTTACACGAATCAAAACGATGTCGATGTCCCAGACATGGTCTTACACGTAAAGATAATATCGATGCCAACATCCCAGACGTGGTCTTATTCGTACAAATAATATCGATGCCAACGTCTCAGACGTGGTCTTACACGAAGAGATCATATTGATGCCAACGTCCCAGACGTGGTCTTACATGAAATCTCAAATCAATGCCGATGTCCCAGACGTGGTCTTACATGATAAACAGAACAGGTACCTATGTATTCCTAGGTTCGTACGGGACTTTTCAGACATTGTTGCTCAGTCAATCTTATCTAAAAAATCATTTGCATTACAACTCATAAGCATTTAATATCAACAATAGGCATATGAATATGCTCAACTCAATACAATTACATTTATTTGCAATATGACTTACCTCGGATTCGATTTATCATAAATAGAAACGGCTACTCGGTTACTTTCGCTTTCCCGCGATCTAAGTCCATTTTCCTCGATTCTTGATCTATACATGTTCAGAATTAACTCTTTTATTCACTGATTCATTCAATTCAGTCCAAGGACACACATTTAGGGCTATTTGCATTTTAACCCTCACATTTGCACAATTTATCAATTTAGTCCATTTTTCTCAAAACATCAAATTCACAAAATCATTACATACACATGCTTAGCCGAATATTCATACATATCATACAAGCCCATATTTTCTATCAAATTTGCAATTTAGTCCTTCAAGTTACCATTTTCTCAATTTAGCCCTAATTAGCTAAATTCATCAAAATTCCAAGAACAAAACATGTTCATTTAGCCTAAATCATTCATTTAACACCTTAAATCATCTCAAAGCTCAACATATCATCAATGGCATATCAAACAAACATCATCAATACACGAAATTGATACATGGGCTTCATAGTAGACTAAGCAACAATCTCAAAAACATAAAAATTATCAAAAACTAAAGCCAAATCATACCTTAATTAAGAAGGACAAAGGCCGAACCTAGCTTAGGTTTTCTTCTTTCCTTTCTTTGATATTTTCGGCCAAGATGATTAGAAATGGCTTTGTTTAATGCATTTTCTTTTATTATAATATAAAATATCATATAACACTAATTTATAAAATAAACATATAAAAGCATAATATGACTTTGCATGTTGCCGTCCTCTATAAGTAAAAATGGGCTATTTGCCCTTTAATGACTTCACAATAATAAAACCACATCAATTTGATCATTAATCGAATGAAAAGTCACTTTTAAACATTATGCGATTTAATCCTTTTATCAAATTAAGCGCACAAACGGACGAATTAACACACAGAAATTCAGCACATTCTTAGTCACTTATCAGAGGCACAGAAAATACTATTAAAATATTATACTGACTCGGATTTGTGGTCCCAAAACCACTATTCCGACTAGGGTATAAATCGGACTGTTACAATTCTCCCTCCTTAGGGATTTTTGTCCCCAAAAATCTTACCGTTAAACAGAGTCGGATATTGCTGTCTTATTGAATCTTCCGATTCCCACATAGCCTCTTCTATTCCGTGTCGATTCCATAATACTTTCACTAACGGAATTCTCTTGTTTCTTAACTCTTTCACTTCACGATATAAGATACGAATTGGTTCCTCTTCATATGTCATATCAGATCAGATTTTAATTTCAGATGGGGCAATCATATGCGACGGATCGGATCGATATCTACGGAGCATCGAGACATGGAATACATTATGTATCTTTTCTAGCTCGGAAGGCAACAATAATCGATATGTAACAGGTCCAACTCGCTCAATGATTTCATACGGCCCGATGAATCTCGGATTCAACTTGCCTTTATGTCTAAAACGAAGTACTTTCTTACATGGTGACACTTTCAAAAATACTTTGTCGTCGATCTCAAATTTTATATCTTTTCGTTTTAAGTCTGCATAAGACTTCTGACGATCAGATACTGCTTTCAAATAATTTCGAATCAATTTCACTTTCTGTTCTGAATCTTTTACCAAATCGACCCCGTCTAGCTTATTTTCACTGAGCTCAGACCAATACAGAGGTGTACGACATTTACGTTCGTACTGAGCTTCATATGGTGCCATTTTGATGCTCGACTGAAAACTATTATTGTATGCAAATTCAATCAATGGCAGATACTATTCCCACGTACCGTTAAACTCAAGTATACAACATCTTAACATATCTTCAAGAATCTGAATAATCCGCTCAGATTGACCATCTGTCTGCGGATGAAAAGCTGTACTGAAATGCAGTTTCGTGCCTAAAGCTTCTTGCAATTTCTTCCAGAACCTCGATGTAAACCTTGGGTCCCTATCTGACACAATAGATAGTGGCACCCCGTGCAATCTAACAATCTCAGAAATATAAAGCTTGGCTAATCTATGAAGTGATTAGTCAGATCTTACCGGAATAAAATGGGAAGATTTCGTCAATCTATCAACTACGACCCATATCGTATCTTTCTTCCTCGGAGTCTGAGGCAAGCCAGAAACAAAATCCATTGCCACTCTATCCCATTTCCACTCAGGAATCAGAATAGGTTGTACCAACCCAGATGAAAATTGATGTTTAGCTTTAACTTGCTGACATATTAAACATCTTGTAACAAAGTCAGAAATATCACGCTTCATACCAGACCACCAATAGTGTCGCCTCAAATCATGTTACATTTTAGTACTCCCCGGATGAACAGATAGTTGACTATTATGTGCTTCATTCAAAATCAACTGAATCAATTACAAATTTCTCGGAACATAGATACGATCTCAGAATCTCAAACAATCATCAACTACTCGAAATTTATATTCATAATTCGAATCACATTGAGCTCGTTTCGCTAATAACTCATTATCAGATTTCTGAGCATCACATATTTGTTGTATAAACAATGGTTTCGTTTTTAATTCAGCTATCATAGAGCTATCATCAGACAAATCTATCTGAGCATTCAAAACACATAGTGCAAACAATGATTTTCTACTCAATGCATCAGCAACAACATTTGCTTTACCCAGATGATAATCTATCACAAGTTCATAATCTTTTAACAGCTCTAACCATCTTCTCTGACGCAGGTTCAAATCTTTCTGAGTCATCAGATATTTCAGACTTTTATGATCTTAAAATATATGACATTTCTCACTGAACAGATAATGACGCCAAATCTTTACTGCAAACACAATCGCAGCTAGCTCGAGATCGTGTGTCGGATAGTTCTTTTCATGAGGCTTCAATTGTCTCGAGGCATAAGCTATAACCTTGCCTTCCTGCATCAATACACATCCCAGACCATTCAACGAAGCATCACTATATATCACAAATTCTTTACCCGATTCTGGTTGTACTAATACTGGAGCTTCCGTTAACAGAGTTTTCAACTGATCAAAACTTCGCTGACATTTATCCGACCATTCAAATATAACATTCTTCTGAAGCAATCTAGTCAATGGAGTAGCTATCGTCGAAAAGCCTTTAACAAATTGTGGTAATAACCATCAAGTCCCAGAAAACTACGAATTTTAGATACTTTCTTTGGAGGTTTCCAATCCAATATAGCAGAAATCTTGCTCGGGTCAACACGTATACCGGATGCTGATACAATATGCCCCAGAAAACTAACCTCGTGTAACCAGAATTCAGATTTGCTAAATTTCACATATAATTGCTTTTCTCTCAGAGTTTGCAACACAATTCTCAAATGCTCAGCATGTTCAGTCTCATCACGTGAATAAATCAGAATGTCATCAATGAATACAATAACAAATTGATCTAGATACGGTCTGAAAATTCTGTTCATCAAATCCATAAAAACAACAGGAGCATTGGTTAGTCCAAATGGCATAACTAAAAACTTGTAATGCCCGTACCTCGTTCTGAAAATAGTTTTCGGTATATCTGAATCTTTCACTCTCAACTGATAATATCCCGATCTCAGATCAATCTTGGAAAATACAGTAGCTCCTTTTAACTGATCGAATAAATCATCAATCCTAGGCAACGGATATTTGTTCTTTACAGTCACTTTGTTCAACTGACGGTAGTCAATTCACCTTCTCATCGTGCCATGTTTCTTTTTCACAAACAGAACAGGAGCACCCCAAGGCAAGAAACTCGGTCTAGTAAACCCTCTATCGGTCAATTCTTCCAACTTTGACTTTAACTCTTTCAACTCTATTGGTGGCGTTCTATACGGAGCTATCGATATAGGTGTAGTACCAGGTAACAACTCAATACCAAACTCAACTTCATGAATCGGAGGCAAATCTGGTAACTCTTCAGGGAATACATCAGAAGACTCACAGACAATAGGCACTGATTCGACTTTCTTCTCAGACACTTTCAAATCAATCACATAAGCAAAATATGCCTCATAACCCTTTTTTACATAACTTTGAGCTTTCAAAACAAATATCACAGCAGGCAAACCATTCAAATCATTAGATTCAATCCGTACAATTTCATCATTCGGACATCTCAAATCAATAGTCTTTCTTTTACAGTTCACAATGGCATCTTGCGAAAACAACAAGTCCATACCCAGAATGATATCAAACTCATCAAATGGAAAAAGCATCAAATCAGCAGGGAAACAAATATCTCGAAACATTAATGGACAGTTCTTGCATACTTTGTCAACCAGGACACTTTTACCTAAGGGGTTCGATACTTTTATAACAAACTCAGTAGACTCTATAGGCAAAGTCTTACTGAACACTAAATTCATGCATATATACGAATACGTAGAACCAAGGTCTATGAATGCAATCACAGAAATATCATAAAGTGTAAAAGTACCAGTTATAACATCTGGCGAAGCAGCTTCCTCACGAGCTCGAATAGCATACACTGGCAGCGCCTAGCTTCGGATCTATAGCAGTCTCTCTCGTAGTTCTCTGACTACCACTGACATTTCTTACATTCTTCGAAAGTCTACCTCTCACAGGTGCATTATCATATCTCAGATTCTGAACAGTCTCTAGCTCGACAGATTCAGGACAATCACGGATAAAATGATCAAGTGATCCGCATCTGAAACAAGCTCTGTCATTCATTCTACAGCTTCCTGGATGTCTTTTCCCACAATACTTACATTCTAGTTTCTCGGATCGTACATTTCCAACACTTGCCACTAAAGTTGCTAGAGCTTTGAAGCTCATTTGTGATCTATCTCGATTTCTATTTGAATATCCCATATTACCTCTCGAATGGCTTTGATCATCTCTAAATTTATTTAAAGCCGACTGAAGCGATCTATTCTGAAATCTCTTTCTCACATCTCTAACTTCAGACTCGGCTTTCTTTTTATCTTTCCCGAGTGCTTCAGCTTTGCATGCTCGATCAACGAGTACAACAAACTCTTTTATCTCTAAAATCCCAACTAATAAATGGATGTCTTCATTAAGCCCATCTTCGAACCTTTTGCACATTATTGCTTCAGATGATACACATTCCTGAGCATATTGACTCAGTCTGACAAACTCCCGTTCATATTCCGCAACAGTCATACGACCTTGTTTCAATTCCAAAAATTCCTTTCGTTTCTGATCAACAAATCTCTCACTGATATATTTCTTCCGAAACTCAATCTGAAAGAAGTCCCATGTCACCCGTTCCTTTGGAACAACAGAGATCAAAGTTTTCCACCACTGATAAGCCGCGTCTCGAAGCAAAGATACAACACATTTTTTGCATTCTTCCGGAGTTAGAGACATTTCGTCAAATACCCGGATAGAATTTTCAAACCAGAATTCGGCCTTCTCGACATCATCATCATTAGTAGCCCGGAACTCTTCAGCCCCATACTTACGGATTTTGTCAACCGGAGGCTTGTTCAACAGATTTATACCCATCACCGGAGGTACAACTGAGGTTTGAGGGGGATTAACTGGGGGCGAGGGTTGTGAAACAGTCGGGTTATTCTTTACGAATTGAGTGAACCATTCACTCATCATCTAGAAGAAAGCTTGTTTAGCTTCTTCCCCTTGACCGCTAGTAGTCGGTCTCGGATCAGAGGGCACTATCCCTTGCGCGAGAGCAGGCGCATTACTCTCTACGTCGTCAGCTACGGCTCTTTTGGGATCCATTACTATACGAAAATCACATTTATACGTCAGGATTCATCACAATATCACAATTCAGAAATATGGCATGTATAGCTAGACTCTGACACGCTACGTTAGTCCAAGAATTGACTAAATCGTAGCTCTGATACCAACCAAATGTAACACCCCTAACTTGTATCCGTCGCTGAACAAGGGTTAAAGGCGTTACCGGATAGATCGAAAACATTTTCAGAAGTTCATACATTCATCCATCAATCTCAAACATAAGGTCCCTTAATACGGTCAACGAGACCTAAAACATGCTTATAAACTGGGTCGGGACTAAACTAGAACACATACAAAATTTCACGGAAATTTAAAACTTTTTTATGTTTCAGGGGTTACACGCCCATGTAGGCAAGCCGTGTACCTCCCACGGCTGCTGGACACCCGCGTGTGTCCTCCCTGTGGTCGAATCTAACCTCACATCCACGGCCACCAAGCACGCCCATGTGCCTTGGCCGTGGTCGAATCTGACTTCACATCCACGGCCACAAAGCACGCCCGTGTGCCTTGGCCGTGGTCGAATCTGACTTTACACCCATGGCCACCCAGCACCCGTGTGCTAAGGCCGTGTACTCTTAGGCCATATACTGACTTTCTTACATGGCTACTAGACACGCCCGTGTGTCTTGGCCGTGTGCTCCTAAGCTAGTTACTGACTTAGCCCCACAGTCACTAGGCACGTCTGTGTGCCACAACCGTGTGACATTATAGGCCATTTGCAAGGCCAAAATGCCACCCAAAAGGTCTTACTTACAAGTAAAATCATCAAGACCTCTCATGCCTATATGGCAGCCAAGAACATACCAAAATAACCATCCAAGTTACAAGAATAAAACTCATCTCATCACAAGCATAATTCATTCATTTACTTAATCAAAACTTAACCATTTCATGCATCAACTAACCATGCCAAAAACATACTTCATATATCACATACATTCAGACAAATTCTCAACCCATAGCTAGCCAAATCACATGGCTAAGTTCATATAGCAAACTTATATCAAATACTAGCCTATACATGCCATATCTAGCTATATACATTTCCAAAGTGTACCAAAATGAGTTTAGTAGTGTGATGATGATCCTTGACAATCCCGAGCCTTCAGTAGCTTTAACGACCTATAAAACAGAGAAAACACACACACCGAGTAAGCTTTCCAAAAGCTTAGTAAGTCATAAATACAAACAAACTTGGCAACTATCACATATATACTTTGGTCCATGTACTTGACCATATTTATCACATTAATCAATTCAAAGTCTTATATAAACATAGCTCATTCATGCTTACTCTCACATATCATATTGTTATTCCAATATACATAATCATCATAGTATGATCACATAGGTACTTACCTTATATACACACTTAGTGTATAAATCAACGTACCTGAAACGGATTTACAATTCACTTAGCCATTCATATCACAGACTTGCCCGTTGAACCGTTAGGAACTAATAGGATACTCAGAAAGCTTGGAATAATAGTACAATGCCAATGTCCTAGACGAGGTCTTACATATATTCAAATATCTATGCCGCTGTCCCAGACAGGGTCTTACACGAATCAAAATGATGCCGATGTCCCAGACATGGTCTTACACGTAAAGATAATATCGATGCTAACGTCCCAGACATGGTCTTATTCGTACAGATAATATCGATGCCAACGTCCCAGACGTGGTCTTACACGAAGAGATCATATCGATGCCAACGTCCCAAACGTGGTCTTACACAAAATCTCAAATCAATCGACGGCGTCCCGGACTTGGTCTTACATGATAAAGCGTAGCGTGTACCTATGTATTCCTAGGTTCGCACGGGACTTTTCGGACATTGTCGCTCAGTCGATCTTATCTCGAAAATCATTTGCATTACAACTCATAAGCATTTAATATCGACAATGGGCATATGAATATGCTCAACTCAATACAATTACATTTATTTGCAATATGACTTACCTCGAATTCGATTTATCAGAAATAGAAATGGCTACTCGGCTACTTTCACTTTCTCGCGATCTAAGTCTGTTTTCCTCGGTTCTTGATCTATACATGTTCAGAATTAACTCTTTTATTCACTAATTCATTCAATTCAGTCCAAGGACACACATTTAGGGCTATTTGCAATTTAACCCTCACATTTGCATAATTTATCAATTTAGTCCATTTTTCTCAAAACAT
This sequence comes from Gossypium sturtianum, assembly GCA_025698515.1. NCBI lineage: Eukaryota > Viridiplantae > Streptophyta > Magnoliopsida > Malvales > Malvaceae > Gossypium > Gossypium sturtianum. The sequence goes on from CM046948.1 coordinate 62,147,464, forward strand.
CAAATTCACAAAATCATTACATACACATGCTTAGCCGAATATTCATACATATCATACAGGCCCATATTTTCTATCAAATTTGCAATTTAGTCCTTCAAGTTACCATTTTCTCAATTTAGCCCTAATTAGCTAAATTCATCAAAATTCCAAGAACAAAACATGTTCATCTAGCTCAAATCTTTCATTTAACACCTTAAATCATCTCAAAGCTCAACATATCATCAATGGCATATCACAGAAACATCATCAATACACAAAATTGATACATGGGCTTGATAGCAGACTAAGCAACAATCTCAAAAACATAAAAATTATCAAAAACTAAAGCCAAATCATACATTAATTAAGAAGGACAAAGGCCGAACCTAGCTTAGGTTTTCTTCTTTACTTTCTTTGATATTTTCAGCCAAGATGATGAGAAATGGCTTTGTTTAATGCATTTTCTTTTATTATAATATAAAATATCATATAATACTAATTTATAAAATAAACATATAAAAGCATAATATGACTTTGCATGTTTCCGTCCTCTATAAGTAAAAATGGGCTATTTGCTCTTTAAGGACTTCACAATAATAAAACCACATCAATTTGATCATTAATCAAATGAAAAGTCACTTTTAAACATTATGCGATTTAATCCTTTTATCAAATTAAGCGCACAAACGGATGAATTAACACACAGAAATTTAGCACATACTTAGTCACTTATCAGAGGCACAGAAAATAATATTAAAATATTATAGTGACTCGGATTTGTGGTCCCAAAACCACTGTTCCAACTAGGATATAAACCGGATAGTTACAAACCTTGGTATATGATGAACGCCACACTATGAAAGTGATAATTTCAGAAACAAGGAATGGATAGACGCCACAAGCTAAGCTTGATAAGTCAAATCAATTCCGTAAGAACAATGAGAATTGGATAACTCACAATTCAAAGATTTCATATATATTCAGCCAAAAGTTTTTTTTACAAAGGCTGATTTTATCTATTTATAGTGTTAGAATAGGCTAGCCGAATGGTCACAAACATTCAACTTAATGTGCCATTTAAAAGTTGAAATAAAACTCAAGTCTTTTCACATTCTTGAGCCAAAAAAACTCCATTCTTGAATTCACTTCAATTCAGCTGAATGAATGACTTTAATTGCTTGAAAAATGACCCTTGAGTTAGCCCTTGGCCAGCCAAATAGACACCAACTTATTAACCATTTCCTTAATGGTATTTGAATGCTTGAATTAACCTTTGAAATGGCAAAAATGGGCTAGTAGTTGAAAATGTTCCTGCCGAAATTAAGTAGATGATATAATGCTCCCTAAAATCTCCTTAAATGATGTATAAACCTCCTTTATAACAGCCATTTACTTTGTAACTGAAAATGACTTGAACAGCCACTTTATTTAATTTGTAACAACCTTGAATTGTAACGGTTATGACTTGAAAAGACTCCTACAATAAACACATTAAAATGAGCTTATTAAACACATGTAAACACTTATGAAACATAACACACATTAATTAAATGAACTAAAACATATGTATCAATTATTCCAACAACTAGTTAATTAAAGAAGCATAATTAAATGAACTTAACTCATGTATCAATAAATAATCCTAGGAACTAGATTAATTAAGAGCAACACTTATTGAATAAAGTTCAACAAAAACACTTATTAATTAAACTAAGATAAGTTGAATAAAGTCCAGCAACTCATTTATTAAAGTAAGATGAGTTTATTAAAAATTAAGTTCAACTTGTAATAAATTGCAAGTGGCGCCAATTGAGTCGTCCCATGCATGAATGTTGGATTCGGCCTCTTGCTCTCCCCAAGCTCGATCCACATAGCTTGCTAAGACTTCTTGAAATTTCTTAGCTCGTGATCGAGTTATAGGACCTCGTGGAAGCTCAATGGATTCGAGAGTGATCTCTCGAGCTATGGTCGCATCATTCCCCCTTTTTCGAGGCGATTTGTCCCCAAATCGTCACCTACATCAAAAAGGGATAAATTAGCAACATTAAAAGTCGCACTAACTCCATACTCACCAGGTAAATTAAACTTATATGTGTTATCATTAATCCTTTCCAAGACTTGAAAAGGTCCATCTCCCCGTGGCAAAAGCTTGGATCGTCGTTGGACGGGAAATCTCTCTTTACGCATGTGAATCTAAACCCAATCACCGGGTTCAGATATCACTCGTTTACGACCTTTGTTGACTTGACGAGCGTATTGCTTCGTTCTTTGCTCAATATTATCTCTAACTCGCTGATGTAATTGTTTAACAAAATCTGCCTTTTTCTTTTCATCTACATGCACCAACTTATCAGAAGGTGAAGGCAATAAATCCAAAGGAGTTAAAGGATTAAAGTCACACACTACCTCAAATGCTAAGATTCAGTTTTTGTTGTAGTTGATAGGTTTTCAAAAATGGCACATTTTATTGCATGTAACAAAACTAACGATGCTCTAAGTGTTGCTAATTTGTTTTTTAGGGAGATCGTGCGTTTACATGGTGTTCCGAGAACAATCGTTTCTGATCGAGACACCAAGTTTTTGGGTCGCTTTTGGAGGACCTTATGGGGAAAACTAGGAACTAAGTCCATCGAAATATCCATCCATGGTGCTTTCGGGATCGTAGTGGTTTATAAAGCCCATGTGGCTGAATTCTTGATTTCGCTCTCTTGCAAGCAATACAGCGACTACATACTTTAGCCACATCTCGTTTCATCTTCGGCCAATAGAAATGTTCTTGTAGAACAGCCAAAGTTTTGGCTATGCCAAAATGACCCATTAAACTGCCACTATGTGCTTCATGAACCAACACATTTCTTGTTGATCCTTGGGGTACGCATAACTTATTTTCTCGAAATAGGAATCCATCTTGCCGATAGTACCTATCATACGCACCTTGTACACAACTTTTAAATTTCTCCAAAATCAAAATCATCAACATATAACTCGTTCAAATAAGTAAAACCAAGTAATTTAACATCCAAATAATTTAAAAGAGCATACCTTCGCGAAAGAGCATCCGCAAGGATATTTTCCTTACCTTGTTTGTATTTAATGACGTATGGAAAGGATTCTAAGAACTCAACCCAATTTGCATGACATTTGTTTAACTTGGTTTGTCCTCTCAAATTCTTTAAAGCCTCATGATCCGTATGTATTACAAACTATTTAGGCCAAAGATAATGTTGCCATGTTTCTAATGCACGTATCAACGCGTACATTTCCTTATCATAGGTAGGATAGTTTAGCGTAGCTCCATTAAGCTTCTCGCTGAAATAATCCACCGGTCTCCCATCTTGAGTTAAAACCACACCTATACCTATTCCAGACGCATCACATTTCACCTCAAAAAATTTGTTAAAATCAGGCAAACATAAAAGGGGAGCATTAGTTAAACACTCTTTGATTTTAACAAAAGAAGATTCCTGTTCATCAGACCAAAGAAAAGGTGTATTCTTTTTAATAATACTAGTCAATGGGGTAGAAAGTGTGCTAAAGTTTGGCACAAATCTCATATAGAAACTTGCAAGGCCATGAAAACTTCTAACTTGACTGATGTTGGTCGGACGTGGCCACTCTTGTATTGCCTTGATCTTCTCTTGATCCACCTCAAGACCACCTTCGCTTACAACAAAACCTAGAAAAACAACTTTGTTAGTACAAAATTTACATTTCTTAAGGTTTGCAAATAAAACTTCCTTTCTTAGAACTTCCAAAACAGATCGTAGATGTTCAATATGATCAGATAAAGATCTACTATAAACCAAAATATCGTCAAAATAAACTACGCAAAAATGACCAATGAAAGACCTCAAAACATGGTTCATCAACATCATAAAGGTACTCAGAGCATTAGTAAGGCTGAATGGCATCGCTAGCCACTCATACAAACCGTATTTGGTTTTGAACACAGTCTTCCACTCATCCCCCTCCCGCATGCGAATCTGATGATAACCACTTTTCAAATCGATCTTAGAGAATAATTTTGCTCCACTAAGCTCGTCTAACATACCATAAAGTCTAGGGATTGGATGACGGTATTTGACGATAATTTTGTTGATAGCTCGACAAGCTACGCACATTCTCCATGAACCATCTTTTTTAGGCACCAATAAAACGAGCACCGCACATGGACTCAAACTCTCTCGTATGTATCCTTTTTTCATTAAATCAACAACTTGTCGTTGTAACTCCTTAGTTTCTTTGGGGTTGCTTCGGTAGGCTGGTCGATTAGGAATTGTAGCTCCTTGGATGAAATCAATTTGATGTTCAATACCTCGGATTGGAGGCAGCCCACTAGGAACTTCTTTCGGGAAAATGTCTTCAAATTCTTGTAACAAAGAAACAACAGACAAATGTAAAGAGTTATCAAGTTTGTTAGTATCAAACAAGCACTCCTTGTACATAAGTACAAACACGGGCTGTTGCATCAATAGAGACTTTCGAATTTCTTTTTCCCTCGCATATACGCTCATTTTTCCACTATCAAATTCTTTTTGACTCTCTTCTTCCTCTCGTATTTTTACCTCCTCTCTCTCACCTTTTTCTCTATTTTTTTCAATTTTTTTATCTTTCTCTTTTTCACTCTTTTTCTCTTGTACTTTTTCTTTCAACTTCAATTGATCTTGATACACTTGTCGTGGAGTCAATGGGGCTAAAGTAACATTTTTGCCTTGATGCTTGAACGTGTATCGATTTGTGTGACCATCATGGATCACGCGCCTATCAAACTGCCATGGACATCCCAAAAGTAGATGTCCTGTGTGCATAGGAACTATATCACACACCACTTCATCTTGGTATTTTCGGATGGAAAATGTCACCACAGCTTGCTTTGTGACTTTAAGCTCTCCTCCATCATTTAACCATTGCAACTTGTATGGAGTCGGATGTTTGGTTGTGGCCAAACCGAGCTTTTCCACTACCATGTTGCTAGCTACATTAGTACAACTTCCACCGTCAATAATTAAACTACATACCTTTCCATGGAAGTGGCATCGGGTGTGAAAAATGTTCTCTCTTTGTTGATCAGATTCAACACTTTGCACACTAAGGCTTCGCTTCACCACCAGAATTTCTCCTTCAACCGGCATTTCTACTTCTTCTCCTTCATCATCGGATGGTACTTCGGATTCATTTTCTTTCTCCTCCTCGGACTCAATTTCACCGTTGGCCCTTACCACCATAATTTGTCGATTAGGACATTGGCTTGCTATGTGTCCTCGGCCTTGACACTTGAAAAAAATAATGTCTCTCGTGCGATTTGGCATTTGTTCGCTTTTGTTCCGACTTGACTCACCAATGGGCTGGTTGGATTTAGTTGCTATAATCGGCTCTCTTGTTCGAACAGGGGGTTTGTTCACTCTTTGGCTCCATTTGTTAGAAAAAGGATTGGCATATGGTCTACTTACTCTTTTCCTCTTGAGTTTCTTTTCAACCTTTATCGCTATATGGACCATGTCTATCACTTCAACATAGTGTTGTAGTTCAACTATGTTGGCAATGTCACGGTTTAAACCCGCAAAGAACCTCGCAATTGTTGCTTCTCGATCCTCCTCGATATCAGCTCGGATCATCGCTATCTCCATCTCCTTATAGAAATCTTCAACGCTTCTATTACCTTGAGTTAGGTTTTGGAGTCGTTGATATAAATCTCGATGGTAGTAAGAAGGGATGAATCTTTTCCGCATGACCGATTTCATTTCAACCCAAGTAGAAATAGGCCTTTCACCATTTCTCGTTCGACTCGTTACAAGCTGGTCCCACCACACTATTGCATAATCAGAAAACTCAATAGCCGTGAGTTTCACCCTTTTACTCTCTGAATAATTGTGGCATTCAAAGACAAGCTCGATCATTTTTTCCCACCCCAAATAAGCGTCAGGATCATTCTTACCTTGGAATGGTGGAATTGTCATCTTGATATTTTTAAAATTATCATCTAGACGGTCATGATATCTAGGACCCCGATGTCATTGGCGACCTCGTTGTCGTTTACTTCGAACAGATGAGTCACTTTCTTGCTCACTCTCTTCATTACGTCCTCGTCTTCCACCTTCCGAATTTGCTTCTCGTTGTTCACGTGTCTCCACTCAATATAATCGATCTTTGATGGGTTCAAGTTTTTGATCAAACAACCGCTCCATCTCTCGCATTAGTGCTTGAAGAGTAAGATCTGGCACACCTCCTCCAACGTTTCTTACAGGACGTAAACCAACTCCCTCGTTTGGATTTCTCTCTGGACTTTGTGACCTTTTTTTTTATTAAAAGAGAATTCACAACAAATACCTCACTATTAACTAAAAAAGAAATCACACACAAACTTGGCTTTTATACCTCTCGAATAGTCTCACTACTCTCTTGCCTTTTTCCACTCACTCCGCTTCTCTAAGTTCTTAAGAAATTACTTGACTTCAAAGTTTTTGTTGTGGGTCGGCTTACAAACTTGATGTTCAGGTTACAAAGGATAATATTGTAGGACAATGGGTAGGCTAGAAACAAAGAAATGAAAAAAAAAATTAAGTGTGGCTGAATGGTAAGAAGATTGATTGGGCAATTCTGGGCAGCAAATGGACAACTCAAAACAAATCACTTTGAACTTTTTTTTCACGAATTTTTTTTTGTTCAATACTTCAAATACACGAAATAGATACAATGGGAAACTTTCGAATACAACTTGAAAGTTTTTTTTAATTTCAATTTTTTTTAAAGTAAATACTATACCGGTATGCCAAACACGTCGATTCTCACTCCAAATTCACTAGCTCTGATACCAATTTGATACGAACTCATCTCGTGATTGATTCGAGTCATTTGTTGCCCGATCGTGAATTTGAGTAAAAATGGATCGTTTCAAACAAACAAAGGCTTGTCAAAGAAAATGCTTAAAGAAATAAGAAGATGGCTTAGAAATTAGTAACAAAAAGGTTTAACAAAACAAATGATAAATTTACTAAGGCCGAAAATAAACCAACAATACTTAATTGTTGACCTGAATCTCAAATGGCTCTTAGATGATTTTGATTTTTAAGAAAAAATAGCAAATAAAAGACCTCGACCCACTATCAAGAATGATAGGAACCTTGGTATATGATGAACCTCGACCCACTATCAAGGATGATAGGAACATTGGTATATGATGAATGCCACACTATGAAAGTGATAAATTCAGAAACAAGGAATGGATAGATGCCACAGGCTAAGCTTGATAAGTCAAATCAATTTCGTAAGAACAAGGACAATTGGATAACTCACAATTCAAAGATTTCATATATATTCAGCCAAAAGTCTTTTTTACAAAGGCTGATTTCATCTATTTATATTGTTAGAATAGGCTAGCCGAATGGTCACAAACATTCAACTTAATGTGCCATTTAAAAGTTGAAATAAAACTCAAGTCTTTTCACATTCTTGAGCCAAATAACTACATTCTTGAATTCACTTCAATTTAGCTGAATGAATGACTTTAATTGCTTGAAAAATGACCCTTGAGTTAGCCCTTGGCCAGCCGAATAGACACCAACTTATTAACCAGCTCCCTAATGGTATTTGAATGCTTGAATTAACCTTTGAAATGGCAAAAATGGGCTGGTAGTTGAAAGGGTTGTTGCCGAAATTAAATAGATGATATAATGCTCCTTAAAACCACCTTAAATGATGTATAAACCTCCTTTGTAACAGCCCCTTTACTTTGTAACTGAAAATAACTTGAACAACCACTTTATTTAATTTGTAACAGCCTTGAATTGTAACGGTTATGACTTGAAAAGACTCCTGCAATAAACACATTAAAATGAGCTTATTAAACACATGTAAACACTTATTAAACATAACACACATTAAGTAAATGAACTAAAACATATGCATCAATTATTCTAGCAACTAGTTAATTAAAGAAGCATAATTAAATGAACTTAACTCATGCATCAATAAATAATCTTAGGAACTAGATTAATTAAGAGCAACACTTATTAAATAAATTTCAACAAAAACACTTATTAATTAAACTAAGATAAGTGGAATAAAGTCCAGCAACTCATTTATTAAAGTAAGATGAGTTTATTAAAAATTAAGTTCAACTTGCAATAAATTGCAAGTGGCGCCAATTGAGCCATCCCATGCATGAATGTTGGATTCGGCCTCTTGCTCTCCCCAAGCTCGATCCACATAGTTTGCTAAGGCTTCTTGAAATTTCTTAGCTTGTGATCGAGTTATAGGCCCTCGTGGCAGCTCAATGGATTCGGAAGTGATCTCCTGAGCTATGGTCGGATCACCATTGAAAAAAAGGGGTTGTCACAACTCTCCCCCCTTACGAAAATTTTGTCCTCAAAATTTCTCACTTGATACAAGCCATCAATTCGAGTCTTTCTGTCATTTTCTTAATTGTAATCCACATATAAACCATTTATAACTAACCCCGATTCAGAAATCGCATCAGAACTCATAATAAATCTTGATACTATATCTAAACTTAACTAAGCAGCTATGGTGTTCTCCTGTCATCACTTATCATTAGTAGTATAACTACCGAGAAATTCCCAGTAATCGTCTGTCGAATCATAGTCGAGAAACGCAGATTATCGAACTCTGGTTGATGCTTCTGACATGTTTGCATCTGTAACTTTCAACCGATATTTGTTTCCTTTTCATGGAAATCGTCAAACAATATCATTCAACACAAGCGCGACAAATTCAACTATCGAGACCACTTTAACCCATAATAACATTTCCAGATTAGAATTGATCTGATATATATATTTTTGTATCATGTCTTTTAGAATATAAAATCTTCATTCAGACTGTCTGTCTATTTACCTGTAAATGCTCAAAATTTATTCCCGAATCGAGAAATAAACTCGAATTTAATAAACTTACCTAACTTTTCAAATGAATAACTCGATTCTGAATAACACAATCGAGTCGATCTATTAATCGAATAATAAAATTTCAGAATAACTCTTTCTTCTTGTTATCGAGATAATCAATATATATGATCTATCATAATTCCCACTGAATACCAATCAAATATCTCTAAAAATTACATTAACTCAAACGAAACATAACATCCCATTTTAATCGTTGACATAAATCGAGATTACCTGAAGAATGAGAACAATATACAAGTTTGAGCTTGATCTCCCACTGTCTACACTTTTGCCGATGTCACTCCTTCACGAAAGCTAAAAAGGGGATATATAATAAAGCTATTTCAATTATTAACATCGAATCTTTAAACTATACTAGAGCTACAACATCAGATGAATTAAAACCATAGTGCTATAATAAGACCAACGTTACAATCGTATAAATATAAAAATACTTAAACATCAATAGATCATTTCGAAACAAAAGAGAAGAACCAAATGTAGTTCTAGTAACAACTAGTGCAAAAACACAACCTCTAAAAACCTGAGATCTGTATCACCATGCTCCAATGATCGCACCAGGATTCATAACCGTAATAAATATAATTATCTTTGGCCAGTGAATATCCTTTACAGATGAACCATGTTTGATAGATTAAACAATAAGAATGATAAGAAAACCGAGATAATGAAATCCAAGATGTGAAGCTATACTGAATTTCTGATAATACAACCCATATTGAATGATAAAGAGCTCGATGATTCCTCAGAGAAAATCCCGAAGAAAAACACCGCTCATACGCACTGAAATCAATTGTGACAGAGACAACATAATTTGTATATATATAAAGTAGAGCAACAACCAGTAAAAATAGAATAGTAGCATCATATGAGTTTTATCGTCCAATTTTCTACTAAACATAATAGAATAGAATGCCAAAGAAAGACAGAGTAATACCGATCAGAAATTAACCAACCTAACAATATTTTCGTCTAACATTATGATTAGTTAGCATTCTCATATGATAAGAATCACATCTGAAAATGAATAGCTACATATACCTCTGTGGATAAAAGAACATATTGAATACTCAGAAGAGATCGTCGTAAGCTACTCAACTATAACTGCTACATTTAGATATATTGGCAATTCAAACATTATTCCACTGACTACTACAGTCATCAATAATCCCATATTATCCCATTCACTAAAGAAATCAATTCAGAAGAAATTCCAGTTAATATGTTCTTTAGATACCATACTTGAATAAATCGATTACTCTAGATTAACTTCTTCTTTAATAGTGACATTGCGTAATTTGAATGATCTTCAAAAAAATCTGATATCTCTTCTAGAACCGTCTTTACTTGCTAACCCATCCTCGGCTTTGACCGCATTATTATTCATTTCACCATTGAACTCTTCTGTTCCATACTTGTGAGCTTAATCAAGATAAATCTTGTAAATTTCGTTGTATAAGACTCTACAGGTGAGGGGGTGAAGGTCGTAAAGCCTCTAAATTTGACTCTCATATATACACACAAATAACATAACATTTATTATCAACGTACGTTATAAATCATTTATTCATACCTTTATGAGTCTCGACTCATCATAAGCAACTTTTTAATCAGATACTTGAGTATCACTTTCATCATTATCGCAATTAGCTCGATTGGAAAACATATCTGTCTATAAGTAAAACAAATCTCATCAGAGTCGGGAGATATCGCACTATCACAGGTCATATAATGGCATGTATTTCTAGACTTTACACATGCAACGTTCACTCCGAGAACTGACTAAACTGTGGCTCTGATACCAATAAATGTAACACCCCTAACCCGTATCTGTCGTCAGAATAGGGTTACAGAGTATTATCGGAGTTTACATTTTAGAACTTACCAAAAATATAAATCATCTACTTCACAACATTTATCATAGCAAATACCATCAATAGCATACATATTGTCCCTTATAAGAGCCCTCGAGGCCCATGTTCCATTGATTAAATGGTGAGCTTTGTGATGAATATTGGTGTTAAATGGAAGATATGTGTTTAATGAACATGTTTTGTTCTTGGATTTTTGGTGAATCTAGCTAATTAGGGCTAAATTGTGAAAATGATAAGTTGAAGGACTAAAATGTGAAATAAATGAAATGTGTGGGCTTGAATGAACTCAAGGAAAATTTGGCTATGCTTGTGTGAAAAGAAATTGTGTGAATTTGATGATTTTGTGAAATAGGGACTAAAGTGTCGAAATGTGAAAATGTGAGGGCTATTTTTTAAAATGCCCTAAATATGTGTGTTTGGACTAAAATGAATGATTTGGTGATTGAATGGATTGAATTTAAATGTGTATAGACCAAGAGAGGAGAGGTTCCGATCGAGATTGAGGCAAAGATAAAGTGCTCAATTGACCGACCGTTGCGATAGTTCAACGTTCGAGGTAAGTTCGGACATAATACGAACATCTAGTTATGTTAAATGCTATGAAATTAATGTTATAATGATATTGAAATATGGATGCTATGTGAGAGTAGAGTTTGAGTTATGTGGCACTAAGTGTGCGTATTCGGAAACGTGATCGAGATGATCAGCACTGTGTGTGCAAAATAATATAAGCTTCGACTTTGTGGTTGGCATTGTGTGTGCGATACTGATTGAAGAGCGGTTTGATATAAATGCACTATGTGTGCGATGATAATTAAGCTTCGGTTAAATATCGAGGCACTAAGTGTGCGATTGAATCAAAGAAGAGACGGAAGTTGGTCGAAAGGGAAAAGTGGGTATTGAGTAGCAAATGTAATTGACTACTAGGTGTTGGATAAGGTACGCTCGGAACCTATGTGGTTGATGAATCTATGAATGAGATTATGAAATGTTAAATGAGCATTTTAGTTTTGGATGGCATGATATATATGTATATGTGAAATAATCTATGTGGTGGTTTGTTTGATTTAAATGTGTTATGTTATGAACTTACTAAGCTTTGAAAGCTTACTGTGTGATTTGTTTCTCTGCTTTGCAGTGTCAGTAAAGCTTGCTCGGATCCGGTAATCGTCAGCATCTCAATCACACTATCGGCAATTTATTTTGGTACTTTTGGGAAAGATGTACATAGTTGAAATATGGAATGTATAGGCTAGTTTTGTAAGACATGTTCGAGATGTGTAAATAGCCTTGTGATGTGGCTAGATGTGTGTTGGCTTTAAACATGTATGGCTTTGATATATGATGCATATTTTGGTATAGCTTGTGGGTAAAGAAAATGTCTTATGAATGGTAATCTTAGTGATGGTATGACGCTAGTATGATTTAGTGAATTTGGGGATGAATCATGTTTGGTATTGAATGTGTTCAAGTTGTGTAATTTAGGTCCTAAGTTAACATGTTTAGAAATGAGATTATATGAGATGATATGTTGATCACTTGACATGAAAATTGGTTGCCAATTTGTGTGTGGAAGTATGCTTAAATGTGCTTGTAGGTTTGACCCTTGTGTGGATGGAAAATTGGCCTTGCAAATGGCCTATTTTGCCTACACGGTTATGACACACGGGCGTGTCTAATGACCGTGGGGTAAAGTCAGTAGCTAGCTTAGTTGTACACGGCCATGGCACACGGGCGTGCCTAGTCGCCGTGTGAATAAGTCAGTATGTGGCTTAAGGGCACACGGTCTGAGCACACGAGCGTGCTTGGTGGCCGTGTTGAGAAGTCAGAATGCTTGCTCTGTTTTAGCATGGCTTAGACACATGGGGGTGTCTGGTGACCGTGTGGGGCACATGGCCTGGTTACACGGGCGTGTGACCTCAACAGACTTGGTGAATATTTAAAATTTTGAAAACTTTCGTAAGTGTTTGGTTTAGTCCTGACCCTATTCTAGCATGTGTTTAAGGTCTTATAGACCTCAATAAGGGACCATATGGTTGATAATAAGTATAGTTGATGGATGAATGACTTAGTGTCGTGAAATGGTTGTGTAATGATTCGATTGATCGGTAACGCCTCTTAACCCTATTCCAGCAACGATTTCGGGTTAGGGGTGTTACAAAATAGCCTTGTTCTTGTCCACACGGCTAGGCACAAGGGCGTGTGTCTAGGCCGTGTGTGACACACAGTCAGGCTCATGGGCGTGTGACCAGGCCGTGTGTCCCTTGCATGCTAGTGTTTCAAGTCAATGTCGACCACGGTCTAGACACACGGGCGTGTACCTAGACTGTGTGCCCCTTATGAGGTTGCTGACGTCATAAACAGAATACCCAAGTTTTCACACACGGGTGAGGACACGGGTGTGTGTAGGCCGTCTGAAGAACACGCGCCAAAGACACGGGCGTGTGTCCGGCCGTGTGAAAACCCCTGTAGGTTTGAAATGAAAAATAAATCCCACACGGGCTAGGGATATGGGCGTGTGTGACCACACGGCCTGCCCACACGGGCGTGTCCCATTTCACACGGGCGTGTAGCCCTGTTAAGGTAAAATTTTTCTAAGTATATCAAAGTTCTCGGTTTAATCTCGAGACCTTCCTTTTGCATGTTTAAGGCCTCGCAGGCCCATAATAAGGGTGTTATGTATATGAATTGGAAAGTTTTAATTTGGAATGAAATTCTATAGTTCAAAGTTGGACGTTCAAGTGAGTTATGTTCTGTAATGCCTCGTGCCCGGTTCCGGCGATGAATACGGGTAAGAGGTGTTACATTTAGTGGTATCAGAGCTATGGTTTAGTCAGTTCTCGGACTACCGTAGCGTGTGTAAGAGTTTAGCTATACATGCCATAAACGTACATTGATAGTGTGGTGACTTCTGACAAGTTTTAAAACTTTGTTTCCATATAGTAAATGGATTTCGACCGAACTGCTGCTGATGACGCTGCTAGTAACGCGCCGACTCCCGCGTAAGGGATCGCGCCTGTAGAGAGTAGACCCGAGACTATGGTTCAAGGTAAAGAGGCTCGGAAAGCCTTTTTTCACATGATGAGTAATTAGTACACGGAGTATGTGCGAGCGAATCCTAATGCTCAACCTCCTCTACCCCCTCCTATACCAGCCAGTCCCCGTGGCTCCGCAATGTATAGATTTGGTGAGAACGACCAAACCTCCGGTAGATAAGCTTCGAAAGGAAGGGGCCGAGGATTTTAGGGCTAACATAGACGATGACCCCGAAAGGGCGGAGTTCTGGCTTAAGAACTCAATGAGGGTGTTTGATGAACTCTCCTGCACACCTGAGGAGAGCTTGAAATGTGCCGTGTCATTGTGGAAGGACTCGGCATATCATTGGTGGAAAATGTTAACATCGGTAGTTCCAAGGGAGAGAGTGACATGGGACTTCTTTTTAGAAGAGTTCCGAAAGAAGTATATAAGTCAGCGATTTGTTGACCAGAAACGGAAGGAGTTCCTTGAATTGAAGCAAGGCAAGATGACTGTGGCAGAGTATGAGCGCGAGTTTGTTAGACTCAGCAAGTATGCACAAGAGTGTGTGTGTCTACAGAAGCTATCTTGTGCAAGAGGTTTGAAGACGAGCTGAATGAGGATATCAGACTTCTAGTTGGGATATTGGAATTGAAAGAATTTGTGGTGTTGGTTGATAGGGCATGTAAGGCCGAGGAGCTAAATAAGGATAAGAGGAAAGCCATGAATGAGGCCCGAGATGCGAGAAAAAGGCCAATGAGTAAATCGTTCAAAACTCAATCAAAGAGGTCCAAAGAAATAAATCCTCGAACGACTGCTTCAGTGGGGTATTCACACCGAGATCGGGGCAATACATACTCAGGCTCGAGAGTTCGAGCCACCTCGATGGCCAGCATGGGCAATCCAAAGACAAATAAACCGGAGTGCCCAAATTGTGGCAGACAACATACTGGGGAGTGTTGGGGAAACAACCGTAATTGTTACAAGTGCGGTTCACTCGACCATTTCATCCGGAATCGTCCAGAGAGAGATTAGAAGGAATGAAAGCAAGAAGTAAGACCAAGTAATGTATCTTTGAGGGGTAGATCACAAAAGAACCCAGGAGGTGGGACTAGTAATAGAGGTGCGCCAAGAGACTCTGCTGTAAGGTCAGAGGGTCGAGCACCTGCAAGGACTTATGCCATTCGCGCTCGCCAAGAGGCATCATCTCCAGATGTGATAACGGGTACTTTTTCTCTTCATGATATCTCTGTAGTTGCTTTGACTGACCCGGGGTCTACTCATTCTTACATTTGCATGAAATTGGCATCTAGCCTTAGTATGATTGTTGAGTCTACGAAATTTGTAATAAAAGTGTCAAACCTGTTAGGCAAGCATGTGCTAGTTGACAATGTGTGTAGGAAGTGTCCTTTGACAATTAGAGGTCATTATTTTCCGACAAATCTCATGTTGTTGCCGTTTGATGAATTTGACTTGATTCTTGGTATGGATTGGTTGACTGCTCATAATGTTTTAGTAAACTATGGTAGTAAGTTTATTGAATTGAGATTTGTAAATGGAAATGTCATTCGGGTTGAATCAGGTAAATCGGATAGTTTACCTGTAGTGATCTCGTCTATAGTAGCTGAGAAATACTTGAGAAAAGGGTATGAGTCTTATCTCGCCTTTGTACTGAATACCCAAGAATCAGAGATAAAGATTGAATTATTGTCGGTGGTATGTGAGTATCTAGATGTGTTCCCGGAAGAGTTACCTGGATTGCCTCCAGTTAGAGAGGTCGAGTTTGGGATTGAGTTAGTTCCGGGTATAGCACTTATTTTGGTTGCCCCGTATCGGATGGCACCATTGGAGTTGAAAGAATTGAAAGTTCAGTTTCAAGAGTTAACAGACAAGGGTTTTGCAAGACCGAGCTTTTCACCGTGGGGTGCTCCGGTACTTTTTGTAAAGAAGAAAGACGGGTCGATGAGATTGTGCATAGACTACAGACAATTCAACAAGGTGACAGTGAAGAATAAGTATCCTTTGCCAAGGATAGATGATTTATTTGACCAATTGAAGGGAGCTACGGTGTTCTCTAAGATAGACCTAAGGTCTGGCTATTACCAGTTATGGGTTAAGGAGCAAGATGTGCCGAAAATAGCATTTCGGATGAGGTATGGCCATTATGAGTTTCTTGGCATGCCATTTGGCTTAACGAATGCTCCTACGATTTTTATGGATTTAATGAATCATATCTTCCGACGGTATTTGGATAAGTTTGTAGTTGTCTTTATCGATGACATATTAATTTATTCCCGGGATGAGAGTGAGCATGCAGAGCACTTGAGAATTGTTTTACAGACTTTAAGAGACAAGCAGTTGTATGCTAAATTCAGCAAGAGTGAGTTTTGGCTCCGAGAGGTCAGATTTTTAGGACACATTATGTCGGGGGATGGCATTGGAGTTGATCCGAGTAAGATCTCAGATATTGTGGAGTGGAAACCGCCAAAGAATGTATCGGGAATTAGAAGCTTTTTGGGTTTAGTGGGGTACTACAGACGTTTCGTAAATGGGTTCTCCATGATTGCTACCCCGATGACGAAACTGTTGCACAAAGGTGTTAAATTTGAATGGACTGAGAAATGCCAACAAAGTTTCTAGAGATTGAAAGCATTGTTGACTGAGGTGCCGGTTTTAGTACAGCCTGAGTCGGGGAAAGAGTTTGTGGTCTACAGTGATGCGTCATTAAATGGTCTCGGCTGTGTGTTGATGCAAGAAGGTAAGGTAGTAGCTTACGCCTCGAGACAGCTAAAACTGCACGAGAAGAATTATCTGACTCATGATTTGGAGTTGGCTGTGATCGTCTTTGCTTTGAAGATTTGGCGTCATTATTTATATGGTGATAAGTGCCGAATCTTCACCGATCACAAGAGTTTGAAGTACTTAATGGACCAAAAGGATTTGAATTTGCGACAACGGCGGTGGCTCGATTTATTAAAGGATTACGAGTTAGTAATCGATTACCATCCGGGGAAAGCGAATGTGGTTGCGGATGCCTTGAGTAGAAAATCCCTGTATGCTTTGAGAGCTATGAGTACAAGCTTAGCGTTGTCTGATGGTGGTGCTATATTGGCCGTGTAACACCCTTTACCCATGTACGAAGCTGGAACCGGATACGAGGCATTACCTAACTTAACTTGCTTAAACTTACAACTTTGGGCTATAAAATTTCATCCTAACTTAAAACTTTTTCATTTACAATCAATATTCCCCCTTATATGGGTCCACGGGGCCCAAAACATACATAGAGGAATGTTCGGGACTAATCCGAGAACTTAGGAAACTTTAAGAAGACTTAGAAATTTTTTCATCAAAACAGGGGCCATACACCCGTGTTGCTCAAGGGACACGCCAGTGTGCTCCTGAGACATGCTCGTGCTCCTCACCCGTGGTCGACACTAACTTAATACACACGGCTGGACACACACCCATGTCCCTGGCCCGTGTCCTTCATACGGCCTCGACACGCCCGTGTCTTAGCCCGTGTGCCAAAACCTTGGCATTTTGTTTGTGACTGTAGGAAGCCCATTTTGCCCGGGCCCTCTAAATTAAACCAATGAATAAAACTTAAAAAAAAAAACAAAACAACCAAAAATAAATATCAGTCCATAGTCCATTTACAAGGGGGCCCAAACTAGGACCCAAATAAATAAAATAAATCCTAACCTATTTACAACCCAACAGTAGGCCCAATTGGCCCAGATACTAAATAAACCACTACCCATTTTCTACATGCCTAACCCACTTACAACCAAGCCCAATCTGGAAACTGGCCCGAATGGCCCAAACAATTTCAGCAAGTCAAACCCTAGAGGACTTCCAGATGCTTCCGGTAGCGCTGCGTGCCTCCACGCTGCGTGCCTCCATGCGACCTCCGCACCGCCAAATGAGCCTCCGACTTCACACGCGCGCCTCCGTGCACTGCAAGCAAATAGCAGAGAAACAGCAAAAAATAGAGAGCAGCAATGTATTTTTTTTATATTATTCGAATTTTCGGCCTTTAAAAAGAAAGGAAACCATTGTAAGGTTTTTAGGCACACAATATACAGAGAAATACAAAAGATCAGAAACAAAAAGAAAAGTTTTCTTTCAAGGTGATTTTCCGTCCTCGATTTTTTCTTTTGCCTTTTTAAACCTGTTTTATTTGCTCGCATAAAAGTCTAAAAAGGGGAAAGGGACTTACCTTCGGAATTGGGACCGTCGAACTACGTTCTTCGTCGTAATCAGACTAAAGCGGTCCTTCAAGGCAGTGAACGTGAAACGTTCGGGCCTGATTTGAAGGAGTAGTCGATGGAGGCTTGAATCGGCCGCTAATCGCCGAGTATCATGGCGTTGAAGTGGCCATTTTCTTTTTTTTCTCTGCGGCGGAGGGATTAAACAGAAAGGGGGCTAAGGTTAGAAAAACTATCAGAGGGTTTAAAGTTTGCTTAAAAGGGGGGTTGCAATTTATTAAGAAAACGACGCCGTTTGGACTCAATTTAATAGCTTCAAAACGGTATTGCTTGAAGTAACCCGTTAACCCGATCCATATGTGGTGGAGACCCGCGCGTTTTGGCCTTGAGGAATATTTGTGCATTTAGTCCCTATATTTTGCACCATTAATTGATTGAGCTCTGTTTTTATTTTTACGTTCTTTAATTTCTTCCTTAAAAGTTGTGCTCTGTTTTAATTTAATCCAAGAGCAAAATATTGCGTCTTGTGAATGATAATATTTGCTATTTTAGTCCCCGATTATTTGAGCATTTTTAATTCAATCCTAGATCTTCATTAAACAAATTCTTTATAAAACAGTCTTTTAATTTCATTTCTTTTTCAATAAAGTATTTTTTTAGTCTTTATTTAAATTCTTATACTCTTTTTGTATTAATTTCATTTATTATTCAAGCTATTTTAATAAAATTATTTTTATTTGATTCTACAATATTTTTTATTTAGTTTTATTTTCCGTTTATATGTATCTTCTTTATATTTATTGTATAAATGTTTAATTAAAATTCATATATTACGTTTGTTGTTGCTTTGTATAATTCGTTTCAAAATTTTTTAATACCCATTTCATTAGCTCATTTATAAATTATTCTCTTTTAAATAATTTCATAAATTATAGATTTTGAACTCCACTTTCTTTATTTTAAATCCATTTGTTAGCATTCAAAATTTTGTTTTATGCCATTGTAAAATTTGAAGAATTATTATATCTTGTAGTTTATTAATCTTTGATAGTTAATGTGTGTCTCTTACACTATGCAATTATCGTTATTGTATATTTTGCATTAAATTATTTCTATAATTATGTCTATTTGTATAATGTTGAGTTTGTATGTTATTTCGTGATTAATACTATACTCATGCTATTGGTTATTGTCTTACGTTTCAAACTCCATTATATTCGAGCCCTTATTAAGTGTTTTTTTTATTACAAATGTACCTAATAAAATGCGTTTCGAGCCAATTTTAAAATTGCATATTTGAAAATTCTTCAAAATAAGGCAATATTTGTGTGTTTGGTGATTCGAAGAATTGCGCCCTAACGTGCTGGGTGTAAATTTTTCGTTTGACCCAAATAACTAAATATCCTTTTAATTGCGTGTTTTAAAAATCAAAGATGATCTCGGTATCGAAGAATAAATGTGTCATGTCCTAACGTATTGGATGTGATGTTTTTATTCTTTTGGAATGAATGAATCTTGAGATTCAATTCAAAATTAATTAATATTCTTTAAAAAGAATCATGCCTTAAACATTTTCAAGTTTCCAACGCAAGGACATTAGTTAATCAATTTGGTACAAGTTTTAGGGCGTACGAGGGTGCTAATCCTTCCCCGTACGTAACCGACTCTCGAACCCATTTTTCTATTTCGCAGACCAAAATTATTGTTTTAATAAATCAAAAATGTTTTATTAAAATAATCCATTTCAAGGTGATCCGATCACACCTTGAATAAAAGATCGGTGGCGACCCCATCAAAATTTTAAGCTGACCCCATTTTCCAAACTCAAAAAAATTGGTTTCGACAGCTTGGCGACTCCACTGGGGACTGGTTGAGAGTCAGGCCATAGATTGATTAATTTTTTTCCTTTTGATTGAAAATTTGGAAAATCGTTTGAAAAATCACGTTTTTTTGGATGCATTTGTTGGTAGAATACTCTTGCATTGTATTGCATGACCGTTGTGGTCATACCTTTTAAGTGGGAGTGAGAAACTATGCTTTCGTGAAGTTTTCACCTCCGCATGGGCTAGTGGACTGCTTTCGAGATACATCTGTACCTATGTGCTACGTGAGATTTTCATCTCTGCATGGCCATAGGGAAATGTATCCCCCTGAACCGAACTTGATCCATATGAGCCTATAATAGGTGAGGATTGAGGAATCTGTTGGTTCAGGTACCCATTCTCTAGAACCAAGCCACATATAGTGGCCCTAATAGCCCCCCTAGGTAAAGCTATGCCAAACTTTCAGTGGTTACCCAGATAAGCGCTTGATAATATTTTGTTTGTTTTGAATTTTATCATGCGATACTGACTTGTTGTGTTTTGATTTGTTTTCTTGTTACATGTCATTTCATATTAAAGAGGTGTCGATTCCTGTTCGGTTGCTAAGATAGAAAGTTTACCATGGAAAATGAATTTCTTGATAAGATGGAGGATAATACGGCTGTTTGCACGTGGTCAGAGGAGTTGCAATTGGAAAAGGGGAATAGTCTAGTTGAAGGATACACGTCAGAGCTGTGGGACTTAACCCGCATTAGTGTGACACAAAATGCGCTTCAAGAATTGAGGGATATTTGGACTCATTGGGAGTATGAGACTAAACAGATGTTCTACCGCAGCTATGACGATATTGCTTATTTACTTGATGTCAAGGTAGATAAGCGCTTGTTTAGGGCTATGGTTCAGTTTTAGAATTCTGCATATAGTTGTTTCACTTTTGGAAAGCTGGATTTAGTGCCTACTATAGAGGAATACACTACCTTACTTCGTTGTCCAGGGGTCCAAGTCGATAAAGTTTATATTAGGGCTGCTAATGTTCCTCTTTTCGTGAAGAAGTTGATGAAAATTATGGGAATGAGTGAACAGTGGGTTTCATCTCGTATTCAACAAAAGGGCGAAAGAAAATGTATTCCTTGGGTAAATTTGAGAGATTTGATCTTGATGCAAAATTGATATCTTTGCTTTGAGTATTTACGGATTAGTCATCTTCCCTAAAGCTCTAAGACATATAGATGAAGCCGTCACGGATTTATTTGATCGGTTCGATAAGCAAGTTACACCTATTCCTGCAATTCTCGCTGAGACCTTCAGATCCTTAAATGCATGTCGAAGAGCGGGAGAAGGTAGATTTGTCAGATGTGCACAATTATTGATGGTTTGGTTTCACGGTCACTTCTGGAAGGTAGATAAAATCTCTTATCGACCTTTCTATAAGAACTATTCACCTTTAAAAGAAGAAGTAACTACCATAAGGCGGGAAGATATATCAGCAGAAGCGTGGATGATGATTTTTTAGAACCTTCAAGAAGAGGATATTGAGTGGAGAGCTCCATGGATGGTGCCTGATGAGATACTTTACAAATGTGGAAGCTTTGATTGGGTCCCTTTACCCGGGATTTAGGGAGCCATTGGATAAGCTCCTTTGCTTGTAACAAGACAGTATAAGTCCAGATAGTTTGTGCCGGTGACGCACGAATTGGCTCAAAGTGAATTCTCTTATAAAGGAGAGAATTATAAGAAAAAGATTCAGGAAATTGCAAATGCTTGGAAGCAAACCCGTCGGATGAAGAGAGTAAGTATGGGCGAAATGACGACTCCTGAGTATAAAGTGTGGTTAAGCAGAAGGGTTAACGATAATATTCCAGGACCAAATTTAGATGATGCTCGATCTATGGAAGAATGCTTGCGGGTAGTCCCGACGGAGCTAGAGATTATAAAGCAGGATTTTGAAAAATAGAGTTCAGAGTTTGGAAAGAAAATTGAGCATCTAGAGGAAGAAAAAATGCACCTAAGGTTAGATGTGGAAGTACAAAAATCAAAAGTTGAGAAGTTAAGAAAGGGGAAAAATAAAGCTGAAGAGGATCTAGATAGTCTAAAGACAGATTACAAGAAGATGTGGCTATCAATGAGATCCGCTGGCCTAAGAAACACTGCAGATCAATGGCGGCAAGAAGTGCAAGAGGAAAAAGTTAAGGCTGAGCAATGAGAAAAGAAATTTCAAGAAATGCAGGCTCAAAATGAGATTTTAGAAAGGCAAATGTTAGAAAGCCAAAATGGAAGAAATGAACTAAAGGCTAGGGTGGTGGAATTGGAAAGGTCTCTTTGTCATCATTGAAACCGTAATTTTGTGATGGAACTAAAAGCAAGCTTGAGCAAAATTGAGGAAATGAAAAAAAAATTGAAGAATTAGAAGTTGCATTACAGAATTATCAAAACCGTATTGGGTCCCTAGAGGTGAATGAAGAGCGATGGAAAGAAGAGCTTCACTACTCTCAGAATCAAGTTAGGAATAGGGATTACATCATGGGAGAAGCCATAACCCAAATTCGAGAGGTAGCTGACTACGTGCAGACTTTGGCAGTGCAAGCGGATATGCTGAGTATACAATATGAGTCACGATCAGATCATGGACAGGAACTAGCTTCACTACTTAAGAAAATTAAAGCTTTGGGCATTAAAGCCAAGCCATATCTATAATCTATTTTATGTAATGAATCTTATTTTCTAATAAAGTTTTCTATATGGAATTGAATCAGAACCAACACCTTCTTTGCATTCATGCATTTGTATTCATTTTCATTTCATTCATATGCATTAAAGGTCATAGAAGGATTCTAATTAATAAAATTATTTCAGCATTAACCTAGACACCGGCAAAACTAAACATCCCTAGGGTACCCGAACCAAAATGAAATATATGGATCAGAGATTAGAGAAGCTTGAACAACTCCAAAGGGAGATGCAGGATAAACTTCAGCTGCAAATGCAGGAACAGCTTGCTAAGATCCAGCAGGATATGATGGATCGGATGATGGAATCACAAAAAAACATGGTGTCTCAATTGACTCAATTACTGGCAGGAGGAATAGACAAAGGGAAAAGCCCTATAGATAGTATCATGGAAAGTAATCAATATCCTCCTGACTTTACTCCAACGCGTGTACATGCACCGCCAGAGATAAGTCCACAAGGGCCATCTGTCTCTATCAGGCCGCAACAGATTCCAGCCGGAGCCTCGATACCGATGAATTTCCTAGACGGCTTAGGATCTAACCCTGGCCGTAGTCCAATCAATCCCAATGTCCCTGATTTGGATGAGATAGCTGAAGGAGAGAGGGCAAAAGTGGAACTACCAAAGCAGTTAGAAGATAGATGTAAATGGTTGGAAGAGAAGTTTAAGGCAATAGAAAATGCTGATAGTTGTTATGGAATCGATGCCAAGGATTTAAGCTTGGTCCCAGACTTGGTGCTCCCATACAAATTCAAGATGCATGAATTCAAGAAATACAATGGGACAAGTTGCCCCAAGGCCCATATTACTATGTTTTCTATAAGGATGACGGGATACATTAACAATGACCAACTGTTGATTCATTGCTTTCAGGATAGCCTGGTGGGAGCCGCAGCCAAATGGTATAACCAGTTGAGTCATGCCAGAATTGGTTCATGGAGAGATTTGGCTTAAGCATTCATGAAATAGTATAGTCATGTGACGGACATGACTCCCGATAGGATTACTCTTCAAAACATGGAGAAAAAAGGAAATGAGAGCTTTAGACAATACGCACAGAGGTGGAGGGAGGTTGCCATCCAAGTCCAGCCACCGCTTCTGGAGAAAGAGACCACAATGCTCTTTATCAATACACTGAAGGCCCCATTTATCACGCATATGCTAGGAAGTGCAACCAGGAGTTTCTCGGGCATTGTAATGACTGGAGAAATGATCGAGAATGCCATACAAAGCAGAAAGATTGAGGAAGGGGAAAGTAACAAAAGAGCGACCACAAGGAAGAAAGAAAGCGAAGTGAATAACGCAAGCATAGGGTACTCGAAGTCGATCACCGTTAATCAGCCAAAAGCAGAGGCTACAGGGCATTGGGGTTCATCCAGGAAAGAATCTGGCACCACAAGACAAAGCAATGAGAAACTCCAATTTACGCCGATCCCAATGACATACAAGGAGTTGTATGAATGCCTATTCGACGTGCATGTGGTGTCTCCTCACTATCTAAAACCAATGCAGCCTCCGTATCCCAAATGGTATGACTCGAATGCACAGTGTGAGTACCATGCGGGGATCGCAGGGTATTCAATAGAAAATTACCTTGCCTTTAAGAAATTGGTAGAAAGATTCATCAATATGGGTGTTATGAAGTTAGATGACGCGCCAAACACAAAAAATACATTACCAAATCATGCTAATAACGGGGTCAATACAATTAGCGAATGTTCGGAGAAAAGAATCAAAGCAAGTGTCGTAGAGATTAAGACTTTTTTAAGAGTGGTCTGGGAAGAAATGTTCAAACAGAGACTAGTTGTGGCAGAAGAGAGTCAGGGGAGGTTGATAAATTATTACGAGTATCACCATGAAATGGGACATGAGATTCAGAATTGTAAGGAATTTAGAACTTTGGTATAAAATTTGATGAACAATAAAGAAATTGAGTTTTGTGAAGAAGGCATGGAAGAGAAGAGCATATGTGCGTCAGAGTCAACAAAAAAGAGCTCAAAAGTCAACTTTCCAGTAATCGTTATTTCGTGACCCAAAAGCAATGGAGCTAGAATACAGACAGCACCGAAAGTGATAATACAGAGGCCCGCAGCCTTTGCCTATAAAGATAGTAAGAGGGTTCCCTGAAACTATGAGTGTGATGTGGCAGTCCCAGGGAAGGAGAATTCGGCTAGTGCTTCGAAGGAGGATCTAGATGTAGGTTCTCATACTCGTAGCGGGAGACACTATGATTTGACAAAAGGGAAAGCTCCAACGGTAGAGCAGGAGAAACAAAAATCAGTCGAGCCTGAGTCACCTATCAAGGAACCAGTTGAAGAGGAAGAAGCTAAGGAGTTCCTAAACTCAAAAAAATTGGTTTCGATAGTGACGTCATCATCTCACTAAGGTCACACGGCCAAGGCACACGCCCGTGTCCTTAGGCCGTGTGTCGAATTAAATTCCAATTTCTAGGTCCAAACTTCACACGGCCTAGGCACACGCCCATGTCCATGGCCGTGTCTTCAACACGGCTGAGACACACAGCCATGTCTCTGCCCGTGTGTTTACTACTGAGCATACTGACTTGTAAACCTAGCATGCATGGGGACACACGGCTGATCAACATGCCCATGGGACTGACCGTGTGTCACACATGGCCTAGACACACGCCCGTGTGTCTACCCGTGTGGACATTAAAAAGGCTATACTCCAAGCCAAATGCCACCCTACATAGCAACCACACTTATATCAACTCAATTCAACAATAATATGACCATATGGAACCTCAAAGAACACTTAAAAATCAAGGTATTCACAAATCATACATTTCATGAAATCCATCATCATTGAATATGTGAACATGTTAAGTATAGGCCAACTCCCCATGACCTTTTACAAAATAAATTGAACAACTATAATAGCCAACACATTTGGCTTACAAATATGACATAAAAAAAAGACCAAGTCTTATACATGCCATACTCAAAAATAAATCTAATTTGGGTATACCAAAAAGTGGTCGATAGTGTGATCTCCAAACTCCGACGTCACCAATTTCTCGAGTTATCTTGGCAATACTACAAGGAAAAGGGAAATGAAAGGGGTAAGCATAAAGCTTATTAAGTTTGCATGAAAATAAATGACAATAATAAGCTCATGATAAAACCCATCCTTGGTATTAATTAACCACACACAAGGTTATAGGCTCTTTGCCATACTTACTCATATTTGCTATTATTTAGCTCATACCATGCCACATATCATAAATATTCTTCATGAATTACTCACGGGTACCTATGTTAACTCAATCACATAGCTTTAATAAAGTTCAAGTTTCTATTTCTAAGCTGATATATTTATCCCAATAATTCACTAGGGATGCTCAAAGATGCATATTCATAATCATTAGCATACACACGAAGCCAATGCCACATCCCGGATGCAGTCTTACATGGGTCACCTCTGAACACCGATGCCATATCCCAGATATGGTCTCATATGGACCCTCACATCGATATCGATGCCACATCCCAGATATGGTGTTATACAATTTATCACATTCAATGCCGAAGCCATATCCTGGATATGGTCTTACACGGGATCTCAATTCGGTATCGAGGCCATGTCCCCGACATGGTCTTAAACGGGACCTCATCTATCTCAACTTACTCATTCAACATCAAATATTCAATTTAGTAGAATATCATGCAACGACATAATATCAAATATTCTCAAATATGTTAACGTAAATGTTGAATCTATCTCATACAAACTTACCTCAATTTCAAAAAAGGCTAGATTGTCGATCTAGTTTGATATTTTATTCTTTCCCCGATTGAGGTTGATTCTTGGTTCTTCTTGCTCTATTGTAACGCCCCGAATTTGAGCCTAGAAGAATTGGGCTTTGGGCTTTGGGTCTCAGAAAAATTTTAAGTGAGCGAGAAAATGACAATTGGCATGTGGGATTTGAGGGTTAATGAATTTGGAGTGTCTAGGGGTGTTGGAGTGGTTCTGGGATCAAGTAAGGGTATAGGAAAAATTTTGGTTTTAGCCTAAGGGACCTGTGACTTCAGTTAGTAGGCCTTTTAAATAAATGAAGAAGAAAAATGACACAAAAGAGCTTGTGGTGTAGTGGCAAAGTGGCGCCACTTAAGGAGCAGGGAGGTGGCATCATTAGCAGGCAAGGGAATCCAAGGTTCGAGTAGTGGCATGGTATTTTGTTGGGGATTTAATTTTTGCCTTCTAGATGGTTAGTAGTGGCGTTGGATGTGAACTCTGAAGGAAGTGTTCATAAGAGAAAATTAAGGAAGGGATAAATGAGCTTATCTTAGAGAAAATTTAGGATGAGATTGAGGAGTTATCAGGGAGAAAAGTTAGGAGCTGAGAAGTGTGAAGAGTTGGTGTCGTTTTGGGAAGTGGGAAGTGTATAAATTTGGCTTAAAAGGGTAAATGAGTGTCGTTTTTGGGTCTTTTAGGGGGTTTTACGAATTTTCATTATGGCTTTCGGCATTTGGAGAGTTTTGCAAATAGGTCAGTCTTTCTTTTCTTGACCGAACATCCTGTAGTTACCCTCACGCAAGCACATTCGATCTTTTCTTTTCTCCCCCTCATTCTGTTCTTCTGTTACCGAATTCTTCCATTGCCGAAAAACCATCATTCCTTTTTGCCGAAATCCCTTTTGGTGTTTCGTTCTTCTTCTTTCTCTAAAAGCTGAGTACTCCCTTATAATCGAATAGCCCTATCTTTTTCCCGATTCCTTGTTGTTTTTCCTCCATCACAAATCAATTGGTATCTACTCGTAGTCAAGTTTAAAAGCCGGATCTTGTTCAGTAGCTATCTAGGCCGCAGGATCAAAGGATGGTTTTGGTAAGTACTTAGTCAATCTCCTTTAGTGTGTTTTGGTAAAAGCCGAAGGGCTATCTAACTCTTTCTTGTCGTTAACCCTGTATTAACAAGGGTAGGGTTCAAAGATCGCAAGCGTGGTCAGGATCGTTAGCAAAGTGGTAAGTGTTCTCGTCTCAGTTATGGATTAGTGGATGGTCGAATGTAAGTACGGATTATAGAGGTGACTTGTGTGGAGCATGAGTCACTTGATTATTGATAGCATATATGTGTGTGGGTACAGATCTAGGGGATATTCGTGAATAGTAAGTAAGGAAGGGCTACTAGAACGTGTGGCACACGGTAAGGTTACAGTGAGGTTTCGGTTTTGATAAAGTGCGTATTAAGTCGTGATTAATCGCTAGGTGATGTCTATTGTAGGTTCGTGATTATGGGGTTTGCAGCGCGTTATTACCAGGTGTGTACAAACACTACCCACACACGATGGCACCAACGCCGAAAAGCTAAAAAGCCGAAAGTGGCTAAATGGGCATGCTGAGCTCATTGGCCCAAATCAGCCAAGATTGATATGTGAATTTGAATATTGAATTGAAATGAAAGGGGTGTATGGTTTGATTATGATCGGGCCAAATGGGCTACATAAACATGAGCGGGCCTAATGGGCTATATAAACATGAATGGGCTTAGTGGGCCTTATGGGATTTTAGAAATGTATGCTAGGGTTTAATGGACTCTAGGCCTCGTTCGGATAAATTCTTCAAATTGCATAAGACTTAATTTATTAATCAAACATGTCTGTGGACAAGTCGATTAGTTAGAGTGTGGTAACCGACATATGCATGTCTAGGATTGGATCGAGGGAGAGCTTGGTACTTAAGCGGTCCTAGTGACCCACCTCCTCTTCAATGAGATCCTACCTGGTGCATAGTGTTTGTTCATTTTAACCGCGAGGACTTATTGATGGGCCAAAGTTCATAACTAAAACCCGAGATGAAAGAAATAAAGGAAATACCCCTGTAGGGCAGAATTATGGAAATACCCCTGGGTAGTGAAATGACTAAAATACCCCTAGGTGCTTAATGTGTGAAAATGTGTATGTTGCATTCATGAGATATATGTTGCACTTGGGTGGGTTTGATGATACGGAGGAAGATATATGAGGATCGCACAGTCGCTTGACGATCGAGGATCCACCGGTGTCTTTAAGCTCATTATATGCTTAGCAGCTTTGCTACAACGTTTGAATAGTGCCACTGTGGGTGCTACCTTTGGAGTGTAGGGCTGGGTGAGTGTATATTTATATCCCCACAGGAGTGTAGGGTTGGTACGGGTGGAGTGCAGGGTTAGATTTAGAATGGGTGCATTGCATTCATGTGATATTGATATGATATGAGGTCATTGTGGGCTAAGGCCCAAGACCACCGATTCTGACAGGGCTTAGGCCCAACGTGATAATTGTGATAATTGCATGTTGATTGGATTGCCAAGGGTCGTACACACTGAGTTGCGAAACTCATACCCTTTTATTTAATGTTTGAGGTGACCCTCAGTAAACGGCTTGATGTGGAGGAGGACTCGGGGACGGCCACACTTCAAGCTACTTAGAAGTTCTTCTTTATTTATTTCGAATAACTCTATTTTAATTACTTTATTTTCATTAGGATGTAATAAGGCTGTGTACCTCAAATTTGATTTTACATTTGGGTTTTAATTATTGTTCGACTATTTAATCATTTAACTTGAATAATTTTTTTTAAAATCTTAAACTTAAGCAAAGTCGTTTTGGAATTGTCCTTTTTAACTTTTCTATAGAAGGGTTTCAATGAAAACAAGGTTTCCGCTAAAACACTTCAATGTGACACGCCGAATTCGGGCCTAACTTCTAGGCCGGGTTTGGGGTGTTACATTTAGTGGTATCAGAGGCAGTTGCAAAGCTCAGGCTGTGAAATGGGCCTTAGATTTTGGGTTTTTTAAACAAGTAGATTAAAAAGTTTTTGCAGGATTCTTGAAGTGTGGTTCACCGAGCCCTCGACGTCGAGCCAAGTAAGTTTTTCTGTTATTGCACTTGTTTAAATTACTGAACTAGAATTTAGATATTGGCCTACTTTAAACAATAGGTTCTTAGAGACTAAAGCCCGTAGAAAACTTAAGCCTGTAGGGGATTTACGACTGTAAAACAACTTTTAAATTGTTACTTGCATAAGACATGTGCTTTAAACAGTGGAACTATGAACTAATTTCATAAAATTCCTAATTCTGATAATACGAGAATCAACGATGAGCGCCGGGAAGACGGGGATGCCCAAATGTGATAACGGGTATGTCTTGTGTGGATGCGATATTTTGGGTATAGAAACTATATGTGTGTAATGTTTATCTGCTCCGGTGGGTAGGTTTTTTGGGTAAGTGTAAGAGGGTTCAATTAGAGTTAAAGTGTGCTAGTGTTATTAAAATCAGAGTGCGCAGCGAAAGCATAGTGGTGTGACTTGAGCGGTGCGATTAATAGTTAGTTGGAAATTTCGAGGACGAAATTTCTTTAAGGGGGTAGAGTTGTAACGCCCCGAATTTAGGCCTAGAAGAATTGGGCTTTGGGCTTTGGGCTTTGGGTCTCAGAAAAATTTTAAGTGAGCGAGAAAATGACAATTGGCATGTGGGCTTTGAGGGTTAATGAATTTGGAACGTCTAGGGGTGTTGGAGTGGTTAAGGGATCAAGTAAGGGTATAGGAAAATTTTTTGTTTTAGCCCAAGGGAACTGTGACTTCAGTTAGTAGGCCTTTTAAATAAATGAAGAAGAAAAATGACACAAAAGAGCTTGTGGTGTAGTGGCAAAGTGGCGCCACTTAGGGAGCAGGGAGGTGGCGTCATTAGCAGGCAAGGGAGTCTAAGGTTCGAGTAGTGGCATGGTATTTTGTTGGGGATTTAATTTTTTTCCTTTTAGATGGTTAGTAGTGGCGTTGGATGTGAACTCTGAAGGAAGTGTTCATAAGAGAAAATTAAGGAAGGGATAAAGGAGCTTATCTTAGAGAAAATTTAGGATGAGATTGAGGAGTTATCAGAGAGAAAAGTTAGGAGCTGAGAAGTGTGAAGAGTTGGTGTCGTTTTGGGAAGTGGGAAGCGTATAAATTCAGCTTAAGAGGGTAAATGAATGTCATTTTGGGGTCTTTTAGGGGGTATTACGAATTTTCATTATGGCTTTCAGCATTTGGAGAGTTTTGCAAATAGGTCAGTCTTTCTTTTCTTGACCGAACATCCTGTAGTTGCCCTCACACAAGCAAATTTGATCTTTTCTTTTCTCCCCCTCATTCTGTTCTTCTGTTGTCGAATTCTTCCATTGCCGAAAAACCATCATTCCTTTTTGCCAAAATCCCTATTGGTGTTGCGTTCTTCTTCTTTCTCTGAAAGCTGAATACTCCCTTATAATCGAATAGCCCTATCTTTTTTCCAATTCCTTGTTTTTTTTCCTCCATCACAAATTGGTTGTTATCTACTCTTAGTCAAGTTTAAAAGCCGGATCTTGTTCAGTAGCTATTTATGCCGCAGGATCAAAGGAGGGTTTTATTAATTACTTAGTCAATCTCCTTTAGTGTGTTTTGGTAAAAGCCGAAGGGATATCTGTAATATCCCGGGTTAGGGGCTATTTTGTTGTTGCATGTGTTTAGTGTGCTGTGTTGCTATTTTGGTGTCTTATGGGCTTAATTGAAGTCTAGGTGTATGCCTGAGTGAATGGGAAAATTTTTATTTTTGGGTGTTAAGTCAGGGGAGCTGTAGGAGCTAGGGTATAAGGGTTTCTTTTGGTGTTTTATTGCACAAGTGAAGAGCTGGCAGAGTGGCAAGGCATGCGTCACATGGGGAGCTTGGTGTGGCGTCATCTACATGAAGTGGAGGTCCAGTGTTCGAGTGCAGAGTCCCCATTTTGGCTTCTTTTGGGACGGCATGGAGGAGAGGTAGAAGGCTAGTGAAATTCTACTTGGACTTGGTCTTCACTTTCAAATGTAAGGTGGAGAGCAAATTGTGGAGGAGGACTTGGTCCACTCATTTGAAATGAGTGGTGGTGAGTGTGTTTGGGGAGTGTGGCGAATTTGTGGGGTGTTGGAGTGGGGAAGTGGACGGCATAGTGGGGTGAGGTGCTAGCCGAAATGTATTTTGCATTTTTGGCATTTTGGGTGCAATTTCGGTCTTTGGATATCAAGCAAGAAAGCCTCTTCTTTGGTCTTTGGTTAGCCGAATGTTCTAAGGGTTTTTATTTTGTCTTTTGAATACCGATTTCCTAGTGAACTCCCCTCATTTTGTTCTTCATCTTTTGAAACCGAAAGACCAAATTTTCAAAGGTGTGCCGAAATTCTTTGTTCTCTTGAGTAGGGTGAAGCCGAATGTCCCTTACACTTTTCTCTTCTTTTTCCTTTGTGTAAATCAAGCTAGCCTCTCCTCTTCTCAACTTTCTTTTCTTGTTTTTGAAACCTTGTAAACTTGAAACCCCATTCTCTCAAATACCATTCATCTTTTCTTTTTCTTCAAATCAGAAGTACCTTTTATCTCTTTGTTCTATTTTGTTACTTGGCCGAATATCAACACTATTTCTTTGCATTTTGTTTACTCTTCTCTTCAACTCTGACCGAAAATCGTGATTGGTATAAACCACCTTGGCCGAATCTTTGATTCTTCTTTTGGCATAAGTCCTGGCCGAATCGCTTGTGGTTCTCTTCTTGTGTTGGGTGGCCGAATATAGAGTGTTGGGTCTCTTGCTTCAATCGTTTGGAGATTGGTAAGCCTTGGCCGAATGGTCATCTAGTTTCTCTTTTTCTTAATCGATTTAAGTTGTTTAAGAATCGTATATGACAACTATTGATGAGTGTTATCTCTTATGTTGGAACCGATTGCATCATAGGACGACGGGGACTTTGAAGCAGACAAGTGGAGCTTTCTACCTTGGTTTAACCATTTGATAAGTGGTGGTAAGAAGATTATTTGTTAGTCTATTCTTTTGGATTTCAATAAGATAGGGATTCAAGTGGATTAACTGTTCATCTTTTTATGGTGTAGCCGATTGCTTAAGGAGAATCATTGTTTGATTCGGATTTGGTAGGAAACCAAATCATCTTAAAAGGTAAGGGTTCGATATTAACCCCCTTTGGTTAATTGTTGATGGCCGAATGTTATAGATGCCTAACCCCTATGTGTTGGCCGAGTGTAGGAGCTAGTAATCGAGGGACTTAGATCGCCTTTGTCAGGATTTCTAGACTCGTAGTACCGGTGTGTAAACTAACACTGCGATATTTAGTAATATTATTAATAAACCTATTTGCCTATTAAAATCACTTGTGAGTATGATGGATTATTGGATACCCAAACGGGGTATGTATGCGTATCCGGTAAGTCAAGTATTGTTACTAGATTCCGATGATCTATATGGTATCATGACTATGTATGTATGTGATATGGGGCATGAGTCAAACATATTAGCATGATATGCATAATTTGTATGATATGCATGATTACATGAGTTGGTTTGTTGATGGGTGATATGAGTGGAGGGCGGTGATGATGATTTTGTGCCGACGAGCACCAAAGTGTTTTGTAACACACCTTGTGACTACGGTCACGGTGCTTTGGTAGCACATTTGTGTCTTTGGGACACCGGAGGTTGGGCACCTCATTGCGACTTGTCCCCGTGGTTAACACCATCGTGGGTTGGCCCCACTTTGAGATATGGGATCGATCGCTAGTGATTGGGTATCACACGATGGGTTGGCCCCATCATTCGATTATTGTGACTACGGTCACCAGTGCTTTGGTAGCACATTTGTGTCTTTGGGACACCAGAGGTTGGGCACCTCATTGCGACTTGTCCCTGTGGTTAACACCACCGTGGGTTGGCCCCACATGAGATATGGGATCGTCTGCTAGTGATTGGGTATCACACGATGGGTTGGCCCCATCAATTGATTTGTGACTACGGTCACCAGTGCTTTGGTAGCACATTTGTGTCTTTGGGACACCAGTGTTTTGGTAACACATTGTGACTATATGTCACCAGTGGTTTGGCACCACCAGTGGTTTGGTACCACACGGGGTAGAAAAAGGAGATACGGATGGTTAGGATCGGGTTGCATTAATTATGTTGCTATGTATGATGTGTGTTAGCATGTTGTTTCATCGGGAGCGGGATTTATGCACTGAGTCTTTCGACTCACCCTCTCCTTTGACATTTCGGGTGACTCGTGAGGCGCGGACATGGAGCCGGGATGGACTCTGGTGCTCATGCCATGCTTTAATAAAAGTTTTGCTCAGACTAATCAAATTGGGTACTTTAGCTTATTTACTTTTGTTTGGGTTTTAATTTGGATTTGTAAAAGGCCTTTAAATTATGTTTTATGATGGGTATGTTTTAATTAGATTCTCAACTCGCTTAACAAATAACTTGGCATGAAATTTTACTAAAACTTGGAAAGACAACGTTTTCAAAATTATATCGCAATGTGTTTTAAACTATACCATCGGGTATCTCGCCATGTTTTACTATACAATCAACTCAAATGATTCCGAATCAAACTTGATTTTCTACTAAGCCTAAAATGTTTCAAAATGGCACTAAGAAACTATTGGAAGTGCTAAATGAAATCAACTCGTTTTAACTATATACTTTGGATAAGCTTTCAAAATCTAATCAAACAAGCCTACTCAAATTTTCCTCAAGTTCACTATGTTTCGCCCCACTTTTAAGCGAAAAAAAGATCACTCAAAGACGCGTTTTCCCCGTAACATACCAGATTCGGTCGTGGTGTCTTGTCCGAGTTTGGGGTGTTACAATTGTGGTATCGAGCTAAGTTCAAAGGTTTCACTGTGGGCCCGAGGCCCAAAATGTTTTCAAAAGGTTGTTTTGTTAATCTTTATTCTTAAAGTATGGTTTGAAAGGCATGGCACCGAGTCTCCAGCTTGATTCGCCTGTAAGTACCCGTACTATTGCTTGTGAATTGATTGGATGTGATATGATCCGATGAATAGCAATAGTATACTACTTTAGAGATTGAAACCGATAGGATTTTGTGAACTCGCGAGAACAAATCCTCTTAAAATATTCATAAGACTTGCTTTTAAACAAGTGGAATAAATATCGATGCATAAAAATTGTTAATCGATCACGAGGAAGATTAGTCATGAGCGCTAGAGGTGGACGTGGTCGTGGACGCAGGTCGTGGTAGGATGACAGTTTACGAGCCCGTAGGATCTGGTCGGGGTTCGAGAAAATGAGATACCGATTCCGCCGCCACCGGAGGTGGTGAGTTCCAAGATCGATCGGGGGACGACGCGATGTCACGAGCGATCTGCCGCGAGTGTTGGAAAGGGTAGCAGGAGTTGGTGGTGGCGGGAGTTAGGAAATTGTTCTGGCGACTTCGGGCAAATGGGGCCGAATTCTTCCGAGGTGTTTCGGTGTTGCCCTCAAAGATCGCTGAATACCGGCTAGAGGCAATCGAGCGGATCATGGATGATCCGGACTTGACAAATGGAAGAGAAGCTGAAGGGCATCGATCGCTTCTCCGTGATGAGTCATATCGGTGGTGGCTCACGGTTCGGGACGAGTGTGGCGCAGAGGATCTCGACATGGGATTATTTCAGTCGCATATCAAAAGAAGTACATCGGAGCTAGTTATATCGACTCCCAGTAAAGGCTTTTTCGAGGCTTGTTCGGGGAGTAAATCGGTTCTTGGAGCACGAGCCCGAGTTCCTGGCCGAGTAGGTATGCCAGGGGCATTGTGGCCACCGAGCATGAGAGGTGTGTTCGTTCGAGGATGGTCCGCGAGACGACTTGAGGTCTGCTGATTGCTCTCGCCAGAGAGCGAGTTTCTTTGTCTTAGTTGAGAAGGCTAAGGTAGCCGAGGGTGTTAAGGAGTCGTGAGACAAGGCATGGGACAGAAATAGACATAAGAGGAGCTTTGGGTCTTACGGATCGTCGGGTAATCCGCAGAGTAAGAGGGCTAGACCGAGTGGGCCGAACCACCGCTAGGTTTGTTGTCGCTAGGCGAGTGGACCGCCGCAGTGTGATCAGTGCGGAAAATCTCATTGGGGTGGTTGCTGGACTGGAGGAAAAGGTTGCTTCGAGTGTGGTTCTCTGGAACACCGTGTGAGGGATTGTCCGCGTAGGTTGGCTAGGATTCAGTCTGAGAGTCAGGGCCGTAATCAGTTCAGAGGTAGTGGACCGCCACGCGAGAGGCCGTGGTAATGGCAGAGGTGGTAATGGTTCAGTCGGGGCCGTGGAGCACCGGGCGAGGTGCGAGTAGCTCGATGCTAGACACTGGATTAGTGTATGCCGCGAGGCGCCAAGAGGAGGGCGGCGACGCCGGACGTCATAACCGGTACGTTCTTGATTTTTGGTTCTCCTTATACTGCTTTGATTGATGTGGGTTCAACGCACTCTTATGTTGCCAGTAGTATAGTAGAGACCATGGATTTAGACTCTGAGATATCTTCTAGGCAGATGACTGTGATTAGCCCGCTAGGTCACTCTGTAGTAGTAGATAAACTGTTTAGAGAGGTACCCTTAGAACTCCAAGGGGTAGTGTTTTTTCGCGATCCGATGGAACCGCCGTTTGGGGAGTTCGATCCGATTCTTGGGATGGATTGGTTGGTCAAGTACCAAAGCGAGGTTGGATTGCGCGCCAAGCGCATGGTTCTTAAGACGGTTAAGGGTGAAGAGGTGGCTATGATAGGTAATAGGAGAGATTACTTATCTAATGTGGTATCTGCTCTGAAGGCAGAGAAGATGGTCAGAAAGGGCGTGAAGCGTATGTAGTTCATGTGTATGCCTTGGAGGCTAAAGAGTCGACTATGGAGAAGGTTCGCACTGTTAAGGAGTTTGCTTGATGTTTTTCTGAGGAGCTTCGGGTTTGCCGCCGGATCGCGAAGTGGAGTTCGGGATAGATCTGGCATTGAAAGCTGCGCCGGTGTCTATTGCTCGTATAGGATGGGCGCTAAAGGAATTGGTGGAGCTTAAGGCTCGAGATCCAGGAGTTATTGGATAGAGGTTTCATTAGGCCTAGTGTTTCGTGGTAAGTGCGCGGTACTCTTTGTCAAGAAGAAAGATGGCACAATGCGGATGTGCATAGACTACCGCTTGATTGAACAAGTCGACGATTAAAAACAAGTATCCGTTGCCACGGATAGACGATTTGTTTGATCACCGAGGGTGTCTGCGGTATTTTCAAGATCGACTTGAGGTCCAGGTATCATCGGTTGAAGGTTAAGGAGGTCGATATCCATAAAACAAAGCGTTTCGGACTCGGTATGGGCACTACGAATTTCTCGTAATGCCGTTCGGGTTGACTAACGACCGCAGCGGCGCTTATGGACATGATGAATAGGGTGTTTCAACAAGATCTGGATCGCCGTCGTGGTTTTCATAGACGACATCTTGGTGTACTCAGGGACAGAGGAAGAGCATGATAAGCATTTGCGGGTGGTGTTGCGATTTTGAGGAAAAGCAAACTCTATGCTAAGTTGATGAAGTGCGAGTTCTGGCTTAGAGAAGTGACTTTCTTGGGTCATGTAGTGTCGGCTGAGGGGATTCGAGTAGATCCTCGTAAGATTGAGGCAGTTTTGGATTGGAAGCCGCCTAAGTCAGTGGCTGAGATTCGGAGTTTTCTGGGTTTGGCCGGATACTACCGAAGGTTTGTTGAGGGTTTCTCGTTGATAGCAGCGCCGATGACCAAGTTGCTGAGGAAAGAAGTTCCGTTTGTATGGACTGAGAAGCAGCAGGAAAGCTTCGACAAGTTAAAGAAGATTTTGACTGAGGCTCCGGTTCTAATTCAACCTGAGGCTGGTAAGGAATTCACAGTCTATTGCGATGCATCACATACGGGCTTGGGTTGTGTCTTTGATGCAAGAAGGTAAGGTTGTGGCTTACGCTTCTCGGCATACCGAGGCCACATGAGGTCAACTATCCGACGACGATTTGGAGCTAGCAGGTGTAGTCTTCGCTTTAAAGATCGGAGGCACTACTTATACGGAGAGAGATCGATAGTCTACCTGATCACAAGAGTCTCAAGTATCTGGCGACTCGGAAGGATTTGAATTTGAGGCAGCGCAGATGGGTCGAGTTCTTTGAAAGATTACGATCGCTCGATTGAGTATCATCCGGGCAAGGCTAACGTGGTTGCCGACGCGTTGAGTCGTAAGGTTGTTTTGAGTTAAGAGCATTGTTTGCCCACTTGAGCTTGTATGACGATGGAAGTATTCTCGCGAGAGTTGCGAGTTAAGCCTACTTGGGTTGAGCGGATCGAGAGAAACAGATTATTGGATGAGGTTACGAGTGCGCGAAGGTTGCAAGTGCAGGATGGTGGTTTGGAGGGTTACACTGTCCCGTGGCGAGGTTCTCGTGTTTTCGTGGTAAGGCTTGTATGCCTAAAGATGTTGAGCTGAGGCGTAAGATTCTTCAGACGCACATAGCTTGATCCTTATGCTATGCACCACAGAGGTAGCAAGATGTATAAGGATCTTAGAGAGCGATTTTGGTGGCTCGGCTTGAAGAAAGAGGTGACAGAGTTTGTTGGGAAGTGTCCGACTTGTCGCAGGTCAAGGCTCGAACATCGTTGCCGTCGGGTTTGCTTCACCGTGAAGATTCCTCGGTGGAAGTGGGAAAGGATAACCATGGATTTCGTCGGTGGGTTACCGCCACGCCAAGCAAGAAAGATTCAGTTTGGGTAGTGGTGGATCGACCGACTAAATCACTCACTTTATCCCGGTGAGGATTGACTACTCACTTCAGAAGCTAGCGAAGCTGTATGTTTCAGAGATAGTGAGGTTGCACGGCGTGCCAGTTTCGATAATTTCGGATAGGGATCCCAGATTCACGTCAAGGTTCTGGAAAGCACTGCATCAGGCTCTGGGTACTCGTTTGGATTTCAGCACGGCTTTTCACCCGCAGTCGGACGGTCAATCAGAAAGGGTCATTCGGATCTTAGAGGATATGCCGAGAGGTTGTGTCCCGGATTTTGAGGTAGTTGGGAGGAGTTTTTGCCATTAGTGAGTTTGCCTACAACAACGATTACCAAGCGAGCATTAAGATGGCACCGTATGAGGCGTTGTATGGTAGGAAATGTCGCTCACCCACGTGTTGGACGGAGTTAGGTGAACGCCGGTTGTTGGGACCCGAGTTGGTTGTTGAGACCGAAGACAAGGTTGTCGATTCGGGTCTCGATTGAAGGAAGCTTTGGACCGGCGAAGTCTTATGCCGATCTTAAGCGAAGAGATATAGAGTTCGCTGTGGGGATCGAGTGTTTCGGAAGGTCTCACCTTGGAAGAAGGTGTTGAGGTTGGGAAGAAAGGCAAGCTAAGTCCGAGGTTTATTGGACCGTATAAGGTCTTCGAGACGAGTTGGACCGATGGCGATCGCCTTGAGTTGCCGCAGAGCTTAGTCGATTCACGACGTTTTCCACGCTTCGATGCTTCGACGTTATTGTTCGATCCATCGCATGTAGTAGCAGCAGTGGAAGAGATCGAGGTAAATCCAGACTTGACTATGGAGGAGGAAACGTGCGATTCTTGATCGAGATGTGAAGGTTCTGCGTAAGAAATCTGTGCCTTTGGTTAAGGTTCTTTGGCGGAATCATGGCGTAGAGAAGAAGATACGTGGGAACCCGAGGATATGATGAGACAAACAATACCCGCAACTCTTTGACTGTAATTTTGGGGCGAAATTATTTTTAAGGGGGTAGAAGCGTAATATCCCGGGTTAGGGGCTATTTTGTTGTTGCATGTGTTTAGTGTGCTGTGTTGCTATTTTGGTGTCTTAGGGGCTTAATTGAAGTCTAGGTGTATGCCTGAGTGAATGGGAAAATTTTTATTTTTGGGTGTTAAGTCAGGGGAGCTGTAGGAGCTAGGGTATAAGGGTTTCTTTTGGTGTTTTATTGCACAAGTGAAGAGCTGGCAGAGTGGCAAGGCATGCGTCACATGGGGAGCTTGGTGTGGCGTCATCTACATGAAGTGGAGGTCCAGTGTTCGAGCTGCAGAGTCCCCATTTTGGCTTCTTTTTGGGACGGCATGGAGGAGAGGTAGAAGGCTAGTGAAATTCTACTTGGACTTGGTCTTCACTTTCAAATGTAAGGTGGAGAGCAAATTGTGGAGGAGGACTTGGTCCACTCATTTGAAATGAGTGGTGGTGAGTGTGTTTGGGGAGTGTGGCCGAATTTGTGGGGTGTTGGAGTGGGGGAAGTGGACGGCATAGTGGGGTGAGGTGCTAGCCGAAATGTATTTTTGCATTTTTGGCATTTTGGGTGCAATTTCGGTCTTTGGATATCAAGCAAGAAAGCCTCTTCTTTGGTCTTTGGTTAGCCGAATGTTCTAAGGGTTTTTATTTTGTCTTTTGAATACCGATTTCCTAGTGAACTCCCCTCATTTTGTTCTTCATCTTTTGAAACCGAAAGACCAAATTTTCAAAGGTGTGCCGAAATTCTTTGTTCTCTTGAGTAGGGTGAAGCCGAATGTCCCTTACACTTTTCTCTTCTTTTCCTTTGTGTAAATCAAGCTAGCCTCTCCTCTTCTCAACTTTCTTTTCTTGTTTTTGAAACCTTTAAACCGAAACCCCATTCTCTCAAATACCATTCATCTTTTCTTTTCTTCAAATCAAGTACCTTTTATCTCTTTGTTCTATTTTGTTACTTGGCCGAATATCAACACTATTTCTTTGCATTTTGTTTACTCTTCTCTTCAACTCGACGTAGAAAATCGTGATTGGTATAAACCACCTTGGCCGAATCTTTGATTCTTCTTTTGGCATAAGTCCTGGCCGAATCGCTTGTGGTTCTCTTCTTGTGTTGGGTGGCCGAATATAGAGTGTTGGGTCTCTTGCTTCAATCGTTTGGAGATTGGTAAGCCTTGGCCGAATGGTCATCTAGTTTCTCTCTTTTTCTTAATCGATTTAAGTTGTTTAAGAATCGTATATGACAACTATTGATGAGTGTTATCTCTTATGTTGGAACCGATTGCATCATAGGACGACGGGGACTTTGAAGCAGACAAGTGGAGCTTTCTACCTTGGTTTAACCATTTGATAAGTGGTGGTAAGAAGATTATTTGTTAGTCTATTCTTTTGGATTTCAATAAGATAGGGATTCAAGTGGATTAACTGTTCATCTTTTTATGGTGTAGCCGATTGCTTAAGGAGAATCATTGTTTGATTCGGATTTGGTAGGAAACCAAATCATCTTAAAAGGTAAGGGTTCAATATTAACCCCCTTTGGTTAATTGTTGATGGCCGAATGTTATAGATGCCTAACCCCTATGTGTTGGCCGAGTGTAGGAGCTAGTAATCGAGGGACTTAGATCGCCTTTGTCAGGATTTCTAGACTCGTAGTACCAGGTGTGTAAACTAACACACTGATATTTAGTAATATTATTAATAAACCAGTTTGCCTATTAAAATCATGACAGTATGATGGATTATTGGATACCCAAACGGGGTGCGTATGCGATCGGTAAGTCAAGTATTGTTACTAGATTACTGATGATCTATATGGTATCGTGACTATGTATGTATGTGATATGGGGCATGAGTCAAACATATTAGCATGATATGCATAATTTGTATGATATGCATGATTACATGAGTTGGTTTGTTGATGGGTGATATGAGTGGAGGGGCGGTGATGATTTTGTCTTGTGAGCACCGGTGTTTTGGTAACACACCTTGTGACTACGGTCACAAAGTGCTTTGGTAGCACATTTGTGTCTTTGGGACACCAGAGGTTGGGCACCTCATTGTGACTTGTCCACGTGGTTAACACCACCGTGGGTTGGCCCCACTTTGAGATATGGGATCGTCGCTAGTGATTGGGTATCACACGATGGGTTGGCCCCATCATTCGATTATTGTGACTACGGTCACCGGTGCTTTGGTAGCACATTTGTGTCTTTGGGACACCAGAGGTTGGGCACCTCATTGCGACTTGTCCCCCGTGGTTAACACCACCGTGGGTTGGCCCCACATGAGATATGGGATCGTCGCTAGTGATTGGGTATCACACGATGGGTTGGCCCCATCAATTGATTTGTGACTACATCACCAAAGTGCTTTGGTAGCACATTTGTGTCTTTGGGACACCAGTGTTTTGGTAACACATTGTGACTATATGTCACCAGTGGTTTGGCACCACCAGTGGTTTGGTACCACACGGGGTAGAAAAAGGAGATACGGATGGTTAGGATCGGGTTGCATTAATTATGTTGCTATGTATGATGTGTGTTAGCATGTTGTTTCATCGGGAGCGGGATTTATGCATCTGAGTCTTCGACTCACCCTCTCCTTTGACATTTCAGGTGACTCGTAGGCGCGGACATGGAGCCGGGATGGACTCGGGGTGCTCATGCCATGCTTTAATAAAAGTTTTGCTCAGACTAATCAAATTGGGTACTTTAGCTTATTTACTTTTGTTTGGGTTTTAATTTGGATTTGTAAAAGGCCTTTAAATTATGTTTTATGATGGGTATGTTTTAATTAGATTCTCAACCTGCTTAACAAATAACTTGGCATGAAATTTTACTAAAACTTGGAAAGACAACGTTTTCAAAATTATATCGCAATGTGTTTTAAACTATACCATCGGGTATCTCGCCATGTTTTACTATACAATCAACTCAAATGATTTCCGAATCAAACTTGATTTTCTACTAAGCCTAAAATGTTTCAAAATGGCACTAAGAAACTATTGGAAGTGCTAAATGAAATCAACTCGTTTTAACTATATACTTTGGATAAGCTTTCAAAATCTAATCAAACAAGCCTACTCAAATTTTCCTCAAGTTCACTATGTTTTCGCCCCACTTTTAAGCGGAAAAAAAAAAGATCACTCAAAGACGTTTTTCCCCGTAACATACCAGATTCGGTCGTGGTGTCTTGTCTGAGTTTGGGGTGTTACAATATCTAACTCTTTCTTGTCGTTAACCCTGTATTAACAAGGGTAGGGTTCAAAGATCGCAAGCGTGGTAAGGATCGTTAGCAAAGTGGTAAATGTTCTCGTCTCAGTTATGGATTAGTGGATGGCCGAACATAAGTACGAATTATAGAGGTGACTTTT
The DNA here is from genome assembly GCA_025698515.1 of Gossypium sturtianum. NCBI lineage: Eukaryota > Viridiplantae > Streptophyta > Magnoliopsida > Malvales > Malvaceae > Gossypium > Gossypium sturtianum. Next base: position 62,189,904 of record CM046948.1, read on the forward strand.
GTGGAGCATAAGTCACTTGATTATTGATAGCATATATGTGTGTGGGTGCAGATATAGGGGATATTCGTGAATAGTTCCTAAGGAAGGGCTCCTAGAACGGGTGGCATACGGTAAGGTTAAGGTGAGGTTTCGGTTTTGATAAAGTGCGTATTAAGCCGTGATTAATCGTTAGGTGATGTCTATTGTAGGTTCGTGATTAAGGGGTTTGCAGCGCGTTATTACCAGGTGTGTGCAAACACTACACACACATGATGGCGGCAACACCGAAAAGTCGAAAAGCCGGAAGTGGCTAAATGGGCCAGCCGAGCTCGTGGGCCCAAATCGGCCAAGATTGATATGTGTATTTGAATATTGAATTGATGTGAAAGGGATGTATGGTTTGATTATGATTGGGCCTAATGGGCTACATAAACATGAGCGGGCCTAATGGGCTATATAAACATGAATGGGCTTAGTGGGCCTTATGGGATTTTAGAAATGTATGCTAGGGTTTAATGGACTCTAGGCCTAGTTCGGATAAATTCTTAAAATTGCATAAGACTTAATTTATTAATCAAACATGTCTGTGGACAAGTCGATTAGTTAGAGTGTGGTAACCGCCATATGCATGTCTAGGATTGGATCGAGGGAGAGCTTGGTACTTAAGCGGTTCTAGTGACCCACCTCCTCTTCTCTGAGATCCTACCTGGTGCATAGTGTTTGTTCATTTTAACCGCGAGGACTTATTGATGGGCCAAAGTTCATAACTAAAACCTGAGATGAAAGAAATTATAGAAATACCCTTGTATGGCAGAATTACGGAAATACCCCTGGGTAGTGAAATGACTAAAATACCCCTAGGTGCTTAATGTGTGAAAATGTGTATGTTGTCTTCATGAGATATATGTTGCACTTGGGTGGGTTTGATGATACGGAGGAAGATATGTGAGGATCGCATAGTCGCTTGACGACCGTGGATCCACCGGTGGCTTTAAGCCCATTATATGCTTAGCAGCTTTGCTGCAACGTTTGAGTAGTGCCGCTATTGGTGCTACCTTTGGAGTGTAGGGCTGGGTGGGTTGATATTTATATCCCCACAGGAGTGTAGGGTTGGTACGGGTGGAGTGCAGGGTTGGACTTGGGATGGGTGCATTGCATTCATGTGATATTGATATGATATGAGGTCATTGTGGGCTAAGGCCCAAGACAACCGATTTTGATAGGGCTTAGGCCCAACATGATAATTGTGATAATTGCATGTTGATTGGATTGCCAAGGGTCGTACATACTGAGTTGCGAAACTCACACCCTTTTATTTAATGTTTGAGGTGACCCTCAGTAAACGGCTCGATGTGGAGGAGGACTCGGGGACGGCCACACTTCAAGCTACTTAGAAGTTTTTCTTTATTTGTTTCGAATAACTCTATTTTAATTACTTTATTTTCATTGGGATGTAATAAGGCCGTGTACCTCCAATTTGATTTTACATTTGGGTTTTAATTATTGTTCGACTGTTTAATCATTCAACTTGAATAATTTTTTTAAAATCTTAAACTTAAGCAAAGTCGTTTTGGAATTGTCCTTTTTAACTTTTCTATAGAAGGGTTTCAATGAAAACAAGGTTTTCGCTAAAACACTTCAATGTGACACGCCGAATTCGGGCCTAACTTTTAGTCCGGGTTTGGGGTGTTACATTTAGTGGTATCAGATCCTAGTTGCAAAGCTCGGGCTGTGAAATGGGCCTTAGATTTTGGGTTTTTTAAACAAGTAGATTAAAAAGTTTTTGCAGGATTCTTGAAGTGTGGTTCACCAAGCCCTCGACGTCGAGCCAAGTAAGTTTTTCTGTTATTGCACTTGTTTAAATTACTGAACTATATTTAGATATTGGGCTACTTTAAACAATAGGTTCTTAGAGACTAAAGCCCGTAGGAAACTTAAGCCTGTAGGGGATTTACGACTGCGAAACAACTTTTAAATTGTTACTTGAATAAGACATGTGCTTTAAACAGTGGAACTATGAACTAATTTCATAAAATTTCTAATTTTGATAATACGAGAATCAACGATGAGCGCCGGGAAGACGGGGATGCCCAAATGTTATAACGGGTATGTCTTGTGTGGATGCGATATTTTGGGTATAGAAACTGTATGTGTGTAATGTTTATCTGCTCCGGTGGGTTGGTTTTTTGGGTAAGTGTAAGAGGGTTCAATTAGAGTTAAAGTGTGTTAGTGTTATTAAAATCAGAGTGAGCAGCGAAAGCATAGTGGTGTGACTTGAGCGGTGCGATTAATAGTTAGTTGGAAATTTCGAGGATGAAATTTCTTTAAGGGGGTAGAGTTGTAACGCCCCGAATTTGGGCCTAGAAGAATTGGGCTTTGGGCTTTGGGTCTCAGAAAAATTTTAAGTGAGCAAGAAAATGACAATTGGCATGACGGCTTTTAGGGTTAATGAATTTGGAGCGTCTAGGGGTGTTGGAGTGGTTCTGGGATCAAGTAAGGGTATAGGAAAAATTTTGGTTTTAGCCCAAGGAAACTGTGACTTCAATTAGTAGGCCTTTTAAATAAATGAAGAAGAAAAATGACACAAAAGAACTTGTGGTGTAGTGGCAAAGTGGCGCCACTTAGGGAGCAGGGAGGTGCCGTCATTAGCAGGCAGGGGAGTCCAAGGTTCGAGTAGTGGCATGGTATTTTGTTGGGGATTTAATTTTTGCCTTATAGATGGTTAGTAGTGGCGTTGGATGTGAACTCTGAAGGAAGTGTTCATAAGAGAAAATTAAGGAAGGGATAAAGGAGCTTATCTTAGAGAAAAATTAGGATGAGATTGAGGAGTTATCAGGGAGAAAAGTTAGGAGCTGAGAAGTGTGAAGAGTTTGTGTCATTTTGGGAAGTGGGAAGTGTATAAATTCGGCTTAAGAGGGTAAATGAGTGTCATTTTTGGGTCTTTTAGGGGGTATTACGAATTTTCATTATGGCTTACAGCATTTGGAGAGTTTTGCAAATAGGTCAGTCTTTCTTTTCTTGACCGAACATCCTGTAGTTACCCTCACGCAAGCACATTTGATCTTTTCTTTTCTCCCCCTCATTCTGTTCTTCTGTTGTCGAATTCTTCCATTGCCGAAAAACCATCATTCCTTTTTGCCAAAATCTCTATTGGTGTTGCGTTCTTCTTCTTTCTCTGAAAGCCGAATACTCCCTTATAATCGAATAGCACTATCTTTTTGCCGATTCCTTGTTGTTTTTCCTCCATCACAAATTGGTTGTTATCTACTCTTAGTCAAGTTTAAAAGCCAGATCTTGTTCAGTAGCTATCTAGGCTGCAGGGACAAAGGAGGGTTTCATTAAGTTCTTAGTCAATCTTCTTTAATGTGTTTTGGTAAAAGCCGAAGGGCTATCTAACTCTTTCTTGTCATTAACCCTGTATTAACAAGGGTAGGGTTCAAAGATCGCAAGCGTGGTAAGGATCGTTAGCAAAGTGGTAAGTGTTATCGTCTCAGTTATGGATTAGTGGATGGCCGAATGTGAGTACGAATTATAGAGGTGACTTGTGTGGAGCATGAGTCACTTGATTATTGATAGCATATATGTGTGTGGTGGCAGATATAGGGGGTATTCGTGAATAGTAGCTAACGAAGGGCTACTAGAACGGGTGGCACACGGTAAGGTTACGGTGAGGTTTAAGTTTTGATAAAGTGCGTATTAAGCCGTGATTAATCATTAGGTGATGTCTATTGTAGGTTCGTGATTAAGGGGTTTGCAGCGCATTATTACCAGGTGTGTACAAACACTACACACACACGATGGCGGCAACGCCGAAAAGTCGAAAAGGCGAAAGTGGCTAAATGGGCCTGCCGAGCTCGTGGGCCCAAATCGGCCAAGATTGAATTGTGTATTTGAATATTGAATTGACATGAAATGGGTGTATGGTTTGATTATGATCGGGCCTAATGGGCTACATAAACATGAGCGGGCCTAATGGGCTATATAAACATGAATGGGCTTAGTGGGCCTTATGGGATTTTAGAAATGTATGCTAGGGTTTAATGGACTCTAGGCCTAGTTCGGATAAATTCTTAAAATTGTATAAGACTTAATTTATTAATCAAACATGTCTGTGGACAAGTCGAATAGTTAGAGTGTAGTAACCGACATATGCATGTCTAGGATTGGATCGAGGGAGACCTTGGTACTTAAGCAGTCCTAGTGACCCACCTCCTCTTCTCTGAGATCCTACCTAGTGCATAGTATTTGTTCATTTTAATCGCGAGGACTTATTGATGGGCCAAAGTTCATAACTAAAACCCGAGATGAAAAAAATTACAGAAATACCCCTGTATGGCAGAATTACGGAAATACCCCTGTAGGGCAGAATTATGAAAATACTCCTGGGTAGTGAAATGACTAAAATACCCCTAGGTGCTTAATGAGTGAAAATGTGTATGTTGCATTCATGAGATATATGTTGCACTTGGGTTGGTTTGATGATACGGAGGAAGATATGTGAGGATCGCATACTTGCTTGACGACCGTGGATCCACCGGTGGCTTTAAGCCCATTATATGCTTAGCAGCTTTGCTGCAACGTTTGAGTAGTGCCGCAATTGGTGCTACCTTTGGAGTGTAGGGCTGGGTGGGTTGATATTTATACCCCGAATCACTAGCACCCTCTTTATAGCACCTAAATCAAAAATGGTATTGACTGCCTACCTTGAATAACAATCGGTTCTTCTCTTTAACCACCGATCAAAGCCGCCTTCCAAAACTTGACAGAATCACTACTTAGGAGTATTCGGCCTCCTAAGGTACACTCTAGGCTTGAGTCCCACGAAGAACAGTCACACTTCTATCAGAAACGGTGGATAAAGATAGTGTTAAGGAGGAAGCTTATATTGACAAAGAGAGAAAGAGGGAGAAGAGACCGAAAGGTATTCGGTCATGCAAGAAAAATGAGAGAGGGAGAGGGTGGAGAAGTTCAGTTCAGAGATGAAAGAAAAGAATAGCCACAAACATGTAAGAACAACTCTTATATTGGGCCTTTCAATTCCATACTAAAACAGAAAAGAGGTAGAAAGGTTGCACAAACGGTAAAATTCCAGAATATGCATGGCAATACAGAGAAAAGAGGAAAAGAAACTGAAAACAAGGAAAACCCGAAATGGCACAAAAGAATTCGGCACTATGGAAAAAAAAAGGTCCTATGACCGAGTTGCACAATGGGGAGTTCAAATTTTGGCAAACAACCCTTTCCATTTCAAATTCCCTGATTTCCTCCTTGAATTTAGCCACCAACCGAGTTTGAATTACAATCAAACACCTTCATCCAATCTTCTTCCCTTGAAACACTCCCCTAAATTACTCAACCTTCAATTCAAATTTCCTTGAAACACTCATGACCAAGTCATCCACAGAGTCTCAGTCCAACTCCACCTCCTTCCACGGCCATCAGTAAAAAGAATCCCTATTTTCACAAGCGGGGATTCGAACCTCCGACCACTAGCTCACTTGTAACGCCACCTCCACTAGACCACATTGCTCCTTGTGATATAAATTCATCCCAAAAATATTCTTAAAGCCTACCCACTAACATCAAGGCTCCTTTAAGAGAAAACATAATTTTTTTGCTAAAGCCTAGGTTTGAACCCAGGAATTCTCCAACACTCCCAAACACTCCTAATCACTTAACCATTAAAGCAACAACCAATTTGTGATATTTCTTGCACACATAAACTTTTATGTGCAGACTCCTAGCGGCTCCCACGCATAAGGCCCAATCCTACTAGGCCCAACTTCAGGGCGTCACAATTCACCCCTCCTTAAAGAAATTTCGTCCCCAAAATTTCCAACTAACAGGGTAGTCGTGTAACAACTACAACATTACGCTACCGCTGCGCACTTTGGTCCCAACGTCTTTAACACACATCCAAAACATCCACCTATCGTAGCAGATAGGTTACAATTTCTATATCAAGAACATCACATCCAACATTTCCAAACACACATAGAATAAATACCAAAAATATAGTCCAATATCTAAAGAAACCAAGGTATTTCTAACTCACTGTATTTTAATTAAATAGACAAAAGTATTCAGAAAACTTACAGATTCGGCACTGGAGACTCGGTGAGCCACAGTTTCAGGAAAATATTCAGTAAAACATTTCACATACTTCAAATCTTTTGAAACAGTTCTTTCAAAAATTCAATTTTAAAAACCCAATCCACATCCAATTTTTGCAACTTGGCTCTGATACCACTAAATGTAACACCCCAAACCCGGCCCAGAAGTTAGGCCCGAATCTGGCGTGTCACATTGAAGTGTTTTTCGAAAATCATGTTTTCATTGAAAACCCTCCTTAATATTTAAAAAACTAAAGTCTCAGTTTGTGTTCGTTCAATTTCAAAACATGGTTCATTTAAAAGTTAATCACTTTTAAAAATGTTATTAACTTCGTTAAAAATCTCTTTTAGTTGCGGAAGCTAATTTAAGGTAAATAAGTTTAAAACGTATGGTTTTAAAAATAGTAATTGGGCTGAAAACTCGTCTACGTATAACAAATATAAAACGTAACAAAATCCCAAATTCAGAATTTAATCCAGAGAGGCCTTAATACAGAAATTAAAACCCCAAACAGAATTTAAAACATATATAAAGTCCAAAGCATAACAACCACAGTTGTGTGGTCACCTCTGAGTCCCTAGCAGCACCGATCCTCCCAACGCTGGGGATTACTTGCACAGTTAAAAACGAGGTGAGTTTACGAAAAAATAGTGTGTAATCCCCTTACTAGAGTAACGAACAAGATATGTAAATCGAAATCGAAAGCAGTCTCTAGGCCCACGACCCTACAACAAGAATAAAGACAGATCCGATTCAGAGCATACGCCAAAACCCACTACAATATCATTTGGGTCACAGCCCATAAAAGAATCAATTGGGCCCTGCCCAAACCAATACAGAACAAGTGGCCCTAAGCACAGTACAATGACAGATCTCATAAACAGATATGTAACAGTATGAGGATGCATCCCACCCCGATCCAGCCAACACACCACCCGTACCAACCCTACACTTACGTGGGGATAAAATCGACCCACCCAGCCAACACACCAAGCTTAGCAATCGGTTGCGGCACTAAGTCAATAGAACGGCTCGGCCGCCAGAGACGTAATGGCTAAAAGCCATAAACAGAATGGTTATAAACCATAATCAGGATGGCACAGAGCCATAATCAGGAAGGCACAAAGCTATCGGTAACTGTAATAAGTTTGGCACATAGCCATCAGTGACGGTAATATAATCGACACACAGCCACTGGTAATTATGATCGACACAGAGTCATCAATATATATGTTAGGCACATAGCCATGGGTAAATACGATTGGCACAAACCCATAATCAAGATGGCACAGAGCCATATTTAGGTTGGCACAGAGCCATAATCAGATTACGCGACTTTAAGCCATCCGTCGGTCCACAGTCGTCTCATGCGACCCGTGCGACCTCAACAGATCAATAATGGATCCACAGTCGTCTCATGCGACCCATGCGACCCTATCAGAACTTCCTCCGTATCAATGTCCCAACCCCATGCAATATGTCGTGTATGTCATGCTCAATCATTACACGTGTATGCAAAATGGCCATGCCCAGTAAAGTCATTTAAACACATATTAAAAGCATATCAGTCACACGACCACAGTCAAGTCAGTTAAAACACAGTCATACGATCACAGTTAAATCAGTCAAATTAATAGTCTAAGTCAGTCATTTACCCACAAGGGCAAAATAGTCATTTTACCCTATAAGGGTATTTTGGTAATTTTGCAAACTAGGGGTATTTTGGTAATTTTGCAAACCGGGGGTATTTCAATAATTTTGCAAACTGGGGGTATTTTAGTAATTTTGCAAATCAGGGGTATTTCAGTAATTTTGCAAATCGAGGGTATTTCGGTAATTTTTTACAAATCGGGTGTAACACCCCCAGACCCGGCCCAGACGTTATGGTCGAATCCGGTGATGTCACATCAAAAGGATAATTCCAAAAAGGATTTTTTTAGTTAAAAACATACGGTTAAGATTTAGAAACCCAAAATCTATACACTTGTTAAGTTATGAAGAAAGCCCATGTTTTAAGAAAACGTCCATATGTTATAGTTATTTCGAAAACCATGTTAAACTTTAGAAATTTATTTAAGTTTAATAATTAGGTAGTTGAAACAATAATAAAAACCAAATGTAAATTCAAATTGGAGATACCAGGCCTTATTACATCCCAATGAAAATAAAGTAATTAAAATAAAGTCATTCGAAACTAATTAAAAACTTCTAAGTAGCTTGCAGTGTGGCCACCTCCGAGTCCTCTTCCGCGTCAAGCTGTTTACTGAGAGTCACCTGAAACATTAAATAAAAGGGTGTGAGTTTCGAAACTCAGTGTGTACGACCCTTGATAATCCAACCAATAAGCGATTATCACATTGGGCCTAAGCCCTATCAAAATCGATGGTCTTGGGCCTTAGCCCACAATGACCTCATATCACGTCAGTATCACATGAATGCAATGCTCCCATCCCAAATCTAACCCTGCACTCCATTTCCCTTCCAACCCTACACTCCTGTGGGGATATAAATATCAACCCACCCATCCTTACACTCCAAAGGTAGCACCAACAACGACACTACTCAAACGTTGCAGCAAGGCTGCTAAGCATATAATGGGCTTAAAGCCACCGGTGGATCCACGGTCGTCAAGCGACTATGCGATCCTCACATATCTTCCTCTGTATCATCAAACCCACCCAAGTGAAACATATATATCATGAATGCAACATACACATTTTCACACATTAAGCACCTAGGGGTATTTTAGTCATTTCACTACTCAGGGGTATTTTTGTAAATCTACCCTATAGGGGTATTTTCGTAATTTCTTTCATCTCGGGTTTTCATTATGAACTTTGGCCCATCAAAAAGTCATTTGTGGCTAAAGTGAACAGACACTATGCACCATGTAGGATCCTAGAGAAGAGGAGGTGGGTCACTAGGACCGCTTAAGTACCAAGCTCTCCCTAGATCCAATCCTAGACATGCATATGTCGATTGCCACACTCTAACCTAGCGACTTGTCCACAGACATGTTTAATTATTAACTTAATTTTTATTCTATTTAAGAATTTATCAGAACTAGTCCTAGAGTCCGTAAAAACCCTAGCATGCATTTCTAAAATCCTCTAAGGCCCACTATGCCCAATCATGTCCATATAGCCCATTAAGCCCAATCATGTTTATGTAGCCCATTAGGCCCGATCATAATCAAATCATACAACCATCCATACGAATCCATCATTCAATTTCACATATCACTCTTGCCGATTTAGACCCACGAGCTCGGCAGGCCCATTTAGCCCCGTCTGGCCCGATCGGCCAAACAGTGGCGCGAGACCATGAGATTGCTCTCTTGGCCCAGGTAATCGTATCGGTGCTCCCACACAAATGTTCACACGCTCGTGTGGTTGCCGGTGCCAACCTTTTGGCTTTTCTACTTTTTGGCACTCCGGGTTTTCGGGATTTCGGCTTTTACCGATTTGTCGTGTGTGAAGTGTATGTATGGAACGGTTGAAATGTGCAAGTGTACACAATCGCAACAAGTAATAAAGTGACAAGTAAATTTCGAGTTATCGTACCCATAGGGACTGTGAAAAGAATTATTTATGAATGTAATTTAAAACATTTTGGTGAAGAAAAATATTTTGATTTGAGAAATGATTAAAAACTAGAAACACAAAGTAAAATAAATATAATAAAATAAAGTTCTAATGCACGATTTCAAAAGCTGATTTTAATCATGATGATATAATTGTGTTGGATTTACTGCATTTCTTACCATAGAATTATTAAACTTATGCTTATACTTGTTACGAATAAATCAAGGCAACTCGGTAATTTGCTAACTTATGAACATATTTACAAATCAAAAATCCATTCATCTCTTGTACATATTCCTATGTCAATTCGACCGATAAAACAAATTTATAAAAGTAAACACGTTATTGCACATACATACTTATTAAATTAAACAATCTCTCGCATATTCCTATGTCGATTCAAACGATTAATTCAACCTAATAAGCATATAAAAGACTATGTGAGGTAACAAAGTATTCTTACCTTGAAACAATTTAATCACAAAAATCTTACAAGTTATGCAAGGCATATGTATCGCCAAATACAATGCTAATCTAATCTTTAACTACCTTAGAAGAATTAAACATGCACTGATTAAGTATTGCGCCCATTAATTACAATTTCAATTCGTTTAAATAATTAATTCTTTAGTTATCTAAACAATTATAATGACAGAATAACTTAGGCATGATTTTACTTAATCAAGCATTTTACCGAGGCCTATAACAGCATAAACACAATTTTAATAATTTAAGAGGACGAAATGCAATCAACCCAAAACGAATTAAATTCAAGCTAAGCTGATTAAATTAACCATTCCAATAGCATAAATATTCATAAACATGTTTGTCAAAACAACAACGAAATTTAAAGAGATAGGGAACAAGAAGCAAATCCGGTGTTTCTCCGTGGCTTGACTGATTGCTCCGTTCTTCGTCCTCCGTTGTCCTCAGCTATCAAGGTGGCTTATGAACACACTAATTTTTGCTCAATGATGGCTGAAGAAGACCCCTTTCCCAAGGGGAGAAATCGGCACAAGAGCAAGGAAATAGGAAAATGAAAAGTTGAAAGAAAGTGAGAGAGGAGAAGAGAGAATGAGATGTGAATGAGAGATAAGGGATGAGGGATGCTTTGAATGATCAGCCAAGGGGGGTTTTTATAGCTGAATGTGACAGCTGAAATTTGCTAAAAATAGCAGCCAAAGAGCCACACCTTGGCCGGCCACCTATGTGGCAAAGTTGATGGCTTCAACTTTGCTAAATATGGCTTGGATCAAATCTACAAAGCCACTAATTGTGGAGGGGGTTGAATGCAACTTTGACAAGTCTTCAAGGGCTTCTTTGCAAGCTTAATTAATCAGAAAATAAGATGATTTGGGTCAGCATATGGATGGTTTGGGCTACCCAATTCGTTGATCGGTTCGGTTCAATCGATTTGGTTCAACTGGGCCCTTTTTCCATAATTAATTAAGATTAATTTATTTAGCCCAAATTAATTTGGGAAAAAATTAAAATTAATTATATTATGATTTAATATTCATAATCGGACCGTCTTGGGCTAGAAATAAATTTTCCTCGATACTTCAAATTGCTTCTCGGGTTTATTCTTCGAGCAGTGTCTGCCGAGCCAATTTTCGCCCTTTGTACGAATCTATCGAAAATAATCAAAATTAACTATAAAATTAATTAAAATTCATCATGTTCATATTTTAAACACAATTGAATTATTTTATAGTATTTAATTATTTTCCGTCAAGAATTTAATCGAAACTGCATGAATTTGAGTTAAAAAGGGCATGAAAAAAGTGTATAATTTTTTGTGTTTCCACACCCCCAAACTTAAACCATTGCTCGTCCCGAGTAATGCACAAATTTGAAAAGAATTTTCTCGGAAACACTTTTGAAAAACTCCTTCAGAACAACATTCTTCCCAAAATCATGAAATCAATATATTAATGCTCAAAAATAAGAAATTTGATAATCATGCTACTTAAGTATATATATCGTTCAAATTACATCCAACAACTATTATAATAGCAAAATTAAACTAAATGTTTCTTAATAAAGACATGTTAATCCTTACCATTTTGATTTTAATCCCTTATTCAAAATTAAACTGCAATCATTAAGCTTAACTGATGTCTTCATATGTTGATCTTAGCAACTTCTCTCCACTAATGTAGGTAGCATAGAATTTTGAATCAATAGGTCTTTATTAAAGTTGTAACGTGGCTGGGCTTAGGGGTAGGTAAAAGATAGATAATTTTAGGTTTTAAAACCCTAGACTCAGCGTAAAATCGAACCTTCAGAATTTTTACCCTTGATACACCAACTTATGCTCTTTCATACATCTATTTTATTTTGAGTGCATTTTTTTATTCAATTTCGAGCAGTCGCTTCATGTACTACAATTTTCGAGCAATTGATACTTCTTTTCAACTCCCCCAAACTTATTTTCAAAGAATACTCTGAATAGTACTGAGTCTAGTGTTTGGGACATTTTTTTAAGATAATGAAGAGAAAAGTGATGGCTATATATTGCAAGGTTCCAAATAAAACTAGGCCATATATTCTCAAAGTTGGGTTTCAAAGGATAATTTTATCAGGGTTGGCTTGAAACGCTCAAACGGTCCAAACAATAGTTGCCTAAATCATTTTCAATATTCCATGCTTCCTAGGATTTCGCCTCAAGAAATTACTAAGTCAATTCTAAAGACTTAAACTTTCATGCATGCCTAACTTTCCTAAAGAACTAAAAATTTTATGGTATGAATTGCATGCTTTATTAGAAATACATTTCATGTCATTATTAAGCTAACATAATAATTTATTGAAATAATCAAACTTTATTCATACTTAAATTTAGCATACTTAACAAAATTCAAATTTATTGAACAAAAATATATCATATTCATAATTAAAAGAAAAAAATTATTCTGAGTGGAAATAATTTCAATTTTCGGTCCCCCCAACTTAAAATGAACAATGTCCTCATTGTTTAAAGTGAATAGATACTATACACCAGGTAAGAGTCTAGAAAAGAGGAGGTGAGTCAATTTGACTGCTTAAGTATCAAGCTCTCTCTAAATCCAATCCAAGACATGTAAATATCCATTGCCACACTTTATACTTTGCAACTTGTTCATTTTTATTTATGATTTCCACCTCTTTTTGTATTATGCGAAAAATAAAAATCCTAATAGAACCTAATCCTAAAACATTAAATAACCTAGGAAAGAAAATGAAATAAAGTAAATATCCCCCCTTTTTATTTATTTGCAGATCCATCTGACTCATCTTTTTCCTTCCTCAACATTAGAGTCCATGGTCTAAGTATAAAGTCTGGAAATTCATGCACAAAAATAAACGAGTTATGAAATATATATTTTAAATGCTTCTCTGATTGAGTCATACCTTATTTTTGAGTATCTCCAGTAATCTTGTTACTGCAACTACATGTGTTGCAGCATAGCCATTATACCAAACTATTCACTTCGTGGAATGGTGCTAGATAAAGGGACTCTCAGCATCAAACTTAGGAAATTTTTTAAGGGTGGTTTCAATTTTGGGCAGGTGGGTGAGTAGCTGAGGGTAAGGTTTAGAGTTGAAGAGGGTGGCGGTTTCAAGGATAGTTTGGGTACGGTAGTTGATGAATTCGAATAAAAGTGTTTGGGGTGGTGATTCAGGGAGTTAAGGGCTGCAACATTAAGGGATTAAGTGAGATGCACAATTGGGCTACTTGGGAGAGGTGGTGGAGCAAGGCAAGGGCTATAGGTTTGTGCAGAAAAGGGTTGAATATTTCCCTTATTAGTAGTTTCTTAAGACCAATGGCAGCTCCTTTTTGGATCCTAAGCTCCTATAATTAAATTAAACTCCCAGGAAAGACTGGAGGGGTCACGGATGGTCTCGCTTAAATCCCGATCTCCTAGACAGAGTTTTAATTAATGTAATGAACTAAAGAAATTTTTTTCTAAGCCTACCATTTTATTCAAATGAGAAAAAAAACTAAAAATATAAAATAACGATAAAGAAAGTGAAGAGAACTCCCTCCATTTTATTTAGGATCGCCATTGACCATGGTGGTGTCAAATGGCCATTTGTCATACCAACCATAACCATCTAAGAAGTAATCATATTCTTTCCCATCAAATCTGTCCAACATCTTATTAGGGAAAGAAAATCCGTAATAATCTTTCCTGGTGGCCTTATTTAACTTCCTGTAATTCCTACAAATCCTCCAACCCATGACTCGAATATCTGCAATAATCCATCCAACACCCTTCTTGTGCCTTTCCAAAATCACAAGTACCTCTTCTTCTTGATCTTTGGTGAACTCAACTGAAATAATGATAGGTAAAGTCGATGATAGACCCACATAGTCATATTTCAAATGAGGAGACAAAATCTTCAGTTCCAATTTAGCTGGCTCTTCAATCAATGACTTTGGTTGCATATACTATTGAGATGATAACTCTAATGATTTGAGTGGAACTTTTTGAGTGAATTCCTTCGAATTAGCTTCTAACCAAGCAAAACATTCCTTGTCTTCATCAACACTTGGTGAATCCTCCAGTAGAATATGTTCTAACAAATCGTCTAATGAATTGAGCTCCAATTCTGTAGAAGCCAGTGATTCCATCTTGGAAATAGTAGAACAGTCTTTAACTACATCTGGGGATTTAGCATCATCGAAGTCATTAAAAGTCACCTTGTCATCAAAAATTTCTTTCAACTGAGTATCTCGTTGCTGCTTCTGGAATCATTGAGGATATGGCAATGGTGGAATCTTACCTTTAATCGGACAACTCTTCTGTGGAAATTTTTCTGTATCTGACAAGGGTGTTAGATAATCAAAACTAACTGGTTTAGAGTTTACCTCATCAAGAATCACTGAATCTGACTTCTGTGATATAGGAGTTTCAACACTTGATTGAACTTCTTCTGAATCTTGGGAGTCAGCTGGCTCCTTTTCAACTTCGACAGTGTTGGGCTCTACTGTCCTTCCACTCCTCAGTGTTAGCACTTTGCAATGCTCCTTTCCCGGATTTCTCAGATTTTCCGTATCACTGGGTAAGGTACCCTGTGGTCGGTTCCTAAGTTCAGTTGCAAGCTGGCCCACTTGATTCTCCAAATTCTTCAATGTAGCTGCTTGGCTCAGGATTAAGGCATCATTCTTTGCCATGTATGCCTTCAGCAAACTCTCCAAGCTATTGGATGCTTCAGCTTGACTTGTTTCTGAACTGGTTTCTGAACTTGTTGCGGGAAGTTAGGCGGCTGGGTTGGTCTGGGTTGGGTGTAAGTGGTACTGGTTCTAGCCCCTTTGTTACTCCAGGAGAAATTCGGGTGGTTTCTCCATGATGGGTTATAAAAATTTGATTGCAACCCTTGCCTTCCTCGGGTTTGGTTTTGATTACTGATCGCTGTGAATCAGAGCTTTAAAATTTATAAAGAGAATGATCGAACCTGGAAACTAACTCTGACAACAATTAAAGGTAAGTGCACCTATCGAACAGTAGTATAGTTTAAGCAAAACCGGATTATCGAACCCAAAGGAACTAAAAGTACTAATACTAACTTTCTTTTTATTATTTAGCCTAAAATAAGTGAAGTTGTTTATTAATCTAAATTAATTAACTACTAAACTAAAGACTCTAAAACAAAGAAGAATGAATTTGGAAAATAACTTGGGAAAAACTCAGTTGATTTAGGCGATACCCTAGGAAGAATCCACCTAGACTTCACTTGTTATATAACACAGAACCATACGATTTATTCACTTAGTTTGATCCGTAAGACTCCCTAATGTATATTAAACCCTCTCTCGAGGGGAATAACGTCTAACCCTAGGTTATTTAGTGGAACTCTCGTTCTCTTATACTAACCCCCTAGAATAGCAGTAAATCAATCTATGGATTCCAATATTAGGTTTCACCCTAATCCGACAAAATCTCGTCACCCTATCTCTAGGTGTGCGATCAACTCCGCTTAATTATGTTGGATCTACTCTTAGGCAGGGTCTATTCCTCCTCCACCTAAGCACATTAAATTTGGATTAAGCTCACATAACTAAGAACAAACTAAGTATTTATCATATAATTCAGAAAACAATAATAAGATTCATCATAGGTTTAATCCCCTTCGGGTATCCGAAGGGTTTAGTTCATAACAATAAAGGAAAACATCTCAAGAGAAAAGATAAAACAAAACATAAGAAATCCCTAAAATCCCCTGAAGGAATTGAAGGACAGATCCTCCGTCTTGAGTAGAATTCTGACTTCTTGAGATGGATCAACTGGTATCCCTGAGTGAATCCTCACAAATCTGCCTTCTCTGGCCTAGCACGATGCCCCTAGATGATGGCTTTGGGCTCCCCTCGACAAAGGGTTTCTGTCGAACTCCCCTTCTAAGTTGCTACCTGGGGTGTTTATATAGGCTTTGAGATGTGTTACTTGGCCTCCAAGTATCCTAATTTGAGTGCAATTCCTATTTGAAAGTTTAAGTAGACTTAGGAATGTGTTTCTTTGCCTCAAAGCATCCAAATCCGAGTAAAATTCCTCTTTCCCGCGACAGGGACATGGCCATGGCACACGCCCGTGTGAATCGTGGCCAGGTCGTGTTGGACTCCGTTGATGAGGCATGGCCGTGTAAATCATGGCTAGGCCGTGTTTTAGATAATTAAGGAGGCACGGCCGTGTGGCTTGAAGTCCAGGCCGTGCTGATTTCGTGGCTTGGCCCATTTGTCCTGTTTTAAGCCCGTTTCTCGTTCTTTTTATCCTTGGGTGCTTTCCTAAGTATAAGACATGAAAAGAAAGGATTAAGAGCACCTTTTTACATAAATTGAGGCTTAAATCATCCAAAAGCATATTAAATGTGGGCTTTAAATATGTTACTTTTATGGTTCATCAAATACCCCCAAACTTAAGCTTTTGCTTGTCCTCAAGCAAAATTCTCAACTCATAATTAAAACAAACTTCCCTCAATTCATAATAGTCATTGATAATGTTTCATCATAATTCAAGGATAATTCATACATGGATGATTCAACTCAAAGAGTCCTAAAGATTTAAACAATCTAAGTCATACATTTGTAGCACAAAACATGGGTGTTTCCCTTCATCTAAATAATTACCTCTGATCCAAAACCTACAAGGTTGACATCCTCACTAAAGATTCACTCAAATCACTCAAAGTGTTTAAGGTTCAAAATTAGGCACTCAAAAGTCGAACATGAAGAGTTAATCCCATAGGCTTGCATGAAAATCAAATCTCCACCACTGTAATATGAGATGATACACAAATCAAAAGGTCTTTAATTAGGGTTGTAACAGGGCTTAGGTTAAAGGGTGTGGATATAGGCTGAATTAGAGGGTTAAAATTGAGATTGAATTGACAAATTACCTAACTAGAAAAATGAGCTAATAATTGCATCAACTAAAAACTTGTAATACTAATAATACGAGCTTTTTCTTCAAGATGTGGAATTTTAATATGTAAGCTCACTTAATTTGTAGGACTAATAAAACTAATAATGAATATACTTTGTCTTTTTTTTTTTTAAGAACACATATCATTAACTATTTACAATAATAAGAAAGTACAACTGAAATATAGAACATAGTTAGGTAACTGCTCAAAATCAAATCTCGACAAAAAGGGTAGTAAAAAAAAAAGAATGGTGATAACAAATACAAAGGTTTATTTTTTTTTGGGTTAATATTAGTGGGTGGGTCAATAAAAAGGGTTGTTAGGATTAAATGGGGTTCACTAGGGGTTAGTTGTTGAGGTAGGCTTTTTAGTGGAGTGAGTGGGTTAAATCCTAGGTGCCTTTATCATCTCTGTATATCAAATCAAAGGTGTGGTCTCGACATGTATAATCGATGCAAGTTCTAGAATAACAAATCAATTTTGACACACTCATAATCAATAAAGTGAGCAAGAAAAAGAATATATGCTCTATAAGGCTCAAAATCTCACAAAAATTATGGGTTTTTGATATCAACCTCGTAAATTTTAAACTTCAAAGTAATATCAAATTCAGGTAGACAACCTAGAAAATTTTTAATTCTTAAAAATAGACTTATCATGCTTGACTCTCTAGTATCCTTCAAATTTAATCATCAATGCACAATTATCAATGATTTAATCCAAAACATATCAATAAACTCATGAATCAAAGGAAATTTCATTCTGATCATAATATGAGGAAATTACTTTAGAACAAGGCATAATTCAGGGATTTTCAAATAATACTAGGGTTAACCCCCCCACACTTAAGATGTACATTGTCCTCAATGTACAAAGATAAATAATAGCATATAGTAAGAAAATCAAAAGAGAGGGAGAGGTGAAGCTTCCTGAATTTTGGATGAAGTTAATGAAAAGAAACCGGATCGGATTGGAGGTGAATGTGGGGAAGCGCCTTGAACCATTTGAATTTGAATCCTCGAAGTAACCGGCTTGATTTTATTGTATCCTAAGCTAAATCTAAATGGTACGAAAAATAAGAAGAAAATAATAAAGAAAATAAAAATAAAACTAAATTGTGATACGGTCCACGCCCATGTGCCTACCCGTGGTGTCCACACGGCCACGGCCACGGCCGTGTGCAAAGCCGTGTGGTATGGGAATCGTGTTTCACTAATTCGGTTAGTTTGTAGTTAGATGCTGAAAGTAAAAAAATAAAAATATAAAAGTAAAAATATGAAAATTAAATGAGGTTAGTGCTCGGGTTGCCTCCCGAGAAGCGCTCGTTTATAGTCTTAAGCTAGACTTTACCTTTCATTCGTATGGTCATGGTGGTTTGAGGAGGTGAAAATCCTTCCTCATGCGATCAACTCGATTTTTGATATAAAATTTAAGTCGAGTAGTGTTTACCTCAAAAGTACTGAATTTAGGATTGCTTACCTCGACTGGCCCGTATAGGAAGACATTAAGTACTTCAAAAGTGATTTCTTCGTTTATCTTGAGGTCTGAATTGGTGATTCGAGGGTCTTCCTTATTCAACAATACATGATCCCCTATTTTGAAGTGATTTAATGTTCCAATCAGCTTGTCTGGGGTTTCCTTTGGTTTCACTTCGTGTATTCCTAGTTTCTCTTTAAAGTGTGTTTTCCACTTGTCTAATTTATCGACCTGAAGCCTTAGTTCTTCATGAATTATTTCTTTATGGGTACGAGGTCTAAGATCTTGCTCAGCTAAGTGATTTCGTGATGCTTCCTGTAAAGAAGGTTGAACCAAATGGTTATCAATAGAATTAACGTTCGTACCTTTATTACTCGATGTCCTAGCTGAGTCAAGAGCTTGAAGAGTGATTGTTTCATCGTCTACACGAAGTGTGAATTCACCGACTTCTTCCTCTGTGTGGTCTTTCTTTGTTGCATCAGGATATGGAACACGAGGTTGGTACTCTGTAGTTGCCAGTTTTGGTATATCATGGTACACTTCAACCTTACCTTCACTTACCACAGGTTCTTCCCTTGAGTTTGGTTCGTCTAACCCTTCACTATCGTAAATGGCTTGATTTTGCTCACTCGGGTTAGTTTCAGTATTGCTTGGCAAGCTTCCTTGTGGTAGTTCTGAGATCAGCTTAGCAAGTTGTATACCCGACTTAGTAAGTTCCCCAACCGACTCGATAAGTTCCCCAACTTGGCTCTCAATCCCTTTGATCGATGCTTGTTGGTCATTAAGTGTTGTCTCATTTTTTTGGAGACGATTATCTGTAGCTGCTATGAATTTTGTCAGCATCTCTTCAAGGTTCGACTCCTCTTCCTGTTGGTGAGGTGGTTGTTGAAAGTTTGGAGGAAGTTTCGGCCTTTGGCTACTTTGATCATCCCACGAAAAATTGGGATGGTACCTCCAACCTGCATTATAAGTGTTATCATAAAAATTATTTTGTGGTCTAGAATAGTTACCCGTATAGTGAGCTTGCTCGTTTTCCATGCCATATCCGTAGAGTGGGTACTCAGGATTCGCCACGCCTCCTGAATTCGAATCATATTGTATTTTGGGGTGTACCTGTGAGAGACTTTTCAAACCATCAAATTTTTTATTCATCATCTCTAACTGATTAGATAACCTGGTGACCACGTCGAGGTTGAAGACACTGGCTGCTTTAGTAGGAATTGTCCTCATCACTTGCCACTGATAATTATTCAGTGCCATCTTCTCTATAGACTAAAATTATCTGCTAAAAGCAAAGTAAAGGAAAAATTAGCAAAGTAAAAAAAATAAAAATGAAAATAAATTGCAAAAAAAAAAAATGGCTAAAGTAATAAAAATAGAGCTTTCTTAATATTTTAGTTCCCCGGCAACGGCGCCAAAAACTTAATCGCTGTGAATCAGAGCTTTAAAATTTATAAAGAGAATGCTCGAGCCTGGAAACTAACTCTGACAATGATTAAAGGCAAGTGCACCTATCGAACAGTAGTATAGTTTAGGCAAGACCAGATTATCGAACCCAAAGGGACTAAAAGTACTAATACTAACTTTCTTTTTATTATTTAGCCTAAAATAAGTGAAGTTTTTTATTAATCTAAATTAATTAACTACTAAACTAAAGACTCTAAGACAAAGCAGAATGAATTTGGAAAATAACTTGGGAAAAACTCAATTGATTTAGACGATACCCTAGGAAGAATCCACCTAGACTTCACTTGTTATCTAACACTAAACCATACGATTTATTCACTTAGTTTGATTCGTAAGACTCCCTAACGTATATTAAACCCTCTCTCGAGGCGAATAACGTCTAACCCTAGGTTATTTAGTGGAACTCTCGTTCTCTTATAATAACCCCCTAGAATAGCAGTAAATCGATCTATGGATTCCCATATTAGGTTTCACCCTAATCCGGCAAAATCTCGTCACCCTATCTCTAGGCGTGCGATCAACTCCGCTTAATTATGTTGGATCTACTCTTAGGCAGGGTCTATTCCTCCTCCACCTAAGCACATCAAATTTGGATTAAGCTCACATAATTAAGAACAAACTAAGTATTTATCATATAATTCAGAAAACACTAACAAGATTCATCATAGGTTTCATCCCCTTCGGGTATCCAAAGGGTTTATTTCATAACAATAAAGGAAAACATCTCAAGAGAAAAGATAAAACAAAACATAAGAAATCCCTAAAACCCCTTGAAGGAATTGAAGGAGAGATCCTCTGTCTTGAGTAGAATTCTGGCTTCTTGAGATGGATCAACTGGCTATCCCTGAGTGAATCCTCACAAATCTGCCTTCTCTGGCCTAGCACGACGCCCGTAGACGATGGCTTTGGGCTCCTCTCGTGAGAGGGTTTTTTCGTCGAACTCCCTTCTAAGTTGCTACCTAGGGTGTTTATATAGGCTTTGAGATGTGTTACTTGGCCTCCAAGTATCCTAATTTGAGTGCAATTCCTATTTGGGAGTTTAAGTAGACTTAGGAATGTGTTTCTTTGCCTCCAAGCATCCACGGCCGTGTAAATCGTGGCTAGGCCGTGTTTTAGATAATTAAGGAGGCACGGCCGTGTGGCTTGAATTCCAGGCCGTGCTGATTTCGTGGCTTGGCCCGTTTGTCTCGTTTTAAGCCTGTTTCTCGTTCTTTTTATCCTTGGGTGCTTTCCTGAGTATAATACATGAAAAGAAAGGATTAAGAGCACCTTTTTACATAAATTGAGGCTTAAATCATCCAAAAGCATATTAAATGTGGGCTTTAAATATGTTACTTTTATGGTTCATCAATTACCCATGTAGTATACAGATTCTGGGTTCGACGGACATTCTTCAAACAAATGTCCCTCCCCACAATAGACACATGCTATATTCTCAAATTGATTAGGCGGCTGTGCTGCAAAACTATTAGACCCATTAGTAGTAAGATTTGTAAGCATTGAGGATATTGATGATACCTGAGATGCGAGTGAAGTAAGAGCGTCTACTTCATGTATTCCAGCGACTCGTCTTCCTGTCACTGTTCGACTGGTTGGCCATTGATAATTGTTGCTAGAAATCCTCTCGATAATTTCATAAGCCGCATTATAGGACTTAGAAAGGAGAGCACCATTAGCAGAAGCGTCCACTACCATCTTCGTGTGAGCATTGAGACCATTGTAAAACGTCTCAAGTTAGATGCAATGTGGGATTCCATGATGAGGGCACTTTCGTAATAACTCTTTAAATCTTTCCCATGCCTTATACAAGGACTCATTATCCATTTGGTGGAAGGCAGTGATCTCGTTCCTCAGCTTAGCATTCTTGCTTGGCGGGAAATACTTCATGAGTAATCTCTCGGCTAATTCTTGCCATGTAAAAATGGAGTTCGGTGGCAATGAGTTCAACCAGGCACGAGCTCTATCCCTTAACGAATATGGGAACAACTTTAATCGTACTGCATCTTCGGGAACTCCGGCTAACTTGAAAGAATCGCTCACTTCCATAAATAGTCTTAAGTGAAGATGAGGATCTTCAGTAGGCATTCCACTGAATTGGCCCACAGTCTGAAGCATCTGGAACATGACTGTCTTCAGCTCGAATTTTTGTGCCTCAATCTCGGGTCTTCTAATACCTGGATTAAGATTATTGAACACTGGCATGGTATATTGTCTTAAGGCTCTATCCCTATCATCAGCAATAACGATAGGATTCTGAGCAAGGTTTGCTCCGTTTCCTTGGTTCATATTCTCGAAGTTCATTTCTTCGGTCCTTCTTTGGTTCGCTTGTCTTCTTCACTGTCGAAAGGTTCGTTCTATTTCAGGGTCCACAGGGAGTAAGTCAATAATCTGGTCAATACTCATAAACACCTGAAATAATCACAGAAAAATTGAGTAAGTAAAAATTTCAATAGGAAAATAAATAAACCAAAATGTAAAATAGATTCACAAATAATGGATTTGAAAAACAATCCCCGGCAACGGCGCCAAAAACTTGGAACGGTGGAAATGTGCAAGTGTACACAATTGCAACAAGTAATAAAGTGACATGTAAATGTCGAGTTATCGAACCCACAGGGACTGTGAAAAGAATTATTTATGAATGCAATTTAAAACATTTTGGTTAAGAAAAATATTTTGATTTGAGAAATGATTAAAAACTAGAAACACAAAGTAAAATAAATAAAATAAAATAAAGTTCTAATGCACGATTTCAAAAGCTGATTTTAATCAAGATGATATAATTGTGTTGGATTAACTGCATTTCTTACCTTAGAATTATTAAACTTATGCTTATACTTGTTACGAATAAATCACGGCAACTCGGTAATTTGCTAACTTATGAACATATTTACAAATCAAAACTCCATTCATCTCTTGTACATATTCCTATGTCAATTTGACCGATAAAACAGATTTATAAAAGTAAACATGTTATTGCACATACATACTTATTAAATTAAACATTCTCTCGCATATTCCTATGTCGATTCAAACGATTAATTCAACAGAATAAGCATATAAAAGACTATGTGAGGTAACAAAGTATCCTTACCTTGAAACAGTTTAATCACAAAAATCTTGCAAGTTATGCAAGGCATATGTATCGCCAAATACAATGCTAATCTAATCTTCAACTACCTTAGAAGAATTAAACATGCATTGATTAAGTACTGCGTCCATTAATTACAATTTCAATGCGTTTAAATAATTAATTCTTTAGATATCTAAACAATTATAATGCCAGAATAACTTAGGCATGATTTTACTTAATCAAGCATTTTACCGAGGCCTATAACAACATAAACACAATTTTAATAATTTAAGAGGACGAAATGAAATCAACCAAACACGAATTAAATTCAAGCTAAGCTGATTAAATTAACCATTCCAATAGCATAAATATTCATAAACATGTTTGTCAAAACAACAACGAAATTTAAAGAGATAGGGAACAAGAACCAAATTCGGTGTTTCTCTGTGGCTTGATTGATTGCTCCGTTCTTCGTCCTCCGTTGTCCTCAGCTATCAAGGTGGCTTATGAACACACTAATTGCTGCTCAATGATGGCTGAAGAAGACCCCTTTCGCAAGGGGAGAAATCGGCAAAAGAGCAAGGAAATACGAAAATGAAAAGTTTAAAGAAAGTGAGAGAGGAGAAGAGAGAATGAGAAGTGAATGAGAGATGAGGGATGAGGGATGCTTTGAATGATCAGCCAAGGGGGTTTTTATAGCTGAATGTGGCAGCTGAAATTTGCTAAAAATAGCAGCCAAAGAGCCACACCTTGTCCGGCCACCTATGTGGCAAAGTTGATGGCTTCAACTTTGCTAAATATGGCTTGGGGCAAATCTACAAAGCCTCTAATTGTGGAGGGGGTTGAATGCAACTTTGAAAAGTCTTCAAGGGCCTCTTCTCAAGCTTAATTAATCAGATAATAAGCTGATTTGGGTCAGCATATGGATGGTTTGGGCTGCCCAATTCGTTGATCGGTTCGGTTAATCGATTTGGTTCAACTGGGCCCATTTTTCCATAATTAATTAAGATTAATTTATTTAGCCCAAATTAATTTGGGAATAAATTAAAATTAATTATATTATGATTTGATATTCATAATCGGACCGTCTTGGGCTGGAAATAAATTTTCCTCGATACTTCAAATTGCTTCTCGGGTTTATTTTTCGAGCAGTGTCTGCCGAGCCAATTTTCGCCCTTTGTGCGAATCTGTCTAAAATAATCAAAATTAATCAAAATTAACTATAAAATTAATTAAAATTCATCATGTTCATATTTTTAACACAATTTAATTATTTTATAGTAATTAATTATTTTTCGACAAGAATTTAATCGAAACTGCATAAATTTGAGTTTGTACACACCTGGTTAATGCGACGTGCTACACTATCCCCAGCCTTGAACCTACAACCAATACCAATCTCCAATCAATCACACACTTAACCACAATATTTACCCAAAAACTGCAGCCTTACCATAAGCTTACCGTGTACCACCAGTTCTAGTAGCCCTTCCTTAGCTACTATTCACGAATATCCCCTAGATATGCACCCACACATATACTATCAAAAATCAAGTGACTCATATTCCACACAAGTCACCTCTATAAGCCACACTTACATTCGGCCACTTACTAATCCACAATTGAGACGAGTACACTTACCACTTGCTAGCGATCCTTACCATGCTTGCTATCTTTGAACCCTACCCTTGTTAATACAGGGTTAACGACAAGAAAGAGTTAGATAGCCCTCCGGCTTTTACCAAAACAAACTAAAGCATGTTGTCTAAGTACTTACCGAATCCAACCTTTGATCCTGCAGCCTAGATAGTTACTAAACGAGATCTGGCTTTTAAAACTTGACTAAGAGTAGATAACAGCAACCGATTTGTGATGGAGGAAAACAACAAGGAATCGGCAAAAAGATAGGGCTATTCGATTATAAAGGAGTATTCTGGCTTCAGAGAGAAAGAAGAAGAGCATAACACCAATAGGGATTTCGGCAAAAGGAATGATGGTTTTTCGGCAATGGAAGAAACAGAATGAGGGGGAGAAAAGAAAAGTAATGGAAAACCCAAGGAACCTTTCAAAGGAATTCGGCACCCCCCTTTATTGCCAAAAGCCGAAACTACCTTCCCCCAAAGTCCCATTCGGCACCAACTCTTCCACATAACTCAACTCCTAATTTTTCTCCACGATAAGCTCCTACAATCTCTCCATGACCACTTCAAACTTCTCATCCATCAGACTTTCACTGCAACACAAACTCTAACCGTCCTGACAGTAAAATAAATACCCCAATAAAATACCATGCCACTACTCGAACCTTGGATCTCTTCACCTGACAGTCACGCCACCTTATAGCTCCCCAAGTGGCGCCATCTTGCCACTAAACCACAGGCCCAATTGTGTTCTATTTTCCCCTTAATCTGCTTAAGAGGCCTAATACCTGAGACTAGGGTCCCACTAAGGCAAAAATTAAATTTTTCCCTATAGTCTTCCCTATCCTTAAGACTTCAAATAACCCTGGTAATACCTTAAAATTAAAATTCTAAGTGCTACTTATACATACCAACTTCATGCACAGAATTTAGAGTTTCGAGATTTTGGGGTGTTACATCGGGGTATTTCGGTAATTTTGCAAACTGGGGGTATTTTGGTAATTTTGCAAATCGGGGTCTCAGCGATCCAACAAAAGGTCCACCGTCGCCTCGAGCGACTTAAGTAACCTAAACAGTCACAACGGTGTAAATGGGCCTAAGGCCCATTTCTCGGCCCAAGTGGGCCCATACGCTCATGTGGCCCAATTAGCCCAGAAATAACCATGGTTATGCAAACGTCACAGTCCAAACAACACTTACCACATCACATACATTTTATCCGCGTGGGCCCACAAGCCTACTGGGCCCACACAGCACATTTTGGCCCAACGAGGCCCAGAACAGCCCAAGACCACGAGAGCACTCGTAGTGGCCTCTACAGACTAACACCCATGTTCGTGGGCTCGGTTCACCACACGCACAATCGCACGCTCTTGTGGCTTCATATGCCATATTTCTGGCTTTTCGGCATTTTGCCGATCTACAGTCATAGCATTGTAAACAACACATACTTTCGGCTTTTCAGTCGGTTATCAAACATAGCATATAGTTACTCGCACTCTATCGGCTTTCTTGCCAACTATCGAATATAGGGTATTGTTATACACCTGATCACGTAGAGTACTAAAAATTCCTAATCGCCGGAAACTATATTCAAACATAACATTTAGTTAATCACTTATCAAATAGTGTTAGAAAAACTCTTAACAACCACTTAACCGAGAGGTCGACTACCACTTGCCTTGACTAGATCGGTCGACTGTGATTAGCTAACTCGAACCAGAGTTTGGTGCAGCCACCCTTCCGCATCCTGGCGGGAAGTCCTGAATAGCCGACGCCGCACGCCTCTTAAACTTGGGAGTAGAGGCTACGCGCTCAATCTGAGCCGGCACCTTTGCCATCACTTAATCACTAGCACCCTCTTTATAGCACCTAAATCCAAAATGGTACTGACTGCCTACCTTGAATAGCAACCGGTTCTTCTCTTTAACCACCGATCAAAGCCGCCATTCAAAACTTGATAGAATCACTACTTAGGAGTATTCTGCCTCCTAAGGTACACTCTAGGCTTGAGTCCCACGAAGAACAGTCACACTCCTATCAGAAACGGTGGATAAAGATAGTGTTAAGGAGGAAGCTTATATCGACAAAGAGGGAAAGAGGGAGAAGAGACCAAAAGGTATTCGGTCACGCAAGACAAATGAGAGAGGGAGAGGGTGGAGAAGTTCAAATCAGAGATGAAAGAAAACAATAGCCACAAACATGTAAGAACAACTCCTATATTGGGCCTTTCAATTCCATACTAAAACGGCAAAGAGGTAGAAAGGTTGCACGAATGGTAAAATTCCAGAATATGCACAGTAATATATAGAAAAGAGGAAAAGAAACTGAAAACAAGGAAAACCCGAAATGGCACAAAAGAATTCGACATTATGGAAAAAAAAGGTCCTATGACAAAGTTGCACAATGGGGAGTTCAAATTTTGGCAAACAACCCTTCCCATTTCAAATTCCCTGATTTCCTCCTTGAATTTAGCCACCAATCGAGTTTGACTTACAATCAAACTCCTTCATCCAATCTTCTTCCCTTGAAACACTCCTCTAAATCACTCAACCTTCAATTCAAATTTCCTTGAAATACTCATGACCAAGTCATCCATAGAGTCTCAGTCCAACTCCACCTCCTTCCATGGCCATCAGTAAAAATAATCCCTATTTTCACAAGCGGGGATTCGAACCTCCGACCACTAGCTCACTTGTAACGCCACCTCCACTAGACCACATTGCTCCTTGTGATATAAATTCATCCCAAAAATATTCTTAAAGCCTACCCACTAACATTAAGGCTCCCTTAAGAGAAAACATAAATTTTTGCTAAAGCCCATGTTTGAACCCAGGAATTCTCCAACACTCCTAATCACTTAACCATTAAAGCAAAAACCAATTTGTGCATATAAACTTTTATGTGCAGACTCCTAGCGCCTCCCACGCACAAGGCCCAATCCTATTAGGCCCAACTTTAGGGCGTTACAGGTTAAACAATTGGGGAATAAGAGCATAGCCTTAGTGAAAATGTTTTGGAAAAAACACAGTGTGGAAAAGGCTATGTGGGAACCGGAAGAAGCCATGAGGGAACAATACCCAAACCTCTTTACCGTTAAGATTTTTGAGGATGAAAATCTCTAAAGGGGGGAGAGTTATAACAACCTAATTTTAGGGTTAGTCGGAACAGTGGTTTTGGGACCACTAATTCGAGGTTGAATAAAATTATTTTTGATATTATTTTATGTGTTATAGCATGTTTATAAAGATGCATGAAATTTTGGTTCTTTAATTTTAGTGATTGAATGCTTAATTGCGAAAAAGGACTAAATCGCATAAAGTACGAAAGTTCTATTTTACAAGCTAGAAGTATTAAATAGTTATAGAACTTTAAATTGAAGGTCTTGAATGTGAAATTAGACCTTCCTAATGTTATTAACTGGCCATAGGGGACAATAGACTCAATTTGGTCAAAATATGGTGGGTTAGGTGGATTAAATTGGAGGAAATAAATAAAATAAGAAAAGATGATATCACCTATTTTTATTCATCTTCTTCCCACTGAAAATACCAACAAAAAAGGGGGTTTTGAAAGCTTTAAAATTTTAGCAACTTATCCTCTTACAAGTAAGTGATTTTGGTGGTTTTATTTGATAATTTTTGAACTTTTGGAACCCCCAAAGCTTAAGCTAGCTAATGAGGGGACTATTTTGTAAAATGGTTGAAAGCTTAGGGACTTGCCAAAAGAGTGTTTATGAAGTTTTCTGAGTTTTTATGGAAGTAAATGAATGCTAGTGAGTTAGGGGACAACTTTTGTGAAAGGTGTTTGTAACATCCCAAAAATCAGGGGTTGTGATTTTGCATAATTGTATGTGTTGAGCTTGTCTAGCTAGTTATTTGGGTGTGTTTAGGGGTTCTAGGGAGGCCTAAGTTCCAGTCCAAGCCCTGGAAAAATATTGGTTTTTGGCCCTTTAGTGGAGAGGGCTATTGTAAACAGGACTTAAGTATAATTGAATGTGTTTTGCTAACACAAGTGAGCTAGTGGCAAGATGGTGTGGCGTCACAAGGGAAGCAAGGGGGAGTGGAGTTCGAATCCCACAAGCTGCATATAGAAGCATTTATTTTATGCTTTGGGAGAGGAGGAAGCAGAGTTGTGATCAAACTCTGCAAGGTGGATGGGAGACTTGGTCAAGCAATTTGAATGGAAGGCCAAGAGTGATTCAAGGAGAGAATGGTGGAGGAAATCGTGGGATTCAAGCGGGGGAAGATTTGGCCGAATGTGGAGAGGTTGATTAGGGAAATTTGGCCAAAGGTTGGAATTTTTTCGGGAGTGCATTCTTTTTCGGTTGGTGTTAGTGTGAGAGTGCCAAAAGTCCTCTAGTGCTTCCAAGGGATTTTGCATTTTGGTATACTTGTTTGCATTTCAAGTCTTTTCTTCTCATTGCTCCTCTACCAAATTCATAGTCCTCTCTTGACTCCTCTTTTTCTTTTCATTAGTATTTTGCTGTCAAATTCCGTCTTCTTTCGGTTCTTCTTTTGGTCGACTGCACCATATTTTTTGTCACTTATTTTCTCTTCCTCTATCTTTGTTTAGCTAAACCAAATCCAATCCCCTCTCTTCCTCTTGTGGTTTTCTTTTTGTGCACTTCTAGTTGGCCGAACCTATCTTCTTCTTAGCCTTCATTACTTCCATTATCTTTTAAGTTGATCAAATCGAGATCAATATCATCTTACCTATCTTTTATAGTAACATATCTGGGACCATATTCAAGGAAGGTTGTCTTGCCGAATCTAAGGGTAAGTGGATTGGTTTTCTTTCAATCTTTTCGTGGGGGGAGGTTGTGATTGTGGCTAGTGCCGAATCTTCCCCATCCTTTGTGGTCTGATATGGTTGGTATGTAGGTTCACTCGAGGTGTAGGAGGGGACAAGCGTTTTGAGGCAGGCATTTCGTACTCATAGCCTTAATTCGGTAAGTGTACTCAATGTGCTTTATCAAGGCTGGACTTGAACCACATGTTTACTCTGTCTCTTTTTAAGAAGGGGTTTATATCACAGAGTTCATTCAAGGGTTCTTATCCCTCGCTGGAAATCGAAAAGGCTTAGCCGCTCGGGAAATCAAGTTAGGAGTAAGTGTGGTTTTGGCTTGTGGAATATTTGAAGAATAACTCTCTTAATTGTTGGACTAATCATTGTTCTTGTCTTACATAGGATCGGTGTTAGGGGATTTACGACACACTCGCAACCCAGGTGTGTAATCTCACACCCCTGCCTAATCTATTACTGCCATAATCTGCGAGTTGGCTTGAAGCCGAAATACTGTAAGCCAGAATACCGGCTATTGAGATCACTCGAGCGTGCGAGCGCTCATAGTAGAAAACCTAGCCATTAGTGAGGGCGATAGACATTGAGAGTGTCCCGAACGCTTTCGTGAAACTGAGGCCATAACGGGCCTTGTCGGGCTAAGATGGGCTAAATGGGCCCAATGGGTTAAAGGGCCCATGTGAGCAAAAACGATGAAAAATGTAAATTGATCGATGCGACTGCGAAGTCCGCAGAATCGCGACTGAAAACGAATGGAATGGGCCACACGAGCGTGTGGGCCCGAATGGGCCAAAATTGGGTTTTAGGCCAATAACACTGTACTGATCGGAAATGGAAACCGAGTCGCTCGAGGTGACATTCGGCCTTGGGAAAGGCCGTTGTAGAGGAAAAATTACCGAAATACCCCTTAGTGGGTAAATTATTGAAATACCCTCGGTGGGTAAAGTTACCAAAATACCCTTAAAAGGTAAAATTACTGTAATGCCCTCGTTGCGTGAAATTATGGTTATACCCCCTAAGGGGTAAATTACCGTTTTACCCCTACTGACCAATTGACCGTTAAACCCCTAGGGGTAGATTTAGTATGTTTGTGTGTAAACTGTTTAAATGTCATGATGTTAAATTATTGTATACACTGTGTTAATATGTCACGGCATGTTGCATTGGGTTCGGTTATGTATTTGGAGGAAGTACTGTACTGGTGGCTATGCCATGTTATACTGATTTAGTGGCTCTGCCACGATATACTAATTTTAGTGGCTCACCCACGTATACTGTTACTGGTAGCTTTGCTGCGTTGATAATAGCAGCTCGGCTGCATTCTTGGTGTGTAGGGCTGGGTGGGTTGACTTGGTCCCCACAGGTGTGTAGGGTTGGTACGGGTGGTGTGTTGGTTGGATTGGGTTGGGCTGCATTTTTGTTGCATTACCATGATTGTGGGGCTTAGGCCCAAACTGATACTCCATGGGCTTGGACCCAGACTGTGACTGTAACTGGGATTACACACTGAGTTCTTGTAACTCACCCTTTTCCTTAAATGTGCAGGTAATCCCCAGCCATAGAGGATTTGGAGCCGCGAGGGACTCGGAGGTGGCCACACGTACCTCATGTTTTAAGGGTGAACTTAGTATTTTAATTTGGGATTACTTTGCTTTTAATTATTGGGTTTTATAATTGTGGTAATAAGGCTATTGGAACTGTTTTAACTTTTATTTGGGACTTCATTAAACACTACAAATTTAATCAACACGGGATTTTTTCAAAATAATAAACAACTGGTTTTCAAATATCACGCTTTTATATTAAGACCAAACTTCTGTAACTGACACGATTTTTAATAAACAAGATAATACGTGCATTTTTGAAAGGGTATTAAAATGAGTAAACTTCTTTTGTGAATAGGCAACGAGAAACGAAATTTTCAACGTTTAAGTTGGAATTTGACTATGAGTTTTTCAACAACCATAAGGTTTTTCAAACGTCATCTGATGTGGCATACTGGATCCGGTCGTAATGTTTAGGCCGGGTTTGGGGTGTTACATTTAGTGGTATCAGATCCAGGTTTGTAAAAACTCGGCTGTGGAAGGGGTTTTGAAAATGTTTCAAATTTGTTTAAAGTCTGGTTTAGAAAAGTAGTATCATTGAACGTGTGGCACACCGAGACTCCGGCATCCAAATCCGTAAGTTTCTTTACGCTATACTTGATTATATGATGAAATGACTATAGTGAGAAACTACTAGAAATAGTGGTAGTACCCTGAAACTTTAGCTATAGAAACTAAGACTATAGAGACTGAAACGGTAGTAAACTCGATCTGCGAAAACAACTTTTATAACTGTTTTTCATAAAACACTTGTTAATAGTCATGAGAACTATAAGCTGATTCATGAAACTCATAAACAGATTAATACGTTACATCGAGATGAGTACAATAGGTCGCGGAAGGGGTACACGTGGCCGTGGTAGAGGACGAGGTGCTAGGGCTAGGTCCTCAGCATCGGGACATATGCCTGAAAGGGAGCACCAGCATCACCAGTGACTGAAACGGGGTCTCATGACCGAGCTGGAGGGGATGATGCTTTGTCCCAAGCAATGTTACGGGTTCTAGAATGGGTTGCTGGAGCGAGTACTGGGTCGGTAGCCCGAGGATCAATTTCTGAGCAACTCCGATCAAACGGTGCCGAAATTTTCAGGGGCATCTCTGGTGTAGCCCTGAATGTAGCAGAATACTGGTTGGAGGCGGTCGAGCAGATCATGGATGACCTGGACTGCACAGTGGAGCAAAAGCTGAAAGGGGCAGTGTCCCTACTTCGAGATGAGGCATACCAGTGATGGCTCACTGTGAGGGAAGGCACACAAGCGGATCGATTAACATGGGATTTATTTAAAATGGCCTTCCAGGGGAAGTATGTCGGGGCTAGTTATGTGGACTCCGGAGAAAGGAATTCTTGAATCTGGTTCAAGGGAATAAATCTGTGGCGGAGTATGAGGCGGAGTTCCTGCGCTTGAGCCGGTATGCTCGGGGTATAGTTGCAACAGAATATGAGTGATGCGTGCAGTTTGAGGATGGACTTCGGGATGAGTTGCGAGTACTGATAGCCCCGCAGAGGGAAAGAGATTTCGCTGCTCTAGTAGAAAAGGCTAAGATTGCTGAGGATGTGAAACGCTCTGAGCGTCAAAATTGTGACAAGGAAAGGGGCAGGAATAAGAGAGATTTTAAGCTTCCCAGTTCTTCAGATAGATTTCATAAGAGGCCTAGATTTGATGGGCCGATTCGAACTGGAGTTCCGTTTGTTGCTGGTAGACCGCAGCCTTGCGCAGTGTGCGGGTTATCTCATCAGGGTGAATGTTGGAAGAGAATTGGGGCGTGCTTCAAATGTGGGTCAAAAGACCACAAAGTTAAAGACTGTATGCAGAAATCGGGTCCGATGCCAGTTGCGGGTCAGGGATATGTTCAGCCAGGAAGAGGTGGTCAACAGCCACTAAGAGGCCGTGGTCCAGCCCGAGGAGGAAATGGGTTTGGACAGGGTCGTGGAGCACCGGGTAGAGGTGCCTTGTAATACGATGCAAGACGACGGTGTTGTTGGTTTATCTTTGCTCGGCGTCGAGAAGATGGTGGTGACTTTTTGATGTCATAAGCGATGCGTTCCTTATCCATGATGTACCATGTTTTACTTGATATTGGGTCGACGCACTCGTATGTTGCATGTAATGTGTCTGGAACTTTGGGTATACAATTCGAACTTGCTGATAAAGAAATATCGGTGATTAGTCCTTTAGGACAGTCTGTCGTAGTGAATAAGCTATTTAGAGATGTGCCTCTAGAGGATCAAGGGGTAGTCTTTTCGGCAGACTTGATGGAATTACCGTTTGGCGAATTTGATCTCATTCTTGGCATGAAATGGTTAGTGAAACATCGTGCGAATTTGGATTATGCGGCTAAGCTAATGGTATTGAAGTCTTCAGAGGATGAGGAAGTGGTTGTGATAGGGGAGCGAAGGGATTATCTATCCAACGTAATCTCAGCGTTAAGGGCCGAGAAGCTGGTTTGCAAAGCTTGTGAGGCATTCCTAGCTTATGTCAACACGACTGATGTTAACGGTTTGTCTGTTGGGGATGTCAGGACCATAAAGGAATTCCCGAAAGTATTCCCTGAAGTGCTTCTAGGGTTGCCACTAAATCGTGAGGTCGAGTTCGGTATTGAGCTGTTATCGGGAATGGCTCCAGTGTCCATCGCCCCTTATAGGATGGCATCGAAGGAGCTGGTAGAATTAAAGGCTCAGATCCAAGAGCTTCTGGATTGGGGGTTTATCCGACCGAGTGTATCTCCGTGGGGAGCACCGGTATTGTTCGTAAAGAAGAAGGATGGGTCAATGCGCATGTGTATTGACTACCGTCAGCTGAACAAGTTAACGATTAAGAACAAATACCCACTACCAAGGATAGATGATCTGTTTGATCAGCTGCGAGGAGCTTCGATTTTTTTTTAAAATTGATCTAAGATCAGGGTATCATCGGCTCTGGGTACAAGGTTAGATTTCAGCACATCGTTTCATCCGCAGACCGATGGTCAGTCGGCAAGGGTAATCCAGATTTTGGAAGATATGTTAAGAAGTTGTGTGATAGATTTCAAAGGTAGTTGGGAGGACTATCTACCGTTAGTAGAATTTTCTTACAACAACAACTACCAATCCAGCATTGCCGTAGGTGTCGTACCCCTACGTGTTTGACAGAATTGGGTGAGGGGCGACTATTGGGTCCAGAGTTAATTTCTGAAACTAAGGAGAAAGTGAAATTGATTCGGGGTCGGTTAAAGGAAGCATCTGATAGAGAGAAGTCGTATGCTGACTTAAAGCGCAAAGAGATTGAGTACTCAGTGGGATATTTTGTCTTTTTGAAAGTCTCACCTTGGAAGAAGATTCTGAGGTTTGGACGGAAGGGCAAGTTAAGCCCCAGATTCATCAGACCTGATCGGGTGTTAAAACGTGTTGGTCCGGTTGCCTATCAGCTTGAGCTGCCTTCCGAGTTAAACCGAATACATAACATATTCCATGTTTCTATATTGAGACGCTACCATTCAGATCCTTCTCATATAGTGCCAGTGGAGGAGATCGAGGTAAGACCTGATCTGACATTTGAGGAGGAACCGGTGCAGATTTTGGATCGTGATGTTAAAGTGCTGAGAAGGAAATCTGTTCCATTAGTGGAGGTACTGTGGCGTAATCACGGTTCAGAGGAAGCCATATGGGAGCCTGATGAGGCAATACGACATCAATACCCTCATCTCTTTTGATCAGGTAAATTTCAAGGCTGAAATTTCTTTAAGGGGGTAGAATTGTAACATCCCAAAAATCAAGGGTTGTGATTTTTCATAATTGCATGTGTTGAGCTTGTCTAGCTAGTTATTTGGGTGTGTTTAGGGGTTCTAGGGAGGCCTGGGTTCGAGTCCATGCTCTGGAAAAATTTTGGTTTTTGGCCCTTTAGTGAAGAGGGCTATTGGAAACAGGACTTAAGTATAATTGAATGTGTTTTGCTAACACAAGTGAGCTAGTGGCAAGATGGTGTGGCGTCACAAGGGAAGCAAAGGGGAGTGGAGTTCGAATCCCACAAGCTACATATAGAAGCATTTATTTTATGCTTTGGGAGAGGAGGAAGCAGAGTTGGGATCAAACTCTACAAGGTGGATGGGAGACTTGGTCAAGCAATTTGAATGGAAGGCCAAGAGTGATTCAAGGAGAGAATGGTGGAGGAAATCATGGGATTCAAGTGGGGGAAGAGTTGGCTGAATGTGGGGAGGTTGATTAGGGAAATTCGGCCAAAGGTTGGCATTTTTGGGGGAGTG
This sequence comes from Gossypium sturtianum, assembly GCA_025698515.1. NCBI lineage: Eukaryota > Viridiplantae > Streptophyta > Magnoliopsida > Malvales > Malvaceae > Gossypium > Gossypium sturtianum. Next base: position 62,225,287 of record CM046948.1, read on the forward strand.
CATTCTTTTTCAGTTGGTGTTAGTGTGAGAGTGCCGAAAGTCCTCTAGTGCTTCTAAGGGATTTTGCATTTTGGTATACTTGCGAGCATTTCAAGTCTTTTCTTCTCATTGCTTCTCTACTGAATTCTTAGTCCTCTCTTGACTCCTCTTTTTCTTTTCATTAGAACTTTGCTGCCAAATTCTGTCTTTCTTCGGTTCTTTTTTTGGTCGACTGCAGCATTTTCTTTGTCACTTATTTTCTCTTCCTCTCTCTTTGTTTAGCTAAGCTGAATCCAATCCCCTCTCTTCCTCTTGTGGTTTTCTTTTTTTGCCCTTCTAGTTGGCCGAACCTATCTTCTTCTTAGCCTTCATTACTTCCATTGTCTTTTAAGTTGATCAAACCGAGATCAATATCATCTTACCTATCTTTTATAGTCACATCTCTGGGACCATATTCAAGGAAGGTTGTCTTGCCGAATCTAAGGGTAAGTGGATTGGTTTTCTTTCAAACTTTTCGTGGGAGGAGGTTGTCATTGTGGCTAGTGCTGAATCTTCCCCATCCTTTGTGGTCTGATATGGTTGGTATGTAGGTTCACTCGAGGTGAAGGAGGGGACAAGCGTTTTGAGGCAGGCATTTCTTACTCATTGCCTTAATTCGGTAAGTGTACTCAATGTGCTTTATCAAGGGTGGACTTCAACCACAAGTTTACTCTATCTCTTTTTAAGAAGGGGTTTATATCGCAGAGTTCATTCAAGGGTTCGTATCCCTCGCTGGAAATCGAAAAGGCTTAGCCGCTCGGGAAATCAAGGTAGGAGTAAGTGTGGTTTCGGCTTGTGGAATATTTGAAGAACAACTCTCTTAATCGTTGGACTAATCATTGTTCTTGTCTTACATAGGATCGGTGTTAGGGGATTTGCAGCACACTCGCAACCCAGGTGTGTAATACCACACCCCTGCTTAATCTATTACTGCCATAATCTGCGAGTTGGCTTGAAGCCGAAATACTGTAAGCCAGAATACCGGTTATTGAGATCACTCGAGCGTGCGAGAGCTCGTAGTGGAAAACTAGCCATTAGTGAGGGCGATAGACATTGAGAGTGTCACGAACGCTTTCGTGAAACTGAGGCCATAACGGGCCTTGTCGGGCTAAGGTGGGCTAAATGGGCCCAATAGGTTAATGGGCCCATATGAGCGAAAACGATGAAAAATGTAAATTGATCGATGCGACTGCGAAGTCTGTAGAATCGCGGCTAAAAATGAATGGAATGGGCCACACGAGCGTGTGGGCCCGAATGGGCCAAAATTGGGTTTTAGGCCAATAACACTGTACTGACCGGAAATGGAAACCGAGTCGCTCGAGGCAACATTCGGCCTTGGGAAAGGCCGTTGTAGGGGAAAAAGTACTGAAATACCCCTTAGTGGGTAAATTATTGAAATACCCTCGGCGGGTAAAGTTACCAAAATACCCTTAAAATGTGAAATTACTGTAATGCCCTCGTTGGGTGAAATTACTGTTATACCCCTGAGGGGTAAATTACCGTTTTACCCCTACCGACCAAATGACCGTTATACCCCTAGGGGTAGATTTAGTATGTTTGTGTGTAAACTGTTTAAATGTCATGATGTTAAATTATTGCGTACACTGTGTTAATATGTCACGGCATGTTGCATTGGGTTGGGTTATGTATTTGGAGGAAGTACTTTACTGGTGGCTATGCCACGTTATACTAATTCAGTGGCTTTGCCACGATATACTGATTTTAGTGGCTCAGCCACGTATACTGTTACTGGCAGCTTTGCTGCGTTGATAATAGCAGCTCGACTGCATTCTTGGTGTGTAGGGCTGGGTGGGTTGACTTGGTCCACACAGGTGTGTAGGGTTGGTACGGGTGGTGTGTTGGTTGGACTGGGTTTGGCTGTATTTTTGTTGCGTTACCATGATTGTGGGGCTTAGGCCCGAACTGATACTGCATGGGCTTGGGCCCAGACTGTGACTGTAACTGGGATTACACATTGAGTTCTTGTAACTCACCCTTTTCTTTAACTGTGCAGGTAATCCCCAGCCTTAGAGGATTTGGAGCCGCGAGGGACTCAAAGGTGGCCACACGTACTTCATGTTTTAAGGGTGAACTTAGTATTTGAATTTGGGATTACTTTGCTTTTAATTATTGGGTTTTATAATTGTTTTAATAAGGCCATTGGAACTGTTTTAACTTTTATTTGGGACTTCATTAAACACTATAAATTTAATCAACACTGGGTTTCTTCAAAACAATAAACAACTGGTTTTCAAATATCACGCTTTCGGATTAAGACCAAACTTCTGTAACTGACACAGTTTTTAATAAACAAGATAATACGTGCATTTTTGAAAAGGTATTAAAATGAGTAAACTTCTTTTGTGAATAAGCAATGAGAAACGAAATTTTGAACGTTTAAGTTGGAATTTGACTATTATTTTTTCAAAAACCATAAGGTTTTTCAAACGTCACCTGATGTGGCAGGCTAGATCCGGTCGTAATGTTTAGGCCGGATTTGGGGTGTTATAGTGTTACCATGAAAACACCTAAATATGACTTATTTGTAAAGGTAGTAATGGTGTAATAAATGCATGAAATAAATGGTTTTGTGAGTTGTTGTAAGAGGAATAAATGTTCAGCTAGGCTTGCTTAATAAGAAAATATGATGAAAAAATGATTTACGAGCCGAGGGGCAAAATCATAATTTTGCCAAAGTATAAGGGCAAAATGGTCATTTTTTTCCTAAGTAGAAATTTTGGTGTATCATGCATTATAAAGTGATTAAATGAGTGAATTTCATTATTATAGATCAAGAAGAGCGCGGAAACAACCTTGACCGAGGAAAGGGCAAGGTTACGGATTAAGTCGTTAACTTATACATTTTGTGCCGAGGTAAGTTTATGTGTAAACGATACGTCTTTAATACATATGTTGCTACTTATTGGTGCATTGTATGAATGAGATCATTTATGATGGAAATTGATAGATAGTGAGTAATTTTTGTATGAACCCCAGAATAGATATGTAAGTGCGGAAAAATATCCGTAATTATTCTTTTGGTGGGCTGTGTGCGATACCACCTTATTCCTTATTCATGATGGGCTGAGTGTGATACCATCGTTTATACTATCATTTGGTGGGCTATGTGCAAAACCACTATAAATATTCTTGTCGGTGGGCTAAGTGCGATACCACCCTATTATTGATTAATGGTGGGCTGTGTGCAAAACCACCGGATACTTAGTATTATTTCGAGAGATCCATCGAGAATTTGTATAAGTGAATGTTTCATGTTGCCTTGTGGTGTTGAGTGCAGGGAATGTGTGCAAGTGAATGTGAGCAATATAATTGTTATGTGGTTGGATTTTGGTAAGAAAAGAAATGAGTAAGCATGATTGTGGAATTGTGAATTGTTCTTGCTTAGTATATGATGTTATTTATTGTTTAGCATATGATATGATACTTATTGTTTACATGTAAACTTACTAAGCTTAAAGCTTACTCCCTTTCTTTTCCCTTGTTTTATAGTGTCAAAGAGCTAGCTCGGGACTCGAAGATAATCAGGAGATCACTCACACTATCGACTCATCTCGGTATATTTAGACTTATCATTTTGAGTATGGCATGTATAGGGGCTAGGCTTAATGAATGTTTTGTTGTTTTGGCCAAGTGTGTTGGCTCTTTTAAAGATAAACTCTTTTGTATAATGCCTTAGTTGGTGGCTCATTATTTCTAATTTATGAAAAGAAGAGGTTATTCATGAATGTGTTAGATGCATGATTGGGTTGCTTGGTAAATGATTGAATGGGATTTATGTTATGTGAATTAGGGTGATAAAAGAGCTTGGCAAATAGCCTTGTTCTTGTCCACACGGGCAGGCACACGGGCGTGTGCCTAGGCCGTGTGTGACACACAGTCAGTCTCATGGGCGTGTGACCAAGCCGTGTGTCCCCTGCATGCTAGTGTTTCAAGTCAGTGTCGACCACGGGCTAGACACACGGGCGTGTGCCTAGACCGTGTGCCCCTTATGAGGTTGCTGACGTCATAAACAGAATACCCAAGTTTTCACACACGGGTGAGGACACGGGCGTGTCTAGGCCGTGTGAAGGACACGGGCCAAAGACACGGGCATGTGTCCGGCCGTGTGAAAACCCCTGTAGGTTTGAAATGAAAAATAAATCCCACACGGGCTAGGGACATAGGCGTGTGTGACCACACGGCCTGCCCACACGGGCGTGTCCCATTTCACACGGGCGTGTAGCCCTGTTAAGGCAAAAATTTTCTAAGTATATCAAAGTTCCCGGTTTAATCCCGAGACCTTCATTTTGCATCTTTAAGGCCTCGTAGGCCCATAATAAGGGTGTTATGTATATGAATTGGAAAGTTTTAATTGTGAATGAAATTCTATAGTTCAAAGTTGTACGTTCAAGTGAGTTATGTTCGGTAATGCCTCGTACTTGGTTCCGGTGATGAATACGGGTAAAGGGTGTTATAGAGGGGGCTGTGCTGGTGTGCGCACAGTTGGCTCCTTGGCTCGTCAATTGCTGGTGGAGCCAAATAAAGGTTGCGGCTTAAGGAGTTCGGTGGATGGGAGGTGTTAAGGCCGATAGTGGAGAAAACGTATGGGAAGGTGGAGTTGATGGTTTGGTAGATGATGTGAATGAGGAAGGAGGGTGGTGGCATTTAAAGTGACAAAAGGGAAAATTTTAACTCAAACTCTTAGAAGAAATAATAATAAAATACTATAACTCCTAATTGTATCTAAAGACAATAACAATTAATATATAATATAAAGTATATTAATATATTACTTGGTATTATCTTATTTATTAGAAAATAAAAACTCTTAAATAAAATATTAAATAATTCTAATTCTATGCATAGTTGATAACAATTAATGTATATTATATAAAATATAATTATATATTAGTTGTTATTGTAACATCCTGATTTTGGGCTTAGTAGGAACAATGGTTACGGGACCACAAATCCGACATCAAAAAATTTATTTTATTATTATTTTGATGTCTACAGCATGGTACTAAAGTTGTGTGAAATTTTCACAAAGAAATTTCCTCGTTTGAGTGCTCAATTTGATATAAAGGACTGAATCGCGTAAGGTGCAAAACTTGAAGTCTAATTGATAAAGGCACTAAATAGCTATAGAATTGAAAAGTATGAGCACTTGCATGGTAATTATACCAATAGAAAAGTGAGGAGACAAAGATGGACATGTAGTAGGTGGATTTGGTGAAGTTATTAAAAGGTTTAATTTGGTAAATAAGTTAATAGGGTAATAGGACAAAATAGCAAAAGCTACCATCTTTTTTATTTCTCTTTCTTCTCCACCGATTCTTACCCAATGAGATGGCCATGGAAGCTTGAAAATTTCAGCAACTACTAAATCTCACAAGTAAGTGATTTTGATGGCCATTTTTGATGATTTTGTATTTTTGGAACCCTTGTACCTTAATATAGCTAATGAGGGTACTATTTTGCAAAATGGTTGAAAGTGTAGGGTTTTTCCATGAGAATATTCATGCTGTTTTCTGCATTTTTATGGAAGAAAATGAATCTTGGTTGTTAAATAAACAACCTTTGTTAAGTGATTTTCATGAAAACACCTAAAATGGACCATTTTGTAAAAGTTGTAAAATAGGTGGTAAAGGTGTGAAATAATGAAAATTGTGGACTGCTATAGTTATGAAAATGGTTCGGCAAGGCCTAAAATACAAAGAAATTGAATAAAAATCATTTTACGAGCCTAGGGGCAAAAGTGTAAATATGACAAAGTTTAGGGGCAAAAATGTAATTTTTCCATAATATGATTTTTGGACTGAATTGAATAGTATAATAACTAAATAAGTCAAATGTGATATTTTAGATAAAGAAAAACGAGTTTCGGACTTAGAACGGGGGAAAGACGAATATTGGACGACTCGGTCCCTTTCGCCATTTTAAGTCGAGGTAAGTTCGTGTGTAAATAATACAACATTATATTATGTAATTAATATTTTGATATTGCATGAATTGTATATATATGTTTCTACGGATTCGATTGATGATGATTTAGCGAATAATCAAGAATGAGAATCCCGATTGAACCTTAGGAATAGATAGGATACAAATGCCATGACATTTGGGTGATATGTGTGCTAGTTTAAGGCCATGTCGTGGACATGGCATCGGCCACATTATGAGAGTCAGTGTAAGACCATATCTAGGACATGGCACTGGCATCCTACTACGTGTATGACAATTTCCAAGTATCTTTCGATATTCCAAATGGTTCAACGGGGTAAAGAATTTAAGTTTATGTTAAAGATGGAAAATGACTAAAGTGTAAATGAATGTGATTATTTGACGATTAAGTGTAGGTATATGTATGTATACACTCATGAGTAATGTGCTCGGTATGTAATCAAATTTTGGTAAGAATGTAAACGAGTAAGTTAGACCTATGAGAATGACCTTGTGATTATAAGTCCATGCTTATGAGTTATGAATACATAGTAAATGTGACTGATGATCGTGTGTGAGGCTTTTAGGCCAAATTAAATTGAGAAATGATATGTTTAAGTCTTTGTTATTGATGAATAGGTTAAATTGGCCAATGATTGGGTTGTAAATATTTGATAATGACTAGTTATTGGAATGGCTAACCATGGATATACTTTGGTGTTATATGTGTGTAAATGAAAAATTAATATAAAGGAAACATGAAAGAGTTAAATTAGCAATAGAACAGTTTGGACAGCAGCAATTGTATCACTTTGAAAACTAACCAAAAATGGTGGAAATTTAATTAGAGGTTGAATGAGATATGAAATTAAATATTATTGAGTCTATTTGTACATACAATAAACAGGATAAGCAAAAGAATTTCATATGGTGAGATATTTGGATTTTAGTGAGACAGGGTTAGAATGATCTTGGAATCCCTTGTTCTGACTTGGGAAATTCATTAAAAATTGTAACAACATAATCATGTGATAAAATTTATATGCTTGAATTTCTTAATGCGTCTACCTTCAAGAGAAACAAACATGAACATCATTCGAGTTCTGTACAATGAGATAGTTAATTTTTAGTGAAGAGGGGTCGGAACTGCCGGACATCGAAATAGGGGAGATTTTAAAGAATAAACTGTACCGATTGACTAAACCAAAAATTCTAGAAATTTTATGGTAAGATTATATTTGAGTCTAGTTTCAGGGAAAATTAGCGGATCTTCATTTGGAGTTCCGTAGCTCCAGATAAAAATAATTTAGTGACTATAACTCAAGTAAATAGCTGAAGATGAACATAAATGAATTGTGAAATTTTATGTAATAATGATGGTATTATCTTGAGAGCTTACAATCAGGATTGTTAAAAGCATTGTAATAATTTTTTTATTATTTACATACGTACTTACTAAGCTTTATAGCTTATGCCGTTGTTTTTCGTGTTTATAATGTACTCAGGTTAGCTCGGGTTGGAAGTTGCCGGAGAATCTATCACACTATCAAGCTTACAATTTAGGTATCGATGATGTTATACATAAGGTTATGGCATGTATAGGGAACTTGGTCATGTGTGCATGTTACTATGAGTTGTCCTAGAATAATGAACCTTGATGTTCGGAGTTTATTGTTGTATAAGGTCATTTAATGTGACCAAATAAATTGGTTATACTATAAACCCATGAGGATGCATTCCAAGGTTGAGTAAATTGTATGCTATGACTCATTACGTGTGTGTGGTGTATGTTTTGGTAGGTTTAATATGTCATGAAATGTGTCATTCAAGTTATACTCAAGTATGGGCATGATAGGGTAGAAATTGGCTTGGAAAATAGCCAACTTTTTGACCACACAGGCAGAGACACGACCGTGTGTCTCAGCTGTGTGGAGGACACGATCTAGCACACGGGTGTGTGACTTGGTCGTGTGATCCAAAATGAATGATGACATCATAAAAAGAGAGTTACACGGGTGGAGGACACGGGCGTGTCCTGGGCCACACGGGCGGGTGTAACCACACGGCCTGTCCATACGGGCGTGTGACTCTCCAAAATAAGGAAATTTTCTAAATGTTTCAATAGTTTTAAAATTTCTTGGTTTAGTCCCGAATCGCTCCCAAAGCCTTTTTTTGGCCTCGTAGGTCCATTTTAGGGACTTGATGATATAAGATAAAAGTTTTAAATTTTAAACGAAAATTTATGCCTTGAAATTGTTCAGTCAGAAATGTTATTGTTCGGTAACGCCTTGTACCCTGTTCCGGCGTTGAACACAGGTAAGGGGTGTTACATTTAATGGTATCAGAGCTATGGTTTAGTCGGTTCTCAGACTAACCTAGCATGAGTAAGAGTCTAGCTATACATGCCATATGTGGACAGTGATAGTGTGATATCTCCAAGCTCTAACGAAATTGTTTGTTGAGACAGAGGTGCTTTCCAACCGAGCTATTTTCGAAAATGCTGACATCGACACTGAGATATTTGAAAATAGATTTGTGATAAGTTGAAATGTGGTAAGGTACGAATAAGAGTTCATAATATATATGTGAGGATGTATAAAATGAAATAACCATAATTTGAGAATTTTGGGTACAATGTTACTGTCCTGGTTGAATATTGTATTTTGATAAATTATGGTGATTTTATGCAATAGATAAAATGTTATAAATGTTGAGAACTTATGAAAAATGAATGAAATGTGTGAAAGGAGTAGAACGCTGGAAACGGGTACTTTTGTTTAGAGACATGTGATGGATTGACGATAAAGACCATAGGTTGACCATGGCAACATGTGAATATGTTATTATTGGTGGGTTGTGTGCGATACCACCGTATTTATTATTATTGGTGGGTTGTGTGCGATACCACCGTATTTATTATTATTGGTGGGCTGTGTGCTATGCCACCGTATTTATTATTATTGGTGGGCTGTGTACGATACCACCGTATTTATTATTATTGGTGGGTTGTGTGCGATACCACTGTATTTATTATTATTGGTGGGCTGTGTGCGATACCACCGTATTTATTATTACTGGTGGACTGTGTGCGAAACCACCGTGTATTTGGTATTATTCCGAAGTGTTCATCGAGAAACTTTGACTAAGTGAAATTACGTGTGACTACGTGATGACTAGTGCAGGGTATAAGTGCATGTAAATGTGAGCAATGTTTATGATATGTATTTGGAATGTGGTAAGATTTGAAATGAGTAAGTTTATATGTAAATGATACATCCTTTTTACTTATGTTTTTACATATTATTGTATCATGTGAAATGTGAGTGAATATTATTGATATTTATTAAAATGATGGAAAGTGAGGAAATTCCTGGATGAACCTTCGGAAGAGACAAAGGATACGAATGAATACCGTGAATATGTGTGTTAAATTGCCTAAAATAACTGGTGTGTTATGATGAAATTTTATGAGAATTATGTTGAATGAACTCACAAATGAGAGACTAAAGAATTTATTAGCGGATCAACTATTATGGTGGCCAGATAAAAGAATGAGTCGATAAGTAAGGATAGAACTAAAAGAGATATTCAATCATTTTGAAGATCATTCAGATTACGCAAGGCTAAGGTTAAAGAAGTCAACTTCGATGAAACAAAACATACAGGTATGATACCTAAAGAATATACTAATTGGAAGTTTTTCTGAGTTGGTTTACGATAGTGGATGGAATAATATAAACCTAATGATGACAGGATTAGACAGTGAGATAATGTTTGAATTGTAAAGAAAAGTTGGTGATAGAATTCAGGAGATGATAGTATTCTATTTCTACCGGCTATTGTCTGCTTAGTATTCGGGGGATTATATAGCCTTGGTCACAGTTGATTAATAATTGAAAGGTCATAATTTGACAGTCA